>JAWNOI010000221.1:0-2433529 GCA_035046045.1 Zaprionus bogoriensis
CTGTGGCTTCTCGTGAGTTGCAAGTTGGGGAACTGGAATTTAAGCTGCTCGGAAGAGCGCTGATGTGGCTGCAGGCCATTAGTTGCCCCTGCTGAAAAAAGAGATCATTATTAATGGATGTTATTTTGTTATATAATTATATTAAAGTAAATTTAAGATAGCGTGGCCCATTGGCCTACGCTAATGCTGAGGTGAGTGACAAGATGAAGTGATGTGTATTGGACATAGAAGAATGCATCTCTCATTGATTGGGTCAAAGTTGTGGTAACTGGAAACTAAGCTGCTTGCAGAGTGAGTGGCTAGGTGGCTTGTTGCTCCTGCTGTAAAAATATATGTCATTATTAGTGGTTGATTTATTTTAAAGATTTAATTATATAAAATTGAATTGAAGAGTGCTGCGCCAGTGGTTTACGCTGTACCTGAGGTAAGTGACAAATTGGAGAAGTGTGTATTGGACTTAGAGGAGTCATATCTTGATTGTTTTGAGTAGTCCAATGGCGGTGTGTATCCCTTGCAGGATGCTGGCCATAAGGTTCGCAGTGTACGCTTGGGCTATTGGCTTTTGTCTTTATTTCTGCTAAAAGGCAGGTTTTAATCCAAGTTATAGATGAGTCGTTATCAACAATAGATATTACAAGTAACGTCATGATCTAGAGACTGAATTTTATAAATAAATATTGCACTCTGCCATTGCAGCTTAGATTATTGTTAACAGCTGTTGGTTATCATGCACATGCATGGGGAGGACAAATATAAAGTAACAATAACAAACGTACACAAACACGAAACACTTAGTTAAAAGTTTCAAATACATAAAACTAATTGTAGACGTTCACATGCGAACATGCTGAAATGCAATACAAGAGGAGTAACAATAGACAGGATATAAAAAGAATGAGGTCAAAGTTCACTTATAGTTGGTCTTTGCTTGCACGCAAAGATAGAGTATACTAAGGTATACACTACACTGGTGAACTGTGACTCGTACATTAGTATTGACATATTTGACAGACACTGATGGTTTATTGGCAATGCTGCTAAAAAGCAATTTAAATTAAATAACTAGTTGAGAATTAGAGGATTGAAAGTTCAAGGGCAAAAGGAGTGACATTAAAACAGAGCATAGAAATGAGATCAAAGTTCACTTTTAATTGGCCTTTGCTTATGTGTAAGACTAGAGTATACTAAAGGATGCCCACAACGCTGGTGAGCTGTGGTCTCATAATTATTGACATAATATAAAACGCTGATAGGTTATTGGCACTGCTGCTAGAATTAAATAAGAAGCAATTAGAGTTAAAAATTAAGCAAAAATTGAAATACCAAAAGGAGTGACATTAGACAGAATGTAGAAAGAATGAGATCAAATGTTTCAGTTGGCCTTTGCTTATGTGCAAAGATAGAGTATACTAGGGTATACACTACACTGGTGAGCTGTGGTACTATTCATAAATTAGTATTGACATAAAAGACACTGATGGTTTAATGGCACTGCTGCTGAAAAGCAATTTAAATTAGAATTAATACGGAAATAAATTATTGGCACTGCTGCTAGAAATTCAATCATTTCCTAGCAGGCACAAATAGCACTGGCAGCCACTATATCTTTTAAAATCTCTTTTTTAAGTCAGTAGCAATTGGATAAAAAGCAATTAAAATTGCAAAGTATCCAAGAGCTAGAGACATATCACTGAATTTCAGCACAACGATAGAGTATTAGGCAGTCACTATGAGTGAGTGTAAGCGACAAGACTGGAGGGAGCAGAGGTGAAAACTCGAGCATCCAGCTGAGTGCAACGAGGAATTGCACTAGAGCTGGGCCGAGTCTCGACGGCACATACTCTTCCTGCAGTTTTTGCACGCACAAAGCACTTTCACTTTCACTTCAGCAGAAGGCTGTATAGGGACTACACACGCGAAGCAGAACTGGATGCAGAGACAAAATCACTGCACCAGAATGGTTGAAACGACGCAGTGAACACACTATCGCGAATGACTTCGGAACACAGTAGACGGAGAGAGAAAAAAAAAAACGCGCACTAGTGGCTGCACAGCAGCCTGATTTGGATACGTCACCAAACTCTTTTTGTCGAGAATAAACTCGAAAAAAGAGTTCCCTTAGAGTTGGCAAGGGGAGCAGAAGAGGGCACCCATTAGGGAAGACCTCTTGTTCTGGGCGTACTTCAGACAGACCCAGAAGGGGGTATAAAGGGCACAAAATGATTGAACTAGTTGAGAATTAGAGAATTCGAAGCTTCAAGGGCAAAGGAGTGACATTAAAACAGAGCATAGAAATGAGATCAAAGTTCACTTTTGAGTTGGCCTTTGCTTATGCGCAAAGATAGAGTATACAAAGGCATGCACAACGCTGGTGAGCTGTGGTCTCATAATTATTGACATAATATAAAACACTGATAGGTTATTGGCACTGCTGCTAGAATTAAATAAGAAGCAGTTAGAATTAAAAATTTAACAAAAGTTCAATACGAAAAGGAGTGACATTAAGCAGAATGTAAAAAGAATGAGATCAAAGTTCACTTTTAGATGGCCTTTGCTTATGTGCAAAGATAGAGTATACTAGGGTATACACTACACTGGTGAGCTGTGGTCTTTCATAAAATTACTATTGACATAAAAGACACTGATGGTTTAATGGCACTGCTGCTAAAAGAATTTAAATTAGAATTAATACGGAAATAAATTATTGGCATGCTGCTAGAATTTAATTTATTTCCTAGCAGGCAGCAAAATAGCACTGGCAGCCACTGAGCACTGTTTTTTAAAATCTCTTTTTTAAGTCAGTAGCAATTGGATAAAAAAGCAATTAAAATTGCAAAGTATCCAAGAGCTAGAGACATATCACTGAATTTCAGCACAACGATAGAGAACTAGTTGAGAATTAGAGAATTGAAAGTTCAAGGGCAAAAGGAGTGACATTATCTTTTTTAAGCTAGTACAATTGGATAAAAAGCAATTAAAATTGCAAGTATCCAAGAGCTAGAGACATATCCACTGAATTTCTTCACAGAACCACATAGAGTATTAGACAGTCACTATGAGTGAGTGTAAGTGAGATGCAAGACTGGGAGGGACAGAGGTGAAAACTCGAGCATCCAGCTGAGTGCAACGGCTATCACTAGAGCTGGGCCGAACGCATGTACATACTCTTCCTGCAGTTTTTGCACGCACAAAGCACTTTCACTTTCACTTCAGCAGAAGGCTGAGAACACCAACACACGCCGAAGCAGAACTGATGCAGAGACAAAATCACTGCACCCAGAACGGCTTCTAAACCACGACCAAGCACTATCGCGAATGACTTCGGAACACAGTAGACGGAGAGAAAAAAAAAAACGCGCACTAGTGACTGCACAGTACTCCTATCTCGGATACGTCACCAAACTCTTTTTCTTGTCGAGAATAAACTCGAAAAAAAGAGTTCCCTTAGTAGTTGGCAAGGGGGAGCAGAGAGGGCACCCATTAGGGAAGACCTCGCTCTGGGTGTATCAGACAGACCCAGAAGGGGTATAAGGCACAAAATGATTGAACTAGTTGAGAATTAGAGAATTGAAAGTTCAAGGGCAAAAGGAGTGACATTAAAACAGAGCATAGAAATGAGATCAAAGTTCACTTTTAGTTGGCCTTTGCTTATGCGCAAAGATAGAGTATACAAAGGACTACAACGCTGGTGAGCTGTGGTCTCATAATTATTGACATAATATAAAACACTGATAGGTTATTGGCACTGCTGCTAGAATTAAATAAGAAGCAGTTAGAATTAAAAATTTAAGGAAAAAGTTCAATACGAAAAGGAGTGACATTAAGCAGAATGTAAAAAGAATGAGATCAAAGTTCACTTTTAGTTGGCCTTTGCTTATGTGCAAAGATAGAGTATACTAGGGTATACACTACACTGGTGAGCTGTGGTCTTGATAAATTAGTATTGACATAAAAGACACTGATGGTTTAATGGCACTGCTGCTAAAAGCAATTTAAATTAGAATTAATACTGAAATAAATTATTGGCACTGCTGCTAGAATTTAATTTATTTCCTAGCAGGCACAAATAGCACTGGCAGCCACTGAGCACTGTTTTTTAAAATCTCTTTTTTAAGTCAGTAGCAATTGGATAAAAAGCAATTAAAATTGCAAAGTATCCAAGAGCTAGAGACATATCACTGAATTTCAGCACAACGATAGAGAACTAGTTGAGAATTAGAGAATTGAAAGTTCAAGGGCAAAAGGAGTGACATTAAATCTCTTTTTTAAGTCAGTAGCAATTGGATAAAAAGCAATTAAAATTGCAAAGTATCCAAGAGCTAGAGACATATCACTGAATTTCAGCATAATGGATAGAGTATTAGACAGTCACTATGAGTGAGTGTAAGTGAGTGCAAGACTGGAGGGAGCAGAGGTGAAAACTCGAGCATCCAGCTGAGTGCAACGAGGAATCGCACTAGAGCTGGGCCGAGTCGCACCACACAGCCTTCTGGCAGTTTTTGCACGCACAAAGCACTTTCACTTTCACTTCAGCAGAAGGCTGTATAGACTACAACACACGCGAAGCAGAACTGATGCAGACAAAATCACTGCACCAGAACGGCTTTACGCAGTGGAATACACTATCGCGAATGACTTCGGGAACACAGTAGACGGAGAGAGAAAATGCGACGCGGCCACAGCAGCCGATTTGGATACGTCACCAAACTCTTTTTTTTATTTTTTATTTTAATGAGATTGATTTTTATTACTCGTATAAGCAATTTATAAATATTATTGGCTACTTACATACTAGAATAACAATTCAAAGAAAACAAAGAGTGACTTAGCCTAGATATTATTAACTACTTAAAACTGGTCTAATAACACGACGTTTTATTGGCAATAAATTTTATTTATTAGACGTGTTGATTGGCTGGGAGTAGTTGTGTTGTTGTTGGTGCGGGCAAGTTGCATAATTCTTAATGGAGCTGCTGTTGACGGCAAATGGAGCTGTATGTTTCAAGTGTCGCCGCGGTTGATTGCTGGCTGGGTGACGTAGTTGAGGTTGCTGCTGGAGCTTCTTCGCCTGCAGTCTTGTGGACCATGTGCGAGTTGTCGTTGTAGTTGTAGCTAGTGCTGGCGCGTCGTAGATGGTAATTGTGGCAGTTAAGTAGTGGTAGATGTAGCCGTGACTGGAGTTGTGGATGTTTGATGTTGTTGAATTAGTGGTTAGTTAATCGTACGTTTGAAGTAGCTTTGTAATTGTTTATGGTAAGTTGGGGTTTTGTTAGAGTACAGTTGCAGTAGTTGTGGCTGTTCTGTTGTTGTTGCTGTTGCTTAGTGTAGCTGAGTTGTTGTAAATCGTTGTAGTTGTGTTTGAGATTGATGCAATGTGGCCTCTTTGGTTTTACGTTGTAGTTGTGATTTGTATTGGTAGATTGATGTTGGTTTTAGTATGTTGTGGTTGATGTTCTTGAGATATAGTTGTGTTGTGAGTGTGTGGCTGATGTTGGTAGATAGGTGTGGATTTGTGATCGGATTGGAGTTGTTGTAATTGTGACCAGTGTTGATGGTTTGTAGAATCTTTGAGGTATTTGTGGTTGTTGTTGCAGCTGTAGTTTCTGTGTTGTAGTTGTTGCAGAAGCTGCTGAAGTGTTGTTGTTGCAATATGTTGCTGTTGTTTTTAGTGTGATGTTGATAAGTAGTAGTAGAATTTATCGTTGCATCTATGTTGTTGTTGTGGCTGCTTCTGTAGCTATTAATTGCTTTGAAGTTCGTAGTATGTATAGTAGTACTGTTGTAGTTGTTGCAGTCGCTGTATTCAGTAGTTATTGTTGTTTAGTTGAGTGTAGTCTTGTGGCTGTTATTGGAGTATTGACGAAGTTTGGTTCGTTTATTGGTTGTTAATAGTGTCCGTTTGACTGATTCAGTTTTGGTTAAGGCGTTAGTAGAGGTTGTGATATTTTCTTTTAATTAATTTCTCTTTTTATTTTTTTTTCTTTTTTTTTTTTTTTTTTATTAATTTAATTATTTTTTTTTCTCTTTTTTTAAATTTTTTAATTTATTTTCTTTTTTAATTTTGTAGATAGCTATGTAAATATTGTAGTGAAGATTGAGATTTGAGTTTTATGTAGTGACGATAGTTTATGTTTTGTTTTTATTTCCTTTTATTATTATTTTTATACCATTTACCCATTGAAAATGGGTAAAAAATGGTATATTAACTTTGTGCAAATGTATGTAACAGGCAGAAGGAGGGTGTGGCAGACCATACAAAGTTATATATTCTTGATCAGCAATCACCGAGTCGATTTGGTCATGTCCGTCTGTCTCTGTCCGTCTGTCCGTTCGTCCGTCTGTCCGTCTGTCCGTCTGTCCGTCTGTCCGTCTGTATGCAAACACACAGATCTCAGCTATTAAAGAGCTGAGGCACCAGACTTGGTGGAGTGTGCGTGTATTCAATACACACAAGAAGTTTATTTCAAAATTGATGTGCCACACCCACCGCCTCCGCAAATCGATAAATTGCTATTTTGATTTTTTCCAAATAATTCAATAACGAAAAGAGATAAACGCACCAAATTTGGTAGGAGGGTGTCTTGCAACTTATGCAGAAGTTGGATTTTAGAATTTTCGGATGCCACTGCCTCACCGCCTCTAAAAAACACATTTTTATAGTTTAAAAGAACACTAGAAAAGGGAGAAGCGCCAAATTTGAAAGTAAGGTGCCTGGTAACATTACGAAGAATGTTTTATTTTCAACTTTTGGATGCCACGCCCACCGCCCCCAAACTATTGAATTTTAAGAAAAAGTAGGGAAAAATAAAACATTTTTTTTACACTCGGTAGCTTACCATAGTACAGATCTACCCTATAAATTTCAATCCGATCGGACAATAAACAAAGAAGTTATAGGAGTTTGAATCTCCCATATAAAGTTGTGGGCGCTTACAATTTGAACTAGAATGTTGAACTGACGCAGCAGCAGGCTGGCATCAATAAAAGTCTCATTTGCCGATCGCTCCGCGTAAAAGTGTGTGTGGTCTAGACGGCTTGCATGCAAGATTCTGGTGCGTGTGGTCGCGGGTTCGAAATACGGGCAATTTTTTTTTTTTTTGCCGATCGCACTGCGTAACTGTGTGTGGTCTTGATGGTTGGCTCTGGAAACCTTGGGATGCGTGAGGTCGCGGGTTCGAATCTGGCGCGGCAATTTTTTTTTTTAATAATTTTGCGCTATATGAAAGTATATTATGCAAAAAAAAAAAAAAAATAAAAACAAAAACTTTTTCTAAGCAATACAAAAAAAAGAATACTGCGCTGGATTCGAACCGGTACATTTAGTTATAGAGCTCACAACTCGCACAACACTGAAGCACATGGTCTGTTCCTAGGCGCGAGAAGTTTTGCAATACCAGCAGCAGAGACGGAGCAGAGGCACGACTTTTAATGCGCTTGCGCGACTGCGCACGCACAATCGGCGTGCAGTCGCATGTGCCATTAGCGTCAATGCATGTGTATTTAATTTCGGAAATATGCGATGCGTTGTTATTAATTCGAATAAAATAATAATATTAAGAAATTATTTTTAGCAGCCAAAGGTAAATTATAACTTACTGTTGAGTGCACTCGACTGTAGCTTTTCTTCAATCATTTTTTAATAACAAAGAAGTTATAGGAGTTCGAATTCCCCATACAAAGTTATAGGGCGCTAGCGATTCCTAACCAAAACGTTAAATCGACGTAGTCCGCGTCAATTAAAAGCCTAATTTGCCGATCGCATGGCGTAAACTTGTGTGATCTAGTGGTTAGAGGTCCGACCGTAAGTTACAAAGTTCGTGAGAGTTCTTGGGTTCGAATTCTGGCGCGGGGCGATACAATTTTCTTAACCGCTAAATTGCTTTTTTTTTATTTTTATACCATTTATTTTATTTTGTATTATTTCTTCGAAATAGGGTAAACGGCAATCACAATTGCGCGCGCGTCGTACTGTAGCTTTCCTTACTTGTTTTTTTTTATTATTATTTAATTTTTATTTTTTAAATTTTTTTTTATTATTATTTAATTTTTTAAAGGTTTATTTGTTTTTTCCTAAATAATTAAGTAGTGGCAATTAAGTTTGACCATTTTGTATTGACTTCTTGGATTGAATTGAGTTTTTTTAATTGGATTGAATTGGTGAAATTGAATAGTACTTTGTTGTATGTGCAGAGTGATTGATTTTAGTTGAAATTATAATTTGTATAAGATTTTATATTGGACTATTGTTGAATGAGTTGAAGTCTATGCATGTAAACTATTGGATTTAATGGAAGATAAGTCTAAGTTAAAGAAGTGGCATTTGTTTTAGAATTTAAGTATTAGAAGTGGTTGCACTTAGGTCAAATTGGAAGTATTTGAATGGGAAATAAAAAAAAATAAATGACATTTGTTTGTATAATTTTGCAAAGGGAGGAAAGGATGCTAGTGTCAGGTATATAGGTACCCCTTGGGAGATTTTATAATGTTGCATGTGCCAAGGGAACCTGTGTAGGATATGTGATAGATTTTAATTGAAGCTTGACGAGCGTTTAGGTGGCTTGAGAGTGAGTGGTAAGTGGATGCTAGAAGCATATATGTCTGAAGGAATTTGGTTGGAGTAGTTTTCAGGACAAGAAAGGTAGGGACACAAGTGGAATGTATAAGGGTACCACTTAGTAGTTTTTAAAATTGTTTTAAATTTGTTTATCTTCTTGTTTGGCTATTTTGTGTTTTATTTTGTTGCTATGCACTGAATTTTTTTGTTAATGTATATTGAAAAAAGTTAAGTGGAGTTTGTTTTGGAGTAGTTTGCAGAAGAAGAAAGGATACTGAGTGGAATATATAAAGGTGCCACTTAATAGTTTAAAATTGTTTTTAAAATTTGTTTATATTGTTTGACTGTTTTGTGTTTTGTATTGTTGCATGTACATATGTGATTATTAAATTGAAATTTTACAAACGTTCAATAAGTTTCAAAAATTATTGATTGCAAGTGGCGTGTATGTAGATACAATTTAAAAAGTAAGATGAGTGACATTTATTTGTACAAGTTTAGAGAAAGCTTAGCTTGTTGTTGTATGCTGTTATTTAGCTGAATGTGCTGAGATCTACATATGTACATATGTGCATGATTAAATTGTAAGTTGTCAAACGTTTAGTTGGCTTGAAAAGGGAAGGTAGAAATGGCAGCTAGTAGCATAAGTGACTGTAGGTATGACTTTTAGTGTTAAGTATTTTTTCCTGCTTACAGATTCATTTGAAAAAAGTTAAGTGAGGTTTATTTGAAGTAGATTGCAGAAGAAGAAAGGGATACTAGTGGAATGTATAAAGGTGTCACTTAGTAGTTTAAAATTGTTTTAAAATTTGTTTATTCTTGTTTGACTATTTTGTGATTTTATTTTGTTGCATGTGCTGAAGTCTAGGTATGTACATATGTGATTAATTTAATTGAGATTTTAATAGACGTTCAATAAATTTCAAAAATTATTGATTACTAGTGGCGTGTATGTAGATACAATTTAAAAAAGTAAGATGAGTGACATTTATTTGTACAAGTTTAGGGAAAAGCTTAGCTTGTTGTTGTATGCTGTTATTTAGCTGAATGTGCGAGAACTACATATGTACATATGTGATGCTGTGATGAGTAAATTGAAAGTTGACAAACGTTTAATTGGCTTGAAAGTAAGGTAGAAATGGCAGCTGGTAGCATAAGTGACTGTAGGTATGACTTTTAGTGTTAAGTATTTTTCTGCTTACATATTTGGAAAAAAGTTAAGTGAGGTTTATTTGAAGTAGATTGCAGAAGAAGAAAGGGATACTAGCGGAATGTATAAAGGTGTCACTTAGTAGTTTAAAATTGTTTTAAAATTTGTTTATCTTGTTTGACTGTTTTGTGTTTTGCTTTGTTGCATGCACTGAAGTCTATGTATGTACATATGTGATTATTTTAATCGAGATTTTACAGACGTTCAATAAATTTCAAAAATTATTTATTACTAGTGGCGTGTATGTGATAGCAATTAAAAAAGTAAGATGAGTGACATTAATTTGTAATAGTTAATAGAAAGCTTAGCTCGTTGTTGTATGCTGTATGTGCTGAGATCTAGATATGTACATATATGATGGATTAAATTGTAGGTTGACAAACGTTTAATTGGCTTGAAGGAAAGGTAGAAATGGCAGCTGGGTAGCATAAGTGACTGTAGGTATGACTTTTAGCTGTTAGATTTTTATATCATTTACCCATTGAAAATGGGTAAAAAATGGTATATTAACTTTGTGCAAATGTATGTAACAGGCAGAAGGAGGCGTGGCAGACCATACAAAGTATATATATTCTTGATCAGCATCAATAGCCGAGTCGATTTGGTCATGTCCGTCTGTCCGTCTGTATGAACACACAGATCTCAGCTATTAAAAGAGCTAGAGGCACCAGACTTGGTGGGAGTGTGCGTGTATTCAATACACACAAGAAGTTTATTTCAAACTTGATGTGCCACGCCCACCGCCTCCGCAAATCGATAAATGCGTATTTCGATTTTTTCCAAATAATTCAATAACGAAAAGAGATAAACGCACCAAATTTGGTAGGGGGTTGTCTTGCAACATTATGCAGAAGTTGGATTTTAGCATTTTGGATGCCACGCCCACCGCCTCTAAAAAACACATTTTTATAGTTTAAAAGAACACTAGAAAAGCTAGAAGCGCCAAATTTGAAAGTAAGGTGCCTGGTAACATTACGGAGAATGCGGAATTTCAACTTTTGGATGCCACGCCTACCGCCCCCAAATTATTGAATTTTGAGAAAAGTAGGGAAATAACAAAACATATAAATTTCAATATGATCGGACAATAAACAGAGAAGTTATAGGAGTTTGAATCTCCCATATAAAGTTGTGAGCGCTTACAATTCCAACTAAAATGTTGAACTGACGCAGCAGAAGGCCGGCATCAATAAAAGTCTCATTTGCCGATCGCACTGCGTAACTGTGTGTGGTCTAGATGGTTGGCGCGCAAGATTCTGGTGCGTGAGGTCGCGGGTTCGAATCCTGCGATGGGCAATTTTTTTTTTTTCCGATTGCACTGCGTAACTGTGTGTGGTCTTGATTGTTGGCTCGCAAGTTTCTGATGCGTGAGGTCGCGGGTTCGAATCCTGCGCTGGGCAATTTTTTTTTTTTTAATAATTTTGCGCTATATGAAAAATATATAATGCAAAAAAAATAAGAAAAACCAAAAACGTTTTCTAAGCAATACAAAAAAAGAAGACTGCGCTGGGATTCGAAACGGGGACATTTAGTTATAGAGCTGACAACTCTCACAACAAACCATTGAAGCACATGGTCTGTTCCTAGGCGCGAGAAGTTTTGCATACAGCAGCAGAGACGGAGCAGATGCTCGGCTTCAATGCTTGCGCCGACTGCGCACGCACAATCGGCGTGCAGTCGGCATGTGCCATTAGCGTCAATGCATGTGTATTTAATTTCGGAAATATGCGATGCGTTGTTATTAATTCGAATAAAAGTAATTAATATTAAGAATTATTTTTAGCAGCCAAAGGTAAATTATAACTTACTGTCGAGTGCACTCGACTGTAGCTTTCTTCAATTTTTATTTTTTAATAACAAATAAGTTATAGGAGTTCGAATTCCCCATACAAAGTTATGGGCGCTAGCGATTCCTAACCAAAACGTTAAATCGACGCAGTAGAGGGCCCGTGTCAATAAAAGCCTAATTTGCCGATCGCATGGCGTAAACTTGTGTGGTCTAGTGGTTAGAGGTCCGACTCGTAAGTTACAAAGTTCGTGAGAGTTCTTGGGTTCGAATCTGGCGCGGGGCGATTTTTTTTATTAATGTAAATTGCTTTTTTTTTTATTTTTATACCATTTATTTTATTTTGTATTATTTCTTCGAATAGGGTAAATGGTATCTTACAGTCGCGCGCGCTCGACTGTAGCTTTCCTTACTTGTTCTCATATTTTGATAAAAGTTAAGTGAAGTTTATTTGAAGTAGATTGCAGAAGAAGAAAGGGATATTAATGGAATGTATAAAGGTGTCACTTAGTAGTTTAAAAAATTGTTTTAAATTTGTTTATCTTGTTTGACTGTTTTGTGTTTTGTTTTGTTGCATGCACTGAAGTCTATGTATGTACATATGTGATTATTTTAATTGAGATTTTACAGACGCTTCAATAAATTTCAAGTTATCGATTACTATGGATCAAAAGGTATTGCATCAAATTTTGTGTAAAAAATAAAATTAAGTGCTCTGAAACACTTGAAATGTTGACAGTGGCATACGGTGAAACTGTTCTGAGTAAAAAAAATGTGTACAAGTGGTACAAACTCTTCCAAGATGGCCGGAAAGACTGCTAATGACCAGCCTCGCTCTGCATGTGCTGCAAGCACGTCAACAACTGATGAAAACGTTCAAGCAGTGACGAAAATTGTTTTGGAAAATCGTCGAATCACTATCAGAGAAGTTGCTGAAGATGTCGTATATCGCTTCGGCTCGTGCCATGAAATTTTTTCAAACGTTTTGGGTATGAGTCGTGTGTCAGCGAAGTTTGTTCCGAAATTGCTAATTTTGACCAAAAGAACCGTCGCATGAGCATCGCTCAAGAGCTGTTGAATGACGTCAACGACGACCCAGATTTACTCAAAAGGGTCATAACTGGTGACGAATCATGGTATGGTTATGATATCAAAACCAAAGCCCAATCGTCCCAATGGAAGAGCCAGGCGAGCCAAGACCGAAAAAAGGACTGCATCGCTGCAAGAACTCAAGGCTATACCGAAAAGTGCTTATGGGAAGTGCTTTGAGGATTGGAAAAACCGTTGGCATAAGTGTATTGTATCTGAGGGGGATTATTTTGAAGGGGACAACATAAATATTGATAAATAAATTAGTCTTGAAAATAGAAGTCACCTTACTCTTGAATATGATAGATATAGTATATATATATATATATATATATATATATATATATATATATATATATATATATATATATATATATATATATATATATATATATATATATATATATATATATATATATATATATATATATATATATATATATATATATATATATATATATATATATATATATATATATATATATATATATATATATATATATATATATATATATATATATATATATATATATATATATATATATATATATATATATATATATATATATATATATATATATATATATATATATATATATATATATATATATATATATATATATATATATATATATATATATATATATATATATATATATATATATATATATATATATATATATATATATATATATATATATATATATATATATATATATATATATATATATATATATATATATATATATATATATATATATATATATATATATATATATATATATATATATATATATATATATATATATATATATATATATATATATATATATATATATATATATATATATATATACAATATACAATATCTATATATATAAAAGAAAGTCGTGTCAGTCACACGACTATAACTCAAGAACGGCAGAACAGATTTGGCTGAAAATTGGTAGGGAGGTAGCTTAGAGCCAGGAGACGGACATAGGATACTTTTTATCCCGTTCGACAGCGTTCCTCTGTGACTTGACATAACGTCAGTCACTATAAAACGTGGTATAACAAAAAAGAATCAGACTTGGAATAACAAAACGCAAATGACAGCTATGTAATTGACGTGAAATGACAGCTATGTAGGGACGGACTACAATTTGATATTTGTAAGAAATCAATATTAAAACTATTTCTATTAAATAAATAATTAAAAAGTGGATTGAAGTGAAGTGAAGTTTAATTAATGCTGCTTACCGGCAAGACGATCGAATCTTTCCCGACAAAGCCTGTAATGCATACAAATGACTGCAAATGAAAGGACTGAGAAGAACAAGAAATTGCACGTGAACAGCGCCGAATAGTATGGCTCGATCTTCGCGCTTCTCAATCACGAGAGCAAAGTGAAGCAGCCCGTGAAACAGCTGCGGTTTGGACGAATCGTCGAGCGAACAACAGAAGTCAACAAATAGATAATTTGCGACGCAGAACAAGATATTTAGCTGATTTGAATCGAGCTGCGTTTCGATACGATTGCAGCAATGATTACAGCATGCATCCTAGCGTTTGCATTGGACAAATGGACGTCTTGTTTGCGAGTATTGTGGTGCATTAAAGTTTTCCGGAGAAACGCCTGGATTATGCTGCGTTAGGTTGGGGTAAAGTGAAATTGCCAGTGTTGACTCCGCCACATGGCCAGCCATTGTATTCATTGCTTTGCGGCGAAAAACACAAGAATCACGCCACTTTCTTGCAAATACTCGAGGATCCCACGATCCCAACCATATGCCGTTTGAATTTATAGAACTTCAATTTCCGATACGCTTGCATTTGCCATGACAATCAACAAATCACAAGGCCAATCCTTAAAATTGTGGTTTAAATCTAGAACATTCATGTTTTTCCCATGGTCAATTAGTGGCATGTTCACGGCTGGAAGACCAGAAATACAGAAATAATAATGAATGATTAATGTTGTTATTTAGTTTTTTTTTGTATTTTTTCGAATAAAATAAAAAAAAAACTGCTTATTTATTGCCATTAAGGCGAATAGTTCGCCGTGTCACTATATACAATATACAATATACAATATACAATATACAATATAGATATATAGTATATAATATATACAATATACAATATACAATATACAATATAATATATACAATATATAATATACAATATACAATATATATATATATATATATATACAATATACAATATACAATATACAATATACAATATACAATATACAATATACAATATATTGTATATTGTATATTGTATATTGTATATTGTATATTGTATATTGTATATTGTATATGGTATATTGTATATTGTATATTGTATATTGTATATTGTATATTGTATATTGTATATTGTATATTGTATATTGTATATTGTATATTGTATATTGTATATTGTATATTGTATATTGTATATTGTATATTGTATATTGTATATTGTATATTGTATATTGTATATTGTATATTGTACTAGTGACACGGCGAACTTTGTTCCGCCTTAATGGCAATAAATAAGCAGTTTTTTTTTTATTTTATTCGAAAAAATACAAAAAAAAACTAAATAACAACATTAATCATTCATTATTATTTCTGTATTTCTGGTCTTCCGGCCCGTGAACATGCCACGTACATATAATTGACCATGGGAAAAACATGAATGTTCTAGATTTAAACCACAAACTTTTAAGGATTGGCCTTGTGATTTGTTGATTGTCATGGCAAATGCAAGACGTATCGGAAATTGAAGTCTTATAAATTCAAACGGCATATCGGTTGGGATCATCGGGATCCTCGAGTATTTGCAAGAAAGTGGCGTGATTCTTGTGTTTCGCCGCAAAGCAATGAATACAATGGCTCATGTGGCGGAGTCAACACTGGCAATTTCACTTTACCATTAACGCAGCATAATCCAGGCGTTTCTCCGGAAAACTTTAATGCACCACAATACTCGCAAACAACGTCCATTTGTCCAATGCAAACGCTAGGATGCATGCTGTAATCATTGCTGCAATCGTATCGAAACGCAGCTCGATTCAAATCAGCTAAATATCTTGTTCTGCGTCGCAAATTATCTATTTGTTGACTTCTGTTGTTCGCTCGACGATTCTGCATTGCCAACCGAGCTGTTTCACGGGCTGCTTCACTTTGCTCTCGTGATTGAGAAGCACGAAGTCGAGCCATACTATTGCGGCGCTGTTCACGTGCAATTTCTTGTTCTTCTTCAGTCCTTTCATTTGCAGTAGTTTGTATTCTTCTTGCATTACGGCTTTGTCGGGAAAGATTCGATCGTCTTGGTCGCGGCATTATTAATTAAACTTCACTTCACTTCAATCCACTTTTTAATTATTTATTTAATAGAAATAGTTTTAATATTGATTTCTTACAAATATCAAATTGTCATCCATACGTCATTACATAGCTGTCATTTCACGTCAATTACATAGCTGTCATTTGCGTTTTGTTATTCCAAGTCTGATTCTTTTTTGTTATACCACGTTTTATAGTGACTGACGTTTCATGTCAAGTCACAGAGGAACGCTGTCGAACGGGATAAAAAGTATCCTATGTCCGTCTCCTGGCTCTAAGCTACCTCCCTACCAATTTTCAGCCAAATCTGTTCTGCCGTTCTTGAGTTATAAGTGGTGTAACTAACACGACTTTCTTTTATATATATAGATATTGTATATTGTATATTGTATATTGTATATTGTATATTGTATATTGTATATTGTATATTGTATATTGTATATTGTATATTGTATATTGTATATTGTATATTGTATATTGTATATTGTATATTGTATATTGTATATTGTATATTGTATATTGTATATTGTATATTGTATATTGTATATTGTATATTGTATATTGTATATTGTATATTGTATATTGTATATTGTATATTGTATATTGTATATTGTATATTGTATATTGTATATTGTATATTGTATATTGTATATTGTATATTGTATATTGTATATTGTATATTGTATATTGTATATTGTATATTGTATATTGTATATTGTATATTGTATATTGTATATTGTATATTGTATATTGTATATTGTATATTGTATATTGTATATTGTATATTGTATATTGTATATTGTATATTGTATATTGTATATTGTATATTGTATATTGTATATTGTATATTGTATATTGTATATTGTATATTGTATATTGTATATTGTATATTGTATATTGTATATTGTATATTGTATATTGTATATTGTATATTGTATATTGTATATTGTATATTGTATATTGTATATTGTATATTGTATATTGTATATTGTATATTGTATATTGTATATTGTATATTGTATATTGTATATTGTATATTGTATATTGTATATTGTATATTGTATATTGTATATTGTATATTGTATATTGTATATTGTATATTGTATATTGTATATTGTATACGAGGTGTGTTCAAAAAGTAAGGTGACTTTGTATTTTCAAGAAAAACTATTAATTTATTTATCAATATTTATGTTGTCCCCTTCAAAATAATCCCCCTCAGATACAATACACTTATGCCAACGGTTTTTCCAATCCTCAAAGCACTTCCCATAAGCACTTTTCGGTATAGCCTTGAGCTCTTGCAGCGATGCAGTCTTTTTTCGGTCTTGGCTCGCCTGGGCTCTTCCATTGGGACGATTGGGCTTTGGTTTTGATATCATAACCATATACCCATGATTCGTCACCAGTTATGACCCTTTTGAGTAAATCTGGGTCGTCGTTGACGTCATTCAACAGCTCTTGAGCGATGCTCATGCGACGGTTCTTTTGGTCAAAATTCAGCAATTTCGGAACAAACTTCGCTGACACACGACTCATACCCAAAACGTTTGAAAAAATTTCATGGCACGAGCCAAGCGATATACCGACATCTTCAGCAACTTCTCTGATAGTGATTCGACGATTTTCCAAAACAATTTTCGTCACTGCTTGAACGTTTTCATCA
Source organism: Zaprionus bogoriensis (assembly GCA_035046045.1). Lineage (NCBI taxonomy): Eukaryota > Metazoa > Arthropoda > Insecta > Diptera > Drosophilidae > Zaprionus > Zaprionus bogoriensis. Next base: position 17,623 of record JAWNOI010000221.1, read on the forward strand.
GTTGTTGACGTGCTTGGGCGTCCAGAGCGAGGCTGGTCATTGGCATCTTCCCGGCCATCTTGGAAGAGTTTGTACCACTTGTACACATTTTTTTTACTCAGAACAGTTTCACCGTATGCCACTGTCAACATTTCAAGTGTTTCAGAGCACTTAATTTTATTTTTTACACAAAATTTGATGCAAATCCTTTGATCCATAGTAATCAATAATTTTTGAAATTTATTGAACGTCTGTAAAATCTCAATTAAAATAATCACATATGTACATACATAGACTTCAGTGCATGCAACAAAACAAAACACAAAACAGTCAAACAAGATAAACAAATTTTAAAACAATTTTTTAAACTACTAAGTGACACCTTTATACATTCCATTAATATCCCTTTCTTCTTCTGCAATCTACTTCAAATAAACTTCACTTAACTTTTATCAAAATATGTAAGCAGAACAAGTAAGGAAAGCTACAGTCGAGCGCGCGCGACTGTAAGATACCATTTACCCTATTCGAAGAAATAATACAAAATAAAATAAATGGTATAAAAATAAAAAAAAAAGCAATTCACATTAAGAAAAAAAAATCGCCCCGCGCCAGATTCGAACCCAAGAACTCTCACGAACTTTGTAACTTACGAGTCGGACCTCTAACCACTAGACCACACAAGTTTACGCCATGCGATCGGCAAATTAGGCTTTTATTGACGCGGGCCCTCTACTGCGTCGATTTAACTTCTTTGTTATTACAAAATAAAAATTGAAGAAAGCTACAGTCGAGTGCACTCGACAGTAAGTTATAATTTACCTTTGGCTGCTAAAAATAATTCTTAATATTAATTACTTTTATTCGAATTAATAACAACGCATCGCATATTTCCAAAATTAAATACACATGCATTGACGCTAATGGCACATGCCGACTGCACGCCGATTGTGCGTGCGCAGTCGGCGCAAGCATTGAAGCCGAGCCTCTGCTCCGTCTCTGCTGCTGTATGCAAAACTTCTCGCGCCTAGGAACAGACCATGTGCTTCAGTGATTTGTTGTGAGAGTTGTCAGCTCTATAACTAAATGTCCCCGGTTCGAATCCCAGCGCAGTCTTCTTTTTTTTGTATTGCTTAGAAAAAGTTTTTGTTCTTATTTTTTTTTTTTTGCATAATATTCTTTTCATATAGCGCAAAATTATCAAAAAAAAAAAAAATTGCCCAGCGCAGGATTCGAACCCGCGACCTCACGCATCAGAAACTTGCGAGCCAACCATCAAGACCACACACAGTTACGCAGTGCGATTGGCAAAAAAAAAAAAAAAAAATTGCCCGTTGCTGGATTCGAACCCGCGACCACACGCACCAGAATCTTGCATGCAACCATCTAGACCACACACAGTTACGCGGAGCGATCAGCAAATGAGACTTTTATTGATGCCGGCCTTCTGCTGCGTCAGTTCAACATTCTAGTTGGAATTCTAAGCGCCCACAACTTTATATGGGAGATTCAAACTCCTATAACTTCTTTGTTTATTGTCCGATCGGATTGAAATTTATAGGGTAGATCTGTACTATGGTAAGCTACAAGAGTGTTAAAAAAATATTTTGTTATTTCCCTACTTTTCTTAAAATTCAATAGTTTGGGGGCGGTGGGCGTGGCATCCAAAAGTTGAAAATCAAACATTCTTCGTAATGTTACCAGGCACCTTACTTTCAAATTTGGCGCTTCTAGCTTTTCTAGTTTTCTTTTAAACTATAAAAATGTGTTTTTAGAGGCGGTGGGCGTGGCATCCAAAATTCTAAAATCCAACTTCTGCATAATGTTGCAAGACACCCTCCTACCAAATTTGGTGCGTTTATCTCTTTTCGTTATTGAATTATTTGGAAAAAATCGAAATACGCATTAATCGATTTGCGGAGGCGGTGGGCGTGGCACATCAAGTTTGAAATAAACTTCTTGTGTGTATTGAATACACGCACACTCCCACCAAGTCTGGTGCCTCTAGCTCTTTTAATAGCTGAGATCTGTGTGTTCATACAGACGGACAGACAGACGGACATGACCAAATCGACTCGGCTATTGATGCTGATCAAGAATATGTATACTTTGTATGGTCTGCCACGCCTCCTTCTGCCTGTTACATACATTTGCACAAAGTTAATATACCATTTTTTACCCATTTTCAATGGGTAAATGGTATGAAAATACTTAACACTAAAAGTCATACCTACAGTCACTTATGCTACCAGCTGCCATTTCTACCTTTCCTTCAAGCCAATTAAACGTTTGTCAACTTACAATTTAATCCATCATATATGTACATATCTAGATCTCAGCACATACAGCATACAACAACAAGCTAAGCTTTCTCTAACTTGTACAAATTAATGTCACTCATCTTACTTTTTTAAATTGTATCTACATACACGCCACTAGTAATCAATAATTTTTGAAATTTATTGAACGTCTGTAAAATCTCAATTAAAATAATCACATATGTACATACATAGACTTCAGTGCATGCAACAAAGCAAAACACAAAACAGTCAAACAAGATAAACAAATTTTAAAACAATTTTAAACTACTAAGTGACACCTTTATACATTCCACTAGTATCCCTTTCTTCTTCTGCAATCTACTTCAAATAAACCTCACTTAACTTTTTTCAAATATGTAAGCAGAAAAATACTTAACACTAAAAGTCATACCTACAGTCACTTATGCTACCAGCTGCCATTTCTACCTTACCTTCAAGCCAATTAAACGTTTGTCAACTTTCAATTTACTCATCACACATCACATATGTACATATGTAGTTCTCAGCACATTCAGCTAAATAACAGCATACAACAACAAGCTAAGCTTTCCCTAAACTTGTACAAATAAATGTCACTCATCTTACTTTTTTAAATTGTATCTACATACACGCCACTAGTAATCAATAATTTTTGAAATTTATTGAACGTCTGTAAAATCTCAATTAAAATAATCACATATGTACATACATAGACTTCAGTGCATGCAACAAAACAAAACACAAAACAGTCAAACAAGATAAACAAATTTTAAAACAATTTTAAACTACTAAGTGACACCTTTATACATTCCACTAGTATCCCTTTCTTCTTCTGCAATCTACTTCAAATAAACCTCACTTAACTTTTTTCAAATATGTAAGCAGAAAAATACTTAACACTAAAAGTCATACCTACAGTCACTTATGCTACTAGCTGCCATTTCTACCTTCCCTTCAAGCCAACTAAACGTTTGACAACTTACAATTTAATCTATCACATATGTACATATGTAGATCTCAGCACATTCAGCTAAATAACAGCATACAACAACAAGCTAAGCTTTCTCTAAACTTGTACAAATAAATGTCACTCATCTTACTTTTTAAATTGTATCTACATACACGCCACTTGCAATCAATAATTTTTGAAACTTATTGAACGTTTGTAAAATTTCAATTTAATAATCACATATGTACATGCAACAATACAAAACACAAAACAGTCAAACAATATAAACAAATTTTAAAAACAATTTTAAACTATTAAGTGGCACCTTTATATATTCCACTAGTATCCTTTTCTTCTTCTGCAAACTACTCCAAACAAACTCCACTTAACTTTTTTCAATATACGTAAGCAGAAAAAATTCAGTGCATGCAACAAAATAAAACACAAAATAGCCAAACAAGAAGATAAACAAATTTAAAACAATTTTAAAAACTACTAAGTGGTACCCTTATACATTCCACTTGTGTCCCTCCTTTCTTGTCCTGAAAACTACTCCAACCAAATTCCTTCAGACATATATGCTTCTAGCATCCACTTCCACTTCACTCTCAAGCCACCTCAACGCTCGTCAAGCTTCAATTAAATTCTATCACATATGTACACAGGTTCCCTTTGGCACATGCAACATTGTAAAATCTCCCAAGGGGTACCTATATACCTGACACTAGCATCCTTTCCTCCTTTTGCAAAATTATACAAACAAATGTCATCTATTTTTTTTATTTCCATTCAAATCTTCCAATTTGACCTAAGTGCAACCACTTCTAATACTTAAATTTGTAAAACAAATGCCACTTCTTAACTTAACTTATCTTCATTAAATCCAATCACTTATTTACATGCATAGACTTCAACTCATTCAACAATAGTCCAATATAAAATCTTATACAAATTATAATTTCAACTAAATCAATCACTCTGCACATACAACAAAGTACTATTCAATTTAGCCAATTGAATCCAATTAAAAAAACTCAATTCAATCCAAGTCAATACAAAATGGTCAAACTTAATTGCCACTACTTAATTATTTAGGAAAAAACAAATAAAAAAAAAAATTTTTAAAAAATTAAATAATAATAAAAAAAAAAAAAAAATTTAAAAAATAAAAATTAAATAATAATAAAAAAAAACAAGTAAGGAAAGCTACAGTCGAGCGCGCGCGACTGTAAGATACCATTTACCCTATTCGAAGAAATAATACAAAATAAAATAAATGGTATAAAAATAAAAAAAAAGCAATTTACATTAAGAAAAAAAGATCGCCCCGCGCCAGATTCGAACCCAAGAACTCTCACGAACTTTGTAACTTACGAGTCGGACCTCTAACCACTAGACCACACAAGTTTACGCCATGCGATCGGCAAATTAGGCTTTTATTGACGCGGGACCTCTACTGCGTCGATTTAACGTTTTGGTTAGGAATCGCTAGCGCCCATAACTTTGTATGGGGAATTCGAACTCCTATAACTTCTTTGTTATTAAAAAATAAAAATTGAAGAAAGCTACAGTCGAGTGCACTCGACAGTAAGTTATAATTTACCTTTGGCTGCTAAAAATAATTCTTAATATTATTATTTTATTCGAATTAATAACAACGCATCGCATATTTCCGAAATTAAATACACATGCATTGACGCTAATGGCACATGCCGACTGCACGCCGATTGTGCGTGCGCAGTCGGCGCAAGCATTGAAGCCGTGCCTCTGCTCCGTCTCTGCTGCTGTATGCAAAACTTCTCGCGCCTAGGAACAGACCATGTGCTTCAGTGATTTGTTGTGAGAGTTGTCAGCTCTATAACTAAATGTCCCCGGTTCGAATCCCAGCGCAGTCTTCTTTTTTTTGTATTGCTTAGAAAAAGTTTTTGTTTTTATTTTTTTTTTTTTTTGCATAATATACTTTTCATATAGCGCAAAATTATTAAAAAAAAAAAAAAATTGCCCAGCGCAGGATTCGAACCCGCGACCTCACGCATCAGAAACTTGCGAGCCAACCATCAAGACCACACACAGTTACGCAGTGCGATCGGCAAAAAAAAAAAAAAATTGCCCGTTGCTGGATTCGAACCCGCGACCACACGCACCAGAATCTTGCATGCAACCATCTAGACCACACACACTTACGCGGAGCGATCGGCAAATGAGACTTTTATTGATGCCGGCCTTCTGCTGCGTCAGTTCAACATTCTAGTTGGAATTCTAAGCGCCCACAACTTTATATGGGAGATTCAAACTCCTATAACTTCTTTGTTTATTGTCCGATCGGATTGAAATTTATAGGGTAGATCTGTACTATGGTAAGCTACAAGAGTGTTAAAAAAAATGTTTTGTTATTTCCCTACTTTTCTTAAAATTCAATAGTTTGGGGGCGGTGGGCGTGGCATCCAAAAGTTGAAAATCAAACATTCTTCGTAATGTTACCAGGCACCTTACTTTCAAATTTGGCGCTTCTAGCTTTTCTAGTGTTCTTTTAAACTATAAAAATGTGTTTTTTAGAGGCGGTGGGCGTGGCATCCAAAATTCTAAAATCCAACTTCTGCATAATGTTGCAAGACACCCTCCTACCAAATTTGGTGCGTTTATCTCTTTTCGTTATTGAATTATTTGGAAAAAATCGAAATACGCATTTATCGATTTGCGGAGGCGGTGGGTGTGGCACATCAAGTTTGAAATAAACTTCTTGTGTGTATTGAATACACGCACACTCCCACCAAGTCTGGTGCCTCTAGCTCTTTTAATAGCTGAGATCTGTGTGTTCATACAGACGGACAGACGGACAGACGGACAGACGGACAGACGGACAGACGGACAGACGGACAGACGGACAGACAGACGGACATGACCAAATCGACTCGGCTATTGATGCTGATCAAGAATATATATACTTTGTATGGTCTGCCACGCCTCCTTCTGCCTGTTACATACATTTGCACAAAGTTAATATACCATTTTTTACCCATTTTCAATGGGTAAATGGTATAAAAATAATAATAAAAGGAAATAAAAACAAAACATAAACTATCGTCACTACATAAAACTCAAATCTCAATCTTCACTACAATATTTACATAGCTATCTACAAAATTAAAAAAAAAAAAAGAAAATAAATTAAAAAATTTAAAAAAAGAGAAAAAAAAAATAATTAAATTAATAAAAAAAAAAAAAAGAAAAAAAAATAAAAAGAGAAATTAATTAAAAAGAAAATATCACAACCTCTACTAACGCCTTAACCAAAACTGAATCAGTCAAACGGACACTCTAACAGACCAATAAACGAACCAAACTTCGTCAAACTGTCAATAACAGCCGCAACTACACTCAACTAAACAACAATAACTACTGAATACAGCGACTGCAACAACTACAACAGTACTACTATACATACTACGAACTTCAAACCAATTAATAGCTACAGAAGCAGCCACAACAACAACATAGATGCAACAATAAATTCTACTACTACTTATCAACATCACACTAAAAACAACAGCAACATATTGCAACAACAAGACACTTAGCAGCTTCTGCAACAACTACAACACAGAAACTACAGCTGCAACAACAACCACAAAATCCTACGAAGATTCTACAAACCATCAACACTGGTCACAATTACAACAACTCCAATCCGATCACAAATCCACGCCTATCTACCAACATCAGCCACACACTCACAACACAACTATATCTCAACATCAACCACAACATACTAAAACCAACATCAATCTACCAATACAAATCACAACTACAACGTAAAACCAAAGAGCAGCCATTGCATCAATCTCAAACACAACTACAACGATTTACAACAACTCAGCTACACTAAGCAACAGCAACAACAACAGAACAGCCACAACTACTGCAACTGTACTCTAACAAAACCCCAACTTACCATAAACAATTACAAAGCTACTTCAAACGTACGATTAACTAACCACTAATTCAACAACATCAAACATCCACAACTCCAGTCACGGCTACATCTACCACTACTTAACTGCCACAATTACCATCTACGACGCGCCAGCACTAGCTACAACTACAACAACAACTCGCACGATCAATGGTAGCAACTACAGGCGAAGAAGCTCCAGCAGCAACCTCAACTACGTCACCCAGCCAGCAATCAACCACAGCAACAGCTGAAACATGTACCACTCCATTGCCCCCATCTACAACAGCAGCTCCATTAATTTATGCAACTTGCCCGCACCAACAACAACACAACTACTCCCAGCCAATCAACACGTCTAATAAATAAAATTTATTGCCAATAAAACATCATGTTCTAGCTCTTAAGTAGTTAATAATATCTAGGCTAAGTCACTCTTTGTTTTCTTTGAATTGTTATTCTAGTATGTAAGTAGCCAATAATATTTATAAATTGCTTATACGAGTAATAAAAATAAATATCAATTAAAATAAAAAATAAAAAAAAAGAGTTTGGTGACGTATCCAAATCGGCTGCTGTGCAGCCACTAGTGCGCGTTTTTTCTCTCTCCGTCTACTGTGTTCCGAAGTCATTCGCGATAGTGTATTAGTGCGTCGTTTAAAGCCGTTCTGGTGCAGTGATTTTGTCTCTGCATCAGTTCTGCTTCGCGTGTGTTAGTGTATACAGCCTTCTGCTGAAGTGAAAGTGAAAGTGCTTTGTGCGTGCAAAAACTGCAGGAAGAGTATGTGCGGTGCGACTCGGCCCAGCTCTAGTGCAATTCCTCGTTGCACTCAGCTGGATGCTCGAGTTTTCACCTCTGCTCCCTCCAGTCTTGCACTCACTTACACTCACTCATAGTGACTGTCTAATACTCTATCGTTGTGCTGAAATTCAGTGATATGTCTCTAGCTCTTGGATACTTTGCAATTTTAATTGCTTTTTATCCAATTGCTACTGACTTAAAAAAGAGATTTAATGTCACTCCTTTTGCCCTTGAACTTTCAATTCTCTAATTCTCAACTAGTTCTCTATCGTTGTGCTGAAATTCAGTGATATGTCTCTAGCTCTTGGATACTTTGCAATTTTAATTGCTTTTTATCCAATTGCTACTGACTTAAAAAAGAGATTTTAAAAAACAGTGCTCAGTGGCTGCCAGTGCTATTTGTGCCTGCTAGGAAATAAATTAAATTCTAGCAGCAGTGCCAATAATTTATTTCCGTATTAATTCTAATTTAAATTGCTTTTAGCAGCAGTGCCATTAAACCATCAGTGTCTTTTATGTCAATACTAATTTATGAGACCACAGCTCACCAGTGTAGTGTATACCCTAGTATACTCTATCTTTGCACATAAGCAAAGGCCAACTAAAAGTGAACTTTGATCTCATTCTTTTTACATTCTGCTTAATGTCACTCCTTTTCGTATTGAACTTTTGTTTAAATTTTTAATTCTAACTGCTTCTTATTTAATTCTAGCAGCAGTGCCAATAACCTATCAGTGTTTTATATTATGTCAATAATTATGAGACCACAGCTCACCAGCGTTGTGCATGCCTTTGTATACTCTATCTTTGCGCATAAGCAAAGGCCAACTAAAAGTGAACTTTGATCTCATTTCTATGCTCTGTTTTAATGTCACTCCTTTTGCCCTTGAACTTTCAATTCTCTAATTCTCAACTAGTTCAATCATTTTGTGCCCTTATACCCCCTTCTGGGTCTGTCTGAAGTACGCCCAGAGCGAGGTCTTCCCTAATGGGTGCCCTCTTCTGCTCCCCTTGCCAACTCTAAGGGAACTCTTTTTTCGAGTTTATTCTCGACAAAAAGAGTTTGGTGACGTATCCAAATCGGCTGCTGTGCAGCCACTAGTGCGCGTTTTTTTTTTCTCTCTCCGTCTACTGTGTTCCGAAGTCATTCGCGATAGTGTATTAGTGCGTCGTTTAAAGCCGTTCTGGTGCAGTGATTTTGTCTCTGCATCAGTTCTGCTTCGCGTGTGTTAGTGTATACAGCCTTCTGCTGAAGTGAAAGTGAAAGTGCTTTGTGCGTGCAAAAACTGCAGGAAGAGTATGTGCGGTGCGACTCGGCCCAGCTCTAGTGCAATTCCTCGTTGCACTCAGCTGGATGCTCGAGTTTTCACCTCTGCTCCCTCCAGTCTTGCACTCACTTACACTCACTCATAGTGACTGTCTAATACTCTATCGTTGTGCTGAAATTCAGTGATATGTCTCTAGCTCTTGGATACTTTGCAATTTTAATTGCTTTTTATCCAATTGCTACTGACTTAAAAAAGAGATTTAATGTCACTCCTTTTGCCCTTGAACTTTCAATTCTCTAATTCTCAACTAGTTCTCTATCGTTGTGCTGAAATTCAGTGATATGTCTCTAGCTCTTGGATACTTTGCAATTTTAATTGCTTTTTATCCAATTGCTACTGACTTAAAAAAGAGATTTTAAAAAACAGTGCTCAGTGGCTGCCAGTGCTATTTGTGCCTGCTAGGAAATAAATTAAATTCTAGCAGCAGTGCCAATAATTTATTTCCGTATTAATTCTAATTTAAATTGCTTTTAGCAGCAGTGCCATTAAACCATCAGTGTCTTTTATGTCAATAGTAATTTATGAGACCACAGCTCACCAGTGTAGTGTATACCCTAGTATACTCTATCTTTGCACATAAGCAAAGGCCAACTAAAAGTGAACTTTGATCTCATTCTTTTTACATTCTGCTTAATGTCACTCCTTTTCGTATTGAACTTTTGTTTAAATTTTTAATTCTAACTGCTTCTTATTTAATTCTAGCAGCAGTGCCAATAACCTATCAGTGTTTTATATTATGTCAATAATTATGAGACCACAGCTCACCAGCGTTGTGCATGCCTTTGTATACTCTATCTTTGCGCATAAGCAAAGGCCAACTAAAAGTGAACTTTGATCTCATTTCTATGCTCTGTTTTAATGTCACTCCTTTTGCCCTTGAACTTTCAATTCTCTAATTCTCAACTAGTTCAATCATTTTGTGCCCTTATACCCCCTTCTGGGTCTGTCTGAAGTACGCCCAGAGCGAGGTCTTCCCTAATGGGTGCCCTCTTCTGCTCCCCTTGCCAACTCTAAGGGAACTCTTTTTTCGAGTTTATTCTCGACAAAAAGAGTTTGGTGACGTATCCAAATCGGCTGCTGTGCAGCCACTACTCCGTCTACTGTGTTCCGAAGTCATTCGCGATAGTGTATTAGTGCGTCGTTTAAAGCCGTTCTGGTGCAGTGATTTTGTCTCTGCATCAGTTCTGCTTCGCGTGTGTTAGTGTATACAGCCTTCTGCTGAAGTGAAAGTGAAAGTGCTTTGTGCGTGCAAAAACTGCAGGAAGAGTATGTGCGGTGCGACTCGGCCCAGCTCTAGTGCAATTCCTCGTTGCACTCAGCTGGATGCTCGAGTTTTCACCTCTGCTCCCTCCAGTCTTGCACTCACTTACACTCACTCATAGTGACTGCCTAATACTCTATCGTTGTGCTGAAATTCAGTGATATGTCTCTAGCTCTTGGATACTTTGCAATTTTAATTGCTTTTTATCCAATTGCTACTGACTTAAAAAAGAGATTTTAAAAAACAGTGCTCAGTGGCTGCCAGTGCTATTTGTGCCTGCTAGGAAATAAATTAAATTCTAGCAGCAGTGCCAATAATTTATTTCCGTATTAATTCTAATTTAAATTGCTTTTAGCAGCAGTGCCATTAAACCATCAGTGTCTTTTATGTCAATACTAATTTATGAGACCACAGCTCACCAGTGTAGTGTATACCCTAGTATACTCTATCTTTGCACATAAGCAAAGGCCAACTAAAAGTGAACTTTGATCTCATTCTTTCTACATTCTGTCTAATGTCACTCCTTTTCGTATTGAATTTTTGCTTTAATTTTTAACTCTAATTGCTTCTTATTTAATTCTAGCAGCAGTGCCAATAACCTATCAGCGTTTTATATTATGTCAATAATTATGAGACCACAGCTCACCAGCGTTGTGCATGCCTTAGTATACTCTATCTTTGCGCATAAGCAAAGGCCAACTAAAAGTGAACTTTGATCTCATTTCTATGCTCTGTTTTAATGTCACTCCTTTTGCCCTTGAACTTTCAATCCTCTAATTCTCAACTAGTTATTTAATTTAAATTGCTTTTAGCAGCATTGCCAATAAACCATCAGTGTCTGTCAAATATGTCAATACTAATGTACGAGTCCACAGTTCACCAGTGTAGTGTATACCTTAGTATACTCTATCTTTGCGTGCAAGCAAAGACCAACTATAAGTGAACTTTGACCTCATTCTTTTTATATCCTGTCTATTGTTACTCCTCTTGTATTGCATTTCTGTTTCGCATGTGAACGTCTTACAATTAGTTTTATGTATTTGAAACTTTTTAACTAAGTGTTTCCGTGTTTGTGTACGTTTGTTATTGTTACTTTATATTTGTCCTCCCCATGCATGTGCATGATGACCGACAGCTGTTAACAATAATCTAAGCTGCAATGGCAGAGTGCAATATTTATTTATAAAATTTCATCTCTAGATGACGTTACTTGTAATATCTGTATTGTTGATAACGACTCATCTATAACTTCAATTAAACCTGCCTTTTAGCAGGAATCGAGCAAAAGCCAATAGCCCCAAGCGTACGGCTGCCGAACCTTATCGCCAGTCCAGCCCCAAGCGTCCTGCAAGGGATACACACCCGCCATTGGACTACTCAAAACAATAGAGATATATGACTCCTCTAAGTCCAATACACACTTCTCCAATTTGTCACTTACCTCAGGTACAGCGTAAACCACTGGCGCCGCGCTATCTTCAATTCAATTTTATATAATTAAATCTTTAAAATAACAACCACTAATAATGACATATTTTTACAGCAGGAGCAACAAGCCGCCCTGCAGCCACTTCAGCGCTCTCCCGAGCAGCTTATTTCCCAGTTACCACAACTTGCAACCCAATCAATAGAGAAATACGATTCTTCTATGTCCAATACACATCACTTCATCTTGTCACTCACCTCAGGTATTAGCGTAGGCCAATGGGCCACGCTATCTTAAATTTACTTTAATATAATTATATAACAAAATAACATCCATTAATAATGATCTCTTTTTTTTTAGCAGGGGCAACTAATCGCCCTGCAGCCACATCAGCGCTCTCCCGAGCAGCTTAATTCTCAGTTGCCCCAACTTGCAACTCACGAGAAGCCACCCCAATAAAACGACTACTCAAGCTGGCAGCTGCAGCCTCCCCAGCAGCAACACCAAATCCAGCTTCAGTTCCAATTTCCCCAAGAGTCGCCAAAGCAGCTCGATCAGCAACTCTCAACCTGCAGCAAAAACCCTTCCTACGTTGTATACCTACTCAACTAGCACCTATCTACTTTTGACAGCCATATCCTGTTCTTTAGTGTACTTTCTTATCTACCCAACAAAATTGCTAAATAATTTATTTCTAAGTTGTATATCTGTACAACTTGCACCAATCTCAACGATTGACAACTTACAATTAAATCCATCACATATGTACATACATTGATCTCAGCACACATAACTAAATAACAGCATGCAACAACAAGCTAAATTATCCATAAGCTTTTCCAATAACTATTGAACGTTTGTAAAAATTTCAATCAAAATAATCACATATGTACATACTTAGACCTCAGTGCATGCAACAAAATGAAACACTAAATAGTCAATCAAGAAAATAACAATTTATAACAATTTTAAAACTACTAAGTGGTACCTTTATACATTCCACTAGTATCCCTTTCTTCCTCTGTAAACTACTTCAAAATATTTAAGAAAAGTTCTTAAGCTAAAGATATACATACGTGCATATATGCTACCAGCTGCCATTTCCTCTTTACCTTCAAGCTAATTCAATGTTTGTCAAACTTCAATTTAATCCATCACTTATGTACATATGTAGATCTCAGCACATACAGCTAAATAACAGCATACAACAACAAGCTAAGCTTTCTCTAAACTTGTACAAATATATGTCACTCATCTTACTTTTTAATTGTATCTACATACACGCCACAAGCAATCAATAATTTTTGAAATTTATTGAACGTTTGTAAAATTTCAATTAAAACAAGTGAAGAAAGCTACAGTCGAGTGCACTCGACAGTAAGATACCATTTACCTTTCGCTGTTAAAAACTAATTCTTAATATTAATTACTTTTATTCGGCGAATAACAACGCATCGCATATTTTCGAGGACAAATTCACATGCATTGACGCTAATGGCACATGCCGACTGCACACTGACTACACGACGACTGTGCGTGCGCAGTCGGCGTGCGCAGTCGGCGTCGGCGTCGGCGTCGGGCCTCTACTGCTGTGAGCGAAACTTCTCGTGCCTATAACTTCTGTGTTTATTGTCCGATCGGATTGAAATTTATAGGGTAGATCTGTACTATGGTAAGCTACAAGAGTGTTAAAAAAAATGTTTTGTTATTTCCCTACTTTTCTTAAAATGCAATAGTGTGGGGGCGGTAGGCGTGGCATCCAAAAGTTGAAAATCAAACATTCTCCGTAATGTTACCAGGCACTTTACTTTCAAATTTGGCGCTTCTAGCTTTTCTAGTTTTCTTTTAAACTATAAAAATGTGTTTTTTAGAGGCGGTGGGCGTGGCATCCAAAATTCTAAAATCCAACTTCTGCATAATGTTGCAAGACACCCTCCTACCAAATTTGGTGCGTTTATCTCTTTTCGTTATTGAATTATTTGGAAAAAATCGAAATACGCATTTATCGATTTACGAAGGCGGTGGGCGTGGCACATCAAGTTTGAAATAAACTTCTTGTGTGTATTGAATACACGCACACTCCCACCAAGTCTGGTGCCTCTAGCTCTTTTAATAGCTGAGATCTGTGTGTTCATACAGACGGACAGACGGACAGACGGACAGACGGACAGACGGACAGACGGACAGACGGACAGACAGACGGACATGACCAAATCGACTCGGCTATTGATGCTGATCAAGAATATATATACTTTGTATGGTCTGCCACGCCTCCTTCTGCCTGTTACATACATTTGCACAAAGTTAATATACCATTTTTTACCCATTTTCAATGGGTAAATGGTATAATAATCACATATGTACATACATAGACTTCAGTGCATGCAACAAAACAAAACACAAAACAGTCTAACAAGATAAACACATTTTAAAACAATTTTCAAACTACTAAGTGACACCTTTATACATTCCACTAGTATCCCTTACTTCTTCTGCAATCTATTTCAAATAAACTTCACTTAACCTTTATCAAAATATGTAAGCAGAAAAATACTTAACACTAAAAGTCATACCTACAGTCACTTATGCTTCCAGCTGCCATTTCTACCTTTCCTTCAAGCCAATTAAACGTTTGTCAACTTACAATTTAATCTATCATACATGTACATATCTAGATCTCAGCACATACAGCATACAACAACAAGCTAAGCTTTCTCTAAACTTGCATAAATAAATGTCACTCATCTTACTTTTTAATTGTATCTACATACACGCCACTAGTAATCAATAATTTTTGAAATTTATTGAACGTTTGTAAAATTTCAATTAAAATAATCACATATGTACATACATAGACTTCAGTGCATGCAACAAAACAACACACAAAACAGTCAAACAAGATAAACAAATTTTAAAACAATTTTTTTTTAAACCACTTAGTGACACCTTTATACATTCCATTAGTATCCCTTTCTTCTTCTGCAATTTACTTCAAATAAACTTCACTTAACTTTTATCAAAATATGTAAGCAGAAAATTCTTAACACTAAAAGTCATACCTACAGTCACTTATGCTACCAGCTGCCATTTCTACCTTACCTTCAAGCCAATTAAACGTTTGTCAACTTTCAATTTACTCATCACACATCACATATGTACATATGTAGTTCTCAGCACATTCAGCTAAATAACAGCATACAACAACAAGCTAAGCTTTCTCTAAACTTGTACAAATAAATGTCACTCATCTTACTTTTTAAATTGTATCTACATACACGCCACTTGTAATCAATAATTTTTGAAACTTATTGAACGTTTGTAAAATTTCAATTAAAATAATCACATATGTACATACATAGACTCCAGTGCATGCAACAATACAAAACACAAAACAGTCAAACAATATAAACAAATTTTAAAAACAATTTTAAACTACTAGGTGGCACCCTTATATATTCCACTAGTATCCTTTTCTTCTTCTGCAAACTACTTCAAACAAACTCCACTTAATTTTTTTTCAATATAAGTAAGCAGAAAAAATTCAGTGCATGCAACAAAATAAAACACAAAATAGCCAAACAAGAAGATAAACAAATTTAAAACAATTTTAAAAACTACTAAGTGGCACCCTTATACATTGAAAACTACTCCAACCAAATTCCTTCAGACATATATGCTTCTAGCATCCACTTCCACTTCACTCTCAAGCCACCTCAACGCTCGTCAAGCTTCAATTAAATTCTAT
This sequence comes from Zaprionus bogoriensis, assembly GCA_035046045.1. Classification (NCBI taxonomy): domain Eukaryota; kingdom Metazoa; phylum Arthropoda; class Insecta; order Diptera; family Drosophilidae; genus Zaprionus; species Zaprionus bogoriensis. The sequence continues at coordinate 33,365 of JAWNOI010000221.1, forward strand.
CACATATGTACACAGGTTCCCTTTGGCACATGCAACATTGTAAAACCTCCCAAGGGGTACCTATATACCTGACAATAGCATCCTTTCCTCCTTTTGCAAAATTATACAAACAAATGTCATCTATTTTTTTTTTTTTTTTTATTTCCATTCAAATCTTCCAATTTGACCTAAGTGCAACCACTTCTAATACTTAAATTTGTAAAACAAATGCCACTTCTTAACTTAACTTATCTTCATTAAATCCAATCACTTATTTACATGCATAGACTTCAACTCATTCAACAATAGTCCAATATAAAATCTTTACAAATTATAATTTCAACTAAATCAATCACTCTGCACATACAACAAAGAACTATTCAATTTAGTCAATTGAATCCAATTAAAAAACTCAATTCAATCCAAGTCAATACAAAATGGTCAAACTTAATTGCCACTACTTAATTATTTAGGAAAAAACAAATAAAAAAATTTTAAAAAAAAAAAAATTTAAATAATAATAAAAAAAAAAAAAAAAATTTAAAAAATAAAAAATTAAATAATAAAAAAAAAAAATAAAAGGAAATAAAAACAAAGAAAAGGAAAACTATCGCCACTACATAAAACTCAAATCTCCAATCTTCACTACAATATTTACATAGCTAATCTACAAAATTAAAAAAAAAAAAAAAGAAAATAAATTAAAAAATTTAAAAAAAAAAGAGAAAAAAAAAAAATAATTAAATTAATAAAAAAAAAATAAAATAAAATAAAAGGAAATAAAAACAAAACATAAACTATCGCCACTACATACAACTCAAATCTCCAATCTTCACTACAATATTTACATAGCTAATCTACAAAATTAAAAAAAAAAAGAAAATAAATTAAAAAATTTAAAAAAAAGAGAAAAAAAAATAATTAAATTAATAAAAAAAAAAAAAAAAAAAATAAAAAGAGAAATTAATTAAAAAGAAAATATCACAACCTCTACTAACGCCTTAACCAAAACTGAATCAGTCAAACGGACACTCTAACAGACCAATAAACGAACCAAACTTCGTCAAACTGTCAATAACAGCCGCAACTACACTCAACTAAACAACAATAACTACTGAATACAGCGACTGCAACAACTACAACAGTACTACTATACATACTACGAACTTCAAACCAATTAATAGCTACAGAAGCAGCCACAACAACAACATAGATGCAACAATAAATTCTACTACTACTTTTCAACATCACACTAAAAACAACAGCAACATATCGCAAAAACAAGACAGTAAGCAGCTTCTGCAACAAATACAATACAGAAACTACAGCTGCAACAACAACCACAAAATCCTACATAGATTCTACAAACCAACTTCAATCTATCAACACTGGTCACAATTACAACAACTAATCTATGAGCAACTACAAACTACTATACAACTACTCCAATCCAATCACAAATCCACGCCCATCTACCAACATCAGCCACACACTCGCAACACAACTATATCTCAACATCAACCACAACATACTAAAACCAACATCATTCTATCAATACAAATCAAAACTACAACGTAAAACCAAAGAGCAGCCATTGCATCAATCTCAAACACAACTATAACGATTTACAACAACTCAGCTACACTAAGCAACAGCAACAACAACAGAACAGCCACAACTACTGCAACTGTACTTTAACAAAACCCCAACTTACCACAAACAATTACAAAGCCACTTCAAACGTACGACCAACTAACCACTAATTCAACAACACCAAACATCCACAACTCCAGTCACGGCTACAACTACCACTACCTAACTGCCACAATTACCACCTACGACGCGCCAGCACTAGCAACAACTACAACAACAACTCGCACGATCAATGGTAGCAACTACAGGCGAAGAAGCTCCAGCAGCAACCTCAACTATGTCACCCAGCCAGCAATCAACCACAGCAACAGTTGAAACAAGTACCACTCCATGGCCCCCATCTACAACAGCAGCTCCATTAATTTATGCGACTTGCCCGCACCAACAACAACACAACTACTCCCAGCCAATCAACACGTCTAATAAATAAAATTTATTGCCAATAAAACATCATGTTCTAGCTCTTAAGTAGTTAATAATATCTAGGCTAAGTCACTCTTTGTTTTCTTTGAATTGTTATTCTAGTATGTAAGTAGCCAATAATATTTATAAATTGCTTATACGAGTAATAAAAATAAATATCAATTAAAAAAAAAAATCGTCTAACTCTTAAATGTAAACAATAAAATAACAAATATTAATATATTATACAAACACTTCACAATTCATATAATATATTCCCTTAATTAATCAGAATAACAAACAATTCAACTCATATATATATTTCAGCCCCACCTCCACTCTTTAAATTACATTCAAGCAATCACAGTCTGCTTAACTTCTAACCCAAAGTAACAATAATAGCAAAATAAATAAACAACAAACTAAATATCTCTTATTTAACAACATACAAAGCAAATTAATTTCACATAAATTTCTTCATTAAATCATTCTTTACTCCTTTTAAATCCTACTACGCTCTCTTAATTTACCCCCAAGCCACTACTACTTTGTTTATTTAACTTCAATCCTTCACGCTTGCTTAAGCAATAATAATAATATATTATAATAATATCAAATAATAGTATATATCCTTCCTTAAAATGTACTCTTAATAAAATCAATAAAATAGTAACAAAATATATCACTTAAAGCAACATATATTAGTATAGTAAATAATAGTAAATAGTAAAGTACGCACACAAATATTTCTCTTATACAAAGCAATTTAAATTCACATACATTCCTCAAAAAGTCATTCTTTATTTTCTCTTCCACTCTCCAAATTAACCATCATGCCTTTGCAACGATCGACTAACTCTTAAATAAAATACCTTTAAACACAACGTTAGTAAAAACATCACAACTGCAACCTAGTACAAATAAACCTTCCATACCTAAATATGGAAAAAATAATTAAAAGAGGAATCCCAAGCCGCAAATATAAGGAAGTAATTTTTTCAAACAAGCAAGCAACCTTCACAACTTTCCACTAGCTTCTGCATACTCACATAGCCAAACCCCAGCTCTAATCTTTATCAAGTGCAACACGGCACATATGTACATAGTATTTCTTCTCATCTCTGCACATATGTACATACACTTTCTTAAAATTGCTGCATACTTCTTGGCTGCTAAATGCAACCCACTAAAGTCCACTCACAACAACAAACCCGAGCTGCATTGCACTCAATTAAAAGCTCAGCTTGCAGCAGTTGACTCGAGCTTCACTCCACCTGAACTTTGACCTAATAATTCCCAACTAGTTCTATCAGCTTGTGCCCTTTTTACCCCTCCATGTCTGTCTAAATTACGCCCAGAGCGAGGTCTTCCCGAATCGGTGCCCTCTTCTGCTCCCCTTGCCTACTCTAAGGGAACTCTTTTTGTTTTCGAGTTTACTCTCGCAAAAAAAAAGAGTTTAGCAGCGTGTCCAACTTGGCTGCTGTGCAGTCATTAGTGCGCGTTTTATTTTTCTCTGCGTCTCCTGTGTTCCGGAAAGTCGTTCGCGATAAGTGTATTAGTGCGTCGTATAAAGCCGTTCTGGTGTAGTGATAGTGTTTTGCACCAGTTCTGCTTCGCGTGTGTCAGTGTTTACAGCTGTCTGCTGAAGTGAAAGTGCCTTGTGTGTGTGCAAATTCTGAGGGAAGAGTATTAACGGTGCGACTCGGCCCAGCTCTAGTGCAATTCGCTTTTGCGCTCAGCTGGCTGCTCGAGCTTTTCACCCCCTACTCCCCCAGTCTTGCTGCACTTCACTCACTCACTCATAGCGACTGCTCAATACTCTATTGTTGTGAAGAAGCACAGTGAATTGTCTCTAGCGCCTGAATTCTCTGCAATTTTAATTGCTTTTTATTCAACTGCTACTGACATAAATAAAAGAGATTCTTAAAAAAAGTGCTTAGTGGCTGCCAGTGCACAATTGCGCCTGCTAGAAAGCGATTCTATTTTCTAGCAGCAGTGCCGTCTCCCCCCTATAAGTGCTTTTTAATCACGCCAATACTAATGTTTGAGACCATAGTCCCACGCATACAGTGCATGCTTGCCTAAGTATACCCTGTCTGTGCGTGCATACAAAAGCTAGCTTTCGTGGACTTTGATCTCAACATTTCTTTTCTTTGTTTTCGTCACTTCTTCTGTGTTGCATTTCGTTTTGCATGTGAATGTATTACATTTGTTTTCATTAAAAAGTGACATTTAAATCAGCTCATAGCGGCTGCCAGTGCATAATTCTGCCTGCTAGAAAGTGTTTTATACTCTAGTAGCAGTGCCATTCCTACATAAGTGTTTTTATCACGTCAATATTATCGTTTGAGATCACAGCCTCACCAGTGCAGTTTATGTTTGCATATGTATACTCTGTCTTTGTATAATTGCAAAGATAACTAAAGTGAACTTTGATCTCAACACTTTTATAATTTATTTTATGTCACTCCTACTGTGTTGCATTTTGTCTCGCATGTGAACGTCTTAAACTTGTTTTCATTTAACTAAAAACTTTTCTCTAAGTGTTTTCGTGTTTGTGTACGTTTATTATTGTTGCTTTTTATTTGTCCTCCACATGCATGTGCATGAAGACCGACAGTTGTTAACAATAATTTAAGCTACAATGTCAGAGTGTAATATTACCAAATTGCCATCTGACCCCAAGTCAGATGATGCCACTAGCGAAATCTGTGTCGTAGATAATGATTCATCCAAAACTTCTACAGAGCCGGCCCTTTGGCAGGAATCTAGCAACAACTCACAGTCATCTGACTCCAATAAGAGCAACCTTTTACCAACCAAACAGCAGCAAAAAAGCCAGCGGCCTCAAGCGAATGATACTCGCACCACATCGCCCGTTCAGCCCCAAACGCCCTGCTAGGGAAATCATCAAAAATCTCAAAACAAAAGAAAAATATAATTTCTCTAAGCCCAATGCAGGTTCCCCCAATCTTGCGTTCACCAAAGGTATAGCGAAGACCACTGGCTTCGCACTATCTTTAAATAATCCAATAAAAACATCCACTAATAATGATAACATTTTACAGCAGGAGCAACAAGCTTCCTCGCAGCCACCTCAGCGCTCTCCCGAGCAGCTTAATTCCCAGTTGCCTCAACTGGAAACTCACGAGAAGTCACTCCAGCAAATTGGCAACTCAAGCTGGCAGCTGCAGGTCACCCAGCAGCAACAACAAATCCAGCAGCAGTTGCAGCAATCACATGATTCGCCCAAGCAACTCAATGAGCAGCCTCCCAACCAGCAACAGCAACTCATCCAACAGCAGCAACTGTTGCAGCCAAATCCTTCTCAACCGTTGACCCAGCGTCAGCAACGGCCACATCAACCTCAACTAGAGCTGCATAAGGAGCACCAGCACCCACCAATTGTGCACCTCACGCAGCCACTCCTCCATCAACCAACTCCACTGTCCCAAACTCAACAGCAGCTGCTGCCTCAGCTGCATGAAGCACTGCCGCAGCAACAACAACATATTCAACAAATGCAACAAAATAATCAACAGATAAGGCAAAAGTCAAACATTTCGCATCCACCTACTATGCCTTTCCTCTTCATTCCCAAAATTACTTCCATCACTTCTTTTTTGGAACTGCTTAACAACTCCCCCAATCCTATTTCATTCACCACAACCTGTTTGCAGGATGGTGGCGTGAGAATAAAATGCCATAATCAGGCCTCTTATAACACCACACTACAGATTTTATCTCAAAACAATATTTTCATGCACACCCACCAGCCCTCCAGCGAGAAAGGTGTTTGCATCGCCATAAAAAACCTACATTTCTCCACCCCCTGCGACCTCATTCGCTCTCTCCTTGCTGAGCATGGCTTTACTGCACGCTATGTCAGTGTAATTAAACACCGATTTACAGGCCTTCCTCTTAACATTTTTGAGGTTGAGCTAGCCCCCTCTTGCGACCTTAATATTGATCAGGTGTTAAATATCACACAGTTAGGCAGTCAACAAGTTGTTGTAGAACGTTTGGCAAGGAAAATTGATCCTGTGCAGTGCCATCGTTGCCAAGCCTACGGCCACAGTAAAAATTACTGCCGCAGACCCTTTGTCTGCCTTAAGTGCGCCATGAACCACCCCACTGTGGAATGCAAAAAGCGAGCCAATGTCCCTGCAAAATGTGCAAATTGCAATGGCGAACATGTCGCTTGCTACAAAGGCTGCCCTGCCTATAAGAAAGCCAGATCAAAACTTCTCCCTTTCAAACTTACTCAGCAAGCAGAGCATCAGAATCCACTAGCAGCAACGAACAAGGTGCATGCTACTTCCACTGCTACTCGCCACTCCGTCCAAAAGGACTTGAACCTCAGCCATCCTCTTCGTAGTGTAACCCCCACCCCAAATTATGCCAACCAACCCAATCACAAGAGCATTACACATTCACTGACAGCTCATAGCAACCAAAACTCCAATAAAAATAGCTCACCTATCATAAATAAAGCAAGATCTCTAAATCAAACTAAGCCTTCCTTTGCGAAAGTTGTCAAAACAATTTGTACTCCTCCTCGCGCCCCTAATCCTTCCAATAAAGTCATACGCAATCTCCAACAACAATTGCTCCACCAGAAGAACTTCCATAAATCTCTCCCTCTCCCCACCCAAGAATTAAATTCCAATCAATCCTCCCTTCCAATTGCTCAGCACTCACCCCAACCATCCACCAGCATACGCCCACACACTCCTCCAGTTGACAACAGCAACTTGCAATCAGTTCTAGGAGCTGTACACAACAACACACAAACAATAGACAGCCTAGGAAAGAAAGTAGATATGCTTTTTAATATTGTTATAGATTTTATTCTGCCACTCATCAAAACCGCAAATGACCCCAATACCAATGAATAGTCGTCCTAGTAACTCCACATCAGCCCACAGCACCCCTAATACACTCAAAATTTCTTACTGGAATGCCGCAGGAATTCAAAATAAAACACTTGAACTAGAATCTTTCCTGAGTAAAAATAAAATCGACATTATGATGATAATTGAAGCACGTCTACAGCTTGCAACTGACCTACAAATTGACGGCTATATCTGTTATCTTACACCGAACCCTGACAACCACAGAAGAGGTGGTGTAGCTATTTTAATACGTCAGAGTTTACGCCATTCCGCTCTCGAGCCATTTTCCTTCCCATTTATCCAGACCTCACCGTTAGTTCTCTTCACTACTGCCCACAACAGCATTCCCATCGTCATCACGCCTATCTATTGCCCTCCGCTCTATAATTGGACCTCAATCCAATTTCTTTCCCTCCTCAACAAATTAGATAAACTATATCAGGGTGCCCAACTCCTGATCTGTGGTGATTGGAACTCCAAACACCCCTGGTGGGGAAATGTACGCTCCTGTAAACGTGGTCGAGCGCTACTCGACGCAATACACTCCAAGTACGGCCTTAACATTCTGGCAACAGGCGGAGCAACCCACTTCCCCTATGCAAGAAGAAATCGTCCCTCTGCGATTGATTTTGCAATTTACAAGGGTGTTCCAAATGAACTAATTCACACTTTTTCCACTACTGACTTAGATTCTGACCACCTTCCAATTCACATAAGCCTCCAACTTGACCCATTCTCTCCCCCTCACCCTTCAAGAAGACTGCTTCCCAGTAATTCCAATCTTGAAATCTTTAAAAGGCACCTTGAAACACATATTCACTTAAACATTGAACTAAGATCGGGCCAAGATATAGAAGATGCCATCACTATCCTCAATAATAACATTTACAATGCAGCTTCTGCAGCCACTCCAGTGTACAGGCCTGTTAAAATACCAAACTATCGCACCTATCAATTCCCTCTTAGCGACACCACTAAAAACCTGCTTGACCTTAAACGCACCTACAAAGCACAACTTATGATCCACCACTCTGCAGCCAGCAAACAACTCTATCGACGAACTCAGAATCGTCTTAAAAAATCACTCAAACAAGACAAAGCAAAGCATGCAAATTCCTTACTTGAACTTGTTGACACCCAAGACAGATACAAACTACAAAAGCTATGGAGGCTAACAAATAAAATTAAAAGGCAACCAGAACCGCACTGGCCACTAAAACTGCAATCTGGCAACTCCATCTCATGGACCAAGACTCACCTCCAGAAAGTGGAAGCATTTGCTGACCAATTGGAACTTCGCTTTCAGCCAATTCTCTCTAACCTTCCAAGTGAGCGTTCGGCTCTATCTGCTGAACTTGAGCAACTACTCACTGAAAGTAAAACTCAGCATCAAGCATCTCCAGTCAACTTTCGTCCTATTTCTCCAGCCGAAATCTCAATAGAAATTGATTCACTGGCCCTTAACAAAGCCCCAGGGTGTGACAATATAGACAATCGTGTCCTGAAATATCTACCAAAAAAAGCAATTATTCATCTATGTCTTATCTATAATAGCATTCTTCGCTACGGTCTTTTCCCCCAGCAATGGAAGCATGCCTCCATTTGTATGCTTCTCAAACCAGGCAAATGTGCAAATGACGTCAGCTCCTACAGGCCCATCAGCCTAATTAGTAGTTTTTCTAAACTATTTGAAAAACTGCTCCTGTGCAGACTTCTCGAGCAAGATAATTTTAGCGAAGCTATTTCTAACCACCAATTCGGCTTCAGAAAGGAGCATGGCACCGACCAGCAACTCTTTCGGGTCACCCAATTCATTCTGAAAGCCTATGAGAAGGGAAACTCATGTTCTGCCGTGTTTATTGACATCAGTGAGGCCTTCGACCGAGTATGCCACGCTGGCCTCCTTAACAAATTAAGCAAACTCCTGCCACTCTGCCTCTTTAATGTTTTGGAAAGCTACCTCTCTGATCGAACCTTCCACATAGCTGGCAAAGATGGCGTTAAATCACGCATTGGTAGGATTAAAGCTGGAGTTCCTCAAGGTAGCGTCCTCGGACCAATCCTTTACACCATATATACTTCCGACATGCCCCTTCCAAACGCATCAAATGGTATTGAAATGCTTCTCTCTACATTTGCTGATGACACCATAATCATCTCATCCTCTAAATATCCCTCGTTTGCCATGGGATCCACTCAAAACTATCTTTATAGTTTTCAAAAATGGGCCAACCTCTGGTGCAACATCATCAATGCCAGCAAAACTGCCCATGTGATGTTCAGCCTCCGTAGGCCACCCGCAACCCAACGCAACCGCATTCTGAAAATCAACGGCCACCCCATAACCACCAAATCACACCACAAGTACCTTAACTCCACCTCGACACTAAACTAAACTTAAATTTTCACGTCACTCAACTTCGCATGAAAACCCTTAATACTACCAAAAAATTCAGCTGGCTGCTGAGTAATCAAAGCAAACTCTCAAAAAAATGTAAAGTTCTAATCTATAAACAACTAGCAAACCCGGCGAACTCCGTTTCGCCACCAGATGGCTATATTTCTCCCAGTCGTTCTCCCAGTCCCTCTTCTAGTCCCTTTCCCAGTCCCTCCCCCAGTCGCTCTTACAGTCGCTCTCCCCAGTTCCTCTCCCCAGTCCCTCTCCCAATTCTTTTCCCAGTCGCTCTCCCAGTCCCTCTCCCAATCCTTCTCTCAGTCCCTCTCCCAGTCCCTCTCCCAATCCTTCCAGTCGCTTTGCCAGTTGCTCTCCCAGTCCCTCTCCCAATCCTTCTCCCTCTCCCAGTAACTCTCCGAATTCTTTTCCCAGTCCCTCTCCGAATTCTTCTCCCAGTCCCTCTTCCAGTCCTCCCAGTCGCTCTCCCAGTCGCTTTGCCAGTCCATCTCCCAATACTTTTCCCAATCCCTCTCCCAATCCCTCTCCCGTATATAACATTTTTGAAAAGAATTTTTTGATAATTTTTTTAAGAGATTTTATAATCAAATTTATTGCTTATAATATTTTATTTATTTATTTTTATTTTCAAGGTACCTTTGACAAACACGTCAAAGTATAACACACCTAAACACATTATTTGTAATACATAAACAGTCTACTTTTGTTCACCAAGCAGCAAGGTACTTTTATTTATTTTAAAATAAATTAAAGTTCCTTGTTGCTCGGTGAACAAAATTAGACTAATTATTTATTATGTAAACTGTGTATAGGTGTGTTTTACTTTGACGTGTTCGTCAAAGGTTCCTTGAAGTGGCCGGGAAAATTTGTATGGGAAAAGAGAATGGCTATTTTTAGGGTTTATCCAGAAATAATTATAATTTAAAACCATAAAAAAACCATCCATGACAAAAGCAAACTCAGTTGATTTGGTGGCAGGCATTTTTTTTTTAATTTTGATATGACTTGAAGTCATAAAAAGTAGATAACAACAGGTTAGTGGCCGAGGGATTTTAAATTTTTAAAATAAAACTACCTTGCTGCTAGGTGAGCAAAAGTAGACTGTTTATGTATTACAAATAATGTGTTTAGGTGTGTTTTACTTTGACGTGTTCGTGAAAGGTTACTTGAAGTGGCCCGGAAAATTTGTATGGGAAAAAGAAAATGGCCATTTTAACGGTTTTCCCAGCAATAATTCTAATTTTTCTTGCCGTGCCCACAAACCTTGAACTTCAACGAACAATTTAAAAAAAAAATTGGCCAAATTGGTTCAGGCGTTGTTGAGTTATGCGCTTACCAACACATTTTGCGATTCATTTTTATATAATAGACTAATAGCTCCCATATGGCACTACGCCATTCCAATTTGGGGGGGCCTTACCTCCTCTACTCAGTTCCGCCGCATTGAAATTTTACAGAATAAAATTATTCGCAAATCCACTGGAGCGCCTTGGTTCACTAGAAACCAAACCCTTCGCATCGTCTATGATATTGACACGGCTGAAGAGATCTACCATAAAAGCAGTAAAAGACTTGCAACCACACTCGCAAACCACCCCAACCCCGTGGCGCGCCAATTAATCCTTGAACCGTACACACCTCAACGACTCCACCGACCCAGTTATCAACAGCAACTTCATAAATTCATTCTTCCCCTACAGACATCTCTGAGAAACTCTAGACCATCCCAACCCCAACCTCGGCTTCCCACGCTTATTAGGCTAGCCAACGAAGCAAAGCTACGTGCCTCCTCTTCCTCAATCCCCGCTACCCCAATTCTCTTCCCCCCCTCTCGATTAAGCGAAAGTTCCATTAATAGCTATCGAAGAGACTACAAAAATGGCATAATTACAAGGGAAAGATTAGTCAACATTATACAATATCAGCACTATAATGTGCAGAAAATAATCTTACCAGACTTCATCATTATGGAACAAAGAGGCCCTCCGCCTGATCACCTTATCCTTCGCCTAAATTCTAAGCCTAAAAACTTCTTCCAAATCCTGCAACAGCGAGAACTTCGTCAAAGGATGGCTTCTTCACAGCCTCACGAGCATCACCTACCTCCTCCACTACCCATATAATTATTCATATAATATACTCCCTTAATTAACCAAAATACAAAACAATTTAAATTCGCATAAACAATTCCATTCCACCTCCATTCTCTATTTATTACAATCAGCCACCACAACGCTTGTTTTTCTTTCAATCCAATCAACAATTATAGTCACTTAAATCAATAAATTATAGTCACATATGGTAAATAAATCTTAACAAGTAAGGAAAGCTACAGTCGAGCGCGCGCGACTGTAAGATACCATTTACCCTATTCGAAGAAATAATACAAAATAAAATAAATGGTATAAAAATAAAAAAAAAGCAATTTACATTAAGAAAAAAAGATCGCCCCGCGCCAGATTCGAACCCAAGAACTCTCACGAACTTTGTAACTTACGAGTCGGACCTCTAACCACTAGACCACACAAGTTTACGCCATGCGATCGGCAAATTAGGCTTTTATTGACGCGGGACCTCTACTGCGTCGATTTAACGTTTTGGTTAGGAATCGCTAGCGCCCATAACTTTGTATGGGGAATTCGAACTCCTATAACTTCTTTGTTATTAAAAAATAAAAATTGAAGAAAGCTACAGTCGAGTGCACTCGACAGTAAGTTATAATTTACCTTTGGCTGCTAAAAATAATTCTTAATATTATTATTTTATTCGAATTAATAACAACGCATCGCATATTTCCGAAATTAAATACACATGCATTGACGCTAATGGCACATGCCGACTGCACGCCGATTGTGCGTGCGCAGTCGGCGCAAGCATTGAAGCCGTGCCTCTGCTCCGTCTCTGCTGCTGTATGCAAAACTTCTCGCGCCTAGGAACAGACCATGTGCTTCAGTGATTTGTTGTGAGAGTTGTCAGCTCTATAACTAAATGTCCCCGGTTCGAATCCCAGCGCAGTCTTCTTTTTTTTGTATTGCTTAGAAAAAGTTTTTGTTTTTATTTTTTTTTTTTTTGCATAATATACTTTTCATATAGCGCAAAATTATTAAAAAAAAAAAAAATTGCCCAGCGCAGGATTCGAACCCGCGACCTCACGCATCAGAAACTTGCGAGCCAACCATCAAGACCACACACAGTTACGCAGTGCGATCGGCAAAAAAAAAAAAAATTGCCCGTTGCTGGATTCGAACCCGCGACCACACGCACCAGAATCTTGCATGCAACCATCTAGACCACACACACTTACGCGGAGCGATCGGCAAATGAGACTTTTATTGATGCCGGCCTTCTGCTGCGTCAGTTCAACATTCTAGTTGGAATTCTAAGCGCCCACAACTTTATATGGGAGATTCAAACTCCTATAACTTCTTTGTTTATTGTCCGATCGGATTGAAATTTATAGGGTAGATCTGTACTATGGTAAGCTACAAGAGTGTTAAAAAAAATGTTTTGTTATTTCCCTACTTTTCTTAAAATTCAATAGTTTGGGGGCGGTGGGCGTGGCATCCAAAAGTTGAAAATCAAACATTCTTCGTAATGTTACCAGGCACCTTACTTTCAAATTTGGCGCTTCTAGCTTTTCTAGTGTTCTTTTAAACTATAAAAATGTGTTTTTTAGAGGCGGTGGGCGTGGCATCCAAAATTCTAAAATCCAACTTCTGCATAATGTTGCAAGACACCCTCCTACCAAATTTGGTGCGTTTATCTCTTTTCGTTATTGAATTATTTGGAAAAAATCGAAATACGCATTTATCGATTTGCGGAGGCGGTGGGTGTGGCACATCAAGTTTGAAATAAACTTCTTGTGTGTATTGAATACACGCACACTCCCACCAAGTCTGGTGCCTCTAGCTCTTTTAATAGCTGAGATCTGTGTGTTCATACAGACGGACAGACGGACAGACGGACAGACGGACAGACGGACAGACGGACAGACGGACAGACGGACAGACAGACGGACATGACCAAATCGACTCGGCTATTGATGCTGATCAAGAATATATATACTTTGTATGGTCTGCCACGCCTCCTTCTGCCTGTTACATACATTTGCACAAAGTTAATATACCATTTTTTACCCATTTTCAATGGGTAAATGGTATAAAAATAATTTTATTATACACACAAATATTCTCCTATCTAATAAATTACAAAGCAATTTAATTTCACATAAATCTTTCAATAAATCACTCCCCAAATTCTTATAAATCTCACTCAACTCTTTAAATCTACCTACAAGCCATCACCGCACTGGCTATACTTTTCAATTAAAGCAATAAAAAGAGTAAACTAAATAAATAACAAACCAAAATAAATAATTCATAATCCACATAAACACCTCACTTACCTAACAAACAAAAATTAAATCAGTTAATTTATACATTGCAGTAATTACAGTATCATAATAAAAAATAAATAATATAAATAATTAATAACTCACACAACTAAATAAAAATATAATAATCCATAAATTTATTTCTAAATTTTGAAATGCTTATCATCACATATAAATTATTCATATAATATATTCCCTTAATTAACCAAAATGCAAAACAATTTAAATTCGCATAAACAATTCCATTCCACCTCCATTCTCTATTTATTACAATCAGCCACCACAACGCTTGTTTTTCTTTCAATCCAAATCAAAAATTATAGTCACTTAAAATCAATAAATAATAGTCACATATGATAAATAAATTTTACAAATAATTTATTATACACACAAATATTCTCCTATTTAATAAATTACAAAGCAATTTAATTTCACATAAATCTCTCAATAAATCACTCCCTAAATCCTTATAAATCTCACTCATCTCTTTAAATTTACCTCCAATACATCACCACATTTGTTATACTTTTCAATTAAAGCAACAATAAGAGTAAACTAAATAAATAATAAACCAAAATAAATAATTCATAATCCACATAAACATCCCACTTACCTAACAAACAAAAATAAATCAGTAAATTTATACATTGCAGTAATTACAGTATCATAATAAAATAAATAATATAAATAATTAATAACTCACACAACTAAATAAAAATATAATAATCCATAAATTTATTTCTAAATTTTGAAATGCTTATCATCACATATAAATTATTCATATAATATATTCCCTTAATTAACCAAAATACAAAACAATTTAAATTCGCATAAACAATTCCATTCCACCTCCATTCTCTATTTATTACAATCAGCCACCACAACGCTTGTTTTTCTTTCAAGCCAAATCAACAATTATAGTCACTTAAAATCAATAAATAAAAGTCACATATGATAAATAAATTTTACAAATAATTTATAATACACACAAAAATTCTCCTATTTAACAATTTACAAAGCAATTTAATCTCACATAAATCTCTCAATAAATCACTCCCTAATTCTTTTAAATCTCACTCAACTCTTTAAATTTACCTCCAAGCCATCACCACATTTGCTATACTTTTCAATTAAAGCAACAATAAGAGTAAACTAAATAAATAACAAACCAAAATAAATAATTCCTAATCCACATTAACATCTCACTTACCTACAAACAAAATAAAATCAGTAAATTTATTCATTGCAGTAATTACAGTGTCATAATAAAAAATAAATAATATAAATAATTAATAACTCTCACAACTAATAATCCATAAATTTATTTCTGAATCTTTGAAATGCTTATCAATACATCTAAATTATTCATATAATATATTCCCTTAATTAACCAAAATACAAAACAATTTAATTCGCATAAACAATTCCATTCCACCTCCATTCTCTATTTATTACAATCAGCCACCACAACGTTTGTTTTCTTTCAATCCAAATCAACAATTTAGTCACTTAAATCAATAATTATAGTCACATATGATAAATAAATTTTATAAATAATTTAAAATTCATACATATATTCTCCTATTTAATAATATACAAAATAATTTAATTTTACATAAATTTTAAATCCCACTCAACTCTTTAAAGTTACCTCTAAGCCATCACCACATTTGTTATACTTTTCAATTAAAGCAACAATAAGAGTAAACTAAATAAATAATTAAACCAAAATAAATAATTCATAATCCACATAAACATCACACTTACCTAACAAACAAAATAAAATCAGTCAATAAATAATAGTCACATATGATAAATAAATTTTACAAATAATTTATTATATACACAAATATTCTCCTATTTAATAAATTACAAAGCAATTTAATTTCTCTATAAATCACTCCCTAAACTCTTATAAATCTCACTCAGCACTTTAAATTTACCTCCAATCCATCACCACATTTGTTATACTTTCCAATTAAAGCTAAATAAATAACAAACCAAAATAAATAATTCATAATCCACATAAACACCTCACTTACCTAACAAACAAAAATAAAATTAGTAAATTTATACATTGCAGTAATTACAGTATCATAATAAAAAATAAAAAATATAAATAATTAATAACTCACACAACTAAATAAAAATATAATAATCCATAAATTAATTTCTAAATTTTTGAAACGCTTATCATCACATATAAATTATTCATATAACATATTCCCTTAATTAACCAAAATACAAAACAATTTAAATTTGCATAAACAATTCCATTACAATCAGCCACCACAACGCTTGTTTTTCTTTCAAGCCAAATCAACAATTATAGCCACTTAAAATCAATATATAATAGTCACATTTGTTAAATAAATTCTACAAATAATTTATAATACACACAAATAATCTCCTATTTAAAAATTTACAAAGCAATTTAATTTCACATAAATCTCTTAATAAATCACTCCCCAAATTCTTTTAAATCTCACTCAACTCTTTAAACTTACCTCCAAGCTATCACCACATTTGTTATTCTTTTCAATTAAAGCAACAATAAGAGTAAACTAAATAAATAACAAACCAAAATAAATAATTCCTAATCCACATTAACATCTCACTTACCTAACAAACAAAAAATAAAATCAGTAAATTTATTCATTGCAGTAATTACAGTGTCATAATAAAAAATAAATAATGTACATAATTAATAACTCTCACAACTAAATAAAAATATAATAATCCATAAATTTATTTCTAAATTTTTGAAATGCTTATCAATACATCTAAATTATTCATATAATATATTCCCTTAATTTACCAAAATACAAAACAATTTAATTCGCATAAACAATTCCATTCCACCTCCATTCTCTACTTATTACACTTAGCCACTACAACGTTTGTTTTTCTTTAATCCAAATCAACAACCATAGTCACATAAAATCAATAAATAATAGTCACATATGATAAATAAATTTTACAAATAATTTATAATACACTCAAATATTCTCCTATTTAATAATTTACAAAGCAATTTAATTTCACATAAATCTCTCAATAAATCACTCCTTAAATTCTTTTAAATCCCACTCAACTCATTAAAGTTACCTCTAAGCCATCACTACAATTGCTACACATTTCAATTAAAGCAATAACGATAGTAAACTAAATAAATAACAAACCAAATAATAATTTATAATCCATATATACTTCTCATTCACCTAACAATCAAATAATAAAATCAGTAATTTTATAAATTGCAATTGCAATAATAATAGTATAAAATAAAAAAATATATAATATAAATAATTATAAATTCACACAATACAAAGCAAATTAATCTCACATACACCCCTCAATAAATTATTTTTATTTCCTACTCCACTTCTCAAATTAAACATTAAGCCATTTCATCGTTCGTCAACCTCTCAAACGAAAACAATAAAAATAACTAATATAATAAATCAGTAACTTTATAAATTGCAACTGCAATAATAATAGTATCAAATAAAAATATATAATATAAATAATTATAAATTCACACAAATATTTCCCTTATTCTACATAATACAAAGCAAATTAATTCACATACACTCCTCAATAAATTATTTTCTATTTCCTACTCCACTTCTCAAATTAAACATCAAGCCATTTCATCGTTCGCCAATCTCTTTAACGAAAACAATAAAAATAACTAATATAAACATATTATACAAACACTCAATATTTCTTATAATATATTCCCTTAATTAATCAAAATAACAAACAGTTAACAACTCAACCTCATCTACACTCTTAAAATTACACTCAAGCCATCACAACGTCTGCTCTACTTTCCAAAGTTCGTCTAACTCTTAAATGTAAACAATAAAATAACAAATATTAATATATTATACAAACACATCACAATTCATATAATATATTCCCTTAATTAATCAGAATAACAAACAATTCAACTCATATATATATATTTCAGCCCCACCTCCACTCTTTAAATTACATTCAAGCAATCACAAAGCCTGCTTAACTTCTAACCCAAAGCAACAATAATAGCAAAATAAATAAACAACAAACTAAATATCTCTTATTTAACAACATACAAAGCAAATTAATTTCACATAAATTTCTTCATTAAATCATTCTTTACTCCTTTTAAATCCTACTACGCTCTCTTAATTTACCCCCAAGCCACTACTACTTTGTTTATTTAACTTCAATCCTTCACGCTTGCTTAAGCAATAATAATAATATATTATAATAATATCAAATAATAGTATATATCCTTCCTTAAAATGTACTCTTAATAAAATCAATAAAATAGTAACAAAATATATCACTTAAAGCAACATATATTAGTATAGTAAATAATAGTAAATAGTAAAGTACGCACACAAATATTTCTCTTATACAAAGCAATTTAAATTCACATACATTCCTCAAAAAGTCATTCTTTATTTTCTCCTCCACTCTCCAAATTAACCATCATGCCTTTGCAACGATCGACTAACTCTTAAATAAAATACCTTTAAACACAACGTTAGTAAAAACATCACAACTGCAACCTAGTACAAATAAACCTTCCATACCTAAATATGGAAAAAATAATTAATAGAGGAATCCCAAGCCGCAAATATAAGGAAGTAATTTTTTCAAACAAGCAAGCAACCTTCACAACTTTCCACTAGCTTCTGCATACTCACATAGCCAAACCCCAGCTCTAATCTTTATCAAGTGCAACACGGCACATACATATGTACATAGTATTTCTTCTCATCTCTGCACATATGTACATACACTTTCTTAAAATTGCTGCATACTTCTTGGCTGCTAAATGCAACCCACTAAAGTCCACTCACAACAACAAACCCGAGCTGCATTGCACTCAATTAAAAGCTCAGCTTGCAGCAGTTGACTCGAGCTTCACTCCACCTGAACTTTGACCTAATAATTCCCAACTAGTTCTATCAGCTTGTGCCCTTTTTACCCCTCCATGTCTGTCTAAATTACGCCCAGAGCGAGGTCTTCCCGAATCGGTGCCCTCTTCTGCTCCCCTTGCCTACTCTAAGGGAACCCTTTTCGTTTCTATGCATGTCAATAGAACATATGGCGCATTCACTTTTCCTGCGAATGCATTTTATGTACCCGCACCAGCCACAACTAAACGCTACAAATCTAACGACAACTACTGCAACATCTATAAACACCACCACAGCGACCACAACATCTACAACTACACTGCAACTACAACTGTAATTTACTAATAAACCTTAATTAAGCAACTACTACATTATTACTAAGCTACTCTAGTCACTACTACTACAAAAGCCAATCAGCAGCTAATGCAACATCTACAAACGCAGCTACAACAACAACTAACTAAAACTCAGCCGATACATGCTATGAACAAACCTACTACAACTCAACTGTAAACCCCTGCTGCATCAGAACTAATCAGTCGCCATCACAACTGCAGAAACAGCTACAAAACTCAACTTCAATCTCAACGACAACTGAAGCTGCAACCAATATCAGTCAAAAATCAATTACAGTCACAGTCACAACAACATCATTAACAACTACAACGACAACTACAACTTACTGAACGAACAACTCCAACTTACTGAACTTAACAGCTACAACCTACTGAAACAATAACTAAAACTCAACTGTCAATAATCAATAACAAACTTACTACAAAGCTACGCCAAAATACCATCACCAGACAAATGTACTTAATAGTTCAAACAACATGCATGCAACAAATTCATCCACTACCACAAACACATCATCAACCACTACATAATACATCTTCTACAAAGCAACTACACTAGTCACCAATACATCAAACAGCATACATCGCAACAACTATAAACGCAACTACAACATTAATACAACATTAATACACTGCATACAATAACAGCAACACACTATTATTACCCAAAGTAAACACAAACCTACGTTCCAACTACCTTCGCCAGTCACAGCTACTACAACAACTCCAGAAACAGCTACAGCAAAAACAATAATAACTATAACTCAACTAAACAACAACTACAGCACAACCAAAACTATATCACATATCTACGCCACATATACAACAATAATCAAATAATCAATGCATGCTACGATCACAACCACAACTGCAACAAAAATCAAATTGAGCAACCATCACAACACACTATAAACTCCTGCAAAGCACCTACAATTCTACGACAAACTCCCACTACACAACACAATGACTCACAGCAACTACAATCATACTAGACAACGACTGTAACATAACTGATACAACTACTGCAACAACTAGAACTGATACTACAACAACTCCGACAAATTACATTGCAACTACAAACATACAACATTCAACATACAACATACCATCTTAACAACAGCAACAACTCACGCAACAGCTACATCCGCAGCAGCTATATCAGGAACCAAATCCCACCCCACTGCTGTCTCCTACACGCCACTACATCCACTAGTCACTGTGGGCAGCAAATACTACGCAATCCTCAGCAGCAGATGCAACAACTAGCACTCCACTTCATCCACATTCAGCAACAAATCCAGCAACACAACTACACCCAGACTAACTACATTCAAACGATATATTTATTGTCAATTAAATTTTATTTAAGTAATTTCTTTGTATAATTGTACTTTTTTTTCCATAAGTAGTCACTAATTTCTATAATGTTTAGGCTAAGTCACTCTGTTAATTATTGTTTACTCATTGTTATATTAGTATGTAAGTAGCCAATAATATTTATAAATTGCTTTTATGAGTAATAAAAATAAATATAAATTTAAAAAAAAAAAAAAAATATACCTGTCACTAGCATCCTTTCCTCCTTTTGCAAAATTATACAAACAAATGTCATCTATTTTTTTTATTTCCATTCAAATCTTCCAATTTGACCTAAGCGCAACCACTTCTAATACTTAAATTTGTAAAACAAATGCCACTTCTTAACTTAACTTATCTTCATTAAATCCAATCACTTATTTACATGCATAGACTTCAACTCATTCAACAAAAGTCCAATACAAAATCTTATACAAATTATAATTTCAACTAAATCAATCACTCTGCACATACAACAAAGTACTATTCAATTTAGCCAATTGAATCCAATTAAAAAAAACTCAATTCCATCCAAGTCAATACAAAATGGTCAAACTTAATTGCCACTACTTAATTATTTAGGAAAAAACAAATAAAAAAAAAAATTTTAAAAAAATTAAATAATAATAAAAAAAAAAAAAAAAAAAAAAATTAAAAAATAAAAATTAAATAATAAAAAAAAAAAATAATAATAATAAAAGGTAATAAAAACAAAACATAAACTATCGTCACTACATAAAACTCAAATCTCCAATCTTCACTACAATATTTACATAGCTATCTACAAAATTAAAAAAAAAAAAAAAGAAAATAAATTTAAAAATTTAAAAAAAAAGAGAAAAAAAAATAATAATAATTAAATTAATAAAAAAAAAAAAATAATAAATAAATAAAAAAAAATAAAAAGAGAAATTAATTAAAAATAAAATATCACAACCTCTACTAACGCCTTAACCAAAACTGAATCAGTCAAACGGACACTCTAACAGACCAATAAACGAACCAAACTTCGTCAAACTGTCAATAACAGCCGCAACTACACTCAACTAAACAACAATAACTACTGAATACAGCGACTGCAACAACTACAACAGTACTACTATACATACTACGAACTTCAAACCAATTAATAGCTACAGAAGCAGCCACAACAACAACATAGATGCAACAATAAATTCTACTACTACTTATCAACATCACACTAAAAACAACAGCAACATATTGCAACAACAAGACACTTAGCAGCTTCTGCAACAACTACAACACAGAAACTACAGCTGCAACAACAACCACAAAATCCTACGAAGATTCTACAAACCATCAACACTGGTCACAATTACAACAACTCCAATCCGATCACAAATCCACGCCTATCTACCAACATCAGCCACACACTCGCAACACAACTATATTTCAACATCAACCACAACATACTAAAACCAACATCAATCTACCAATACAAATCACAACTACAACGTAAAACCAAAGAGCAGCCATTGCATCAATCTCTAACACAGCTACAACGATTTACAACAACTCAGCTACACTAAGCAACAGCAACAACAACAGAACAGCCACAACTACTGCAACTGTACTCTAACAAAACCCCAACTTACCATAAACAATTACAAAGCTACTTCAAACGTACGACTAACTAACCACTAATTCAACAACATCAAACATCCACAACTCCAGTCACGGCTACATCTACCACTACTTAACTGCCACAATTACCATCTACGACGCGCCAGCACTAGCTACAACTACAACAACAACTCGCACGATCAATGGTAGCAACTACAGGCGAAGAAGCTCCAGCAGCAACCTCAACTACGTCACCCAGCCAGCAATCAACCACAGCAACAGCTGAAACATGTACCACTCCATTGCCCCCATCTACAACAGCAGCTCCATTAATTTATGCGACTTGCCCGCACCAACAACAACACAACTACTCCCAGCCAATCAACACGTCTAATAAATAAAATTTATTGCCAATAAAACATCATGTTCTAGCTCTTAAGTAGTTAATAATATCTAGGCTAAGTCACTCTCTGTTTTTTGAATTGTTATTCTAGTATGTAAGTAGCCAATAATATTTATAAATTGCTTATACGAGTAATAAAAATAAATATCAATTAAAAAAAAAAAAAAAGAATTTTAAACAATTATTTAAACAATTTAACAAACTTTAAACTACAATTAAAACTAATTTAAACCAATTCAGCCACCTGCGAATAAAATCAATAAATTAAATTACTTTGTTTAAATAACACAATTACACTACTCACCTGTTGTCCGTTTAAACCAACGCAGACACCTGCAAATAAAACCAAAAAATTAATATAATACATATAAACAAATGTAAAAGCAACTACACTACTTACCTCTTGAGTACATATTTCTCTATAATTAATTACCTGCAATTGGAAAAAATTTTTTAATTAATACTCATTTTATAGCAAATTAAATTAAATTAAAGCAACATTACTTACCTGTGATAGATGTCTGCCAATACAACGCAGCCACTGGCGAAGAAAATCAATAAAATAAATTAATACGCAAAATATTTAAAATAAAAAATAAAAAATTCAGTACTCACCTGTGATAAATGTCTGCTCATAATCCACGCAGCCACCTGCAAAGGAAACCAATTAATATAATTATATCAATAGAATATATATACACTACCTACCTCTTGAGTACATATGTCTTAATTCAACATAATTCCTATAATTGGAAATTTCTTAAATTAATACTCATCGTATAGCAAAAAATGTAAATCAACATTACTTACCTGAGACAGACGTCTGCTCGTAACAACGCACCCACCTGCAATAAAACAATAAATTAAAATTTTAAACAATTATTTCACGACTACACTACTTACCTCTGAGTCGTATGTCTTAACATAATTACCTGCAATTGGATAATTAAATCAATACTTTTCGTATTACAGAACAAGTATTACAGAATTTACCTTTGACAAATGTCTGTTCGTAACAACGCAGCCACCTGCAAATAAAAGAAATAATACAATTAACATGAATTTGGAAATTGTTATTTATTCTCTTCGTATAACATAATCAAATTAAATTTAAACAACATTTCTTACCTGTGAAAGTCATCCGATTCGGAACAACGCTGCCACCTGTAAAGTCAAATTAACAATTTAAAAATCCATGAATAAAGAATTATTCTATCAATTAGGTCAATTCTACTCGCCTCTCGAGTATGCACGTACCATGAAAACTTAACCTGTGATTAAAAATTCATAACCAGACAAGGAGCACTCAACAAGTCAGTCACCTGCGAACAAAAATTTAATCACTCACCTGCTATTAAAAGAAATACTTTAAACCTACATTAAGTACCTGAGGAGAATGTGCAATTCTACAAACACTCGGCCACCTGCAATTAAAATAAAACACTATTAATATATGCACACCAGAATGCTGCCTGCATGTTAATCATCTTATGCATGCTTTACTACAAAGAACAATACTTTAAATAAACACATAATTACTTACATGACGATTGCAAATTATATTCTGCTGAATATACTTCCACACCAGCCTGCAAGCTGTCACTGCTGAAATATATACATTAACATACACAATTTAAAGAATTACCTGAGGAGAATGTGCAATCTTACATACAATCTGTCACCTGCAATTAAAATAAATCAGTATAAATATATGCACACTAGAATGCTGCCTGCATGCTATAATTATTTTATGCATGCTTCACTACAAATAACAATACGTTAACAAACACATATTTACCTACATGACGACTGCAATTTATATTCTGCCGAATATACCTTCTCACCAGTCTGCAAGCTGCCACTGCTAAAAAATAAAAAAAAAAAACATATATTAATATAATTTTATAAATTAAATAATACAAATAACAAAATATAAACTAATAAATAAAACGCACATTTAAAATGACGACTGAAATTTATATTCCGCTGAATATACCCCCTCACCAGTCTGCAAGCTGCCACTGCTGTAAAATAGAAACATATATTAACATAATTATATAAATTAAATAAAGTAACTCACCTGCTGACGACGAGATGAACCCAGCTGCTCAACTCCTCTGCATGCTGCGAATATAAAACACCAAATCAATACTTCTTAACATATACCTGCTACTGAATGGACCCTACTACAACTCACCAAATCGGATTTGAACGAGACTCTACGATGACGAGGACCTTGATGACAATCTTTTGCTCTCTTGGCAGACGCCAAGATTGTCAAACAGTACTGATCCTTTCCTCCCTTGTCATCCCATCCCGGCACCACAATATTGCCTGTAAATTACTCTTATTAATAATGGAAAAAATTGTCTACTATTTTACTTACCATGCCACTACACACGCGCGGACGCCCCCTGGCTCCCACGCCCTTTGCGAGAATTACGCATGCTCCTGCATCCAGCCTGCTATGGACAAAGGATGCCCCACTACACCTGCGCAAAGAAAACGACATAAGCAACACTCTGGAGCTACTACTCACCTGATGACTCCTCCTGACGACTCCTTCTGATGGCGGCGATGTCCCTGACTCAATGACGACGGCAGCTCGACCACCCTGAAGAATGAACCTGAAAATAAATAAAAGAAAATTAGTTAAGTTTTATTTTAAGTAACTTGCCAATTGGAACGTATGTAAATACAAACATATGTTCAGTAAACAACCCAGCACAAAGTTGTAAATCTACTTTTATCGTTTATCGATGATTTTTAAATCTCAATCAATGTACAACTTTAACGTCAATTATGTTTGTTATATTTAATTTTGTTTATGCTGGTCTTAAACTGCAACTAAATAATTGTTTACTTCATGTTTTTAGTATTTAGCCTGCACTACATTTTGTTAACAGGCTACCATTAATGCAAAAAACTTTAACATAGGGCTGTTAATTGCTAGCCCTAAAACCATTGTATACTCTTATACGCCAATGTAACGATTAAGTTGCTCCTTGAGTAATATAAAATTGTTCGAATAAAGAGCTCCTCCAGTCTGATTCTGGAGGGCGAACTCACAACTGCAAAAAAAAAAAAAAAAAAAAAAAAAAATTAAAGCAGTTAAGCAAAAGAATTTAGTTAAATGACATAAAATACGAAAACATAATAATTTGTAACAAAACTATTTACGCCATAATACAAGAATGCAAAACATTTAACGATAAGACAATTTGTAATAAAAATAATATTATTAATCTTAGTAACGACTCCTGCATAGCACCGCTACTTCAGAACAGAAAACCACACTGCAGAGCCATCAACAATCAACACATCCCAAATCATCAGGAGATAGTGACCGGCACCATCCTTCTCAACAGTTTTAAAGGCAACATTAAAATCGACAAAGAAGAAATGGAGCTAGAAGGAACTTATTTAATACAGTTCCAAAACTCCACAATCTACGTCAACGAAGACAAGTACGAGTCAATAGAAGCAAAATATGCAGAAGCAACCCCCCCACTTTTCCAATTAATGGCCGAAAAGACGCTAACAGAAGAGGTTCTTTCGCTACAAATGCTGAAAGAAATCAACATCAATAACACTCGGAAACTGGATACGCTACGAACTGAGAGCTTCAAGGCAAACTTCATCAGTCTCGGACTTTTTGGTATCTTAGTGATAACATTCATCATAATGGCCATATGGGTCTGGATGCTGAAATCCGCTTCAGAATTACAGAAGGCCACAGAAGCACAGGAAGTCGAAACTCCAAGCAATGGAACGCAAAAACGCTTCTACATTGCGTCCGAGGACGTCCGCGCTTAAAGGGAGAGGAGTTAACAACAATGTTGACACATCAGAAGGTGGCTAAGTGCATCGACACCTGAAATGCACTCAGTCAACAACAAAGCTGACACATCAGAAGGTGGCTAAGGGCATCGACACCCGAAATGCACTCAGCCAATTCTGCAAGCTCTGCAAAGCCTTCAGAACATCCGCCACATGCCCTGGGTCAGCATAACATCGATCGTGGGACACTTGCGCAACGCGGGATCGCAAGCAACGGCGAGTGACACGTGCCCTGCGTCAGCATAATATCCATCGGGGGACACTTGCGCAACCAGCGCCAACGCGAGAGCGCCAACAGCGACGCCAGCAGCGGTAGCGGCAGCGAGCTTTTATTTTAAGACTTAGAATTGTTATAAGTTAGTTCCATTTTTGTAGCTGAATAAAGCAATCGCTTTTTTTTAAATAACAAACTTAACGTTTTGTTAATTTGTGTATTGAATACACTCAAACTACCACCAAGTCTGGTGTCTCTAGCTCCGTAGTAGTAGACTGTCCCATCAGCTTGAAAGGTGGGCTACCTGGAGAAGAGCAAAATGGTCACAGGGCTGTACTATGCCGAACTATTGGGTCGATTCGCCGCCGAATTGCAGAAAATATAGCCCCATTTGGCGAAGAAAGAAAGTGCTCTTCTATCATGACAAGCTACGAACTGTTACCCCATCCACCATATTCTCCAGATTTGGCCCGTGTGACTTTTTATTTCCAAACTTGAAAAAGTCACTCGCTGGTTAGAAATTTGTGTCGAATGAGGAGGTCGTCGCGGTCACAGAGATTTTGCAGACCTTTGAGAAAATGTATTTTTTAGACGGGTTAAAGAAGTTGGAGCATCGCTGCGTCAAGTGTATCGAGCGAAATGAAGATTATGCTGATAAATAAATCGCCACTTTTCCAAAATTTTCGTTTTTCTTTTGGAGGCTAAGTACTTATCGGACCACCCTCGTATTGCAGATAATAACAAGTGAAGAAAGCTACAGTCGAGTACACTCGACTGTAAGATACCATTTACCTTTAACTGTTAAAAAATAATTCTTAATATTAATTACTTTTATTCGGCGAACTAAATACAACGCATCGCATATTTTCGAAGTCAAATACACATGCATTGACGCTAATGGCACATGCCGAATGCACACTGATTACACGACGACTGTGCGTGCGCAGTCGGCGCATGCATTGACGCTGAGCCTCTCCCAAGTCTCTGCTGCTGTATGGGACTTTTTTCGCGACTATAACTTCAGTGTTTATTGTCCGATCGGATTTAAATGTAAAGAGTTGGTCAATATTAATGGTAGCTACAATAATACGAAAAAATGTTGTAACTTTGCTACTTTTTCCTATAATTCGATTTATGGACTTACAAAATCGATTTCCAAAAGTTGAAAATTCGCATTTTGTGTTATGTTACCAGGCACTTTCAAATTTGGTGCTTCTAGCTTTTCTAGTGTTTTTATACCATTTACCCATTGAAAATGGGTAAAAAATGGTATATTAACTGTGTGCAAATGTATGTAACAGGCAGAAGGAGGCGTGGCAGACCATACAAAGTATATATATTCTTGATCAGCATCAATAGCCGAGTCGATTTGGTTATGTCCGTCTGTCTGTCCGTCTGTCCGTCTGTATGAACACACAGATCTCAGCTATTAAAAGAGCTAGAGGCACCAGACTTGGTGGGAGTGTGCGTGTATTCAATACACACAAGAAGTTTATTTCAAACTTGATGTGCCACGCCTACCGCCTCCGCAAATCGATAAATGCGTATTTCGATTTTTTCCAAATAATTCAATAACGAAAAGAGATAAACGCACCAAATTTGGTAGGAGGGTGTCTTGCAACATTATGCAGAAGTTGGATTTTATAATTTTGGATGCCACGCCCACCGCCTCTAAAAAACACATTTTTATAGTTTAAAAGAAAACTAGAAAAGCTAGAAGCGCCAAATTTGAAAGTAAGGTGCTTGGTAACATTACTGAGAATGTTTGATTTTCAACTTTTGGATGCCACGCCCACCGCCCCCACACTATTGCATTTTAAGAAAAGTAGGGAAATAACAAAACATTTTTTTTAACACTCTTGTAGCTTACCATAGTACAGATCTACCCTATAAATTTCAATCCGATCGGACAATAAACACAGAAGTTATAGGCACGAGAAGTTTCGCTCACAGCAGTAGAGGCCCGACGCCGACGCCGACGCCGACTGTCAGTGTGCAGTCGGCATGTGCCATTAGCGTCAATGCATGTGAATTTGTCCTCGAAAATATGCGATGCGTTGTTATTCGCCGAATAAAAGTAATTAATATTAAGAATTAGTTTTTAACAGCGAAAGGTAAATGGTATCTTACTGTCGAGTGCACTCGACTGTAGCTTTCTTCACTTGTTATAATTTAATTCTTTAAATTCGTTTTATAGGGGTGGCATCTAAAAGTCTAAAAAAAACTAAAATGCTCATACCAAGTTTGATGCTTTTATGTTATTGAATTATTTGCAATAAATCGAAAAAATGCATTTGTCGATTTGTGCAGGCGGTGGGCGTGGCACATAAAGTTTGAAATAAACTATTTATGTGTATTGTATACACGAACACCACGTCTAGTGTTTCTAGCTTTTTATACCATTTACCCATTGAAAATGGGTAAAAAATGGTATATTAACTTTGTGCAAATGTATGTAACAGGCAGAAGGAGGCGTGGCAGACCATACAAAGTATATATATTCTTGATCAGCATCAATAGCCGAGTCGATTTGGTCATGTCCGTCTGTCTGTCCGTCTGTATGAACACACAGATCTCAGCTATTAAAAGAGCTAGAGGCACCAGACTTGGTGGGAGTGTGCGTGTATTCAATACACACAAGAAGTTTATTTCAAACTTGATGTGCCACGCCCACCGCCTCCGCAAATCGATAAATGCGTATTTCGATTTTTTCCAAATAATTCAATAACGAAAAGAGATAAACGCACCAAATTTGGAAGGAGGGTGTCTTGCAACATTATGCAGAAGTTGGATTTTAGACTTTTGGATGCCACGCCCACCGCCTCTAAAAAACACATTTTTATAGTTTAAAAGAACACTAGAAAAGCTAGAAGCACCAAATTTGGAAGTAAGGTGCCTGGTAACATTACGAAGAATGCGAAATTTCAACTTTTGGATGCCACGCCTACCGCCCCCAAAAATCGATTTTGTAAATCGGTAAATCAAATTATAGGAAAAGTAGAAAAGTTTCCGAAATTTTTTTTAGGTATTATTGTAGATAATAATAATATTGACCAACCCTATAAATTTAAATCCTATCGGACAATAAACACAGAAGTTATAGGCACGAGAAGTTTCGCTCACAGCAGTAGAGGCCCGACGCCGACGCCGACTGCGCACGCACAGTCGTCGTGTAGTCAGTGTGCAGTCGGCATGTGCCATTAGCGTCAATGCATGTGAATTTGTCCTCGAAAATATGCGATGCGTTGTTATTCGCCGAATAAAAGTAATTAATATTAAGAATTAGTTTTTAACAGCGAAAGGTAAATGGTATCTTACTGTCGAGTGCACTCGACTGTAGCTTTCTTCACTTGTTTAATATCTGAGATCTGTGTGTTCATACAGACGGACGAACGGACAGACGGACGGACATGACCAAATCGACTTGGTTATTGATGCTGATCAAGAATATATATACTTTTTATGGTCTGCCACGCCTCCTTCTGCCTGTTACATACATTAAGTAAATATATTATTTTTTAAACATTTTCAATAGGTAAATGGTATAAAAATAATATATTAATTAATACAGCAATTTAAATTAAAACCATAAGAAACACAAATATACATCACATACATATAACGTACGTAATGTGATGTGGATTAGATATTAGAATGTTGCGATATAGTGTTGGTAAATTTATTATAATTTTTGTGCAATACAACGTTGGAAAATATCGAAATGCAGCAATATTATTTTTCTTATCGAAAATGTATACAAGAATTTATGTATCCAAAAAAAAAAAAACAATTTGTTAAAAAAGATGTGTTTTGTTGAGAAAGGTATATGTTGGGTATGTTTAGATATGCCAAATAACTAACAAAAAGTGAAAGAAAATGTTAGTACAGCAATTTTAATATGACTCTTGAGTTATACGAATAACATATAATATGTGTTAAAATAAGAAAAAGTAAATCAGGCTAAAATATATCTATAATAAATAAATAAATAGCAGACAATTGCTGGTATAGTAAATATTTTTGTGACGTATTCTTTGCTTGTTGTATGTACCAGTACCAGTAATGCATGTGAATTAAGCTACAGATAATGAAGAATTTATGAAGTATATGTTATAATAGAATGGTGATTATTTAGGGGAAATGTATAACTTTATTGATTCTGTGATTTGTTTATTCTTTTCCTTTGGACTTAGTGAACATTCACTGATTTGTAATTTACCAGGAAGAGTGAATTCAAGGAATTCGGAATAAACATTGTTAACAAATTTATAACGGCCCTTTGTTAATGAAACACTACGCTGAAAACGAAAATAGACATGTAAACTCATATTTCAATCAGAAAAGACTTTTCTGTCGATTTGAAAGTATGAAAAATATGATTGATCGTCTTTTTTCCAAAAATAAAAAGGCTTCTGCTAAAATGAATATTAGTCCTGAATATATGCCGATGTCAATAGTGAGATCTTTGCAACTTGCAAGATTATCAAAGATTCCATTCATTTGGATGATCGTCTTTTGTTTTGCGTACAACTTAAAGTTTGGTAATGCTGATCAAGGTAACTAGACTCAATGATTTAAATTCTACATATATTTATCTTTTTAAAAGAGTTAATGTTATTTACTGTATGTATTACAGTTATTTTGTTGGATACTACTAGAGAAGCAACTTTGGAATGGACAAGATACCCATATGGGCCACAAGCCCAGACTCCAGGGGTAAGTTAGAAAAATGTAAAAGTTACAATAAGATAAAAACAAAATTAACACATATATATGACACATGTTCCTATATATGAAAATTGCAAATATTTTTGTTTTATTCAATAGAGCATTTTAATATATACATATTTACTATTTAATCACATCAGTGGGTAGAAGAATCATTCACTGATTTCGTAAAAGGTATCAACTGGCGTAGTTATGTAGTATGTGATGTTGCCTACCATAATGTAAATAACTGGCTCTGGTCGCCATTTATTGACCGTGGACCTGCAAACCGGCTTTATATAGAAATTCAATTTACAATAAGAGATTGTTCCTTATTTCCAGGTAATACAATGAATCAATATTGAATTGACATTATTAAATTTGATGTATTATAAATTCTTAGGCAATGCCCTTTCCTGTAAGGAAACTTTTAGTTTATTATTCTACGAATTCGATGCGGCAACTCGTGAACCGCCTCCATGGCAAACAGACAGTTACAAATTAATTGCTCGAATAGCTGCTGGGGAAGGGCGTTTTAACCAAAACTCAGATGTTGACATAAATACAGAAGTTAAGAGTATAGCAGTAAACAAAAAAGGAGTTTACTTCGCTTTTCGCGATCAGGGAGCTTGCATTAGCGTTCTGGCTGTAAAAGTCTACTATATAACTTGTCCGGCAGTTACCGAGAATTTCGCACATTTCGATGAAACACCTACAGGTAGAGAAATAACAATAATTGAGAAGCAGAATGGAACTTGTGTTGAGAACGCAGAGCCCTTAGATCCACCCACATATTTGTGTAAAGGCGACGGAAAATGGACGATACTTACAGGTGGATGCCGGTGTAAAACAGGCTTTGAGCCAAATCACGTCAATAATACTTGCACGGGTAAGAATCTAACAACTGAATTAAAATAAAGAAGATCTAGACCATTTGAGTAACGTATTATTTTGGTTTAAGAATGTCCGGCTGGTACATTCAGATCGAATGAAGTACAAAAATGTGTGCCATGCCCGCCAAATTCAAATAATGTCAAAAAGGGCTCGCCGATTTGCAAATGCATACAGGGTTTCTATAGACATCCAGCGGATGGAAACCACATGCCTTGTTATAAACTACCAGGAGCACCAATAAACCTTACTCTTTTGTTCATTGATCAAACTAGTGCTATACTGTCTTGGAGCCCACCAACAAAAAATATGTTACCTTTGGTAAATGGAATGGAAAAATATCACAGTGAAGTGGTGTATAAAATGCGTTGCAGTGCATGTAGCACAAATGTGATGTTCAATCCGTCAACAGACACATTTAATGAAACAAAAATCGCACTCACAAATTTGGACCCAGTGACAACTTATACGGTACAAATACATGCGGCAAATGGAGTATCGCAGTTATTAGAAAATGAAACATATTCGAACAGCGATAATCAATTTAACAATGTTTCCAACGTTGCTAATGCTAATTATCAACAAATTAATCTCAATGAAATGAAAACAAATTTTGCTGAAATTGTGTTTACCACTGAGTCAGTAATATTTTCATCAGTATTTAATTTACGAGTCATAGATATATCGAGTAAAGATGTTGACCTTTCTTGGGACAAGCCTGTGCCGAATGATACTCCAATTGAGTTATATGAAGTTCGCTGGTTTCCAAAATCTGACTTGGATTCCATAAACAAAACGTCATTAAACACAAAAGAAACAAAAGTACATATTATTGGTTTGACGGAAAACACTGAATATGGATTCCAAGTGCGTTGTAAAACTATAAATGGTTTTGGGGCTTATAGTAACATGATTTATGCTCAAACACATCAAACTGTTGGTACAGGTAATATTTTGTTAACTCAATTGATTAGAATTTGATAACAATAATGTCTAATAATAATAATTTTTCTGTTTAATACTTGAAGTTTATGAAGATTCAATTGAAATAAGATTTATCGCTGGAGCTATCGTGACAGGCGTGTCATTTTTAGTAATTTCTATTGTTGCTACCGTATACTTTATGAGATCCAAACAACAAGATGATCTCGACAAAAAGTCTACTCATCATTTGCCCTTACCAATGGATTATGCTAGTAATGAAGGTAAGATTAAAGGAGGGTCAGTTCGTGAGATATCAACAGGTTTTAAATTAAAAAAAAAAAAATTTTCAACTTTAGTTATAATCCCTGGGTGATACTCACCTTAACGTTAAGCCTTATGAACTGTGTCAAAATCTATGTTAGTTAAGATATAAATTTTAAAATTATAAAAAAGAAACCTACATATAACATGACTGTCATATTAATCTATGTTGTTAATATGTATATTAGTTCAGATAAATCACTACAAATTATGACAATAACTGTACACTATAACTTTTTTTGATATCCCACCTACTATATTCAAAATGAAACCGAACTATTTTTAAAGGACTCGTTGTGACATACAGTAAGTCCTAATTATTTTTTTATTTTATATTTTCAATATTAATATATAAAACTATGCAAATTTATATTTTTATGTTTTATATACTAAATTTTATTTTTTGTTTTTTTTTTTTGTAGTAAATGCCATGGATACAACTCCAATTGTCAAGACTCTTCACTTAAATGGTATTTTATTTTTACATATATATATATATATATATATATTCTGCCATTATATTGTCTATTAAAACATGTTATTTTAATAATAATTGATAACCTTGAGTCCAGTACCCATAGAATGTCAGCAATATAATTGAGTTTAATTAAATCAAATGTACTAATTCACCGACACACAATTCACACTTGATGGGTAATGTAGAAAAACCTAATCCTAGAAATTATTTTTAAGATCTTGGATCAGATTGATACTTAACGCACAAAGAAAACATCTCCAATCCTATATAATTCAGCATTAGGTGACCTTCCCGCTTCTTGTAATGGAAACTAGTCTCTTATGTCTGATTTTCTTTTTTAGTAATTTAGTGTTTGGGTATAAATTTATAATTAAATTTTAAACGTTTACTTGCTTTGCCGGTAAAGTTTTGAAATGGTGTCAACTTATATTCACAATCATGAAAAGGTCTGTTATTTGTACGCATATGCGTTACTTAAATTACTTTCAAGGGGTACTGGATTGGAACACACACTATTTTGCAATTGCTATTTTTATCTTCACATTTTAATTTTGTTTGATCTGAAAAAATATCGCAATACCGTTCACCCATTGAAAATGGATTTAAGTAGTAACTTATTCGTAATTAGTATCAAAAGTTATTAATTTGTCTTTATTCTTCTGTCTGCTGTGTGAACCTACAAAATTACCATACGCCGGTTTTAATCATGAAATTAACTAAATATTAATATTACTCAACGCCGCTTAGTGGAATCCATTCAAACAATAAACGAAGTTATCGATCCAAGCGAGAAGATTTGTTTAATATTACGCCAATTATCGTTGTGAAATTGAATTATCGTTTGAGAAATTCTTAATTTAATATTTGGAATGTATCTCTAATAGCTAATGTGGGTGAATGGTATCTAACACTCGAGTGCACTCGAATGTGTTTTTTTACGTGTTTAATATAATTACGGTATGTACTGTTGCCTACTCTTGCTTTTTAGTGACAACTCCCTTATTTGGTAACAGCAGAAGCTACATTGATCCCCACACGTATGAAGACCCAAATCAGGCGATAAGAGAGTTTGCACGCGAAATCGATGCAAATTATATTACAATTGAAGCAATAATTGGTATGCGACCCTCGCCGCATTTATATTTATTTTCCACTTAAGATATTTTTAAAACAGGCGGTGGGGAATTCGGCGATGTTTGTCGAGGACGTCTCAAAATTCCTCCAAACTTTGTACAGGACATTGACGTAGCAATAAAGACTTTAAAACCAGGTATAATTCTCACAGTAATTTTGAATACTTTCTGTTAAATTTATAGCTTGAAATCTTTAAAGGTTCTTCAGAAAAAGCCCGTTGTGATTTTCTAACTGAAGCTTCAATAATGGGCCAGTTTGATCACCCAAATGTTATATATCTTCAAGGAGTAGTTACACGTTCAAATCCAGTAATGATAATTACAGAATACATGGAAAATGGCAGCCTTGATACTTTTTTGAGAGTTAATGACGGAAAGTTTCAAACGTTACAGCTAATTGTGATGCTTCGTGGCATCGCTAGTGGAATGTCTTATTTGAGTGATATGAATTATGTACACCGTGACTTGGCAGCGCGTAACGTCCTCGTAAATGCCCAACTGATTTGTAAAATTGCTGACTTTGGATTATCTCGCGAGATTGAAAATGCAAGCGACGCTTACACTACACGAGTAAGTTTTATTAAAATCATTTGAATGGATGTCAGTATGCAAAATTAATACTTAAAAGATGCGTTATTTGTGATACTTCTTTAATAAGATAAAGCGTATAGGCTATTTTTTCTACTTTCAATGACTAAATAGTATAAAATGATTGAGCAACTTCTGTGTTTG
The DNA here is from genome assembly GCA_035046045.1 of Zaprionus bogoriensis. Taxonomy (NCBI): domain Eukaryota; kingdom Metazoa; phylum Arthropoda; class Insecta; order Diptera; family Drosophilidae; genus Zaprionus; species Zaprionus bogoriensis. The sequence continues at coordinate 68,955 of JAWNOI010000221.1, forward strand.
TTGTCCGATCGGATTTATAATATAATTATAGATATATATATATATTATATAATTTTAAAATTATAAATATAATTTATAGGGTTGGTCAATATTATTGGCAACTACAATAATATCTAAAAGTTGAAAATCCGCATTCTTTGTATTTTTACCGGAGACTACCAAAATTGGTGGTTCTAGCTTTTCTAGTTTTCTTATAAAAGAAAAAAATCGTTTTATAGAGGCGGTGGGCGTGGAATCCAAAAGTCTAAAATACAACTTCTGCATAATTTTGCAACCAAATTTGATGCCTTTATCTCTTATTATTATGGACTTAATTGCAATAAATCGAAAAACGCCTTTATCGATTTGCGGATGCGGTGGGCATGACACAAAGTTTAAAATAAACTTCTAATGTGTATGGTATTCACGAACTCTTCTACCAAGTTTGGTGTCTCTAGCTCTTTCAATAGCTGAGTTCTGTGTGCTCATACAGACGGACATGATCAAATCGATTGGGCTATTGATGCTGATCAATAATATATAAAGTTAATATAACATAATTTACCCATTTTCAATGGGTAAATGGTATAAAATATTGTTGAAAAACAATAATAGTTATGACCAGATATTTGTATCACACAGAAAGAAACTTCTCCGGCCCATAGCCCAAACACAGCTTTATGATTAAGAAAATTTCAAATTTGGATCATCAATCCATGTGTTAAGATTGGTTCCAGTTTTCTATTTTGTGCATGTTTGTCCGTGTCGGTTGTACTTCGTTCTTACTTCTTAACAGTTCTTAATTGAATATATTGCATAACACATTCTTTCCAACTTGTTAAACCAATTTACCCATTGCAAATGAATAAGCAAAAAAATGTTGTGAAAATGAAGGTAATAGGCAGAATGAGGCATGGCATATAATACAAATTCTGTCTGTCTATCTGTCTGTATACACGCACAGATTTCAGTAATTAAAGGAGCTAGAGAAACCAAACTTGGTAGGAGTTCGTGTATGCCATACACAAACGAAGTTTATCTCAACGTGACACACCGACTGCCTCTGCAAAGGCGTTTTTCGATTTCGTCGATTGCGTCAACTGTGCACGCACTTTCAATGTGCAATCGGCATGTGCGTGTAGAGTCAATATATGTCAGTTTGACTGTGAAAATAAAAGTATTTAATATTATGAACTATTCTTAAGGGCCAAAGGTAAATGGTATTTTTCGAGTATACTCGACTGTAGCTTTCTCTTATTATTTTGCTATTGAAATTGGTTAAATAAAATATTTAATGTTATAAATACTTTTATTACAGGGTGGAAAAATCCCAGTACGCTGGACTGCGCCTGAAGCAATAGCGTTTCGGAAATTCACTTCAGCATCGGATGTCTGGTCGTATGGCGTCGTTTTATGGGAGGTTATGTCATATGGAGAACGTCCTTACTGGAACTGGTCTAATCAGGTAGATGTTTGTTATTGTGGTGATTTCTGCAAAATTTTTTTAAACATTTTGTTATTTTAGGATGTCATAAAGAGTATTGAGAAAGGTTACCGTTTACCCGCGCCTATGGATTGTCCAGAAGCTTTGTACCAACTAATGTTGGATTCCTGGCAAAAACAACGAACGCATCGACCTACATTTTCAAGCATTGTTTCGACGCTCGATAATTTAGCCAGACAGCCACAGTCATTGTTAACCACTCGAAGCTCACCAGAAACTGACGGTACACACATACTTGATACACAACGGGGTCATAATATTTTTATTAACACTGACTTGTGGTTAGAAACTATTAAAATGTCAAGATACAGTCAACATTTTAAAGAGGCTAATTTAGGGAGCGCGCAACAGGTAAATTTTCTAAATAGCCGATTACCTATTCTGCTATTAATGTATTTTATTTTCCAATTATAGATCTCAAGATTAACAGCTCAACAGCTATCTGATATGGGAATAACTTTGGTGGGACATCAAAAAAAAATTTTGCATCAAGCTCGGCAGCTAGATACAATAATATAGCCAGAATACTCAAAAATTGTACATATATCAAAATAAACACATACACAAATATGGCAAACCAACACAATTTACAATTGTATGACTAAAAACACAAAATAAAAATACCTTATAAGCTAATTACATTTGTAGCTTATGTTTTAAGCATATTTAAATTTGTATACTATTCTTATTTGCGATTGGATACAAACCATAAACATACTTTCATGTATTGTCTTTTTTTTTTGTGGGTAATATAAGCTTGTGCAAATGTGAAATGAATAAAAAAGTAAATTTTGCAAAACAAAATAACTCCTCCGTCTGTCTGTATAAGCTTATAAAATTCTAAAACCACAAAAACTGTCTGGGACCCTATATCAAATAAAACCAGTTTCATTATATTTTGAACAAAACTTTACCACTCCTTAAATTACCTGTAAGATGGTTCGCAAAGTGCACGTTTTTATAATCAACTTATTCTTCAAATTTCGTAATAGTATGTCTGAAATTAAAAAGTCAAGGAAGGCTGTGTGAGTAAATAATTTAAAATCCAATTTTTTCTGTATGTATATAAGTACAATTCTTAATTTAAACATATATGAGATTGTATTACAAAATGTAAGCGCATATTTCTTTGGCTTAAACATCTTCTTCACAGAAAACTAGACATTTCAATTGATGAAAACTTGAGCAGATTTCCACACAGTTTATCTTCATGACATATATGTACATAAATTTCTTAAATTCTCTAAATGCGTATATTTGTGGTCGTACTAATTTTCAAGAATAATATAAAAATAAAATAATATAAATATTTATGAGGCTGAAATACTTTAATTTATTTTACGTAATTGTTCACATCATTTATATATATATATATATATATATGTATATAAAAGTATCCAACCTGATTTTAATCTTGGTATACTAAAATCTACAGTTTGGAAAAATTTTAAGACTAACGCTTGCATCGAGTAATAATTGCAGGTCGGATATATATATATATATATAAATGTTTATATATAATTAGATTTACAAAAACAAAATTAATAAATATTTTTTATTAGCAGTATTATTCTGTAATGTAACTTATGTTAAGAAATATGTGCGTAGAAAGAAGATTGAACTTAGTCAGTCTTAGGTCTATTATTTGTATACCAGAAGAGTATATTATTTGTAGCTATAGTCGTTTAAATTCATTCACATAATTCATCACTACACAACTCCATTAACAGAATGAAAATCAAATGAAATAAAGTTAATAAAATATAACGATAGTGTTTTTAAGACATTTTTTTTACGAGGTGTGTTCAAATAATAAATTCGCAGGCAACGTATTTCCAGTGTAGATTTTTTTGGCCTTGTTATGTTGACACACTCTTTACGCAGAGAGAGAGAGAGAGAGCCGGAAAGGTTTAAAATGTTTTGCGTACTAGTCGATTTTTGCTATCGAAGAATATGGTATTTGTATAAAAGTAAAATTAGGTTTTGCAAAACACTGGAAATGTTGGCAGTGGCATACGGTGCAAATGTGCTGAGTAAAAAAGGGATTAATAACTGTAAGTTCAATAACTTTAATCAAATGAATATTTGAATAATCGTACTTTGAAATAGCTAAACCAAACACTATTATATATTTGTGCATCGACAGTAAATTTCCAAAAAGTATCATTGGAAGTTAAAACAGATTATTAACAAATATTTTATAAAACTATTGTTGCAAAACAAGGTGAAGTGTTAGTTTTATAGCTATTGTAATTATAGTTTGTCACGTGTGACATCAGCTCAAAAAAGGCATCATCTCCAATCTCCTGTAGAGTATATATATAATTGATCATTATCTATAGCCGTTCGTGTATCTGTTCTGTTTTGTGGTTCCGTTGTCATGTCTCCTACAACGCTAACTAGTCTTTTGGTCGAGATACTTCTTTCCTGTGCAGACCAAAGGATGTTAAGACAAGCTGTATCGGACTAATATAGTGCATAGCAGCCATAGATCCTATCGGCAGAGCTTTTATCTTACATCCTTTCAGATAAAATAAAATTTATGGCCAGATGTTTGTATCACACAGAAGGAAACTTCTTCGATCCTATAGTATGTTATTGATCAGTACCAAGAGTTCATCTAGATATGTCCCACGATCCTTCATGTTTATTGCAACGCAAACTAGTCTTTCAGTTTTAAAGCAATCCTGTTAGAAATTCGTGTTTCGCATATATGCTGTAAATGAGTCGAAACGATATATACTTTTAATAGCTAACATATTACATTTTAGCTTTTAACATTTCCTCCAAATCCAAATCATGAAAACAATCCGCCTTTTGGTAAGAGTGCGAAAATCACAGCTATTCTAAGAGTTTGGGAGAATTTGGTGCATGTAGCTTCAACACAAGAACTTGGAGTAAAAGAGTAAAAAAGTCAATGCGTGTGAGATTGACAAATCAGTGAAAATGCGACGCGTTTTTGTGTACTCGACCAAGCTTTTTATACCATTTACCCATTGAAAATGTATGTAACAGACAGAAGAAGGCGTGGTACACTTTGTAGTATATTCTCTTAATCAGCATCAATAGTCGAGTCGATTTGGTCGTCTCTGATAAATAAGAGATAAAGACATCAAACTTGGTAGGTGCCTTTATGTTATTATGCAAAAGTTGGATTTTTGATTTTTAAATACCACGCCCACCGCCCCTATAAAACATTTTTTTTTAAATTATAAGAACACAAGAAAAGCTGAAAGCACCAAATTTGGAAGTAAGGTGCCTGTTAACATGACATAGAATGCGGATTTTCAACTTTTGGATGACTTCGAAAATATGCGATGTGTTGTTAGTATTCAGCCAAAGATAAATGGGATCTTACTGTCGAGTGCACACGACTGTAGCTTTCTTCACTTATTTTGATTAAAAATTTTGTTTTCTTTTACAATTTGCTTTGCCTTTAAAATTGTTTTCATAATCACTATGCTTATGCTTAGAAATACATCCGGTGAGTCTCCCACGACTTTTCGCGCCCTTTACGTCTGGGCTTATTGTCCGATTGGATTGAAATTAAATGAAAACAAGTGAAGAAAGCTACAGTCGAGTGCACTCGACAGTAAGATACCATTTACCTTTCGCTGTTAAAAACTAATTCTTAATATTAATTACTTTTATTCGGTGAATAACAACGCATCGCATATTTTCGAGGACAAATTCACATGCATTGACGCTAATGGCACATGCCGACTGCACACTGACTACACGACGACTGTGCGTGCGCAGTCGGCGTCGGCGTCGGGCCTCTACTGCTGTGAGCGAAACTTCTCGTGCCTATAACTTCTGTAATTATTGTCCAATCGGATTTAAATTTATAGGGTTGGTCAATATTATTATTATCTACAATAATACCTAAAAAAATTTCGGAAACTTTTCTACTTTTCCTATAACTTGATTTACCGATTTACAAAATCGATTTTTGGGGGCGGTAGGCGTGGCATCCAAAAGTTGAAATTCCGCATTCTCCGTAATGTTACCAGGCACCTTACTTCCACATTTGGTGCTTCTAGCTTTTCTAGTGTTCTTTTAAACTATAAAAATGTGTTTTTGTAGAGGCGGTGGGCGTGGCATCCAAAAGTCTAAAATCCAACTTCTGCATAATGTTGCAAGACAACCCCCTACCAAATTTGGTGCGTTCATCTCTTTTCGTTATTGAATTATTTGGAAAAAATCGAAATACGCATTTATCGATTTGCGGAGGCGGTGGGCGTGGCACATCAAGTTTGAAATAAACTTCTTGTGTGTATTGAATACACGCACACTCCCACCAAGTCTGGTGCCTCTAGCTCTTTTAATAGCTGAGATCTGTGTGTTCATACAGACGGACAGACGGACAGACAGACGGACATGACCAAATCGACTTGGCTATTGATGCTGATCAAGAATATATATGCTTTGTATGGTCGGCCACGCCTCCTTCTGCCTTTTACATACATTTGCACAAAGTTAATATACCATTTTTTACCCATTTTCAATGGGTAAATGGTATAATGAGGAAAATGTTATAATAGGTTTGTGCAAATGTATGTAACAAGAAGTAAGCGTGGCACAAAATAGAAAATATTTAGTATATTCTAGATGAGTATCAATAACCGACTTGACTTGACAATGTTAGTCTGTCTGTCTGTGTGACCGCACAAATTTCAACTAGAAGTAGAGTACGCTACAGTCTAATGCTCTCTACACCTGTTACCCACTTTGGGCATTAAAAAATAGTTCTTAATATTTTTATACCATTTACCCATTGAAAATGGGTAAAAAATGGTATATTAACTTTGTGCAAATGTATGTAACAGGCAGAAGGAGGCGTGGCAGACCATACAAAGTATATATATTCTTGATCAGCATCAATAGCCGAGTCGATTTGGTCATGTCCGTCTGTCTGTCCGTCTGTCCGGCTGTCCGTCTGTCCGTCTGTATGAACACACAGATCTCAGCTATTAAAAGAGCTAGAGGCACCAGACTTGGTGGGAGTGTGCGTGTATTCAATACACACAAGAAGTTTATTTCAAACTTGATATGCCACGCCCACCGCCTCCGCAAATCGATAAATGCGTATTTAGATTTTTTCCAAATAATTCAATAACGAAAAGAGATGAACGCACCAAATTTGGTAGGGGGTTGTCTTGCAACATTATGCAGAAGTTGGATTTTAGACTTTTGGATGCCACGCCCACCGCCTCTAAAAAACACATTTTTATAGTTTAAAAGAACACTAGAAAAGCTAGAAGCACCAAATTTGGAAGTAAGGTGCCTGGTAACATTACGGAGAATGCGGAATTTCAACTTTTGGATGCCACGCTTACCGCCCCCAAAAATCGATTTTGTAAATCGGTAAATCAAATTATAGGAAAGGTAGAAAAGTTTCCGAAATTTTTTTAGGTATTATTGTAGATAATAATAATATTGACCAACCCTATAAATTTAAATCCGATCGGACAATAAACACAGAAGTTATAGGCACGAGAAGTTTCGCTCACAGCAGTAGAGGCCCGACGCCGACGCCAACTGCGCACGCCGACTGCGCACGCACAGTCGTCGTGTAGTCAGTGTGCAGTCGGCATGTGCCATTAGCGTCAATACATGTGAATTTGTCCTCGAAAATATGCGATGCGTTGTTATTCGCCGAATAAAAGTAATTAATATTAAGAATTACTTTTAAACAGCGAAAGGTAAATGGTATCTTACTGTCGAGTGCACTCGACTGTAGCTTTCTTCACTTGTTTTTATTTACGAAGGCGTTGGGCATGGTATATAATTTTGAAATAATCTTCACGCCTGTTATTACATGCTACATACGTAAAATAATCCAAGACAAAGGTACATATAGCAGTGAAATCGGGCAATAGAATCTATGTTAAAATAATCGTCAAAAACCAATAAAGAAGCCGGTATGTCATTACCAAACAAACTCATTTATTGCAATAGACTTAAGTTAGCCTTTAAATATCGTATGAAATGCTTTAACGATAAAGCAAACAGAATAATGGATATGTATAGTTGAAAAGTCCGTTAGTATATTAAGAAAATAACTATATTTTAAGATTTTAGAATTTCCAACCTTCCATCAGTAGTGTGACCAGTCATTGATTGGTCAAATATACATAACAAGCCATGCCCAGCTTAAAAAATCAATAAAATACATCACATTAGCAATGTGACTAGCTTTGTTCGTTTGTAAAGTGGATTCGCAATCTGGACCACAATCTATTCTTCTTTAAGATTTCTATCGCTGGTAATGCAAAGCTTAAAAATTTAATTATTAATAGCTTGTGGATAATTGTCTTTGTAAGTATTATTTGTTTTCTGCATTTGAATTATGATTAATCATTTGTATACACTAATAAGTTGACAGTGTTAATGAATAAAAACAATGCACATATTTATATAAAAAGCAAAACCTTTTTTATTTAGCTGAAATTATGCTTGTGTATTTTTCAATTATTTATGTTTTGTAGTGACTATGCCGAATGGAGATCATATATAAAAATAAAAGCAATCCTACATATATGAATATGTATATGTGTTTGAGGAAGATTATTCGACGCGTCATACTTTGTTTCGTTTTTCAAAGCATATACATATGTATGTATGTATTTGCGCATAAAATCTTCGCGAAAATGATGAATGTTCATTATATATATGTATAAACATATAAATATTCAACCAACAAATTACAGACAAAGCAAATATATGCTAACACGAGTATCACAGACACATTATTTGTTATATATTTGTTAGTATACACACATATGCACATATTTATACATACATACATACATGTTTTGAACGTGTATGTACATATTTTATTATTTAATCTAATTCGGATTAACCTTTGACTGGAAGAAATCATTTCTATTTTACATACATACGTACATGTGTACATATGTGCTAGTGTACTTTTGTAGAAGTTTGAATCTAAATATTTGCTTTCATGTCATCGTATCGGTTGTTATTACAATTATTTACAATTAAAACTTGTTTAGAAACAGTATATTCTTGATTTTCGATGTTATGTATGAGTTACATACATACATATATGCAATTATATTGACTTTCACAAGGAAAAGCGTTTTTACTTTTACTATTACAGTGTACTGGCATAATTTTCATTCATCAGATTGCAATTTAAAATTATGCCACTGTTTGGCAAAAAGGACTCCGGCAAAAAAGCCAAACCTAGGGATATAAAGGAAAATAATAAGCTAGTGTCAATTGAAGAAAAATATAATTTACATGGATTACTGGGCACGTGAGTATTTAATTTGAAAATGTCATAATAGGTACGCTAATATTCTAAAACAAGTTAAAAAGCATTCGAGGTGAAGTACTTGACAGTACCGTACGTACAGTACCGTTGAAAACTTGTCCTTTTACTGAATTGTTGATCTCACTCGCATTGACTTTGTTTTGACATACACCCAAACGCGCCTGATGATGATACAGGCACTTGCCGCCCTTACACAAACAGTCGAACGCAAGCATTGACCCCGGCACTCTACTGCGTCGCTGCTAAGTTTGCGTTGGAAACTTCCCGCGACTTTAACTTCTGTATTCATTTATCTACCAGGTAACCGACACAAATCAAATTTGGTGTATTTAGCTCACACAGTACGTGTATTCATATAGACTGACAGACATGACCAAATCGTCTCAGCTATTGATGCTAATCAAGAATATATATTCTCTTTATGGTCACATCTCTCACTATCTTTTACGTGCATTTGCACAAAGCTAATGCCTCCCATTTTCATTGGATAACAAAATGTATTTAAATATGTATTTATATAAATGTATAAAGTAGAAAGCATCATCAATTTCTCTTTCGATTGAAAGGTCTTGAAATAACCTACAACACGACGCTATTTATGACAAGTTTGGTTATTGCGTTGAAAAGTTATACACTAACGCCGAAATTCGCGCTGTTCTAAAGTTTTACTTCGTAAAAGGAAAATCCGCTAGAGAAACATTCCGTGAGATTGATAGTGTCTTAGGGGATGGTACTCTATCACTTCGAACTGCGGACAAATGGTTTCGACGATTCAGAGCAGGTGAAAGCGACACCATGGATAAGCCAGCCGGCGAAAGACCTGTGACGACGAATACCGATCAAATCATGGAAAACATCGAGCTAGGCCGGCATGTGACATCTCGTGACATCGCCGAGTTAGTCGCCAAACCGTTTTAAACCAACTACAGAAGGCTGAATACAAAAAAAGGTGGTTGTTTGAGTGCCGCATGATTTGACTCAAAAAAATCTATTGGACAGAATCAACGCCTGTGATATGCTGCTGAAACGGAATTAACTCGACCGATTTTTGAAGTGGATGGTGACTGGCGACGAAAAATATTTGCCCAGAACAACGCCAGACCACACACTTCTTTGATGACTCGTCAAAAGCTACGGGAGCTTGGATAGGAGATTTTATCGCATCCTATATGGTGGACATAGCCCGGACATAGCGTAAACTTTGAACGCAGACTTTTTCTTAAAAAAGCTGTTAATTGAAATAATTGAAAACTAGTTCAAATTTTTAAAAATAGATGAATCGTTTATTTAAAAAAAATCAAGGCAATATCTTTTATACAAGTATTTTTCGAGTCGAGTTGAGTACTCTCGACATTAAATACATTAATATTAATTAAATTTATTTGACAAACCAATAACTACTAACAAACACACATGTATTGACGCTACACGCACATGCCGACTACACACTGACAGTACGTACGTTGGCCCTCTGCGGCGAAGATGCTATTTTGTATGGGAACTTCTTTTCTTAATATTAAATACTTCTACGACGAATTTACAACAACGCGTCATATATGACATGTTTTCACAGTCGAACGCGCCTATAGTGACGCATCAGCATATTTGTAAATAATTCAATTTATAGGGGCGGTGAGCATAGCACTCTGCGTAACGACCTTCCTTACCAAAGAAACCTCTACCATATTTAATGCTGCCGAGTGGAGTGGTAGTGATCTTGTTTTACACCTTCAAGAATATGACTGTGGAGAGATTAAGTTGCCACAAGCGATTGACACTGATACTGAATATGCGACAAGGGTGTTGCAATTGCAAAATGAGAAGACCCAGTTTAAAGAGATTATGGCTAAGCTTATTAATCAACAACGCAGTATTACGGAGCATACTGCAAACAACCAGCGAATGGTGAATAGGGAATAAAACGAAAGATGCCATATTGCACAACCAAGTGCCAACACCAGACAAGCAGCTGTTAAGGAAATCACCAATACTTTACCCGAATTTAACCCGAGTGATGTTAAAGCTATATCAGTGGAACAGTTGACGACGTATGAGTGGGAAGAGATATTCCTATTGCTGGCGATCTACATGCGTGCTAAGGGTGCAGCTAAGATGTGGTGGACTCTTCGCCAAGTCTACATACTACTTGGAACGGATTCGCTAGTACTATTAGTGATGAATTTAGTAATGCGCACGACGAAGCCGAAATTCATTATGCAATGGCAAATGCTATCAGACGCCCAAAGAGAACCGTGAAAGAGTATTGCTTGCGTATGTCAACTCTAGGCATACGGTATAGTATTTTTGAGGCAGCGGTAATAAGATACAATCGATATGGACTGCAGAATAGGGAGCTCCAGCAAAGTATTGCAGCCATTACTTTTTCGTCTATGAAGCAGATGGGGGACACTTATTTCATCAATAGAGGAAAGACACAAAGAAACAGCTAAATCTGACCCGCCTAAAAGTAACCAAGTCGAACCTAAGCAAGAGAATGTTGTTCAACCTGCAAAGACTAAAACCACTTTAAAATGTTATAATTGCGGCGAAAATTTACATTTTGTAAATGTCTGCCCACCACCACAGAGAAATTCCAGCTCTTTAACTAGTAATAATCTTTACCCACCGAAATAAAAAGTGCAAACACGATGATTCAAACACGTTGACGCACTCAGCCAATTGAAGCTGCTCGAGAAATAAATGCTGCCAGCATGAAGATATCTAAGTCAGTTATTGATAATGACTGTTATTTGCTACACAAATTCAGGATGCAAACGTACAAGAAATGGTTACCGAGATGAGAGCCCAAAAGGTTCTGGTAAATGACGACCACATTATAGAGGAAGGACGACTCTTTTGCAAATGCCTTGGAAAATTTCTCTGGGTCGTGCCAAAATAGTTACGCTATGAAATGTTTTCTGAATGTTATAACAAAGCTAGACATATGAGTGTCGAGAAAACAGTTTGTCGGATTACAAACTAGTTTTGGTTCCCCCGTCTGATAAACTATGTCAAGAATTATATAAAATCCTGTGTTGATTGTGCCATTAATAAACAACCAGCAGGACGTCAAGAAGGAGAATACCATTATGATGATATCAAGTGTATACTGTTTTCTAGCGTGCATGTCGATTATTTGGAACCGTTTCTGAGAAGCCCTAAGCGCAATGAGCACATCTTTGCGATTGTTGATGCCTTCACCAAATTCGCAATCCTCCGCGCTGTAAACAGCGCAGCTTATAAGCATGTCATGGAAGTACTCAAAGCTATATTGGAATGCCTGCGCAAATTATTTCAGATCGAGGAACAGCCTGCTCAAAAGAGGGTTGTGAAAAGTGACTGTCCGAGTTTTTAGCAAATAAGGAGGGAAGTTTCTACGAGGGGAGTATTATGAAGTTGCCGTCTAAATGCGAACACATTATCGAACAAAACGTCGCATATTTGAGCAAAATCCGTTCACTGTATCAATTTTTCTAAAGCATTGAATAAAGAGCAAAAATGCAGAAGGGAGTTATTTGACAGCCTAATATTTTTTTCAGTAAAGTGCAAATATAATGAAAAAAAAAAACAATTTACATTAAAAATAAAAATTGGTCCGCTCCAGGGCTCGAACTCGCGATCTAACGAATTCTTGAATCTGCGAACCAAACCTCTAACCACCGGACTACACAGGGTATTGAATACACGCACACTCCCACCAAGTCTGGTGCCTCTAGCTCTTTTAATAGCTGAGATCTGTGTGCATACAGACGGACTGGCGGACGGACATGAGCAAATCGACTCGGCTATTGATGCTGATCAAGAATATATATACTTTGTATGGTCTTCCACGCCTCCTTCTGCCTGTTACATACATTTTCACAAAGTTAATATACCATTTTTACGTAAATAGCATTTAAATTTGTTTAAAAATGCAATCTTTTATAATTAATAAAACCAACTATTTTGATCATTTTTTTCATTGAAAGTGGCGCTTTTTCGGAAGTGCGCTTAGCAGAAAGCAAGGAAATACCAGGCGATCACTTTGCGGTCAAAATAATCGATAAAAAGGCTCTGAAGGGTAAAGAAGAATCACTGGAAAACGAAATACGTGTACTAAGAAGGTGAGTTTAATATCATACTTTTGTCTTAAAGCTACAAATATGTTTATGTAATATTTTTGAAGAATGTGATACAATTTTTTTTTATTTTCGTGTATTTTATTAATGTTATCCTCTCGCGTATTAATGCGTTAGGTTGACGGTATAAAGGTACGTACGAGGGATAAAATTTATATATCAGCAAAAAGGGCTAAACAAGTAAAGAAAGCTACGTTTAAGTGCAAACGACAGTAAGACACCTCTTGCCCACTTTGAATTGTTTTGTGCATCTTTTAAAGTGGATTAACTTAATAAAAATATACCGATGAGTTATTTAAACGGCGGTAATCGACCGTATGGGTATTTCAAATGAGTCGAATCCAACAAAGGTGGCCTATTTCTTGGTCATAGGCAGTCATGTGGCTACTTTTCTTCTTGAGAACCGTAGAATGGACAATGCTAAATATTAGTTTGATTGGTAATGACATACCGGTTTTTGCATTCAAGTTTTGCGCTTCGCTTGTGAAGTCAAATGGAATCTGGAAATTGGCAACGTATATCGTTTGTTTACAACAGTTTCCGTGCTTTGAAATTACAATCGATTGAAATGGAGTTGAAATTCCAGAAATTTTTACATTTTATTTTGCGAAAGGAAAAACGACTACGGAATCTCGCAGACAGATAATTTCTGTCTTAGAAGAGAACAAAATATTGGTTCCGGCGATTCCAAAGTGGTAATTTTGTCACCGAAACACTCAAGCCTACCGGACGACCTGTAATCTTTGATACGGATAAAATCAGTGGATCGAGATTGTCATGTGGCTATTAGAAGTATCATAGAAGAGTTCCAACTAGGCACGGGAACCGTCCATAGGCACTTTAAGTCGAAAAAGTTGACAAAATGCTCAATGTATGGATGCCTAATGTCTTATCTCAAACGAACCTTTTGGACCGTGTCTCATCCTGCGAAGATCTGATGCACCGTAATAAACCTCTACTGTCAACAACTGGATCAATTAAAGATTGCACTTGAACAGGAGCGGTCTGCTATGGTGAATCGTCATGCATCGCCATACATCTTTGGTGATTAGTCACAAGGTACGGGAGCTTGTTTGGGAAGTTTTAATACATCCATATTAAATATATAGTCCGGGCATTGCCCAAAACGATAACCATATGTTTTTGGCTATGAAAAATTTTTTCGATGGGCAGAAATTGGGTTTAAAAAGGGGTTTTCCAAAATCGAATCGCCGTTTTTCATTAGGAACAAGGACTTCTTCAGGGGAGGCATAAAAATTAACAAATCTGTGTTCACGATAAGTTTTTATTTTATTCAGTTCTGGTATGTTATTAAGTACCCACAAGCCATGCTCCAGCGGAATGCTGTCTCAGCACTTCTTGGTCGGCTCCAGTGTTTGCTGCTGAGCGGTCGTGAAGGCAGGAACTCTGTCAGCATCGTTGAATGTTATTAGGATAGTTCCGAAAACCGTCTGATTCGTGGTGAATTTTCCGCCTACAACAACAGTAGCGTCGTTGACAATGATCAGGCCGTCGCCTATGGTGGTTAGTGGAGCGAGAAAACTCGTTTGGGCTACGCAATTCGCAGTGGTACCCGCAACCAGTTGTTGTGCGCAAGTAGTCTTCTGATGTCTTCTGCAAAATGTTGTCCTCACGGCTTCGCCACAGGTGTCGACAGCGATGATTTGCCTGCTGCAGTCTGCAACCACATCATCACCCTTGAAATCTAATACCCTGTTATTCTTCTGAACCGGGTAAAATTTTATTGCTAGATACCCTAAATAAGTCCGTCAAGCTAATGTCTGTGAGGTGCTCATCAAGAATTTGTTTAACATATATCTCATTCAATATGGTGGGTGCAATTAAGTTTAGTTTAGCCAAAGTAAATGCCATAATTAGGCTCTGTAGGTTGGAAGTAACCGCCCTGTTTTTTGCCAACATTACCTGATATGGAACATCTGTGTCAATTTGATTGGGCCGTGAAAGTGCTTTGACAGTATTGATGAGTTCATTTATTCTTAATTGAAATTTAGAATTTATTTCTATCTGGCTGTGTTCGGCTTCTATCAATTGATCTTGTCTAAACTTAACCTGTTCCAAGTCATCAAAATCTGGGTTTCCTGCTATCACCTTTAATGCTTTGCCTATGATGTTAATGCTTCTCGCTTGTCTATGGTGAACCCTCAATGTCTCTATGAGAAGTCTAATATATTCTAGTTCGTCGTTCAGTACGTGACTCAATTGAGTCCTAGTTTCTTCTACAAATGTATCGTACGAGGTCAAGTTCGTAGAGTGTCCGAGGTATCCGAAGTCGTCCCAAATTACAACGTCACCGTCCGATATTGGTATGTAGTCTGTCGTTGAGTAATTAGTCATGGTCACTGTTGCCGTTGTCCGCGTCGTTAGGGTCCAGAGTAGGAGTAATTTAATTCTGAAAATAGAGTTGTACAGTTTTTCAATTTCGGATATTGTCTTTGTGGACTACCCTCCCTCTAATTTGGACCGTCGTCCCGAGGTCAGCTTCTACAGACTCTTCCTTATGTAATGGAGTAAGTTTATTCCCTAGTATTTTATTTGCTTTAACTAAAACTTTTTCGGCCACTTGGTATGTCTTATTTTGTCTTTTTTCGTTTTCTCGATTGTTTTCTCTTATGCTTTTCGAATTCTATCCTGACATTTATTTCGATTTCTACCTATATTGATCGGTATTAGTTTTTTGTTCGTGACTGAGTGAATCGTTTTATTGTATTCGATTGTTGCCAAAAGAATCAAATCAACTGTATCATCAATCATTTTCGCCAGTTTCATACAGCGTGTTATTTCTAGCAGCGTACTATGAAACCGCTCTACCTGACCATTCGATGTACTGTGTAAGGGTGGGGCGTTTTCAACTCTGATGTAGTTATTAAGCAAGATTGCGACCATTGTTTGAGAATTCAGCGATCTCTCGTTGTCACAATAAATGACTTTGATGTCGGGGAATAAATTAACCAACTGTAGCATGGGGGCTGTTATGTCCACTATGGCTCTTGACTGGATAGGGTAGACAGTTGCAAACTTTGAGCATTTGTCAATATATGTCAGGAAATATTTTCCGTTTGTTGAAAATATGTCAACGTGTAAAGCCTCACCTGCATAAGAGGGAGTCGGGGTTTCTCCTAAAACGTGTTTTTTTGGGTGTCGGTTGTACTTAGCTTTCGAACAAACTTTGCAGTTAGCCGTAATTTCTTGAGCCAATCTTGTCATTTTAGGGACAAAATAATCCTGTAGTATCTGTTTGACGTTCTCTTGAGACGCTCAGTGAGTTCTGTTATGCTCTGTGGTAACGATCTCTCTTTGTTCTGTTCTGTCCGTTATGTCATTGACTCAATGTTTGCAATGTCTGAATGTCGTAGCGGGAAATAGCTCCACTAGCTTGTGCTGTATTCTAGCTAACACAAGGAGTTCGCAATGAACCGCGTTGACCACTTTAACCAGATCCTGTAATGTGTTCAGAAGCTCTTCCTTATCGGAGAATCGGACCATGTGCCTAGTTTTTGAAAATTATATAGGTCTTTACTGATGGTGACTGGGCTTCTTCTATTACAATCTGGTTCCGAAAACAGTTTAGTGGTTTATCGGTAGACTCGATTGTGTAGGTCAGGGATTCCTCACTATGAATTGTAGCCACGTCTGAGTCTATGTCGTTCTGTAGAGTATTCACAGGTTGACGAAACAACGCATCAGCTACCAAATTTTCCTTGCCTGGTTTGTAGATGATATTAGGATTATGCTCATCGACAAAGGCTTTCCAGCGCTTGATCTTGGCATTTGGGTTGCGGTCAGAAACCGCAAAAGTCAAGGGTTGATGGTCCGTATAGATGTTCAAATTGTGTACTCCGTATAGATAATTACGGAGCGTCTTTAATGACCATACAATAGCTAAGAGTTCACGTTCATTTGTCGCGAAATTCTCTTTATTTCCCCTTAGAGTCCTATATATCATAGTTATGGGACGTCCTGCTTGAGATAATACAGCACCGAGGCCATATGCCGAGGCGTCTGTTGCCAAGTCAAATGGTTTTGAAAAGTCAGGGTAATGTAGGATAACATCTTCTGATGACAGTATATCTTTTAGTTTTTCAAACGCTTCTAACTGTTCAGCTGTTAAGCTAATCGTTACTTTTCGCGAATGATTAGTACCTATTTTGCTATTGTCACCTTTCAGTATATCCGTTAATGGTCTAGCAGTGGTAGCGAAACCATTTATAAAGCATCTATAGTAGCTTGCTAAACCAAGAAATGATCGCAAGCCGAAGAGGGTTGTTGGGGACTGATATTCTTTTATGGCCTGAACTTTCTCAGATGAGGTTGTAATGCCACCCCTAGTAACAACAAACCCTAGATACTCTACACTTTTTCTGAATAATTTCGATTTCTCCTGGGAGACTCTCATTCCAGCTTCGTAGAGGCTCTTCAACACACAATCGATGTGTCGTACATGTTCCTATTTTGTTCGAGAGAATATTATTACGTCGTCTACATAGACGTAACATATTTTACCGATGAATTCTCTTAAGACATCATCGATGGCTCTCTGAAAGATACTGGGGGCGTTTTTAAGCCCAAACGGGAGTCTACAGAATTCATACTTCCCGTTGTTGACTGAAAATGCCGTCTTTTCGCGGTCTTTTTCAGCCAGAAGAATCTGGTGGAAGCCAGATTTCAAGTCCAGTGTGGTAAAGAAGTGGGCTTTCCCTATGTTTGACAGTATTGTCGAAATTGATGGGATGGGTTATTTGTCGTCTGTCGTAACGCTGTTTAGCTTACGAAAATCTATGACTAACCTCTTTTTCTTAAGTCCCGTTTCATCTATACTCTTTTTATCAACCACCCAAATGGGGTTGTTATAGGGTGACCTAGATGGTTTTATTATGCCATTTTTAAGTAAATTCTTGACTTCGTTATTCACAAAGTCAGCTACGCCCATTGGATATGGGTACAGTCTGGAATGTACTGGTCCACCATTTGTTCGAATGGTAGCCATGGTATTTATATTGTATGGTTGAATGGTTTTTCAATCGACACGAAGTGTGCCAGCTTTGGCCATGGTTTGACGTAATTCTTAGAAGCTATCTTCGTATTTGTCATCGTTATCCTGATCCAAACCTTGCGTGGCATGGTTCACTCTGGCCGCTCTGGTTTGATTGACCGCTCTGACCGGAAGATCTATTGGGACCAAAGTTTGTTGGCTGTCTAAAGCGTGACGTGGATGGGTCTACGTCCATTGGTTCTGAGTTTTGTTGAGTGTTTTGTGGTTTCTGCCTGGAGCTACCTGCATTTGGATTAGTCTAATGTTTTTCTAGTTTTTTGACGAAGTGAGGGTTTCGTCCATGATAGGAATCACCCTCGTTTCGTTGACGGCCATATTGCCTCTGCTCTTGGCCCTGCTTTTGGACTCGTTCTTCATTGGCTTTAGCAAAGTTAGTTGCAAATGCGTACCTTTCATTATTGGCCTCTGCTTTTTGAGCAAGAGCCAGTGCTACCGGTAAGGTAGATGGTTGCGCAGGGAATACCGCTCGCTTAAGTGGTTTTCTTAGGCCAGATATAAATGTGGCGAGAGCGTCAGCTCTAAATTTTTCGTTAAGAACTGAGGCAGCGGTTGGGTTATGTGACATAATGGTTTTGTACGGAAGTAAGGTCAGTTTTCTTTCAACTTCGTCGTAATACTCTAACATTGTTTCTTCTCCCTGTCGCATTAGATTAAGTTCTTGTTGAATCACACGTACAGGTGTTGTGTCTGCGTACGTGAAATCAAGCCTGGCTAGAATTGCCTTAAAGTTCAGAACCGTATTGAATGACGCTAATGTACGAGGGTCGTTCAATAAGTCCTTAGAAAATCCGAGTGATGGCGCTCGTAGTGTCGGTAAAGATTTTTTTTGTAAGTACCACTATCGATTGGAAAGCTGTCCAAATTTCAGCTTGAGCGATAACTTAGGTCAATTTTTATCGTCGATCAAATGTTATAAAATACACGTGTTTGTAACAATGGACAAAAGCGAGTTCAGGCCTGTCATCAAACACCTCCATTTGAAAGGCTTAAGTCCGAAAGATATCAAAGCCGAATTGGATGCAGTTCATGGCACATCTGCACCTGTGTTTGCGACGGTTTACAACTGGGTGAACGAATCGGCGATTGGCGAATCAAAGTGCGCGAATTAGTTGAGGCCACAGGCATATCACAAGCTTCCGAAATCCTATTTTTTGGACGGGATAAAAATGTTGGAAAAACGATTGGCAAAGTGTGTAGAGCTAAAAGGGGACTATGTTGAAAAAAAAAAAAAAAAATTTCTGCAAAAAACAGTGTTTTTATATATTTTTCTAAAGACTTATTGAGCGACCCTCGTAGCGTTAGCAGGTCCTCGGATCGGACCATGGTCCTCTGATCTTGGTGTGCCATTGTTTCTCTTTGTTTCTGTTGCTCTCTGCGTTTCTTTTCTGAGAATTCTAATGCTATCTCTTCTTCTCCACTGATTAAGTCGGGCAACAATAAACCGAAACAGAAAGACAAACACAAACGGCAACAATATTGCGACTGAAATTCTTTGGTTTCAAATTACGTGCGACAGAGTTTATCACTCGCTCACAGCAACTTTGTAAGAAGTTTCAAAGCCCTAGTTTTATATATCGGGGCAAATGTAATGGCAATGTTTTATAATCTTAAATTGTAGCATGCAATAAATTTAAAAAAATTTCACGAATTTTGTATGCGCACCACTTAACCAATGAGATAGATATTATGTCTAATAACTGAAAATATTTTGTACTTTATTATACCACTTACCCATTGAAAATGGGTAAAAAATGGTATATTAACTTTGTGCAAATGTATGTAACAGGCAGAAGGAGGCGTGGCAGACCATACAAAGTATATATATTCTTGATCAGCATCAATAGTCGATTTGGTCATGTCCGTCTGTCTGTCCGTCTGTATGAACACACAGATCTCAGCTATTAAAAGAGCTAGAGGCACCAGACTTGGTGGGAGTGTGCGTGTATTCAATACACACAAGAAGTTTATTTCAAACTTGATGTGCCACGCCCACCGCCTCCGCAAATCGATAAATGCGTATTTCGATTTTTTCCAAATAATTCAATAACGAAAAGAGATAAACGCACCATATTTGGTAGGAGGGTGTCTTGCAACATTATGCAGAAGTTGGATTTTAGAATTTTGGATGCCACGCCCACCGCCTCTAAAAAACACATTTTTATAGTTTAAAAGAAAACTAGAAAAGCTAGAAGCGCCAAATTTAAAAGTAAGGTGCCTGGTAACATTACGGAGAATGTTTGATTTTCATTTTTTGGATGCCACGCCCACCGCCCCCAAACTATTGCATTTTAAGAAAAGTAGGGAAATAACAAAACATTTTTTTTTAACACTGTATCATCCGGTGTCAATGCACTTGGGTTAACTTATACAAATTTCCATCAAATTGACAAACAAATAATCGAATAAAACTGTACATTTAGTTAAAATATGACAATGGTAACTACCATATGTTAGAATATTCGTCAAAAATCAATAAAGAATATGTCATTACCAAACAACCCAATAGAACATGACCATTTTTGTAAAATATAGCTATTGAAAATAGAAAAAAAATTGTATATCAACTTTGTGAAAGTGCACGTATACGGAAGAATGCGTTGCAGACTAAATAAAGTATATATATATTCTTGATCAGCAGCAATAGCAGTATCTATTTGGTAACGTCCGTATGTCTGTCTGTCTGTGTGAAAGCTCAGATATCATGTATTCAAAGAGCTAGAGACACCAAACATGGTAGGAGAGTTCGTATACACATAGGAAGTTTATTTCAAACTTGATGTTCCACGCCCACCGCCTCCGCTAATCTAAAAACTGATTATTGCAAATAACGCAAGTTTTATAAGTAACATTACGCCGGATTTTCAACTTTTGGATACCATGCCCATCGCTCCATAAATCGAATTATTAGAAATGTTTTTTTTAATTATATACCATAAATTAATGCCCGATTGAACAATGAACACAGAAGGTTTAGGCGCGAAAAAGTTTTCCATACAAATAGAAGTCATTGCTTGCGCAGATTGCGGCACACACAATCAGCGTGCAGTCGACGTGTAGCGTCAATACATGTGTGTTTGACTGTATAACTATGTGATGCATTGTTGTTAATGAGAAATGAGTAAATACATAATATTATTAAGTAGCAAACTATATACTATATTTGCAAACTGATATATTCTGAATGTATTTTAAAGTCATAGTTGCACCGATTGTTCCTGTGAAACCTATTGATAATTGGTAGTAATGTTAGGAATATTATTAAAAAACGCTTCGGTTTGGATATATTGAATCGAAGGATGAAGGGGCATGGTTAAACCACTCGTCTGTTGATGTCGATGTTGATGGCCCAAATTCCTTCGTTCTGTGCATGACAAACAATTATTATGCCCTTTATAAGGGTATAAAATGTGGCGGCGGCCAATATGTTACTTGGTTTCCCACAGTCGACCCTTTAATACTTCTATGCTGAACAATATTTACAAAAAGCTAGAAAATCATTTATTGTAAATTATTTTAAAATTGCAAATATTTTTTTTTATGGGCAACATAAAAAGATGTTCTCAATAATCACTTTCTTTTATTTGTTTTTAGTGTCTTTGTTTTTATAAGTTAGTTAACTGATTATTTTTTGGAAAAATTTTTTTTTTATGTGTGCAAGGTAAGTTAATAGTGGTAGTGAGAGCTTTTAATTGGTCCTTATTTAGATATGGAGAATAACGTCTATTTGTCTAGTGACTACAAAGATTCTATATTTTTCTTTTATCATTTATTTGTATCATTTTTAAACTTTCTTTGTTTAATTTGCTTTCTTTCTATGTAGGTTCAGTGCAAATCATTTTGATGGCAACAGTCCCAATGGAACGCGGTGAGTTGGAATTCCAATCCCTATTCTACCCACGAATAAGAGAATTGTTTACTTCTTACGTTATTAGGCTCTGAATACTCCGAATAATGAGGGTTGAAAGTTTGTTCAATTAATTTTGCAATATACTTTAATAATGAATTCCTTATTCATTTATTCTATAATTAATATGTAAAATTGTAACATATGCATATTCCTTTTCTAAAACTCGTTCGTTCTCATTACTATTTTTCAGATTAACTCATCCTAATATAGTGCAACTGCTCGAGACATATGAGGATAAGGCAAAAGTGTATCTAGTCATGGAATTGTATGTTAAAAATTTAATTTGTTTTCTTATTTAAAGATATGTGTATACACAGAGTCACTGGTGGAGAATTATTTGACCGGATTGTCGAAAAGGGATCCTATTCTGAAAAGGATGCTTCGCACCTGATTAGACAAATTTTGGAAGCTGTAGACTATATGCACGAACAGGGTGTTGTACACAGGGATCTCAAGGTAATATGTAATAAATAAGCTCTTTTTAGTTTAGAACATTAATATCTTAGATTTTTTATAGCCCGAAAATTTACTGTACTACAGTCCAGATGAAGATAGTAAAATAATGATAAGCGATTTCGGCTTATCAAAAATGGAAGATTCTGGTATTATGGCAACTGCGTGTGGAACACCCGGATATGTTGCTCCAGAAGTACTAGCCCAAAAACCATATGGAAAGGCTGTTGATGTATGGAGTATAGGCGTAATATCTTATATTCTTCTTTGTGGATACCCACCTTTCTACGATGAAAACGATGCCAACTTGTTTGCACAAATCCTTAAAGGTAACCTTAAATAAATTTAAATATTGTGTCAGCTCGATCAAAAAACATCAATATTTGTATACCATTTACCCATTGAAAATGGGTAAAACATGGTAACTTTGTGAAAATGTATGTAACAGGCAGAAGGAGGCGTGGCAGACCATACAAAGTATATATATTCCGTCTGTATGAACGCACAGATCTCAGCTATTAAAAAAGCTAGAGACACCAGACTTAAAGTGCCACGCCCACCGCCTCCACAAATCGATAAATTTGTTTTTCGATTTTTTGCAAATAATTCAATAACAAAAGAGATAAATGCACCAAATTTGGTAGGAGAGTGTCTTGCAGCATTATGCAGAAGTTGGATTTTAGACTTTTGGATGCCACGCCCACCGCCTCCAGAAACACACATTTTTATACCATTTACCCATTGAAAATGGGTAAAAAAATGGTATATTAACTTTATGCAAATGTATGTAACAGGCAGAAGGAGGCGTGGCAGACCATACAAAGTATATATATTCTTGATCAGCATCAATAGCCGAGTCAATTTGGTCATGTCCGTCTGTCTGTCCGTCTGTATGAACACACAGATCTCAGATCTCTCTTAAAAGAGCTAGAGGCACCAGACTTGGTGGGAGTGTGCGTGTATTCAATACACACAAGAAGTTTATTTCAAACTTGATGTGCCACGCCCACCGCCTCCGCAAATCAATAAATGCGTATTTCGATTTTTTTCAAATAATTCAATAACGAAAAGATATAAACGCACCAAATTTGGTAGGAGGGTGTCTTGCAACATTATGCATAATATATATATAATATATATATAAGTTGGATTTTAGAATTTTGGATGCCACGCCCACCGCCTCTAAAAAACACATTTTTATAGTTTAAAAGAAAACTAGAAAAGCTAGAAGCGCCAAATTTGAAAGTAAGGTGCCTGGTAACATTACGGAGAATGTTTGATTTTCAACTTTTGGATGCCACGCCCACCGCCCCCAAACTATTGAATTTTAAGAAAAGTAGGGAAATAACAAAACATTTTTAACACTCTTGTAGCTTACCATAGTACAGATCTACCCTATAAATTTCAATCCGATCGGACAATAAACAAAGAAGTTAAAGGAGTTTGAATATCCCATATAAAGTTGTGGGCGCTTAGAATTCCAACTAAAATGTTGAACTTACGCAGCAGAAGGCCGGCATCAATAAAAGTCTCATTTGCCGATCGCTCCGCGTAACTGTGTGTGGTCTAGATGGTTGCATGCAAGATTCTGGTGCGTGTGGTCGCGGGTTCGAATCCAGCAACGGGCAATTTTTTTTTTTTTTTTTTGCCGATCGCACTGCGTAACTGTGTGTAGTCTTGATGGTTGGCTCGCAAGTTTCTGATGCGTGAGGTCGCGGCTTCGAATCCTGCGCTGGGCAATTTTTTTTTTTAATAATTTTGCGCTATATGAAAAATATATTATGCAAAAAAAATAAGAAAAACCAAAAACTTTTTCTAAGCAATACAAAAAAAAGAAGACTGCGCTGGGATTCGAACCGGGGACATTTAGTTATAGAGCTGACAACTCTCACAACAAACCACTGAAGCACATGGTCTGTTCCTAGGCGCGAGAAGTTTTGCATACAGCAGCAGAGACGGAGCAGAAGCACCAAATTTAAAAGTAAGGTCCCTGGTAACGTTACGCAGAATGCAAATTTTCAAATTTTGGATGCCATGTCCACCGCCCCAAAAAATCGATTTTGTAAAACGGTAAATCAAATTATAGGAAAAGTAGAAAAGTTTCCGTTTTTTTAAGTATTATTGTAGATAATACTAATATCGACCAACCCTATAAATTTAAATCCGATCGGACAATAAACAAAGAAGTTATAGGAACGAAAAGTTTCCCTTACAGCAGTAAAGTCCCGAAGCCGACGCCGACTGAGCACGCACAGTCGTCGTGTAGTCAGCATGCTGTCGGCATGTGCCATTAGCGTCAATGCATGTGTATTTGACTTCGAAAATATGCGATGCGTTGTTAATAGTTCGCCGAATATAAGTAATTTATATTAAGAATTATTTTTTAACAGCCATAGGTAAATGGTATCTTACTGTCGAGTGCACTCGACTGTAGCTTTCTTCACTTGTTGTTTTTCTTTTTCTAGTACTTTTAATTATATTAAGAAATTTAAGTTTTATTTGAATGATAAGCAAATTACTAATGTATATACTTTAGTACCTTGATCACTTGCGAACATTCATTCAGCTTTTCATTACAACTTATAAAAATTATATCACCTGTAATATTATATTATCTTGTATTGATTTGTTAAATAGGTGAATTTGAATTTGATTCACCATACTGGGATGAAATTAGCGAATCGGCCAAGCAATTCATACAAAACTTGATGTGTGTCACTGTTGATAAGCGTTTTACTTGCAAACAAGCATTAGCGCATCCCTGGTAAGTGGTAGTAAATCTCTTATTGAAAGTTACTAAGCCTAAAAATACTTCGTTTAATTCTCAAGGATATCTGGCAACGAGGCATCTAGCAAAAACATACATGGCACCGTTTCTGAACAGCTCAAGAAAAACTTTGCTAAATCGCGATGGAAAGTATGTATGACACAGTATTGTTTAATCGAATTTGTCATATTATAGTTTGAACATTTATTTTTAGCAAGCATATTACGCTGCAACAGTTATTCGTCAAATGCAAAGAATGGCGCTTAGTAGTAATAATAGTAGCAGCACAATTGATGGATCATCTTTAGTTAAAATACCTACGGGCAATGGCAACGGGCAAGGCACACTTTCAAATGAAGCAATTGCATCTGAACCAACAACCTGCGCACCGTCAAATTCGAGCCCTACCTACTAAATCACATTCATAACCTGTAATTTCGCATAAAGATATCACCAAAGAATCTCACCGACATTTAGTTTCAGTGACAAACCTATTCCTTTCTGTTTCGTAAACGATAGTGAAAACCTTTATTAAATAAAGTTATATTAAAAAAGGACATTATGTAGTTTTCCACTGTCCTATTTTTCCTGATATTGCAAAACAATTCGTACAAATTGTACCCCAAAAATAATACTAAATAGAATAACCGGTGATATAACACCATTTACGTTTAAAATCTCAAAAGCTTACTGAGCTGGACTGAGCTGTTGTAAATATTTGCTTATTTACCATTCAACAATTGAGAATGGGGTCAAATTTTTAGTAACTCAGCCGCATATATATATATATATATATATATATACAAAGCGTATATAATTTTGATCTGTTTCAATAGCCGAATAGATTTGGCTATTTCCGTATGTCAGTCAGACGTCAGTAATTACTAAAAGCTAGAAGCATTATGAACATATTATACGTAGTTTATATTTTATATTGAGTAAAATATACAGGTTATAATATTCTTATTCGAAATATCTTCATTTTTTACTAACGCTGCAAATTGTAATTTTATCAAACAGTAAATACCTACAAAAAGTTATAGCGAAAAGTTTTTCGCAAGTTTGGAATATTTACGTTACAATTAGAAGCCATTGTTTGTAGAGTGACTTTATGCGAAAGTACGGTCGGTATGTGTGACTCCAGCTAAGCTATGAGACGATGCGTAGCAGCCTGTTAAAATGTTTAGAATGCATTTTTATTGATCAAATCGGGTTGGTGGTAGTTATAAGATCTCGACTTTAGCTATCTTTATTTGTTCTTATGCCGCCACGTAGTTCTAAATCTTAATATAATCTTTGTTACGGGTGCATACCTTATTAACAAAATTTTCGAATATTGTATAAATAAAAAAATGTTTGACCATGGTTTTTATGAGTTTAACTAATTCCTATGTTTATGTTTACGAAACCAAACTTAAGTTACCACTTGTTAAAATTTGTATTACTCTTTCTTCAGTTTATGTATACATCACATAGACATAATTTCTAATTGTTTTTATTTGTTATTACTCGTGTACTTATTAAGTAAAACACAGTTGTAGCACTTAATTGGCGTTAAAGAAAGTCTGATGAAAATGTAGCTCAGATCCAAACATTTGTTACATATTAAAATATTCAAGGGTCTAGTCTGAAATCTTAAATAAGGATACCCTATAAAATTTATTAATTTCTTAGACGCGTATTTGCCTTATAAAGTAATATTAGATAGAGTTCTGGTTGGTTTATAGATACAAACAATTAAATAAAGAAATATTTTCGGTTTATTGCTATAACTGACATTATTTTAAAATGAAAAGGATACCGTATCATCAATTAAAATTATAAAACGATTTCAATATAAATTACATAGCTTAATTCAACAACAAAATGTCCCCGATGTAGTATGTATGTGTATGATCAACGGGTAGTGTATATTTTTACCAATTATTGCTAATAGTTAATACAAAGTAGAACCTATTCGATTATAGTGTGTATTTAAATTATAGATATTTAAATATGAAATCCATATGCTACTTATTAGCTTGCTTCTTCCAATTTATAGAGAAAACGGATAGATGGTCGACTGAAACACGCATACACAGATGACTTAATCTTTATTTTAATAACTTTATTAATATAATAATTAATTAAATTGTTAAACATTTTTAAAGAAAAAAATATTTATAATAGCATTAAAAAATATAGTATTATTGATACGACGTATGAAAGTATGTTTTTCTGATTCGTTTTAAATTCATTTCCTTTTATTTCGCTTTTTTTTCTTCTCTAAGCCATGTGTTTTTTTCTTTGCCATACAGACACGACAAAACCAATCCTCATTATCGTTAGGTGCTACCAGAATGCCCACACATATCCTATATAATGAATTGTACAGTAAAATTATCCTTCATCATGTATATTTTGGTGTTACTTACCAATGATACCAGGCATCACATCCATCGCAGCCAATCATTGCGGAACCGTCATCTACCTTTCCGCATGCGGGGCAAATCCAAATACGATAACCCTCGGCATCTACATATGATGACGGTCGATTTAATTCCGTACTTTGATTCAACAGTTGTAGGCCTTTAGTTTGTAGTTGAGGCACAGATGACTGACTTGATGTCTGCATTAATTGTTGCGGTAAAAGAACAGAGCTTGCAGAGAGTGTAGCGGAAACGGCAGAAGCAGTAACATTACCACCGCTTGATGGTTTCCAGGGAGATGTAATGGCAAGATTGCTAGGGATTACAATTGGGATTGAATTTGTGCTATTAGATGTGGAAATAGAAGTCAATGGAGGACTTGTGATGATTGTTTTATGTGGCTGTGTTTCATCTGCAATTAGGTTCATTGTAAATTAATCACTTAAATATTATATATAACGAATTACATTGTTTAGGCTTTGGTGGTCCAGTGACAAGGGGTGAAAATCGTGCCAGTTCTGGCGAATGCTCCCTTTTAATCTTAGTCGGTGTCAACGCTGTTGAATTTATTAATTCTGAATTTGGTTCTTCTCCATCAAAGGACGTTGGATGAAGAGTTGACTTTTCACCAAGTTTTAGCGTTAGTTTAGGTACCTGGTTTGTTGAAAGATCTTGTTGGGTTAACTGTAAATGGTGGTTCAATGCTATTTGGGGCACAGTTGTTGAGAAAGTGTCTGTAACTAACATAGGATCCAGATACACCCCAGCACTTTGAGGGGCACTTTTTATTTGACGAGTATTCAACTCGGTGATGTCACTCGGGTGCCGTAAACTGTCTTCTTCTACCTGTTTAATAAATAGAAATACGGTATTAAAGTGAATATATACTGACTTTCTGATAATTATTGTTTAATGTATTTAATTGAAAAAATGTATCCCCTTGTTTTAAATAAAATTACCCAATAAAATGCTTCGTATATAATTAATTACTAGCAGCTTACCAGTTTTGTTTTTTTCTTTCTGACTTTCTTATCTGGGCTTTGACACTTCTCGATTTTTAATATATTTTTTTCATCTTTTTTAAATTTATTTCTGGTTTTATCTTTTTTATCCTTTTTCTTTTTAATTTTTCCATCCTTTGTTTTTTTTATCTTTTTATGTTTCATCATTGTAATATCATTTACGGTCATGCTGTTTGTTGGAGTGATTGTAACGTCGTCATAATTAACACTTCCAATAAAGTTTGACACAAAGTTTGATTCCTCAGTTTTAGACATTACGTAGCTCGTAATGGATCCAGTTGACGAACCTGCTGTTAGACTAGTGGCTGGTACAGTTTGAGATGAGTACGCCAAGCCACTATCAATACGCGACAAAGGGATCAAATCAGCTCCACCCGCCAAACTAAATTTATCGTTGCCCATGTAACTAATATTAAAAGGCGGGGCGTCAACGACTAAATTATTCTTATCTGGTTGATTAACTTTTAAGGATCCACTTGCCGAATTTGTCATTTTTTGAAATTGTTTATAGTCGGCAAAAGATGAAATAGATGAGGGGTTTGCAATAATTGGCTGTGGATTCATTGTATGATGTTCTATGTCCGGGTTAAAAAATTTGGATGGTTGAATTTTGTTTGACTTGAGCTCATAAATTGATGGTAGCTCCTTATTTGGGATCATATTAAGCTCCGTATCATTTGAATCATCTGACACCTCAATGGGATCACCAAGATTGCCCGTTCCAGTGGAAACTATTATCATTTTTGCCGATTTTTCTGATTGTGGATCACTTTTTTGTTGCGATATATAACCTTTGTTCTTTTTCATGATTTCAGGCGCAGGCTTTTCGTCACTTTCTGTCTTTCTGTTGTCAATTTGTACAGTGGTCAATTTCATTGATTCTGGCACGAGAGGTGCAACATTGCAATAACTGCGATCTAAATGAGTGTCCAAGTCAGATAAACGCGTTGACTGATTTTCTGAAAATTATTTAATTTCTTTAAGTAAGTTATGAGACCATACATATATTAACTTACCTGTCTTTTCAGTAAGAAAAGATTTATTTCCATCTGATGCTGATAGACTAGTAGTAGGGAAGGTAGTAAATGGGTTTGGCATCAAATTATTGGGGGCCATATTACTATTTTTATTTGGGAAATTTGTAAGACTTGTGGGAGGGAAAATTCCAGAAGGAATAAGACCCGGTCGTGGTGGAAAGTGTAACAACGGAAGCATGGGAATTATATTTGGTTGAGTAATTGGTAACATTATGTTGGTGTTCGTGATATTAGTTTCTGACCCCAAGCCACCTATATATCTTTGAACCTCAAGAGAAGGTAAAACATCATCATACAAGCCTTTTTTAATACAACCTTTAGCTTCATTGATTTGAGAACTTTTGATTGAACTTCCGATATGATCCACAACTGTTCGTTGTTTTTGCGAACACTGGTTTTCAATGCCTGTAACCATGGAACTAAATTTTTTGTTATTTGTAAGTTGGTTATCATTTGTTTGAAAATTATCATTCCGTTTAACTTTCTTTTTATCCTTTTTTTCTTTAACTTTTTGGTATTTAACATTAGCAGTACAAGTTTTAGATTCTGTTCCTAATAGTTTATCTGCTGAGACATCTACTTCTACATTGCTTGAGGATTTTTTTACAGAAGTATGTTTGAAATAATCAATATGCGAATTTATGGGGCCTATAGGTAAAGGCAATGATGGGACATTATTAGGCAAAGGCGATGAATTAGATAAGTTTGTTGTCTTCAATTTCTTTGGAGTATTAACTAATAATAATCGTGACTTGGCCTGATTTTTTCCTCCTGGCTTACGTCCACGTTTTTTTGGTTTTTCGATATCACAAAGAGGACTTAAGCTGGCTGATGATGAGTCGGGATCGTCAATGGTTGGAATTGTATTCATTGCTGTCATATGCGGTGGTATATTTACATTGTCATCAAATACAGGAGCTGGAGTTATTGTCGTGCCAGATGGTAAATTAATTAATGACGAAGAGTTATTGGTATTTCCAAATAAATTCGTGGCCATATTTATTGTATTTGGAAATTGAGATTTAATCGCTTTCTGTTTAGATATTTTTTTAAAAATATTCAGTTTGCTTTGATCCGGTTCATTAGTAAGTTTAATTTCGTCATTGACTCCAGCTTTAGTTATTTCCATTTCTATTATAAACTTATCTTTTGTATCTGCTATTGCTAAATGGCTGTCAAAATTATCTTTTGCCGTTTGATCAACAGATGAACCAACGACAGGAATCGGAGAAGTATCGGGATTTAAGCCAGAATCAAGAGTCAATTCAATTGATTTATCGGCAAATAAAGTTCTGCAATCAGCTGATATCGATTTAGTAATTGGTTGGTGTTGGCGCTGCTGTTGTTTCTGTTTTTGTCGTTGCTTTGTTTGTTTTTTAATCAATTTCTCTAATTGTTTATGCTCAGTCGGTGTATCTGACAAAATTTTGACATGGTCCCGATTTAAATTCTTCATGGATTTCTTAATAGATAAAACAGAGCTGTCATGTTCAGATTGTGTTTTTGAAAGTTTTTGAAACATTTTTATTGCTTTTCGATGAGATTTCTCTTGAGCTTTGTACGAACTATAATCCTCGAAGCTTAGATCTTTTCGTTGTTCGAGTAAATGTTTTTTTTTGTTTTTTTTAGCTATCTTTGTATTTGCGAGAGTCGAAGATTGTTCATTGTATATACCGATTGATTGCTCCAATTTCGCATCACTAGGTCCATTATATATACATTCTTCGCGACCATGTAAAATAGTATCCTTTTTGTCAATCGGTTGGTCGACTGAAATATCCCATTTGGATACGATTTTAATAATTTCTGGTACTTCAGGAGGTGGAGTATTGGGTGGTGCATCCAGCCCTTTAAGTTTGTCTTCAATACACCAAAAATTAATGTTTAAGTTTTAATAATAACGAATTATTCAAATAATAAAATTAAATTTATATTCATTAAAATGTAAAATGAATTCATGATCTATAGAGTGGATTTTCAACAGTACAACATGATTCTATTAATATTATGAAAACTACCTCAACTAAAACTTTCTGTTATGTAAATAAACAACAAAACTGAATACTACTTAAATTTTTGTAATGAATTTAAAAGTTAACTGAACTCAAAAGTTAAGCAAATGTAGTTATAAATTAAAATTACAAATAACTACAAGACTTTTTAAAACATTATTTGAGCACCAGATTTATTAAGTTAAGCTTCTTAATAGAATATAATTTTGAAGATTAAGCATTAAAAATGAACTGCGACTTTTATTATATTTATAATGGAATTTGCCTACGTGAATAAAATAGTTAAAATAAAATAAATAATAATAACTTCGAAACTCTGAAGTTAGCATACCCTTCAAGTGCTAGTTATATTTATATTTACAACATAATAGAAAACTATTGACCTATCGCTACAATTTCGTTGAAATATTAACTTGAAAAAAATAATACTTAGCGAGTTTGGTTCAAAACTAAGTGAAATCGCCCAATAGCAAACAGTAACGTTACGTTACGACTTAATTGCAGCGCGCAGAAGGGTTCACCTTTCATAAAAATAGATTAAATGCTTTTGTTTGCGTCTACCACTTAAATGACTCGATGCTGATTATAAATATAAGGTATAAAATCCGAATGGTTTTTCACTTACCAATAATATCAGGTACAGAGGATTCTGGTAATTTGCCCTCTATAGCCGGGGAAATAAAACCTCCAGTAGTCATTACGACACTACTAATTTCCCGAATCATAAGACTTTCGCTTCCGATGTTATCTCTAGATGATGTGTTTAATTGTATTGATTCGTCATCATGGCTACACCAATTAGATATGCTATTATCGGTCAATATTTCTTCCAATAGCATTACTGAACTATTATGGACACCTTCCAACGTAGATTCTGGACCTTGATCATGATTCGATCTACCTGAGCAAACTGATATTGATTTTACAGGAAGAATTGGTGGTAGATAATCATATATATGGATCGGGCGTGTAAGAGTTTCCAAACTGCCCGGCTTAAGGAAATTCATGTTTGAATCTCTTTTTTGTGGGTATCCAGGAACTTCTCGGATGAAGGGAACTGGCTCAACATTTCCAATGTAGTCAAGAAGCTCATAAACGTCAATGGTTAGGTTTCTAAGGCTCATAAAAACATCTTTAAGATTGGGCTCCGCACGATTTGCTGTAAAAAAGCAGAAAACGTTGAACAAAACTTAAGCGATAAGTATTATATGCCAGATCCATCATATTTGTTTTACCGTGTTCTGCTTGACTGTGAAGATTATGGGCCAGTTCTTGGATAAACCTTTCTAATATGTCTTCTAACAATTCCAATGGTGCGCACTGAGAATTGCTATATCCGATCGTTTGAGCTATTTGAGCTATTACGACTCGAAATAACTCTGAAGAATATTTTTCCGCCATAATTGATGACTACCAGTATTAAGCCTTGTTGCCATTTATTTTAACATAGTAGTGTTACTTTGAAATGTTTTCCAACACTTTTCGATAAGACTTGCTATTGTATTTCCACCATTGTTAGGTAGATTTAATCGATAAGATTATAAAATTATAATAATTACTTGCTTAATATATTTTTTAATGTCTTCATTACAAGTATAGTTGTTAATAATATATCAAGATATTAATCTATAGACATTTTTTATCTAGAAAAATTATATATCACTATCGGAATATCTATTTGACATATTATCAAACATACGATATTAATATTTTACATTTATTTCAGCATTTCAGCAAATGTTGTATGTGCCATTTGAAGAAACTCTCACTTTATGGAAAGGTTCTCCTGGAAGCTGTCGATAATCAAGGAAAATTTGCGAACTTTTATCGAAAACTGAGAAGAACTTCTGATTTTGATCATTCGTTATTTATCAACCATTGAAAAATGATTTTTATTTTTAAAAAAATCTTTAAAATCTTAAAAAGCTTTAAAATGACTCTCATCGGCCTCTACGCGCAAAACATCTTTCTGATTTGTCAAGCGTTGGTCCAGTCATAGTAAAGTGAAATATAAAATCGATATATAGCTTGTTACAATTTTTGAAACTTTCCTATACTATGAAGAAAGCTACAGTCGAGTGCACTCGACAGTAAGATACCATTTACCTTTCGCTGTTAAAAACTAATTCTTAATATTAATTACTTTTATTCGGCGAATAACAACGCATCGCATATTTTCGAGGACAAATTCATATGCATTGACGCTAATGGCACATGCCGACTGCACACTGACTACACGACGACTGTGCGTGCGCAGTCGACGTCGGCGTCGGCGTCGGGCCTCTAATGCTGTGAGCGAAACTTCTCGTGCCTATAACTTCTGTGTTTATTGTCCGATCGGATTTAAATTCATAGGGTTGGTCAATATTATTATTATCTACAATAATACCTAAAAAAAATTTCGGAAACTTTTCTACTTTTCCTATAATTTGATTTACCGAATTACAAAATCGATTTTTGGGGGCGGTAGGCGTGGCATCTAAAAGTTGAAATTCCGCATTCTCCGTAATGTTACCAGGCACCTTACTTCCAAATTTGGTGCTTCTAGCTTTTCTAGTGTTCTTTTAAACTATAAAAATGTGTTTTTTAGAGGCGGTGGGCGTGGCATCCAAAAGTCTAAAATCCAACTTCTGCATAATGTTACAAGACAACCCCCTACCAAATTTGGTGCGTTCATCTCTTTTCGTTATTGAATTATTTGGAAAAAATCGAAATACGCATTTATCGATTTGCGGAGGCGGTGGGCGTGGCACATCAAGTTTGAAATAAACTTCTTGTGTGTATTGAATACACGCACACTCCCACCAAGTCTGGTGCCTCTAGCTCTTTTAATAGCTGAGATCTGTGTGTTCATACAGACGGACATGACCAAATCGACTCGGCTATTGATGATGATCAAGAATATATATACTTTGTATGGTCTGCCACGCCTCCTTCTGCCTGTTACATGCATTTGCACAAAGTTAATATACCATTTTTTACCCATTTTCAATGGGTAAATGGTATAAAAATGGTGTTGCAAAATAAAAATTATGAACGTTGAATAATAATTAAATTATTCCGTTTTTTTTATCTTTAATCTCGCTTAGCAATTATAATTTACTCAATTTGCAAGTATTAGGTACAAGTCATGCAAACGGCTCTCGAGTATAGAAAAATCTTCTTACACACTATAGCAGCTCTTATTTGACGTAAAGGAACCCCAGGAGAACCTCTTTAAATAATAGAGCTGGGAAACCATAGATAGAGGAATTATTCGTCATTTTCGATATTTTTTGCAAAATGATTTGATAGTTACAGTATTATCGTTTTATTTAAATAATAAAAAAGGACTACTGTATTTCACGATAGCATGACACAAATAAAATACATGAAACTCGGATAACAAATTATAACAAAACTAAAATTACTTAAACTATTCGGAAATATAAAGGATAACAACATTTCCAAAAATAACAAACGTACAAAATGAATGAAATAAATATTAGCAATTCGTCGTCACTGTCATATTCAAAAAATATATGTGATTACTATATGCACAACGCAATGAATAAACACTTGTGCTTGTAACTTTTTTAATTTGTCCATAAGTTGATAGTTGCAGACGCCAACACCAATTAATAATTGTACGGTAATATCAGTAATACGAAAGGCTCCCATACAGCGTGACCGTTTATGGTATTTTAAATACTTTTTGGTATTCTATCAGCTCTGATTTTGCTCAAAAGTATTTTAATGGTATATAGGTATTTAGTAGCATTTTTCTGAGATTTTATGGTATTATATGGTATTTGTCACACTTTAACATATGTGACGCTTTCTTTTTATTGAATAATATGTAATAAATGAGTAAAAAGAATGAGTAATAAGCAAAAATATAGAGCTGAGTGGGAGAATATGCCAGAAAATAAAAAATGGCTGGGCAGGAGCGCAAATAAGATGGATGCGCACTGCAAAGCGCGTCAGTCGGACATTTTGAGTAGGCTGGCGTCACTTAAGCAGCACGCGGCTATTGATCTCTAGCATGAAACGGTGCGTTTCTCCAGCGGGAAGGCCTGTGTTCTTCATAATCATTGATAAAAAAAAATTCTAAAATTCTAATACGAAATTATATTCAAATTTCTAGGCGTTTTAAAAGAAAATTATTATGGTAATAATCTAATAATCGAAATAGTATATTTTAGTATACTTTTCTTAGAAAAAAAGTATTTTTCGATTGGTTCGGCGCGGTCACGCTGCTCCCATATCTTTAAAAATCGGAAGTTGATACTAAAACTTAAATTAAAAATTTAATTTATCGATAGTATCGTGAGTGGTAAATCCATCTCTACTGTCTGTTTTTTTCGCTGAACAAAATAAAAATTAAGTAACATTTGTATATATGTTACTTAATTAATCGAAAATTTAGAAACGGATATACACTGTCTATATATCTAAGACCCTTGCACATAGGATAAATATAAATTCATAAACGCTTAGCTTTGATATGATTTATGATTATTGTTGTGTTTATCCAATCTTAACCTAGCAAGATATTTCAAAATATGAATAGAATTGAGTATTTAAAATTTATTGTAAGTAAACATTATTACCGAATATTCTACAACACTTTCAACCGCGTTTTATGCAGTTAACGAAGAATTGCCACGACAGATGAGTGACCGTATGACTGCATTGTGGAAAACTACGTAGTATACAGTGGCTCACAGCATATTTCGTTACAGTTGAATTTTAATATAACCAAGCAGGAATTTAAATATAGATTATTTTGTTAGAAAATTTTATTGAAAAATTAAAATATATTTTATATACAGTATTGGTCACATTGTTAGCTAAAATTTTATAATATTTAATTTTATTTAGTAACACTTCACTTATTTCCTAATTTGAAAATAAAATTCATTTTTTAGCAGATATTATTTTTCTACCATTTACCGTTGAAAATGTTTAAAAAAATGCGAAAATGTATGTAACAGGCAGAAGGCGTGACAGACGATACAAAGGATATTCTTGATAAGCAACAATAGCTG
The DNA here is from genome assembly GCA_035046045.1 of Zaprionus bogoriensis. Taxonomy (NCBI): domain Eukaryota; kingdom Metazoa; phylum Arthropoda; class Insecta; order Diptera; family Drosophilidae; genus Zaprionus; species Zaprionus bogoriensis. Next base: position 105,566 of record JAWNOI010000221.1, read on the forward strand.
AGTCAATTTGATCATGTCCGTATGTCTGTCCGTCTGTATGAACACAGATTTCAGCTATTATAAGAGGTAGGGACACTAAATTTGGTAGTACAGTTCGTGTATACAATACACATAAGAAGTTTATTTCAAACTTAGTAAGCCACGAAAAAGGCGTTTACGCCGTCTGCGCTCGAACAGTTAGCGTTTGCGAGTAGTGCTAAGACATGTGCGTTTGACTATGAAAAAATGCTATGCTGTGTTGTTATTTCGCCGAATAAAAGTATTGAATATGAAGAATTATTTTTTATCAGCCAAAAGTAAATGGTATCTTTCTATTGAGTGCACTCGACTGCCGTTTTCATTACTTTTTATACCATTTACCCATTGAAAATGGGTAAAAATGGTACATTAACTTTGTGAAAATGTATGTAACAGGCAGAAGGAGGCCTTGCAAACTTACAAAGTATACAGTGGGGAGCAAAAGTGATTCCATGTTCAGCATATGCATGTTCAACCGCTCATAAAACGTAAACCAATGAACCAAATGAAACAAACTTTTTTTTTCTCGATTACTTATTCAATTTGTAAGAAATAGACTTAAATACTACAATAATACAAGAAGAAATGTAAGAGATAGAAAAAAAAACTAAAACAGAAGGCATGTACTCAGTTTTGCACCTTTCGTTATTCGCACTTGTTTTTGCTCTAACTGTTTTCTTATCACCAAAATACTTGCAGATTTACTGTTTTATGTTTTTTTCATGCATTATTCGTTGTCATAATTCAGAAATTCGCACATTTCTTATAGTTCAAAGTAAATTTTAATGAATTAAGAAATTAGTCACCAACGCCGAAAATAGTATTGTTTTCATTACTAAAAGTGGCTGTTCGACACGCACTATTGCTGAAAAGCTGAAAATTAGTCAGTCAGTGGTGGTCAAGGTGAAAAAAAGACAAAATGTTTGTTCCGAAAGTGTGTTGAATGGTCGCCCCCGTCTTCTAACGGACTCTGACGCTCGACTAATGATGTCCAACATGAGGAAGGATAAGCTTTTAACACCAAAAAATGCTTCTACGGAGTTAAATAAAACCGTAAGTCGATGGACAGCTAGAAGAGCACTGGCTAGAATAAGATATGTCGCCTCTGTTAAAAAAAAAAAAAACAACTCTATCCGAGAAAAATGTTAAGGCTCGGTTACGATTTGCAAAGACACACAAAAACTGGACTATAGAAGACTGGAAACGTGTTATCTGGTTGGACGAATTCAAGTTTAACCGTTTCCAGTCGGTTGGCAATCAGTATTATTGGCATAGGCCCGGTGACAAGCTTCAGAGACATCATGTAAAGCAAACCGTAAAGCATGGAGGAGGAAATGTAATGGCTTGGAGGTGCTTCACATGGTAGCACGTTGGACCGTTGCACAAAATTGATGGAATAATGCGAAAAGAGGACTATTTAAACATTTTAAAGACCCATCTTCACCATTTTCTCGATAAGTGTGGCTATCCTGAAGGAGAAGTCACTTTCCAACAGGATGGGGATCCTAAGCACACTTCAAAAATTTTTAAAGAATGGTTGCCAAAACAAAATTTTAAGGTCATGGAGTGGCCAGCTCAAAGTCCCGACCTCAATCCAAATGAAAACTTTTGGTCAATTGTGAAGCGACGGCTCGGGCAATATCAATCGGCCCTAAGCAACCTTGACGATCTCTGGAGACGCGTGGAGATTGAATGGAACCAAATTTCGAAAGAAATTATTGAGAACTTAGTTAAGAGTATCCTAAAGCGCATAAAAAATGTAATAAACAATAAGGGTCTTTGGACCAAATATTAATTAAATATTTCCAAAGATTTTTTCATAAAAGGTGCAAAACTGAGTACATGCCTTCTGTTTTAGTTTTTTTTTTCTATCTCTTACATTTCTTCTTGTATTATTGTAGTATTTAAGTCTATTTCTTACAAATTGAATAAGTAATCGAGAAAAAAAAAGTTTGTTTCATTTGGTTCATTGGTTTACGTTTTATGAGCGGTTGAACATGCATATGCTGAACATGGAATCACTTTTGCTCCCCACTGTATATATTCTTGATTAGCATCAATAGCCGAGTCGATTTGGTTATTTCCATCTGTCTGTCCGTACGTCCGTCCGTCCGACTGAGCTAGAGGCACCAGACTTGGTGGGAGTGTGCGTGTATTCAATACACACAAGAAGTTTATTTCAAACGTGATGTGCCACGCCCACCGCCCGCGAAAATCGATGAATGCGTTTTTCAACATTATGCAGAAGTTGGATTTTAGACTTTTGGATGTCACGCCCGCTTCCTTTATAAAATGCATTTTTTAAATAATAAGAACACTAGAAAAGCTAGAAACGCCAACGTAAGATCTGGTAACAACGCAGAATGCAGATTTTCAACTTTTGGATGCCACGCCCACCGCCCCCAAAAATAGATTTTCTAAATCGATAAATCAAATGCTAGGAAAAGTATAAAAGTTTCAGTTTTTTTTTGTATTGTAAATAATAATAATATCGACCAATCCTATAAATTTAAATCCGATCGGTCAATAAACACAGAAGTTATAGGCGCGAGATTCTGCACGCACAATCGTCGTGCAGTCAGCGTGCAGTCGGCACGTGCCATTAGCGTTAATGCATGTGTATTCGACTTCGAAAATATGCGATGCGTTGTTATTAGTTCGCCGAAAAAATGAATTAATATTAAGAATTATATTTTAACAGCCAAAGGTAAATGGTATCTTACTGTCGAGTGCACTCGACTGAAGCTTTCTTTACTTGTTATTATAAATATTTATATTATTATTATTTATAAATTCCTTCTTGCTTAAAAGTTATACGACAATAAAATTAAACTAAACCTCTGCTCGAATTAAGCTGTGAACCACTGAATTAAGATAATGCTCCACTTGTATTCTTAATAAGAATATGTTTCTTGACTGCATTTTCGCACAATATCCATTTCGATTAGAAGTTCTGAATATTTTAGAGTCTATTATTAACAGGCGTATGCATGTTCGTCGCATCAACGTGTGTATAAATGGATGACAAAAACAGAGCCGGTGGTGGGTATCTGTCAGTAAAATGCCTTTCTCTAAGCATTTATTTATTTAAATTACGATGGGGCATGAGTTCCAGACAATTAGCCTCTTGTTAAATTAAACAATTTTTTTTAGTTTATCATCACATTGGAAAAGTAAAAATGACGAATACTATAAATTGTATTTACTTACTTTAAAAAATCGTATTGGTGGGTATGGTTTTCTATTGATAATTGTAAACTTTGTAAAGAAGTTTACGAGCCGCTCAATTGACTGGTTTAAACCTGAAGTCAATCATAAAAAATTCTAAAAATGAACAATTCTGCTACTGATCCTGTTTTAAGTGGAACGAGTTGCGGAAACTCCGAAAATTTAACCGCGCATGTAAATAAAGCACATAGAAAATTGTGTTATTTCTATCAACCTGAATCACATTTTATTGTAACCAAAGAAAATTCAATTTTGACACAGTGTCCAAGATCCTTAGAATGTCAAAGTACTTGTGAATCAATATGTACTACTGCCTCTGGTGTGTCAAATCGATTGAATAATACAAATGTATTGCTGGAGAATAGTTATTTACAATCAAGTTGTACACTTTTGCCACTTAAAAGATGCAATAGCATTGATAAAGCTCAGCAATTTTTTGCTGAAAGTGGAATTTTAGGTTCCACCAATTTTACTCTTTCCCGTGATTTAATAAGGAAAACAACTAGAATTCATCTTGATCCGAAAATAAAACACCAAGTAAGTAGAATATTTTGAAAGAAATTACTGTTGTTTATTTTTACAATTTCGAAGATTCGAAAGACTTCTTTGGGCTTTCGTTCCAAAACATTTGGAGAGCACCATACAACTCAAAGTACTGCAAATGATCTATTGGGAAATATTCAGAAAGAGGTTTTTAATTTAAACGGCACTATACAAACTGAGACGACGAAAATAATAATGTTGCGTGCTGAAATGAGTAATATAAAGGTAATATGTTTATGAGGTGTTAATTTTTTTTGTTATTTTTTATATTCTGAAGATAAATTTTTTTTCAGAGAACCCTACAGGAATTAATTCATGCACATTCTAACATGGAAACTAACTTATCTCTAAAGACTCTCTGTGTCTTTTGTCAAGAAGACTCCAAAATTCTATGTTTAAGCCCAACAAGCCTTAACAATTACTTTAATTTTATATAGTGGCGAAAATTTGTCAATTGTTTATACACAAAAACTTGTTTTTTGTGTGACGTTTTATTTAATCTAATTTTCGAAAAAATAAGTTGTCTCACTATTAAAATTGTCATTAACTCTAGAATTATGCGTACCATTATATTGGGAAGAAACATAAAAAGTGGTAAAAGTTATTTGGTAGATTGCATAAGCTAAAAAAACCATGAAGATTTCACCATGACATGTACATTAAAAATTCTGAAATTCCAAAATGATTTTTTTATTGCCCTTTGACAATAAGTAAAAAATACATAACATATAGTATAGACCATTTACCCATTGAATTCGGTCGTCTGTCTGTAGACCACAGTGATTAAAAAAACTAATGACACATGTTGATTCCCGTACCGTCCGCAGATTTCAGTTTTTGTATTTTCACGTTGGAAACATTTTTTTTTTTTGTCAAAAAACGCAAGTTAAATATGAGCTAAGTTCGGCACTTAACTTTGCAGGTAGATTTCTGGTAACATAACGCGAATGTGGATTTTCAACTTATGGATGCCTCATTTACCCCACATATAGTACGTTGTTTTTTTTTTTCAAAGTTTAAGAAAAGTTGAAACATCAAATTTGGTTGAAAACTCTCTGGTAACGTATCCATGGATACCGTGTCCATAAAAATTAACTTTTTAAACATTTAAGAATTTAAGAAAAGATAAACAACTTTTTGGACAATCTCATAGATAACAATAATATAAACCTACCCTTCAAGTTTCAACTCAATTGAAAAGTGAACATACCATAGACGTTATAGGACAATTTTGTAGATGTAAAGACAGAGGACCGAACTGCATGTGTTAGAGTAAGAAACCAATAGTGTGCATTGCAAGTAATTCGCGAAACAGTGGCTTATTTATGGAATTTGTAAAAGTTTCCGTCACAATTTAGTTTAACAATATTTTGAATAATATTATTAAATCGGACCTTCATAACGACAGTTTCCAAAAATCTGATCGGACGAAAACTATGATTATTAAAGTTTGATGATTTTTAAAGAAAAGCGTAATTAAGGTATTTTTATATTTCTAAGTAGCTTGGTATACTTTTATACCATTTACCCATTGAAATTGGGTAAAAAACGGTATTTTAACTTTCTGAAAATATATGTAACACCAGGAGGAGGCGTCGCAGACCATACAAAGTATATATATATATATATATATGAACACACAGATATAAGATATTAAAAGAGCTAAAGACACCAGACTTGGCGGAAGAGTTCGTGTATACAATACGAGTTTTATATGAAAAGTATCCGACCTGATTTTAAATCTTGGTATACCAAAATCTACAGTTTGGAAATTTTAAGACTAACGCTGGCGCCGAGAAATAATTGCAGGTCGGATACTTTTCGGACACACCTCGTACACATAAGAAGTTTATTTCAACCTTTATGTACCACACCAATTTTTTGCACATAACTCAATAATAATTAGAAGTAGAAGCATTAAATTCGGAAATTGGGTTTTCAATTTTTGGATGCCACGACCCAGAAATTGAATTTTTAAATCGATAAATCGAATTATTGGAAAAGTAGAAAAGTTACAGCATTTTTAGATATTATTGTAGCTGCCAAAGATATATAGACTAAACCTATAAATTTAAATTCGACCGGAAGTTATACACGCGGGGAATTTTCCATACACTAGCAGAGACGCAGCAGAGGCCCTGCGTCAATGCTTACTCCCACTGCGAACGCACGGTTATCGTGGAGTCAGCGTGCAATCGACATGTGCCAAAAGCGGTCAATACATGTGACTGAAAACATGCAGTGCGTTGTTGTTAGTTCGCTGAATTAAAGTAATTTATATTAAGAATTATTTTTTAACAGTCAAAGGTGAATGGTAACTTCCTATCTCGATTGTAGCTTTCTCCACTTTTTTGTTTTTATTTTAGTGTGCATTTTAAGTATTATACGTAGGTAGCTTAACATTGTTTAGGTAAAACACAGGAATTTGCTTGGCTTACAGGATAGTGCATTATAAAAATTACAAGCCTCGGTGCGCCACACTTAGTAAACGTTACCAACTTGAAATTGCAAATTTAAATTGTACTACCGTTTTTTTTAGATGAATCTTAAATAGCCGACAAATATGAATACGCATAATCTCGTATGTATTATATTTGTTATTAAGAAATTAGATAATTGCTAAGCCTTTTAATTATTCAAAATTATGCCTGTAACGACGTAAACGTGCACTATTTTCAATTTTTGGGTCGCCTGGCGGAGGCGAAATGTCATTCCGAATAAGGGTTTCATTGGTATTTCGGTTGATTTCCATATCAACACGTTGCTTTGAGGCAGATGTGGAATTAGTTATTTCCTCTCTCATTTCCTTCTCACCATGGACTTCACTGTTATCTGTAGATTGATCATCAACGTGACCCAAAATTGTTGTTGAAACACCACGTGTTCTAAAATAATTAAAGTATCTCATTGAAATAGCATATTGCATTTGTAAGACAAACAATCACATCTGCTTACCTACTAAAAGTCTTTGATCTTGGGCGTTGAAATCGAAGATTAAGTTGTGATGGATCAGTGACGTACTTTGCTTCCGTAGACTCACGGCGACGGCGTAACCCTAGATAATACACAAACAAAATCATTAAAGTAAATATACATTTCTTAAATGTTTCAGGGGCTTTCTATAATATATATATATTAAATAATAAGAAAAGTTAAGACATTCGTAGACATAACAAACCTGGAGTTAGATCTGGTATATTGTTGGTATTTTGCAGAGCACTAGAACAATGTTGGCCTATGCTGGGATTTTCAACAATGTTAGTCGTTGGTTCATCTAAGTTGCGTGACGGATTGTGAAGGACGTTTGTTTCAGAAGCATCAACAGCATTTATAGATGTAGTTGTAATGTCGACTCCTGCCCACGAAGCACACTTTAATTGGCGCGAATGGGAAGTAAGTACTGGGATCTTGCTGGGTGCTGAGAATGTATGTTCCATCTGCCCATATGCATTTTTATTAGTAACCCCGCTTTCATTGCGACTGCTTTCAGAATCAGACTTCGTTTGTATGACACCGTTAGAATTACCATTTAACTTTAACTTAATTCCCTCTACTGCGTTTATACTGCAAGAGCTGAGCTCTAGAGAGGTCTCTGGCAGTTCGAAGTTTCTTTGGGAATTTGAGTTTTTAATTTTATTTACAATGTCATCACAGTCAATACCCTCTTTTTCAGAAATAGCTTTCATTAGCACATCCCCTGAGTCTGCTCTGTTAAAGCAAAGACAAGTATTGATGCTTGATGTTTTAGTAGCCGCTGCTAAGGCATTATAGTAAACCGACTCGCCGAGATTTTCTGTAGATTAATATTATAATTAAGTTTGTTTTCACAAAGTTAGTAAAGCAATGTTTCTTTTACCTTTGGGAAGGACACGGATTTCAAGTCGCCCATTTATAAAACCATCTCCACGTTGAACTTCCGAATCGGTGATACCCGAGAGTTTACTATCAGGCTGATATTCTTTTACGTCCGCTAAAATTATAGGGGCTTGTTTAGGAGGCTGCTCTGGCAAGTTGTTCCGCTGGCACAGTCTGGGCTCAGTGCCGTCGCTTTGAGGATGGACGACGGCTTCCGCGTGGTTAGTGCATGAATTTGAAAAAACACTCCTTGTCTGTAGCTTCCCGTCAAACATGTCAACTAAACACATGTTTGGCAGGCTGTTTCGATGTTTGCAAATGGATTGGCTTTCATGTGAATTGCTTGAATGAACATCACCATCTTTAAATGTCGGCATTGCGAGCAATTCGGAAGGCACTTTCTCATTGGAAAATACCGCAGTTTCCGAATACGATTCGCGTACACAAACATTTCTTGCTATGTCCATTCGGTAAACCTTAATTTTTTATAGCCAAGTATCGCAAGTAAAAATAAATAATAAAATAGTCAATAGATGGTTGTAATGAAAGGTATTATTACTTAGTTATCAAAATGCTTAAAATGTCCCCGTCACATATAATTTTTAAATAATATAATAAAAGGTTTAAAATAAAAACAAGTGAAGTAAGCTACAGTCGAGTGCACTCTACAGTAAGATACCATTTACCTTTGGCTGATAAAAAATAATTCGTAATATTAATTACTTTTATTCGGCGAACTAGCAACGACGCTTTGCATATTTTCGAAGTCAAATACACATGCCTTGACGCAATGGTACATGCCGACTGCACGCTAACTGCACGACAATTATGCGTGCGCAGTCGGCGCAAGCATTGACGCCTCTGTTCCGTCTCTGCTGCTGTATGGTACATATGTATGTATTTACCAGGAACAGACAATGTGTCTCTACTGAGAAGTTTGTAACCGAAAGTTTCGGTCCGAAACTTTGTTTATAGTCGGTGGCTTGGTGTGAGAGTAGTCAGATCTAAAACTTAGTGTCCCAGGTTCGATTCCCAGCGAAGGTGTTTACCCGCGCAAGATTCGAACCCACGAACTCACGAAATGTGGAATGCGAGCCAAATCTCTTACCATCAGACCACACACAGGTACTCAATGTGGTCAGAAAATTCGACTTTTATTGCTGCCGGCCCTCTGCTGCGTCGATTCATTTGAAAATTCACAATTTGCGTAATGTTACCAGGGACCTTACCAAATACCTACCTACCAAATTTGGTGCTTCTAGCTTTTCTAGTTTTCTTTAAAAAAAAAAAAAAAACATTTTATAAAAGACTTAAACCCTTCACGCCTCTCACAAATAAACAAAGAGTAATAATATACACTTGAAAGTTGGTACAGATTTTCGGAAAGATTGTAACGGCATAACAAAACAAAAAAACGATTATCGAAAATAAGTGGCCCGTGAAATTTGTACTTACTTTTTCCACATACGTCATATGTGAACCGATTTTGATTAAATATTGAGGAGGGTATAGCTCAAATGTAAAAAGTTTAAGATTAATACTTTTTGAAGTATTTATGACAACATCGAAATTCCTTGAAATATTGAGGAGGGTATAGCTCAAATGTAAAAAGTTTAAGATTAATACTTTTTGAAGTATTTATGACAACATCGAAATTCCTTAAAAAAATCTGTATTCTTATCCTATTGCTCCTATACAAGTTACTTCTGTGATTTTATAAAAATTAAAACATTCTATTAAAAACGTTGGTAGAATAAGATATGGAAAGGTTCTATTGCAGCTATACGATATATCGGTCCGTCCTGGCTCGTTTCAACTTCCAACCCTGCAAGGGTATAATTATTATCTCTGTCAACGTTGTTGCGCGTACCTACAATATTGTATTCCCTCTGATCAGTTTGCAATTTTTAGGATAGGTCAATATTATTGTTATCGGAGAATTGCTTCAATTAGATGTAATAATTCGTAAGAATTCCGATCTTTGCACTCATAAAGGCAGACGAACATGGGTAAATCAGCATGTGCAGATCAGGTTCATTTGAAGCTTTAAGTACCACGCTCGCCGACTTCGAAAATTCATATATTTATACCATTCAACAAGCAGCAGGCGTGGCAGACCATAAAAGAAGTTTATATCATCCTTTGTGTGCCTCGCCTACCGCCACCGCATATCGAAAAAGGCGTTTTGAACTTAATTCAAATAACTCAATTATAACATATTTGGTAGGAAGTCCATTGCAGCATTAGGTATAATGTGGATTTAAACTTTTGGATGCCTCGCCCACCTCCCCCTTAAAACAAATTTATCGAATTATAAGAACAGTAGAAAAGATAGAACCACCAAATTAAGTAGGAATGTCCATAGTAACATTACGCAGATTGCGGTTTTTCTAATTTAAGATGTCACGCCCACGGCCTCAGAATGTGGTTTTAAAAATCTAATCATAGAAAAAAATGATTTTTTAACGTTCAAAGGTAAATAGTATCCTACTGTCGAGTGCACTCGACTGTAGCTTTGTCAATTTTTATCCCATTTACCCATTGATGGGTAAAAAATGGTATATTAACTTTGTGCAAATGTATGTAACAGGCAGAAGGAGGCGTGGCAGACCATACAAAGTATATATATTCTTGATCAGCATCAATAGCCGAGTCGATTTGGTCATGTCCGTCTGTCTGTCCGTCTGTATGAACACACAGATCTCAGCTATTAAAAGAGCTAGAGGCACCAGACTTGGTGGGAGTGTGCGTGTATTCAATACACACAAGAAGTTTATTTTAAACTTGATGTGCCACGCCCACCGCCTCCGCAAATCGATAAATGCGTATTTCGATTTTTTTCAAATAATTCAATAACGAAAAGAGATAAACGCACCAAAATTGGTAGGGGGTTGTCTTGCAACATTATGCAGAAGTTGGATTTTAGACTTTTGGATGCCACGCCCACCGCCTCTAAAAAACACATTTTTATAGTTTTAAAGAACACTAGAAAAGCTAGAAGCACCAAATTTGAAAGTAAGGTGCCTGGTAACATTACGGAGAATGCGGAATTTCAACTTTTGGATGCCATGCCTACCGCCCCAAAATTATTATTTAGGTATTATTGTAGATAATAATAATATTGACCAACCCTATAAATTTAAATCCGATCGGACAATAAACTCAGAAGTTATAGGCACGAGAAGTTTCGCTCACAGCAGTAGAGGCCCGACGCCGACGCCGACGCCGACTGCGCACGCCGACTGCGCACGCACAGTCGTCGTGTAGTCAGTGTGCAGTCGGCATGTGCCATTAGCGTCAATGCATGTGAATTTGTCCTCGAAAATATGCGATGCGTTATTATTCACCGAATAAAAGTAATTAATATTAAGAATTAGTTTTTAACAGCGAAAGGTAAATGGTATCTTACTGTCGAGTGTCGACTGTAGCTTTCTTCACTTGTTTTAAAGTGTTATATTGAAAAAAAAACCTAATTTTTGTACGGAATAAGCTGTGAGCCGTGTCTTGTAGCATAGTCACAAATGGAGTTGAAGAAGGAAGACTACTAAAAGTTTATCGTAACAGATACATACATTCTTTAGTAATCTATAAAATTGATATGCTTACCGTATCATCGAAGGCTGCTTGTTGCACAGCGGGAGGCTCTAAATCTTTGCGTAATACATTACCCATTGCAGGCTCTGACCAGCAGTGTGGAATGGAAACTCGCAGGGCTTCGTAATTCTCAATTCCGGCTATATTAAGAGTATATCTAGTGATAATTGAAAATTGTTATATACATTGTCTTGATATTCATATCAATGTATTGTTTTTAAATATTTGTGTGATTGTTATTTATAATTTGCTCAGCGTGGATTTTATATATTTATAGGCATAGCTTTTACAATTAGCCAATATTGTTGAAAGTTTTGAAATCTGAGATAAAAATTGATTTACTATTTGTAAAAGCAATAATAGCAAAATTTGCATAATTTTGAGATATTGTTTTAATAAAATTCGATCATTTATTCACCTAATGAATCATATTCTTATTTATACTAAGCTTTAATAAAAGTAATGTTACTGGTCATAAAATTTAGATTTTAAACTCACAACGTGTAGTGCAAAACTAAATAACATACATATTTAGTTTATATTTCATGTAAATTCGGAATTGATTTACTATAAGTAAAAGCAATAATAGCAAAATTTGCATAATTTTGAGATATTGTTTTAATAAAATTCGATCATTTATTCTCTTAATGAATCATATTCTTATTTATACTAAGCTTTAATAAAACTAATGTTACTGGTCATAAAATTTAGATTTTAAACTCACAATGTGTAGTGCAAAACTAAATAACATACATATTTAGTTTATATTTCATGTAAATTCGGACATTATAGAAATTCTATTAAAATTAAGGGATAGTCTTTTTTGAAGTTTCAATATATTATTGTAATTTTTGTAAGACAGAATGTAGGTTATAGAAAAATGTAAGCTGTTGTAATATGTGCTATGGCATCTTAAGATAAATTGGTCTAATTCGGCAAGTTCTACCAAAAAAATATGTATTCGCAAATAATTTATGCAAGCTTATGAAAATAGCTTTCAACAGTGAAGGCCATAATCCTATTTATAATAAGGTAATAGACAAGAATTTATTTGTGTGTGTGTGTTCTAGTACATGAATTTCTAATATTCGACTTACCTTTTCGCTTTTTCATTACCAGATGTTTCTGCGTTTGTCTTGATGCTACAAGTTATTGGCAAGTTAGAGGATCCGTCTAATAACGGCAATAACACATCAGCTTTATTCAATTGATCCAAATTTGGTTGTGACTGCGAGGTGGCAAAATGTTGGAAGGTTGGCTTTGCATATTATCATTATCTTATACATAAATTTTATTTAGATTGTTTACATTTTTAAATACTTTATCGAATTAAAGCGAAAATTTACAAGCAAAATGTATGTACCTAAGTTGCCAATTAAATAAGAAAAATATTTATATCTTGAATTTGAAGAAATAGTAATATTATAACTCCATCTGGACATTTTAAGCATTGGTTGTATTTATCAAATAGTATACAAATATGCTAAATTTTATTATTATTACCTGTTGCTCCTGTTTCCATTCGTTGTCAGTAGTATCTTCCGAGTCGTCGAACTGGCTCTTCCATTGTGACGCCAAAGTGAGTGCTCCACCTCCTTTTGTTACTTGTTGAAGTGCTGAAACATTTTCATCGTCGATCATGGCAAACTGTGTCACAGAGTTATCACCAGCTGCACTACTTCTTGTCGTGAATAAAGTAGCAGGTCCTCCGCTATTGCTGAGACGCTGTGTTGACGCAGAGGCACAGCCGGCTGTAGCTGATGTCCCAGCCCCTGACAAAAAAGGTCGCAGGTTAGTTGAAGTCACTGAGCGCCGATTTGGTGGTGGATCACGTGGGCAAACAACTGATTTGGTATCGTCAATATGCGGATTTTCTATTTCATTTGATAAATACGAGTCAGAGTTAAGCTTAATATGGCAACCTTGATTGGCTGGTGCTTTTACAACACGTAATCGGCCATATGTTGGTTTCTTCTCAGCGACACTGCTTGAAGATCGCTTGTTATCAAAACTATTTTCTGTTCCCAAAACCGAAACTTGTTGATTATTATATAATTTAACAGATGCCCTCTCAGTGGCTTCCGTATTATTATCAGACCTCTTTGGTTGTTTTTCTCCACAAACAGTTCTGCTCGTACAACCTTCCGTCTTTATGCCATCAAGTTTTTTTATATTATGATCATTCTCGATCGCAATAGTCGCTACGCCGCTCTTGCTTTTGTGGCAATCTTCCATTTGAATCTTCGTTAACAGTGGCAATGGATGTGAAACTATTTTGTCTTCCGGGTACTAAGGAATTCATCGATAAATTAAACCTTATAAGTTTGTAAACACACCAGATACTTACGTAAACTGGAGCTGAATTATTTTGATTTAACGATGTATATACACCGGTTATGGATTGAGTTAGGCACCGTTTTCCGTGAACTATAGCGTGTGACGGCTTCAATTGAGCAGTGCAAGCGTCTCCGCTGGAAGCTTCTTGTTTTGCCACCACAGTCGAAGATTTGTTCACAGCACTGGGAAGATTCGGAATAGCTGTCGCATTTGTGATCAGCACTAACTGAGGCTGATTTTGCAATATGTTTTTGTTGCCAGAATTTAAATTTTGTAAAGCACAGTCTGCAGATGCCTGGGGTGTTATCGTTGCATTGCAATTTTTATCAACCTAAATATAAAGCACTCGTTAATTAAACTGCTCATAATATATAAAAGATAGATAGCTGATTTTACATCGATATCAATTATGACTTTCTACTCAAGTGAGTAATAAAACTAAAGCCAAGTTTATTTAAGTGCAACATATCAATAACTTAATCTTTCAACGCAAAAATAGAGACATCTTCTGCAGACACGCAGCATATTCAACAGCTTCTGCAGGAACAATCGGAGCAATGGTTGAATTTTATTTAAATATGATATTTCGATATTCAAATAACACAAGCAATAAATTTAATAATCTTCTTCATATTAGTTTACGCAGTTAGGGTTTTTTTTTAAACTTGAGTACTCCCCGAAGATTTGTAATTTTCAATTATAAGCAATAAAATCAAGAACAAGTGAAAAAAGCTACAGTCAAGAGCTCTCGACAGTAAGGTACCATTTACCTTTGGCTGTTAAAAAATAATTCCTAATATTAATTACTTTTATACGGCGAACTAATAACAACGCATCGCATATTTTCGTCAAATACACATGCATTGACGCTATTGGGCCAATAGTATTGACACATGCCGAATGCACGCTGACTGCACGACGACTGTGCGCGCTCAGTCGGCTTCGGGCCTCTGCTGCTGTAAGCAAAATTTCTCGCGCCTATAACTTATGTGTTTATTGTTCGATAGGAGTTACATTTATAGTGTTGGTCGATATTATTAACGATATTATCAAAAATAATATTTAAAAAAAATCTAAAACTAGTCTACTTTTCCTATAATATGATTTATTGATTTACAAAATCGATTTTTGGGGGGCGGTAAGCGTGGCATCCAAAATTTAAAAATCCGAATTTTGTGTAATGTAACCAGGAGCCTTACTTCCAAATTTGGTGTTTCTAGTTTTTCTAGTGTCCATATAATTCAATAAATTCGTTTTATAGGGGCGATGGGCGTGGCATCCAAAACTCTAAACTTCAACTTTCATAATATTGCAAGACATGGTTGTTGGTTTTATCTTTAATTGTAATCAAGTTATTGCAAAATAATATAATATAATAATTTATCGATTTACGGAGGCGTGGCACATCAAATTTGAAATAAACCTTTTGTGTGTATTGAATACACGCACACTCCCACCAAGACTGATGTCTCTAGCTCTTTTCATAGATGAGATCGGTGTGTTCATACAGACGGACAGATAGCCAGACGGCCAGACGGAATTCACCAAATCGAGTCGGTTATTGATGCTGATTAAGAATATAAATACTTTGTATGGACTACCACGCCTCCTTCTGCCTGGTACATATGTACATTTTCACAAAGTGAATATAAGTATAAAATTTATAGGTGCGACGCAGCAAAGTGTGTAGCGTCATTAAAGGTACGGTTTACGGTATGTGTGAAAAAATGTCAACACGTTTGTGACGAGTGCACTTTAAGCTTTCTTTACTTGCTTCTAGTTAAGTTGTCGTAATAACAAATATTTTTGAAGTCAATTTATTTTCAACATTGTATACCTTTTCTTTTATATGTAGAGGTTCCGTTGATGCCAGCTGAACCGTATCAATGTCGTTGCGCTTCCGAATCTATAGAGATAAAATATATACAATTCTTTAATTGAGGATTGGTCGCAGCATGCAATAGTCTTATTATGAAATACTTATATTTAACAAAATCACAAACACGCCTCGTGTTGCTCGTTTTCGCGTTACGCTACACACTACAGAAGTTATAGGCGCGAGAAGTTTCCCACACAATAGAGGCCCGACGCCGACTGCGCAAGCAAAGTCGTGCAGTCAGCGTGCAGTCGGCATGTGCCATTAGCGTCAATGCATGTGTATTTGACTTCGAAAAAATGCGATGCGTTGTTATTAAATCGCCGAATAAAAGTAATTAATATTAAAAAACTATTTTTAACATCCAAAGGTGAATGGTATTTTAATATCGAGTGCACTCTGTGCACTGCATACTCTGCATACTGTGTCCCTAATATAGAGAAATTATTTGATGTAAGTTTCCATAGAAAATAATATAGAAAAACGTTGTAAGAAAAATGTCTTGTTTTATTCTACTTTTACTGCATATATATATATGCCTGCTACAATGATTTTCAATTCGCACAAACCCATAGTAACCCTGTATTGTTTTGGGTATAAAAATGTTTCAAATAAATTCAAAATACATACGTATTCTGTACCACTGGCATTTGAAGCAGCAACAGTCATTTGTGTAATGTTGCCATGTAAATATTCATTTTTAGCTGGAGCAGTTGCAACGTTTGTTGCTGTATTCAAGTTTCCCGCTGTGGCCGTATCTACTTTTTCCCAATCATACGCATCAGCTTCCTTTACGCCGCGCCGCTTCATGCAACGCTCAAACAGACCAATAAGCATCTTAAAATATAATTATCATAACAATTGTCATAAGTTTTATTATCGATACAGCTTTATATTCAAGTATTTTAATATGAATGTATATCGAACAACTTACGGCATAATCTGGCCTGTCGGCGTATGTCAGTGCTTGAATATGCTCTAGAAATTGTTTCAGATCCGACGGTAGGTGCTTCAATAAAATTCGATGGTCGTATTTTTCCTTAGTTAAACCAACCTGTTCCTTATCTTTTATCTTTCGCCAGGGTAATTGACCATTTACAAATTCAACAAGCATATAGAACAAGGACCATAGGTCATCATGACGACCCATTTCCCGATTGCGATGAGCATTTATAGAGGCGTACCGAACTGTCCCCCGAAATCCAGCTGCTGCTCTTGGACAACGAACCTCTCCAGTACCTGTGGTGTATTGACGGGCCAAGCCGAAGTCCAGCATGTATACTCGTCGACAGTTGTAAGGCAAACGTCCTACAGAAAAATTGCTCTGCAATAAATAGTTATAAATCGGGATGTTAATAATAATAATAATATCAATACATCTATATTTAATATTTTCGTCCAATACATCATAATACATATATATTTTATTGATAAAATTTTATACCATAAACGTTGATTGAAATTTTACCGCGACTTTCATGAAGGAACCGCAAAGTGCAACTTAATAAACACGACTTAAAAACACTACAAAATCTAGGTTTGCATCTACAAATAAACACATATTCAAAGTGCATCTAAGTAAGTACTGTCTGAAGTTCGTGTTTCCGCTTAATATGCTTTGACACTAGTTATCTATTAAAATAGGATACAAAATTGTGTATTAACTTTGTACAAATGAATGTGAAAGGCAGAAGGTGTGCGAAATGACGCAACCAACAGTATTAATTGGTTTTAAAAATCTGTACGTGAGTAATAATTTGACAACCAATTTTTTCAAAAGCATATATTCACAAGAATGGATTACTGTATTCTATTATTATGCAATATTACAAGTGAAGAAAGCTACAGTCGAGTGCACTCGACAGTAAGATACCATTTACCTTTCGCTGTTAAAAACTAATTCTTAATATTAATTACTTTTATTCGGCGAATAACAACGCATCGCATATTTTCGAGGACAAATTCACATGCATTGACGCTAATGGCACATGCCGACTGCACACTGACTACACGACGACTGTGCGTGCGCAGTCGGCGTCGGCGACGGCGTCGGCCTCTACTGCTGTGAGCGAAACTTCTCGTGCCTATAACTTCTGTGTTTATTGTCCGATCGGATTGAAATTTATAGGGTAGATCTGTACTATGGTAAGCTACAAGAGTGTTAAAAAAAATGTTTTGTTATTTCCCTACTTTTCTTAAAATGCAATAGTGTGGGGGCGGTGGGCGTGGCATCCAAAAGTTGAAAATCAAACATTCTCCGTAATGTTACCAGGCACCTTACTTTCAAATTTGGCGCTTCTAGCTTTTCTAGTTTTCTTTTAAACTATAAAAATGTGTTTTTTAGAGGCGGTGGGCGTGGCATCCAAAATTCTAAAATCCAACTTCTGCATAATGTTGCAAGACACCCTCCTACCAAATTTGGTGCGTTTATCACTTTTCGTTATTGAATTATTTGGAAAAAATCGAAATACGCATTTATCGATTTGCGAAGGCGGTGGGCGTGGCACATCAAGTTTGAAATAAACTTCTTGTGTGTATTGAATACACGCACACTCCCACCAAGTCTGGTGCCTCTAGCTCTTTTAATAGCTGAGATCTGTGTGTTCATACAGACGGACAGACGGACAGACGGACGGACGGACAGACGGACAGACAGACGGACATGACCAAATCGACTCGGCTATTGATGCTGATCAAGAATACCCATTTCAAGGGGTAAATGGTATAAAAATATTGGGCTATAACCTTTTACACATTGGCTACTTCATAAGTGGGTATCTATGCATAGTATATGGAGGAACAACATACAAGCAATGAAACTTCTTATACACTAAAGGTTTTTAGTAGTTCTTAGTTATGTATTTATATATATATACGAGGTGTGTTCAAAAAGTAAGGTGACTTTTCAAATTTCGCGGGCAACATATTTTCGATTATCGATTTTTTTGTTTTGTTATATTGGTACACTCTTCCCTAACATCTGTACCAAGTTTCAATGGAACATCCTCTTTTGTTTGGTTGTTAGAGGCGTAAAGTTGCAAGTTATTTTGCGAGCTCGGCGATTTTTTGCTATCGAAAAATATGGATCAAAGGATTTGCATCAAATTTTGTGTAAAAAATAAAATTAAGTGCTCTGAAACACTTGAAATGTTGACAGTGGCATACGGTGAAACTGTTCTGAGTAAAAAAAATTTGTACAAGTGGTACAAACTCTTCCAAGATGGCCGGGAAGATGCCAATGACCAGCCTCGCTCTGGACGCCCAAGCACGTCAACAACTGATGAAAACGTTCAAGCAGTGACGAAAATTGTTTTGGAAAATCGTCGAATCACTATCAGAGAAGTTGCTGAAGATGTCGGTATATCGCTTGGCTCGTGCCATGAAATTTTTTCAAACGTTTTGGGTATGAGTCGTGTGTCAGCGAAGTTTGTTCCGAAATTGCTAAATTTTGACCAAAAGAACCGTCGCATGAGCATCGCTCAAGAGCTGTTGAATGACGTCAACGACGACCCAGATTTACTCAAAAGGGTCATTTGGCCCCATGTGACTTTTTCTTGTTCCCAAAACTGAAGAGACCTATGAAAGGACGGAGATTTGCAACGATTGAAGAGATAAAGACTGCATCGCTGCAAGAGCTCAAGGCTATACCGAAAAGTGCTTATGGGAAGTGCTTTGAGGATTGGAAAAACCGTTGGCATAAGTGTATTGTATCTGAGGGGGATTACTTTGAAGGGGACAACATAAATATTGATAAATAAATTAATAGTTTTTCTTGAAAATACAAAGTCACCTTACTTTTTGAACACACCTCGTATATATAAATATATACATAAAGTAATGGTCTCGAAATAAAAAAATATGATACTCAGCCCATGACGGTACCGTTTCTTTCCATGTCCGTATATATGTACAATTCACAACTCTAACTAGCACATTGATTTTGAGTTTAACACTTACCGGTTTTATATCGCGATGAAGGAAGCCAACCGAATGTATAGACTCAATGGCTTTAAGAATTTGCAAACCAAGCCTTAGAGTTGTACTAAGAGAAAATGCTCCTCGCGGCTGTGCTCGTCTTAACTCTGCCAAATTTTTCCCCTGTAGTTGCATTACGACATAGTTAAAGCGATCATTACGGCCACATCCAATAAAACGGCAAACATGCTCTTTTCCTTGCAACTTTTTAAGTACTGCGACCTCCATTTTTAGAACCTGTTTTGGCTGGCGCGCGGATTCGACTTTAAGCGCTACTTGCTCGCGAGTAATTAGGTCTTGTCCCTCGTAGATCTCTCCAAAACCACCACCACCAATTTTACGCACAACCTGAAAATGTTCCTATATTAAGGAACGGACGGGGAATATGAACAGAAAATTATCATACCTTCCAACGTTCCTTGACTACATGTCCCGGCTGCAGTAGATCCTCTGACGTCATCTTTTTAGTTTCTTTCTGAACAATTTTTTGACAGTTGGTGTCAACGTTATTATTATTTTTGTCAGGCCCGGCCGCTGAGTTGTGTGTTGCCGTTGAAGACACTTTAAATGTTACTCGAGAGCGCACTCCTAAACGGTTGTGCTTAGCTGGCAGCGTCGCGGATCGTTGTAGTGCATTCAAATATAGGTGCTCGTCCGAAGATTCAGTTGTGGGATGAACGCCAATGCAGATTCTTTCACCTCCACCTGAATAAGCAGCAGTCCGCAAATTTTGTTTCAAGAGTGCTTGAAGTGCTGCCGGCACGATCGATGGTGGAGGCTTTGACGGGGGTGGTGTCTGTAAGACTATTGAATCCTTATCTTTATACTTGCGACTATCACTTACATATAATTTCCCCGTTTGTCTATTTGATTGTATTTGATCCTGCCATTGTTGATTATTTTTATAGAAACCTTTCGAAGTTTTCGGTCCTGTGTCATTTTCGTTGTTTCTGATGTAAAAAGGAAATAAAATTAGCATTTTGCTTTTATAGTTCTAACGAATATAATAAAAGTATTATTACGACGTTCTTATTCTACAGCTGGAACTTTTGTTTTATTTTTTTTTATTCTATCATAGAAGAGATATTTTAGAATTTTCTTTTTGAATATAAGAAGAATATAATAAATATTCGTTATTTGTTCTTTAAAAATTGTATCTGTTCTGTTCTTAATAACTGATGTTACACATAAAACCAAGAATTGCACACTTTAAGGTTCTACTTTAGACCAAATGTGGTAGTTCTTAAGAGGAACAGCACTTTACTCACTTCGATAGTAAAATAACATTTTTAAAATAATAAACTGATTATACAATATGAAGTAGAAACAAATATATTACTAACATGTATAATAATAGTATATAAGTATGTTAAGAAGTCATTTGTTAACCTTCTTTATTATAAATAAAATAAATAATAATAGTATAGCTCATAACAATGTTTTTTATATAGAATTAAAATATTCTAAGCTCCTGTACAATTAATGAGCTCTCGTAAATACCATATGTGTATATGTAGATTTTACTTAATCAAAAATACTAAGCTAATACTAAAAAACATAATTTGCATAAATTTAAAACTTTCTTGAAATAATGCGAATGTATGTAAAGCATGTAAAGTATTTATATAATAGACAGTTTAGATTCATTTCAGTCATTTTTCGATTCTTCTGTTAAAGAATATTATTTACCTAAACTATTTTATAACACTCTTCAATACTGGACGAAAACATATTTAAAATTTTATAACGTTCACGTTACAATAATTCTGTTATGTATCTAGATGAAAATTTTCCGAAAAATTCGCACATTTAACAAAAGTTATATAAGCTATGGTTGTGTCAATGAGAGATTTAAAAGAATACAAAATATTTAAATTTCGACGGTGCTGCGATTAAAATCTTACTGAACCCGAAATATAAAAAAAATTTTATCGATTCCTTAGTTTTATTTCTCTTTTTATTTCCAAATAAAGCGTTTTTAAGCAAAATAACGTAAAGAACACTTCCAAAAGAAAGACATGAGCCACTTTCACTGACAGTTGTCAATGGTTACAAGCATTTTCACCACGGGCATACCATTTTCCAGTAGCGCGTGCGCAAGGACCAACCATGCTCTACTTGCCATCAGATTGTTGTCGTTATAAGACTATCTTAGAAAATGTTAACATTTCTGTTACCATTTCAGATTCAGCTATAATTAAATTTCGGGATACACTTCTTTTATTTAAAGGTCGCGGAACTTTATTCGTTCAACATTTAACTAAGCCTATTAAATAGACTCAAACATTATTCAATGTTTCAAAAAGTGAAATGACAGAATTAATAGATGAACAAATTATTTGAAATTTTGTGCAGAGTGTACTTAACAAACTTATGTTCATCAATAGTTATGTTTAATGCTAAGAGCTCAATTTGATACTTTGTGGACATTCAAATACTAAAAAATATGACGAGACATCCGTACATATAATTATAATATGCCAACGACTTAAATACACATGTAAATGAAGTATTAAACTCACTTGCTAATCTCCTGTGTGTGCATCACTTTCTTTGTTCTTCCCACTCTTCCCACAGTACTTGAGTATTGAGTATAAATAAATTCATAAAAAGAAAATGTAATATTTGAGCCAACAAGGCATTATGAAATGTAAAACTATTGCATTTCTTATTCTTATAGTAATTTTTCACAGTGAATATACATATTTATTTTGTATGAATAGTTAGAAACAATGTGTTTATTGATCATAGGTTTGATTTATAATTTAATTTATAATATATATATATATATATATATATATATATATATATATATATATATATATATATATATATATATATAATACCATCACCTTTGTTTGTTTGAATGCGTGGGTGTGTTTGATAAATTCTATTTTTAAAATATGCATTTAAGCCTTTTTAATTATAGTGAAACGACAAAACTTTTACAGATCGTGAGTAAAACATCGGGTACACATGCCACAATTCCAAAATTAATGAATTGAATCAACATAAAAATCACTTTGTAGTGCATTTTATTTATGTAAATTTAATTTTGGTAAAATATTCTATTTATACACAAACAATATACTCTTTTTGAAAATATAGACGAGGCAACAATAGGCAAGAGCAAGCAAGCAGTCGACTCAATGTTTAGCACATTCATTGGAGCTTTCACGTACAAACGAGAATGTTCACCTCAAACTTTATACTGAAATGGTTGCTACCGTTCCAAAAAAAAATTGTTCGTTGCCCTAAAAAAGTTATAGACCCCCCCAATGCTTACCACTTTTTTTCTCGCGCTTCCAATGTTTGGGTGATTTTATATATTTAAGCGATAAGAAAATGCGAATTTAGTTTTGAATCATTTTTAATTCATATTATTTATGTTTTACCTGCTCAATTTCTTTCTAAAATTATTTAAATCCCAAATAAATAAGAAGTGTATTTTGCCTTAGTCATACAACAATTTGTCAAAACAGAACTACTCTAAAAAAAACAATTTTTTTTTTCGGGTTTAAGATTTACAAAGTATTATTCAGGAATTATAAAACACGTTATATTAAAGCTGTTTGCTATTCATGTGAACAAAAAATGACTGATATGGACGTACAAGAAAATGTCAATTCGGTTAACAGCACCGTGACCGATAGTTCGGATAAACGATAAGAAGTTGTGTGCTTGAGCTGGGAAAACATCATTATTTCGATGTTTTGAAGTTTGACGCTATAAAACATCAAAGCTTTGGAACATCGGAAAAATATCTATGTTTTACCATCGTTAATGTTGTAATAGAATGTTAGCATAAAATTTATTTTTAACAAGTAAATATTCAGGAAATGTATATGAAGTCATATAAGTCATGTTTCTCACTAGAGGCTACTTGTAATACATGTGAACAAAAGCTGACTGATATTAACTTACAAGAAAATGTCAATTCGGTTAAAAGCACTGATACCGATAGTTCAGATTAATGACAAACATTTGTATACTAAATCTGGAGAAACATCGCCGTTTCACTAATTCGATGTCTTGAAATTTGAAATCAACGCCGTAAAACTAAAAAAAATAAAAATATGAAAAATTATTTAAAAAAACTTTATTTTCGATGATTATGTTGATCAATGATGTATGTATGATATTTAATTTATAGGGTCGAACTAACTTAGGCCCACTTTCTTTTAAGGATCGCGCGTACCGAGCTTTTATACCATTGAAGTTGCTTTATCCATTGATTCAACAAGATTAGACAAAAAATAAAAGTATATATATATATTATAATATATACATATATACATATATATATTCTACGTTACGCCAAAAGTTCGAGATTTAATTTACGTATTTATATATGGTTGGAAAATATTAAAGGGCTGCATTGCCGTACATAGGTCCAAAAGGCTATTCATCTGGATTTGATTTAGAACCAGAAGGGGTGGCAAAAAAGGCGAAGCGGCAAAAGCGGGATAAATTGAAAAAATGCTGCTTAGAACTGAAAGCTAAACTACAATGACCACCAAATCAATATGGAAATCAATAAAAAAGTGTATCCAGTAGTAATCGTCACCCTTTATATTCTTTGAAAGTTCACCCTTCAATATAAATATAATGGCAATGACATTCACATTGAACTGCATATATACGTATTTACATACATAAACTCTGTTTTTAAAATTGGCATTTACGGTTAAATAATTAGATTGGGGGATGTTTCATTCAACATGCAATCACTATTGCTGTTATAAACAAACACTTACAAAAATCGGTAAAGTATACATACAGAAGAAGGGTCATCAAAAATATGTCTTGCGAGATATAAAAAAACGGCGACACTGTAAAAAAGGTCAGCAATTAGCCGAATCTGGCTAATTAGTTAAGCACAGCCAAAGCAACGTAGTTTAGTTAAGTTAGTTTTAGTTTTCGTTTTTTTGTCTTATGTATTTTAGTTCAATTGTCCTTTTTACATTTATTCTAAATAACATTCTTCCAAAATATACAAACATATCCGTAGTCATTTATACAAAAAAGAAAAATATATACATATATACACACCCACAAATGAGCATGTATGTACATATGTAGATGCGTTGTCGCGGTAGAGTATTTTCCCTTTTTTCATCATTGTGGATGATCTTGGATTTTTGTGTATACACGTTTTTTTTTTTTTAATTTTTACAGCGCAGGGTGGCGTTGCTGACGGTTTACGTTATTTTCTAACTCTAGAAGGTGGCAAAAATTGCCTATACCCGATACGCACATTCTGCCTGTTTGTCGCTTATGCGCCACCACCAACTTCATTATAATTTTTGTCGGGGTTGTTTTTTCATTCGTTTTTTGTGTTTTTGTGTATGCTCCAGTTCGCCCTGCACTGTAAGCATTAAGGACCAGATGGCAATATACGTACCCTACGTCATTGTACAATCTGAGTAATGGGTACCAGGGTTGTGACTTGTAGGCCATCTGAAAGTCGAGACTGTCTGTGCTCTAGAAACGACACCCCCATTTTTTTCAGTCCGTAAAAAATTGGATAAAATACGCTTGGCAGTTTTAGCATCTAAAATTTCTAACATTGAATTATGGAATATTGATTTTTTTTGTTTGCGAAAAAAAACTGTTTAGTTTACGCAGCCAAAGTGACTAAGGTATTGAACTTGTAGGAAGGTGGGACAAATCATAGAAAGCATATATTCTCCAACAGCTGACTCATTATACCCTTTACCCATTAAAATTGGGTAGAAATTTGAATATTAGCTTTTTTCAAATGTATGTAACAGGTAGAAGGAGGTGTGATATGGCTGAACATGTCACTTTCAGCATGTTACATAAATTTGCACAAAGCTAATATTTAATTTTTTACAAAGTATATATATTCTTGTTCATCTGACTCTGTGTATGAACATATAGATATCAAATATTACAAGAGCTATGGGCTTTAAAGAAAATAATTCTAATTATTATACTTTTGTTTAACGGATTCATAAAAACGTATCGCATCGCACATTTTCACAGTCAAATACGCATGCATTGTCGCACACATTAACTAAAACGCAAGCATTGACGGCGGCCAACTGCAGTGCCACTGCAACTTCGGTTGGATAATTTCTCGCTCCTATAGCTTCTGTCTTTATTTTCAGCTCTGGTTGTAAATTGCAGAGAAGAATAATCTTATTGTTAGTGACAAAAATGTCGAAAAAAGTTTTGTATATTTTCTATTTTACTTATGCTTCATAAAAATACGATTTATGGAGCATTAAACGTGCCATCCCAAAATTGAAAATTAACATTCTACGTAACGTTAACAGTGGCCTTCCAACTAAATTTTATGCTTCTAGTTTCTATTATAGTTGCGATAATAGCAATAAATTGTGAAACGTTTTTTATTTTTTAGAAGTAACATTTCAAGTTTGGTGTTCTAGCTCTTGTAATATCTGAGATCTGTGGGTTCATATAGACAGATGAACATGACTAAATCGACTTGGCTATTAATGCTGATCAAGAATATACATATTTACACGCCCCCTTCTGTCTGTTACATACATTTGCATAAGTCCACCATTTTCAATTAGCAAAATAAAATAAAAATGATTTTTGCATAAAACTGTAATTTTTAACCCATATTTATTCGTTAAATAGAATAATAGATGATTTTCTATATACCCTAACACCGAGCGCAGAATGACACCGATATATTTGATATTTGTTTGTAATAGTATTTCCAAGTGATAAATCTAATGTGCTCGACTGCAGCTATAATAACACTATCAATAGAATCTTAGACAGTTTCTATTATGTTATATCCTTCCTATGTTGAGATAGTTGTTTTGCCGAGCACGTTTACTAACTCCCGCTTAGCTACCACCTTTTTATGTCTAGCAGACGTGCTATATTCCGTATGGAAGCGTGTGGCATATTCTAAGCCCTTCATCATATAAAAGTGTACAAAAGAACAAGAGAGCATTTGGTGTGAGTGCCAAGGTGGATACCTTATCTTTGCCATTTGACATTAACACAATCACGACTCAAAACACATTAACGCTTTAATTGCCTTTGTTTAATTTACCTTGGCGTGTGCCGGAAATGTACAGGAACTTTATTTGTAGTTCACATGCTTTGGCTTTAGCAGTTAAAGGAAGGGGACCGGACGTTAGGCACGGAGGGAATTTCGCCACTTCGCTTTTTCACTCGTGCGTGTAAGAATGATATTCGATTAAATGGCCGTTGCTTAAGGCGCTTGCTCCTGTTAGACTGCCCAATGGGCAGGGGTATAGCTGCTGTGTAACGATTAACAGAACATAACTTTTATTCATTAAACATTTGCAATTTTGAGGCTTTTTCCACCTTTTACAAAACTTTTTATTATGCTTTTGAAAACATTAGTTTATTCAAAAACATACTCCTATTTTCTTAAAATTATTATATCCTTTATTTTTAATGGGAGCAATTGGACAAAAAAAGTTTTTTTTAAATAATTTCAATTTTGTAATAGATATTTAGTCCTAGATCAAAAAACATTGGGCTAAAACTTTTTATACATTAAATATCTTAAAAAATTAAAACTACAATATATACCATATTTACAGTAGTTATATACAAAGTATCTGCAATAAAATCGTTGTAAAACTTTGCGTTTTTAGCATTGGTAGTTGCAAAATAACCGATTTAAGATGACTAACTCGCACAGACAATCGTAAGCATTGGTGCCGGCCCTCTGCTGTTTTTGTATAGGGAGCATCCGGCGACTAAAACTTACTCAAAAAAGCCCATCTTTAAAAGACTGTATTTAACGCATATTGCGATATCGATAATGAAAAATACTTAATTCCTTATTTCTATTCATCATATTCCAATCTCTATATTATTATGTATGCGTTTCAGGGCTGTTCTGTGCAGTTGTTAGTTTGTTGTGTCATTACGCAGTGTCATTGAAATATAATTAATTTCGTTACGGTCGCAGTTTAATTTTGGCTAAAAGTAGAAGTCACAGTTTCCTAAGGGGCATGCACCTACTCAAAATGGTCGTAAAAGGTCGTAAAGGGTGGCACATTTATTTGCCTGAGTTGAATAATTATAACGAAGCCTAAAGCTATCTTCTTTTGATTGTCATTACGTTTTCCTGACTTATGGAAAATACGCATTTATGTGCGGTCTGTTCGTATGCTTCCGGATGCACGCCGCTACGATGCTATCGTCGAAACATCATCCCTTCTTGATTACTAATTTACTTTTTATGAATATTCGTATATGAATTGGCATGCGGCTGGTCTCCCTTTTGCTTACACAACGTTCAATAAAATTAATTATTTACAGGCAAAAAGCAAAACGGGTCCAAGACATTACACAGACCCGTTGGTATTGATTGGTAACCTTTTGTGTAGAAGATTATTGTACATTTACTTGAATTTATCTGCATTCAGAACCATTATCCGAAAATATATGAATAACATAAGCAAATACCGAATTTTGTAAGTTAAATCTACAATTTTGAAAGTTGTCCTACACGCACATTCCGACTACTACCATATTAAACTGCGTTTTACTTCATTGTTAATTATCGGTAACAAAAGTGTTCGATAAATTTTTGGTAAAATTTTTTTTAGCATCTTTTGACATTTGGCAACACTGCTCAAACGTTATTTGCGAGTTTTTTTTCCAATAGTAATTTTTTTCCAAATATTGATTCGTGGACATCGTTGCTTTTCTGCTTTCTTTTAAAGAAAACTGCTGTGGAAGCCCAAAAAATGCTTGTGGAAGCTTACGGTGTGCATGCCCTAAGCATTAGAAGTTTCGAAGCCTGGTTTAAAAAATTCCGGAGCTGTGAATTTGGAGTTGAGAATGAAGAGCGTGGAAGACCACCAAAAAAGTTTCAGGACACTGAATTGCAGGCGTTCCTTGATCAGGACGATGATCAAACCCAAGAACAACTAGGAGAACAATCGAACGAAAAAAATCCTATGTTAGCCCATGCCAGCCGGCCCAATCCCAATAGGCCAAACCGTTTCGGCCACAAGGCCATGCTGTGCGTTTCCTGGGATCAGGCCGGAAACGTTTGGTATGAGCTCCTAAAACCGGGTGAAACCGATTATGGCGAACGCTACCAGCAACAATTGGAAGAATTGAAAGAATCTCAGCTCCAAAAACGCCCAGAATGCGCAAAAAGGCAGCACAAAATAATTCTTTGGGCGACAACGCGCCATCACACCGGGCAAGAGGCACCAAGGAATTGGTTTGGCTGGGAGTCCTTAACCCATGTGGCTTATTCACCTGACTTCATCCAGATTACCATTTGTTCGACAGTTTGGGATACGGATTAGCCAACCAGCGCTTCGATTCCTATAAAGACCTTAAGGATTGGCTAGAAGACTGGCTTAGGTCCAAGGAAAAGGAATTCTTCTGGCGAGGAATTCATAAATTGCCCGAAAGATGGGCAGAATGTGTGGCTTCTGAAGGGGCATACTTTGAAGATTGAAATTTTTTGTAAGAAAGTTTCATATGCATAGACCTGGTTACTGTATGTGTCCAGTCGGCGCAAGCATTGACGCCTGTCATCTGCTGCGTCGTTGAAATTTCGTATGGCGCCCATAACTTCTGTATTTATTTCCCGATCAGGTTGCATAACATATATATATTTTCGAAGTTATCTAATTTTCAATTTTGTTTAGTAACTCAAAACAAGTGAAGAAAGCTACAGGTCGACAGTAAGATACCATTTACCTTTGGGTGTTAAAAAATAATTCTTTATATTAATCACTTTTATTCGGCGAACTAATAACAACGCAACGCATATTTTCAAAGTCAAATACACAATAAAGCTAATGGCACATGCCGACTGCACGCTGACTGCACGACGACTGTGCGTGCGCAAGCATTTTGTCGGGCTTCTGATGCTGTATGGGAAACTTCTCTTTAACTTCTGGGCTTATTGTCCGATCGGATTTAAATTTATAGGGTTGGTAAATGTTATTAGTATCTATAATAATACTTAAAAAAATGATGTAACTTTTCTTATAATTCAATTTTTCGATTTACAAAATCGATTTTTGGTGGTGGTGGGCCTGTCTTCCAAAGTTTGACTTGTCCGCATTCTGCATAAAGTTGCCTAACCCCGGAAAGGTCAATTTTAAAAATCAAGAAATCGAATTATGAGAAATGGCGTGGCCATTTTTTTTTTATGTAAATTGTTGTTTTTTTTATTATTATTTTTGCTTTTTACTGAAAAATATATTATGATATTTTTAATCAAATTGACAAACATGGATGATGCAATAAAATAAGAAAGACCAATTGTTTTTTGAAATTTAAAAAGAAACCTGGACTGACTTGACTGGGATTCGAACCTGGGATACAAAGTGATAGATGCGTACGCGTCTTCGTGCAGTCAGCGTGCAGTCGGCATGTTTCATTAGCGTCAATGCATGTGTATTTGACTTCGAATATATGCGATGCGTTGTTATAAGTTCACCGAATAAAAGTAATTAATATTAGGAATTTTTTTTAACAGCCAAAGGTAAATGGTATCGAGTGCATTCGACTGTAGTTTTCTTCACTTGTGTTTTTATTAACCCCATTATGTATTACAATCTACAATAAGTAATTTTTACGGAAGACAATATTTGGGATGTGGTATCCATCAGTCAAAAAACTATTCCGAAGTAGTAGTTTTGTCACCGAAACATTTAAGGCCTCTGGACGACCAAGCTCATATTTACATATAAAAACTGAATTGAAAGCTGAAAAATATTTAGATAAGTGGTATATAAAAGTCGGATATTTAAAAATTTTGTTTTATTTATTTATTCATTGGATAAACTCTTATTTACAGGAATAAATGAAGCCTAAATCAAATCAAAGACCGTAGACATCTTTGAAAAAATTAGCATTTTATTGCTTAGAGGGGCACGGTACGAACAACACCTTTAACTTATTTATGTGAACGTAAAATTAACATGTCAGTCTCTGGTATAATCGGATCAAAATGACAGTGTTTATGAATGGATACGTCTGAATGAATTTATAAATATGCAAATACCTGGGTTAAAACTGTCTGTGGTCTTCAGAGCTGTGTATGAATGAGCTATGAATACAAGAAATATGTATGAAAAAGTAAAAAAGAAAGCTCGTTCAGCTGATAAGTATATGATCAGCAGAGAGCATATTTCTCTTTCTAATTTCAAAGAAAGAATCGTTTCTTACGGCCTTCCGAAAGTTACATACCCTTGCAGATGCCTTCAGGCTTATTACATTAGAAATTGTGATTACACAAAGCTTTGGTGAGTTTGGTTATAATGTCATGAAAAATTTTATATATATATTTACATTTATATATATAACATAATATTGAAAAAAATATATATATAATTTTCATATATTATATATATGCTTACATTTACAAATGGGAGTCTGTGGAGCTGTGTTATAAGCAATACCTTAAAGAAATGTTGGCATTTGCTGCGAATTTAGTCCCTATCGGACAATAAGCACAGAAGTCATACAATATTTATAGAAAATTTCCTATACATAAGTAGTAGCATGCAACAGAGGCGTCCATTGCATTGTAAATATGAAAGTTTATATGCATTTGACTATAGTTGTGGAAAAATTCAATAGGCGTGAGTTCAAAAAACCACTTAAAATGTTCGCTTTTAAGCGTTTCTTCAAATTCGTGAAATATTATATAAGTATTGTATATACATTTTTGTTGTTTACGCCCATGATATTTTACTGCGAGTGCACTCTGTTGAAGCGTTCTTTACTTATTATACTATACTTGTGCATTAACTTGTTACAAATATATATA
The DNA here is from genome assembly GCA_035046045.1 of Zaprionus bogoriensis. NCBI lineage: Eukaryota > Metazoa > Arthropoda > Insecta > Diptera > Drosophilidae > Zaprionus > Zaprionus bogoriensis. Next base: position 136,786 of record JAWNOI010000221.1, read on the forward strand.
GAAGGAAGCGTTTGCAAACCATTATTAAGTATATTCTTGATTAATATGTATAAACACACGGAAAATCAATGCGTGTGTGATGAACAAATCAGTGAGTGTGCAATGCTTTATTGAAAACGCAAAGTTATTCAATTTCAATCCGAACAGTAAAAATGTTGTACAGTATTTTACTGTCATAACGAACTGTACAGTAACTAATAGGTACAGTATTTGTTAAGTACAGATCATATCATAGTTCTATGATATAGAAAACCAAAGCATTCATGCGGGACTCTATTTTATATCTACGCCATGAAAGGTATATTACTTTTGTTGAAAATGTAGGTAACAGGAAGAAGGAAGCATGGACCAAAGCCAATTTAGCGTTTCCCGTCTATTATTGACCTACTATATATGATAAATTAAATCCTGATCGGACACTGGACTTCCTTTACTTACATTTTTATACCACTTACCCATTGAAAATGGGCAAAAAATGGTATATTAACTTTGTGCAAATGTATGTAACAGGCAGAAGGAGGCGTGGCAGACCATACAAAGTGTATATATTCTTGATCAGCATCAATAGCCGAGTCGATTTGGTCGTGTCCGTCTGTCTGTCCGTCAGTATGAACACACAGATCTCAGCTATTAAAAGAGCTAGAGGCACCAGACTTGGTGGGAGTGTGCGTGTATTCAATACACACATGTAGTTTATTTCAAACTTGATGCGCTACGCCCACAATAAAGTATGGTATTTTTAATCAAATTGACAAACATGGAAGATGCAAAAAAAATAAGAAAAACCAAAAACTTGTTCTAAGCAATACAAAAACAAGTGAAGAAAGCTACAGTCGAGTGCACTCGACAGAAAGATACCATTTACCGTTCGATGTTAAAAAATAATTCTTAATATTAATTTTTTTATTCGGCGAATAACAACGCATCGCATATTTTCGAAGACAAATACACATGCATTGACGCTAATGGTACGTGCCGACTGCATACTGACTACACGACGACTGTGCGTGCGCAGTCAGCGTGCGCAGTCGGCGTCGGGCCTCTACTGCTGTAAGCGAAACTTCTCGTGCCTATAACTTCTGTGTTTATTGTTCGATCGGATTTAAATTTATAGGGTTGGTCAATATTATTATTATCTACATTAATACCTAAAAAAAATTCGAAAACTTTTTTACTTTTCCTATAATTTGATTTACCGATTTACAAAATCGAATTTTGGGGGCGGTAGGCGTGGCATCCAAAAGTTGAAATTTTGCATTCTCCGTAATGTTACCAGGCACCTTACTTCCAAATTTGGTGCTTCTAGCTTTTCTAGTGTTCTTTAAAACTATAAAAATGTGTTTTTTGGAGGCGGTGGGCGTGGCATCCAAAAGTTTAAAATTCAACCTCTGCATAATTTGGTGCGTTTTTCTGTTTTTGTTATTGAATTATTTAAAAAAAAAAATAGAAATACGCATTTATCGATTTGTGGAGGCGATGGGCGTGGCACATCAAGTTTGAACTAAACTTCTGGTGTGTATTGAACACACGCACACTCCCACCAAGTCTGGTGCCTCTAGCTCTTTTAATAGCTGAGATCTGTGTGTTCATACTGACGGACAGACAGACGGACATGACCAAATCGACTCGGCTATTGATGCTGATCAAGAATGTATATACTTTGTATGGTCTGCCACGCCTCCTTCTGCCTGTTACATACATTTGCACAAAGTTAATATTCCATTTTTACCCATTTTCAATGGGTAAATGGTATAAAAAGAAGCCTGCGCAGGGATTCGAACCGGGGACATTTAGTTATAGAGCTGACAATTCTCACAACAAACCACAAACCAAACGAGGCACATTGTCTGTTTCTGCTAAATACATACGAGGTGTGTTCAAAAAGTAAGGTGACTTTTCAAATTTTGCGGGCAACATATTTTCGATTATCGATTTTTTTGTTTTGTTATATTGGTACACTCTTCCCTAACATCTGTACCAAGTTTCAATAGAACATCCTCTTTTGTTTGGTTGTGAGAGGCGTAAAGTTACAAGTTATTTTGCGAGCTCGGCGATTTTTTGCTATCGAAAAATATGGATCAAAGGATTTGCATCAAATTTTGTGTAAAAAATAAAATTAAGTGCTCTGAAACACTTGAAATGTTGACAGTGGCATACGGTGAAACTGTTCTGAGTAAAAAAAATGTGTACATGGAAAGATGCCAATGACCAGCCTCGCTCTGGACGCCCAAGCACGTCAACAACTGATGAAAACGTTCAAGCAGTGACGAAAATTGTTTTGGAAAATCGTCGAATCACTATCAGAGAAGTTGCTGAAGATGTCGGTATATCGCTTGGCTCGTGCCATGAAATTTTTTCAAACGTTTTGGGTATGAGTCGTGTGTCAGCGAAGTTTGTTCCGAAATTGCTGAATTTTGACCAAAAGAACCGTCGCATGAGCATCGCTCAAGAGCTGTTGAATGACGTCACCGACGACCCAGATTTACTCAAAAGGGTCATTTGGCCCCATGTGACTTTTTCTTGATCCCAAAACTGAAGAGACCTATGAAAGGACGGAGATTTGCAACGATTGAAGAGATAAAGACTGCATCGCTGCAAGAGCTCAAGGCTATACCGAAAAGTGCTTATGGGAAGTGCTTTGAGGATTGGAAAAACCGTTGGCATAAGTGTATTGTATCTGAGGGGGATTACTTTGAAGGGGACAACATAAATATTGATAAATAAATTAATAGTTTTTCTTGAAAATACAAAGTCACCTTACTTTTTGAACACACCTCGTACAAACTCTCCTACCAAGTTTGGTAGTATAGCTAAGATCTGTGTGTTCGTACAGAGAAAGGACAGACTGACTGGTGGACGGACGGACAGACGGATATGGCCAAATTGACTCGGTTATTGCTGCTGATTAAAATTATATATACTTTGTATGGTCAGTCTGTTACATACATTTTCAGAAAGTTAATCTCCCATTTTTTTTTTTGGCAATTTTTAATGCGAAAAGGGTATAATAACTTTCTTGAGCACTCAAATGGTTTTTCCTAAAATTTCACATAGTGTAACCATTTAAGAGTGTTCTTGATTCATATTAAAAATATTTTAACACCAGTTAAGTTGATCAAAAACTTTTGTGATGCGTTCAAAAAAAGTGAAGGTACCCCGAGGTTGTAGTGTTTTCGCTTTTATCAGAGAATCTATTAACGTGACGCACGATAAATTTTTGAAACACTGTACAAAATCAATTTTTTAAACAAAATACCTAACATTTTCTTAATATAAATTGATAAACAAATTTCTTTATGAAAAATGAAATTTTTTTATTGACATGTATACTGATTTTAATTAATTAATAAGCCCATATACAATAAATACATATGTATTTCAATGAGTTTACATGTATATATGTATATATATATATATATATATATATATATATATATATAAATGATTATATTTCCATAATAATAAGCTCTTCTTCAACTATTAGATAGTTATATTTGATTCGCATTTCTCTATATACATTCATTTTTGAACATACATACATACATATGTACACACATAGCCTTATTTATTCTACAGCTTATTTGAACACCTGTATTTATTTAAAACAATCATTTCACATATACCTAGGCAGACGTTTCGGTCTCAACTTACCTGCACTAAATCATGAAATGTTGGGGCTAATGTTTACCGATCACTTACCGTTGGAGTCATCTTTTATGCCTACATGCCTACCTATAAGCAACCGGAGTTAGAAGGAGTGGTTCCGGTTGTTTATATGTGTATCTCGAATATTGTTACACACATGTTTTGATAATGATTTGTGTAATTAATCAGTATGCAAACACTGAAGAGCTCCTTATCGATTGATCAGTAAAACGTGCTAATGAGAACTGCAACAGTGAGCTCTGATAGCCGAAGAGAGAGCAGATTTATCTCACAGCTATGTCTTGAAGAAGGTTATAATATAAAACGAAGATAGTCTATTATCAGAATGTTATACCATTTTTTCATTTCAATGGACAGAAAAGGGGGAAAGAATTATCTTTGCACAAATGTATGTAACAGAAAGAAAGAGACATGACAGACCATAAAAAGTAAATATATTTCTGATCAGCACCAATAGCCAAGTCAATTGGCAATATCTGTCCATTTGTAGACTCAAAATTTGGTAAAAAGGTTCGAATGTATGAATACACAGATCGATCAACGTTTTTCGATTTTTTGCAAATAATTCAATAACAACAAGTGAAGAAAGCTACAGTCGAGTGCACTCGACAGTAAGATACCATTTACCTTTCGCTGTTAAAAACTATTTCTTAATATTAATTACTTTTATTCGGCGAATAACAACGCATCGCATATTTTCGAGGACAAATTCACATGCATTGACGCTAATGGCACATGCCGACTGCACACTGACTACACGACGACTGTGCGTGCGCAGTCGGCGTCGGCGTCGGCCTCTACTGCTGTGAGCGAAACTTCTCGTGCCTATAACTTCTGTGTTTATTGTCCGATCGGATTTAAATTTATAGGGTTGGTCAATATTATTATTATCTACAATAATACCTAAAAAAAATTTCGGAAACTTTTTTACTTTTCCTATAATTTGATTTACCGATTTACAAAATCGATTTTTGGGGGCGGTAGGCGTGGCATCCAAAAGTTGAAATTCCGCTTTCTCCGTAATATTACCAGGCACCTTACTTCCAAATTTGGTGCTTCTAGCTTTTCTAGTGTTCTTTTAAACTATAAAAATGTGCTTTTTGGAGGCGGTGGGCGTGTGGGCGTGGCACATAAGTTTGAAATAAACTTCTTGTGTGTATTGAATACACGCACACTCCCACCAAGTCTGGTGCCTCTAGCTCTTTTAATAGCTGAGATCTGTGTGTTCATACAGACGGACAGACAGACGGACATGACCAAATCGACTCGGCTATTGATGCTGATCAAGAATATATATACTTTGTATGGTCTGCCACGCCTCCTTCTGCCTGTTACATACATTTGCACAAAGTTAATATACCATTTCTTACCCATTTTCAATGGGTAAATGGTATAAAAACAGAAAAACGCACCAAATTTGGTAGAAGGGTGTCTTGCAAAATTATGCAGATGTTGGAATTTTGACTTTTGGATGCCATGCCCACCGACCCTATAAAACGAATTATTTGAATTATTAGAACACTAAAAAAGCTAGAAGCACAAAATGGAATCTGGATTTTCAAATTTTGGATGCCACGCCCACCGCCCCCAAAAATTGATTTTGTAAATCGGTAAATCAAATTATTGGAAAAGTAGAAACGTTTCCGGAATCTTTTTTAGGTATTATTGTAGATAATAATAATATTAACCAACCCTATAAATTTAAATCGGATCGGACAATAAACACAGAAGTTATAGGCATACGAAGTTTCGACGCCGACGCCGAATGAGCACGCACAGTCGTCGTGTAGTCAGCATGCAGTCGGCATGTGCCATTAGCTTCAATGTATGTGTATTTGACTTCTAAAATATGCGATGCGTTGTTATTAGTTCGCCGAATAAAAGTAATTAATATAAAGAATTTTTTTTAACAGCCGAAGGTAAATGGTATCTTACAGTCCAGTGCACTCGACTGTAGCTTTCTTCACTTGTTTTTATATGAAGGTATAATTGATATAACAAGGTTATAATAATGGTTATACTTCGAGTTTTCAAAGTAAACACAAAAGTTATAAGCACGAGAAGTTTCCAATACAAAGTTGCAAAGACGCAGCCGAGACCCGGCGTTTGACTGTATGCTTAAAAAAGTCAATGCGTGTGGGATTATAAAATAAGCGGAAAATGTGCGATGCAACGTGTTGTTATAAATTCGTAATGTTGGCTATCAATCTCAAATTGTACTATGGAAATATCAATAAATAAACAAATGAATGGAAATATTTATATAATATTAACGGCCAAAGTGGGTAAATTGTATCTCACTGTCGAGAGCTTTCTTTGCTTTTTATACACATGGGATATCAATTCAAGCTTTAAATATAACATTGGAAAATGGGCCAAAGTTCGGAAAATATTAGGTAACCCTTAGATTAGATAACTGACCCTTCTTTCTAGTTAAATACATAATCAATGCGCATGTACTTGTAGCTTATAAAGAAATGCAAATGCATTAATCTACGATCATTTAGCATTTATTAATATTTAATAATATAAAATAAATATATTATAAAGCGTGGGTGCTTGAATTTCATCCTTGAATTTAATTAAGCATCATTTTAGGAAACAGCACTTAAGGAAGCCTATTAAACCCATCTTTTTCTATCGCCACGCCCAGCGGTCGCCAACCACCGATTATGGCTTTGCTTCGTGTCCACGAAATGAGCAAACAGTTAGATCAATACATAGATAGTTTGTATGTATGTACACAGTATAAGGTAAGGTTTTCAAGGCAACTCATGGGCAAAATGAATAAATAAACCAACATGCAAGCACACATAAATACATATCGACAATCTTCATGCTTGTCCTCTCGTGCGCGCAGCATCAATAAGCACATACATATATATATGCACACATACACATAAATACACACGTATATAATTGTGAAGGAGTTAAAAGGCTTATTCGTTAGTCAAAGACGAAGCGAACCAACGACGCTCTTCTCTTTTCTCTGTTCTCGTAACAACAACAACACCATCCTCGTTCCCTCCCTCTAGTGACTGTATCCTTTATTTTTTTCAGATGCTAAGGTTGCTAGAGCAGCAGTTGGTTGGCAAAGTCTCGGCCGGATTCCGTTTATGTATGTGTGTTCTCGCACTCAACACATATACAAATAACAAGTGCAAGCGGAGGTTTCTTCCACCATGCGTGTTTTATTCATTTATATTAAAAAGCGTAAACGCAGACGCGAGTTTCGTCTTGGGTTTTGAGTGTGACTTTTCTGCGAAATGAAACTGTAAATATGTATATATGCATGCATATATACGTATATGATTGTATTTTGTATATATATGTATGTACATACATATGTTTGTATATAACATATAACATAACATATGTACATATGTAGTAATGTACGTTCTGCTTAAATCAGTGTGCTTAAGGAATGGCGGTGGAAACACCCAATCTGCACCGCTATTTATCTATCTACATCTATTTACATATACATACATAATATTTATATGTATGTATATACGAGCTAATACGCCCGACTAGTATTCGAATGCACCCGCAGACAAATTGTTATACTATTTACCCATTTAAAATGGATAAACAATTGTTATTAACTATGTGAAATGTATGTAACAGGCAGAAAGAGGCGTGGCAGACCATAAAAAGTATATTTATATTATATATATGTATATATATATATATTTTCTTGATCAGCATACGATTTTACCACACATTAGAAGTTTATTTAAAACGTTATGTTCCACGCCCACCGCTTTCGAAAATCGGAAAGGGAGAAAAACGTCTTTTCGATTTATTGCAAAAAACGCAACTATTATAAGAGCTACAAACATAAAATTTGGTAGGAGCGGCCCTTGGCCGGAAGCGCCCACCGTCCCCATTAAATGAGTTTTGCGATTTATAAGAAGAAAAAAAAAATTAGAAGCCTCAAATTTGGTACGAGGGCCTCTTTTAGCCTTTGCCAAGCCCACCGCCCCATAAATCAATTTTTGAATTATAGGAAAAGTAGAGTACAGCTTACCATAAGTCTAAGATTAGTCTATAAGTTACCAAAAACTTTAATTTTCGCTGACGCCGTGTTCCCCTATGTGGTCTACAACGTAGAGCTTTTTATCGCAAATCACTGGATCCACGTCTCGAATCCAGCATGTACGTTTGTTATTATTTTTTAGTAAGACACCATTTACCTTTGGGTGTTAAAAAAAGTCGTAATATTAATTACTTTTATTCGGCGAACTAATAACAATGCATCGCATATTTTGGAAGTTAAATACACATGCATTGACGCTAATGGCCCATGCGGTCTGCACGCTGACTGTGCATCTATCATCTTGTATCCCAGGTTCGATTCCCAATCAGTCTTGGTTTCTTTTTGAATTGCTAAAAGCAATTGGTCTTTCTTATTTGCATCATCCATGTTCGTCAATTTGATTAAAAATATTATACTATATTTTTCAGTAAGGTGCAAATATAATACTAAAAAAAAAACAAGTAAGGAAAGCTACAGTCGAGCGCGCGCGACTGTAAGATACCATTTACCCTATTCGAAGAAATAATACAAAATAAAATAAATGGTATAAAAATAAAAAAAAAAGATTCGAACCCAAGAACTCTCACGAACTTTGTACTTACGAGTCGGACCTCTAGCCACTAGACCACACAAGTTTACGCCATGCGATCGGCAAATTAGGCTTTTATTGACGCGGGCCCTCTACTGCGTCGATTTAACGTTTTGGTTAGGAATCGCTAGCGCCCATAACTTTGTATGGGGAATTCGAACTCCTATAACTTCTTTGTTATTAAAAAATAAAAATTGAAGAAAGCTACAGTCGAGTGCACTCGACAGTAAGTTATAATTTACCTTTGGCTGCTAAAAATAATTCTCAATATTAATTACTTTTATTCGAATTAATAACAACGCATCGCATATTTCCGAAATTAAATACACATGCATTGACGCTAATGGCACATGCCGACTGCACGCCGATTGTGCGTGCGCAGTCGGCGCAAGCATTGAAGCCGAGCCTCTGCTCCGTCACTGCTGCTATGGGAGATTCAAACTCCTATAACTTCTTTGTTTATTGTCCGATCGGATTTATAGGGTAGATCTGTACTATGGTAAGCTACAAGAGGGTTAAAAAAAATGTTTTGTTATTTCCCTACTTTTCTTAAAATGCAATAGTTTGGGGGCGGTGGGCGTGGCATCCAAAAGTTGAAAATCAAACATTCTCCGTAATGTTACCAGGCACCTTACTTTCAAATTTGGCGCTTCTAGCTTTTCTAGTTTTCTTTTAAACAATAAAAATGTGTTTTTTAGAGGCGGCGGGCGTGGCATCCAAAATTTTTATAGTTTAAAAGAACACTAGAAAAGCTAGAAGCACCAAATTTGGAAGTAAGGTGCCTGGTAACATTACGGAGAATGCGGAATTTCAACTTTTGGATGCCACGCCTACCGCCCCCAAAAATCGATTTTGTAAATCGGTAAATCAAATTATAGGAAAAGTAGAAAAGTTTCCGAAATTTTTTTTAGGTATTATTGTAGATAATAATAATATTGACCAACCCTATAAATTTAAATCCGATCGGACAATAAACACAGAAGTTATAGGCACGAGAAGTTTCGCTCACAGCAGTAGAGGCCCGACGCCGACGCCGACTGCGCACGCCGACTGCGCACGCACAGTCGTCGTGTAGTCAGTGTGCAGTCGGCATGTGCCATTAGCGTCAATGCATGTGAATTTGTCCTCGAAAATATGCGATGCGTTGTTATTCGCCGAATAAAAGTAATTATAATTAAGAATTAGTTTTTAACAGCGAAAGGTAAATGGTATCTTACTGCCGAGTGCACTCGACTGTAGCTTTCTTCACTTGTTTTTTCTATTTATTTGTAAGGCATATGAGGTTAGCCTCTTCATATATCCTTCGTATCTATTAATGAAGCCATGTATAAAGGTAAATGGTATCTTACTGTCGAGTGCACTCGACTGTAGCTTTCTTCACTTGATTTAAACATGAGTATTATTCTACAACCTTAGGCTTGGGTGGGTACATCGACATATCGACGAGGTTTGAATTGTTATGGTTGCAATATCAGTTTGCAACTTTCGGTAGGCGTACTATTTCAAATGTGAAATAAGAATGATTCAAAATTATAATCAAAATAAATTGTATGTTTAACAAGTCGACCATGCCTGACTGAATATACCAATTACCCACTGTTATAAACTGTTATAAATTCTAAATAAATACTACATATTGCATTCTAGCTTTATCATATATATATTATATATATATATATATATCTATATCTTAGAAGAAATAAAGGCTTCTTGTGGCATTGCAGGCTATCTGCCAACGTCGTTGCGCCCACCTATAAAATGGTATCTTCCATAACTTCTTTGTTTATGGTCAGCCCACATTGTAATTTACAAGGGTGTTCAATATTACAAAAATATCAAACTTTGATATTTTTTTACTGTTTTTTATATTTGAAAGTCTGCATTCTACATGATGTTAGCAGGAACTTTCTTACTAATTTAATTCTTCCTCTAGCTCTGGCAGTTGGGTTAATTGCAGTAAATCAAAAACGCCATTTTTCAAATTGCTTGGCGATAGGAGTGGTCTGATTTTGAAATTTCCAAGATCTGTAGGTACACACATACATACCACACGAAAACATCTCCGGTCCCATAAAGTATATTACTGATCATTCGATCTAGATAAATCCATCTGTCTGTTGAATGCATACTACATTTTCCTTAAACATTCTGTGCAACGATCGAGTTCAGACCGATATACCATATAGCTACTAATAAGCTCAACAAAAAAATTGATCAGAAACTGTGCAGTATTTTTCGTTTAAATCAGAACAATTTTGCTAGCAAGGAACACATTCTATTAAGTTTAAGAAATATATTGGTCAACTCTAAAATAGCCTTTTTGACACGAAAAGTCTTGTCGTAAACGTAAACCTTAAATGATGGACGCAAAACAACATACGCAAGTATCTGCAAAATAGACTTTACGCCGAATGTAAAGTTTCTTTCTAGTTTTATATTAAAATAATGTGTTCAATTATTAAATTGGTTAGGGCAATAATAAATATTGAAATATAAATATATTCACCATATGCCACTATAGAAATGATCGGATCAATATTGGGAAAGCAACTGTAAATGCAATTTCTAATTATAACTAATTGATAATATCAAAGTAAGTTTTCTAAAACTCTGCACGCATATACTCTTACACAAGATGTGCATTTGTAGCTACTACAAATAGTTAACATACATTCATTTTATATATATATATATAAGAAAGGAGACAAATGCGGGGCGGTAGTTACACAAAAGTAATGAACGATGATTGTCATTGTCTGGGTTACTCCCACGCTACAAGTAAAATCATATAATATACATATACATATGTGAATAATACGCATATACGCTCGCAAGTAGACGCATAGGCGCTCACGCTTCCGCAAGTAAAAAAGCACATTGGCGCTTTGTTTTAACATATCTTTTGTCTCGCTTATTCGTAATTACCACTCCGCATGGCAATAATTACCCCATTATCAAACTCTCTGAGCTTTGCTTGTCTTTCATGCTCTTTAGTTGTAGTAGTGTGTCTCTTTTTTCCCATGCGATATTCTCTCTCTTTGTCCGCATAGCACTCGCTCTCTTTGGTTTTCGTACTCTTCCATTCTGATTCAGATGCCTCTCTGTGCTCTTAGAAATTCCGCTCTCCAGGGTGAAAAAGTATCTCAAAGATACAAAATGTAGAGATACAATTGGTAGTATAAAATCAACGGTGGAAGCGGCTAGGTTCACGTTTTCGAGGTATAGCGGATAATGCATTTTAACACTAAAATCGCACAGTAAAAATATGACTATCAGCTAAATTGTCAATGTGGATTGTGTTCAAGACTATTCGAGCTGGTCATAAGTGAAGTGCGGTTGTACAAATATACAAACAACAAATATAAAAAAAAAATAATTGACACTCGCAAAATGTATAAGAATATGAAAAACGGATTCGCGTCAAGTGAAAAACGCTGAAAATTACAAAAAAAAATTTTATTCAAATGTTTATAATGTTATACAAATTAAATATAAAGAATTAATTCTTATGTTCATAGATTTATTTCTTTTCTGATATAAATTCTATTCCTTTTCTTAGTAAAAACAAAGTAAAACTTCCGTGCAGGCCAAAACACTACAGTTACAGCACTTAGCATATATTTGGCGCTCCTTCTTGAAATATAACACATTGGTGTGTAGTGCATATATATATTACCATGTTCCGTCTGCTTCAATTAACTCTGGTTGCTAATGTGTACAAATATATAAAAGAGTCGTGAAATCCCAGACGTTTCCTGTTGTAATTGTATTTTTGGATATCAATTTTCTTTGTAAAGGGTATTTTCAGTGCTTGAATAATTCAGCTGGTTGTATGAGTTTGCATTTCGTCGGACGAAATACATAATTTTTGGATAATGATAATGCCAAGTACACAGGGTCAGGATACAGATAAGCCCGGCGTAAGGCAAGGGATATTCTACCTGTTACATACAGAATGACCATACCTTAGCTATGGTGCTGGGTATTTAGGAAAATCGGTTTGAAATGGCAAGTAACCAAATATACATGTATGTATGTACATACAAATGGATGTACATCTGTATATGTGTACATTTGTGTAGATGCGAATACTGGAGAGACAACAACGCTTCAAGAGTGAAGAGGCCAGTGCGATATGAGAGTGAGAGCTATGATGCGCATAAAAGGGGTGCGAGAGCACCAATGTTGATGTGCTCTCAACAAAATAATGAGGCACGTGGTCCACAAGAGTTGTGCATATGCAAAAGTTTCGAATATGTATGTGTGTATTGCTTGCATGAATTTTTTGATATGAGAGAGTGTGTGTGTGTATACGTTGGCAGCAAAGAATAAAAAGAGACAACTGTCTTACACGCAATAAACGAGAACGAGCGCAAGTGTTGATATTAAAAATGCAAAAACAAGTTGGCAAATTAAATCGGCGGGCGTATCGAGCGAATCTGCGCCGTCTATTCTCTCTTTCTTTCGCGCCTCACTTGCATACAGTCACAAGCTTATTTACATAAAATTATATAAAATAGGTACACACCTTCATTTCCAGTCTGTATACAGATGCAGATATATGTATGTATATGCATGTATGTATACGTATGTACTTTATAATCAGACATAAAAATATATTCAAATATACGTAGGTATATTTGTGTCCATAAGCAACTCACTATACTCTTATCGAAGTACATATCTAAATACATGTCCCGTTTGTCATAAAGGCTTCACTCAGTTTTATCTCTCTGATCATGAATACAATTCTTGAAAATTTAAATCAAGAATTTATAGTAATGATGACTATGCTATGAATAGTTAGTTCTATGCCTTATGAGTTTTGAGTATTCTCTGTGCTAAGATCGTTCTTCTGCTTTTGAGCTTCCAATAAATTTTGGTTAATAAAGGGATCCGCAGGTCACCTGTCACCGGTCATGGCTATACAACATTACCTTTATCATTTGTCGGGGCCTTTTTGTTCCGGTTTGTAAACTCAGCTTCAGTTTCGGTTTCGAAGTTGTCGTGATCGTGATATCACCCTCATGAGTCTATTCTATATCCTGTTTCTTGACTTCTTACCAATTTTTCCCTTACTGCCCATATGACATTGGTAGAGACCGGAAACAGCCCAAGAAACATTCCCTGCCTTTTTATTAAGGGTGTTTGACTTTAAATAACGAATTACAATTTCTCTTAAATCAGTTATACCCTATACTTCATATGTACATCTGTCTTGTATGTACGTGGGTCGTTCAATATGTCTTTAGAAAAAATTAATAATAATAATAAATATAAAAACACTGTTTTTTGCAGAATTTTTTTTTATTTTTCAACATAGTCCCCTTTTAGCTCTACACATTTTGCCAATCGTTTTTCCAACATTTGTATCCCGTCCAAAAAATAGGATTTCGGATTTCTTCACTCGGATTTTCTAAGGACTTATTGAACGACCCTCGTATATTCCTTATTTTATTGAATGTTTCAGGTGCTATTCGATTTGTGCTCGTAACGGTGCATACTAATTAAAAAGTTCCTATATTATAATAACACAATAGTAAAAGAGTACAAAAATGTAAAACACAAAATAGAAAACCAATACAAAAGCGAAAAGTCAACCAAAAAAAATCAATAAGGTGTAACTAATCAACCATTGCTTATCCATTATGTGAATGACAAGCGCCGGAGCCAGTAGGAGAAACAAATAGTTCTGTTGCGACGAAAGAGGTAGCCTTTTTATGGCTTAAAATCAGGACAAAGCAGGCTATTTGCAGAAATACCCAAAAAACATTAGGTAAGTCGCAATATAAGTATAATAAATATACTACATATAAGCCTCAAATTATAAGTAGGAATATTCTTCTTCCGGAATTTATCAATTAATATAAATAGATTTAAAACAGCAAATAAATAAAAATTACACATGTCACATGTAAGTATGCACATGAAACTTGTTCCTTTTCTTACATTTCACCAAAGCACAATACTTTCGAAACCAATTAAAAACATCCTCTTCCCGAAAATCACCCTTTTCTGAAGATAATTAATATGTGCTGTAATTAGCCAATGACAAAGCAGCTCTGAAATGATAAGTATGTATAGATATATATACATATGTATATATAAGCATGCTTAATCTCATTAGTTAAGCAGGTCACATTTAACTTGCACACACAGAACGAATCAAAAACAATGCGTATAATGACATTGGCGAAGTTAAAGAGAACGTAGCTGTGCTATGTCTTAGCTTCGTGTCTGCTCTTTTGGCTTTCATGTACAGATGCTGGAGAGTATAATGTACTGCTACAGACTAAAAGCCGAGAAGAGTAAAGCAACAGTGCGCGACAACGGCAGCTCGAGACTTGATTGGTCGTCACTTGTCGGGCGGCCCCTTACCGGTTATTCTCGTCCCCACTTCCACTCCCACTGCTGTTTCCATTCCCCCTTCCCCATACCCTCTGCCATCCTCCTTTGTCAGTGTTGTTGTTTTTACGACATATGCGTTTTATTTGCTTTTGCTTTCAACTATACTGTCGCTTGTGTGTATGTATGACTGTGTGCTATTGTGCTTGCTTGAAGCTACTGAGAGAGTGGTAATGCGTTTACGGGGCAAGTTAATTGCTCCTTTTCACCCGCAACACCCGCAACACGTTGACTCATTCTTTACATTATGTTATGTAGTTGGTTTGCCGTCGAACTCTGTGATTCGTTATCGCCTTCAAGGGGTGGAAGTAGAACGGAGAGATTAATTATTGGAGCAATCAATTAACTTTTACACAAATACGAATGGTGTCAATGTATAGAGTAAAATACATGGACTGCACTGATGTATATATGTGTAGACTTACATATGTACACATCTATACCTGACCAACCTGACCAATTAAAAAACAGCTGATAGTGCTTACGACCTTAACAATTCGCATATTTCGCTTACGAGATTTAAATATTGTTGGAGTTTTAATTGTCCTCGTGTGTTCCCTGGTATGTATGTATATACCTATAAAATAGCTCACAATCTTTCTCTTATTTTTTTACTTGTATGCAATTTTATGTCTATGTAATATGTATAAAACCTGTCCTTAAGAAAACTGAATTTTGCCGCTAACCCTTAGCATGTAAATGGAAATCAGAAATTGGTAGGCGAAAATCGATAATGTCGAAGAGCAAAATTAAAATAAAAAATCTGCACATAAAAACCTTTTTATCTAAAAATATGTGTGTGTCATTATGGTGGGGTGGTTTTCTATATATATGTAAATAGATGCGATGGTGGTGGTATCTTTGAGCGTAAGCTAAAATCTACCCCAGAATCCTTAAAGAAAAATTATTGAAAAATAAGAAATATAGAAACGACGGGTGCCTTAAGATACCAAGGAAAATTTTTTATTTGAGTTGTCGATGTGTGCATAAGCATAAGAAATATATACCTATGGAGGATGCCGCCTGGATCGTGACAGGTCTTCAGTGTTTAGGTGTCAGTTTTTATGTGTGTTTGAACTATAAAAATATATACTACATATAAACATTATGAAACATATACTCTTAAAGCGAATGTAAATATGTAGTGATGGTAGATGTATAAAATAATGATTATTATTAAGCAAATAGACGAACATAAATATACTAAAGAAAGCAGGTGATAAAGTTCTGTCCGCTTTTGAATTAAATTAAATACAAAAATAATGAATTAAATACAAAATAAACACACATGAAGTCATTATTGCTGTAAGTGCTAAGTAAAAATTATTGGCGTTGGGGCAATATGTAAAAGAGTGTGGGAGAAATTTTGAGCGGACCTGCTTAGGTAGTAAATAACATGAAAATGTTTAAGAAAAAATAGAAATACGAGCGTAAAGAAAAAAACAAACAAATAATAATTCAAGGAAAAGGACAAGAAATAAGGAATTCTAGGCAGACACTGCTCAGCACGGGTTCGAGCCAAGCTCATTCACCCTAGCTGATGCTATCCCTTTCTAACGAACAATAAGCACCGGTCTTGGTCGTGCTGCTGCTGAGCAGCAACTCCCACAACTAACTGAAACAGCGTCAGTTGGAAGGCAGTGGCATTGACGCGGCATTGGTAGTGGTGGTGGTGGTATTGGTGGTAGATACGGTGAAGTTGGTATAGAAGACATAGAAGAGAAGCGTAAGAAATGGAAAGCGTAACGCGTCAGAGCGAGATGGTGGACTGAAATAGCAAGTAGAAGTCGGCGCAGCTAACGCATTATATATAAATAATTTATTTACAAAATATTTATGCGCACTCGGTTGGAGCGCAGTATTGTCTACCGTTGTAATCCCGAGCATAGCTTAAAGTTCAGCTTGTGCTAGACTTTATTGGCAGACATAGCAGTGGGCGCGTTTGTGCAGAGAATAGTGACATTCTCATGTTTGACTCTTTAAAACTATGATAAAGTATGCAGAAAAAAGAGAATATATGGTTTAAATAGGAAATTAACAACTTCTCTCTGGACATGCTGAATCTTATTTTGAAACGTACAGACATGACATGGCATATGCATATGTTTATGTATAATATATTTTAAGAGAACTAAAGAGAACAATTTAAAGAGACAGAAAGAGCGCAAGTATTAATACTAATTAGCAACTGCTCTCTGTGGCTCTTTACTTCTACTCTACAGTCTCGCTCACTGCTCTCTTCTGTGCATTGCAGGAGCCACACTCTTCAGTTTTGTAGCTCTCCAAGTATTCGTATTGGCGTGAGCGAGACACGAGGTATGTTCGTCTCGAAGTTGGTGGCAATGATTTCGTTCTTCCGCTCTTTTTTGTTTTTGTGGATGCTGCTGCTATTCTCGGCTGGTTTTTCGTTTCACTCGCGCTCGTTTATTGATGCTTAAGGGTCTCTCATTACCGCTCGTTACCGTAACTCTATATTTGCAATGGTAAAGGGAATGAGACCGAAACTGGGGAAGATGAGACTCCAGCATTACATAGGCGTGGCCCCAACTCTCACTCCGACTCACACTGCTTAGCTTATTCTTCCGATAAATATCTCTTATTGTCGACTTGGCTATGTCCGCCCGCGTTATTTTTTGTAATTATTGTCATTTCCATTTAAATGCAGGATATATACAAATGAATATGTTTATACATATAATATAAGGTAAGCAAGTATATGCAAGTTTTAATTTTTGCTGTGTCATAATTGTGGGACTTTTAGTTTGCGAAATATAGTTAACACATAAACACAAATATACGTGTGCGACTGTATTTAAGTATATTGTTCCTACGCAAAAATATATATAAACCTCATATTCCCACCAACTCCAGAGATATGTATAATACATAATATATATAATACATACACATACTTACGTATGCACATGTGTGACGAAATATACGTTACACACATGCTGAGATGTATGTTTATGTACATGTATTTGTTCGAGGAACGTCGCGATATGCGTCGAATATTCGCTCACTTGTGACTGCGTTTGCCCCATCGCATCTTTTGATTGGCTGTTTGTGCGCCAGCGCCGCGCCCACCCCCCGCGCATTCGTTTACCGCCACCATCGTTCTGTTGGTTGCCTTAATTAACTTTTTCATTTGCTTAACATGACGCACTTAATTGGTGGAGGCAAATAAGGCCGCGCTCGTTTCGTTTGGCTCCACCCACCTGCCCGACACAAAGGGATGAGAGGGGTAGAAACAGATTTTGACTAGGCCTGTTGCAACTCTGCTGATGTCTATTTAGATGTAACACTTAAGTTTGCATGTATGCATGTATTTATGAAAAATGAGAATACGCAGAATATTAATTTACAGCAGTCCTTATGCAGATCCGCATTGAATGATTGCTTTTTATACCATTTACCCATTGAAAATGTTATATTAACTCAATTAAAATGTATGTAACAAGCAGAAGGAGACGGGGCAAGCCATACAAAGTATATATATTCTTGATCAGCATCAATAGGCGAGTCGATTTAGCCATGTCCGTCTGAATGAACACACATATTTCAACCATTAAAAGAGATAGACAAACTTGATATCAAACTTGGTAAGAGAGTTCGTGTATGTTATACAACTAAAAAGCTTACTTCACGCCTACCGCCTCCGAAAATTAAAAAGGGCGTTTATTTTCAATACGTAAATTTATCAATAGATACAACATTAAAGTAAATAGACGATGTTTAATTGCTTAAATTTACTCTACTCACTTTATGTCCGCTGTCCATATACTTGTCGTAATTTTGCTGATAGTTTCGCGGGCTTTAGAAACAATTTATATATTCTTACTCGCAATGCTCACAGTTCTATCCGGTCGAGATTGATTCACGCTCTTAGGACTGGGTCAGATCAAGTCATAGTTGTGTGAGGGCAGCTCTATCGAATACTTGGCATCCTTTTGTTAATTTTAATTTTTCATGTATTTTCTACCCGCGTCCGTTTCAGGTTGAAGTGAGTCAGCTAGAGTTACGATAAGGGCATATAAGTTGCTTTCTATTGGGAATTTAATTAAAAATTGTTATAGCCTTGCATAGGCCATATTTTTGCAGCGCACAGAAGGGAACATCTCCATATGTCTCTGGCCGTTTCCTTTTCATGTCTGTTGAAACGCAAGCGTGTCATTCGAATTTTGAACTATCATGATCAAGTTAAATATACAGTTTAATATACAGTTTTTTATACAATCTGTAAATAAAATGGAACGAGCTTGATCGGACTGATATAACGTACAGCTGCCATAGAAACTACCAGCTGATTTACCAATTGAAAATGGGTGAAAAGTATACCATTTTAACTTTGTGAAAATATATTTATCAGACCATACAAAGTATATATATTCTTGATCAGCATCAATAGCCGAGTCAATTTCAACATGTCCGCCTGTATGAGCACAAAGATCTTTAAAGAGAGCTAGATACACCAAACTTGGTAGAAGATTTCGTGTATAGCATACACATAAGAAGTTTATTTCAAACTTTATGTGCCACTGTCTCCGCAAATCGAAAAAAGCGTTTTTCGATTTATTTCAAATAACTCAATCAAAAACAAGTGAAGAAAGTCGAGTGCACGACACTAAGATACCATTAACCTTTGGTTGTTAAAAAATAGTTCTTAATATTAATTACTCTTATTCGGCGAACTAATAACAAAGCATCGCATATTTTCAAAGTCAAATACACATGCATTGACGCTAATGGCACATGCCGACTGCACGCTGACTACACGACTACTGTGCGTGCGCAGTTGGCGTCGGGCCTCTGCTGCTTTAAGGGAAATTTCTCGTGCTTATAACTTCTGTGTTTATTGTCCGATCAGATTTAAATTTATAGAGTTGGACGATATTATTATTACCTACAATAATACCTAAGAATAAGTCTGAAACTTTTTCTATAATTTGGTTTATCGATGTACAAGCTCGATTTTTTAGGTCGGTAGGCGTGGCATCCAAAATTTGCATTCTGCGTAATGTCACCAGAGACCTTACTTCCAAATTTGGTGCTTCTAGATTTTCTACTGTAAGAAAACGTTATTGAATTATTTGCAAAAAATCGATCAAATCTGATCAAGAATATATATACTTTGCATCTGCCACGCCCATATACGTTTTCAAAAAGCTAATATAGCATTTATTGTTCATTTTTAGTGGGTTAAAGGTATAGAACGTTTTGGAGGTACATTTATGTTGAGCAGAAACATATAATGCATTATAATTATATTCAACTAATAATAATTACAGGAAAAATATTATTAAACGTCTTCCCTTTTTAATAAATGATCACCCAACCAATAACTGTTGGCCTTAAAGAAATTTCCAAAATAATAATGACAAAACCTTTTAAAAATAGATACGCAAATATAATATTTTGTTTATGAAAATGTAATTTTTGGTTCTGGCCGTTCAAAATTAATTAGCATATAGTAATCCGATTTGGAATATGTTATTGAAAACATTAGTTTCTGAAGATATAGATAGCTGGCTTATATTTACTTGCAACATTATTTGAGGTTTAATACGAAAATATATTTTTTGACCGATTGTTTCGGTGCCAACCAAACTTGGGTTATGATATCTTCAAAAATAACAATAATCGGCTGATAGGTTCAATGACTGTACGATATATCTATCTGAAATAGTTCGTTCCGACATATTTACAGCATGCAGAAAAAAGTACGTGTACCACCTTCTTCAAAGCTTTAAAACTGAGAGACTAGATTGCCTTGCAACAGATACGACGACAGGAAAAAAACGGAAATGGCTAGATCGAAATTTGAAATAAAGTTAATATGATAAATTATTATAGCCTCGGCAAAGGCTTTAGTTTTATAACACAGGTTCCGTTACACTATGCAAGTCTATAGTATCTAAGCTCTTTCAGCAATAATCTCTGTTAATTATGAGAGAAAATACGTCTCGACAACTTCCGCTGCGCTTGCTGCTCTTATTGTTCAAATTGCTTTCGGAGTCATCATCGCCGAGTTACAATTAGGAATCACCCGCAATCACACCTTAAGGGCGAGGAGCACATATGTATGTGTATACCAACACTGCTTTGTCGTTGAAACACAGATATCTGTAGCCGGGCACACTGACTTTCGAATATTTAAGACGACCGGGCTTGTGTAGTCCCCGAAACAAGTTTGTGAATGAAGAAAGAGTAAATGAGAAGAGTAAATGAGAAACAAAAGATAATTACTATTAAGACCCTTTCCACTTAAAATTTGTATGAAAAGTTTAACCGCAACCTGAACAGTTATTATGAGCAATTATTGCTGATACAGACGATTGGTAAGCACCTTTCTCGAAAAATCATTCCAATTTGTATACCATTTACCTATTGAAATTTGGAAAAGATAGTATACTAACTTTGTTCAAACGTATTTATTCGCAGATAAAGTTTGTTTTTTCTAAGATATGGCTAGTTTGGCTATGGTTATACGATACATCTGTCTAATCTGGCCTTTTTATACCATTTACCCATTGAAAATGAGTAAAAAATGGTATATTAACTTTGTGAAAATGTATGTACCAGGCAGAAGGAGGCGTGGCAGACCATACAAAGTATATATATTCTTGATCAGCATCAATAGCCGAGTCGATTGGGTCATATCCGTCTGTATGAACACACAGATCTCAGCAATTAAAAGAGCTAGAGACACCAGACTTGGTGAGAGTGTGCGTGTATTGAATACGCAGATCGAGTTTGTTTCAAACTTGAAGTGCCACGCCCACCGCCTCCGTAAATCGATTAATTCGTTTTTCGAATTTTTGCAATTAATTCAATAACGAAAACAGATAAGCGCACCAAATTTGGTAGGAGGGTGTCTTGCAATATTATGCAGAAGTTGGATTTTTAACGCCCAACGCTCCCATAAAACGAAATTTTTTAATTATAACAGCACTAAAAAAAATGGAAGCACCAAATTTGGAAGTAAGGTCCCTGGTAACGTTACGCAGAATTCGAATTTTCAAATTGGATTCCAAAAATCGATTTTGTTAATCGGTAAATCAAATTATAGGAAAAGTAGAAAAGTTTCCGAATTTTTAATAATATTAAAAATTAATTACTTTTATACGGTAAACTAATAAAAACACATCGCATATTTTCAAAGTCAAATACACATGCATTGACGCTAATGGTACATAACGACTGCGCATCTACCGCTTCCCAGGTTCAATTCAATTTTCCATGTTCGTCAATTTGATTAAAAATATACTATATTTTTCAAATAATAAACAAGTGAAGAAAGCTACAGTCGAGTGCACTCGACAGTAAGATACCATTTACCTTTCGCTGTTAAAAACTAATTCTTAATATTAATTACTTTTATTCGGCGAATAACAACGCATCGCATATTTTCGAGGACAAATTCACATGCATTGACGCTAATGGCACATGCCGACTGCACACTGACTACACTGTGCGTGCGCAGTCGGCGTGCGCAGTCGACGTCGGCGTCGGCGTCGGCGTCGGCGTCAGGCCTCTACTGCTGTGAGCGAAACTTCTCGTGCCTATAACTTCTGTGTTTATTGTCCGATCGGATTTAAATTTAAAGGGTTGGTCAATATTATTATTATCTACAATAATAACTAAAAAAAATTTCGGAAACTTTTCTACTTTTCCTATAATTTGATTTACCGATTTACAAAATCGATTTTTGGGGGCGGTAGGCGTGGCATCCAAAATTTGAAAATCAAAAATTCTCCGTAATGTTACCAGGCATCTTACTTTCAAATTTGGCGCTTCTAGCTTTTCTAGTGTTCTTTTAAACTATAAAAATGTGTTTTTTAGAGGCGGTGGGCGTGGCATCAAAAATTCTAAAATCCAACTTCTGCATAATGTTGCAAGACACCCTCCTACCAAATTTGGTGCGTTTATCTCTTTTTGTTATTGAATTATTTGCAAAAAATCGAAATACGCATTTATCGATTTGCGGAGGCGGTGGGCGTGGCACATCAAGTTTGAAATAAACTTCTTGTGTGTATTGAATACACGCACACTCCCACCAAGTCTGGAGCCTCTAGCTCTTTTAATAGCTGAGATCTGTGTGTTCATACAGACGGACAGCCGGACAGACGGACAGACAGACGGACATGACCAAATCGACTCGGCTATTGATGCTGATCAAGAATATATATACTTTGTATAGTCTGCCACGCCTCCTTCTGCCTGTTACATACATTTGCACAAAGTTAATATACCATTTTTTACCCATTTTCAATGGGTAAATGGTATAAAAAAAAGCAAGTGAAGAAAGCTACAGTCGAGTGCACTGGACTGTAAGATACCATTTACCTTCGGCTGTTAAAAACTAATTCTTAAAATTAATTACTTTTATTCGGCGAATAACAACGCATCGCATATTTTCGAGGACAAATTCACATGCATTGACGCTAATGGCACATGCCGACTGCACACTGACTACACGACGACTGTGCGTGCGCAGTCGGCGTGCGCAGTCGGCGTCGGCGTCGGGCCTCTACTGCTGTGAGCGAAACTTCTCGTGCCTATAACTTCTGTGTTTATTGTCCGATCGGATTTAAATTTATAGGGTTGGTTAATATTATTATTATCTACAATAATACTTAAAAAAATTTCGAAAACTTTTCTACTTTTCCTATAATTTGATTTACCGATTTACAAAATCGATTTTTGGGGGCGGTAGGCGTGGCATCCAAAAGTTGAAATTCCGCATTCTCCGTAATGTTACCAGGCACCTTACTTCCAAATTTGGTGCTTCTAGCTTTTCTAGTGTTCTTTTAAACTATAAAAATGTGTTTTTTAGAGGCGGTGGGCGTGGCATCCAAAAGTCTAAAATCCAACTTCTGCATAATGTTGCAAGACAACCCCCTACCAAATTTGGTGCGTTTATCTCTTTTCGTTATTGAATTATTTGGAAAAAATCGAAATACGCATTTATCGATTTGCGGAGGCGGTGGGCGTGGCACATCAAGTTTGAAATAAACTTCTTGTGTGTATTGAATACACGCACACTCCCACCAAGTCTGGTGCCTCTAGCTCTTTTAATAGCTGAGATCTGTGTGTTCATACAGACGGACAGACGGACAGACAGACGGACATGACCAAATCGACTCGGCTATTGATGCTGATCAAGAATATATATACTTTGTATGGTCTGCCACGCCTCCTTCTGCCTGTTACATACATTTGCACAAAGTTAATATACCATTTTTTACCCATTTTCAATGGGTAAATGGTATAACAAGTGAAGAAAGCTACAGTCGAGTGCACTCGACAGTAAGATACCATTTACCTTTCGCTGTTAAAAACTAATTCTTTATTATAATTACTTTTATTCGGCGAATAACAACGCATCGCATATTTTCGAGGACAAATTCACATGCATTGACGCTAATGGCACATGCCGACTGCACACTGACTACACGACGACTGTGCGTGCGCAGTCGGCGTCGGCGTCGGCGTCGGGCCTCTACTGCTGTGAGCGAAACTTCTCGTGCCTATAACTTCTGTGTTTATTGTCCGATCGGATAATTAAATTTATAGGGTTGGTCAATATTATTATTATCTACAATAATACCTAAAAAAAATTTCGGAAACTTTTCTACTTTTCCTATAATTTGATTTACCGATTTACAAAATCGATTTTTGGGGGCGGTAGGCGTCGCATCCAAAAGTTGAAATTCCGCATTCTCCGTAATGTTACCAGGCACCTTACTTCCAAATTTGGTGCTTCTAGCTTTTCTAGTGTTCTTTTAAACTATAAAAATGTGTTGTGGCAGTGGGCGTGGCATCCAAAAGTCTAAAATCCAACGTCTGCATAATATTGCAAGACACCCTCCTACCAAATTTGGTGCGTTTAACTCTTTTCGTTATTGAATTATTTGCAAAAAATCGAAAAACGAATTTATCGATTTACGGAGGCGGTGGGCGTGGCACTTCAAGTTTGAAACAAACTCGATCTGCGTATTCAATACACGCACACTCTCACCAAGTCTGGTGTCTCTAGCTCTTTTAATTGCTGAGATCTGTGTGTTTATACAGACGGACAGACAGACGGACATGACCAAACCTACTCGGCTATTGATGCTGATCAAGTATATATATACTTTGTATGGTCTGCCACGCCTCCATCTGCCTGTTGCATACATTTGCACAAAGTTAATATACCATTTTTTACCCATTTTCAATGGGTAAATGGTATAAAAATCATCTGACCCGCGCAAGACTGGAACTCGCGACCTCACGAATTCTGGAACTTGCGAGCCAACCCTCTAACAATCAGACCACACAGAGTGACGCAATGCGATCGGAAAATAAAACTTTTATTGACGCCGGCCCTCTGCTGCATCGGTTCAACGTTTTAGTTGGGAATCACTAACGCCCATAACTTTGTATGAGGAATCCTAACTCCTAACTTCTCTGTTTATTGTCCGATCGGGTTGCAATTTATAGGGTAGATCAGTACTGTTATAAGCTATGTTATTTCTCTAGTTTATAATACAATAAAAACGATTTATGAGGGCTGTGGGCGTGGCATTAAAAAGTTGTAAAGCCGCATCCTGCGTAATGTTACCAGAGACCTTACTTCCAAATTTGGTGCTTTCTAGTGTTCTTATAATTGAAAAAATTCGTTTTATAGGGGCGTGGGATCCAAAAGTCTAAAATCCAACTTCTGCATAATGTTGCAAGACACTCTCCTACCAAAGTTGTTGATTATATCTCATATTATTATTTATTTATTTATTGAGTTATTTGCAATTAGTTATTGCAAATAATAAAATTTGTACCATTTTTCCCCATTTTCAATGGGTAAATGGTATAATTGTGGTCTACCATATCTCTGCCATTTACATACATTTGCACAAAGCTAAGATACCATTTCTTCCATTATACGACTCTCACTGTAAGTCACTGAACATCATTGTGTGATGACTGATAAATGTTATTTTAGAATCTCAACCGAGGCACTAGTTAAAAATGTTCGAATTGGGTGAATAGTATCGTAAAGTCGTGCGTGCTCTACTATCGCTTTCATTACTTGTTACATTCTCGTGGCTAGCAAAAATATTAATCTACCCAATAAATTACAACCCGATCTACTGGTTTTAACCCACTTTTGTTAGCATCCAGTGTATCCATCTCTATTTTTGGTTACCACCTTTAATATTTTTTGGCATACTATTAATAATGGTTTGACCGCCCGTGTATAATTTTTGCTTATTTGAAATGAACTTTTTGCTAATACTTATACAAATTTAAAAAGGGATTTAAATTGGGTGATTGGTTTGAATACATTTCCATCAAACAGTAACATAACATTTTCCAATATAGAACAAATGAAGAAAGCTACAGTCGAGTGCACTCGACAGTTAGATACCATTTACCTATGGCTGTTAAAAAATAATTCTTAATATTAATCACTTATATTCGGCGAACTATTATCGCGTTTTTTTGAAGTCAAATACACATGCATTGACGCTAATGGCACATGCCGACTGCTCGCTGAGTATACGGCGACTGTGCGTGCTTAGTCGGCGTCAGCGTCGGGCCTCTGCTGCTGTAAGGGAAACTTCTCGTGCCTATAACTTCTGTGTCCGATCGGATTTAAATTTACAGGGTTGGTCGATATTATTATTATCTACAATAATACCTAAAAAAAAATTCGGAAACTTTTCTACTTTTCCTATAACTTGATTTAAGGGTATGAAAAGGGTTTCTTGTTATATGCTACATCAATTACAGATGATAACAAGTTAGTATATACATGTTTACATACATCGAAAAAAGTATCCACGCTTTCAAATACATACACAACAATATAAAACACACACATAAAAATAAATAAGCTCAAGTTTGCTGTACAAATTTACGTAATTTGTATGTACATTTATATGTGTACATTTGTATGTCTTACTGCTGCAGTTTATATCTATTATGCGTACATCCAAAATATATATGTATGCACACACACCAAAACATAAACAATCACACACAAACATAAATATGTGCGAGTATGCCATATAAATGTACGTGATTACCGGCCACTCAATCGTTGGCGCTCTGTGAATTCGAAATAGTCTAACACCTTTTTGTGGAACACGAAATATGTCGTCGCCAGTTTTTTGGGCATTGAACTTTTGAGGTTTTTAATGCTGAGCATGACATGCGTAAATGGAAACGGACGTGAATACGATGCCGCGAAGATTGGTGCAGAGACTGCGCCCCATGCCACAGAAACATATGTACATATGATTGAATATGTATGTATTCATATATGTATGAAAGTAGTATGATATACAAACTCATCCGAGCTTGCAAAATATTAAACACACAGTCTCCAACACAAACATACATATATATATACATTACGTGAATGCAATATTTAATTAATGTTTAGTAAAAGACAGCCGCCGAAAAAAGTGAAAATAAAACAAAAGTACAACCTCAAAAATCAACCTCAATTACATTACATTATAGTGCAAAAGAAAATAATACTTTATATATATAAAAAATGAATATGCTAACTAAAAAAATTAATTTTTTTCAGCGCACAATAATATGTAATGGGTTTGAATGCACGACCTAATTTAATTGGTAAGTTGTTATATTAACTCTCACAACTAATCACAGACCAGGTTCAGGTAATTATTTAAAAGCAATTAAAAGTTACTTTCGGCGAGACGAATTTACTTGTATAAGTGTCATCCTATTTCCTTCGTTAAAATATAAAATAGTTATCTAATCTTAATTAAGTAAAAATGTAGGTTGGTTTTCAGACTTCCACTCGTCCTCATACAAAATTTTAATAAATTAAAAAAAAGATTGCCAGATATTGAAATGATATTACTTATTATACCAATAACAAGTAAAACAAGTGAAGAAAGCTCCAGTCGAGTGCAGTGGACAGTAAGATACCATTTACCTTTGGCTGTTAAAAAAAAATATTAATTATTTTTATTCGGCGAACTACAATAATAACAACGCATCGCATATTTTCGAAGTCAAATACACATGAATTGACGCTGATAGCACATGCCGACAGCACGCTGACTGCACGACGACTGTGCTTGCGCATCTATCACTTTGTATCCCAGGTTCAAATCCCAGTCAGTCAAGGATTCTTTTTGACTTGCTAAAAACAATTGGTCTTTCTCACGAGTTCTTGAATCTGCGAACCAAACCCCTAACCACACAGTGTTGCGCAACGCGATTGGAAAATGAATCTTTTATTGACGGCGGTCCTCTGGTGCGTCGGTTCAACGTGTTAGTTGGGAATTACTAGCGCCCATAACTTTGTATGGGGAATTCTAACTCCTATAACTTCTTTGTTTATTGCCCGATCGTGTTGTATGTTATTGGGTAGATCAGTACTCAAGCTACCAGAAAATAAAAAAAAAAATATTTTGCTACTTCTCTACTTTTCTTATTATTCAATAATAACTATTTATGGAGGCGGTGATCGTGGCATCCAAAAGTGTAAAATCTAACCTCTGCATAATGTTGCAAGACATCTTCTACCAAATTTGGTGCGCTTATCTCTTTTCGTTATTGAATTATTTGCAAAAAATCTAAAAACGAAAAAAGTTTGAAATCAATTTCTTGTGTGTATTGAATACACGCACACTCCCACCAAGTCTGGTGTCTCTAGCTGATATCAGTGTGTTCATACAGACGGACAGACAGACGGACATGGCCTAATCGATTCTGCTATTGATACTGATGAATCTATTGAGGAACCAACTGTTTGGAATGGGAACTTTTTCCTTGTTGGAGCGAGGCCTGCCCATAACCTCTGTCGAACCACATTTGGATTTTAAAGAAAGTCATTACGGTACTCTTTATTCGCAGCTCCTCTGGTCAAGCTCTGTACATCGAGGTACTTCCACTTTATCTTTAAACAATTACGAATTCGTGGTCCAATATTCCATAAAGTAGCCTCTTATGACAAGCATACAATTTCTGCGGTGGTATTCTAAGTCCCACCAACCAAAAAGGACAACGGGTTAAAATGGCTTGCACAAATTTATTTAACAGGCATTTATTTAAACGCATCGTTCTCCGGAGGAGACACTAAACTTGAGATAAAGTTACCTTCATGATGCGCATATCAAATTAGTTTAGATAACATATACCTAATTAATATCGGCTGGATTCTACGCATGCGGTAGACTTTTTATGTAAGATCGGCTTGTAAAGATGGGTAATGTTTGGTTCCTATTGTGTCGCGACAATACATACGCGTTTTGCTTTTATTCAAGTCGTTACAGTGAAGTTGTTAAAAATAATATAAATATGAATTTGTTTCCTTACATATTTTGGTACCTTTTTAGGTTGATTAATAATACATCAATATTAAAGTATTAGAAATGTCTTATTATAGTATGTACATTATAAAATCTGCAAGGGAGAAGAATATATTCTTGGAGGAGTGATCAATTTTGCAATGCTTCGCACGTTCTTTACAAATGTTTCCTCAAGTATACATACCAATATTCATCTTTTTTATATATGTACATATGTATGTTAACGTAACTGGAAGCGAAATCTCAACCTATTGTTGTCATTGTTGCTATATTTTCTTGCTGTTGCCGGAATAAACGCGATTCCCGCTTCATTCTGTTGCGGAGTTGCTGTGGTGTCTCCTGATGCGACTGGCACATTGTTTACCGGCTCGGCAACTCTAAAGGCACACCCCTGTCATCTTGGTTTGGCCGGTTCTCCTTGTTCTGTTACCCATTGCGCGACGCACATTATGAGCTGCATTGTGTGCTTGAGTTTCTCGGAAGAGAAGGTAAAGAAAACAATTCCTTCAATACAATCAACATTTCCTTACTTCATGTTGAGTTTTTGTTTTTGCCGGCTTTGTATTGGGTCCATATATTTACAGTGCATTAATTCGTTGTATTATTACCTTTCACTCTTTCAGTTTTCGTTCTACTATTTTCCCTTCATCTACCTATTAAGCTGATTATTAAGCTGGTGTCATTGTCTGTTCTTGCTTATGAATTTAGATATACGTACCGCATTATACTGCTTTGCAAGAGACAAAGTTCAAATATATGTTTGCGATCTAACTAGTACTGGTACTCGCAAAAACATACAAAATGTGTTTTTTAATTTATTAAAATATATTTTGACTCTATAAAATATATACACATATTATTGATCAGCTAGAACATCCACGTCAATCTAGTCACGTTTGTAATCCACCTACAGTATAATAAAGCAAAAACATTGAAAACGTGTTTTTAGGAAGGAAATAATTCATTAACATTCATTAACATATTCATGTATTGCAAACAATTCGCGACAATTTTGATGAAGGAAAAAAATTAATTGTCCTTTCCTCCAATGCGTTTGGGACTGGATCACAAAAGGGAATTTTGGAAGCAGTTCATCACCGTTCGAATCTTAGACAATCTCCGCCGCAGACCCTGTTTCAGACTTTGAATCCCAGCTTGGGGCCTGTGGTTTCTGGCTTCCTTTTTGTCGCATTGTCGCGGGTATCGTATCGATCCATTGATCTTACCGAAATGAATGATTGTGAAGTTGACTGTGCAGGCAGAGCAGACAAAATGAAATGACCACAGTCACAACACACTTTTGTAGAAATACATACCTTATGCATGTCTGCATACAAGTAAAACCAATCTGACCACAACAACAAAATGACATCAACAGCAGAAGAGAAACAATGCAAGCTCAGACTCTCATGCGACGCACGGTTTTAAAATAAGCAGCAAGTGACACTTTTGTTTTATATTCGCAACTTTTTATACTGAATATCAGAACAATGAAAACTTCGTAGTAAAAACTTACACATATTAAAGCTTATATAAAGTATCGATGAGCCTCCATAACTAAATGAATATACAAATGTAACTGTGTTCAAAAAAACACATGTACATGTGGAACTCATGTGATTAAGCTGAAACATCAGAGTACAGAAAATATTTTTAGTTTTAAGAATACGCTAGTAGAATGTAAATCTGCTTGCGCCGAAATTCATTTAATATATGAAGTTATAGGGGCGAGAAGTTTCCCATACATATAACAGCATAGGCGCTGCAGATAGTCAATACATGTGTGGTTGACTGTGAAAAAAGCGATGCGTTTGATTTTTAGAATAATTTTTTACCCATTGAAAATGGGTAAAAAATGGTATATTAACTTTGTGAAAATGTATGAAACAGGCAGAAGGAGGCGTGGCAGACCATACAAAGTATATATATTCTTGATCAGCATCAATAGCCGAGTCGATTTGGTCATGTCCGTCTGACTTGGTGGAAGTGTGCGTGTTGAATATGCAGATCAAGTTTATTTTAAACTTGAAGTGTCACGCCCACCGCCTCCACAAATCGATAAATTCGTTTTTCGATTTTTTGCAAATAATTCAATAACGAAAATAGATAAACGTACCAAATTTAGTAGGAGGCTGTCTTGTAACATTATGCGGAAGTTGGATCTTAGACTTTTGGATACCATGCCCACCGCCTCTATAAATCACGCTTTTATAATTTAAAATAACACTAGAAAAGCTTAAAGTACCAAATTTAAAAGTAAGGTCCCTGATAACGTTATGCACAATGCCATGGATGCCATGCCCACCGCCACCAATAATCGATTTTGTAAAACGGTAAATCAAATTATAGGAAAAGTAGAAAAGTTTCCGATTTTTTTAAAGGTATTATTGTAGATAATAATAATATCGACCAACCCTATAAATTTTAATCTGATCGGACAATAAAGCACGAGAAGTTTCCCTTACAGCAGCAAAAGGCCCGACGCCGACGTCGACGCCGACGCCGACTGAGCACGCACAGTCGTCGTGTAATCAGCATGCAGTCGGCATGTGCCATTAGCGTCAATGCATGTGTTTTTGACTTCGAAAATATGCAATGCGTTGTTAATAGTTCGCCTAATATAAGTAATTAATATTAAGAATTATTTCTTAACAGCCATAGGTAAATGGTATCTTACTGCCGAGTGCACTCGACTGTAGCTTTCTTCACTTGTTTCAATACTAAATTATTTAAAATTGTTGAATATAATGAAGCTGTTTTGAATTTCCAGAGAAATCTCTGAAAAATGAGGAAGTGGAAACCTCTCCATGTGCATAGTTTTTATTAGAAACCTGCCAGTACAAAATAAGAAATATTGATATGAAAAAAAAACGTGTTTGAAAGAACCCTATATCTCCCATAAGTTTGAATCCCCAGGAAAAAAATTGCGATCTGCTTGCATTTCAAAGCGATCATTCCATAAAAACAGAACGTTGACGACGTACTCGCTTATGTTTCAAATGTGCGCATGAGAGTTCACTGCCTTTTCGACAGAACACAAGAGTTACAAGACAAAGGAAAGTCAAGGTTCTCCTCGAATCAATTGCTCGCCCCTCTTCTGACCTGAGTCTGCCCTGCTGTTGTCTCAGTTTTGCTTCCCCTCTATCTTGTCTTCAATTTTATGCATACGAATCTGCGGTAGAAGTGTTGGTGTTGGAGTCAAGGTGGTGATGGTACCTGGTATGTTTCACTGTCCAGATTGCACGTGTGTTGTTGTTGTACGTCTTTATTTCTGTGTGTTGTCGTTATCTGTTTTCATATTCCTCAACTGGTTTATATTCAGTTCGTCTTGGTTAAGCACTACACCCACACACAAATTCCGTGATATATCAACCAGTACTTTCGCGTGGCATGCGGCTTTGCCTTAAGCTTTCGGGTTCGACTATGGTCGAGGCATCGTAAATATATGTGTGTATCTGTATGTACGTTTGTATATGCAACAGTCTCTGTCTGCTTGGCGAACGAGATGGTATGCAAAAACTCAATGCACTCCTCAGGTCTGATGCAAAAGGATTGTGGATAATCGCGAATCTTTTCATAACACTAAAGGTTCTCATAATTTTTGTTAAATACCGTATATATATATATAGTATTGAAGATCTATGCAAAGGTGTATTAATACGATATTAACTTATAACTTATTTTCAGAACGCAACAAAAAGAAGTATGTGCCAAGTTTCATCGTTGTAACAAACATGACGACAGACTGAAAGTCGTGTCATATACATATGTATTTTTTCGAGCTCGGACGCAATATGCAATGTTATATTGCATTTTATTGAAAAATCTTTATTATTATAATTTTTTGAAAATCTGAGAGGCTAGTTTGAATTGGAACAGACGGACTTATGTTGATCAATAATATATATAATTTAATAATATATATACTTTATATGGTCAGAGATGTTTCTTTCTGTGCTTTTCATCTGAGTATGATACACAGGAATCAACATGGTTTTGTAAATATATAATCTTTGTATGATCTGTCACGCCTCCTTCTACCTGTTATAATTATTTGCTCAAAAGTAATATACAATTCCTTTACCAATTTTCAATGAATAAATGGTAAAAAAGAAGTAGGTGCACGGCACAGTTAAATTCCATTCATCCCATTCGAAAAGCTATGGATACTTTATAAGACCAGAAATTTTGTGTTTGTATGTTCATTTTTGCAAAAAAATACAAATGAAGAAATCTTCAGTCGAGTGCTCTCCACAGTAAGAAACTATTTTCCTTTGGCTGTAAAAAATATTTCTTAATATAAATTAATTCGACAAAATGAAAACTACGCATCGCGTATTTCTGCAGTCAAATACACATGTATTGGCACATGCCGACTGCACGACGACTGTGCGTGCGCAGTATCGTAAATGGCTTTTAATAAGAAACTAAGATTAAAGTAACCTAATTTTAGGTTAATTTGAAGGGAGTGTTAAGTTCATTAGCATGAATTAACATCACACGCACATGCCGGTCTCACAATACAGCCAAACGCATTGTCGCTGGCCCTCTGCTGCGAATTTGCACTTCTGTTTGTGTAAGAAAATCACTTTTCCCTAATAAGTTTGTGGTTTAATATACCAAATATCCGTTGAAAATGGGTGAAAAGTATGCAACAGGCAGGAAGAGGCTTATTTCAAATTTTAGGTACCACGCCTACCACCCTTGAAAATAGTAAAAGGTGTTTTCCGATTTTTTACCTAAAACGCAAATAGTATTAGAGATATAATCTATGGTAACATTACGTAGAATATAGATTGTGAACTTTTAGATGTTATGCATATTGCCGCTATAAATCGATTTTTTTCAAATTTTAAGAAAAGTTTCATAAAATACAAAACTAAATATTTCAATATTTCGTTAACAGTGGTATTTAGTATTTAGAATTTGTAATAGTTTTCTGAGTTAGGTAAATTGCATTTAACTGTGGAGCGTAACCATAGATTTCTTTACGTGGTTGTAGTTTTATTATTTAGAAGTGACAAGCGCTACTTTGCAGTGGCTGAAATTGATTTCAACAGCATTGTAAGCAAATAACTTTATACAGAACCAGAAACAAATGTACACTAATGTATGTATATGTATATTACACTGGTTAAAATCGGTCAACCATTCATATTAAAGCAAAGAGACCCAAACACGCAAACTATATTTAAGTTGTCATCAAAGCAGAGTTGTCATTAAAAAGCTATAAAGCATTTTGAAAACACATTTCAAGTAATTGTCAAGTAATTACCTAATTAAAGTTGTTAACGTTCGTTACCTTCTGAAATAATTGTATTGTAAGTGCTTCTGTTGTTGTTCAGCTACATCAGAAATGCTGGTCCTTAAGCAAGATAACCTAGTATACATTTTCTGGATAAATAAAAAAAAGTCGTTACTTTCGAAGAACCGAAATTTACATACCCTTGCTGACTATATTTATACCATTTACCCATTGAAAATGGGTAAAAAATGGTATATTAACTTTGTGCAAATGTATGTAACAGGCAGAAGGAGGCGTGGCAGACCATACAAAGTATATATATTCTTGATCAGCATCAATAGCCGAGTCGATTTGGTCATGTCCGTCTGTCCGTCTGTATGAATGCACTAATCTCAGCTATTAAAAGAGCTGGAGACACCAGACTTGGTGGGAGTGTGCGTGTTGAATATGCAGATCGAGTTTATTTTAAACTTAATCGATAAATTTGTTCGATTTTTTGCAAATAATTCAATAACGAAAATAGATAAACGCACCAAATTTGATAGGAGGCTGTCTTGCAACATTATGCAGAAGTTGGATCTTGGACTCTTAGATGCCACGCCCACCGCCTCCAGAAAACACATTTTTTTTAGTTTAAAAGAACACTAGAAAAGCTAGAAGCACCAAATTTCGAAGTAAGGTGCCTGGTAACATTACGGAGAATGCAAAATTTCAACTTTTGGATGCCACGCCTACCGTCTCCAAATTTTGTAAATCGGTAAATCAAATTAAAGGAAAAGGAGAAAAGCTTCCGAAATTTTTTTTCCGATCCGATCGGACAATAAACACAGAAGTTATAGGCACGAGAATTTTCGCTCACAACAGTAGAGGTCCGACGCTGACGCCGACTGCGCACGCAGAGTCGTCGTGTAGTAAGTGTGCAGTCGGCATGTGCCATTAGCGTCAATCCATGTTAAATTAAATTAGTGCAAACGAAAGTAACAGCAAAATCTTGACTATAACTATAAAAAACAAGTGAAGAAAGCTACAGTCGAGTGCACTCGACAGTAAGATACCATTTACCTTTCGCTGTTAAAAACTAATTCTTAATATTAATTACTTTTATTCGGCGAATAACAACGCATCGCATATTTTCGAGGACAAATTCACATGCATTGACGCTAATGGCACATGCCGACTGCACACTGACTACACGACGACAGTGCGTGCGCAGTCGGCGTGCGCAGTCGGCGTCGGCGTCGGGCCTCTACTGCTGTGAGCGAAACTTCTCGTGCCTATAACTTCTGTGTTTATTGTCCGATCGGATTTAAATTTATAGGGTTGGTCAATATTATTATTATCTACAATAATACCTAAAAAAAATTTCGGAAACTTTTCTACTTTTCCTATAATTTGATTTACCGATTTACAAAATCGAATTTTGGGGGCGGTGGGCGTGGCATCCAAAAGTTGAAATTCCGCATTCTCCGTAATGTTACCAGGCACCTTACTTCCAAATTTGGTGCTTCTAGCTTTTCTAGTTTTCTTTGAAACTATAAAAATGTGTTTTTTAGAGGCGGTGGGCGTGGCATCCAAAATTTTAAAATCCAACTTCTGCATATTGTTGCAAGACACCTTCCTACCAAATTTTGTGCGTTTATCTCTTTTCGTTATTGAATTATTTGGAAAAAATCGAAATACGCATTTATCGATTTGCGGAAGCGGTGGGCGTGGCACATCAAGTTTGAAATAAACTTCTTGTGTGTATTGAATACACGCACACTCCCACCAAGTCTGGTGCCTCTAGCTCTTTTAATAGCTGAGATCTGTGTGTTCATACAGACGGACAGACGGACAGACAGACGGACATGACCAAATCGACTCGGCTATTGATGCTGATCAAGAATATATATACTTTGTATGGTCTGCCACGCCTCCTTCTGCCTGTTACATACATTTGCACAAAGTTAATATACCATTTTTTACCCTTTTTCAATGGGTAAATGGTATAAAAAAGTTACCTTCGAGGAACCAAATTTTACATACCCTTGCAGACTATTGTTATAATTTGTATATTACGCATTGTCAATGAATACTCTCTTAAAGGATATACAAATTTCATTTGTGCAAATAAAAGTAACAGCAAAAATTCTGAAGTGGCATAGCACACAAAGTTTTTATTCATAAGAAAAAAATAATAAAAAGTATGTGCAGGATTTGAACGGTTAATCCAGCGATTTCAAGACAAAATCTCTACTCATTAGACCATTAGACACGGGCGGTGGGCGTGGCATCAACAAGTTGTAAATCCGCAATCTGCGATTTGTTGCCTACCAAAGTTGAGACTTTCAGCTTTTCCTTATAAATCAAAATATTCGTTTTATAGAGGCGGTGGGCGTGACATCCAAAAGTTGAAAGTTAAACTTCTGCGTAATACTGCAAGAGACCTTTTTAACAAATTTAATGCATTTAGCTCTTTCAATTTGCGGATGCGGTAGGTGTGACACATAAAGTTATATATATAATTTTAAACTTCTTATGTGTATTGTAAATACGAACTGTACCACCAAGTTTGGTATCTCTGCATGTTCATACAGACGGGCAGACAGACGGACATGATCAAATCGACTCACAAAGTTAAGCCACCATTTTTATACCATTTACCCATTGAAAATGGGTAAAAAATGGTATATTAACTTTGTGCAAATGTATGTAACAGGCAGAAGGAGGCGTGGCAGACCATACAAAGTATATATATTCTTGATCAGCATCAATAGCCGAGTCGATTTGGTCATGTCCGTCTGTCTGTCCGTCTGTCCGTCTGTATGAACACACAGATCTCAGCTATTAAAAGAGCTAGAGGCACCAGACTTGGTGGGAGTGTGCGTGTATTCAATACACACAAGAAGTTTATTTCAAACTTGATGTGCCACGCCCACCGCCTCCGCAAATCGATAAATGCGTATTTCGATTTTTTCCAAATAATTCAATAACGAAAAGAGATAAACGCACCAAATTTGGTAGGAGGGTGTCTTGCAACATTATGCAGAAGTTGGATTTTAGAATTTTGGATGCCACGCCCACCGCCTCTAAAAAACACATTTTTATAGTTTAAAAGAAAACTAGAAAAGCTAAAAGCGCCAAATTTGAAAGTAAGGTGCCTGGTAACATTACGGAGAATGTTTGATTTTCAACTTTTTGATGCCACGCCCACCGCCCCCACACTATTGCATTTTAAGAAAAGTAGGGAAATAACAAAACATTTTTTTTAACACTCTTGTAGCCTACCATAGTACAGATCTACCCTATAAATCCGATCGGACAATAAACACAGAAGTTATAGGCACGAGAAGCTTCGCTCACAGCAGTAGAGGCCCGACGCCGACGCCGACTGCGCACGCCGACTGCGCACGCACAGTCGTTGTGTAGTCAGTGTGCAGTCGGCATGTGCCATTAGCGTCAATGCATGTGAATTTGTCCTCGAAAATATGCGATGCGTTGTTATTCGCCGAATAAAAGTAATTAATATTAAGAATTAGTTTTTAACAGCGAAAGGTAAATGGTATCTTATTGTCGAGTGCACTCGACTGTAGCTTTCTTCACTTGTTTTTTTTCATTTTCAATGAGTAAATGGTATTATATAGTATATAATAACAGCAAGAACCTGAAGTAGCAGACCACACAACGTAATCAGCGTAATGTTACCAGGGAACGTTCTAACAAATTTGGTGATTAGCTTTTCTTGTGCTCTTATAACTCAAAAACTTCGTTGTATCAGGGCGGTGGGCGTAAATTGTAAGTCTACATCCGGCGTAATAATGCAAGGGACGTTCTTACCTAATTTGATGCTTCTAGCTCTTACAATAATTGCATTATTTGGAATAAATTCAAAAACGGTTTGCGGAGGCAGTGGGCATTGCACATAATGTTTGAAATAATCCTATTGTGTTTATGAAATACCAAATTCGGCGATTCTAGCTCTTGTAATAACTGAAATCTATGTGTTCATACACTGACAGACGGACATATGGACAAACGGACAGACAGACGGGAATGACTAAATCGAATCAACTATTGATGCTGATCAAGAATATTTATACTTTGTACAGTCAGCCACGGCTGCCTGTCTGTTACATACGTTTTCATAAAGTTTATATAACATTTTTTATCCATTTTTTTATGGTTGAATACAATCTATTTGTTTCCCTTTCTTTTCAGTACTCTAATTATGCGAACGACGGCTCTCCAATGTCCAGTTCTGACGTTGAAACTTTTAATGGCAGAATAGTTTACAATCTTGATGGAAGTGCATTTATTATCGATGCAGGCGACGTGAATTTAAACTCCAGCAGTGCTACTAAAACCACAACCACTTCTACAGCTTTAGAATTAGCCTCGACTAAGCAAAAAGAAGCTGAGACATTTCCTAAATTTTTGGAAAAGCGAGAACAGTGTCAGAGTTTAAATGCATCTGATTTGGGATCCTGTACCAGCTCAGAAGGTTGGGAATTAAGTCCGAAAATCCACTCTTTTCGTGTGGTTTCTGCACAAGATGCAAGCATACATTGCCATGGCCCCAGCAATACTTTGCTGATGTACAGACTAAAGCCTATTTTGATGTGTTTCATATGCAAACTATC
This sequence comes from Zaprionus bogoriensis, assembly GCA_035046045.1. NCBI lineage: Eukaryota > Metazoa > Arthropoda > Insecta > Diptera > Drosophilidae > Zaprionus > Zaprionus bogoriensis. The sequence continues at coordinate 175,685 of JAWNOI010000221.1, forward strand.
TTTCGGTAACGTGAACTCATTTAGCTTGCATGCAAACACGGAGCACAAGCTCAACTTAATAGACCTTGAACAGCAGCTCCTGAATCGCGAATATTCCAGTGCCATCATTCAGCGTAACATGGATGAAAAACCGCAGATTTCGTTTCTTCAGCCTCTCGATGCCAACACGGTTGGTAGTAGATTAAACGTTAAAGCCAGCAATTTTTTAGAACCAATTGATTCGCTGGCTATTGAAGGCAATCAGAATAATACTCCTACTCCGTGCTCTCTTTTGTCGACTGTGAAATCCAGAATAAAAGATAATAACAACACCGACGACATTGATAATGGTGATGGTGATGGTGCTGAGACATCAATGACAACAGTAATACCAACAACTAATCTAAATACCAGTGTAGTGACCTCTACACTCAAAGTAGATGCAAACTCTACTGTGAAATATGGTTCCTTAAATTCAGCAACAACAAAGACTAATATTCCTTCAAAAACGTGTGCATCCACACCATTAATATCACCATGCACCTTATCTGCGACGGCATCAGCAGTAACTCCAGCCCAATCCCCGATTTCACAGTCAGTGAACACATCGGAAATACGTACACCCGCATCCGTAACTACACCTGAACCATCAACGCTTGAAGAACGGCAAGACGATTCGCCTTTGGCGGATCCGAAAGCAGCTAGTACTGATAATATAAGTAACGATAAGTCCATCAAACGCAACAAGGATGCCCAAATCCCTATCTCAACTTCAGCCTCCGTAAGCGAATCGTCACCAATGCATGCTGCAGACTCTGATGCATCATTTTCTGCAGCTGACATATTGCAAAGGCACTTGCTGCTTCTGCAACAGCAACAGGTAGCTAATACTGCCTGTGTTTTTCCGTCGATACAGACGCAAGCGCAGGCGCAGCTAAGTTCTTTTCAAGCCTCCCTAGCAGTCTTCGCGAGCGAACAAAATTCAAGAGGTGTCAAATTACTAACGGAATTTCTACAGCTGCATCATCATCAGCAGCAACAGCAAATGCAATCATCGTTCCCCACACATTGTTCAGAACATCCAGACTTTAAGGGTGCTGACTGCAAAATATGCGAGTTGATCGACGTTCAACACCGAATGAGGTCTCCAGCGACGCCCCAGCCCCAATGTCATCTACAGCAACAATCGCAGCGGTCTCCGAATACAAGCAGCAGTGTTTTGTCTACGTCCATGCCCATCTCACCCAGCTCTTCATCGGTTGCTAGTGGTAATACGACTGCATCAAGCTTTACAATAGGAGCCTGCTCCGACCACATTAATGGCCGCCCCCAGGGCGTGGATTGTGCTCGGCAAGTGTTCAAAGTCTTTTATTTTCCTTGAAATATATATGTATGTTAAAAATCCAATCGCATCCAATTTAGGTATTACAAATTGAACTAGCACAATTAAAACATGTAGAGAAAGCTAGAGTCGAGTGCACTCTACAGTAAGATAAGATACAGTGAGATTTACCTTTGGCCGTTTGGTGTGGTATCCGGCGTATTTCTACTGGGGACGTTTCTACCCAATTTGATGCACTTAGCTCTTATAATAATTGCGTTATTTGCAATAAATCGATAAACGGCACATAAACTATGAAATAAACTTCTTCTGTGTATAGCTAGCTCTGTGTGTTCATATAGACGGACAGAAGAACATACGGACAGACGTACCAAATCGACTCTGCTATTGATGCTGATCAAGAACATATAAATTTTGTATGTTCTGCCTGCTATATTCATTTTCAGAATGTGAGGATGCCAGATACCATTTTACGTACGGTTGTTCTTGCGGCAGCTATATATTATGGTAAACTGATTTTAATAAAAATTTTAAGGAATATTGAGGGCATTACGGGCATGGCCACATCGACTCGCCTGTTGATGCCGATCCATAATATATGTATACATATACTGTTCAGCTGATCTAAAAAACATAGGCCGTTCGCCCACATTAAATGCATCTTCTGGGTTTAGACATGCTCATCAGTGAGATCTTGGATCTGCAAGGGTACAAGGGTAAAAGGAAAGGTAAAAGGAAACAAACCAAACTAAATTGCAGCTGAATTATTTTATTCAGGCGTAATATTACCAATTTGACCGTGAGAAGACAAATGCCATTGGCGCTTCATTTACACTAATCATTGGTGGTTTAAGGGTTGTATAACAATTCATAAATTTTCAACTGAGGGTTACAACGTACGTGCTGAACACAAAGGGGTGCGCTAGTAGTAATATGCGTAATTATTCCTGCTGTTTGAACTTTGGCAGTGTAATGGGATTTATTCATCGTACCAAATTTGATATGAGCAATGCTTCACAAATAACTCATTAGTTGATTTTTCACATCCGCTTTGTTGAGGGTGCTGGTCAGAGGGATCAATCCTGGTATTCATTAAAACGCAAATGAACCTTGGGACTTGTTCATTTCTATTTGTAGACGCGCATTGATTGCAACAGCATCAAGAAAATTACAGTAAGTAATATGTGGCATGTTTCTGTGACGTTATTATTTTCAAGAGTATTTTTAAAACCATTACCATATAACTCATTTGTAAAAATATGACTGAAATGAAACGTTACCTTCGAATAATTTCACCTTGAGATAATTTCACTAAGAGATTAGTTTGCGTTGCAGATGACGACGGACATAGCTAGATCGAGGCTAGTTGCAAGCTTCTAGCCTAAATATTATACCCTCTGCAAGGGTTTATTAATAATCTCAAGCAATCGGTAAATTATTCAGTTTTGCATTGTAGGAAAACTGTCATATCTATTTCAACTCAATGTTGCCGCCGAATACATTTCGGACATGGGCCTGAAATGTACGAACGACGAATAAGGCAGCTTAACTAAAATAAATTAAATCAATTGCGCTGATTTCGTTTAATAAGTGCTTTATGTATACGTCTGAAAACAGATTCTGGGTCTTCTGTACCAATTGTCACAATTAACGGGGAACTGGGAGCTGGGTAGTTAGCTTGGGCTTGGCATGAAAAATGTCATAAGCACTTGGCGGGTGACTCTGCTCGATTGGGTGCATTCTCATTTAAATGCAATATAGCTGTTGCTCAAATTATATAATTAAAATAAGTACACACATACATTGAAAGCAATAAAGTACAATGTAATCGAATAATGGGAGGTTCTCCTTTGGCAGCATAGAATGTACAGAAATGCCAAGGGCTGAGGTTAAAGCCCCTATACTGAAAACATTAATCCAATTCAATTAAACACATCGTTTTTATAATCACATCATCGAAATTACAGCACCAAAACTGAATATTTGCAATCAGATATTGGGATATAACAATCGTTGTCTCCGTAAAATATTTTTTTTAATTGCCTAATCGCTTTGGTTTATGTTACACATTTATTCCAGCTGTGAAATACTTTTAAGCTCGGCGCGTCTGAACAGTGGCGTTCAGATGTCTACTCGGAACTCGTGCAAAACCCTTAAGTGTCCTCAGTGTAATTGGCATTACAAATACCAAGAGACATTAGAGATTCACATGCGTGAAAAACACCCAGACGGGGAGAGTGCTTGTGGATATTGCCTTGCAGGTGAGAAATCTACTTAATATAGAGCAGTGTTGTTACTTGAAAATTTAAGATTTTTGGTTTAATTTAAACTTATTCCGATCAAAGAGTTCACAGTGCCTTCTTTTTCTATGTCTCAAAGGCCAACAACATCCCAGACTTGCACGTGGTGAGTCGTACTCATGCGGATATAAGCCGTACCGCTGTGAGATATGCAACTACTCTACAACTACGAAAGGCAACCTATCCATTCATATGCAATCGGATAAGCATCTGAATAACATGCAAGAGCTGAATAGTTCGCAGAACATGGTTGCTGCAGCCGCTGCTGCAGGCGCCAAGCTTTTATTGCCCAGTCCATCACCTCAAGGCGCTGGACAAGTCGTATGTGTGGGATCAGGCTCACAACAGCCGGCGCCGATGGCAGCCTCCAGCTCAAGTGTCAGCGCCGTTGGATGCTCCAGCACTGCTGGTGCTACTGTCCAGGCATCGGCAACGGGATCAGGTACGACGGTTTCGACAGCATCCCTTAAGGCAAAACCTTCGTTTCGATGCGAAATCTGTAGCTACGAAACGTCTGTGGCGCGCAATCTACGCATTCACATGACAAGTGAGAAGCACACGCACAATATGGCCGTACTACAGAACAACATAAAACACATCCAGGCATATAACTTTTTGCAGCATCAACAACAAGGTATTGCGTCAGGCGCGAGTGGCAGTGCCAATAGCTACATGGCAGTCCCAGAGGTTGCCTTAGCCGACCTGGCCTACAACCAAGCACTTATGATCCAACTTCTACAGCAGAACACATCCACCACCCAGCAGAATCAGCAGACATCCAATAGTAAATTGTCACCACAGGTTGCCACGACACCATCTCCGATAAGCACACCCGATCCGCTGCAGGCGCCGTTCTCGTTTTCACCAAAGCCTGTTAAGCTGTCACCAGGGGTGAATTTGGGCATTGGCATGCTTCATGCCAGTGAATCCGTGGTTAACTCTGGAGATGCACAAGACTCTCATCCAACTAGTATACCTAATCTGTGGCCGTCAGCACTTTTCAGCTGCCTCATTTGCGATTGCTTCAGCACAAACACTATGGAAGAACTTAATCAGCATTTACTGCTCGATCGGTCGCGGCAAGTGTCAACCGTTTCCTCTGACATAATGGTCATCCATAACAGTAACTACATATGCCGTCTGTGCAACTACAAGACAAATTTAAAAGCCAATTTTCAGCTACATAGCAAAACCGACAAGCACTTACAGAAATTGAATTTTATTAACCATATACGCGAGGGTGGCACCCGAAATGAATACAAGTTGAAACATCAATCGCAACTTGCGGCAAGTGTAGTGCAGCTAAAGTGCAACTGCTGCGAATTCCACACAAACTCCATACAGAAACTGTCATTGCATACCCAGCAGATGCGACACGACACGATGCGGATGATCTTCCAGCACTTGCTCTTCATAACCCAGCAGGGCCATGTACGGAAAAGTCTGAATGCTGGTACGACTGTAGGTAACACTTCTTCCGAAGGCGAGCCGTCTGGCGATAAGGAAAGCCTGGAGCATCTAACTATGCAAACTACGCACAATGTGATCTGTTGCCAACTTTGTAACTTCATTGCGAAAAACCTGCATGAAATGATTCTCCATGTGAAGGGATTGAGGCACATGCAGGTGGAACAGTTAATTTGCCTGCAGCGTCGAAGTGAAAACTTGGACATGCTTGCGTTAAGTGAGATATTTAAGGTTTCTGAAACTTTGCAACCTAGTAGCAACGAAGGTATGTGGCAAATGTTATTGTATAATATATTTAATTTTTTCAGATTCAAATTATGTGTAATCGATCAAACATAAATCGTAGCTTGCGTTATTGGTCTTTACGGATACGACAAGACTCGGTTGTCAATAATTATACGCTGATCTCAATAGCAACAAAAAATGATTTAGCTTTAAGATTTTTCGTAAAGCAAACGTTACATCGCAAATTCTATTCACTGATTTGTTGACCTAATACGCATTGACTATTTACACATTCTTTGTATTTATTTCGGACTGCAATTTTAATTAGCTACTTATCTGCAATTTTAAAATGTTGCATTTGTTATACTATTTTAAAGCTTAAGATCCAACAAAACGTGATGTTTCCAACACTTATAATAGCTGAGATCTGTGCGTTCATAAAGACAGACAAACATGGCTTATGTATAAATTTAACTTTCCCCATTTGTATTGGGTATTAGTATAATAAAAAAAAGCTACCTTTCAATCTTTTCTTTCTTTTCATTTTCTCCATTTCAAATTTGTTTTAAATATTAAATATTTTGTTCAGAAAATTCATAATCCTCATTTTCTGCATTGTCGATCTCATATGCATAAGTAGTTCTCAAACATATGTCAGCATGCTTAAGAGTAATTGACATAAACTAAAACTGCTTGACCCTGCATGACATCACTCGCCATAGCAATGCAAAATATATTTCTCTATAACTTCTGTTTTTTGTCTAATTAAGAAGCAATTATATTCCTAGGATTCTCTAAACTTTGCTTTAATAGTAAAAATAATATTTGAATGTTTGAAATTGTTGGTTTGCATTGTTTCATACAGAAAAAAATGCTTCAAACCTGTCGTCAATTTACTTGAAAACCGCATGCGCTTTCTTTAAGTCGAAAATGTATATATCTTTATATGCATATTCAAACAGTTAATATACTTATAACTCTATCATATTGTATTATAAGACTCATCCATTCGTAACTCATCATATTTCATATTTCAATTCAATTTCTTCTGCATTGCACTGCGATGATTATCGTCATCGGTCCTCGTTTTCATCCTTATTCTCATGCTCGACTCATTCTTTGTTATTTGTGGATACGTAGGTAACTTCTTTACTTCGTGCCCTCACGATGCCCTTATGCGATTTATATGTGCAGTGAGATTTATACTCTGACGCTGACCCTTGGGGAAATTATTACAAATTACTTAAGAATGCAAAAACGATTATATGTATCCATCGAATTTGCAATTAGTGACGTGCACACTTCGCTCCATGCTATCCCCAGCACCAGTCGCTACAATTTCAGTTTCAGTCTCAGTCGAAGTTGAGATTTCATTCGTAGTCCGATGCCACAGTTTTTGCCTCGTAGCTCTTAAAAACTTTATAAGGTAGAACGACTGGCAGCCAGAAACACAATAACCATCGGATCATTAAAGAAATTGTTCTTTATATGGTACCTCTATAGGGTATCTCATAAGTTGGCATCCAATCTTGTTGGCTTATAATTGTGCATAGTGTTCTTCACTCTGTACGCTTCCACCTTTCTGGGCTCCGCTCACCATAATTGTGTAGCGTGAGCGTATATGCAAAATTGCCTGGATGTTTCTCATAAAGTGCTTGCTCTCAAGTTCATTCTCTATCACCAAAGTAGATAGTCATCAAGTCATTTTTTTTTGTGAAACTTCCAAAAGAACTTGTACTGTGTAAGTTATCCCTTATTAATAAATGTTTAAACTAATTTATTACAAACGAAATAAGAAAGAAGTTGAGAAGGCTACAGTCGAGTGCACTCGGCAGTAAGTATCATTTACCTTTGATTGTAATAATAATTCTTAATATTTAAATTTTACATTTATTAAGTGAACTAACAACAACGCATTGAATTTTTTCACAGTCAAACACACATGTATTGAAGCACAGAGGCAGTGACGCTGGTCTTCTGCGGCGTCTTCGCTTCGGATTGTAATTTATAGCGTAGATCAAGTTTTGTAACTTTTCAACTTCTCTTATAATTCCACAAAATTTCTTTTAATTCGATTTATCGTTACATAACTGACAATACAGACGGACATGACCAAATCGACTCGGCTAGTGATGGTGATCAAGAATGAATTTATTTTCACAAAGTATACCATTTTTTCGATAGGTAAATGGTATAATGAATAAACATTCCTTATAACGCTAAGATCACACTAAACCTGTTGTTTGACTTAAATAAAAACTAATCTCTTACCGTTAAGTCTGTCATGATTTAACTTACTACTGATCTTACTTCGGTTCTTGCTTCACATGCTATATCAGATCAAGTTTTCTTTATGCATTTCTTAAAGCATTCCTGTATAACATAACATTAACTGCGTTTATTTTTTTTATTGTTTATTTAGCGGACATTAAATAATGATTGAACCTTTTAAAGTGCAAGTAATTATTTACATATGTACATCTAGACCGGACAATCGATATAAGAGTAAATCGAAGTTTTTTAAAAAGTTTGGGAAAGGATATTCAACAGTCTCGTTTTCTAAACTAGTTTTCTTTCAATTATTCTCTCTCACTTTTCCGCTCTCCTCATGTGGCAGTCTGGTTTTTTATTGGCAAATTTCATTTCCTCAGCCAACCACAGAATTCCATGACCGAGGCCATGGTTTTATCATATTATGTTGATTATTTAATTCGATATAATAAAGTCTTTTTGTAATTGGTAATGGAATTTGAAATATATTCGCATATTGAAGGTTTAACGCAATGCTGCACCCTTTCTTGTAATTAACTATGCGCAGCTGGGACCAACAGCAGTATCGATAGAGGCAGAGGCAACAGAGTAAGAGGTCTCAGCTTTCAGGTTTATACTTCTCCGCATTCTTCTAATGCTTTTGTAGTAGTTGTAATTATTATCAAAAAATTTAATTAGGCAAAGGGCTCTCTGTAGGATTAACTAGAAACACGCGTTTCCTTCTGAGTGCCAAAGGTTGCATACTCTTACAAATATGCAGTATACTTATACCATTTATCCATTGAGAACGGGTGCAAAATGGCAGACCAATCAAAGTATATATTATTGATCCGCATCAATAGCCAAGTCGATTTAGGTATGCCCGTCTGTCTGTCCGTCTGTATGAACACATTGGTTTCTGCTTCCAGAGAAGATTCCAGAGTTCGAAATTTTTAATTTTCCTGTTAAGAAAAGCAGCGACGCGCCAGAGGGCCGGGGTCAATCTTTGCACCGACTGCGCACGCACAATATAAATGATATCTTACTGCCGAGTGCAGTCGACTGTAGCTTTCCCCACTTGTTATACAATTTACCCATTGAAAAAAGCTTTGTGAAAATGTATGTAGAAAGAGGTAGAAAGAGGCGTGGCAGACCATACAAATTATATTTATTCGTGATCAGTATCAATAGCCGAGTCGATTTAGGTATGCCCGTCTGTCTGTCCGTCTGTATGAAGACACAGATCTCAGTTATTAAAAGAGCTAGAGACACCAGATTGTGAGTGTTTGTATATACAATACACTTTAGAAGTTTATTTCAAACTTTATGTGCCACGCCAACCGCCTCTGCAAATAAATAAAGTAGTTTTTCGATTGCAAATAATAATAAGAAAAAAAGCATCAGAGTTAAGAAGGAGGGTTCCTGCAACAGTATGCAGAAGTTGAATTTTAGAATTTTGGATGCAACGCATACCGCCTCTATAAAACGAATTTTATGAATTATAAGAACACTAGAAAAGCTAGTAACACCAAATTTGGTAGTAAGGTCCCTGGACAGTAAACACAGAAATTTTAGACGCGAGAAGTTTCCCTTATGGCAGCAGAGTCCCGCACAACATAGCATCAATACATGAGTATTTTGCTGTAAAAATATGCGAAATCGCCAAATAAAAGTAATTTTTATATTAAGAATTATTTTTTAACAGCCAAAATTATTAGTTTGGCCACAGCAATCAGCAAAACCGTCCGAAACCGTCAGTCCTGGCTTTGTCACCGTTTGAGACTACGCACCATGCTTCGACCAGGATGTTTTACGCTCAGTATTGTCATATGTGATCCATTTTTCAACGCCAGTGACCAACCGGTCCAGAAATGAGTCGTGATGCTCAGATTGAGAACGGTTTCCTAAGACAGAAATAATCTGTTTTTCAATTTAAAAACTGCTCGAATTTAGAGTTTGTTAATTTTTTTCAATTGATTGCATTTTTGAAGCGCAGAAACTGATGTAAACAAACCATATACAGCGTGCCAGATACGATTCCATTTGACTTCACAAGCGATCGCGAAATTTGAATGCAAATTAAATTCGTTTCGATATCATAACCATATATCCAGTTATGACCCTTTTGAGTAAGGCTGGTTTATTCAACTGTTAAACAATGCTCATGCGACGGTACTTTTGGTCAACATTTAACAATTTCGGCACACACTTTGATAACACACGCCTCAGGCCCTAAGCGATAGAAAAAATTTCATAGCATGAGCTAAGCGATATACAATCTCAACAACTTCTCTTATAATGATTCGACGATTTTCCAAATCCCAAATGATAAATTTTTCGATAGTCAAAACCACCGAGCACGTAAAACACTTAAAACCTTTACACCACTAACAACCAGACAATGCATGATATATACTTGAAAGTTGATACAGATGTTCGGGAAGAGTGTACCAACATAACAAAACAAAAAAGATCGATAATCGAAAATACTTTTACCGCGAAGGTTATACAGTCTGACTGTTAAATACCCTCTATTATTAAATAAAAGAAAATAACAAATTTTGACATATTGATATAAAATACCTACTAGATCATATGCCATACGCTAATTTGCATTGGTCATTTAAAGGAAATTGCACTGATATTTGATTGATAATTTGTACATTCCAGAGGCAACTTCGGAAGATGGTAGTAATATAAGAGCGACAACTTCTGTTGGAACTGAGGGCGTTTATGATATGCCGGTTGCATCATCGGCAGATGGCAATATATTCTCACCGGCCTCGGCCTCTAGCTGTTCAACATCTTGTGACAAAGCTCAGATACTACGTGGGATGTCGCCAGTCTTAAATATTACTGATTCGGCGGCTACTTCTACGTCTACCGCGGTTTTCAAGTGTAATCACTGCGACTACTTCGGGCAATCGAAAAAAGATATAGAGCTGCATCTGCATGCGTTGCACCCAACTGCCGAAAGTAATGACTTTATCGGCATTCCTACTAATACCGCTGCGTTGCAAGCATTTCAAACAGCTGTCGCAGCCGCCGCTTTTGCAGCAGTACAGCGGTGCAACGCCAGCGGTAAACAGTCGAACGCTGCAGTACAATCTGGTAACGATGAAGACAGTGATAGACATATTGACGGCTGCATTGATGATGGTGGTAATGGCGGTGATGCTGTCGATGGAAATGACGATGACGAATGTCCTATTGACATGAAGCGTGAACGACTTGAACATCTTGAAGATCTTGCAAACTTTAATATGGACCCGATCCCGCAAAAAAACGATCTAGGCGTACCATGTCCTCTGTGTCTAGAAGGAGGATTTTGTGAGAAAGCATCACTCGAAACGCATCTTATCAATATACACAGCGTAACAAGAGATGGCCTAGCGAGATTACTACAGTTGGTAGATCACACATCCTGGCGTTCATCGAACACATCAAAAGAAGTCCATCACTCCTCAAAATCGACCTTCAGTGGCAAATGCAGCACTGTCCCTAGTGGCGAAGACTATCTGTCTGTGTCGAGTAATCTGAGCATGAAAGCTGTGGGTTCAACTATGCACGGCGTTTTATGCAGGCAGTGTGAGGCCAATTTCAAGCATGATGAACAGTTGCTGCAACACGCTCAGCAAACGCAGCACTTTCCTATGCAAAACAGTGAGTACCTCTGTCTGGCCGTAGGACATGCCAGCAGTCCCTGTTTTCTAGTATTTTCCACGCTGCCAGCTATGATTGCCCACTTTAAGGACTCTCACATGAGCCTAGTGATCTCGGAGCGACATGTATACAAATACCGCTGCAAGTTATGTTCACTTGCATTCAAAACACAAGAGAAGCTCACAACACACATGTTATACCATTCAATGCGAGATGCCACCAAGTGTTCGCTTTGCCAGCGCAACTTTCGCAGCACCCAGGCCCTACAGAAACATATGGAACAGACGCATAATGTGGACAATGCCACTACAACGGGTCCTAGCTCTCCTTCCTCTCCAAGTCCGAAGCCCACTGAATTTGAAAAGGTGTCGAATGTGTTCGACTTTACAAATACTAACCAGGCCATCGAATTAGGTTTGTAAACTGGTAAACTTATGTCTTTACAGAAACTATACCCGATAATTATTTTAGCCGCTCCATGCTCGCGTTCATCTCCCCAGATGGGTTCAGATTCAAAGGAAGTCCATCAGCTTTCTCCCAATTTGTTGTCCGCAAACACACTCATCTCAGATCAACAGCAGCAATTCGCTGCGCTAACCGCAGCACTAATAAAACAGCAGCAGTCTCAACAGGACGTAATTGGTGAAGAGACGGATAGTCAGATGCATCTGTCGCCCGACGAAATAAATGATTTGCAAATGAAAACACATCAGCAGGCTTCAATCGACAACTCAAGTATACAGCCATTGCAGGGTCTTCAAAATCTGCAAAGCTTGCAACAGATGCAGCAACAATTAAACGCAGCAGTCGCATCAGGAATACCCCTTAATCCAGTAGACATGCTTAATTTGATGCAATTTCATCACTTGATGTCGCTAAATTTTATGAACCTGGCCCCTCCACTAATTTTTGGAGCGAACACTACCCGTAATAGCCCAGCTGCCAGTGCAATTGGGGTTGGAGTTGGAGTTCATAATAACAGCATGAACAGTGGCCCATCAGCAGGAAGTGCCACCTGTCTGGTTGAGTTACAGCAAAAATGCCCAGGAACTACAGCTACTATGGCAGGCGAAGCTTCTAACATGAACATCCTTCAACAATCGGGCGTTAACAATAATGCTCAGGTAGAGTAAAATTATATAGTACGTTTTCTACTATTTTCTAGTGGCCAATATGAAATATACTTGCAGCAACAGCAACTCTCTAGCAACCAAAAACGGGCTCGCACTCGTATCACTGACGACCAACTGAAGATTCTACGTGCACATTTCGACATTAATAACTCGCCGAGTGAAGAAAGTATTACGGAAATGTCACACAAAGCTAACCTTCCTATGAAAGTAAGTAAAATCGAAAGTCGGAATGGTCGAAATTGAAATTTAAAATCATTCGTGTCTAATTACTTTGTCAATTTTCAAAAATAGGTTGTGAAGCATTGGTTTCGTAACACGTTGTTTAAGGAACGACAACGTAACAAAGACTCGCCCTATAATTTTAACAATCCACCTTCCACAACGCTTAATTTGGAAGAATACGAACGCACCGGTCAAGCCAAGGTCACATCCCTACACGTCAGATCGTCCTCCAGTGATCTATCAATATCAAAACCTGCTACTGTTGAAGAAATAAAAACGACAACAGCCACCACACCATTAAGTTCCGCATCACTTCCACTTGCTAAAAACAATCCAACTACGCTTATCCAAACATCGACCTCTTGCCCCTCAACATCATCGAGTGGTGGGGAAATATCTGAATGTTTCCGCTCACAACCAAACGACTTGGTGACTTCGAAGACAGAGCAGGAAGAAATGGGTCTAACACTGCCTCTGGAGGTTGAAATAAAAACCGAGCCACAAGATGTGCATGTTATGGCTTCGGAATTCGAGTTCCCTAAAAAGCAAAATCATTTGCAGCAGCAAAATACTCTCAACTTTCTGAACCAGCAACAACAAGCTGATACGGCTCATGATTTGGCTATACAGCCCACCGATAGCGAACAGCTTCTAATAACGCCAGTATTAGGATCATCTCAACAGCACTACCACAATCAAAACCAACATATTCAGCAACAGCAAACGAATTGCTTTGAAACCAAATCGGAAAGCGGAAGCTCGGATGTACTCTCTCGACCAGCAACCCCCGCCAATATTTATACCAGCATGAACGATTTGTTGAGCCAGCAACTGGAGAATATGGGAAGCAACATGGGTCCGCCAAAAAAACTTCAAACAGCTGGAAAATCGATAGAGAAACTGCCGGTCTCGTGCTCAGGCTCAGCATCTGGATCCGGGTATGCCTCCGGATTAAGCCTAGTACCACCATCCGGATCAGCTTGTACACACATCGAGAGCAGCTCGTCAAACTCGTCAAACTCATCCTCGACAACATCGAGCGGAAAACGTGCCAACCGAACGCGATTCACCGACTATCAAATAAAAGTTTTACAGGAATTCTTCGAGAATAATTCATATCCAAAGGACAGTGATTTAGAATATCTTAGCAAGCTTTTGCTTCTATCACCACGTGTCATTGTTGTCTGGTTCCAAAACGCCCGTCAGAAGCAGCGAAAAATCTACGAGAATCAGCCCAACAATTCACTCTATGAGAATGAAGAGACCAAAAAGCAGAATATCAATTACGCATGCAAGAAGTGCAGCCTTGTGTTTCAACGATACTACGAGTTGATTCGCCACCAAAAGAACCATTGCTTCAAAGAGGAAAACAACAAGAAGTCTGCCAAGGCGCAAATAGCTGCCGCGCAAATAGCACAGAATCTCAGCTCAGAGGACTCAAATTCTTCCATGGACATTCACCATGCAGTTGCCGGTGCAGCTAACTTGGGATTGGCATCGCAAAATGTTGCAACCGCTGTAGCAGTCGCACCAGTCTCGAATTTGGGAGCGCAGCAGTTCGGCTCTTCACCATCTCCACAGCATCTGTTTAGCAAGTCTTCATCACTAACCGACTTCAGTCCGTCAACAACACCCACTCCCCCGCAACGGGAGCGTAGCAACAGTCTCGACCAGCAACGGCTGCCCAAGTTTGACTGTGATAAGTGCGAGCTACAGTTCAATACTTTGGAACTTTTACGTGAGCATCAGCTAATGCACCTAATGAATCCAACACTTTTTACCACCAACCAAACTGAAACTACGTATGGACCCTTTGGCACCATACTACAAAGTTTGCAGCAAGCCGCCCAGCAGCAACAGAAACAACAATGTCAACATTCGCAAACACAGCCACCTCCAGCGAAAAGAAGAAAGTATTCAGAGACCTCCTCGAACGCAGAAGAGGAGTTAGAGTCTGCGAAAGCTTCGAACAAAAAGTATGAGTTTCTGTACCAGTACTTCATGCAACACGAAATAAATGCTGATCTGAGACAGCAGTTCGTGATGCAACAACAACAGCAGGTTAATAATGAAACAGATTTTGAGCTGGAGTTCCTTAGCAATTTCTATCAGCAGAACGAGTTGAAGAGGATTGGTAGCTACGATTTTCTATTGCAGTACTACCGCAAACACAACGAGGAGGCATCGATGCAGCAGCAATCATCATTTAGCTCTAGTAAAAAACCAACAATTGAATTTCTCACTCAGTTCTATCAACTTAACGAGTCGAAAAAGTTTTTTCACTTAGTTGCCTCGCCCATACCAACACCTGATGGCCCAGGATTACAGCCGTCGTCGCAGCAGCCGAACGCGACGGCGGATGAAACCAGAAATATGATCGGCAAGCAGGTTCAACAGCAAGAACAGAAACAAAATCAGCAGAAGGAGATCACGCAGGATTTACTACAAATAAATGAAAACAGTAATCGATGTACAGCCGTCCGCAAAGAAATACCAAACGAAATTGATTATAATATGAGTAAGAAACTAAACAATAACCACATCAATGTCAACGTAGACATAACAGAAGACCAAATCGATCTAATGAGGCAGTCAAAGATCGATCTGCAAACAGATCATAGGTCGGAGGTTGCCACTTCCACTCCATTCAACGAACTTATCAATGGTGATAAGCATATTTCGCTTTTACAAAAGAAAAGGTGCGCTGAGAAGGCTCAGTACATTCAGAACTTGGAAGAATTCCTTGATGCCACTATGATTGAAAATAATACGCAAATGTTGACTTTTAACGACGACAATCTTTGTCCCAAAGTAGAGAACGTAGCTATGACTGCTGCAGACGTAAGAACAAATGAGTCTTTGCCTTCAGATCCTTCAGCTCCATTAAATACCCCATCTAAACAAAACAAGCGGTTACGGACCACCATACTTCCGGAGCAATTAAACTTCCTGTACGAGTGCTACCAAACCGAATCCAACCCAAGTCGAAAAATGCTTGAAGAGATATCTAGAAAAGTGAATCTAAAAAAACGTGTAGTTCAAGTAAGTTCAACTCTATTCAAATTAAGTTGAATATAATATATAATACAATACAAAATAACGATATGATTCATTGTACCTGTCTATATAAAATTAGAACTAACGTAATCTTCGGCCTACCGAAGTTTTTGAATGTTTGTAGCAGTCAAAGGTAAATAGTATCTTACTGTCGAGTACACTCGACCGAGAGAGATCTAACTTTTGTTTTGTTATGTTGGTAAACTCTTCTTCTGTACCAACTTTTAAGTATACATCATTCTTTATTTTGTTGTACGTTAAGATTATATATTACAAAAGCAACAAGACAAAGCGTTGCTATGATTTTTAATTTTATTATTATTGGGTATTTCTTTTGATTTATATATATTTTCCTTAAAATTTTTTTTGTTATATTTAGTGAAAGACGATTCATTACCCATGCCGAAATCATTTAAAAAGAAGCTAAATGGAACTATCAGGAGTTAGATCTAGCAATCGTAGCGTTATTCGCTTCATACAGGTAATTCAGCATTCATTAATTTAGGCAATCAATGTAAGGAATCTAGATTATGATCAGAGATGTATATTTAAAGAAATCGAATTGGACAATTATTTATTTTTTTCAACTGATTTTTTAATAATTTGTTGGATACCCATGTTTTTTAGGTTTGGTTCCAGAACTCCAGGGCCAAAGACAAGAAATCGCGCAACCAACGACAGTATGCACATATTTCGGATGACAACAACAGCTTTGACGAATCTGGCATCAAAGAGACTAGTAATAGCAATGGCTTTAAGTTCAAGACTCAAGCTATGGAGTCGGCGATAAGCACTTCTTCAACTCATGTCGAACATAAGACGAAACTCGATGATGATTCCGATACCGATCAACAGCTCAAGGAATGTCAATTATGCCAGATTCCGCAAGTAAACATGCAAAAGCACGTGATGACCATAGATCACATTTGCAAGGTGAAGGAACTACTAGAGCATACTAGCGAGCTATACGCCAATAGCAATGCCAGCGGCAGCGATGACAATGATTCTGACAGAGAAAAGCGTTTCTACAATCTCTCAAAGGCGTTTCTATTCCAACATGTTGCTTCCAATGTCGCAAACACTGTAGCCACTGCAAGTCCTGAATTAAAGTGTCTATTGAACTGTGAAACAACGGACAAAAATAGCACAGAAAGTTCAAATTCAACAACTGCAACTGCTCTCAAAGTAAATGAAGTAGGCATAGGAATAGGTTCTATGTCAACCCGGCAGTTTGCCAGTGACGTCGATCTTCCAGCTGACGACAATGACGAAAAAATGGTTGATGTAGGCAGGAACAATTCACCAATCAATCGACCCCTAATACAACAGCTGTTCAACCGTAATCAGATCACCGGTAAGATTTCTGGTACTTCTGCTCAAAATCATGAACTTTTAAGCACTTTTAAAACCGTACTAAATGATATTTACTACATTTTTGTTATTTCTGAGTACATATCTGTTATTAACTAAATTTTTAATTTCACTTTAACTTTATGTATAGTGAAAAACTTTTCTTTCATTACTTCTTGACTATCCATGATCCATTACTACAGATATTTTCAAAGAATCAACTAAATAGAAGTACAGTATATAAATTATTAACAAAATTACTATCAACACGCACTCTACGTGTAATATACAAATGCATATGATCTTTAATAAGATAGTTTGTCGATATGTAACTTTAATTTATCATAATCAAGATGCAAGTAAATGAAGCGTTTTATTTTACTGTAGATTATCCTGTAGGGTTACTGTTTCACCACTGCCTCGCAATTTATTACGTAAATGCAGTGTCACGGATTGCAAATAGTATGCATATGTATGTATATAGTGTATAGCAAAGCGCGTATATAAAGCAAAAGACGCATATAAATCAAACCCAATGAAATATGTAGGGCAATTTCAATGACAATAGAGAATGAGATCTTCCAGTGTAAACTCAACACTATTAGTGTTTCAACATAGACTTATACATATAGACTATATAATCAGAGTTGTATGTTAGTATGTACGTAAGTACATATGTAAACTGAAAAACTGTCACTTTTTCGCTGTGCGAATGCCTACCTATTAAGCATCTCTTAAACTAGAGCGAATAAATCGCAGCGGGAGCGGCGCGAGTAAGCCGTGTGATGGTTTCCGCGCCAAAATCGCATGTGTTTTCACACCGCGGCGTATTTATTAGCGGTTTTTTATTAGCAAAAAAAAACAACAAATGACAACCATGAAAAAAGACATTGCGCATAAACAGCTAAACGGATAAACGTCACATGTGATAATTTTTAATGAATATTTTTCAATAAAAGTGAATGAATATAAGTTAAAAGCTGCTTCTCGTATTATATTATTATAATTATATTGTATCAAAAGCCAAAACACATGCATCACATGTAACGTCATCAGCGCAGAACATGAGCAAATTTCTGCGCAATCTAATTTTATCGTTCTTGCCGGCAAGTGAAACGCTACATACTCGGTTGTAAAAAAAACGCTGCAAATTCGCCGTCAAAACGAATTTGCTCCACTTTGGTGTGCATGCGTTCATAAGACGCAATGTAATTATACATATATTCGCGCCGCTGCCGCTGCGATTTATTCGCTCTGGTTTGAGAGATGCTTTATTAAAATTAAAAATTCTCTTATTGGAGCCACTCAATAGTTTCATATGCATATTCTTTGCTGTGTATTTATATATCTGTTATATATATATATATATGTTTATATATATATATATATATATATATATATATATATATATATATATATATATATATATATATATATATATATATATATATATATATATATATTTGCGTGTGTTTTTATACGGTATACGGCAACAGAAGGTGGTTATAAATACTTATATGCATATGAACTTATTGATCTCACAACACCGTGTATAAATTAATATACATAGACAATACATTAATATTGCACACGTGTGTTAAATAACCTCAAAAGAAAACTATGTTTACTTGAGTATTATATAACTACAAATTACAAATTCAATTACAAATCGGATTATATTAACAATTAAAAGCCTACAGAAATAAACAAATGACTAAAAATGAACATTTCTCTTTTTTTTGGGTTTATTATTGCTCTTATTTTTATGAGCTTGCTTTTCGCCGCATATTCAGTATGATGTTTTCTAATAATTTGCACAATTTTTATATAACAGATAATTCTTATTATTTGTGCAAGTAAAAATCTTTACTTTTCCAATTCTATAAATATTTGTTTTAATAGTTATAGGTGGAAAATAAATTGGATAATTTCTGGGACTGTCAAATTTACTAGCATGGTAAGTTCGATCCGACCGCCATATTCAAAATGCTAACGATTGATTCCCCAACTTGTTACAGAAAATTGTTCTGAAATTTAACTGTATTGCAAATATCTATTACCCTGACTTGATAGAAACGAAGACCACAGAGCAGAGATCAAACAATGATAGAGAATATGCGAGGAGTAAGATGGCATGTATAAATATTGATGAAAGAGAGTTTTACAACATGTGCGTATCCGCCTTTTGAATATAATATGTCATATGTAAGGGATTACATACATAAATAATCATACTATGAAAACTTGAAAGTTCCTATTTTAAATGCATGACATTTCATGACACTAATGTATACACATCTACGCAAAATTAATTAAGCGCCTCAAAAATGAAAATACTAATTTAGTACGAGTTAAAAGTTTTACGAAAGTGTTCCTAACTATTTAAAATATACTTAGCGATAACAGTAATAAAACCAGATTTTTCATATGGTTAATGCATATGTATATATATATATATATATATGTATATATATATATATATATATACATATAGATATAAATAAAAATAAACATATACATTATACAAAATGCAGCACCAAAATTATAGGATTCATATATTGTACTTTTATGCATTACAATTTACCCACTTCGAATACATATGAATCTGAAATTAGGCAAGAGCTAAAATAATAGAGTATACGTATGTATAGGCGAAAGAGAATTAGAGAGATGCAAACTGAGTTCCTAGCATTTGATTGCTTTATGCCTTTGTTTTTCTATTTAAAAATAAATAATAATCGAAAATGTTAACGAGCAAAATACATAGGATCAAAGTTTACCAAATTGATCAGTTTCGGCCAGCCGAAAAATATACAACTTTGAAGTCAAGGATGGTTCTAGCATATAAAAAATAAATGGAAATCTTTTTTGGGGTGTGTATGCAAATCAAAAATTTCTTACAAAACGTATATCCAATTCTGTTCCTAACGATGTGTAAGAAATCAACTTCAAACAATGTGCCAATATCTTACTTTGCTATGCATAAACCATTCGAATTGGATACATACCCACAAATGCACGTTTGAACCATTGTTTACTATTATCTCCTGCCAAGAGAAAATGCTTTCCATTCTTCATTGAATTCTTCTACTAACTTTTTCTCTGGTGTTTTAGTTGGTTTTTTTTCTGCTAAATACTTCTGTTTAAATACTTTCCATACAGAACCTTGTGTATATACTGAGTACAATCGGAGTAAATCGACTAAATAATGTAGAAAAAATGACGTAAATAACTATTTTCCAAACTGCACATACTTTATTACTTTATTGTGTAATAAAAACCCTCACAAATTAAATTTATTTTGGCATTTTTAAATTTATTTTCTGTTCCTATTTATTGTGTGTGAGACTTTATACTAGTAAAGGAAAAGTATCTTAAAATTATGTAGTTATAAATGGCTTCCAATGAAGTGTTGAGCGTCTGGTGGAACAGCTCACATGATTAATATAAAACTGTTGTGTTTAATATTCATACATAAATAGATTCCTTGTTAGTAACATGCATAAGTAATATCCATGACTGTACGACAACATTAAAATATCACACAAGGCGTTTTAAAAATACTGTTGAACGAAACATTAATGTGACAATTTGTACTAAATTAACTCAATTTTAGTTCGTTTACCGATAAATGCTCACTATAAATTAACTCATATAATAATAGATTTTTTGTGTCTTACACAATTATTTCAATATTTTTACTTTACTGGCGAAACAAGTTCATATAAATTTAATTTTTTGTTAAGAGCATAAAAAACTGTAAAACTTTATTTGAATATACATATTTTCGTAAAAATATATTCTTGCACTCCGAAAACATACACAAACAC
The DNA here is from genome assembly GCA_035046045.1 of Zaprionus bogoriensis. Lineage (NCBI taxonomy): Eukaryota > Metazoa > Arthropoda > Insecta > Diptera > Drosophilidae > Zaprionus > Zaprionus bogoriensis. Next base: position 196,503 of record JAWNOI010000221.1, read on the forward strand.
AGGAAAAGAAGAAGAAAATACACTAACATTTGCAATTAATTAATAAGAAAATAACCTAAAAGTTCCTATAGTATTAAATATAAACCATGTCTATCTGTAAGAAGCAAAATGATACATACTTGGAAAATATACAAAATTGAATTAATTAAAATCTGCGTAATGTTTAGATTATATGTATAAATATATAGTTGTATATTTGCAAACATATAATTTATGTATATTTATATACAAATATATATTTATATATGTGACATACATACATATGTATTTGTATGAACGTAATTTTACATATATACAAACATTCATGCCTAAAGTGGGTTTGCACATGCATAAACTATGTTAAATGGGAAACGAAAATATAAAAACCTCGCAATGAAATACATATGGACTAAATAAACAATGCATATAAAAAATATACATTAAAGAATCATATATAAAAATATAATTATTGTACTTACAACAACAAGTCTAAGACCCAATTCACACTCATTAACGCACACAGTACATACATATGCTCATACCTAAATACACACAATCTTGATATGAAACTGGGCTGATGCATAAATCTGTAGATTATATAATAAAATTGGTAAGCATATGACATATCAACGTAAAGCCATAATTGAGTGATCACTATTATGCAGTGACTGCAGGGATTCTTTATGCGTTAACCCATAATTGAGTGATCATTATTATGCAGAGACTGCAGGGATTCTTTATGGGATTTCTAAGTCGCTGATCGGCCAGAGGTAATTTAAATTTAAATGGTTTTATACGTTCACCAAAAATATATATTGTATATGTTTATACAATAAAAAAATTCAATATCAGCACTACACAACCAAACGGACACTCACGTCATCTAACAAGACAAGATCGACATATGTATGTACAAAATGTGTTTGTTCATAAAATTCGCATTCATCGGAGTAATGCAAGATTGCATTTAAATAATACAATTTATGAAAAAAAGTTCCTATGGCGAAAGATCTGCAGACATTATAAAATAATAAATAAAGTCATTCAAAATATCTGCATTTAGATAATCATATCATTTTTTTCTAAATGCGGGCTTGCGAATTATGGATATTAATTTTTCAGATTTTATCTAAGCCCTTTTTAACGACTAACAAATATATAATAACTCAGCATATAATAATAATAAATGAGTATCATACTCCTTTAAATATGTCAAAAGGTTTGTCGGACAGAATTAATTGTGCAAAAATCTTAAAAATATGGACATTTTAGGGAAGGACTTAAAGATAAAAGGACGAACGATCTATACGAGCTATACTTTCATATTTAACATTTTTGAAAGAGGTTCATTTTCGTCCGATCGAACTTATAAAAGCTATATGATATAATAATCCAACTTTATGGGAATTTGTATTTGCTATAGAAAACGTTGGATGCCTAAGATAGGCATACATATACAGTTATCCACTTACTAAGCTAATGTGTTAGATAATATCCAGCGCCATATTGAAATTCCTAAAAAAGCTTCATTCTCGTCCGATTGAATCCTTTAAATCTATATGATATAATAATATGACTTTATGGGAATTTGTATATGCTTTAGAAAACAGTGGATGCCTAAGATTGCTATACCTTTACTATATTTACATTCAATTATTATTGAATGAAACTTTTGATGAAAAATTATGTGGTTATAAGATGGGCCCGTAGATTCTATGTCAGCTATGCCACCACGATATACACTAAGTTCCGATCTTGTTCGTTCCGACTTATTTTCAGCGTTCAGAAAAATGAAGTGTGCGTAAGTATGTAAAAAGACTACATCATATGCATATACGTAGAAAAGATTTTCAGACAATTTATGCTAATTTCAAATATCTTTTATTTTATTGACTAATCTCATTTAAATGTAAGTTTTGATCGAGTACTTATAAACATTAATAAATGTGTGTTTATGTAAGCGAACATTTCATTTCAGTACTTTAAAGAAACATTGTGTAGTTAAATACAATTTACAATTATATTTTAGTCGGCTATGCATACATATATACAGTAAGGCCGTAGGGGGACTAGCATATCACGAATGACTCTTCATTATAAAAAACATTCATTATGGCCTTACACGTTATTATATACACGTTATTGCACCACATATATTGCTATTTATAAATGTATTTTATTTAATAAAAATTGTTTTATGTAGTTAACCTAAATTGGGGAAATAAAGGAAACTGAATGAATTTATTTTCACGTACTTAAGCAGCAGTATATAGTTGAATTGCTTGTGAAATATAAAAAAGGCAAGCTTAGTATTGGTCACCAAAAATTAAGAGGAATTTCAAAGTATATTCTTTTTCCAGAATAAAAAAAATATATTTTAGCACGCGTTATGTATTGGCAAATAAACTATTTACTAATACCGCCAATTATTACATTTCGACATAATTACACGATTTTGAGAATTCATTACCAGAAATATTTAGTTCATTAACACAGCTGCACAAAAAAAATTAATTCTGTTGAACAGACGATCACTCAACAAAAATGCATCCTAAATTTGTACAGTCAAACACACATTGACACTGCGCGCACATGCCGACTGAACCCTGACTGAGCGTGTGCAGTCGGCGCAAGTAAGGACGCTCTACTGCCTCGCTGCTGCTATTTATTTGGGAAACATGTCGTGCATGTACATGTCTTCTGTATTTATTGTCCGATATTGATAGCTACGAGAAACAAGTCGATTTCTGGAGACGGTAGGCAAGGCATCCACAAGTTGAAAATCTACATTCTTCGGAATGATATCTGCCTGTTTTCTTAAAATGAATATATTACTTTTTACCATTTTTGAATGGGTAAATGGAATAATGATGTACACATCAAATTAAAATAAAAATGAATTCCACTGCGTCATAATTAGCAAACAAAAATGTGGAATACCATGAAAGAAGCGCCAATAATGTAGCTTTTATTATTTTCAAGGCTTTTTTGTCTACGCATAAGCTTTCTGCTGTTATTTTTTTTGTTGAGATTATGTAAAAGTTGGTGTGATATCGACATTCTGACTTTAGATTTGGAGTCAGCGGAATGATAGGTATGACCGAATATTTTATAAGATATACATATATCATATATCAACTTTTGTTAGGTTATCTGACGCAATGGAGAGCAACTGGTTCAACCGATCCGAAAGACATATGAGAGTGAGGTCTGTTCAAAATAATTTATTTTTTTTTGTAGAGCTGTGTAAATTGTATTTTTACCTGCTTTCTACTTAGTTGTTTGGGAATCTTTTCCCAATATTTGACAAAGGCTTATGTATTTATATTCTTGTGTTTAACACTAGAATCAAAAAATGACAACCTACTAGCTAAGGTCTCTAATGTGCTTTCTTAGGTCTATATGCATAAAGTCGAAGTTTCTGCTATTAGCAGAATATATATGTATTTAACATTTGTAAGACAATTAATAAGAATAATAAATTTTATGTACGCATATCTCTCTATTAGTCAAGTACCCTTATATTATTATATTGTTATCTGATCAGAGTAGTAGTATTAAAATAGTATTAGCACATAATATATATATAAGTAATATACACGAATACATTATTTTCTGTGTTTTAATTAATTAATTTTTTAATTAATTAAATGAATTCATTTAAATTATCTCAATGTGTTTTAAACGTCCAAACAATTTAATTACAGACATTTGTCTCTCAGACGTACTGTGCACATTCGAGAAGCTCAATCAAATAAAGATCACACAGGAGAATAGAAAACTTATTAGAATTATACTTTTCGGGACTTTTAGAATAATTAAAAAATTATGATAGACTAACACCGCAAATATTTTTGTGATGCACTAACAGTATATTTTTAGTGTATAAACGATTTTTTAGGCTGAGTCTTTGGTTATCTTATTATTTATTCATAAATTAATCCTAAGTTTCATATTTAAAAATACACTGCATGGCCAGAGATTGCTGGACGTTCGGGCGAACGATGGGATTTTTATTGGCGACACGTTATTTCACTTATTGGTTTTTTTGTTGCCAATTCCTTAGTTTGCAATGTTTACTTTCTATTTGAGTGTTCTGGTGCAACTACAGATGGTGATGCCATCAAAAACTACTATAACCGCTTAAGTCAGACTGCTTAAGTCGTTCGAACACGCTTAAATGATGCGCCGCATGGCCATGGTGATGATGGGGATGTGCAAAGCTGGGGTAATTGCTCTGCGGGGGCGTGTGACTATAATGAGGATAAGGGTAATTCGGACTTGGTACGTGCAGGGTGGGCGCAGCACCCACACCTTGTATACCGTAGTGACTATGACTATATTCAGTAGCCGATGAACTATGTTGCGGTCCATAGGATGGTGTGTACATCGTATTAACGTTAACAGACGGCATGTGTGCTATGTGAGATGTGATGTGATGCGTATGATCCATATACATTTGTGTATGCGGATGCGGATGTGAGTGTGGATGTTGCGTCATATGATGCTGTGTCACTGATGATTGAGAATTGCCAGCAGTTGCTGCAACCAACGCAGCGCTTATCAAATGATTCGTTGGATGCGATTGTAGACCGCTGTGAGGAAGCTCGATGGTATTACTCTTCTTCATATTGTCTCTGAATTCTGTTTGAGAAGAGTTGTTGTTGGCCCCAGATTGGTTCACCGAACTTGTCGAAACCGAAGAAGCTGCCAGATTGCTAACTGAGAAATTGATATTTGATGCATTGCTGGAATTGTCACCCACTTGAGTTACTGGAGACTGTCCCTCGATTTCTTGATGATAGCTTTTTTGCTGTTGCTGCAATCCTAGCAAACGGGTTTCAACAGCAGCCGCAGCAGTTACAATTGTTGCTGACGACATCACGTTCGATTCATGTTCATTTATTGAAGGTATTTGATCAACCAAAGATTCAAGACCAGACAAACTCTTTCGGGAGAGATCGGAGGCAACATTAGCCAGCTGAGTGCTACCACCTAGCTGTTGAATAAGATTTATTTGGTTGTGCTGTTCTTGATGTGGCGAGGGCAAAATATATGACTTGTTGTTGACGTGTTCTTCGTAGCGCTGCCAATTATCTTGTTGTAGTTGTGGTTGATACGTAAGCGACGCCTGTAGATTTATTTGCTGTTGATCCGTTTGCGGATAGTGAGTGACAACTATTGACGATGATTGGGATTGGGATTGCGACTGGGATAATTGCTGCACACTTTTCTGATTGGATTGCTGATGGCGATTGGGTGAAAGCCACTGTTGATATGGATCCTGATTATGAGTATGTAATTCTGTAGAGCGTGTTGATTCTGTGTCATGTGCTTGCTGAGTCAATGCAAGACCAGATTCTTGTGCATCGATTTGTTCGGTTGGCGTCTCGAAGTCGACCACAGCACACAAGTTTGGTGAACTTGGAGGTGGGGTTTCCCCCAGATGTGGTTGTTCCCTTATTCTTGCAGCTGAACCAAGTGATTGGTTTTGGTGTTCCGCAGTCTGCTGCAAATGTTGATCGACCTGTATGACCGACGGCGTGCTATGCGAGTGTGAGTAACTGCAATTGAGAGCTGGAGATGCCATCGGCGACGCAGAGGCTGTATACAACAAATGAGAAGGAGGTGGCGTGTTGTACAGACTGGGAGGTGCTTGATAGCTGCCTTGCGGCGAAGATGTGTGCTCCATTGAAATAGGATGTAGACTCGTGGTTGTTAGAATCGTCTGCTGCGCTTGTGTTGAGCCAGGATTTGTGTGAGGTTGAGCATTAACCTGTTGTTGTTCTGCTCCCGTTACGGTAAGCATTTTTTCCAATATAGGCTTCACTTTTTTCGGCCTGCCCCTTTTTTTTTTGGTCGAATTATCTCCACTAGAGATACTAATGCCAGCATTACTTACGGTTCTGCTTCCAACCGTTGTTATTACACTATCACAAGCTGGAATTATGGATAGATTTAATATGTTATTAAAATCATGATGTGGCATTGATTGACCACTAATTGTGATTTTGTTCCCAGTAGCGGGATCAATAATTTCCTGCCCTTTGATCTTTTTTGGACGTCCACGTTTTTTTTTCTCTGGTGGTGGATGTTGCGTCTGATGATTCTCCAATACAGTCAAGTAGTTTTGATCACTTATTGACTCTGGTACTGGACCTGATCTGGTCCCAACAGTTATGCTATTGTCATTCCTAATAGTCACATCATTTCCATTGCTTGCGTACATAAATTCGTCACGTGCTATTGTATTTGGAATATTTGCACTGAAGTTTGGGTACAGTTTTTCGTCTGCTTGCTTCGAGGACTCTAAGGTGCCTTCAAGATTGTTGCCATCTACAAATGTACGACTAGGTTGCTGATCTGCATGACGCTCCAAATGATTTTCATTTACAATGAGATCTACGATAGGCTTAGCATTATTCACAGAAATATCTTTAGCATGCTCATGACGCTCGCAGCATTGTCTTATGCGCTGCTCTGTAAAAACACATTCAGATTCATCCATATGCGGAATAAGACCGTTCAGAAAGTCACGAAACTTTTTTAACGCAGCATAAAATGGAACTTTATCTGCAGCTCTAGGCAACTGAGCACAGCGTGCCGATGACGAAGGCATTACCCAAATATACTAGAAGTTAAATAAAAGCAAAGTTAATCAGAATAGAGATTAATCGATCGATTTCTAGTACTTTACTTACAGTATCTGTACCCTCGACACGATCGGGTTGACGGCCGAAGTGAAACTCCTTTTTCCCAGAAAATACCTCAAAAATCAATTTTCCATTAAATACTGCAACTTTTGGTTTAAATCTTTTCAGTTTCTCTAGCAAAATTCGACTGCCTTCTTTAATTTCCTTGCGAGTTAGATCTGCAGAACCTTTCGTAGCACGCGCTACCATGTTGGTAAACCCAATGCCATGTTTTAAAAGCGTATGGTCATCTTCAGCGCTCAATTGCTCTTGGGTAAGCCCGGACAAATACAGACACTTCCAAAAATGATTACCCGGTCCTGCGTAATGATGTCCCTTGTAGGCAGCAAATAAGCCGGGATTGATTCCGACCTGCAATTGTTAAAAGGCATCAATAATGTGCAAACCTTCGCATTAGGTCAGTTAACCATAACACTTGGTAATACATATACGAAATTTACAACTCACTATTACGATATCTAAGTTGTTGCACAGATGATCTGGTATGGTTCGCTTTATTACTTCAGCCTCGGACATGCCATTAAAACGATCATGCTTTTTTCGTTCCTTCGGTTTCATGATTAGTATATCGCCGGATATCGTATTGCTGCATTCAGTGCCACCACTTTAACGTAAAATGCAAAGTAAATAATTGAATTATCGTATATCTTATGTAAGTACTTACCACTGTTTTGAAACTGTTGCTTGCAAAGCATCAGTAGCTTCAATTAACTTCTTTTTGCGCCCTCTTCTTTTGGGCAATGGACGAGATCCCATTTCGGAATCAGAACTAGGAACTGTCATTAGCCCCAGCCTTACAGTTCCCTTACAGTTAGAATTATCGCCATTAGGCGATTGTTTACTGCCCATTTCATGGGACCCAGTGAAAGCTTCGCTGTTAGTTAGCTTCTGATTTTGGGTTAACGTTCCTTGTTCCTTATAAATATCATTTAAGCGCTCAACATCTTTACAGGCTACACCTGTTAAGGTTGACGATGATACTGGCGTTGCCATTGATTTTAATGCTGAACTAGATATTAATTTTGAGTCAGATACTGCTAAAGTTGTATAGCTTGAGTCACTAGAAGTGGCTCGCACTCCTGGAGAAATAATATGCATTTCTTCACCCATAAAGCTATACGGATCACTTGGTAAAGCAACTCCTCGCGATTTGATACTCTGAGTTATAGATACGTGAGGGAGAGCCCCGCCTTGAGTACCACTATTGGAAGTAGATGGAGCTACTTGAATTTGATTTACTTTCTGAGTCGTTATCAAATCTTCGTGTTTAGTCTGTGTTGTATGACTAAGACTATTGTGATGCATCTGGTGTTGCGGTGCTATTGAGTGAGTTGATGAACTATGTGAATTTGGTGTCAAAACATCTCCAGCACTAGTTTCATAGCCATCATCTTGGTTCTCTGGTTTGGCGTTGCTTGGTGAGAGTGTCCTAACAAGATTCGAAAAAAAGAATTCTAATATGTTCATGCCAACGGTATAAGGCTTAAATGTACATAATTTATATAATTTCTACCTATCGTTTTATCATAGTATACTCACAATTTGTATGCAGAGCTGGGATCTTCATGAAATTCATCCATTATAACATTATGATAAACCTCCTGTATTTGTTGCGGCGCATGAGATACCGCCTGCTGTTGCATATGACCATGATGGCACTGTGTGTGAGATTGTTCCACGTGCGTATGCTGCATGGCAAACAGCTGATCTTGAGAATAATGCTGATGGCTGTAATTTGCATAATGAATGGATTGCTGTTGTTGCTGCTGATCATCGTGAATGCTTTGTTGGTGTAACGTATGGGGCAAATGGTGATGTGATGGTTGCTGTTGCACTATTTGCGTATACATATTGTTTTGAAATGTAGGTTCCTGATGACCAAAGTGCTGTTGAGTCAAACTATGATGATGGTGATGTAATGGGTGCAATTGCCCGAAACTAGCAACAGGTGCGTCCTTTTCGATTTGCAACATGAGTTCGACGGGAGGAGCAAGTGACTGACGTTCTGTTTCCTGGTTATGTTGTTGTTGTCGTTGCTGTTGTTGTTGGTGCGATGTGGTTCGATAAGTGTCCGTTTGATAAGCATCAGACTCAGCAACGATATGTAAATGATCCGGTGCACATCCATGGTCTAGATGAACCGGGCTTTGTTCCTGTAAGGGCAATGATCTGAACACTTGGCCATCCTGATGATTGTGCTTGTTGGCATTCTTATACTCCTCGTGCGGTGCCCATATTGCCGCACGTCGATCTGACGACAAAATATCACCCGATGTTGTCATTGCTAAGCTAGTAGGATTTCTTACATTCAATTTGGAGGAGGAGTCTGTTACACAACCATTGATTTTTATTGCCTCATTTCTTAATAACGTAGTCGAAGTATCAGAAGAAGCATTGAAAACTACATGGGAGTCGTACTGAAAGTTACTACTACTATTCGATGCGGACTCAAAGACAGCAGCAACAATCGCAGTATCAGCTAAAGGCGCTGGCATCGGTGCCGGAACAACAAGCTCCACTCGCGTCACTAGCGCCTGCTCAGGAGCCACATAGGGATGATGTGCGGACGTTTCCTCATCTTCTTTGCGAGGCGCTTTTATCACTTTTGTCACATCTATGCTTGAATTCGAGCTTTCTAAATTTTTGATTGCCTGTTCAGTTGCATTCATTATTCCAGAAAGCTTTGGCTGCGAGCTGATATTAGGCAGATGGAAGATGCTATGTTTGTTTCGCAAGCTTGATTCTCCTTGATCGTCGTGGAATTCGCCGATATTCTCAACATTGTCGTATTTGTGCTCGGGATTGGTTTTCCCGTCGCCGTTGTCATTGGCACTGCATTCTTCAACGGCTCCGTCTTTAGCTTTGTCAAAATTGATTTCAGCGGTGTAATCTCTATTACTAGTACTAAACCTATTTTTCTTTCGATTTAACACAACATCAGGACTATTTCTGTCGTATGGCTGTTGTGCCCTGTTTATATTATTGTTATCATTATCGGTGTCCCCAATAGAACTAAAGTTGATACCAGTTTGGTGTTTTTCAGTTACTGTCGCCGATGCAGTCACCATTGCCAGGTTATCTGCCTCCGCATATGAAGCCATCACCTCAGTTGTCTGGGCAATTACAGCTGCAGCCTTCCTTATAAATCCCTACGTGACGCTTAGTTGTGATTTAAGCAAATTAATAAAGAAAGCAAATCTGGAAGATCTGAGTGTATGCGTCGTTGTGGTTATTGCGATAATTAAGGAACTACTTATCAACAAGATTTTGTCTAGCAATTTGCTTTCTCTTTGCATCACCCTTGTAATTAGGCTGCATTAGAACTCCCAAACATGCATTTCGATGCTGTTGCGTTCTTTTGTTCCTCGACATATCTTAGAACCAAGCTTTCATTAATTCTGAAATAAATGAAACCTTTAATTATTTCCCAGTAATCGGCTGTATTTACATATTTATACTATAAATATATTTGAAAAATATATATTATATACATACACGTTTTAAATAGACATTTACCAGGCAGCCGAACACGCAAAACACCTGAACGCCTCTCACAACCAAACTAAGAATGATATACACTTGAAAGTTGGTACAGATGTTCGAGAAGAGTGTACCAACATAACACAACAAAATCAATAATTAACAAGTGAAGAATGCTACAGTCGAGTGCACTCGAGAGTAAGATACCATTTACCTTATTAATTACTTTTATTCGGCAAACTAACAACAACGCATCGCATATTTTCGAAGTCAAATACACATGCATTGACGCTAATGGCACATGCCGACTGCGCACTGACTACACGATGACTGTGGGGACTGTGCTGTAGGGGAAACTTCTCGTCCCCATAACTTCTGTGTTTATTGTCTGATCGGATTTAAATTTATAGGGTTGGTCGATATTATTATATTATTATTTCGGAATCTTTTCTACTTTTCCTATAATTTCATTTACCGATTTACAAAATCGATTTTTGGGGGCTGTGGGCGTGGTATCCAAAATTTGAAAAACCGCATTCTGCGTAACGTTACCAGGCCCCTTTCCTTCAAATTTGGTGCTTCTAGCTTTTCTACTGTAAGAATACTTCAATTCAAATAATTCGTTTTGTAGCGGCGGTAGGCGTGGCATCCATAATGTTGCAAGACACCCTCCTACCAAATTTGGTGCGCTTATCTGTTTTTGTTATTGAATTAATTACAAAAAAACGAAAAACGCATTTATCGATTTGCAAAGGCGGTGGGCGTGGCACATCAAGTTTGAAATAAACTCGATCTGTGTATTCAATACACGCACACTTCTAGCTCTTTTAATTTCTGAGATCTGCGCGTTCATACAGACGGACAGACAGACGGACTCGACTCGGCAATTGATGCTGATCAAGAATATATGTATGGTCTGACACGCCTCCTTTTGCCTGTTACATACATTTTAACAAAGTTAATATACCATTTTTTACCCATTTTTAATGGGTAAATGGTATAAAAATACATTGCCCGCAAAATTTTTAGTATGACTTTATTTTTTGAAAACAGCTCGTATGTTGCAATACGTGAAGTTACATTTTAAACGATAATATGAATTCTATGTGTACGCAGCTATATACAATACCTAGGTGTAGGATTAGCCTATAATACTTTGCAACATACGTATGCCCAGCGATACATCATTTATATATATACATATGTATATGTACATGCATCGCACTGCAGGAAGACCGACCAAAATAAATGACAATTCCAGTTCAAACCGTGTCGAGCCTACTTCGAACCTTATATTGTATATGTACATACATACATATGTACCCCATTTGTAGGGTGGAATTGGATTTGTGTTTGAAAAGGATACATTCAGTTCTATGATTTTGTGCTTTAAGCTTTTACACCAGAAACTACCCAAATAGTATATAATATGATTAGCTTGCTTATATGTATGTAAAAATTCGAAAATTGGTTAATAGTAGCAGAAGTCAATCATTTATAATCGTATGTAAAAACATTTGTGTAAAGGATGTAAATACATATATATACAAAAACTACACACACATATCGACTATTGAGAACATTCGAAAATAATCACACAATCATAAATACTGTAGATGCATACAATTGTACATGCCTCTGCTTGTGTATACACATTTATGCATGCAAATGTATTTGGAATTGTATTTTCACTCGTCGTATGTGTGTGTATTCGTTGTCACGAATGAACATACATACATATCTACTAAAACTAACTCAGGCGAAGAGATGACGAAAGCAAAAGCACAGAGCACAGCAGCAATGCACCCAGCGCTTTCATTTCCCATATGCGAATAAAAGCGTTGTGATAAAATTAAAACCGGCCGAAAGACATTGAACGATTTTCAGAAAAAATTAATATATATATTGATAAATCATAATTTGTGTGCATTATATTATTTAACCGATAAGCAAGGTGCTTCATTTTATCATTTTTACCATATATGTATGTATACTTGGATATGAACAAAGGAATCTTTGTGTTTTATGTATTATGTATAGTATAAACATATATTAATGTGTCTAGCAATGGAATTGAAAGGTCTGAAGTTAAATGCATATATACAGTCGCTTCGACGAGAACTTAAAGCAACAAAGTCGTACGAAGGCGCAAGAATTCAATTGCACCAACCTGGATGCCAAATGCATGATGGGATGCCCTGAAAAAACTATTGCTTTATTATAATAATAAAAAGCAATTTTTTGATCCATTAAAATTGCGGAAATTTATTTATATTATATTAAGCAGAAGGAAGCGTCTACCATAGATAGTATATTCATTCTTGATCCGCATCAATAGCCGATTCGATTTGTATATTTGAGTGCCACCAACCGCCTCCAGAAAGCTTTTTTATACCATTTACCCATTGAAAATGGGTAAAAAATGGTATATTAACTTTGTGCAAATGTATGTAACAGGCAGAAGGAGGCGTGGCAGACCATACAAAGTATATATATTCTTGATCAGCATCAATAGCCGAGTCGATTTGGTCATGTCCGTCTGTCTGTCCGTCTGTATGAACACACAGATCTCAGCTATTATAAGAGCTAGGGGCACCAGACTTGGTGGGAGTGTGCATGTATTCAATACACACAAGAAGTTTATTTCAAACTTGATGTGCCACGCCCACCGCCTCCGCAAATCGATAAATGCGTATTTCGATTTTTTCCAAATAATTCAATAACGAAAAGAGATAAACGCACCAAACTTGGTAGGAGGGTGTCTTGCAACATTATGCAGAAGTTGGATTTTAGAATTTTGGATGCCACGCCCACCGCCTCTAAAAAACACATTTTTATAGTTTAAAAGAACACTAGAAAAGCTAGAAGCACCAAATTTGGAAGTAAGGTGCCTGGTAACATTACGGAGAATGCAGAATTTCAACTTTTGGATGCCACGCCTACCGCCCCCAAAATTCGATTTTGTAAATCGGTAAATCAAATTATAGGAAAAGTAGAAAAGTTTCCGAAATTTTTTTTAAGTATTATTGTAGATAATAATAATATTGACCAACCCTATAAATTTAAATCCGATCGGACAATAAACACAGAAGTTATAGGCACGAGAAGTTTCGCTCACAGCAGTAGAGGCCCGACGCCGACGCCGACGCCGACTGCGCACGCCGACTGCGCACGCACAGTCGTCGTGTAGTCAGTGTGCAGTCGGCATGTGCCATTAGCGTCAATGCATGTGAATTTGTCCTCGAAAATATGCGATGCGTTGTTATTCGCCGAATAAAAGTAATTAATATTAAGAATTAGTTTTTAACAGCGAAAGGTAAATGGTATCTTACTGTCGAGTGCACTCGACTGTAGCTTTCTTCACTTGTTTACCATTTATCCATTGAAGTTATGTACAAAATGGTTATTAAGTTTGTGAAAATATATGAACAGGCAGATAGAGGCGTAAAAGACCAATATCAAGAGCCGAGTACGAAAGTTCTTGTATACGTTTTTCGTTTTTCGATTTATTGCAAATAGCGCAGTTATAATAAGAGCTAAAACTATCCTAGCCAACAATAATATTTGCCTACCAAATAAAGTGTAACCCAATCGGACACTAAACACAGAAGTTAAAGGAGAAGAAGTTTCCAACTCAAAATTGGACTGACGTAGCTAGGGCCGACGTTAATGCTTACGCTAACTGAACACATGCAATCAATGCACACGAATGCACACATACAGTCTGTGTCATGTGTATATTGAGAATTATTTTTTATTGGCAAATGGTAAATGATTTCTTACTGTTGAGTGCTCTCGACTGCAGCTTTCTCTCCTTGATTCATTTAAAGCTTCCATTATAAGCAAGGTATAACGCTACAACATTATCATTTGGCAAGTAGCTTATTGAAACAAGTTAAGAAAGCTACAGTCGAGTACTATTGATAGTAAGATAACAAGAATTCGCTTTGGTAGTTAAAGATCAATTCTTAATATTGAATACTTATTTTTAAAGAATTCACAGCAATGTTCTCATTTTTCACTGATTCAATCATCTTACATGCATTGACTTTTCTCACAGATACAGTCAAACGTGCCTGTACAGATCATATGCATATACAGTGATAATTGAGGCTCAAACTACTGCCGAACCCAACCTATTCTCCAGGTATGGCCCCCATTGACTACTGGCTTTTTGCAGATCTTAAAAAGCACCTCCAAGGCAAGAGATATCGATCAAATCAAGAGGTGATTACCGATATTGATGAATAAAACAACATTTTCAGAAAAAAATGTGTTTCTTGTTAAGCCGGGAACTTATTGAGCTGTGTGATAATTGCTTATTCTAAGCTAAAAAAAACGATTTTCAGAGGCAGTGAGCAGTGCACTACATGTTTTAAAATAATGAAATTCAAGGAGTTTTGAAACACACAAGGACAAAAGCTGCTGCGTAATCTCGTAGACAGATTTTATTTTTGTCTTACGAGACAACAAATTGTCGATCCAAACCGCTGAACAGTGACTCAGGCGATTCCAAAGGTGTACATTTTGTCACGGAAACACCCAAACCCGCCGTACGACCGGTGACTGTTCATATGAACAAAAGCATCATCGCAGAGGAGCTTATCAAAAATCAATAAAGAAGCCGGTATGTCATTACCAAACAACCTAATATATTGATAAATCTTGGCTACGCATAATACTATCTTCTACATGCTGTAAAAATAAGTGGAAACAATATGCCGGATCGGACCGATATATTTTTTAGCTTTCAAAGAACTTATCGACCGACTTTTCTCATTTTTCAAGATAATCTAACCAATTTTTTTCATTTTATTATAAAAGCGCACTCAATCAGAAATTCTGTCCAATATCGGTTTTCTATATTACATAGCTTAATAATAATAAGTAAAGATTAAGACGAATCCCGCAGGATTCGAACCGCGGAACCAGTGATTTGCGAACTAAAACTCTAACCACTAGACCACACAGAGAATCGAGGCATGAGCGGAAAATTCAACTTTTTTGACGCCGGCCCTCTGCTGCGTCAGTACAACTATTCATTGGAAACTTTTAGCACCTTTGACTTTTTATTGAAACTTCTAGCGCTTATACCTTCTATGTTTATTATTTAATCGGGTTGTAATTATACCATTTTCCCATTGAAAATAAGTAAATGTCTAGCCATGTTATAAGTGGAATAAAATATGTAGTTAGTTCTCATTATTTTAAAAGAATTCCTAAAAAGTTGCGCTGCAAAATATTATGAAGCAGTAATTATAAACAAATTAATAATAAGAAGAAAAAAATAAAAACGATAGACGTAAAACTTAAAAAAAACAAATTTTTGGCTTGATTGGGAATAAGTTTTCAATTCAAGACAATCATTTAGTTGGCAAATTGATATTTTTATAAATTTCCGAGCTTTGTAGACCTAGTTCGGCACAAACTGAAGTATCAATACTGTTTTAATCGAATTTTAATTTTTAAAATCGTCCTTGTTTTTTTTATATTTCAGCGTTCCCTTTCTTTAATATCCACCAAAAATGCTCTACAGAATTTAGGTCATGTAGCTGCAGGCAATTATAAAAAAAGTTTTTAGTTCAGAAATAACTTTTTAATGGCTCTGATTGAATGCCTAAGTTATTTCTCCTGGCATAATGACAATCCTTCTTCCATTATATCGAATTGTTCCTCTGATTTGAAATATTGAAACTATATCCAGAAAAACAATTTTATGCAACGTTATGTTTCTTGCATCTTGCCTAACCCATTAAATAAAGTGCATTGGGTCATTATCAGTACTCCTGTTTCAGATCCAAACATATGTATATATCTCTGCTTTGCAAAATACCAACAAGTGTTTTTAAAGCTATCCGCGTTATAATCGGATTTATGAATTTAGTTTAGTTTCGAATACTTTTACTTATTGTTAGGTGCTCTTATTATCTTATTAATGAGCCTATTTTGGATTGTACCATATAGCTTATAATGAATATCATTCATTACCATTTTGTTTATTTGAACACTTTCCGATACGTTTCCTTCTTTTTTGAACATTTAAAATTGTTCGTACATAAACGAAATAATAAATAATAAAAATTGGTTGCTATTTCAAATGTCTGGAATCGCCTTCATTTATTATTATGTAATCGTCGAATTTATTCCTTGACGCGATTGAAAAATTATATCAATGTTTTCGCCTAAAAACCAATCTAACATATTGTAAGTTTTATTTCCAAAAAACAAAATACAGGATCTTTGCACATATTAGATCACAAAGTAATGCTGTGTAAAAAAAATAGGGAAATGAAATTAAAATAATGCAGTGGTATTCAAAAATAAAGCAGTAGATAAATCAATGTTATTGACAGCTAGGAGAATGTCGATTTATAGGGCGGTGGGCGCGGTTTCCAAAAATTTAAAGTCCACATCCGCTCATCACCAATTCGACTTGGCTATTCTTTATCAAAAATATATATACTTTGTATGGTCTGCCAAGGCCTTTTCTGCCTGTTACATGCATTTTCACAAAATTAATATATATTTTTTTACCCATTACCCATCGAAGTGATTTCAACATAAATATAACATTTGCAAATCAGATTTAAATTTCATAAATGTTCTTAAGAGTCCCTTAAAATACCAGATACCGTTTTACAAAGTTTTTTTTTATCAAATTTTCTGGAAAGTAGCTGAGCTGAATAGGCAGAACAGAATGGTAAATGAATGGTAAATAGCATTGCAAACTCTACAGCGTGCATACTTTTCGGGCAGACCTCGTATGTCTATATGTTTACTGTGTGTACTTAACCGGTTAATACTCCTACATGTTTACCCATATATATATTTGCATACGAAACAATATTGTTCATTGAATTTACACCACTTTATCATTTTCACAGTTTCAGAGCCAAGTGTACAACATTTTAAGTTTTTAAGCCTCTAGGGTGAAAACTTCAAAACCTGTTTTCTTTTCTATGTAAAATAATTTTTGAGGAGCTTTCAAACATGTTCCTACTTTATAATCAATGTAAATTGAAATGTTTCAAAATACTAATTTTTTTCAAAGGCTAACAGCGCAAAAATTGATATATTATTGGTTCACGCAAAGATTGCCACGAAATAAACGAAAACTGCTTGTGGCTGAGCAGCTGACTTCTGCTGCGTCACTGTGCCTTTTGTGTGTGGGGGAAATCCTGCAAAAACCTCTGTGTTTATTACCGACCTAATTCAAATTTGCGCTGCGTGTCAAACTTACAGTAATATAACTGCATGCCAAATGACAATGTTATTACTTAAAAACGCTGCTTAGTATTTTCGTTCAAGAGACTAGTTTATCAATTTTCAATAGGTGAAGGGTATAACCTGGCAGCATTTTCCCAGTTCGGCTAAATATACAGATTGCATACTATTTAAATAGATTTGTATAATAATAGCTATATATATTATACGTAAAAAGAATTTCTACTTCAATCAAGTACTTACGACGAGTTTAAAAGTTGAGGTTTATATTTGCACTGTACGCAGCCACACACAGGCAGACAGAAACGAACATAAGATTCTATGGGCTGGATGCTACGCGTATGTATACACGAATGCATATGCATGTGTATGTTTGTACATAGATACATCTACACCGAAGTTTGTATGTGTTTTTATGTGTGGTATCAGTGAGAGGTGTTTGAGCTCTTCGTGGATGCGGATACCAATGCAAAAACACACACGCCAATTGCATGTGAATATATACATGTATTTATACATATATATTTACATGTAATAGAAGGCACATATACATTTCTTGTTAGTGCATATTTGTATGATATATAAATTGGGATGGAGGTGTAAGTACTGCCCATATTGCATTAGCATATACATGTATATATTTTTATATATCAGGTGAGCGCGTATTATAAAACACAGAATGTATGTATGTATGCCTGTTACCTATGTAAAATGCACTTAATTGCTAAAGATCAATCATAGAAACACTTGCACTATAAAGATATTTTAGCATTCAATATATACATATGTATATTTACATGCACTGTACATTTGTTTATTGTCTAATCCTAAAGATACTTAATTTGCCGAAATTTATTACACAACACAGAAATATTTATAACCACATACACAAAGAGAAAATGGAAATTGATTTGTTTTATTTCTCTAAATTTAGTAAATAAATTTTTTAATTGTATTTATGATAAGATTACCAATTTTAATCCTATAAGCACAATCACAAACCGAGCGCTCGAATATTATTGCGGTACTTATATTTATATACTATGAACACATGTATTTGCATACATATAGATTTATTTTTATAGTACGCTATATACATATAATAAAATGTTGCAAGTGTCCGCGGCACACGACCGGACGAATGGCCTGTGCATTCTCTTTTAACAGTTTACTAACAGTCCAATTGGGTCTGTACATATGGTTTAGGGAAGTGGTGCAATTAACAGAATGTTAATATCTTGATAATAATACCTCGATTATTATTTAACTATTAGGTTCTATACATTTTATAAGCCATATACAGCAGAGAACCATCCAAGAAAAAGGCAAGCTGTTACTTCCCATTGTCTCCCCGCCAGCATCAAACGCATTAAAAATGTAAAATCATTGCCTACAAGCCGATAACACAGCATATACGGTCACTCTTAACTTTTGCAGTTGTCGATACAGAATAGGTTGGCATTTATGTCATCTCAAACTGAGCGTCGTCGTAAAATTTGTATGCGTATGTGTGTGCGTAATTTCTACAAAAATATATTAAATTAAACCAAAATTAACGATTTTAAGTGGTAAAAATAATGTAGATTTTCATGTAAATTGGTTACGTTTTTTCATCACTCCACAATTCAAAATATTTATTTTGTGAATATTTCTATGAATTTGGATGGAAATGTATATGTTTTTTATATATACATATATATAATGTAATATTGCGTGTGACGACGAGAAGCTAAAATACAAACGTACGAAAATGTATTTTTGTACACAAGTATAAAATGGCTAATTAATGGGAAGCTCATATTTATTCAATACTTTTCGTTCATACTCTTTTTTTAAGCAACTGAAGATAATTATGTAAACGTGTGTTATGGCATCTAAAATACATCAAAATGGTCTACATTTTTATGTATATGTTTTTTTAAATGTTTATATCCACACACATACACATGCTAGTACATATGCAATGCTTTCATATATGTATTCATAGTTTCGATTTCGTTTTAATAAATAAAGATGTTTATATAAAAAATATATTTAAATATTTGCTTATTATATAAAATTCGCACTCCATTCGCAACTAAAATTTTTAAATTTTAGACAGATAAACCCACACAACAAAAACTCCACACGCGGACATTCAAATATTCTAAAGCCTAATATATTCTTTTATTCTCATACGTGCATAAAATACCTACACCTATGTATAGGTGAGTGACAGCAGAGCTGAGCTCCTGCTTAAAAGTAAGGTTAACTGTGTTTGTTGGTGGCGAGTCCGTGAACTCGGAAGAGGACAGTGGGACAGATTAGAGTGCAAGTAACGTATTATTTTTGCGAATATTCCGTAATGTCCGATCTCGGAAGTGGCGACGAGGGAGTCTCAGGATCAAGTAAGAGCGCATTTTAATCAAACTAATGTCGCACCATGTGATATCCTTTCTGTTAACATTTATATCTTCTTTTAGAATACAATACAAGTAATATGGAAGGGTCCTCAAATAGAAATGATTTTGATTCAACTGGCAAAGGTAGCCATTCGAAAAAGAAATATTTTCATACCATTTACCCGTTGAAAATGAGGAGACGTTAGCTTTGTGCAAATATATAACAGTCTGAAGAAGGCGTGACAGATCATACAAAAGTATATATATAATAGATCATCATTAATAGCCGAGTCGATTAGGTAATGTCTGTCTGTCTGTAAGAACACAGAGATTTCTGATATTATAAGCGCTAGACTCCAAATATGAGAGTTCGTGTATATTATACCCAGATAAAGTTTATTTCAAACTTCGAGTAGTATGCACACAGCCTCCGCAAATCGAAAATTCAAATTGTTGCAAATAAAGAAAAACACAAGCTAGAAACCAAATTTGGTAGAAAGGTCCTTGGTAACATTACGCAGAACGTGGATTTTCAACTTTTATATGCCACGTCCGCCGCCCCCATTAATCAATTTTTTCGAATTATTAGAGAAGTGTTAAAACAATTGACCAGCTGCGTATAAGACTACATGAGTTGGATAGAGAAATCGCAATATTAATAATTCGTTAAATAATGTATTTAGTAAATAGAATTTGTAATCATCCGAATTGAGTAAATGGTATCTTATTGTCGTGCACGCCCGACTTTGTCTGTCTTTACTCGTTATTTGTATTATTTTATACTAGTATATTTTTGTGGTATTATTATGATATGAAATTAATGATATTTTATAATCATACAGCCGGCAATGCTGTTGAACAAGAACTGGCTACGAAAATGCTGCAAATTCAATCCAAAAGATTTTATTTGGATGTCAAACAAAATCGTCGCGGACGTTTTATAAAAGTGGCTGAGGTTGGTACAAAACTAGAACAAAATGTTATTTTTAATACACGTATAACATGGCTCCTGCATGGTTTTCAGTTAGCCCTTGCCGGTTGCATATTATCCGACCTCAAACTTATTTTCAAATATAAATGTAATACAAATATAGTAATACCATTTCTGTTGAAAGTCCCAAATTATATATAATTTGCTTTTGCATTGTTGCGCAGATATTTGTTAGGATAGGTTTCTTAAATACTAAAATAAGGCTATATTGCTTCTCTATTAATCAGAACTCTAGAAAAAACATGCAAAGGATAATGGTGCTTATACCAAATTCCTAAATAGGGCGAATATAATTACTTATTTAAAAAAAAAAAACTACAATTATATAAAATGTATGCAGAAGTATCATATTTATCAATTTGCAATTAGAATTTTTTCTTTTTCTGACAAATTTTGAATTTTCCATTTTAGATAGGGGCAGATGGAAGACGAAGTCAAATATATTTGGCCCTATCGACGGCAGCAGAGTTTCGCGACCACCTATCATCATTTAGTGACTATTATTCTTCCTTGGGTATGAGATATATTGAGTTTTTTCCGTAAAGTTTTTGGAGTAATAATTTAAAAGGTGGTCAAAATGCAGGGCCGCCGAATACGGACAATGTACCAGAAGATGGCAAGTTGAAATCGGAGATGATGATAAAAGATAATCGCAGATATTATTTAGACCTTAAGGAAAATGCCCGTGGTAGATTTCTTCGGGTACGTACATATTTTTACGATATAGTTCATAGTTAAATTAATTAATAGATGGTCTTCGTAGATCAGAATAGATATAACCAAACATCTAATAATCTGCTCAAACTATATAAAAGGCAAACTTCTATAAATTGAACTCCTCTTTCTAACATAGTACTTTTGTATAAAATCAATAATTACTTTTTAAGTGTCTCGTTAGTTTGGACATAACTTGAGTTACATTTTAGGTTTCACAAACAATTACAAGAGGTGGACCCAGGTCTCAAATTGCATTGCCAGCTCAGGGTATGATTGAGTTTCGCGACGCCCTGACAGATTTATTGGAAGAATTTGGTATCAACGACGGTTGGTATGTAATCTTTTCCATATTATTTACACTGGAATTAATGGCATATGTTAGCTTTAAAGGTGATCTACCTGAGGAACGTCATATGAAAGTAGACAATAAGAACTTCTATTTTGACATTGGCCAAAATAATCGTGGAGTTTATATGCGGATTAGTGAGGTTAGTATTAACCAGAATGATTTATAGTCTAGTAAATACAAATGTCTCTACTTAAGGTTAAAAACAATTTCCGCACTTCTATAACAATTCCTGAAAAGTGTTGGATACGATTTCGTGATATTTTCAATGACTACTGTGAGAAAATGAAAAAATCGTCCGATCCTATTACTGCTGAAAATATTCTACAAACTACAAATAATCTTGGCAAATAAAAAGATTTAACTAAAAAGTTAACAGGTTTAAGTGACACATTTTACAATGAACAACTTAAAATCAGTTCTTAATTTTTCTAGAAGGTCTGCTTATTTAAGAGCTTAAAATTATTCGCTGTCTTACATTGTGTATATATTATTTCGTGTTTCTAAGATGTGGAATGGTCATTAAATTATTTAATTTATCGCCATTCGTTGTATATATTTTGATATATACAATAACAGCATTTATCAAATTAATAGTACATGTTGTTTGTTACAATAATACTTTATATATGACTTGCATAAAAATGCGATTTTAATGATATTAGCATAAGAAATTGTCTGCGCACGTACATAGAACATGTAGAAGACACTCATGAAAGCAAGTATTAACTGTTTTAACATTAACATAAACATTGCTTCAAAAAGCGTTCCAATAATTTTATAGGAAAAGAATAGTGTCCTTCCCTATTGCTTTTAAAAATAGCTGAAAATTTGCTTAAATAATTGAACATATGATTTACAGTATCTGAGCTAATTTTCACACATTTTCAAAATATATAATATAATATATTTATTTATTTGGTATTTTGGTTTGTTCCATATTTGCTCTGTACCTTAAAATAAAACTATTACCTTTACAATGACGGGTTTGTCTTTAGATCATAGTCAAGGTCTTTTTAAAATGATTGAGACCAGTTTTATAAAACCCATGATAACGTTTCGTATAATAAATCTTTAGTTAATGACTTTCTTCGTAATATGTTATATTGTTATTATATAAAACGAGTCACGGGAAGTTTAACGTGGGTGCCTAGTCCGTTTAAAAGTTCATTGATATAATATAATGACTATTTATATAAAAAGAAATGGAAACGTCTTTAAGACGTTTTTTATAGATTAAATGGATCTTTTAAGTGTGTACATTTTGTCATTGCGTGTATATGGTTGATGTAACTTAAAGCATCGTAAATATGTATGTTATATATTATAAATTGTTAAAGCTATTAGAAATATGTTACAAATTACAAAACATTAACAAATGTCTTAAAGTAATTACTAAATCGTTTATAAAACAAAAGTTTCAATGTGATCACATAGAATATAAAAACTTATTGAATACGATAAAAATGCATAGCAAAATTATAAAAATCAAACTCATAGATCTATATGTACGAGAAAACAAAGTATTTAATTTCATATTATATATAATTATGGTAATGTATACACATACATACATGAAGTCGAAATCTTCTCTGGCGTTAACCTAATGATTTGTTCAGCTTATAATCGATAAGACATAATATCTATTAATAATTACTAACGCGCATTAGATTATTTGAAAATATGTATGACTATGAATTCTTTACGTAAAGCATAATTTTGTACATACATAGCGTTGGTCAGATGGGTGGTAATTTGCAAAGGTAGGTGTGAAATTAGTATTTAATAATGACACAAATAGACAGATGCAAAATAGGCGTTTCGGATTACCATGTCGTGGCATATAAATATGCATGTATGAAAACCATAGTAATTAAAAACCATATGCAGATAGTAGTTAATAATATTAATGAATTTATCTTTGATGTTTGAAAACATTAATAGTTTAAGGCATTTGTGAATGAAGTATGAAAATAAAGATTATGAAAATGGTCATATCATATTACTTGGTTTCTATTCATATATTTATTGAAATTTTTTCTTGGGTGAAATATAAAGTTTTTTTTTTGTATCTACTTTATTATTTAATCGAAAAAAAATTCATATTTAAACGTAAAATGTGAATCGTTTCTGCATATATGGGGATAGCCACGACTCCTTCCCATTCATTTAAAATTAAATAAGCTTTCAAAAAATTATACGATTTATTTATTTTATAAGAGCGCTTAATAGCCTTTTAAAATAGCATTTAACTTTTTCTTAAATGTTTTATCGATCGATTTCGCCAAATACAACGTCGAGGGTGCCAATAATGGCCACAACGTCAGCTAACATATGCTGCTTTCCTATTTTCTCCAAAGCGGCCAAGTGGGCGAACCCTGGCGCCTTAATCTTGCACCGATAAGGACGACTCGAACCATCCGCAACCAAGTAGACTCCAAATTCACCTTTCGGTGCCTCGATTGCTGTGTACGTGGCGCCGGCTGGTACCTGGTACCCCTGGGTGAAAAGCTTGAAATGATGGATGAGCGCTTCCATCGAAGTCTTCATATCAGAGCGAGAAGGAGGAGTCACTTTGACGTCATCGGTTTTTATCTCACCAGCAGGCATTTGGTTCAGGCACTGATCGATAATGCGCAGAGACTGACGCATTTCCTCAATACGACATAAATACCGATCATAGCAGTCACCCTTGGTGCCAATTGGCACATCGAAGTCAACTAGGTTGTACGCATCGTATGGCTGTTGCTTTCGTAAGTCCCATTTGATTCCTGAGCCTCGCAACATGACACCGCTGAACCCATAGTTCAGGGCTTCCTCCGCCGACACAATACCAATATTTTCAGTTCTCTGCACCCAAATGCGATTTGTGCTGAGCACGTCCTCCACTTCATCCAGGCGCTCAGAGAACTTTGATGCAAACTCATATATGTCATCCATCAGGCCTAACGGCATATCCTGCAATTAATTCAAGTCAAATATATTAATATGTTACATTATTTAACTTTGAAATGCAACATTACTAGGGAGACGCCTCCCGGTCGAATGTAAGCGGCGTGCATCCGCGCTCCCGACACACGTTCATAGAACTCCATCATCTTCTCCCGTTCTTCAAATAGCCAGAAAAATGGAGTCAGTGCACCGACGTCCAAGGCATGTGTACCAACGGCCATAATGTGATTGAGGATGCGAGTCAATTCGGCAAAGAGTGCTGAAATTCAAATTGCATACATATATTAGCATATCAAAGGTTCTTGTTAACTTGTTAATTATTAAATCACTTCGTATGTATTTTGCGCGTAATGGTACATCGATATTAAGAAGCTTTTCTACGGCAAGAGAATAACACTGTTCATTGCACATCATGGACACGTAGTCCAGACGGTCGAAGTAGGGAAGAGCCTGAGTGTAGGTCTTGTACTCGATCAGTTTTTCAGTGCCTCGATGAAGCAGTCCAATGTGTGGGTCAGCACGCATCACAGTCTATAATTGATTTTATTTTATTTTTCTATCGATAATGCTTTCAACGCTAATACACTAACCTCCCCATCAAGCTCGAGAACAAGACGTAGTACTCCGTGGGCTGCCGGGTGCTGTGGTCCAAAGTTCAGAGTCAAGTTCCGCACCGATTTTTCAACTGGTATTACCTTACCTGTAATCAAAATCCATTTATGTATTTCAAGCCATACTTTTTCTATAGTTCTTCAAACTTACTGTTCCATGGCGGCACTTGCCACAACGAGGTAACCTCATCTGGGTACATAACCGGACCGCTGAATTGCTTCATGAATTCGGGATCTGGATACCATTTGGAAGCGCCGCGTTGCTGAGTTGCTCTATAATAGCAATAATATATAATCAAATATATTTTTATCAAAGCTTTTTGATGGTTCGGTTATGTAATTATCATCTTAGTTGCATGGTTTGCCTACCTTAAAATGCTGCTCGGATTTACCGCCGCAATTGAAGACCATTTTACTAGGTTCCGGCTAACGCCCACCGAACGCTTCACAATGTTCGTGAGCATTTTTTATCTGCCAAAAGTTATTCGGATCTGTATCCTAAACCAAACAAAGTGTCCAAGCAACTGGATCAGTGTGACCGCTCCGATAAAATACCGTGAAATACCGTTTTAGTTTTAAGAAATACCGTTTGCACACCATTCATTTTGAATTATTAATTTTTCTTTATTAAAATAATATAAATATGTACTTCATCGATTGTAAAAATAATAAGCTTATCTTTCAGTTAAAAACAAAATGGCATTTTGGAACTTACACAATACAATATTTTATAATGATTCGTTCTCGTCATCAGCTCTGACATTGATATTTGCAGCCAGCATTTTCGAATCTGATTAATAAGTAAAGCGCCCATCTATTCCTCTAAGGTCAGTTTTGCTAGGTTGGAAAATGCTGTATAGTTAATGCCAGCTAATATGAATTTTGGTTAAAATCAAATCTAAATTTTATCGATAGTTCCTTTATTGTAAAATTCTATGAATACCGAATATCGATACACAACTACCTTGTAACTTTAAAATATTTAGTATGGAGTAACCGGTTTATATTAATATACTTCACTAAGGCTATCAGTCTGTCAGTTCCGAATTATTTTTTTACGCATAGCACATAGCTCATGAAATATCAAATATATGTTTTATTTGTGCATTTTAGAGAAATAACTTAAAAATGCAATAAAAAAAAAGGATGTGATATTATGTCGTATGCTAAATATTTTATAATTCAACTCGAAAATATGTGAATATAAAAAGTAAAAAACGTTTTATCATGTACATTAAAACTGATGTGATGGTTGTGAGCGCGTTTGTGTTTATTGGGTTGGTGAAGGTTATTAAGGAACAGACTGCAAAGCACTCAATTCAGAAGAGAAACATAACTCAATAAAAACGAGTTATTAGAGTGCAGTTATTTACATTTTAAAAATTACGATTTTTCATGAAAAGTTTTTGTTAATTAGGCGAAAGAGCATGTGTGAAAAGACGTGTGTATACAGAAAATCGAAGCTTGCGATGTGTTTGTATTTCAGTCTGTTTTTCAGGAGAGAACACAGAGGGTGGTAGAGAGAGAGAGAGTTAAAGAGAGAAAGAGGATGCAAAGGAGAGTATAGAGTAAATACTCTCTCGATTTTAGTTTAAACCAACAATGTAATTCGTCCGTCAAAACAAGCCATAAAAGTCCTGCATCGAGCAAAGGACAAAGGAATAAATCCAGTTCGAGCACAAGTGAACATAGTGTTTATTAAAAATCGTAATACGTGGAATCTTTAATCTTTGTCTTTAACCATCTTTCTGAAAATGCAACAATAAGTGTATTTTAAATATAGGTATATGGATGCGCTGGTAAATGATTATGTGTAAATGTAAATGCTTTGTAATGGTCTTGGATGTTGTTATATGGGCAAATATTGTAATTATTATAATTGCCCGTACACCCAAGAAAATTACCAGCAGTTACAATTAAAATACGGATGGGCCTCGAGAACATAGAATAAATACTTGTCGTCTATTCATCTCAGTCCCCTACACACACACACACACTTATAAGCCGCGAACTGATATATCTATAAATATTTCTATAATACAGTATTGTTGATACATTTTTTTGCGATAAGTAATTTGAAGCTTTGCTTGTTTCTAGAAACGCGACTTGGCGGCATGTTGCCGACGTACTTACCTCTAATTTTGTCAAGATCAAAGAACAGAAACGATTGGTCCAATTGGCAACGATTGGAGAGTAGCAAAGATACTACGGATTCGGATACGGACAGAAAAAGTCAAAAAGGAAAACAGACGTCGAGCGAACAGTGCAGGAAAAAGGTGGAAAAGGTGTGGACTTTGGTTGACATAGGTATAGTGTGTCAAAGCTGATTGGACGTCTGGCAACACCAATCGTTTATAATGTTGAATCACATGGAAAAACTAATAGAAGATGCTGCATCTGCATCCTCTACTTTGACATCCTGTTGCAATATGTGCTCGCGTCAAGGAGCAAGTAATTTCACTGATTGTAAATGGCATGAGAAACAGCAGCGGCAGAAAATGTTTGTCAGCAAAAGAATTACGTTAAATAGCAGGAAAAATTCAAATATCACTCCAGAAACACTTTCACTAACGATAATTGGTAAATGCTCAAGAAATGTTCCATTCTTAGGGACGAAAATGCATCGCAAGTTGAAGAGTAAAAGCAAGACCAAGACAGAAACTGTAGATCAAGTGCCTGTGTCCACCGGCAGCCTCATGACTGGTTGTGCTGGCTTTCAGCGCATTAAACAGCTGGATGATTCTTTTACGATGACAAACACAGAACCACAACCATTACAGTTGAAGTCCCGCCCGACAATTGTTGTAGGAACAGAAACTCCCAAAATTTATGTAAACAGTATGAGGAGTATTACTAGCATCAAGATCAATAGGTCAGATGCAAGCAAGATGTCAGTTCCACTGCCTACGTTAAAAACTACATCTTTTGCGACTCTTCTAACGATTATCTGCATTGAAACCTTGCTGCTTTCCACCATGTCAAGCTGTGCCAAGACATTCTATATGCACTGGAATACTTCTAATAGCATGTGAGTTTTTCAATATTATTTATATTATTACAACAAGTGAAGAAAGATACAGTCGAGTGCACTTAACAGTAAAATACCATTTTGTCTTTTAAAAGATAATTCTTAATATTAATTGCTTTTATTCGACGAACTAACAACAGCGCATCGAATATTTTCACAGTAAAATACGTATGTATTGATGCTATTGGCACACGCTGACTGCGCAGTCGGTGCAAGCATTGTCACCGGGCCTCTGCTGCGTTTTCGTTGCAGTATTGGAAAATTCTCGCGCTTCTAACTTCTGTGATTATTGTCCGATCAGATTTAAATTTTTAGGGTTGGTCTACATTATTGACAGAAACAATTATATCAAACAAAAAAATGAGGCAACTTTACTACTTTTTCTATAATTGGATTTATCGGATTACAAAATCGATTTCTGGGGGCGGTAGGCGTGGTACCTACAAGTTGAAAATCCAACTTCTGCACAATATTGCAAGGAACCCTTCTACAAATTTTGATGCTTTCAGCTCTTATTATTACTGAGTTATTAGCAATAAATCGAAAAACGAATTTATCGATTTGCGGTGACGGTGGGCGTGGAACAAAAAAAGTTTGAAATAAACTTCTTATGTGTATTGTAAGCACGAACACTCCCACCAAATCTGGTGTCTCTAGCACTTTTAATAGCTGATAGCTGACGGACGGACATGACCAAATCGACGCGGCTATTGATGCTGATCAAGAATATATAAACTTTGTACAGTCTGCCACGCCTCCTTCTGCTTGTTACATACATTTTTAAAAAGTTAATATACAATTTTTTACCCATTTTCAATACGTAAAAGGTATTAAAATATATTTGGTTGTCTGGTAATGCCATTCCGGTTGGTTTATTGATTTTTTACGATTATTTTAATATAATTACCATTGTCATTTAAGTGTCTTCGATTGTATATTGTTTTTCTATTTTGATGGTAATTTGTATATGCCTCTCCTAAAGAAGTCAATGCTCCCATATTTAAAAAACTCGGCGATTTGATTCTTTGAACTTAATTTCTTCTCATCGAGCAAATTTAGTAATGCCTTTACGATTCACCATGGCTGGCTACTTCTGTTCAAGTGCAATCTTCAATCTTTACTCCAGTTGTTGATAGCAGAGGTTGCTGGTTTTGCCATAGATCCAGCGTGACCGTTTATGGTATTTTAAATCCTTTTTGGTATTTTATCAGCTCAGATCTTGCTCAAAAGTATTTTAATGGTATATAGTAGCATTTTTCTGAGATTTTATGGTATTATATGGTATTTGTCACACTTTAACATATGTGACGCTTACTTTTTATTGAATAATATGTAATAAGTGAGAAAAAAGAATGAGAAATAAGCAAAAATATAGAGCTGAGTGGGAGAATATGCCAGAAAATGAAAAATGGCTGGCAGGAGCGCAAATAAGATGGATGCGCACTGCAAAGCGTGTCAGTCGGGCATTTTGAGTAGGCTGGCGTCACTTAAGCAGCACGCGGCTACTGATCTCTAGCATGAAACGGTGCGTTTCTCCAGCGGGAAGGCCTGTATTCTTCATAATCATTGATAAAAAAAAATTCTAAAATTCTAATACGAAATTATATTCAAATTTCTAGGCGTTTTAAAAGAAAATTATTATGGTAATAATCTAATAATCGAAATAGTATATTTTTCTTAGAAAAGAAGTATTTTTCGATTGGTTCGGCGCGGTCACGCTGCAAAGAGCAGCCGTTCATAATGCATAATTCCACTTATATCCCACCATACACTCAGCAAAAACATCCGAGCCGTCCATCTTAGCTTAGCTACCGTTTGAGAAGACTCACAGAGCTTCGACCAGAATCTATTATGCTTGATGTTGTGATATGAGATCCATTTTTCATCGGCAGTGACCAACCGATCCAGAAATGAGTCGAGTTTATCAGGGATTCACAGATTAAAACACGGTCCAAAATGTTATTTTGAGATAACTCAAATATCTATGCTAGTTGCAGCTCCTCTGCAATGCCTCTAATAGTCTCATGACGATCTCGATCCACTATTTCCATGATTTTATCCAAATCAATGGTCACTGGTCGTCCGCCGGGCGTGGATGTTTCGGTGACAAAATGACCACTTCGGAATTGCCACTGGTCAGCGGTTTGGATCGATAGTTTGTTGTCTCCTAATTCAGAATTTATCTGTCTGCGAGATTCCGCAGCAGTTTTTCTTTGTGCGAAATAAAATTTCCCAAATTTTCCTAATATACTCGTATAGCAGATGCTGGTCAGAAGTTTGAAAAGTATATCTCCGGCCTTATAACATATATATGGTTATAATTTATGAAAAGTAGTCTTCTCTAAATTCAATGCGAATATGTTATTAAAATACTGATTAAGATATGATGATTTCGATGGAATCCGATTTTAAAATCCAACAAATTATTTTCTGTTTTTTTCAGTTTTCGGATAGATAATACTGATCATATAATTGACGTGAATAAAGGAAATCTTGCCTTTGAATTTGATCAGGTACACATTATATGCCCAGTTTACGAGCCAGGTGCATTTGAAAATGAAACAGAGAAGTACATAATATACAACGTTTCTAAGGTGGAGTATGAAACATGTCGCATAACAAACGCGGATCCGCGAGTAATAGCTATATGTGATAAACCACAGAAATTAATGTTTTTTACGATAACTTTCCGGCCATTTACACCGCAACCAGGTGGATTGGAATTCCTCCCTGGAAATGATTACTACTTTATTTGTGAGTTCAGTTAAGCACATGGATTTTCGTTGAATTATTTCATATAAGTTTTAAACAATCATTGTAGCGACTTCATCGAAAGACGACTTGTACCGTCGCATAGGTGGCCGCTGCTCTACAAACAATATGAAAGTTGTGTTCAAGGTTTGTTGTGCCGTCGAGGAGAAGAACAAAACAACGTCGGAGAGTACACTTGTTGCCAATGTGCCAAGCGATAGCCTTGGATCAGTTGGAAATGGAATAGATAATGCAGGTGCCGACTTAGATATAAATTCTAAAGTAAACGGGCATGGACATAATGTGATGAATACCATAGGAATAAGTAGTGTCAACACTGGTCTAATACCAGCTGGTTCTGGTGCAGCAATACCTGGCAGCAACAGTGGGCAACTCAAGCCTATTGGCGGAATGGGTACATCGATCAACACGAATATTGACCAATTAAACCGTATACCTTCACAACCGAACATAATTGGCAATAATATTGGAGCTACTGTAAGTGGTCTTGGTACCGGCATTAGGCCTGGTGGAGGCAGTGGAATTATGTTATCACCTGGTCATGGTAGTATAAATATGCTACCTCCAGGTCGAGGTAGTCCCGGTGTTCATATGCCTTATCCCGGACACCATCACATCCAAACAGGAATACGTATAAACAACGTGCCAACCCAGCATAATAATCAACATCCGCACTATAAAGGCAATGGCAATGCCAATAGTAACAATGGTAAGGATAAACTAAGCAAACAGCCAGAAAATAGTCAGTACTATTTACATGAAGTGGAAAATGACAACAGCGTTGGCCATGGCAATGCTATTCATATTGGTCATT
Organism: Zaprionus bogoriensis; assembly: GCA_035046045.1. Lineage (NCBI taxonomy): Eukaryota > Metazoa > Arthropoda > Insecta > Diptera > Drosophilidae > Zaprionus > Zaprionus bogoriensis. Next base: position 228,511 of record JAWNOI010000221.1, read on the forward strand.
ATCTGCGACCAGTGATTAACACAAACCAAAGTAATACTGTACAGAGCACAATTAACTAGCTATTACCGTCATGGAGCATTAGCCCAGGCATGGATAGAAACTCGTCTTTAAGCACATTAACATCAAGCCATGAAACAACTATCAAAACTAATATAACATACAAAAATCATAACATCCTAGCTACACGCATTATTAATTATACACCACCAACGTCCCACATTCCGCTTAATCATGGTCATTATAAAAACAACAGTAAGTAGCATGCTCAGAACTTACTATTCCCAAAAATGTCACTACTATTTTAATTGTCACAGTACAGTAATATGTTTTAACCTCACTCCACTGCACATAACTATATTATATATGCAAATTTTATATATAATTTTTTCATAATGTACACTCGAATTAAATACAAGTTGAAAGATTTCACTGTCTTCGTGATCTCCATTAGGGGAATTTGAAAAACTTGTGCTCATGTCTTTGATCCGTTAAGTTTTGTATTGTCAACGCTGTGCCCAACCCGAACAATGTCAAACCAACTTCCTCTGTATGTAAGACCATTTTCTAGCAGAATACGCTATTACTTAAGGATATAAGGTAAAACTTAGTTGCTCAGATATTGTAACGTCCTACAATCCATTTATTACAGATGAACAACAGAATTATGACAAGCATCCGAACGAGGTTGTTAAAAACGAAGAACTCACCTACAACAGTGGATCTGAACGAGTAGTGAGGGTTTACGTCAGTGTCTACAAATTGATTTGGATATGGGTTGCTCTTTGGCTAGCAGACAGCACGTATTTTTTCAAATCGTCAGTCTTGATCGGCATTGGTGTGTTTAACGCAATTAATAGCGTGTTTAAAATATGCACCTTGGGTGGACACCTTTTTTGCTAACCGATAAATAAATATATTGACTGTCTTACCGTAGCTGCATGAGAATTGTGAGGGTCATTTTATCTAATCGCTGGAACTACGTATATATAATTACTTTGAATGTGACGACAAGACAGATTATGAATTTTTCGGTTTGATGAATTGGAAAAAATGATGATGAAAGAAATGAAGATATAGGAAAGGAAAAAGGTGAAATAGAATAAATAAGTAAATAAAAATAATTTCAAGCGCATTAAAACCTAGTTTATAGCGGTATAGATTTAACTTATATATAAGCTAAGACGAAAGGCAAAACGCAATTAAGGAGGGAGCAAAGTGTTTCAAGTTCAATTGATATTTAAACATCGCTATTGGCTAAATTCCCGAAATTATTATTATAAATCGGTTTGTTTGGTTAAGATAGGAACTTTGTTATAATAAGTCTATATAATTCTCTAGACATGCAGGTTGTTCCTATTACCTTTGTATTTATTTTTTCAAATTCTAAATATATCATACAGCAGACTCTGTGAAAAGGAATTTACTTATAAAATTAACGAAAGAAATTGCATTTCGGAACTTTTATGTAAAGCTTTTTCAGACACAAATTTCGCTTGCCTCATTTTGTCAAGTCGGCATATCATACTAGATTCCAAGAGATTGTACAGCTGGAAGAAAACCATCGATAGTAAAATCGTTCACTTAAATAGTTTCCTCATTTGACGACATAAAAACCTGTAAAATTAAATATTGACTTGAAAACGAACTCCGCGTCTCTGCTCCTTGTACAATTGCCTTGAGCAAAGAAATTTTGACTGAAAATTTATATATGTTTGTAATAGTTTGCGTTTGTATGGAATATGTGTAGAAATTGAATTACCGATTTAAATGCGGCAACGATAATTGAAACATAAATAAATAATTATATTTAACGACAAATTGTGAAATCGGACCCCTATGTATGTATGTATCGTAAGCATTTACATTAAAATGAACATTGACATCTACACTTACGATAATTATAAAAATATTTACTTTAAAATTTCGAATATGGGAAAGGTGAAATTTAAAGAACTCAGCTGTAAGTTTTACGTTCTTTTTGAGGACAATTTTGTTTCTGTTCTGTTATTTTCTATTTTAATTTTTTGGACATAAACCAAACCATTATATATATATATATATATATATATAATATATAAATTATTTATAAATATATATATATATATATATATATATATATATATATAAACGTAAAAATTTGTATATTAGGTGCAAAATGACAAAAGAAATTTAGGTGAAACGTTACAATGATTGTGTATTTAGTAAAAGAAATATAAATTATTTATTGACGCGTTTAATACATTGAAGTTACTCCACTGAAAAACAAACACCTATTTTATATTTATATAACATATAAGGGACTATTCATATATACACAAATCTTAACAAAACTTGCACATTCAAGCATTGATGATCAAAACAACGAATCAGACTTTTAACAGAGATAATGTAATTATTTAATGAAAAATATAATTTACAGTCCATAAGTCTGTAGTCAATGGGTTCACTGTGTATTATGTACAACATTTTTATTTATTTGGAATTTTGTTATGTAAACACACATAAACACTTACTCAGTCATGCAAATACATCTACACCCATATAATTATTTAGCTTTAATTAGTAAAGATTGTCACCTTATTATTCTGTACTGGTAAGCTAAAGTAAAGGCCCCTCAAAACATTAAAAAACATAACCTAACCTAACGAAGATTAAACCGAATTTATACCATCAAAAACGGCCTAGTATAGTCCAATAAGATTTTTGAAATACAGATAGCTATGACTAGAATTATTCAAGACCTTAAAATACAATTCCATACCATGCAATACAATATAATTCAACTCAATTCTCAATGCTCTATAAAATACAATACAGAAATACATATGTATTCATTTTGTTAGGTTCTTGTGCAAATGATATTGAATTAACAATTAAACAAATGTGTTGACGTGGTGTAAATTACGGTTAAGGTTAATTCTTTAGATAATAACCTTCAAAAATATTTATACTTTTCGCTTACTAATTTAATTTCTTTTGGTTCTCCACTTATATATATCCTGAATTAAATTTACTACAGACATGTATCTTGAATTATTACGTGAATACTTTAAACTTGTACTTGATGCACAGAAAATTCAACAGACCCAAAATTTTTAAATTCAATCGAAATTTGTTAAAATTTGATGTTTCTGGACACTGCCGATATGATTTTCAAGCGTATTTGAACTTTTTCTTCAACTAAATATGTTACTTACACATGAGATTATAGAACACACATGTATGACGACTTATATGCAAACTTGCATAAAGTATTAAATTGTAGATTAACACGTAGTACAGAATATATATATCTACATGTAACGTAAGCAAATTCAAAGCAGACGAACCTACATATTTATGTATAATGAGAATACAAAATGGATGGTATGAAATATTTGAGTAATAAAATGAATCAATGCAAATATAAGAAATTTTAATTTACAAAATACGACACCTAGCTTTTTATTTACACAAATTTGCTTTGCGGGTCTCTAGCAATTAAAGAAAGCTACAGTCGAGCTTGCGCGACTCATTAACCCAATTCGAAACTAAAAGATGCATTAATTTTTCTACTGAAATAAAAATTTATAAAAAAAATCACAAAAACAAGTAAAGGAAGATACAGTTGAGTGCCCTAGACAACATGATACCATTTACCTTTGGCAGATTTAAAATAGTTCTTAATATTAAATACTTATTATTCGGCGACAACAACAAATCGTATTTTTGCACAGTCAAACGCACATGTATTGACTCTACACGCACAAGTCTACTAAGGCGAAGCTAAAGACGAAAAACGGTGCTGAACAATTCATATGAATTCGCTCGCTCGTAAACATGATGAAGACGAAAATCAAGCAATCAGCTTCAAACGGTGCAGTACTGTTTTTAAAGACGAATCACTTGCTTTTTGCTTACTTTGTTTTTATACCATTTACCCATTGAAAATGGGTAAAAAATGGTATATTAACTTTGTGCAAATGTATGTAACAGGCAGAAGGAGGCGTGGCAGACCATACAAAGTATATATATTCTTGATCAGCATCAATAGCTTAATCGATTTGTATAAATAATTATATATTATATTTGGTTCGACGTAATTTATTTAAAAATTCTTTTGAGTTTGTGAAAACTTGCATTCTGTGGATCATCATCAACATCTATTAAAATATCTTTCTTTATAAAATTTTAATTTACTAATAAAATATTATATTTGGTTTGACGTAATTTATTTCAAAATTCTTTTGAGTTTGTGAATACTTGCATTCTGTGGACTCTTGGTTTAATATTACTTTTACATTTGTTTATTAATCATTTAATTTTTCGATTAAAAAATTTTAATTTGTATCTAGATATGGTATATTATGGTTTTATGGGAAATAATACGTATTTCATTCTGAGAGTCTGTTTTAAAGTTTGTCTGAATTTACGTGTGTGAAACGTTCAAGTTTTAATAAAGAGACAAAGTATGTTCCCAATGAAGTGGAATATACAATTATGTCATCTATATAGACAAGACAATTTTTATAGATTAAATCTTCTAAGAGATTGTTCAGGCAACATTGAAAAGTTGCAGGTGCATTCTTTAAACCAAATGGCATTCGATTATACTCATAATTTAGAAAACAGACTTTGCTATGGAGCTTTTCATCTAATTAAGTTTGATAAATATCTTTTGATGGTTAAAAAATACTGATATATACCAAGTTTCGATTTTCAATTACTATGGGGAACTTTGCTTTACCTGATGTTTCTTCCTTTTTGGCACTATCCAAATTGGGGAGCAATTTAGGATTTGGAATTTCAAATTATACCTTGTTGTTTTGTGTTTTGACTTCTTGTCGAAGCTTGGGCGTATTTATAAGGGCGTTTGTAAATCAGTTCTTTGTGTTTATGATATGTTTCATTGTACTTGTGAAGTTGTCACTTTCTTTGTACTCGTATAAGACCTTAGTCATAGCGGATTTCTTTCCATTATTTAGATGATCAAGACGAAACATATTAGTTAATGGCGTAATTGAAATTTTCATAACGACGATGTGAAATTCATCAACGGCTGCCTTTGTCAAAATATTAATGTTTAAGCAGTCTGAAGTTGTTATTGTCACCAAGAGGCTCTTTATGGAATTAGCAAACGCAAGTTATCTTCAGTGCTGTCCATCACATTGTATTACACCATATAAGCTCCATTTAACAAAAAAATGAGAATAATAAAGAAATTCGCTATAATTTGAATTTTTTATAAAAAAGGGAAGAATGTCACGCAAGCTACCAATAAAATTTGTGAAATTCACGGAGACGATGCTTTATAATTTCGTGTAACACAACAACTCGCTTCATTTCTGGAAATTTTGATGTGAAAGATGCACCTCGCCCTGGATGACCTTTCGTTGAAAAAGTCTTACGTAAAGGGTTGACCACGATCGTTACATAAGCAGCCATGAAATCGCCAAAGAACTAAACATTCATTATCAAACTGTTTTGAATCATTTAAAAAAGGCTGGCTACACAAATAAACTTGATGTTTGGATGACATATGAATTGTCCGTGAAAAATTTAATGAATCGAATTAAAAGTGGATAAAATAAGACAATAAATTCGTCGCAAAGTCAGGATTGACACCTCGAAAGGTTATGCTGAGTGTTTGGTGGGATTCGAAAGGAATTATCAACGATGATGCCCGATCCCTGTCGAACGATTGATTCTAAACTTTACTGTCTACAACTGATGAGATTGAAGCAAGCAATCGAAAGCAAACGGCCAGAACTGATCAACCGAAAGGGCTTCGTATTTCATCAGGACAAAGATAGTCCACACACATCTTTGATGCCTTGGCAAAAACTGGGAGAGTTTGGCCCATACAGTCCTGACCTTGCACCATCGGACTACTATTTTTTTCGGTCAATGCAGAACTCTCTTAATGAAGTAAATTTGACTTCAAGAGAACCCTGTCGCCGCAGTTTTTCGAAAAAACAAAAAAAATTTTACACTGATGGAATAATGTCTCTAGCGGAAAAATTTAAAACATTGAGTTCAATAAAGTTGTTTATGTATACAAATAAATGTGTTGAAGTTTCATAAAAAATAAAGACCCAATATGATCTTATGGTTGAAAGGCAGATTGAGAATATATGTATATATATATAGATATATATACATCTTTGTGGAAATTTTATCATTATATTATTTATATTATTATTATTATTCGGATCAAACATATAGGTATTACAGGTGAACTAGTTCTGTTCCGTATGCGAGTTATTGGGACGTCATGGCACCCTCGTACAAACAGAGAGCAATCTGGAACGTCGCTCTGATGAGAGTGAAAACAGCATCCAACTATAAACCAAAAGCAACCCCTAAACCTATATGTTCCTCAGAGCCTAGTAGGTAAAATGGTGCTTTAATAAAAAAAAAGTTATCAAGTTAAGCGAGTGAACTGTAAAGCTTAAACAATTTTTTGTTTGCATTACTTTTGAAATATATTTGTAGACTAGTTGTCGCCCGCATGCCAATAAAATTAAAATTCTAAATAAAAATGTATTAATACGTAAATTTGTATATATTTAACCCAAGGTCACGTGTACTAAAAAATTCTGTTCGTAAATATGAAATAATTTCTTTGAATATAAAATTATATATTAATTATTAATAAAAAAGTAATAAATATAATTAAAATAATTAGTTAAAATTATGAAAAATTCTTCCTAAGTAACTTAGTTTAATAAACATTGATGAAGTAAATAAAATTTTTCTTTGTTTTCAACATTTGAACAATTTTTATACCATTTAGCCATTGATTTTTTTTTGATAATAGGAGGATCAAAAATGTATAATGAAATGTAAATGTAATGTAATATAGAATTAATAATGTATCGAGTGTGCCCAACTTTGTTTTTTTCTACAGATAAATTTTTAAATCAAGGCTGAGCGTAGTCATGTCATGGGACAGCATTGCATCCAAAGACCTTCTTAGGTAGGTTAACAATGAAACTTAAGTCGAATTATATAAGTTCTATGATAGAACTACTATTAAAACTAATCGATTAATATTTTTCCCGTTAGTATTCCTCAAAGTCATAACTTGTCAGCAACACATCTTCTAGCGTCTCCCGATGGTTCACGCAACCTTCTAGAGCATTCAAATGGTGTGATTCATAATGGAAATATATGGTATATCAAATTATGACTCTGTGTTTGTCATGTGTAGATTTGTGTCAGTTTGATGGGAGTTATTCGAGAATCGCCGGATATGGTTCTAGCCCGGAGGATGGAGGTTCGCATTCTTTATGGTTTCGTCATGGTCTGTCAGCCTGTTCTAGCCAGGTCAGCATGATTAGTTGTTTTTGGTCCTGTCAAAGAAGTCTTCGACAGTATATAGCCCGACGCAAGGTAAATAAATGCACATTCCAACGCAGACTCAAATATTTATGTTTGTATGTATCTATTCAAAGATTGAACGTGGACTGCGACTCTACGAACAGCACAACCAAACGGCGGCAGTACGCACTTGGCGTAGCGCATTGAAAGGCGCATGCAAGCGTGAAGACTGTTTTCAACTGTTGGGCTATTTGTACCAGGCTCACATGGATTGGGGAAAGTACCGAGATGCCATTGATTTTGGGCACCAACAACTGGGCATCTCCGAGGAGCTTGATTCACCAAATATGCGTGCTGAAACGTATTTGAACCTAAGTCGGGCGCACGCCAGTCTAGGTGGACTTGAGCGGGCTCTGTCCTATGCCCGTCATTCGCTTTATAATGAATCTGGAACGAAGTGCCGCAGTGGTCTTGTACATTTAACGGTGGCTCGGGTCTATTTGGAAATGGGCGGGTTCTCGAGAGCTCTAGAGGGTTTGCAGGGAGCTCATAAGATAGCCACTTCTATCGGAGATCCTTCATTGGAGCTTCAGGTATACGTGGCTCTCTCTGAGCTGTTTGGACGTCTGCAAGACAATGACAAGAGTGCTACGTATGCATCAAAGGCATATGACTTATCACGATCTCTGCAGCTCGGTGATCTCAATTCGTGTCACCATCGGGCCGCACTGTTGCGAATGGCGGCTTCCTTACGGAAGCAGGGTGATCTTGGAGATGCTCACGACTATTGCACGGTAGATACTGCAAAACGTTTCATCTCATCTCATGATAATAAGGTTCTTTTTCGATAGGAGGCAACGAGACTTTCATTAATTTCTAGTGATCAGGCCACATACACACGCAGCGTTCGTGTCATGGGTGATATTTACCGTAAAAAGATGGACATCGATGTATGTATTAAACGGACACTTACATATAAATTTGTAATACAAGTTTATACTAAATTGTTTATATTTTTAAATTGTTTGTAATGTGTAATTTATATATTACCATTTGTTTATTGAAAATGGGAGGAATGCGAATATATGTAACAAGCAGAAAGAGACGTAACCGACTATAAAATGAGTATATACTCTTGTCCAGCATTTATAACCGAGTCTATTTGACTAAAAAAATCGGCTTTCTCTTTACATTTATATTAAATTCAACTAAAGTTTATTTATACTTACAGTATGTGAATTCTTTCCATATTTCTTATTTGCTTTTTGGGAGGTGTAATTTGAAAACTAGCATACAGAGTGTTTCGCTGATGAATGTGTTAAATTTTATTACCCTAGAGAGCGTTTCGGCAGTATGAACAGGCAATGGGTACATCCGCTATCCTCGGCGATCGCATGGGTCAGATGGAGGCAATGGATGGAGCCGCACGATGTCTGGAGACTCTGCGTCTGCAAAACAAAATCTGTAATTGCCGACCCCTGGAATTCAATACGCGTTTATTGGAGGTGGCCAGTTCGATTGGAGCAAAGGTGATGTACCGTTTCTCCATTCCCACTGAACTATATACATATACATACATATAATATACAGCTGATATGAATTCAACCTGTTTCAGCTGCTTGTCCGCAAAATTCGTAGTCGATTAGCTCTGATCTATCGTGCACTGGGCGATGAGGATCAGTGCAATACTCACATCCGTTTGGCAGATCAGACTGATGCAGCACTAGGCTTGAATTGCGGCGCTTGTGGGAAGGTTTTTGGTTTGCAGCCTGATAGTCTGGAAGCAATGCCCTGTGCGCATATATTGCATTCCAGGTGAGGCATATATAATTGTTCACAAGCGAGGTAGGGATACATATGTGTAATACATTGGTTTTACCCATCAACATATATACCACCAAAGACATTCTACACTTACACTTACATATAAACTTGCAATACTAAATTGTTTATTCCAAATTGTTTATATTTTTAAATTGTTTGTAATATGTTTATTGAAAATGGTAGGAAATTGTATATAAACTTTTGCGAATGTATGTAACAGGCAGAAAGAGACGTAACCGACTATAAAATTTGTATATACTCTTGTTCAGCATCTATAACCGAGTGTATTTGACTAAAGAAATCGGCTTTTTATCTTTATATTAAATTTAACTAACTTTTATTATACCATTTACCCATTGAAAATGGGTAAAAAATGGTATATTAACTTTGTGCAAATGTATGTAACAGGCAGAAGGAGGCGTGGCAGACCATACAAAGTATATATATTCTTGATCAGCATCAATAGCCGAGTCGATTTGGTCATGTCCGTCTGTCTGTCCGTCTGTATGAACACACAGATCTCAGCTATTAAAAGAGCTAGAGGCACCAGACTTGGTGGGAGTGTGCGTGTATTCAATACACACAAGAAGTTTATTTCAAACTTGATGTGCCACGCCCACCGCCTCCGCAAATCGATAAATGCGTATTTCGATTTTTTCCAAATAATTCAATAACGAAAAGAGATAAACGCACCAAATTTGGTAGGAGGGTGTCTTGCAACATTATGCAGAAGTTGGATTTTAAACTTTTGGATGCCACGCCCACCGCCTTTAAAAAACACATTTTTATAGTTTAAAAGAACTCTAGAAAAGCTAGAAGCACCAAATTTGGAAGTAAGGTGCCTGGTAACATTACGGAGAATGCGGAATTTCAACTTTTGGATGCCACGCCTACCGCCCCCAAATATCGATTTTGTAAATCGGTAAATCAAATTATAGGAAAAGTAGAAAAGTTCCCGACATTTTTTTTAGGTATTCTTGTAGATAATTTATTATTATATTGACCAACCTTATAAATTTAAATCCGATCGGACAATAAACACAGAAGTTATAGGCACGAGAAGTTTCGCTCACAGCAGTAGAGGCCCGACGCCGACGCCGACGCCGACTGCGCACGCACAGTCGTCGTGTAGTCAGTGTGCAGTCGGCATGTGCCATTAGCGTCAATGCATGTGAATTTGTCCTCGAAAATATGCGATGCGTTGTTATTCGCCGAATAAAAGTAATTAATATTAAGAATTAGTTTTTAACAGCGAAAGGTAAATGGTATCTTACTGTCGAGTGCACTCGACTGTAGCTTTCTTCACTTGTTTTTACTAACATTATGTGAATTCCTTCCCTATTTATACCATTTACCCATTGAAAATGGGTAAAAAAGGTATATTAACTTTGAGAAAATGTATGTAACAGGCAGTAGGAGGCGTGGCAAACCATACAAAGTATATATATTCTTCATCAGCATCAATAGCCGAGTCGATTTGGCCATGTCCGTCTATCTGTCCGTCTGTATGAACGCACAGATCTCAGCAATGAAAAGAGCTGGAGACACCAGACTTGGTGGAAGTGTGCGTGTATTGAATACGCAGATCGAGTTTATTTCAAACTTGATCTGCCACGCCCACCGCCTCTGCAAATCGATAAATGGGTTTTTCGATTTTTTGCAAATAATTCAATAACGAAAAGAGATAAACGCAACAAATTTGGTAGAAGGGTGTCTTGCAACATTATGCATAAGTTGGATTTAAAACTTTCGGATGCCACGCCCACCGCCCCTATAAAACGAATTACTTGAATTATAAGAAAAGCTAGAAGCACCGAATTTGGAAGTAAGGTCCCTGGTAACATTACGCAGAATGCGGATTTTTAAATTTTGGATGCCACGCCTGCCGCCCCCAAAATCGTTTTTGTAAATCGGTAAATCAAATTATAGGAAAAGTAAAAAAGTTTCCAAAATTTTTTTAGGTATTATTGAAGATAACAAGTGAAGAAAGCTACAGTCGTGTGCACTCGACTGTAAGATACCGTTTACCTTGGCTGTTAAAAAAAAAATCTTTAGATTAATTACTTTTATTCGGCGAACTAATAACAACGCATCGCATATTTTCGAAGTCAAATACACATGCATTGACGCTAATGGCACATGCCGACTGCACGCTGACTGCGCATCTCACACATTGGGTCCCAGGTTCGAATCCCAGTCAGTGCAGGTTTTTTTTGTTGGGAATGCTAAAAACAATTGGTCTTTCTTATTATTTTGAATCATCCATGTTCTTCAATTTGATTAAAAATATCGTACTATAATTTTCAGTAAAGTGAAAAAGTAATTAAAAAAAAGTAATTTACAAAAAAAAAAAAATTTGTTATAGGGTAGATCAGTACTATGGCCACCTACGAGAATGTAAAAAAAAAACTTCTGCCAACTTCTGCATAATGTTGTAAGACACCCTCCTACCAAATTTGATGCGTTTATCTGTTTTCGTTACTGAATTATTTGAAAAAAATCGAAAAACGCATTTATCGATTTGCGGAGGCGGTGGGCGTGGCACATCAAGTTTGAAATAAACTCGATCTACCTCTATACCTCGATACCTCTAGCTCTTTTAATAGCTGAGATCTGTGCGTTCATACAGACGGACAGACAGACGGACATGACCAAATCGACTCGGCTATTGATGCTGATCAAGAATTTTCTACCCATTTTTAATGGGTAAATGGTATAATAATAATATCGACCAACCCTATAAATTTAAATCCGATCGGACAATAAACACAGAAGTTATAGGCACCGGAAGTTTCCCTTACAGCAGCAGAGGCCCGACGCTGACGCCGACTGCGCACGCCCAGTCGTCAGCGCGCAGTCGGCATGTGCCATTAGCGTTAATGCATGTGTATTTGACTTCGAAAAGATGCGAATAAAAGTAATTTATATTAAGAATTATTTTTTTAACAGCTAAAGGTAAATGGTATCTTACTGTCGAGTGCACTCGACTGTAGCTTTCTTCACTTGTTTTATTTGCTTTTTGGGAGGTGTAATTTGAAAACTACAGAGTGTTTCGCTGATGAATGTGTTAAATTTTATTACCCTAGAGAGCGTTTCGGCAGTATGAACAGGCAATGAGTACATCCGCTACCCTAGGCGATATACCACCAAAGACATATTCGACCCTATTAAGTATATACGTACTATAATTTACCATTAACTGCGTATCGATCTAGTCATGTTCGTCAGCTTATTCGTTGTCGTTGGTCCGACTGTTCTAATCTTAATGTAACTTGGTACAGAAACTTCCCTCTAAACATCAATAAATTGACAGGATCTCGTATAAACTGTGAATAATTTTCTATATTTTCATGATGGAAAGATGCGTTCATGAACTTTTGCGTCGTCGAGATAAAAATAATCCGGTTCGATCGTGTCCAGCGTGTAATAAGCTCCTGTGTTCCCGTTTTCATCTCTACAGCAGTGAAAGTGACACCGTAGTTGAGAATGATAATTTAGATGGCAGCAGTCTTACAACCGTCACGCTAAATGCCAACGGACTAGCTATGGACGATGCCTTCCCAAACTCTCACAGCGACACGATGATGCCTCTGCATTATCCCTTGGCAACGCGTACCTCTAACAAGGGCAAGGTGTTCTGTAACGGTTTAAAAAACAAGTCAATGCCTTGTATTGAAAGTTCGGCCTTACTATTGGCAGCAATTCCTTCTTCCACGTCGGTCTACCGAAGCAACTTGTCCCTTGCCTCAGTTAGCATGCGGGCATCCAGCCTGACGATCGATAGTGCTCGCAATATAACTTCTTCCGTGTGAGCTAAGGCCTCTAAAATGTTGGACTTCGACTAGTAATTACTCATATTACAACCTCTTGGTGTGGCCCTTAAATTTCATGAAAAATGTAGCAAATTGTCAATTTTTGAAAAATATCTATTAATGGAAACATTAAGTATTGAAAGTTGAGAGAAATACGAATGTAATTAGTTTAAAGCTTTGAATCTTACAGCCCGAAAATTGTTAATGAAGCCCTTGTACCTTGATAATAAATGAGTCGTTATAGTGTTTAAGCATACAAGATACACATATTAATTAACAAAAATGTCTAATAGAATACAATCAATACACAAAAAATGTTCAAAGTGCTAGAAGTAAAAACAAAGGGTAAATCTAAATAAACATTTATGCTATCGCATTAAAAATGCATCTAAGTTTTTAGTAACGCCTAGAAAAGCACAAATATGTTCTCCAATACTTTTAAGTACAGATTTCATTAAACTGAAGTTCAAGTCGGTACGAGAAACTTTGCTCCTGATCTTATATTTTTCCCATAATATAATAACTGATGTTAATAAATTATGTTGAACGTCTAAAATTAAATGTATTTTTAGTTTCAATATAATAGAAAACTTTGAAAACTGATAACACAACTCATTTATTTGAAATCTGGACCTGATTAATAATCCTTGGCACAACAAAAGTAGTCTTTTTGCCCGATCGTGGCTAAATAATGTTTTCAATTTTTATACCATTTACCCATTGAAAATGGGTAAAAAATGGTATATTAACTTTGTGAAAATGTATTGAACAGGCAGAAGGAGGCGTGGCAGACCATACAAAGTATATATATTCTTGATCAGCATCAATAGCCAAGTCGATTTGGCCATGTCCGTCTGTCTGTCCGTCTGTACAAACGCACAGATCTCAGCTATTAAAAAAGCTAAAGACACCAGACTTGGTGGGAGTGTGCGTGTATTGAATACGCAGATCGAGTTTATTTCAAACTTGAAGTGCCACGCCCACCGCTTCCGCAAATCGATAAATTCGTTTTTCGATTTTTTGCAAATAATTCAATAAGGAAAAACAGATTAACCGCCAAATTTGGTAGGATGGTGTCTTGCAACATTATACAGAAGTTGGATTTTAGACATTTGGACGCCACGCCCACCGCCTCCAGAAAACACATTTTTATAGTTTAAAAGAACACTAGAAAAACTAGAAGCACCAATTTTAAAAGTAAGGTCCCTGGTAACGTTACGCAGAATGCGGATTTTCAAATTTTGGATGCCACGCCCACCGCCACCAAAAATCGATTTTGTAAAACGGTAAATCAAATTATAAGAAAAGTAGAAGTTTTTTTTTTTAGGTATTATTGTAGATAATAATAATATCTACTAACCCTATAAATCCGATCGGACAATAAACACAGAAGTTATAGGCACGAGAAGTTTCCCTTACAGCAGCAAAGGCCCGACGTCGACGCCGACTGAGCACGCACAGTCGTCATGTAGTCAGCATGCAGTCGGCATGTGCCATTAGCGTCAATGCATGTGTATTTGACTTCTAAAATATGCGATGCGTTGTTAATAGTTCGCCGATTATAAGTAATTAATATTAAGAATTATTTTTTAACAACTGTAGATAAATGGTATCTTACTGTCGAGTGCACTCGACTGTAGATTTCTTCACTTGTTTTTTTTTAATTTGACAGTTGTTTAATTCATTTTATTCATTTGTTAATACTTTCAATGCAAATAAAAAAGCATATGTCCGTCAGGCCAAATATATTTTAATTTGTGTAAACCATAATATTATTATCTTAATATTAGTATGCTAGTATTGTTCGGAAAATTCTGTTGCGTGTTAGAGTGCTATACTATGTGTTCTAACTACTACGAATGAGCAGAAAGAAGAGGGTGATATATGGTATGTTAGAGCTTCTATGTAAGGAGAGCAGTGTGCTAGGGACCACCAGAGAGAATAGAAGAGCGCGCATGCACTCTGCGTAGTACGAATAGGGGTAGTCTCTGCTGTTGCCACACCGGGAAAACTTTTGACTATGTTACACCACTTGCAATTCATCATGGGCTACCAAAGAAAACCATCACGATACGTACGATTGATCAATCGATTAAATTAGTTGTATTTAAAATCCGCAGATGTATTCAGCTGAAGATTGTGCTGAACTAAGATTATTATTTTGCCTGCTCTTGGCCGAGTTTCGTTAGGTGGCAACCCTAAAATGAAGGGGTGGGCAGTTTTCGACTGTTGGGCAGAAACAGGCGAATCAAGCACGCGCCACCAGCAAGGGAATTGTTCTGATGACGGTAGTTCAACTCGAGCCAGTGTGTATTTGTGACGGGTTGTTCGTTTTAACTCAGTTCGAGCTGGGTATACCTTGTAAGAGGCCAATACCTTAGGAAACCTGCCGTCTCATTGTCATATAATACTCTTGTTCACGGATGTACATATGATATATGTGTGCCTCGTTAATGTTAAGTTTTCGGCCAATTGGAGTGCAGGCAGGATGAACAATTTTTAAATTTACATAGAAAATTTGGTTTTTTGCTCTGTATGCCTCTTCGCTATCGAAAAGAAATTTTCCAAAAGCTCGAGGATATGCTATAAAACCCCAGGGGGTTAGTCAATTTGCAAAAACGCTATCAAATATGTGATAAAATGTTCTGGGAAACTCTTCAGGTAAGCTTACCCTGCAAGTATTGTGAAAATAATTTGCGAATGCCAAGAACACCCCAAGCAACCCCCAGTAAGGTGTAAATACACATACAAACTAAAACATAAACACGTACGCGTCTAATCTGTGATGGTGTTTGTGTGTTGTTAAAAAACGAGCAGATATAAGATATATAGATATATAAATCTATATATATACAAAGTTTCGTGGTTAAATGATCACACACACACACGTGGTATTGCTTCAACTGGAAGGCTTGATTCGTTTATTAAGAACATACATATATTTGTATATTTATTTTTTATTTATATATATATAATGTTTATATGTTTATATATATATATAAATAAAAAATAAATATAAACATGTATATAATATATACAAATATTTATATATATATATATATATATATAAGTAAATATGTTCATATATACACATATGAAATGTATGTAAATACGTGGATTTTCTTTTCAATCAACCCTTAAGGTTTGGCACGATGGCAACGGAATCAACGAAAACAACAAAAAGAATTAAGAAGGCAACAAATGTGAGAGTTACAACTATGCATTAATACATTAATTTGTATGTATGTATTTCTAAATTTGTACACAGATCTACAAATGTATATGTGTATTTGCATAATAATAAGCAACACATTTGTAAAACTCTTACAATCCACAAGAAACAATATCCAAGCTATACATACTATCAATGTTATAATATATGTAATATGATATAATCTAATGGAATGATGAAACAAGTTAGAAGAGTTATTTCAAACTGTTATTATTTTGACTGAATTATTTTTATACATACTCATATATATGTTCTTATGGTTATTACATATATACAGAAATACGTGTATTTTTTTTAATTACAGTTTAGAGTTCAGCTGATCGTAGATCTGGATTCTTGAATCTGGAATCTCGGAGACGACGCAGAGGAATGGAATCGATCAACGAAAATATTGATCATCAGTTCGATCAGCATCTGGTTGATGAGACTGGCGAGTTTCTAGGACATCAGGCCAGGGCGCCGGACATCGACGGCAATTGTGAAAACGGTGAGGTGGGGATAAGCTACGTAGCGCAAACAGATACAGTACAGAATGCTGCTTCGCCGACAGTGCTAAGCGAGGACTTGGAAACTTTGATAGCTACAACAACTGATGATAGCCGGATGCACGGTAATGCAGAGTCAAGTTCAGTGGTCATGGTAATCGACAGCATGGGTCACAGTAGTCAGACAATTCAGACAACGTATCAGATTGTGCCTCAACAGATGCATCTGCCGAGTGGGCGAACTCTCCCGCTGTCCTTGCTACCACTGCAGCATACACGGCACGCGCACGAACGGCTGGCCGGCGAAAGCCCCGTTGATTTCGTTGGCTCCGACATCAGCCTAGACTGTCTGACAGTAAGCACTTCGTCACAGATTGTGGCGGTCAAGCAGGAACAGAAGGTCCTTATTGTACATACGGAGGATGCCGAGAATGACGTCAGGACTGGGGAAAGGAATAGAAACAATATGCAAAGTCAACATAGTCCACATATTGATTTGAGCATATCGGATATTAATGTGGGCGCTATAGATGATCTATCTTCCGATGGGGGAGTCGAAGAAGTAACGCTGAATCAACATCATCAGCAATTGCTGGAGGAGCATCGACATCATCATCAACAGTATAGTCATCGCCTTATCACCACATCCCACATTACCAATCGCGAGCAGCAACAGCAGCAACGGGCAATCCAATTGGAAATGGGCCATCATAGGGATGCCCTTTCGGTTATTGTACAGACTGATGAAGATGATATTGACGACGTGGAAGATGAACACGACCCAGCACATGATCGCGATCACGATGGAAACCTGCTGAGTCCGTCATTGGAACACAGCACTTATCAGACGCTGACGTCAGTTAATAACCGTATATCACCATCGGGGTTTAGCCCAACTTCATATGCCACATTGACCCCCATCCAACCGCTTCCGCCCATATCGACAATGTCGGATAAATTTGCGTATGCAGGGGGTCACATCACCGGCAGCGTTAACTCGTCCACCAATGGTAGAGTCGTCACGTCAACCAATCGAATCATCAACTGTGTGAATGAATCCAGTGCAGCCGAAAGTACCAACAACAATTGCACCTCTTTTCCCAGTCTACCCAATATACCCCATCCTAGCGTGTGCTCTTTGGGCAGCTTGAGCTTAAGCGGACTGGGAAGTGGCACTCAGTCGCCGTATTCTTCTTATGACAAGTTGCCCTCGATAATCTCACCTCCGCCTCATAACTACGTCAGCTCGCCGTCGCATGGCCTTTCCGGCATGGTTGGTTCCTGTGAAATGCACGCTAACAGCTCCTCGGTGCCCTCACCCATACCGGGCATCGTATCCCCACCCCATTCACATTCGCCTCCACTGCAGGTTAATGTAAATATCAATTTGCATACACCAAATGCAGATCGGCGGGGAAACGGACATGCAACACATAATCAACAGCACGGGAATGGATGTCAATGCGAGCAAGAAAAAGGACGACAGATCCATAGTCATGTACATGGTCAAGTGCATGGACATATTCAGGACATTCAGGTCCAACAACATGTGCAAAAACGGGTCATCTGCCTCTCACCACCAAATTGTATTACCGACGGAGCTGTTGGCTGCGATTTCGATGCCTCCTATGGCACCCACCAGCATGATCATGAGCTTTTTATTTCGACTTCATCATCAACAAATTCGACGGAAAAACGTAGCTCGCTCCGCTTACAGCAAAGTCCAACACTTAGTGCACACTCCGCTATATCCGCTGTGTCCGCTTGCTCTGTGGTTTCAATGCCATTGCATTCACCGACTTCAGTTGTCAAGTTGCCACATATGAACGGATCTATTGCGAATCTCTCGATTGACCTACCTGTGGTCGTGTCTCTCACTCCAACACCGCCGCCTGGACACGAGGGAGCTATTGCTATTGGCAACGGTGGTGGCATTGTACATCGTGACAAACAGGAGCATCAAATGGTGCAAACAAATATAAAGGTTCATTCAGATGAACTCGATCTACACAGGAGCAGTCTCAACATCTGTGACATAAGCCAGCAGCAGAACCTTGCGAATGGATTTCTGGACGAAACTGCACAAGTTCAAAACAAGCTGCCCACACATTCTGCTAAATCTGTGCCTGTTACTACTTCCAGCTCGGTTGCGGCTACGGCAAATCGCTTAAACAGCAATGACATTGAGGAGATAAACACCAAGGAGCTGGCACAGCGGATTTCAGCAGAGCTGAAGCGCTATAGCATACCGCAAGCAATTTTCGCTCAGCGCGTGCTTTGCCGATCCCAAGGCACACTCTCTGATCTACTGCGCAATCCGAAACCCTGGTCGAAGCTCAAGTCGGGACGTGAGACTTTTCGGCGCATGTTTAAGTGGCTTCAGGAGCCAGAGTTCCAGCGTATGTCGGCATTGCGAATGGCCGCTGCTCAGATACCGCAGCGGCCGACCAGCTCTGTTGCCGTAACCACTGGAGGATCAGCTGCAGTTTCGGCAACAGCAACAGCAACGGCAGGTGCAGGTATCAGTGGACTTTCATTGGGAGCGACTTCGACGTTGTCAACATCACCCGTAGTCATAATAGGCTCCATTGTGGACGAAACACACGTTTCAACTTTGACTGGAAACGGTAAGTCAACTGTAATCAGAGTTAACCAAGATAATCCATAACGTTTTTCATTTACATTAGATAATTTGGGAGCGGCTGCGTCACACACTTCAAGGATTGGAAGCGGCCTTGCAAGTGGCAGTTGTCGCCGCAAGGAAGAGCCTCACATAGAGCAAATGCCGCAGCCCAAGAAACCCCGCTTAGTTTTCACGGATCTTCAAAGGCGCACACTACAAGCAATTTTCAAGGTAAGCGCTTGGTTATCCTCTGCCTTATACTCTGTCAAGCACCAGCTAATAGCGTGCTTTCTTTTCAGGAAACAAAGAGACCATCGAAAGAGATGCAAGTGACCATTGCACGTCAGTTGGGGCTTGAGCCAACTACAGTGGGCAACTTTTTTATGAATGCACGCCGTCGCTCCATGGACAAATGGCGCGACGACGATACGAAAAATCAGGTTCAGCACATGAGCAGTCGGAACAGCTTACAGAGTAGTAGCATGCAGCAGGAAGAATCCGAAGAGATGGATCTAGAGCTGGAGGAGAGCAATAACAGAGAAGAGGAGCAAACGCACTATACTGGTCTCCACACGACGGCTATGTCGCCCCTTGGTAACTTTGACGATGAGGCCGACATGGATCACTTGGCACTGGAACATCATGAATTTTTGGTCGATGATCACGAGGCTGTCGAGCACGACATGTTGTGACATAATGGCAATCAGAACTCTCACAAACAGCAGCATTCAACAACTTCATATACTCGCACCCGCACCAGCACTCGCACTTATTCCTACTACAGTAGCAACCGAAGATGCAAACAGGAAAACGGAAGCGAAGACAACCGAGACAATATTGCATACGACGCAGATATTCACGTGAAAACGAAAAGCTCTCGGATCTTAAGAGCAAATTATGACCTGAAGCATCTGACTCCTGGAAAAATCGAAGAATCGGTAAATCGAGTGAAGTCATATATTGCTCACGATCCGATCCGATCCGATTCACGCCCGCGCTATTGGTCGCCTAATAGTGTCTTGCGGAATGATAGCATCAAATATCTCAACAGACAGACAAACGACAATGACGATGATCGTCAGGAGGGTTTCGATTCCATTAGGCTAATGTCTTTCCGCTTCGGTTCGAAGTATTTTCAAGATGGCAGCACAAAAGTTCGCGAATCGTTGGTTCACTAAATTTCGTGATTTCACTTTTAGAATAGGGCTACAAAGTTACTTTCCCTATAGAATATGGCTTTGCTATGATGCTCTAGGATCATTAATTACATATGAATAGATAATTTGTTAAAATTTTTATCGTAAAACATAGAAAAATTATGACGCGTGTTTGTTAATCGCATTATTGTTATTTTTCGTTTCATATTTAATCTTTAACGGTACTTTTCATTTATTTTATTGAATCTGTGTTTCTCATTTGTTTTCCGTACATAAGTTCAATATTTTTGTAATTTAAAAGAAGTATTTATTTCATAACTCACTTTTACATAAAGGCTTTTAGCGCAAAACATACACATATATACACATAATTAGCAAAGAAGCTAGCTGTCATTCAGAGTGGAAATATATATACTTACTTAACTTGGTTATAAAAAGACAGACTCATGTACATACATACATATTTACATATATTAACTACGAGCGATGCAAGAGGATCTCACAATAAGAATTTTGTCATAATGTAACTATATCTAGTCAAATTTTAAAAATAAACTAAAAACTACTTTAATATAAATTAAAAAAGGATGCGTGTATAAATTTGTTAACGCAATGATACATCCATAAACTTCTTCCTATACTGAAGGTTATTGCAGAATTTGGAATGTCGAGTAGTAATCATAAAAAACCTTACTATGCTCAATGCTCAACTATTTTTTTAGGTGATACATTATAATTCTGAACCTATAATGCATTAATGTGCATACAACGCACGTTTCGCTGTGGCATAGTGTGGTTCTACGCCCACGGAATAAGTAACACAAAAAGAATAATTTCCCGATCCCTTCAATTCTGTAATGCTTGTGGGTATACAATATTTTTCGTTTCTCCATTCTCCGCGTAAATATAAAGACTATCTGGTTTACCGACACAGGAACACGGAACATACAATTGTCCGTGTGAAAAACAATCTGCATCCAAACAAAATCCACACAAATCGAGAGATTGACCTTGAGCTTTATTAATTGTCATTGCGAACGCCAAGCGAATGGGAAACTGCAATCTCTTGAATTGAAACTGTGTATCAGTCGAGATCATAGGAATCCTAGGAATAAGGACGTCTTCACCTTTGAAGGGACCAGTTAGGATCGTTGCTTCTACAACGTTGTTCATCAATTTCTTGACCGCGAGTCGAGAGGATATGCTTCGATTCTGCAGTAGATCCAGCCAGTAGAGTGTGCAGAGGCTCTGGTGGTACTTCAAGTTGAGGCAATTTTACTTTCCCGGCTGCACAAAACAATCCTTTGGGTTCATTTTCGAACTTAAGAGCCCGGCAGTGTGGGCAGACATGACACATCCGGCCAATCACGACGTTGCGATTGGAGCTATAATTACAGCTGGATTATATAGAAATGCAAGACGATTGTATTGCACATTGTGATGTGCCCTCAGCACTGAGCGTGCTTCTGCTAACCTCGCCCTACTGCGTTCATTATGTTGAGTGCGAATTTCATCTGTTGCTGCAGAACGCAACTGCCTAGATCTCAATCGTGTTTCCTCAAGCCTGACTGCTCTTCTTTCTGCAGATTCCACGTTGTTGCCCTTGGCAACTGTCGGTTGAGGCACTGGGAAACGCAAAAAAAGTAAAATATTTGCAAACGTAGATATGCTATGCACATAAAAAGTAGATAAAAACATCGCCAGAACCTCATAATATGTTGTGCCAAAATCTGGGGTTAATCGGTTCAGCACTTTTCGAGTCCATAGGCGAATCCTATACAGAGCATTTTTATATATATAAGATATATATAGATATTTGCATATGTATATATCACAACAAAGTGTAGCTAGGAGCGTAATTAGTGATTTAACTTAAACTCAAAGTGCAAAAAAGGTATGTATAAAAAAAATATGTACAATTATACCGCACATCAGACAAAAACAAAGTGAGTAGAAATTTGTACAATATTTGATGATGCCAGTTACACAGCCGTAACCAGCGTGACCGTTTATGGTATTTTAAATACTTTTTGGTATTTTATCAGCTCTGATTTTGCTCAAAAAAATTTTAAAGGTATATAGGTATTTAGTAGTATTTTTCTGAGATTTTATGGTATTATATGGTATTTGTCACACTTTAACATATGTGACGCTTTCTTTTTATTGAATAATATGTAATAAATGAGTAAAAAGAATGAGTAATAAGCAAAAATATAGAGCTGAGTGGGAGAATATGCCAGAAAATGAAAAATGGCTGAAGCGCAATTAAGATGGATGCGCACTGCAAAGCGCGTCAGTCGGACATTTTGAGTAGGCTGGCGTCACTTAAGCAGCACGCGGCTACTGATCTCTAGCATGAAACGGTGCGTTTCTCCAGCGGGAAGGCCTGTGTTCTTCATAATCATTGATAAAAAAAAATTCTAAAATTCTAATACGAAATTATATTCAAATTTCTAGGCGTTTTAAAAGAAAATTATTATGGTAATAATCTAATAATCGAAATAGTATATTTTAGTATATTTTTCTTAGAAAAAAAGTATTTTTCGATTGGTTCGGCGCGGTCACGCTGGCCGTAACCCTAGCGACACGCCAATGCTGAAATATTATAAAAATTATATTTTTCAAAATATCGATATCAGAAGCTTAGAATCAAAATCGATCAATTATCGAATAACTAATATGCATAAGCAATCATGTTTAGGAAGTTAAATATAATATCTATGTCATTTATAACAGTCGGTGACTGTTTAAAACAGGTTATGGCTCGACACAGTGATTACTACCACTGCATTCTGCTGACGCAGCATAAAGCGACACATGATACAAATCTTGTAGACTATTTTTTGAATATCGTTTCAATAATATATTCAATTTTGAAAAATATGAAAATTATATTAGAAATATCATTTTAAAATTAATTTGAAATTACATATTTTTGTTTATTACTAAACTAAACAAAACAATTGGCATATTAATACTTCGATATTCCTTAATAAAAAATAAAAACCAACTAATAATTTTCTGAAAGACCTTGTGACCGCAAAATATCGGTAAAATATATCAAATATAAGTATTGTCTTCTTGGTATAAAGGAATATTCCGATATAAGATATCGATATATCGATATTTTAATATATTACCGACAACCCTACATGATTCCTATTTTGTAGAAGTGCATGCCAAAGTGGCTACGCGACTTGTCTTTGTAATTAAAAAGTGAATAAGTTGAGCCCAAAGGTTTTTTGTAATAACGGACTACAAGTGTAAGAATGTAATCGACGACACGAGCTTCATGCACAAATGTGCAATAAGTGAAATATTGACATCGATAATTGTGACTTTGTACTTGCGTGTATTTTTGTATGTATACAGAATTTTTTTTGTTGTTTTGTTTGAAGAGTGTTAAGTGTTTATACATATTGAATGCAAGCATGTGTGGCCAAGTGTGAGTACTTGGATAATTTGCTGCAATCTACTCGAATCTTCAAATTCTTAGTTCAGGAACTTTTCACCGACAAACAATAGTGATAAGGTGTGAACTGTGCTTGAATTGGCTCAAGGCTTTAAGAAAATATAATGCAGACAGTTTAGGACGACGACTACTATCCGCTTGTGTTCCATGTAGGCTTCTTTAGAATGCTGTCCACAAAAACCGGAGGCGTCAGCCAATCTCCTACAAACGCCGATGCTGGAGAAACAATAGCTACAACAGAAGCTACATCAGGTCTGGAAGTCTTGAAAACTGTAAAGCTACAAGTAAAGAGGGAACCGTTTTCCACACTTTCGCCTGGTAAGTCAATTAATAAAACGGGCGAACAATATTAAAAAATGTAATTCTCTTAGAAAACGCAATACACCAATCCAATACCATGCCAGAGGAGACGGGTGTATCACTAAAAAGCACAATGTGCCCCAATAAAAATAACAATAATAATAACAACAGCATCAACGCTAGCAGCGTTAATACGTCATCTGGAGGGGCAACCGACGTTGCTTCTGGACCAACAGCAGGAGCAGGCGTAAGTGGATCAGGAACCAGTGCTTTGCGACAAGGCTCCACTGCCAAAGTAAACTCTCCAGCCAACAACGCCCATAATGGCGGTGATCACTCCAACACCAACAGCAATAGTAGCAATGTATCTGCCAGCCTTGGCCAAATGGGAGACAATAATGATATTAATCCTGAGGAGTTGTTAAAGAAAAAGAAGATTACCAACAGAGAAGAGGATAGTGGTAAAATAAACCTATTTATGTAGCTCATTCAATTTTTATTTCCACTGAGACTTCATTTGGCTCTCGCTCTAATTAAAATTATTATGTACTTTAACAGCTATGTCAACGCAAGTGCCCATGTCCATTTCGGAAAATACATTGTTGGATAAGGGAAATCAGGGTAATCAGGCATCTGCCACCTGCGTAAAGGGTAATAGTTCAATTGCAACGGTAACCGGAGCTAATACGACAATTAAGGAGGAGCCGGCCGACTTATTGGGAAGTCTAGTTAATATGAAGAAGGAAGACAACTTCTCGCCAAATATGTCTCCAGTTGGTTTTGGCTCACTCGGATCGATTGGGGGCCCACCAGGTAGCAATGTTCCTGATAGGTCTGTGACACCAGGTTCGTTAAAAATGCCGTTGTGCATTTGTTTAAATTTTAACGAGAATTTATTATTTGGTTCCAGTCACAATGGAACTGCATGTAAATAGCACTGAAAAACCAACATCAATAAGCGAAGATATCGTTGGCTGCAGTACATTGGCAAACACTTTGGATACTGATCGTATGAGCGAAGCGTCATCCTCATCGAGTGTGAATGCATCAAGTGGGCTGGGACTTGGTTCCGGGCATGGACACGGACAAGCACATTGTGTATCGCTTGGGATTGGTGTCCATTCTTCGCCCAATAACGGACAAGGCAATTACATAAACAGCAATTCTCTAGGAAGTTGTTTGGACTACTTGCAGCAGCAGAATCATATATTTGTTTTTTCAACGCAACTAGCCAATAAGGGTGCCGAGTCGGTTTTAAGTGGACAATTCCAAACCATTATCGCATATCACTGCACACAGCCGGCAACAAAGAGTTTTCTAGAAGATTTTTTTATGAAGAATCCAATGAAAATGAACAAGTTACATCGGCAAAATTCTTTAGGCCATGGAGTAAGTCACGTATGGCATAATTCAATTTCCTCCCAAACAAACAACCATCCCAATTCAAATGTGGGCAAAATGCATCAATCGCAGAAACTCAGCGCACCGGGATCCAAATTGCATTTTAACAATCAAACTGATAATAGCAATAAACGCAACAGCTTCCCCGACTCTTCAACAACCGATTCTATTGTTAATGAGGGTGACCTAATGTGCTGGGAGACCGGTAACTCGATCGCTAGTAGAACTAATCTTGAAAGTGCGACGAGCGATTCACAAGCTATGAAACTAATCGAAAGCGTTGACAGTGTGGTCAGTGGAATAGTCAAGTGCAACACTGACATAAGTACAGATAACAACATAATATCTTTGCAAGGGGTTAAGGTGCCGGATGAAAATCTAACACCACAGCAACGGCAACATAGGGAGGAGCAACTAGCGAAAATTAAAAAAATGAACCAGTTTCTGTTTCCCGAACACGATAAGCTGACCAACTCTGATGCTTCCTTGGCGAACATAATGATGAACATGTCAGGGTCATCAAATACTCAAATGCGACAAATGCAGTTACAGGCACAAGCGCAGGCTGATCAGAAATCAGATCATATGCCGGTTCAACTGGGAGAGGAAGTTTTAATGCCAATTCCGATGCCGATTTCAGGCGATGTCATTGGAGATTTGGGAGGAATAATCTCGTGCAATAGCGGGGCAAAAGGCAGTCTACAGTCAACAGTATCTGCAGGTGGAGGTTCAACAACCAATGCTGGACCTGGAAATGCTATAATAAATATCAATATGAATCACGGTATGCCGTGCACCGGAGCCTCGAGTGCTCCAAATTTGTTGCCGAGCTCTCCAGAAATCTTGGGAGTTTTCGGCAACGGCAACTGCGGCCTGACGGGTGTCACAACTGCTTCTGCTGAGAAAGGATCAATAGCTAGCCAAGAAGGGGTGTCATCTATGACCCAAACTGGAATAAGCCAGATGGAATGGACAAAAATACAACAACAGTTTTTCGAAGAACGATTAAAAGGTGGAAAAGGTCGACAATCTGGCTCCGCTTCAAGTCAAGGTCCCAATGGTGGGACTGCTCCAGGCCAAGGCTTGGTTCAACAGTCGTCAGTCAGTGGTGGAACAGGAGTGAGCAGTAGCCAGATAATAAACCAGGCTAATTCAGCATTGCGTAATAACCTGCAAGGACCTCCGCCTCCGTATCACCCAACTCAACGATCTGCTTCGGTACCGATAGCCACGCAATCGCCGAATCCGTCAAGTCCGAACAACCTATCTCTGCCATCTCCTCGTGCTGCAGGAGCCCTTGGAATGGCATCAAATTCGCCAAGCATTGAATTATCAGCTACAAGCATCTCAGGCAATACGTCCACCTCTTCCACAATGGGTACGGCAGGGGCGACTTCTAAAACCTGTTTTCAAACCGATGGGGGGTCTCCAACAAGTCGCCAAGTTCGATGCAATCAAGCTAATGTTGTGAATCATCATCTTAACAGCAATCCAAGTACGCCACTTTCGCATCTTTCCCCCAAGGAACACGAATCATTCAACCCAACACAAAGCACTTGTAAGATCTAATTAAAATTTTGATTCATAATCAAATTTAAAAAATAGTTGACTCCAAATATTTTACAGCTGAATTGAAAGGTACTAGACCTAGTCCGCAACGTTCACGTTCACCCGGAAGTGGTATAAGTAACCCGAACACTGCAATTCATCTTCTTGAGTCAAATAATATGGATTCAAGATTCTCAGTGACTAGTCCTGGACTTAACCTTAACTTCAACGCACATCCCAACACTACTACAAATACCTACAAGGGATCCAATGGAAATAATTCTCTAGAAGTAAATGTCTTGGCGTATCAATTTAATCGTGCCGACTGTAAATATTTATCATTTTTATTTTGCTCAGCGCCAAATTTGTGGATCTGGTGTACCAAGCTCTGCTCAATTTCTCCGCCGCTCTGATAATATGCCGCTTAATCCAAACGGCAGCAATCGGACAACGCAAAATAAAATGGCGCAGAACTTTGATCCCATATCGTCCTTGGCACAGATGTCGCAGCAGCTGACTAGCTGCGTGGCGAACGTTGGAAGTCCCGCCGGCGGGATAAATATGATAGGCCAATGCCCGGCTGACATGAATATTGAACATGGAGGTATAATACCGGGACTGGACTCTACAAACATGGATCATATAAGCCACGGAAATATAGGTACTGCTCCGAACAATTGCCATCCCGGAAATCCAATAATGAATTCGATGGGCCAGCGTATGATAAATCCAAAAATATGCGGCCTGGGCTCTGCAGGATTTAGTGGTAGTCCGAATGGTGTAGTCCGGGATGGGTCTGGTGCAATGCCTGGACCGAACTTTCATGGAATATTGCCACCGGGTGCACGAATGATGGGTCGTATGCCTGTTCATTTTGGACAAAACTTTAATCCCAATATTCAGGTAAAAGCTAGTACACCTAACACAATACAGTATATGCCAGTACGGCCGCAAAACAATAGCAATGGGAATAACAATAGTGGAAACATACGAATGCCACCTAGCTTAGAATTCCTGCAGCGATACGCTAACCCGCAGATGCCTGGAGGTAGTAGTGGAACTCCGATTGGACATACCATTACAAGTGATGGTGGGTCCATGATGATTGGCCCGGGGGGCATGAATATGAACTCCCCAAGTGAGCAACATCAGCAACAGCAACTTCAGAGTAAAATGGGGAATAATCCAAATGGCAATTCCAACGGAATGACCATGAACTTTTTCCAAAACTGTAACCAGATTCCTGTCCACGATGACGACAGCTCCGTGGGAGGCGGACATTCTGGTCATGAGATGAGCCTTGGTCAAGGATCAATGATTCGTGGAATGCGGCCCCATGGAATGCGACAACACAGCGGATTAGGCTCGCGGATGCAAGCCCCAGGCAGCAATATTTTAACGCGTCAGCAAGCGCAGTTTCCCGTTACGTCAGATGGTTTGGATTGCAATGATCCAACAGTAATGTTCAATAATGTTACAGGTTCGTGTAGCAGTACATCGGGCATGTTTTCTGCGCCTCAACCAGGGCAGGGACCAAAATCACAAAATCACCACAAATCCATGGCAGCCAGTATGTGCCAAACTCATGTTGGTCCTAACCTTAGTATGCAAGGACCTGCGACCGTACAAGTGCAGGGTATTGGGCACACTGCCATTGGTGGAGGGCATAACAACTCCAATCTTATGGCAACTGGGGTTAACAGTGGATGTCCCGGAGGCAGTTCTGTAGTTGGAGCAAATTTTGTTGGACCCTCATCTAACGATCTAAAGTATGCTCAACAATATCACAGTTTTCAGCAGCAACTTTACGCAACAAATACCAGAAGCCACCAACACCAGCTTCAACAACAGGGAAGCAGCAATATGATCGCCATGCCTCCGAATCTGTCGCCAAATCCAACTTTTTTTGTAAACAAATAGTCTGGCGCATCTATCTGCAATCACCTCGTGATTTAAATGCTAGTCTATGCACTTCACAGCAAGCCTCGGCAGTATGCAATTGGCATCGTTTAAATAAGAATTGTAATTGTAATAACTAAATTGTAGATTTTTAGCATTCGGTAAACAATGATGTTTGGCCCACTCTGGTTCACCATTCTTATGTAATTCATCTTAAAAAGGCAATTGTACTAATCTGAATAGACAGAAAAGTGAAGACGAAAATTAATCTGATCGTCAACTTATATATGATCTATTAGACTACCCAGCTGCAGCTGACATACATGTCACTTCTTGTATGCTGTCCCTGTATTGATTGCAACTAAGCATGTATATGTAATATAAACCTTATTTTATATTTACAACTTTAACTTGATTATTAATTTTAAATAAACTAAGTATACAAGCATGTAAATTCTAACATAAAAAAATTCACAATGATAACAATCTTATTTCTTGCAAATGAAATAATCATTTGATGCTCATTTTTAATACCAGTCGGATTGGGCCGACATGCTGACCTTTTAAAATATTTAGGTGAAAAGTTAAAGATATGCTTCTTTTAATTACATACCAGCACAAATATTAAAACTGTTCTATGGAACAGACCATAAATTGTGGAAAATTGTGAAAATTCTTGCAACAGGTAAAAGGAGGCGTGGCAGTTTAACATAATATATATATTCTTGATCTGCACATACATCAATGAAGGTATGTGTGTAGCATACGCAGATCAAGTTTATTTTAATGTTTGCCATTCCTATCGCCTCCGTAAATTGATATTTTCGATTTACATCTTCAATAATGAGCAAAGTAAAAGAGCTATAAGGTTTGGCAAACACAAAATCGATTTTTTGGGGCGGTAGGCGTGGTATTCAAAATTTGAAAATCCACATTCTGCATAATGTTACCAAAGTCCTTACTTCCAAATTTGGTGCTTCTAGCTTTTCTAGTGTTCTTTTAAATCAAAAAATTCGTTTTAATGGAGCGGTGGCATCCAAAAGTCTAAAATCCAACTTCTGCATAATGTTGCAAGACACCCTCCAACCAAATTTGATGCGTTTATCTCTTTTCGTTATTGAATTATTTGCAAAAAATAGAAAAACGCATTTATCGACTGGCACATCAAGTTTGAAATAAACTTCTTGTGTGTATTGAATATACACGCACACTCACCAAGTCTAGTGCCTCTAACTCTTTTAATAGCTGATATCTGTGTGTTCATACAGACGGACAGACAGACGGACATGTTGGAGATCAAGAATATATATATATATTACCTTTGTATGTAACAGGCCGAAGGAGGCGTGGCAGACCGTACAAAGTATATATATTCTTGATCTGCAACATGTCCGTCTGTCTGTCCGTCTGTATGAACACACAGATATCAGCTATTAAAAGAGTTAGAGGCACTAGACTTGGTGAGTGTGCGTGCATATTTACCCATTTTGAATAAGTAAATGGTATAATAAAGTCTAAAAGCATCAAATTTTTGGGAAGGTACTTATACACATTGCAGCCGAGGCGCAGCAGAGGCCCGGCGCCAATGCTTTCATTTGACTTTATAGCATGTGCCTCTGTGTATGTTTATGTTGATTTTTGCGTTTGGCTTTTAAAGTGAGAACGGAATTTGCGAGTGTTATAAGTATAACTATAAGTATATGGGCAAATGTGATTCTTCGCTTGATCTCCAGGCTGACGTCATTTTTGGTGTTAATGGCAGTGCCAAGGTACGTGACCACTTCGAAGGTATAGCTGTCTGCTACCACATGGGAGTCTAGGTGCCGCGTCTCCCTGCTTGTCGACAGCATATACTTCCTCTCCCCCTCTTTTACCGCCAAACCCACTCTTCATGACTTTTTTCGATAGCGGAAAATGCAGCAGTGACATCACGCTTGCTGTGGCCAATGATGTCAAAATCATCAGCATACGCGAAGAGCTGGACACTTTTATAAAAAAATAGTGCCAGATCGATGTACACCGGCTTTCCGCAGAGAACCCCTTTCATCACGAAGTTGAAGAGGTTGTACGACAGAGCCTTGTCTGAAACCTCGAACGGTATTAAGAGGTTCGGAGAGGTTCGCTCCTACCTTGACAGAGCTGATGGTGCTGCTCAATGTCATTCTGCAAAGACGTATCCGCTTTGCAGGAATACCGAACTCAGACATGGTGCCATATAGGCGTTCCCTCGTCGGGCTATCGAATGCAGCTTTGTAATCGACAAAGAGATGGTGTGTGTCAATTTGATTCCATTTGACGGGGATTGTAGCCAGCCGTTCACTCACTGGGGTGAGATTGGAGACGTGGTGGCGAAGTCTCCGGCTTTCTACAAATTCGCAACCAAATTTGCGCCTCTCTGTAGTAGATATCGCAGTTTGCTCGCTTGGAGCAACCTTGTCCTGTCCATCTCATTTCCTGGATGGCGGTAATGTCAGCCTTTAATTTTTTGAGGGCGTCCGCCAGTTGAATAGAGGCACCTTTCCAATTTGGGGTTCGGACATTCCAGGTGCATATCCTTAAGTCGTAGTCCTTTTTCGTTTTGCGGTGGTCGCCTTCATAAGGGGGGATCTTATCCGAGGCTTTCGCTCTGGTTTTCATTGGGCTTCTCTTTTTACGAGGCGGGTTCCAAACCCTGGGCTCAACCATTTACCATCCGGGTGACTCGCTGCACACATTAGCTCACTATCTAGTGGATGCTAAGATAGCTAACCAGGAGGTGACACAAGGAGGCTGTGTGTCAACTTGCAATCATTCGTAGACAGAGATCGCACTGGCGGCCGCCAAGTTGACCGCGAGCAGAAAACTTTACTCTGTACGAATGAAAACCAAACTATCCAATCCATGTCCCAAAATTTACCATTTGAAAAAAGGGAAACCTAAATGTGTAATATTAAAACTTGAAAAAAATGGTTAATTTTCGTCAGTTTGTTCTCATGATTTTATGTAAATAGAGAATCCTTTTAAAAACGTTTGTTGCAACATTATGCAGAAGTAAAATTTTAGACTTGGATGCCACCGCCCCTATGAAACAATTTTTTTTAAATTATAGTGTGTTTTTTTAATTTCCTATAAAGATCTCTGGTAACATTACACAGAATGCGGATTTTCGAATTTTGGATGCCACGGCCACCGCCGCAAGAAATTGATTTTGTTAATCATATATTATAAGAAAAGTTGAAAAGTTACAAATTAGCTTTAATTGTAGCTGCCAATAATATCGACCAACACTATAAATTTAAATCCGATCTGACAATAAACACAGAAGTTATAGGCGCGAGAAGTTTCCCATACGGCAGCAGAGGCCCGACCCCAATGCTTGCGCCAACTGCGCACGCACAGTCGTCGTGCAGTTAGCGTGCAGTCGGCATGTGCCATCGAAAATGTGCGATGCGTTGTTATTAGTTTGCCGAATAAATGTAATTAATATAAAGATGTATTTTTTAACAGCAAAAGGTAAATGGTATCTTACTGTCGAGTACACTCGACTGTAGCTTTCTTCACTTGATTTTAATTGCGAGTTTGGTTAAGTTATCTTCAATTTACCATTCAATTTGGTTAAGTTATCTTCAATTTACCATTTCCATTAACCATTAAAATACCGTGGTTTAAACGTAGTTTATTTACTCGAGCTTTTCCAGGAACGAAATATTCGTGTAGATTATTGTTATACGGTAGTTTGGTATGTAACTTTAGGTAATTTAGGCATAACTTAGGCAACCAACTTAATCAATAATTTGTAATTTGAATGGGATTGCTTGATCCTGTATCTTCTCTAGTTATCATCTGACGAAAATTATGTTTTTTTAAAGAGTTTAATTTTGCTTCAAAACTCAAAATAGATTGGCACGTTGTTTTACTACTAAAGGAATAGTAAAAATCAGATATTTGCAGGGGTCTGCCACCTTTGCCACTCCGGAGGAAACGTTTCTTTTTTGGAAACGCCTTGCAACAAAAGCTCTTTATACAAATAGTTTTAACTGAAAAGTTATTGATAAATTCACTGATGTGCTGATAAAATCACCACTCGCAGGAATAGAAACCTACATTTTTAGCTCATCTGTTTTTTTGCGAATGTTTGGAAACTTATTAAAGAAAATTACGAGCGTGTGCGGCCTTTATATATCATTAACACAATTCCTTCGTCATTAATTAATAATAGTTAGTCATGATTAACAAGTACAAGTAGGGAAAGCTACAGTCGAGTGCACTCGACAGTTAGATACGAGAATGTCGGAAAAAAAGTTTTGTTTTACTTTTCCTATAATTCGATTTATCAATTTTTAAAATCGATTGCGGATGCGGTGGGCTACACATATAGTTTGGTACCACTTGTAATAGCTAAAATCCGCGTTTATACTGACAGACGGATATGACCAAATCGACACAGCTATTGAAGCTGATCATCCTATTGTTCTCCTTCATTCTACGCGAATCCGGATCCTCTGTAAATTCTATGTTTTACAATCGATCGAACTTTAATTTATGGGTCAGATAAATAATATTGTTAGCATCCACAATAGTTGCGTTATTTACAATAAATCGAAAAGCGCAGTGTACGATATTGGGGAAGTAAGCGTGGCATTGAAAAATTAAAAAAAATTGTATCCATGTACCATACAGAAATCAGAATCAAAAGCAAACACGTAGCATTTGATGAGCACGACCTGGTTTGACCAGTTTTTGCTGGATATCTGCTGTTAAAAAGGATACTATGAAAATGCATGTGCGTGCTCGCACTGACCTATAGAGGTATAGGGCAGGACAACTCCACACACTACCCCCAGCAGTGTGTTGTCCGCTGGTTCTTAGTCAAGGAGGATAGGAAGGAAATTTGAATACTTGCCTACTGCTGATCCGACACCGAGAGCGATGACAGTTGTAGAAGGGATGCGTGAGAAAACCAGTTTACCAGCTGCACCTCATTGGCTTGCATTGGTCGCCTAGTGGGTCGAAAATGTCCGGTCCGGTCACCAGCTGCCTGCCACTCAGCACGTAAAGCTATCCCGCTCCCTTACTCGCAAGGCAATACGTGAGCCTCAGCCCTTCCGAAAGGGTCTGCACGATTGTCCCGTGCGTTCCGAGTCTCGAGTCCCAACCTGATTAAAATAAATATATGACCTTATATCGAAATCTTAGACATTTTTCTTGATTATAAATATTCTCTCTTTATAAGTGTGATTTGATAATCATCCATTCGCAGTCCAGTTTTTGGCATCTAAAATCGATAAGAGCCACTGCCTGGCGCTAATGCTGTATTTGATTTTCCCTTCTTTTCGTAACTGTACTTTCTACGCATTTATACAGCGCTTTCCATCCAACGTCTTCTGTCGCGGTCCACCATACCCTCTCCCCTACCATTTCTGGCAGTTTGAGCACAGCATCGCCATCGCCGTTTCCGTAGCCGTCGTCATCGCCATCGCATTACGCCTTCGAAGTTGGTGGGATGAAGTGGGTGTGGGAGGGGTATAAAAATGTAATGCCCCGCGGCTATTAATGGTGGAAAATGCTTGCGTAATAAAACAACGTGCAGAGTGGGCGATTGTGGTGGTGGCAAGTGGTGGTCGATATGCGCAGACCGACCGACCGCTTGCTTGCCCGAAACTAGAACGTACAAATTGCGCAAAAAAGGGAGGCAGAAAAATCTTAAGAAATAAATATGGCGCGTATTTCGCAATATAAGAAATTTCAATTAAAACCTAGATGATGATGATTCAGATAATGAAGTTGCAGGTTACGACTAACACTGCTTCTTTGTCATTTGTTCGAATCGTGGATCCAGCGATTCAAACAAACTTTTCTTTAGCTTTGTCCCTGGTCTCGTTCCATTGCTTGCATGACACAGCATCGGCCCCACGAAGTGGGCGCTGTGTCTTGAATCTCCAACCTGTTAATAGGACTCTTTCGAGCTGGTGGTTGCTTTTGTTATTTATTTAAATTCAAGTTCAATGTAGCCCTCTTAACACGATATCATTGGGTATGATGGGCTTGCACGTATATATATATATATATATATATATTCTTATATATATTCTTTATCTGCATCAACTTGTCGACTTGATTTGGCCATCCGTTTGTAAGAGCATACCAATCTCTGGTGATTTCAGTTTTGTCATGATATTCGTGTATAACATACACAAATCAAGTTTATTTCCAAATTTGAGTGCCACGCCTGCTGCACTCGTAAATAAAAACAAGTAAACAACACCTTACTCTACTGGGTATTTCCAATTGGAGGAGGCGCGCGAAGAGCAGAGGCGCCTGGAGGGAGACGCTGAGGTCGGCCAAAACCCGAAATGGGTTGTAGTGCCACCTAATAATAATAATAATAACAACACTATAGTCGAGCACGCATGGAATATAACATAGTATCTTATATAACCAATTGGAAAAGCCTTTACACATTGAGTTAAAGAAATAATAACTATGCAACCTATTTTATTAAATTAAATTTAATTAAACGAATTAACATCAATGCATCTTATTGCTTTTAAGATTTAATAGAGTTTTGCGCATCACAAATAAAACAAAAACAAAAAGCTACAGTCGATTGCACTCGACAGTTAGATTCCATTTTTATCCTTAGCTGTTAAACAATAATTCTTAAATTTAAATACTTTTATTCGGCGAAATAACAACAACGAATCACATATCATATTTTCACAATCAAACACACATCTATGGACGCTACACACACACTGGACTGTGCTGCGCAGTCAGTGCAAGCATTGACGCCGGCCTTCTGCTGCGCCGATGTTTTTTTCTATGGGAAACTTCTCGCGCCTAAAACTTCGATGTTTATTGTCCGATCAGGTTGCAATTTATAGATTTATTTGCAACAAATGAGTAAATGGCAGGTTATTTGGCCATACCGGTTCCTTTGGGCTCATTTTGAAATGTGAAAAACTGGTAATTAACTTTGTGCAAAATATATGTAACAGGAAAAAAGTATAAATAGTTTTGATCAGCATCAAGAGCCGATTCGATTTGGCCATGTCCGTCAAGACAGAACAAACTTGGTAGGAGAGTTCGTGTATACCATATACCTAAGTTGTTTGTTTAATTTTATAAATTATAAGAAAACCGCCAAATTTGGACATGGTTAATTCCTTTTTTTTTCGGAATTTTTGAAGCTTGTTTATATTAATAGTCGGACACTAAACAAAGAAGTTATAGGCGCGAGAAGTTTCCGATACAAAAAAGCAACATAGACGCAGCAGAGGGCTGGCGTCATTGCTTGCGCCGACTGCACAAGCAGTCAGTGTGCAGTCGACATATGCGTTTAGTGTGTGTTTGACTTTCAAAAAATGCAATTAAAGAATTTAATATTAAGAAATATTTCTTAACAGCCAAAGGTAAATTGTATCTAACTGTTATATTGTCATCAACTTTACATTACCATTACCAAAGCAATGCAATGCAATTTCAATATTATGTTAGATATTTCCGAGTTTCGAATTATTATGAAAATTTATTATTCACTTTTTTAGAACTCAAGCCAGAACGTAGAACCCATAGTATTGTTTAACGAATAAAAGCTTATAGCTCATCATTATATACAAATGGCAAAATTAAATCTTCTACATATGCATCCTGTAGTTTAAATGATTTCAATATAATTAATCTATAAATTATGTTGAAATAATATATGGGTAATACTGCGTTATGTATTCAAGCTACGGGGAAGCTTTCGGAATTGAAAAATTATTGAATGAGGGGAAATGAGAAAATTACCTTTTTGAGCAGCCAATCAGAATTGAGAACGCGAGTAACAGCTTAGAAAGGAGCCGTAGTAAAAGAAGAGAAAAATACCCTTGCGCGTGAGCAGGCATCAATTTAAAAATTAGTGTTCAAAATGTTCAAATAACTATCGAGAGATGGCGCTTTATGTTATTCAACAGCGATAAACCATAGCGCTATCTAGCGGAGAACATTTCAATTACAATATCCGATTGATTTAAATTATATGAATGCGGAAATGTTTGAATACAGATAGGATTATTTATTAAAAAACGTTTGAAATCAATCCTTTGACTAAAATTAGGTCCACGTACCGTTTGGCTCTGACATATAAGGCGTAAAGGAAGAAACTGCAAAAACTGCTGTAGCTACTATGGGTATTTTTTTATACCATTTACCCATTGTAAATGGGTAAAATATATATTATTTTAGCTTTGTGAAAATGTATATAACAGAAAGAAGGACGCCTAGCAGACTATACAAAGTATATATTCAATAGCGTCATAGCAGAAACGATTTTGTTTGAACACACAGATTTCGGGTATTACAAAAGCTAGAGACACCAATATTGGTAGTATACCATGCACATGTGAAGTTAATTTCAAAATTCATCTACCAAGCCCACCTCCTCCGCAAATAAAAAAATAAGGTTTTCGATTTATTGCAAATAAAGTAATTATTAGAAGAGTTAAAAAACACAAAATTTGGTAGGAAGGTCTTTTACAGCATTACGCATTTTACGGATTTTAAAAATCGAATTTAATTAATACAAATAGCAGCAGAGGGCCGGCACGCAATGTCAGTGTGCAGTCGGGATGTGCGTGTTGCGTCGATGTGTGTTTGACTTTGAAAATATAAAATGCGTTGATAGTTCACCGAATTAAAGTATTTAATATTAAGAACTATTTTATGGTATCTTATTGTCGAGTGCACTCCAATATAGCTCAATTATAGGGGAGGCAGGCGTGTCATCCAACTTTTATGCTTTTAGCTCTTATTTTAATTGAGTTACAAGGTCTGCCGCAAAAAAAACTGTTTCTGGCCGCGCCACCTATTGGTGGGTATATGAAATAAGTTTGATCTCTTGTTGACATTTCGTAAAAATTTAAGACAATTACAACTACAACTACAATCGAAGTTATCGATCAAAAAGTGACAGCAGCTTTTGGATTTTGAACAAGATCAAATATTAAATTTTGTTTTAGCTTAGGAAAACGTTCACTGAAACATTTTAAATTATGAAAAAAGTTTATGGTGAATCCTACGAATCCAACGAGCCATTACAGAAAAAAGTCGTCTTCAGAACATAAAAATAAAGACAATTGTACACCAAGATTTCGTATGGCCAAACAATTAGTGATGTGTTTTACCTTGGTGTTATGAAGCGTCTTTTGTCACGCATTCGTTATGTTCGACCACAAAATCGTGAGGCACGGTCCTGGTGCCTGTTGCACGATAATGCGCCGTCTCATCGGTCGACGCTTGTCACCGATTTTTTGACAAAAAACTTTATATTAACCTTTAATCACTGATCCTACTCACCTGATCTGGCACCTTGTGATTTTAACCTATTTGAAAAACTTCATTTGCGCATGGAACGACACTGGTTTTATGATATTTGACCTATCAAAAAGGCACCGACCTTCTTTCAAGGGCACTCTCAAAAATGACTTTAACACGTTGAGGACGGCGCAGTTTTATGGTAAGTAGTCAGTTCCACCTGGCGGCTCATAGCAGCAAGCACCCAGAAGAACTATACATTTTCTTCTGCCAATTTTACGAAAATAAGCCTCCACTTTTTTAAAATGTTTTCAAAAAAATCACAAATATTAATAAATATATTTAAAAATTTATTTTGATAGCATGACGCACCGTCCTCAACGTGTTGAACACTGAAATGCTAACTAAACGCTGTATCAAAGCACAATGAAACTTTGAATAAAAAAATATAACTTTTGAAATATATTAATTATTCCATTTACCCATTGAAAATATGTAAAAAAATATATTAACTTTATGAAAACTTATATAACAGGCAGAAGAAGGCGTGGCAGACCATAAAATATTCTTGATCAGCATCAATAGCCGAGTCTATTTGGTCATGTACGTCTGAATGTCCGTCTGTATGAATACACAGATCTAAGCCATTAAAAGAGCAAGAGACACCAGACTTGGTGGGAGTGTGCGTGTACTTAATACACATAAGAAGTTTATTTCAAACGTTATGTACCACGCCCACCGCCTTCGCAAATCGATAAATGCGTTTTTCGATTTTTTGCAAATAATTCAATAACAATAAGAGAAAAAAAACATCAAACTCGGTTGGAGGGTGTCTTGCAACATTATGCAGAAGTTAGATTTTAAACTTTTTGATGTCACGCACGACGCCCCTATTAAAGGTTTTTTTGAACACCAGAAAAGTTGGAAGCCTGGAAGCAGTGCAGAAATCGATTTTGTAGATCGATAAATCGGAATATAGGAAAAATAGAAAAGTCACAGAATTTTTTTAGGTATTATTGTAGATGCTGTATATATTGACAAACCCTATAAATTGAAATCCGATCGGACAATAGGTGTAGGCGCGAAATGTTTTTCATACAGCAGCAGAGGCCTGACGCCAATGCTTGCGCCGACTGCGCACGGACAGACGTTGTGCAGTCCGCGTGCAGTCGGCATGCGCCATTGGCGTCAATGCATGTGTATTTTACTTCGAAATTATGTGATGCGTTGTTATTAGTCCTCCGAATAACAGTAATTAATATTAATAAAAATGAATCCGTGAAGAGTATGCGGGGACCCATATCTTATTCATTTATGATAGAATAGTAAAATGTCTCATTATAAGGAAAACATATAAGTAAGTTATCTTACAGTCGAGCGCACTTGGCTGTATTATACCATTCACTTGCCTTAGCCGTTAAGCCTTTATTTAAAATCAATAC
The DNA here is from genome assembly GCA_035046045.1 of Zaprionus bogoriensis. NCBI lineage: Eukaryota > Metazoa > Arthropoda > Insecta > Diptera > Drosophilidae > Zaprionus > Zaprionus bogoriensis. The sequence continues at coordinate 268,284 of JAWNOI010000221.1, forward strand.
TTAAACATAATGGAACTTATGGAAAACTCTCTATAATTATAATTAATATATCCGTTACTATTAAATAATGATACAATTTCAGGTAAATGGTAAATGATGCTGATCCAAAATATATAAATTTTGAGAGCTCTGATTTTTATTATGTTTGTCAAGAAAATTAATGGTATAAAAAGTTCTTTTAAGTGGAAATATGCATAAGGAGGCATGGAAGACCATATATATTCTTTATCAGCGTCAAAAACCGAGTAAATTTGGTTACGTCCGTCTGCCTCTCTATTTGCTTGTGTCAACACACAGAGCTTTAGCTACAGTAAGAATTAGAGACAGCAAATTAGGTAACATATAATGCTAGCGTATGTATGTGAATGTGTATGTGTATGTATGAAAACAGTCAATTTCAGATCAACAAATCAAACAATAATTTAATAATTTAATTTAATAAGGAATTTATCGTTAACGGCCAAAGCGGGTAATAGGTTTTACTATCGAGCTAGCTCTACTAGTGATGGCTAATGCATTTTACTAATAGATTAGTCGTTAATAATTACCCAAAGCAAAGCTATTTTTATTGCCATTAATCTAAAATGAAAATAATTGAGTAATCGATATTACGAAACAAATTACATAGCGATGAGTAATGCAAATTTGATGTTTTTTGATATTAACAACAACCAAAACACCAACCAAAAATGTGTAGAAAAATAAATATGGAGACTTAATAATTATTACTTTTTTTTTACTTCTAGGAAAATAATTAAGAAATATAAATAATTTTTATTTACTTAATAAAGAGTTAAGAAAAAATAGTTTGGGAACAGCTAATGCAAAACTCCATTATCATAATTTTTGGAAAAATATTCACGCATTAATTTAAGTGGATGCTATATTAATGTTTACCTTAATGCACGTTACAAGTTTTTATTCTTCACGTGAAATTAGTGGTGGGATTAGTTAAGCTCATACTCGATTCATGATTTAGTTAATCTAAACTCATTATAGCGTTTGCCGAATGGAAATGTCAAAATGAAATGTAACGTTACCTTCGGCATACTGTTTTATTGTTGTTTATTTAATATGCATACATATATAAAAGGTTGGTTACCTAAGCTATGACCAGCTTGGCTAAAGTCAAATGTCAAACTATTTGTGTTTTTATACTTCGATCGATTGTAAGTATGGATTGCATTATCGGTTTACTGGTCATATATGTTAAGAAAAATCAGTTAAGCTTTTGTATTCACAAAGTTAATATACTTAGTTTTAATGTGTAAATGGTATGAAAAGTTTGAGTCTATTTCATTGTGAGAAAAAAAAGCTACGAGTTAGATTGACAACTCGGTTAAAATACGTGATGCAACGCGTTGTTGTGAATTTATTGAATAGAAGTGATTAATACTAAGAATGAATTCGTCATGGTGTCAGTTAATATGCGTAAATGGTATCTTATTGTCGAGTATAATCGACTGTAGTTTTCTTTACTTGTTTGTTATGTCACCCTCTCGTCTATATTGCCGCATACAGGCAAAAGTATGGCAGAGGCCGGCCTTCTGCACATTTGTAGAATCTTCATCTTGAAGATTTTTTTCCACAGGCGGTCGGAGTAGCGCCAAGGCAGCGCGAACTCGAGCGACCAATCAAAGTGCGCTATCGACAATGTAGGCAGTCCCGCTGGTAGTTTATAGGGGTGTCTGCGTGTCGTGTGTGCGTCTGTGCAATTGTGTATGTGTGCGCATGCATGTAGCATGTAGGAAGCATTCTATAAAACACTGAAGAGAATTAGCGAAAACTCGCGGGGCTGATGTCCGTGTTGGGAACCAGCCTTAAGTTTCCATGGAAGAGAAAATAAAATGATAAGAAAATGTACACATGCAAATATGTATGTAAATAGTAAGGTAGACATTGCGCACAATTCATCGCGAAATACGTTGAGAGCGAGCGAGAGCACGCTTTGAATATAACTTTTCAAGACGAGACTGTACCTGCTAAAGTAACGTATACGCAAATAACTATTGGCTGGCTGTTTAGTCTTCGGTAAACATATTGAATGAACGCAGTTAATCCTTAATCCCTAATAAAGCGATTCCTTCCATTAGCTCCTGTACCAGCTGCTGTAATAGAATTTTTTATTCCGTTTATCTCCAATATTTTTCCTTCTCGTGCCCAAAATATTTTTTTATAAAATGATTGTAAACGCAAGGAAAACTCTATATGTTTCGGTTGGCTTCTCATCGACACACAGATTAACTTGGCTTGCATTCTGAAAATATGTATGTATATATTGTTCATAGGAGCTTCTACTTTTTTTAAAAACTTGTATATTGGAAAATCGTCAGATATGCAAACTTTTTTAATTTTAAGGTGGGAGGTAAAGCATACAGCAGTGTCTTAAAAAAAAAGAAAATTGGAAAATAAGTTCTGCGAACACTATCTTCACCAATAGCGAAAGCTTTTGTTCTGCATTATCAATGCTATATAAGTTACAAGCTGTAGTGATCATATTTTATGGAAATTGGAAACTGCCATTGAAATCGTTCATTGACCTACTTACTTACTTACTACTGCGCCATTAGCGTCAATGCATGTGTATTTTACTTCGAAATATTAAGAATGGTATCTTCTGCCTGTCCTACCGGGGAATCAGCCTGATCACCATCTCATACAAGGTCCTGTCGAGCGTTATATGTGAACGACTGAAGCCGTATGCCAACACACTGATCGGACCTTATCAGTGCGGCTTCAGACCTGGTAAATCCACCATAGACCAGATCTTCACATTGCGCCAAATCCTGGAAAAAACCCACGAAAATGGAATTGACACACACCATCTCTTTGTCGATTACAAAGCTGCATTCGATAGCCCGACGAGGGGAAGCCTATATGCCACCATGTCTGAGTTCGGTATTCCTGCAAAGCTGATACGTCTTTGCAGGATGACATTGAGCAGCACCATCAGCTCTGTCAAGGTAGGAGCGAACCTCTCCGAACCTTTTAATACCGTTCGAGGTTTCAGACAAGGCGACCCTCTGTCGTGCAACCTCTTCAACTTCGAGATGGAAGGGGTTCTGCGGAAAGCCGGTGTTCATCGATCTGGCACTATTTTTTATAAAAGTGTCCAGCTCCTTGCTTACGCCGATGACATTGACATCATTGGCCGTAGCAAGCGTGATGTCACTGCTGCATTCTCCGCTATCGAAAAGGAGTCAGCAAAAGTGGGTTTGGCGGTAAACGAGGGCAAGACGAAGTATATGCTGTCGACAAGCAGGGAGACGCGGCGCCTAGACTCCCATGTGGTAGCCGACAGCTATAACTTCGAAGTGGTCAAGGAGTTCACGTACCTTGGCACCGCCATTAACACCAAAAATGACGTCAGCCTGGAGATCAAGCGAAGAATCACACTTGCTAATAGGTGCTACTTTGGTCTGAGTAGGAAAATGTGCAATAGAGACCTCTCTCGCCGAACAAAACTAACACTCTACAAGACACTCATCCTACCCGTGCTCTTATATGGTGCAGAAGCATGGGTAATTTCACAGACGGATGCAGCAGCGCTTGGAGTGTTCGAGAGAAAGATTCTTCGCAAGATCTTCGGTCCCGTTCGAATTGGGGACGACTTTCGCATTCGAATGAACCACGAGCTGTACGAGTTGTACGATGACGTGGACGTGGTCCGGCGCATCACGATACAACGTCTGCGCTGGCTCGGCCACGTTGTGCGTATGGATGAAGAAGCTCCAGCTCAGAAGGTATTCGAAGCGAGGGTCGACTATGGGCGACGACGAAGGGGACGACCAAATCTTCGTTGGAAGGACCAAGTAGAGAAGGACCTTTGTCTACTGGGTATTTCCAATTGGAGGAGGCGCGCGAAGAGCAGAGGCGCCTGGAGGGAGACGCTGAGGTCGGCCAAAACCCGAAATGGGTTGTAGTGCCACCTAATAATAATAATAATCTTCTGCCTGTTATATATTTACAAAGTAAATATACCATTTTTTACCCATTTGCAATGGCTAAATGGTATAAAAATGAATCCGTGAAGAGTATGCAGGGACCCATATCTTATTCATTTATGATAGAATAGTAAAATGTCTCATTATAAGGAAAACATATAAGTAAGTTATCTTACAGTCGAGCGCACTTGGCTGTATTATACCATTCACTTACCTTAGCCGTTAAGCCTTTATTTAAAATCAATACTTAAACATAATGGAACTTATGGAAAACTCTCTATAATTATAATTAATATATCCGTTACTATTAAATAATGATACAATTTCAGGTAAATGGTAAATGATGCTGATCCAAAATATATAAATTTTGAGAGCTCTGATTTTTATTATGTTTGTCAAGAAAATTAATGGTATAAAAAGTTCTTTTAAGTGGAAATATGCATAAGGAGGCATGGAAGACCATATATATTCTTTATCAGCGTCAAAAACCGAGTAGATTTGGTTACGTCCGTCTGCCTCTCTGTTTGCTTGTGTCAACACACAGAGCTTTAGCTACAGTAAGAATTAGAGACAGCAAATTAGGTAACATATAATGCTAGCGTATGTATGTGAATGTGTATGTGTATGTATGAAAACAGTCAATTTCAGATCAACAAATCAAACAATAATTTAATAATTTAATTTAATAAGGAATTTATCGTTAACGGCCAAAGCGGGTAATAGGTTTTACTATCGAGCTAGCTCTACTAGTGATGGCTAATTCATTTTACTAATAGATTAGTCGTTAATAATTACCCAAAAATGAAAATAATTGAGTAATCGATATTACGAAACAAATTACATAGCGATGAGTAATGCAAATTTGATGTTTTTTGATATTAACATAAACCAAAACATCAACCAAAAATGTGTAGAAAAATTAATATGGAAACTTAATAATTATTACTTTTTTTACTTCTTGGAAAATAATTAAGAAATATAAATAATTTTTATTTACTTAATAAAGAGTTTAAGAAAAATAGTATCTACAATAATACCTAAAAAAAAAGAAAATTTGTTTTACTTTTCCTATAATTTGATTTACAAATCGATTTTTGGGGGCGGTAAGCGTGGTATCCAAAATTTGAAAATCCGCAATCTGTGTAACATTACCAGGGACTTTACTTCCAAATTTGGTGCTTCTAGCTTTTCTAGTGTTCTTATAATTCAAAAAATTCGTTTTATAGGGGCGGTGGGCGTGGCATCCAGTCAAAATATCATAGAAGTGGGATGATACTCGAAATATACTGTATTTTTATATTATTTACTTTAAAAAAAAGTAGAGCTACACATATAATTTTATATGATATAACACAATTGTTCGAAAACGTACATAAAAATGAAATATATTGATTATTAGTATTTACATATACAGTTGTAAGTAAACTACGAATCAAACGAATCGATTTTTGGGGGCGGTGGGCGTGGCATCCAAAATTTGAAAATCCCCATTCTGCGTAATGTTACCAAAGACCTTATCTCCAAATTTGCTGCTTCTAGCTTTTCTAGTGTTCTTATAAATCAAAAAATTCGTTTTAATGGGGCGGTGGCATCCAATAGTCTAAAATCCAACTTCTGCATAATGTTGCAAGACACCCTCCAACCAAGTTTGATGCTTTTTTCTCTTTTTATACCATTTACCCATTGAAAATGGGTAAAAAATGGTATATTAACTTTGTGCAAATGTATGTAACAGGCAGAAGGAGGCGTGGCAGACCATACAAAGTATATATATTCTTGATCAGCATCAATAGCCGAGTCGATTTGGTCATGTCCGTCTGTCTGTCCGTCTGTCCGTCTGTCCGTCTGTATGAACACACAGATCTCAGCTATTAAAAGAGCTAGAGGCACCAGACTTGGTGGGAGTGTGCGTGTATTCAATACACACAAGAAGTTTATTTCAAACTTAATGTGCCACGCCCACCGCCTCCGCAAATCGATAAATGCGTATTTCCATTTTTTCCAAATAATTCAATAACGAAAAGAGATAAACGCACCAAATTTGGTAGGAGGGTGTCTTGCAACATTATGCAGAAGTTGGATTTTAGAGTTTTGGATTCCACGCCCACCGCCTCTAAAAAACACACTTTTATAGTTTAAAAGAACACTAGAAAAGCTAGAAGCACCAAATTTGGAAGTAAGGTGCCTGGTAACATTACGGAGAATGCGAAATTTCAACTTTTGGATGCCACGCCTACCGCCTCCAAAAATCGATTTTGTAAATCGGTAAATCAAATTATAGGAAAAGTAGAAAAGTTTTCGATTTTTTTTTAGGTATTAATGTAGATTATAATAATATTGACCAACCCTATAAATTTAAATCCGATCGGACAATAAACACAGAAGTTATAGGCACGAGAAGTTTCGCTCACAGCAGTAGAGGCCCGACGCCGACGCCGACGCCGACTGCGCACGCACAGTGGTCGTGTAGTCAGTGTGCAGTCGGCATGTGCCATTAGCGTCAATGCATGTGAATTTTGTCCTCGAAAATATGCGATGCGTTGTTATTCGCCGAATAAAAGTAATTAATATTAAGAATTAGTTTTTAACAGCGAAAGGTAAATGGTATCTTACTGTCGAGTGCACTCGACTGTAGCTTTCTTCACTTGTTGTTATTGAATTATTTGAAAAAAATCGAAAAACGCATTATTCGATTTGTGGAGGGGGTGAGCGTGGCACATCAAGTTTGAAATAAACTTCTTGTGTGTATTGAATACACCCACACTCCCACCAAGTCTGCAGCCTCTAGCTCTTTTAATAGCTAAGATCTGTATGATCATACAGGCGGCAGACGGAAATGACCAAATCGTCTCGGCTATTGATGCTGATCAAGAATATATAAACTTTGTATGGTCTGTCACGCTTCCTTCTGCCTGTTACATACATTTTCACAATGTTAATTAATTTTTACCCATTTTCAATGGGTAAATGATAAAAAAAGATATAGAGCGCGTGGTGACGACATGACAGACTTGAGCACGCTTTTAGAAGAAGTCGTAGTTTAGTGAGCTCGGTTCAATGATTTCTTGACCTCAAACGGATTGACTTTGCTCACAATAATAACTGTAATCTGAGCATCCACAAATACAAACAGACATTCGGAAAAGGACCTTGCTGAGTAGTATATTTGTGTATTGTTCTTTCACGCATATGTATACTTCTATATATACACTTCAACACGTACAGAGCGCTCTCGCAGATCATGTTCAAAACCCGAGGGTCTAAGCAAGAACGCCGTAGCCGGGCGGTCATACTGTACGCTGCACCTATATGGCACGAGGCTTTTAGCAAGCAAGCTTACTCTCGGGAGGTGAAGTCGACATACCGACTTTGCGCCATTCGTGTGTCTTGCGCATTCCAAACTGTATCTGTCGAAGCAGCGATGGTTATAGCCGGAATGATCCCGATTAAGGAGAACAGTCTAAGATGATACGACAAACGGGGAACCGCAGCAGTAGCGTCCGAGCTCAAATACGGCGGGAGAGTTTGATGCGTTGGCAACTGCAATGGAGCCAATCAGCTAAGGGGCGCTGGACCAAACAGCTTATCCAGGAGATGGAGCCTTGGTTCCTGCGGACACACGGTTAGGTCACTTTCTACCTGACTCAGGTGCTAAGTGGCCATGGCTGCTTCAGAGCATATTTAAAGAGATTCAGGATCGAGGATAGCGATGAATGCACATGGTGTAGGCATGACCTGCGAAGCAATGCTTTATCGGCCATCCGCAGGCCTGGTCAATATCCATTTCGTTAAAATATTATAATAGCTTAAGATAGTTAATATAGATATAATAAAACGAATAAAAAAAAACATTTATACTTCTGTTTTCGGGACTTGATTTTTCAGCTGTACGGTGTATTATTGTTATTACACATGGCAAGATCAGCTGATGATAATTATAATATATACATTATATGGTCGGGTATGCAACCTTCTATATGTTGCAAATATCTGTTTACAAAAATTATTAAACCTTTTGCAAGGGTATAGTTTGTTCTCATTTTTAATATATTCATGGTAGCATTAAATAATGGTACCAATCTAAAATCTTAAACATTTTTGTGTATCAGTATCACATATGGGTAATGGTGACTTTTTATTGATCGTGTTTCAATTGAAAACCCAAAAAGAATTATTTTTTCATAGAAAAAGCAAGTTATTGGCTTTTTTTAAGACTTTGAAAAAACCAGATGGTCAAACCAGTCTGTCAACTTAATTTTCTCACAAATCTTACACACTTTCTTAAGCCAACACGAATATAAAACTTGGAATTTGACTGACCTTGCTCAAGCGATTGACCAACCCTTGCAGGCTCGAAAGAGATAAGGGTCTTTCCTTGTTGCGTTTTTTCCGTAGAATATAACTTTTTTATATAACGAAACGATGACTTGTTTCGTAAATTTCCTGTTTTAGGATTGCAATAAAACTATGAGAATCTTCAGCTACATGAAATTATGCAAAACTGTTTTCTGAATAATTTCATTGTGTATTGTAAGTACGTCCAGGAATTTGCAGCCTAAGTTAACAGTAAAGTTGGTTATAAATATGTTAAATATTACAAAATAATAGGAATTGCAAAAATGAAAATAATCTAAATTCAAAATTTTAGGTATAGCCGTGTTTTCAAATTTGGTAAGAAGGTCTTTGGTAACATTGCGGATTTTCAACTTTCGGGTTCAAATCCCTTCCACTATAAATGGTAAATTTTTTAATTATACAAAAACTAAACGTGCGATGCGTTGTTTTGAATTCGTTAATAAAAGTATTTAATAATAAAAATTATTCTTTTGAGGTAAAAGTGGGTAAATAGTAGCTTACTGTTGAGCCCACTCGAGGCACCATTTGTTTTTAGTTGCAGACCCTAAAAGTAAGTAACATATAATAGTTTTGGCTACATAATTTTATATTATTTACCTATTGAAATATGCCACTAGAAAGAAATATTACCCGCGAAGCACAGAAATTTCCATACCTTTGCAGGTGCTTGCGTATTGTTGCATATTGTTCCTTCAGTTACTAGTCGGACGAAATATTCAATGTTATATTTAAATCCCGCAAAAACTCTTAATTTTCGTCCTAACGTCCTCCATATAGGAACGATCGGGCGACAGTGATGATTTCTTAAAGAATTCTAATACTATATCAAATCTCAAGTCCTAGCTGGGAAAAGATTAAGCCCATCCGTATTTTATATAAAACGAAATTTTAAGGATATAGATTTTCTCAACCGTAATAGTTAAATCCTAAAAATATTTGATTCCACAAAAATAAGAAGACAAAAGTATTCCTCATACAAAAATTTGTGCAAAATTTGTTCAATCGAAATTTAAGTATCGTGTATATCGTATAGCATCCGTAGGAAACCTAAATTGGGTTATACAAGTATAATGTTTTTTGTATTAGTAACCGTTTTTAAGTGAAACTGTATTCATAAGGTAAATTTCAACTTGAAAAATTCCCATCAACCTCTTCGGTTGTACGTAATCTCATGCCACTCAGCATATCTGTACACAGGCAAGATTCTTCTAAGAAAAGGCGTATTCGTATGTTCCGATTTTTCGCCAACGAAAACGCGCTAACCAATTTATCGTATTCTAAGAAGGCGTGGCTATCGCGAGTAGACATAAAAACCTTACAAAAGAGTACATACACACACTAACTTGGAAGGAGCGCGAATGCGACTGGTCTTTGTATAAGGGTGGGGTTGGAGGATGGCAAGTGATAGGGTGAGCTTGTATCTGGTGAGACACTGCTGAAAAAAAAACGAAGCTCGGGTAATTGAATTGCAAATATAAGCAAACACTGAATATTTTTATTCAACAATTTGGCTTTTTTAACTCTTAACTCTTAAGTTGTTATCTAAAACAAATTCAGGTAAAGCTAGCTACATGTACCCACGTTGACCGGTAATAAACAATTCCTAACATTAGCAGTAGACGTAGATACAAGTAATGGTAATAATAAGTAATATCTAAACGTTGGTTGCCAAAAATCCAATCATATTAAAAGCATATTCCCAAATAATCGGATTAATATGATATATCCTTTCAAACCTTTGAAAGAAGCAATCAGACGAAAATTTAATTTCAATACTATATTGAATCTTGAGTCCTAGCTCAAAAAACATTGATCATATTAGCTGTGTTATAAATGGATAACTATATAAATATATATATATATCATTAGGTTAACAACATTTTGTTTTCGATGACTATGTTGGGGACCGCCAACCATTATTTTACATAAAACTAAATTTTAAGGACAAAAGTTTATTGTCTCATCTGTAATAATAACAAATTAATTTTCTTAAAAATATTTGTTTCCACAAAGAATAAAACAAAATTATGAGGCTATGTGCAAAGTTTGTTTAATTTATCGAAGAATGTATGTACCTTTTCAACATTTCTGATGGGTAAATTCTAGATATACTATATACTTTGTTTGATCTGCTTCGTTCATTCTGTTCTTACGTTAGGTAATACGTAAGCCTATTTTCATTGGGTTTACAATTCATTTGGCAGTTACAGTTAAAAGATAATTCCTTTGCTAGAGTAGTTCAGTTAACTCGCTCTACTTTTTCCCAGTGTATAGTGCGACTCAATGTACACATTCTCAGCTAATGTATACATACGTCTGCGTATGCGCGATTCTAAAACCATAAACACCCCCCAATCTGTCCTCGCGCTAGCTCATTATGTTAAGCAGTGCCAACTTGGGGTGAACTCGAAGAAAAGAAGAGGCACGAGGAAAATGGCAACTAACATCGGCGCATATACGGTTCCGGCAGAGAGAGCTGAGAAAGACAGCGTAAAGGAACGAAAGGAAGACTTTGCGGAGGAGGAAGAAGGCCTACCCCCGTGCGCTAAGTTGGTGGTGGGTTCAACACAATCTAAGTATTGGAGACGAAGACATATATACTATTGTGTGAATGTGTGTGCATATATAATAGGTGTGCACACCTTATACATATATTTCACAATTTAATAAAATATTGTACATACTTATGTAAATATTTATATATGTATGTGAGTATGTAAGGGGCTGGTGTCGTTTGCCCTGGAGACGGGGGCCAAGTAATCGATTGCAGATGTTCCGCATATTCATAGTCCTATCATATACATACATATATACTTTTTTGATTAATTTAACTATTTTCTTTGCCAACCACTGTCTTAAAATGTGTTGAACAAATCGAACCTTTTAGGATATTCTCTAGTTCAACTTTCCAAATTTGTATAGCACATTAGTATTTAAGCTAATTTTGTGCCAGTGATCGCATATCAGCCTATCTGTTTACAGATACATATCTAAATATCAGTACGGCAGTATTCAGATGTGTAAGTGTTCTTTTTGCCAACTGACAAACTCAATGTAGAGATTTGTTGTAGTTAAAATAAAAAATAAAAATTTGGAACAACTCTTTATCAACTTTATGCATATATTCTTAATCAATCCGAATGTATGTCCGTCTGTAGATCCAACACACAGAATTTTGCTATCAAAGAAATATATACACAAAATTTAACAAATCCTGCAAAATGAATACAAATTAATAAGAAACGTTACCTACGACGTACCGAAGATGGCGTACTATTTCAGATACTATTGCTGTATATTGTCTATTCAGTAGTTAATATAATATTACTAATATTACAATATACTATTATCGTCGAGATCGGAAGCAATATCCAATTTATTATCAAAATCGTTTTACTCATTATCGCCTAATTATTTCTAAAAAAGCTAAAGGATACAATAATCCGATTTTATGAATTTTGGAATATGTTTTTGAAAATGTTGGTTTCCTAAATATAGTTTGCTTGTCTAAAGTTACAGGTCGTTTTTATACGAAAACTCAAATTCGGTAAATTCGTCCTTGAGGATGCACCACCTCCAGGAAGGCCCCTTGAAGCCGATGTGGATAAAATAAAGCCGTTTGTCGATGCAAATCGTCGAATAACACCTCGAGAGATTTCTGAAAGACTGTTAATCCTTATTAATAAATTCAATATGTTTGTTTTTTTTGCTTCAATAATAAAAAAAAAAATGCTATTGCATTGTTTTTTGAAACGCAAAGAGCTGTTTATATGTTGATATTCCTGCAAATTTCAGCTCGATCGGGCACTAAAGCAATGAAATGGCTTCTGACCGTGAACTCGTTAAATAGAAGTATTTAATAGAACAAATTAGTTCTTAATTAATTAATTTATGTTCATTGCACTCAACTGTAGTTTCTTTTATTAAAGATTTTTTTTATTAAATATTATATAACAAAACCATGTTTGAAAGGTTATCATGTACATACGAAAAGCGGAACTGGAACCAAAATGGCGAGCTTAACATGAGCGGCAATATTGTGCATCACTTAAAGCTCATTGCTATGAAGAAAATGTTAGAAATGTCCCTAATAACCTTGAAAAGTACCAGTGCGTTGTGCAACAACGAGCTTCTGAACGACTTGTATGCAGCAAAAACTGGCTTTGAACAGAATTAAAGCGTTTTTGAATTTAAGTCTAATTTATTTAGACATTTCAATATATAAACTTAGTTGAAAATACTATTACCACAACTAGTTTAGCCGCACATTATTGAGGCCGTAGATGGGAAAAGGAAAACTTGAATGGAAATGAAGAGTGTTGGGAAAAAAAATAGTTCCGCCCGCCTCTCCAACAACATGACCCAACCTCTTATTCTTGGGTTTGACTTGGATTGGCCTGGCGTGGTGTTCAGACCTGGCAGACCATGAGGCTCCGCCCAATAGTCTCAGCCTTTCTTAACACATTTCCAACCTTTCTTGCCCCATACAGATTTTTTACAGCACAAGTTGTCTTTGCCCATTCTGCCTCCTATACATTTGCGATTCGCTGTTCCTTTTCCTTTTGAGTGCGTAGCTATTTTTTCCACTTTTTCTCAGCATCTATGCTTAGTTTTGCGTACACTCGCGAGGGTGTATTTGGGTGTGTATGTTTCTATATATGTGTGCTCATGTATGTGCTTCTCAAAGAACATCTGGCTGAATGCGTTGTACGCACACAAACTTCACGTATTTGTGTGTATGTGTATATATATTCCGTATATTTATATGTATGCAGAAATTGAAGACGAAGCTTTTTGGGAAGAAAAACGTTAGCTTCCCCCTTTTTTGTGGTATACGGACAGACAGGGGGGAGTGTTTGCATGGCGACAACGCGTGTGGAATTAGATGGGGTTCCGCGTGAGCAAAAGAATGAGGTGAGGCGGTATGCCTCCAGCTAAAAAGTACAGTTTCGAACAGGAAAAATTCCACCGAGAGTGTTAACAAAGTTATGTATGTATGTGCCAGACGAAAATATAGATATTTAGTATAGAGAATTAATGTATAGAAAGAAAAAAATTTCGAAGCTAAAGTGCCTTCTTTTCTAAAAACGCTTATGTTAAAAACGCTTATCGAATTTCGAAAGAAAGATGTAACAAACAATAACTAGCTTGTGAAGATAAAATGAATATTGATTAAATAAAATATCGTAACTTTCAAGGGAAAACATGGATATATATGGACATATGTAACAGACAAATATGGATCATCCATAAAATCCACCTACTTTGTCCAATACAAATACGACATTAATTATGATTATAAAACTCTTATCCACACATCTAAAATTTGGTATGATAAACAGAATTTGAAAAATATAAATTTAATCTTTTTGAGATATATGAAAACCACAGGCATATAACATTGCACATAAGTATGTATATAAGTAAATTATGCTAAAATGAAATTTAATAAAGGCCGCGAACTTAAAGCGCAAAGACTTTTTATTTCTCTCATTTGAATGGGACATGTTTGGCTCAATCAGAAATCGGCTTTTGATGCCGATTGATTACATTTACTTTGTACTTTGTTAAATACATTTTCACAATGTTAATATACAGTTTTCAATCATTTGTAATAGTTCGTGAAGTTTGGGCGTACATCTGTTTCTGTTTCAATGCAAATTAGTCTTTTAGTTCTGAAAATAATCAAGAATATACTTGGAACATAAATGTATTTATATTTAACTCGATAGAATTGAACAGTTCAAAGATAGATAAAATAGAGAACAAATTCAGGGAATTTGTTAAGCGAGGTAGCAGTAAAGTTTGTAAGACCTTGTTACTGATACTATTATACTGTTTTTGACTGCGTTATACTTTTTACTGTTAAATAAAAACAAATTATACAAAATACTGTTTTTAGCGTAAACATTTTTAACATTTTAAGTAAGTATATATTTTACTTAAGAACATTAATTAATGACAATGTTGTAAGCTAAATTAGGATTGCTGATATTTTAAATCTATCGATATTGATCTTAAAATGTTAACGACATTCCCACAATATGCAGGTACAACTTCACTTTAATAAGAAGAATTCATATTTATTACTAAAATTGTAGCTTGTCTACTCTCTGTTCCCGTCACCTCTGCATTTATCAAACTAGTTTTTTTTAGCGATGAATGCAAATGGCGAGAAGAAAGAAATAAGGCGACTATAAATTTAATTAAAAATTAGCTTCTTTTATATTTTCATTTTAATTTTTAATTAAAAGCTAAAAAAAATATATATTTTAATTAACGAAAAAATGGAATACAGTTTATTTTCCTAAAATACTGTTTAAAATTCTTTTCAGATCAAAATATAATTTTTTTTTTTTTTTTAAATCCTTGGCAACCCTACTGATACTAGATAATAATGCTATAGAAATAAGCGACGCAGCACTTCGTAAGACTAAGGACGGAGCTGGTAGGAAGGTCCACGTCCACCGCTCGCAAAAATTAATTATAAGAAAAGTAGAAACGTGAAGACTCATTGCTTGCCGTAATACTGATTTACCCTTTCAATTGCAACCTGATCGGACAATCAACATAAAAGTTATAGAATAGAAGTTCCAATACAAAGTTTTAAACGGTAGAAGTTTTCAATACAAAGCAGAGGCTCGGCGTTAGTAAGAGTTTCATATCCCGCTTGCGCCGTGTTCCCTTTTATGGTCTAGTGGGTACAGCTTTTATTCTAAAATCATTGCTCCCGCGGTTGAAATCCTGCAAGCGCTTTTACCTAAAATTCATTTTTCTTTAAAAGTCTTGTTTTTAGTTTAATAGAAAAGAGCTGAAACACCTTCTTTCGAATGGTAGAAGTTTTTTGATATTTTATAAGAATGCATGTAAGATCACAAGCTTACTGGGAATAATAGATACATATTTCTATACGCGTACATATGTATTAAAAATTATATCTCCTTTGTTTTACGTGCGTTTATTTTTAAGCTATATGGTTCTTTCAGTCTCTCTCTTCTGTGCACAGTCCTGGTAGAGGCAGTACGGGTACGCCTCCGCAGCTTAAGCCTCCAACCCCTTCCATACGAACCCATCTCACCCTACTCACACCACGTCGTATCGCCCATTTTCCTTTTGGCATTGGAACTTAAGCCACCACTCGTGTATTTCATTTAAAAATACGCTGCACACAAAGCAAAGGAAAATGCGCACACGTACTTAATGCTTATATGCATATAATACTTATATGTATGTATGTATATAAAGAGTGACAGAAAGAGCACAAGGAACAAGGAAAACCCAAACTGGGAAAGAGTTTGCGGAATAGTGCTTGAAAATCTTAAAAACATGAACCAAAATCTACAGTTGAGTGAACTCGACTGTAAGATACCATATTTTCAATATGTCGAATAACATGACAAAATAAAGTCGTCTACGCCTAAGTAGAATAATAATAATTCGATTATTACTCAAATTTATAATAATAAAAGTATTAGCAGTCCATGTGATTGACGATTTCTTAATGGTGGTGGAAACACAATAACATACATACACATAAAATGGCGAATTCATCTCATACTAGTTCGCATGAGCTTTGCATTGCGCAAAGGTATGTGTACACCGAATATATATTAACTTTCGCAAGATATATTTGACCGATTTTTATACAATTTACCCATTAAAAATGGGTAATAATGATATATTAACTTTGTGAAAATGTTTGTAACAGGTAGAAGAAGGCGTGGCACACCATACAAAGTATACAGGTATATTCTTGATCAGTATCAATAGCAAATAATATTATAATATATGGAGCTAAAAGCATTACATTTGGTAGAGGATTCCTTGCAAAGTTATGCAGTAGTCGGATTTTCAATTTTTGGATGCCACGCCCACCGCCCCTACTATAGGATTTTTTTGAATTAAAAGAACACTACGAAAGCTAGAAACAACCAATTTGGTAGTAAGGTAATATTATACAGAAGGCGGACTTTCAACTTTTGGATGCCGCGCCCACCACCCCGAGAAAGCGATTTTGAAAATCGTGAAACCAAATTATAGAAAAATAATAATATTAAACTATTGATCAAAAAATAAGTTTTCGTATAAAAAGACAAATAATTTGTAACCATGTAACTATGGTATGGTAACCTTATTTTCGGCAACCAACGTTTTCAATACTATAAAATTGGATTACTATATACAAAAACTTGTATAGGAGCTATCAGAAAAATTAAGACATTTTAACGAATTCCAAAACTACATTGAATATTGCATCTGCTTTATAAGTGGATCTTTATACCATACCATTTACCTATTGGGTATATTAATGGTATATTATACATTAATGGCCAGACAGCCAAAGAGACGGATGTGACCAAATCGAATTGCCAAGAATATCAAAATTTTTTATGGTCTACCTGTTACATACATTTTTAAAAAGTTAACATATTATTTTTTACCCATTTTCAATAGGTAAATGGTATAAAAAAGCTAAAAGCATCAAAATTTGTAAACAGGTTCCTTGCAACATTATGCTGCTTATGCTTTCTATATATATATATATATATATATATATATATATATATATATATATATATATATATATATATATATATATTTTTGGGGGCGGTAGGCGTGGCGTCCAAAAGTCTAAAATCCAACTTCTGCATAATGTTGCAACACACCCTCCTATCAAATTTGGTGCGTTTATCTCTTATCGTTATTGAATTATTTGCAAAAAATCGAAATATGCATTTATCGAATTGCGGAGGCGGTGGGCGTGGCACATCAAGTTTGAAATAAACTTCTTGTGTGTATTGAATACACGCACACTCCCACCAAGTCTGGTGCCTCTAGCTCTTTTAATAGCTGAGATCTGTGTGTTCATACAGACGGACAGACGGACAGACGGACAGACAGACGGACATGACCAAATCGACTCGGCTATTGATGCTGATCAAGAATATATATACTTTGTATGGTCTGCCACGCCTCCTTCTGCCTGTTACATACATTTGCACAAAGTTAATATACCATTTTTTACCCATTTTCAATGGGTAAATGGTATAATTATAATTACAAATTATATAAGAAAACCACAATCGATTCTTAACTCAAATAGGTCGTTAAGAATTCTTTCACTAAATGCACATATGTTTAACGATTTCTTGACGATGCATTCCTTTGCACATTTTGACAATGTTGTTGATCTCAAACGCTTTTTTCTACAAATACAGTCAAACGTAAGCATTGACGCCTAAATTTAACGTGGGTATTTGTTGTCCGAATGACTGATTTTTGCGTTATAATTACTTATTGGAGAGACTACAATATTCTAGAATTTATACTTTTAAAGAAAATGGGTAAAAAATGGTATATTAACTTTGTGAAAATGTATGTAACTGGAAAAGTAGGCGTAGCAGACCATATATATAGATATATATATGCGTGGCATCCAAAAGTTCAAATTACGTTCCAATCTGCCTAATGTTACCAGTTACATTCCTATCAAATTTACACTTAGTGTAATTGCGTTATTTTAAATTAATCGAAAAACGATTTTTCTCTACCAAGTTTTATCAACGAATTCATGGAAACGCGTTACATCCACAAGCATTTTTACGGAGTTGTTGATTAACCGCATTGGCCTTTTCACACACGCAGTCAAACGCAAACATTACCCTTTTGTAGCTTCGTTTCAATAACAATGCTCTAGCATTTATACTTTTCTTAATATTAAAGATAAAAATAAATAAATCAAATTTAGGAGTCGGTAGGCGTCGCACACATAGTTCGAAGCTAACTTGATCTGCGTATGCTACATACAAACCTTCATATCAAATGTACGATAATTATATTATTAAATAGGTATATTGTAAAGGAAGGACAAATCGGATAAAATATATTTGTATATATTTACAAGGGTTTGCTGATCTTCTTCTTATCTAATCGAAGTATTGGAATACAGAATTGTATTCATATATATGTGTACAGTGTCCACGCTAAACAGCAGTCCATTGAGCCTGTTGTTAATTTAATCCTTTTTCAGATTACACAAACAAAATTTATGCAAATTATGTAAAAAAAAATTCATTAAAAATTTTATGAAATCGTAGTATAGAACAACATAAAAACCTGGGGGTTGATGGGTAAATTCTAAATGTAGAGCAACAGAGGAGGGACAACAAGTTCAGGTTCATATGTACATATATGTATGTATATTTTGGTGAATACGTGCCAGAATTTGGAGTTTTTCCAATGCACGCAAAACTGGTTTGCATTCCCATCACTTACTTCACGAGCAAGTTTGGTGTTAAACCAGTTGGTCTTGATCATTTCATGGTAACAATACTGTCCGAAGGATCAAATCTGAACTGGACACATGCTTAGCAGGATAGGGAACTTAGAAAACAAAAGAAAAAAAACGAGCTGCTGACCGTTGGTCATCTCAAGAAAAAACAAACCCGCTAAGGACGCTCAACCCTTTGGGCTGAACCAGTCCCAGTGTTATCCAAATTAATTCTGTTTCTTTAGATATCCATATCTTCAGCGAAACGTTATGTTTTATTTACCATTATATTGTTTTAAACTAAAATCTAACTAAACTTAGCAGAGGTTATAATAATTTTGGCCAAATGTGTACACCGCATAGAAGGACTCCATATAAAATATATATTGGTCACTATCAATAATCTAGCCAAGTCTTCCTGCCTGTGCGTCGGGTACTTAGTTAAATAAAACTTCATTCTTTTACATACTGTAAATTAGTCGAGTCCGATCGAAACGATATATGATATTGGTGCAGACCAATCGCCGATTTTTTATATCGAAACCGTCATCATATACGAGTGCAAATTTTAGAAATTTTCTCCAGTGAGTCTACTATAACATAAAGATGCCATAAGAACAAAGTTACTTACTTAGCAGGATAGGGAACTTAGAAAACAAAAGAAAAACAAGTGAAGAAAGCTACAGTCGAGTGTACTCGACAGTAAGATACCATTTACCTTTCGCTGTTAAAAACTAATTCTTAATATTAATTACTTTTATTCGGCGAATAACAACGCATCGCATATTTTCGAGGACAAATTCACATGCATTGACGCTAATGGCACATGCCGACTGCACACTGACTACACGACGACTGTGCGTGCGCAGTCGGCGTCGGCGTCGGGCCTCTACTGCTGTGAGCGAAACTTCTCGTGCCTATAACTTCTGTGTTTATTGTCCGATCGGATTTAAATTTATAGGGTTGGTCAATATTATTATTATCTACAATAATACCAAAAAAAAATTTCGGAAACTTTTCTACTTTTCCTATAATTTGATTTACCGATTTACAAAATCGATTTTTGGGGGCGGTAGGCGTGGCATCCAAAAGTTGAAATTCCGCATTCTCCGTAATATTACCAGGCACCTTACTTCCAAATTTGGTGCTTCTAGCTTTTCTAGTGTTCTTTTAAACTATAAAAATGTGTTTTTTAGAGGCGGTGGGAGTGGCATCCAAAAGTCTAAAATCCAACTTCTGCATAATGTTGCAAGACAACCCCCTACCAAATTTGGTGCGTTTATCTCTTTTCGTTATTGAATTATTTGGAAAAAATCGAAATACGCATTTATCGATTTGCGGAGGCAGTGGGCGTGGCACATCAAGTTTGAAATAAACTTCTTGTGTGTATTGAATACACGCACACTCCCACCAAGTCTGGTGCCTCTAGCTCATTTAATAGCTGAGATCTGTGTGTTCATACAGACGGACAGACGGACAGCCGGACAGACAGACGGACATGACCAAATCGACTCGGCTATTGATGCTGATCAAGAATATATATACTTTGTATGGTCTGCCACGCCTCCTTCTGCCTGTTTCATACATTTGCACAAAGTTAATATACCATTTTTTACCCATTTTCAATGGGTAAATGGTATAAAAAACGAGCTGCTGACCGTTGGTCATCTCAAGAAAAAACAAACCCGCTAAGGACGCTCAACCCTTTGGGCTGACCCAGTCCCAGTGTTATCCAAATTAATTCTGTTTCTTTAGATATCCATATCTTCAGCGAAACGTTATGTTTTATTTACCATTATATTGTTTTGAACTAAAATCTAACTAAACTTAGCAGAGGTTATAATAATTTTGGCCAAATGTGTACACCGCATAGAAGGACTCCATATAAAATATATATTGGTCACTATCAATAATCTAGCCAAGTCTTCCTGCCTGTGCGTCGGGTACTTAGTTAAATAAAACTTCATTCTTTTACATACTGTAAATTAGTCGAGTCCGATCGAAACGATATATGATATTGGTGCAGACCAATCGCCGATTTTTTATATCGAAACCGTCATCATATACGAGTGCAAATTTTAGAAATTTTCTCCAGTGAGTCTACTATAACATAAAGATGCCATAAGAACAAAGTTACTTTAACTTATAAGTTAATTAATAGTCTTTTTCTTTGCTTTCTTTACCATGTCAGTACATAAGTAAGAGTGGAGCAATCCTCATATGTGGTAAAGAGGAACGCTGAGGCAACAAAGTGCTTCCTCTTTAAAGGCCTGCATAAGTGAAACGGAGATGGGAAGAGTTTCGCAGAAGGGGCGCACTGTGCTTACAAGACCGATGTGCCGTGGTGAAAACGAGCATATATAAATATATATATCTCCCGAGAAAGGGGTCGATTTGTTTTGACTTTCCACACTTCCACTCAAGTGGAAAAATAGAAATTACTCCCACACGACAATGGATATACATCTTTACATGCTGTTAGAATTTCTTTTAGAATTTAGCAAACAATATTTGTATATATGTACATATAAACTTATGCACAAAAAAAATCAATAAATCATTCTGAAATTAGTGTAATAATAAAGTAGTGTACTCTAATGTTGTTCTGATAACATACGTATTAACTTTACATGATTTATTATATATTTAAATGTGTGCAGTGTACAAAAATTTTAAAATAAAAAATACAAATACAATTTAAATATCAAATACATCACAACTTACAACTTTCAGGATGTTTTACTAAATAATTAGTTTGATTTTTAAGTTAATTGAAGTAAGACGTCCCCATTCATCAATGACCGAACCTTTTAAAACGACATAATCATGCGGCCTTGTCCTCCCAGGCAATTGGTGGACTGAACGACAACCGGCATGCTGTTAATTTTTTGTATTTTCAAATAAAAGGTAAAGCTGCAGTCGAGTGCAGTTGACAGTACGATACCGTTACCCACTTTGGCCGGTAAGAATTAATTATTGAAATAAAATATTTATATTTATCACTTACTTATTTCACGAACACTGATCTTTAACACAAATACAGTGATAAGTGCATGTATAGACGCTACACAAACGTTCTAATCCCACATAGACAGACATTTTTTAAATTGACGCCGGCCCTTTGATGCGTCGAATGAGCTTGATATAGGAAATTAATTTTTGGAACAGTGGGGGTGCACTCATAGTTTGAAAGAAACTGCTGATGCTGATTAAGAATATATAAATTCTTTTCATGGTCTGCTTATTTTGCCTTTTTCATACATTTACTACGGATTCTTTGTAGGGTACATATTGGTTATGAAGAAAAAGATTTGTATGGGTTTATTTTCCTTTCTGTTTCTATCAATATCAATATAAAAATATCATATCTTTGTGAGATTTAAGCCGAATTCGGAAATCTGATTCTACATTTCCAAATATATCAGTGTGCAGGGTATGTCACGTTGGGGCAGTGAGTCTCAGCTTTCGCTTGTGTTCGTATTGGCTTTTTTCCAAATGTTTTCTATGGATTCGTGAGCTTTTTTTTGGATTTACATGGTGCGGAAGCAACAGGCGTGAACCGGTGAAGAGGTATTTATTCACGTTTGCAAATAAAGGAACGAGAAAGAGATACGGACCCTCGGGTCTGGACCAAAATCGGCACTGGTCGCATGTTAATTAACATGACTTTGTGGTCAAGTTCTGTGAACATGGCCGTTCTCTTAGTCCCCCACACGATATTTGTCCAACAATATAATGTGTTTGTTTAAAAGCCAGAGTGGCCTTCCCCAATCCCTCCACCACACTGCACTGAAAAGCGATAATAAAAGCAATTTAAAAGGCGGCAAATCGCGGCAATTATGTGCCCTGATCCCCTGGGAACTTTGGCGCTTCCTTTTTTTAAATTAAATGTGTACTTCCAAACGCTTTTTTCAAATGTTTTAGCTATTTTTTTAAATCGGATTAAATTTACACTAATTAATTGCTCTGTGGCTTTGCGACTTTTCAATTTTCTCTAAGGGAACTAGAGTTGAGTATTCGGGTGTTGCTTTAATAAGATTATAGTACCCTACATTCAGGTAGCTCTGTATCAGAGAACCATATTCGAGTTAACCAAGCACAGAAACCAAACACAAAACAAATTGGAGTCCAATTGAAAAGTTTGTACGCGCAGTCGCAGTTGTGCCGCCGTCCAGTAGATGTCGCTGTTGAAAAGTACCGAGGTACATTTAGACAAAGCTCTCTTATGTTCTCTCGTACTCTTCCAGCAAGCGTGAAGTGAACCCTTAAATTAATGAAGTTACCATTGTACTTAGCTTTTATATTTTATAACTTATTTGCGAGCTATGTATAAGCAAAGATTCAGATGCAACGGAACATACAATCAAGATCTATTTTAGTGTTTTCTATATATCAGAAAGCAAGTTAAATTGTCTTAGCCCTCTTTCCATACAACACTGTAAAATTGGAAACGTTATATTAAATAGCTTTAAGAGTGTTTTGTCTGTTTGTTTGTTGAACAATATTTTAAATATAAAAAAAGAATTTAAAAATGTTATCTTTATTTGATTTTCAGATTCAATTATGAGCAAAGAAAATAGCCACAACATTTATATTAGGCTCACAATACGCGTGAGTTCAACAAATCATCAAAATTGACAATAATGGCAACATTATAAATTAATAAAGATTACATTTTAAGTATCTTAAATCAACCAAATTTTCGGAAACCCGCTGTTAACTGAGCCATCATCTTTTTGAGATTTACAGAGGTGCGGTGACTAAAAAACAAGAAATTTTTCCTAAAAATTAACAGGTCTTGAGATAGTTAAAATGGAATGGCATCATGAACAAATATCAAAAAGCCTCAACTAGTTTTTGGTAATTCAAAATTATAATATAATATAATATATACGTGTTAAAAAAGGTGACATTTTAGGAATGTAGAGGTTTGTGTTTTCATTTCTAAGAAGTTTCTTTAAGTTTAGGTGGTAAGTGAAGGCACATCGATTTAACACTAACTTTGAGAAAAGCATAGCAAAAAAATCGACTCGGCTGTAAATACTATTAAACAATTTTATACCTTTAAATTACATTCTATGGTCTGCCTATTATTAAGATAATATGGTTTATACGTGCATATATTCTATAGGTGGGAGCTAACTTCTGTTGCATATGATCTTCCCACTGCTAGCAGAAAAAGACTAGTCTGAAAGCCTTGCATATTTGCACAAGGAACAGAAAGGCAGGAAAGAAACGGGGCTGCGGTTGCATTATGTATTCATGCAGCAAGCAACTATTGGGATCGGGAATGTGCCTGTTACAAGAGCATCGGTTACGGTTACCGTTACCTGGTACAATAAAAGGGTGCCACTTGTGTCGTTGCGAAAGGGGTAGGGACAGAAGTCAGAGTGTTTAAACGGTAGAATGCTCAAAACGACTGCGTAAACGTTTTCAAGCTCTGTAATTAAGTATATATCATGTATGTGTGGTTATTTTTTTCTATTTCCTTATGCTTGCATGTGGAGTTGAAGTAGAAACATGCATACAAGAGTTTAAAGTGCGTGCCTTAAACTGTTATTGCGATCCATTTTTTTTGGAGAAGAGTTGCATATTCCCAATTCATAATCTTTCTTACTACTTAGAGAAACCAAAAAAAAAGAAATCTAGCGAGATTCGTTAGGTGCATACGTGATTATCCAGTAAGAACAGTTATTTTAGTGAAATTAATGTGTATTTGCTTTTCAAATCTTTATTTTATAAGCTTTTGTAGAGTGTGTCCACGAATCTTATACACAACTATGAAAAATGGAGCAGTTTTTATTGAAACCCCGACAAAAAGTGAAGCGTATTCTGCATTCAAAAGCCAAAAAATGTAAATATGTAACTTTTTTCTGCATCCGTTTTCTCATTTCCGCCAGTTTCCGTGGAGACCATTCGGAATCTACGACCATCGCACAACGCCACTGTCCCGTAAGTTAACTAGCGAGAAAAGATAACATAAAGAGAAATAAAGAAAAGGAATACAAAACAAAAGAAAAAGAAATATAACTAAATAAATCGATGGCGAAAGGACACTTCGAAGAAGGGTTAAAAGAAGAACAGAAAAGACAGAATTTGCCAACATACATCGTTTTTTACTACCCCACTTTATGTTAAAAAAAGAAAAGTATATAAGGTTTGTGAAAACAAGAATTTATTTACACGATTGGCTAATAAGCACGGAAGGTATAATTAGTAATTCTATACAGGAGAGAAATGCATAGCGATAAGCAACCTCTTGTACGCTTAACTTTATGTATGCCTAGGTTGGACAAACGAAAACGGACTGTTAAAAAAAAAAAACAAAAAATTAATACTTTTCAAAAGTGATATTTTTTTTATTTAAAGTAGTTTCTTTGTGCATTGATATCGTGTTTAATTCGCTCAATTAGCATCTCAAATGAGTGTTTAAGGTCATTTTTCGGAATGCTCTTGAGAATATCGGTCGTCGCCTTTTGGATAGCAAAATGTCCCGAAACCAGTGTCCTTTCATCACAAGGTGCCAAATCAGGTGAGTGAGGTAAAATACAGCATTAATCGTTTGGCTAGGTGGGACGAACTCTCGGTATACAATACCCTCGGAATTGTAAACACAAATCAGCATTGTCTTTATTGTTTACTTCTAAAGACGAATTTTTTCGGCTATGGCTCGTCTTCTTGGAATCTTTTAAACCACTCATGCATATTACTACGGGATAGGCACTGATCATCATAAACTTTTTTAATAGTTGGAAATGTTTCAGAGAACTTTTTCCCAAGTTTGAAACAAAATTTAATTATTTCCATTTTACAACCGATAATACCTGACGATGCTGCTATGGTACACTCCAACGGACCAAAGATTTTACTTTATCTTCACACTTCCCGAAAATGACGCGGAAGACCAACCCCACCAACAACAATGTTTGTTACTAGGGATTGATTATTTACAAAAAAAAAAGTAAATTGACTCTTTACCTTTGGCGTACTGAAGGTTGCTTACCCTTACCTACGATATATTCAAAAATAAGAAACATTTGCCGAACCTTCACGATAGATGGCCTTTAAGAGACGAATTTTCATCGGAACAGACGGATACGCGGACAAATAGACGCACAAGGCTAGAACTAATTATGCATTATAATGTCGGATATGTTTTCTTTTGAGCATTGCAAACTGGCCAACATCTAATCTTAAATTCCAGCTTAGCGAAAGACATTTAAAATAAGTGTGTCATTTACAGTTGAGAACGCTCGACGGTTGAATACCGTTTAACCAATTTTAATGTACTAAGTAATGCAAAACAATGGGTAGGCAAATGCACACAAATTCACGTTTATAAAAGACCGACAAACATATTGCTCATATATAAGATAACAGTTAATCTTAAATGGTATAAAAAGTGTTCCACAAATTTTAAATTAAATTCTTTTAGCCTTAAGCTCAACCGTTTTAAAATTTTATAATATTAACAAATATATCAGGCAAGACCTCTGACCACGACAATTCTGACGTATCGCCCATTTGAGCAGGGCCTGCAAATATGCAAATAGACCGGGATCAGGTCATCTCTCAGGGGATGGACAAGGGCTGGCAGCTGTTGGTGATCTAATTCCAATCCGATCCACAGGATCGAATCACTGTCCAACCCTTTAGACTTGTCCATCTGTCTCCTAAATGTGTTTTTCTGTTGGTATCGTCTAGCTAGTTTTTTCACGCATAAATTAGCTGACGACCCTTCTCTTTCAGGTCGCGCCGTTCATATAGGATTCGCCTGCACAGAGTTAAGGATTGCCCCTTATGAGCAACATCTGCTGGTGTCAAGCTCACACATATACACACATACTCTCACAAAAATGACTGATGCATTTGAAAACTTATCGTTTTCCAGGTACCCCGCTATCAAATGCTAAAATAATCGCTTGACAAATAGACAAAACTAATGGAACTTATGAAACGAAAACAACAACAACAACGAGCTTGAAAGCTGTACAGTTTAATGGATTAAATCAGATTAATACATTTCATGGTTTTCATAAAACTTATATGCCGACTTTTATTAGTTTTCAATCTACCTATCTTAAAGTTGTACACAATTATCAAGATAGAACGACAATTATATATGCTTGACAAAATAGCTTAGTTTATGTGTATCAAAGCTTAAATACCCTTCCCAATACTTCCAAACGTTGTTTATTGTTCTAAATCGATTTCTGGGGACGGTGAACGTGGACCTAGATTTTCTAGTGCTCTTATAATTCAAAAAAATCGCTTTATATGGGCAAGATAAAAAACCAATTTCTGCCAAATTTTATACCTTGAGCTTTTATTATAATTGAGTTATTTGCAGACAGACAGATAGACGGACATGACCAAAATGACTCAGCTGTTAATGGCACCTTATGCCAGTTTCATACATTTTCACAAAGTTAATATACTATTTTTTATTTTTTGGTATAACAATTAGATAAAGCAAGAGTCGGGTGCACTCGACAGTACGCTTAAATTTAAAATCTTAAATCTGTGTGTTCACACACAGAAGAACATTTCCAAATTGATGCTGATCAAGAATATATATACTTTGTATGGTCTGCCACGCCACCTTCTGCCTATTTTTTACATTATCACAAATTTAATATACATGATAACAGTTTTTACTCATTTTTAATGGGCAAGAAGAAAATATTCCTCAAGATAATTTTTAGTTTTATCTGACCAAATCAATAGAAGATGAAGGTTATAATAATCCGATTTAATGGCAAATTTAATATACTATTGCAAGCATTGTTTGCTAAATTATATATGTTTCTATATACTAGTATACTGATTTTCATACTTCCATGTTTTTTATAGTTATTTATTCTTAATAGTTCTTTCACTTTCTATATATGGTATATACATCCAGTTATTCAGTTAGTCAATGTCCAAAAATTTTGACTTCTATATTGGATGTAATATATATAATTTTCTACCGATTGTTTCTATGGTAGCTATTTATTTCTTGGCTCTGATTTTAATGAAATTAAGAGAGAATGTTAGGTAAACTATTATTAAGGTAAAACGAGTTTGGTAATGATAACATATTTAAAAAATAACAAAATTCAGCTGATAGGTTTAATAGTCGTTACTCCAACTTATGTACAGTATAAAAAAAATGCTAATCGGACATAGGCGCGCAAAGAATCCCATGCATAAGTAAAAAAGTTAATGTGAGATCTAAAATTGATAAAAATATATGATATAACTCATCATGGAAAATTAAGTATTTAATATTACGAATTAAATTTAAATGACATATGGTATCATACTGCCGAGTTCACTCAAAAAAGAATGTAGGCTTACATATATAAGTAGCGTAAACCTTAAATCGCAGAATGCTAGTATATTCATAACTTATGAAATAAAAAATATATTTTCATACACTTGAACAAAGTTTGAAAGAATCTTTCCTAAGAAAATGCGTGTCCAGCAAAAGCGGACTGCGTTTGTGTACATATAAACACTTCATTTGTATTTGAATAAAAACTAATACTCCCGATTATAATCGAGTACATGCACAAACCAATACAGATAAATGCGCAGACTTTGAAGTATATAAGGACCAGCGGCTGGTCACTCCATCCACCATATGAGAAAACAATGTGTCGACATACATGTATACATGTTTGTGTTTTATGTTCATACATAAGACTCGCCTTTTTTAGCATTCTTAAGAATGTAATTTGTTAAAACTCATATGTTTGTAATCAACTGTAACAATTTAAAATAATATTACCTATAAAATACATATAACAAAACAGCTTTTTATTATACACCAAAGTTATCAGTTAGCTAGCAACTAGGCTAGGTAAAGTGAAATTATCTATCTACGATATCTGCCAGCATCAACTATTCATGGTTTTTCTTTCGTAGCTTTTTATACCATTTACCCATTGAAAATGGGTAAAAAATGGTATATTAACTTTGTGCAAATGTATGTAACAGGCAGAAGGAGGCGTGGCAGACCATACAAAGTATATATATTCTTGATCAGCATCAATAGCCGAGTCGATTTGGTCATGTCCGTCTGTCTGTCCGTCTGTCCGTCTGTATGAACACACAGATATCAGCTATTAAAAGAGCTAGAGGCACCAGACTTGGTGGGAGTGTGCGTGTATTCAATACACACAAGAAGTTTATTTCAAACTTGATGTGCCACGCCCACCGCCTCCGCAAATCGATAAATGCGTATTTCGATTTTTTCAAAATAATTCAATAACGAAAAGAGATGAACGCACCAAATTTGGTAGGGGGTTGTCTTGCAACATTATGCAGAAGTTGGATTTTAGACTTTTGGATGCCACGCCCACCGCCTCTAAAAAACATATTTTTATAGTTTAAAAGAACACTAGAAAAGCTAGAAGCACCAAATTTGGAAGTAAGGTGCCTGGTAACATTACGGAGAATGCGGAATTTCAACTTTTGGACGCCACGCCTACCGCCCCCAAAAATCGATTTTGTAAATCGGTAAATCAAATTATAGGAAAAGTAAAAAAGTTTCCGAAATTTTTTTTAGGTATTATTGTAGATAATAATAATATTGACCAACCCTATAAATTTAAATCCGATCGGACAATAAACGCAGAAGTTATAGGCACGAGAAGTTTCGCTCACAGCAGTAGAGGCCCGACGCCGACGCCGACGCAGACTGCGCA
The DNA here is from genome assembly GCA_035046045.1 of Zaprionus bogoriensis. Classification (NCBI taxonomy): domain Eukaryota; kingdom Metazoa; phylum Arthropoda; class Insecta; order Diptera; family Drosophilidae; genus Zaprionus; species Zaprionus bogoriensis. Next base: position 297,548 of record JAWNOI010000221.1, read on the forward strand.
CGCACAGTCGTCGTGTAGTCAGTGTGCAGTCGGCATGTGCCATTAGCGTCAATGCATGTGAATTTGTCCTCGAAAATATGCGATGCGTTGTTATTCGCCGAATAAAAGTAATTAATATTAAGAATTAGTTTTTATCAGCGAAAGGTAAATGGTATCTTACTGTCGAGTGCACTCGACTGTAGCTTTCTTCACTTGTTTTGTTTTCGAATAATAACCTTAAGTATAATTATATTTTCCGAACTGATTACGATCGATCAAAAACTTTATATGATCAATTCGAACTGCAATCGATGTTTGACTTTAAGTTTCAGGAAAATCTTATGTATGCATATAGTAAGTAATCGGAAATCCACAAAGAATTGGGTAAATCAATAGCAAAAATGTATGTGTGGGTGCGCTGAACACGGTTATTTGTGCTTGGAAATGGTTGTATGTGGGAAGAAATTGCCGAAATGCATTGCTTGCATACACGAATACAAATACAAGATATGAATGTAAATATAACGCATGTGTATATATGGCAGTTGTATATACGTATATGCGTGAGTGTGTGTGTGAGAAAATTGCATATGTGCATATAAGCATGTGCACCACCGGGACGACAAACGAAAATGCATCATCCCACACACACAAACACGAATGCACACAAGCACATACATACCTATACATACACATGAGCATGCACAAAGTCAATGTATTGCAAAAGCATAAACAGCCAGACATAAAAAGAGTGGGCTATAGGCAGCAGGAGCGGGAGTGGAGAAAGCAGTTGTAGCAGGAGCAAGAGAAAGATAAAAACAGTATGTGATTGAATGCCAGCGAGAACGGGATAGCGAGATCTTGACAGCAGACATTAAATCGTGCTCAAATTTGTAAGGTAGTCAGGGAGGGAGTGTGCATTGGGTGTGTGTTTGTGTGCGGTGATGGTGTGTTGCATTGCAGTTGTTGTTGTTGTCATTGTCGTCGCTGAGGTGAGAGGTACGTTGTTGCCAAATAAGGGATGTAACTGCACAAGCAGCACAAATGCAATCACCGTTGCAACGACGTCGGCGTTGGCGAATGCAGCAGCAGCGGCAGAGGCGGCGTCGTCGACGTCAACGTTAGCGAAAAGTGCACTTGACACTGCAACGAGCTTGCATCAGACGATATTTGTGGCCCTTTCTACTGCAACAACAACAACCAAAACAAAAGACATGTGGCCGGACATCGACTCCACCAACACGGCAGCTGCAGTTGGCGTCGATGTCAGCTGCGCTGCTAACGTTGACGTCGACTTTGGCGCTGCAGTTGGCGACTGGCAACAGTGGTACCAATCTTCAAATATGGAAACGAAAACAAGCTAGAAATTGAATATGAAGCAAAGGTTGCATGAATTTTATTTAATTGGTTGCAATGTACATATGAATATATAAAGTAGTACTATACATGTACATTTTATAACGTAGTTAATTTCAAGCAAAGCTTTTAAATTTATATTACCATAGTCGGGTACAATATGCAATGTTATTTTGAGCTTCTTGAAATTCGTAACTCTCCTCCGATTGATCAAATGGAAACTTATGATAATATAAAATGAAGCTATTTTACAGAATTTGAGAAATTATTTGAGTAATTTTTCCTTTGGCAGCTAAAATTTATAGAACACAGATTTTGATCAAATTTGGAGAGAATGTTAGGGAATAGTTTCCAATACAAAAGACGTTGAAACAACAAGCAGACATACCAGACGGACTCGGCTGCTGATTTGTTCAATAAAACTAATATCAGATAGGAATAGGAAATAATATAATATAAATTCACAAATTATGTACAAATTAACCATTTTTAAGCTTATAACCAATGTGCCGATGAGGGCTGCTCGGACCATAGACCATGACACCAATACAATTGCAATTGATGGTGCTGCCGCTGAGTCCGCACAGAAATATCCAAATCCCACATTCACATCCAGCTCCAACTGCACAATGCTGCCGACGCCGACGTCGCGTTTTTGTTCATTGCCCAGAATTTTTATCTCATAATAAGCCTACCAGGCACCGCTCTCCCGTTGCCCTCCCTCACCTTAACGTGGCGACTGCATCGACTGCATTGACTTCAGCAAATTTGTATTCCCTATTATTTGGTCAGTGTTTTCGGGCACGTAATAGTCTATCAAGTAGAACAGTCGACTGCGGATCGTCAAGGCTTCGCGGAATATTTTTATTTATCAAATGTGATTACAAAGTGTTTGTGTAGAGCTCAAAAAAACAAAAGAGTGGAATAAGAAAAAAAGGACCCAATGCCACTATTACAATATATAAGTACCCCAATTCAAAATCTTACATCATTAATTAATTTAAATCGAATGAATTCGATTTTTTCTGCTTATTTCTTCTGATTTCAGGTCATCATAATTTCTCATAACAACAATAGACCGGATACATTTTTAATCCAATACCAAGAAACAATAACAGAACTTCCCATGCCAACAAAACCATACTTTAGTTCGAAAAGCAATAGAACGGATATAACATAAATAAATATAATTATTGTACTCTTCACACATTAAAACCAAACAAGAAGCCACATTTCTCCAACTAAAAAATTACGACAAATCTGAACATTTCTTTGAGTTATTAAAATAATGCAATTAAGAGAATAAGTACAAAATTACAACAATTATATATTCAACGACGAACAACAAACAAAATTATTTTCAAGTGAAAATTGAGATTACCAAATTAAAAGATAAAATACTTCATTTACTAAGAGCACCACTAGTAAAGATGTTTTAAAAATCAATAACAACAATCCAAAGCAACAATCCAAAAGCTCTTTTTCATAACTAGAGTGAAATTTATAACGTTAGTCGTCCATCGACAAATTCAGCTAAGAGATACCATCAAGTTGAGGCACCAATTTGCGAAATATATAGATCCATTTGGCGTTTTTACGGAGTGGATACAACCGATCGGCATCAAAATAAACTTATCAAATGTCTATCGAAATCACACTGACACCGGAACAAACAGTTTAAGATACCACTTACCATATAGCTAACATTTCACACACAAGTTTTGCCTAAACGATGTAATATTGAAATTAAGATAGTACTCGTACCACATGACCGATCTTGTTTTTGAAATATTTATTTTATAAGCATACTCTCGCATTGAGTAAAAGCTTTCATGAGGATTTAGTAGGTAGTGCAGAGTATAAGAAAAAATAATGTACGATATGTCCACATTAAAAGCATACATTCGAGCCAGAAATCCTTATTTCGTTTTTTGATTTCCGCGTTAAACGTTAAAAACCCACGGGCCTGAAATATAACAATTGTATACATGTGTTTTGAAAACGACAAAAAACATAAAATAAAACTTTTTGGGTGATATTTTTGGTCTTAGTCCAAGAAAATAATTAATAATTAATTGTGATGTGCAATTTACAATATCAAACAAAATTATCATAAACTAAAGTTTAATAAAAAGGATAATAAAAAAACACCTACATTTACCAAACAAATATTTGATAATAAAATGAAATATTTGAAAATTGTCAATTTAATAATAAAACACCGCAACGTGTGCCTTATTCTGGCCTTAAGTTCAAATAAGTTTCAACAATATTTTATAATACTATGAATCGAAGAAATGTTTGAAATTACTGTAAGAGGCCCTCCGACTCTGATTGGGCTATGTATAAATCCCACTTTACGATCGGTGCAAAGATTACTATTGAATATCCAGCTTTGCACTTTGTCAGTACTAGTTCCGGGAATGCATACAATGTTACGGTAAGTTATATATGGTATATTGTGTGTATACATTACAAATATTACATCAAATTACTTACATATAAAGTATTTCTGATTTGTAACATTAAGACATAACAATCCGCAGGTGCAAATATGAAATTTTAAGCAAAAATATTCTCCGAAATCTAGGCGGAGAAATAGGCAGACAAGCGTTGCTTGTAGAGACCTTTCTGTTAATTTAGATAGATATTATATACTTCCTTCTATACTTACAAAATATATACTTAATAGTGTCGGATACTATAGCTTCTATTCGTTAGATAGATATTCCAGTCCCCAAATAAGCTACAATCTGTACACTGAATTTAATCGTTAATTGAATCAAAACCGTGGCTCGTATTAATTAAACCTATTACAGACCAATGACTATATACTAAAAAAAACCCTTAGACCTGTTATGCTATATTTATTATAAACACTATTCACACTTTATCTAAATCATTCAAATACAACCCACAACCAAGGTTTATATTAAGACAATAGTGTCATATTTAGTTATGTTAAGCTTTAATCATCGACCTCTGATCGTTATTTGCACTACTATATAAATATTATTCTATATTAACTATATGCTCTATGTATCATAATGGACGCACAGTTTGCTAAAGAGCAAGGCAAATTCAAGTTAAGAGAGTACAGAAGTGGGCATAGACTTCGGCGCCGGCGTTAGCACGAAGACGATTCGCCGTGAAACGAAGATGTGCGGAGATGGCTACGAAGACATTTGGCTTACTTCGCGTTGGAACTGGCGCTGCCAGCGTTGCGGTCCGCTGTTCCTTTTGCCAAGTTCTATTTCTAAGCCTGAACCCTTGCGACAGTCATATTTATACTTGTTCAGGCCAGCGACAAAATTAGTTTTTCAATGGCTCGCATGCCGCTAGGTTATCACCATATCCGCGAAATAGGCGGGAACTGCCAAACAGTTCGTTGGAACAAATTAAAATAGACCTTGGACAGGTGTCCGTGGACGTTGCCCGTGCGCGATTCGAGTATGTAAGAAATGTATGCGGGCTTAGCAAATCTTTGCTCATAACAACAAAAATATAAAAATCATCATTAATATCTAAAAAAAACAAAATTGTAAATATTCCTGTTAACTGTGAAGTAGAAAGGTGAGAGATACAGGTTAAAAATTGTTTTTAAACATTGTTTCCCGATATTAAGATTGAATATAATAATTGAATGATGATTGATTAACTATTTTTCATAAGTGTCTTAAACCTAATCGAAACATGCATCATATTTAAATATTCGAACAAGAGAAAAAACTAAACCAACCAAATAGATGAATATTAAGTTAGTAACAAAAAATTAATAGCTAATCTAATAAACTAAATTGTAAGTTTTATCATTATTATTGAAGGTGGTTTTTTCAAACATGGCAGTTTAATATCTTAAATGCTAATATTTAACAAATCCAATTTTCAATTCGATATTTGAAAATCTATTGAAATTCGCGTTTGCATCTGTAAATTCAGTGAACTTATTGGCTTCGCCAATATATTAGGCTTGGAAATAAAGATATCCACTTTAATGTGATATATATGAGGTTTGCAAATTTATAATTTTCCAGCTCGGATTGAGAATCCATTTTGCCGTAAAAACGTTTTAAGTTCTGTCCGACGGGTCTTACGGAATTTACGGAAATTGGGACATTATTTGATATCATGGGTTAATTGAATCACAAAATATCATACGTGGTCAAGCATAGATTGATTATAACCATGACTGACAAAAATTTATATTCCTCGCTTATTGAGTAAGAAGTCTGTTCTATGGTTTCATTCTATTATTTACAGTCTATGAGACAGACGGCTTATTTACTCACTCAGTAGTTCTTCTGTCAACCGAACTATCACCTTGGGCCTGAAAGAACTCTTCTTTCGATCCGACAGAACTGAAACATCAACCTGTACCAGAACCGGATCTAGAGAGCCAAGGGCTATTGCAATCGCACATCCCGCTTCCTATGCTTAAAATGGATGCAGCTGACTTTTGGCAGCAGGCTGGGTCTCCCTTTGCTGTGCACACGGTAGCAACTGCGCTGCATCAGCAACAGCAGCAGCAGCAACAACATCAGCAACAGCAACTACACCCTCAACAGGAAAACATCAACTTGCACCACCCGCACCCTTTGTCCAGTCAGCAGGAGCAGCATGTAAGCCCAAGCAACAACAACCACCTGCCATCACATAACAAGTTGGATACGCAGCAGCTGCAACAATCGCATCATCAGCAGCAGCTACCACAGCAACAACAACTTTTGCAACAACATGTTGAGCAGTGCTATGACAACGAATCGTTCGGATCGCAGCAAACACTTGCAACTACAACAACTTCTACGCATTTAAGTAGCCATCAGATACTCTTCAACGCAGCCGCGGCAGCAGCCGCTGCAGCACAACTCAAATCCAATGTACTCGGCGCCAGCGCAACGCTTTCAGATCCGATGGAGAACGCTGCGGGCAATCTGGCGCTAAAACTTAAACTTAAGAAGGAGCAGCAGCGCCAACAACAACAACCGCAATCCCAACCCCATCACACAGATGATCCCCACCAGCAGAAGCAACTGCAACAGTCTGATCGGGTCTACAGTGGCACCTATTTCGGCGGATCGGGTAATGAGGAGCAACAGCGTTATCAGAAACAGGATCAGATTGCTTTGCCAGCAGTACCACACAGTCCGACAATGGCGGTGCAAACGTCCAGCAGACCTACGTCGCAGGGCCAACAGTCGCCCCAGCAGTCGATAACACCATCCGGAGGCTGCTCAACACCCGACATTAAGTACAACAACGACAAGCTCGCAAGCGAGATTCAGGTGAGCACCATTTGTCTGTGTGAAAGTACACCCAGATCAGAGAGAGTTCTCGTATAAAATTTATAAATCAAACTTTTCCGCAAAGTCGATGTTTTCGACTTCGAAATTGACCTCAAACATAAGACAATGATCATAATTTACAAATATATGTAGCTTACTACTATATGGTTACATTTGAACGGTTGTGGTCTTGTCCTTGAAATCGTTTTTTATTTTTAGAAGTAAAATTCCAAGCTGCAAACCCTGAGTTGTAAATGTTGTAAAGAGAAACGGAACATACATAGTGCTGAAAAGTGAATAATTAAAAAAACTAAGAGAGCGCGTACGGCGAAGGGGCCACGTACATGATTTCCCAGTAAAATTCTTTCCCACCACTCTAAAAAAGCTTTAAAAATCCCATTCAAGGAGTAAAGAGATTGAGACAAGACAAAACAAAAGTAAACACAGAAGGAAATTTTTTTCGAACTGTCCAACCGCTTCCGGACAATTTGTTGTATATGTGTGGTGAATAGTAGAGAGGGTTGCGTCAGTGTGGCATCTTATGTACGCCCGAGATGAATTTAGTCTTGAATTGTTCTTATATTGTCGTTCGTTCCCCTCGATAACTGTCTGAACATGCACATATGCTAATAGAAAGTAAGCGCAAGCGAGATATATAGAAAGAGATAGAGTGGTTTCGAAGTCGCGGAAGAGCGGGGAACTCGAGAAAAGAGAGTCCTAGGTATTATCGCTTGCTTAGTTTTTGCTCTATGTGTGTTAGTGAGCGTATTTTTTTCGATTAACCCCCGTGCATGCTAACACTCGAAATTTCTCCGCTTTGTATGCGTTTGTATTTGTATGCCAGCTGATGTGTATGTGCGTTCTGGGCTGGGGTGGAATTCAATCTGTGGGCCTTTCTTGTGGGGAATGAGCACAAGTTAGTTTTATGCACATACATTTACTCTCATACACAAATGTACACACACCAATACACACAGGCATGAGGTTCTTCGTTCCAACGTGGGACAGAGAGAGAGTGACCACTTTTATTTCCTTCTCTGCCTAATGGGTTTGTGTTTTTTCCGTGAATGTAACTCGCGCACGATTTCTTTAAGACAGCAGTAATAGTATAGCCACACTTCTACAAACGCAAGAAAGTAATATATGTATATATACATATATATATATACATATATATATATATATACATATATATACATGCATATACATATTTATATATGCGTTTGTAGAAGTGAGTGAAGTAGTATACTCATTTATTATTATATATATATATATATTTATATATAAACGCATAGAAGGAGAAGCTAAATTGGGCGCTAGTAAAAAAGCAAAGCAGCGCCGCCGGCGTCGGCGACGACTGAGTAAGAAGTTGCAAGTGCTATCCCGTTTACGGATAAGGCGCACAGCGTCTGCCGGCAGAAGTTTAAAGGACACCGGGCCGTCAAGTCGTATGACTCCGCGTGTGTCTAAGTTTACTGCAGTGCAAAGTGAAAGTGTTTGTTATTCATTACAAATCGAAAATGACTGTAGTCTATCTAACTAGCTGAGCCAGGACAGAAGAATTGCAATTATACTTGCACTCTGTGAGCTCACAGAAAGTGAGAGTAATAAATGGACCCCCATTTACAAAATCTAATTAAGATCTATGTCTCAAACTATACCGCGCTATAGAATAATAGAATATATATAATACATATATCACATCTGTTATTTCTATAGTTTTGCTCGATAGTTTTGAAATGACACTTGACTGTGAAAAGGAAAACGATGTAATTTTGGGTTTAATTTACAAAATCTATGGCAGCTTCAGTTGCACTTTGATTGATTTAATAATTATATTAGTGATGGTATCAAATTAAAAAATATCTAACTAACTTTTGATTTGTTTTTGTTCACATCTGGTCGTACCGTAGTTTAAGAAGTATTTGTATTACTTTCGACCAATAAAAATGAGTAATAATAGTAAATTAGTTTTGTACAAAAAGAATAGCATATTTTCCGCCTTTGAACTCTGAACTCAGATTTTGTCAAATCAAATTTGAGATTAGAGTCTTAGTTGATTAGAATACCACGACCACTGCTCCTAATATCTGAAATTTTAATTTTAAGTTGAAAAATTAAGCAAAGCTTACAAGCCAGACAAAAGCACAGAATTATAGTATTAATAAGAGTTATTATCATAAACGTACGAGGGACAAGCCCCTTTCGTTTGTTTCGTGCTAAGCTGTATGTGTGCGAACGATCTGTGCGTGTAAAAACGACAAAGCAGCGAAACGGCACAATTTTAAGAGCTATTAACGTAGACTGTTGTTCTCCTTACAGATTTGATAGTTCAAAAATGTTGTAGAAGGCTATTATTGATAATTTCTTTAAAATGGTATTTGGAATTTTACTAATTTGGATATAGCTTTTCAAGCAGAGCTTTCATTCCGTTGAATCAAAGTAGTATTAAGCATTTAGAATTTGTAATTTGTTTTGCAATTTGGGTGAATTGGATATGACTTGTTTTATATTTATCCGTATTTCTATAAATTTGAACCATTGAAAATATGGTATTTTAACTTTGTGAAAATGTAAGTAACAGGTAGACGGACGTCTGGCAAACCATACAAGGTATATACATATATTTTTGATCAATAGCCGAGTCGGTTTGGTCATGTCCGCGTGTGTACCATACACATATAAAGTTTATTTCAAACTTTATCTTCCACTCCCACCCACTCCACAAATCGAGAAAGGCGTTTTTAGATTTATTCAAATAACGCAATTATTATAAGAGATACATGAATCAAATTTAGTAGAAAGGTCCCTTGTATCATTGTCATATTGCAGATTTTCAAATTTTAAATGCCACGCCCGCTCCCATATTAATCGATTATAAAATCCATAAAGCGAATTATAAGAAAAGTAAGAAAGCTACGAGCTACTATTTTCTCGTATCCATCAATAATATTGATCTACCCTATTGCAACCCGATCGGACAATAAACATTGAAGTTATAGGCGCCTGAAATTTCCTATACTTTTGTTATTTTAATATTTTACTTGTTTCAAATGTTGTAAATGATATCTTACAGTCGGGCGCCCTTGACTCTAGTATACTTTCCTTGTTTAGAATATACTACAGGTAATTATTTAATTCTGCACTACATCTTTTACGACTGCCTTCTTTCTAATTACAGCTCCAACTCTCTAGGTCAAACAGCGCTGCAGCAATCAGTGAACGAACCCTTGAAGAATGTTGGTCGACCCTGCAACGAGTGAGTTGGCATCTCTTCCGTTGTGTATAGTACTCTTCCACGTTGAAGACACATAGCTTGCACAAGTACATGCACATTCATATACACAGTTACCTACACATATCTTTGCATAAAACATGCTCCCCCAATGTTGCTAATCTTGATGATTGATTTCAAAAACATAATTTTTACATACATAGATATAGCCATATCTGGATTTTTTTAAACAAATGTGGCAATACTTAATTTTTTAATTCCGATTTTAATCTCAAACTTCATTGGATCAAGTTTATTTTACTTTTCTTACCGAATATTTAGTTCATTTGCGATAAATATTAAAACAAATATTAAAAATCGAATCCTGAATGTCCGTCACTTCAGCTTAACAAAATATAATCCTATGGATATCTCTTTGTTCAAATAAATAAGCAAGCTCTATATTATTTATATAATATTTATTTGTTTTGGTTATAGCTTACATATACCTTACACCTATATTATATTTTATATTATTATTATATACAATATACAATCTGATCAGCTTCAATTGCCAAATCGAACTGGACTATTGTGAAATCTAAAAACATCAAAATTGGAAGACCTTGTTTAATATTTTACTACCACGTCCTTTTTTGGATTTTAAAGGGAATATAGGTTTAAGAACAACAATAGTTATATTGATCTGTAACATTTAGTTTACTATAACCATGTTGACCACTGCTAATAGTTGGAAACCGATTGAACAGAATAATTAGTTAAATTCATGCAAAAGTAGCAACTAAGGACAATAAGTTTTCGGTTAAATTTTGTGTTACGAATTTGTGAAACAAAAATAAGAAAAAGATAAATTTTTCAACGATGTTATATATTTTTTTAAGCTGTACACGTTTAATAAATATTATTATGTTGCGTTTTGTGTTTTTTATCTTTTTCGGCATATAATAGTTTTTTTGACTATTTTGTTTTTGTTTTATACAAACATTGGTTGAAATAAGAGTCAGTCAGAGTGGTGAGTAAATGTTTTATATTAGAGCAGAGCTTTAAAGAATTATAATGCATATAGCAAAGCTCTTAATATAACATCTGCAGACTACTCAACATTTTCCGATTTTTATACATTTACCAATGTGTGTAGCATATATATATTTATATATGTATATATTTGTCTGTGCACTGCGTGTTTTGGAGTTTCCCCACCATTGAGAGGAGTAGCAGCAGCATGTTTCGTTTATATTTTGTTTCGTTTACCCTCACATTTTTTCGACCATTTTAATTTTTTTCTTACTGCAGTTGTCGCTACTTTCGACGGCATTCTACTCTTTCCCAAAGGGGGTGGAACATAGGTTATAGGTCACGGCTCTGACAGTAGGTGTTCCCTTGAGCAGCGACCCCTAGTTTGCCACTATTTCTCAACCCTCTATCAACCCTCACGATGTGCGTTTGCCGGGATATTTACAATATAGAAAGAAACGATACCTTCGGCGAAACAAATGTTTCATACCCTTACAGAGTTTATGTACCATATTTCTGTATTGATCTTGCACTTTATATATGTAAATACTACTATATTAATATATACAGACCTACTTTTCCTTTCGCTGCTATATGTTGTAGTGTACCGATTTTGCTGCAGTTTTTAGAAAATAGACTAATATATTTTTAAGTAATACGCAATATCTAATGTTACATTAATGTTACTTAAAAATCTTTTTTTTGGCCGATCGCTCCTTTACATGCTTTAGGATATAGTAATCCGATATTATTAAATCTAAAATATGCCTTTAAATTCAAAGATATGAATAGCTGGCCAATGGTTACATACAACATGATTTATGTTTCCATACGAAAACTCGCATTTCGTTCCTATAACTATAATTCTTTTCGGACAGACCTCGTCTGGTATAGTAGTAAAATAAGATAGAGAGTTTGGTTACGGTATCTTGGAAAATAACAGAAGTCAGCCATAGAATCTAAGGTAGCTAGCTATACAATCTGTCCCATTCCGACTTATTCGAAGCGTTGATTGAGAGTTTTTAGCTTAACAGTTATGACAATGAAATGTTGATCAATAACAAAAAATTTCTTAAGGAGTCGGATATTTTTTCTTAAGTGCGTTCCCATCATCAGATCATATATATATATATATATTTTTAGCTGAAGAATTAATAACCTTGTAATTTTGTGCTACATATATATTATATTCATGAGATGGAATCTGTTTACTGGATATCTAATGTTTGAAGTTTGCAATCGCACTCAAACATGCCCAACAAACTATCGCCATTCGCAATCTCCTGTATTTCTCTACACATCTTCTAGTATATTCTATATACCTAAACACACTTTCATACACTCAAGCACAAATTCAGACAGAGAAGACCGCCCCATTATTGCAAAACTCATTTACTCGAGATTCGCAGAACTGCCACTGGCTGGCTGGACTGCCCTGGACAGGCTGTGGTACCCGCTTTTTTTTTGTTTGAGGCGCTCCTGGCAAATAAAAACTGCACCGGCAACGAATCAGCGGGAGTGTAGGCAGACTGTGCACGAGTAACCAACCAGAGAAGGCGAAATTACGCGAGCTGCCTGCTAGCCTGTCTGCCTGGTCAGCTAAAAACACCATCTTATTTTTCCGCCGGGCGCCTCGTGGATTAACTGCTTCGTTTGAGTATGGTTAAAAATATTTCTATATATGTATTTGTTTGGCCGACATAGAAAGAAATATGACTTACCAGGAGTATTGCAACCTAACTTTATAAAACATATGTATATCATATCATATCATATCATAATTAGTATCGATAGTATCAGAACGAAGGCAGAATGTCATTGTGAGATATTTAAGGAGGCTATTTATAGGAGCAACATATAAAAAGTTAGTTTTTATTAGTGTAAGATATCTTTAAACATTTTTTTATTTATTAAATTTAGAGTGAAGAGTTGGGGCAGAGACGGTATATTATAATATTCCTTAAAGTATTCCAACTAACAAACTTTAATTGTTCGAGACAATCCGTCTATAGCATATGGGGATCCAATTTTTTTAAATTTGTGAAACTCTTGGTTGACTTAGATATGGTCTTCATTCATGTCAACCATTATATTCAAAAGAAGACCAGTTTAATCGATTATACTTTACTAAATAATTGATACTTAATACTTTATACTTTATGCTTTATACTTTATACTTTATACTTTATACTTTATACTTTATACTTTATACTTTATACTTTATACTTTATACTTTATACTTTATACTTTATACTTTATACTTTATACTTTATACTTTATACTTTATACTTTATACTTTATACTTTATACTTTATACTTTATACTTTATACTTTATACTTTATACTTTATACTTTATACTTTATACTTTATACTTTATACTTTATACTTTATACTTTATACTTTATACTTTATACTTTATACTTTATACTTTATACTTTATACTTTATACTTTATACTTTATACTTTATACTTTATACTTTATACTTTATACTTTATACTTTATACTTTATACTTTATACTTTATACTTTATACTTTATACTTTATACTTTATACTTTATACTTTATACTTTATACTTTATACTTTATACTTTATACTTTATACTTTATACTTTATACTTTATACTTTATACTTTATACTTTATACTTTATACTTTATACTTTATACTTTATACTTTATACTTTATACTTTATACTTTATACTTTATACTTTATACTTTATACTTTATACTTTATACTTTATACTTTATACTTTATACTTTATACTTTATACTTTAAACTTTATACTTTATACTTTATACTTTATACTTTATACTTTATACTTTATACTTTATACTTTATACTTTATACTTTATACTTTATACTTTATACTTTATACTTTATACTTTATAATTTATACTTTATACTTTATACTTTATACTTTATACTTTATACTTTATACTTTATACTTTATACTTTATACTTTATACTTTATACTTTATACTTTATACTTTATACTTTATACTTTATACTTTATACTTTATACTTTATACTTTATACTTTATACTTTATACTTTATACTTTATACTTTATACTTTATACTTTATACTTTATACTTTATACTTTATACTTTATACTTTATACTTTATACTTTATACTTTATACTTTATACTTTATACTTTATACTTTATACTTTATACTTTATACTTTATACTTTATACTTTATACTTTATACTTTATACTTTATACTTTATACTTTATACTTTATACTTTATACTTTATACTTTATACTTTATACTTTATACTTTATACTTTATACTTTATACTTTATACTTTATACTTTATACTTTATACTTTATACTTTATACTTTATACTTTATACTTTATACTTTATACTTTATACTTTATACTTTATACTTTATACTTTATACTTTATACTTTATACTTTATACTTTATACTTTATACTTTATACTTTATACTTTATACTTCATAGATTTAATTAATTGTTTATTAAATCTGTTCTAGGGTATCGTAGGGTCGAGTGCACTAGGGATTTTTTTATACCCTTGAGGGTCGACGAAAGGAACCCCGACTATATAAAGTAGAGACCTAGCCATGTACGTCTATCTGTCCGTCATTCTGTCCTTATGTTTGTTGTAACGCAAAATAGTCTCCCGGCTTTAAAAATCTTGATGAATTTTTTTCTGCACGGTTTAAATAAGTCGAAACGCATAGCTGACAAAGAACCTATCCTAACCAAACTTGACACATCAAATATTTGGTACAGGAATATTCGGTCAAAAAATGAGTAATTGTATAGATATAGAAATTGTTTGGCAAACAACCATAGGTCAACTATCCATTTCTTAAATAGCCAAAGTGTTCAATATTAATTAATCAATATCATATTTAATTTTAAGTTCGGATTGCTGTATCCGGACAATAATACGGATTTTGTAAAGAATTTCAATGTAACATTTGATATTGCGTTTTACTTCAAACAATATAAGTCTAAAAAAAATTAATCAAAATCGGTCAGGGCTAAAATAAAGCAGCTATGGAAACAATCGCTAGAAAAACCATGTTTTGTGGCAAGTTATTATAGTTCAACCAGCCATATCTTCAGCAGGCATAGTTCTCAACAGCGTATACTAGATACAATAAAATCTGATTAAATACTGTAGCGATCGGACGTGAATTGTGTTTTTTTTTTAAAGAATTTCAATATTACATTGTTGAAAACATTTTTGTCTTAAACATTTTACACATAAGCTGTGCTATAAGTAAATTAATGTATTTATAATTATTATAGCATCTATGTATATAATTAAAGTGCAAGAACAGTACTCAAACATAATTTATAGACAAGGGTATAAAACCTTCGGTTCAATGAAGGTAACGTTTCTTTCTAGTTTTTTTATATGCTTAATAAATTCAGAAAAATCAGCACATTTAACGGCCCCCAGTTTCTTGTCGGATTTAGCCAAATGCCCAAAAAATTGTAAATTGTTTTTTTTTTTAAATTGTTAACAGTGTTCAATAGGAGAAAAAAACTAATTTGTTTTGCTGACTTGTTTTAACTTGTTCGACATGCAACGGTACACATTTTTATAGAAATGTTCACGAAAAAATTTAAAAGAAGAACAACGATTTCAGATATTCTAAAATGAAGTTGTAGTTTAGTATATAAATGACACTGGGAGCTCAAACTCTTCAGTTTGCATGTTGATATTGGGAGTACCGAAAGTAAGGTCTAAGGTATATCGATACGCATCCATACACTCTATGAATACATAAACAAACATCAACGAAAACATATAAAAACACAGACAAATTTTCACTGATCAAAAGCTTCATTTGCTCGCATTGCAATATTCGTAATCATCGCCAAACTCTTCTCAGCCGTTCACCCCCATTTTTTCTCTCTTACAGTTGTTCATGCACAAAAGCGCCATGCAGCAAATTCAACAGCAGATTCCACGCGTCGGATTGGGAATGCACAGTGTGGCCAGCACGGCTAGCTTAAACGCTAACACGGTACCGGGAGCAGAGACAAAGCCCCACCAATGCCAACAGTGCATGAAGAGCTTCTCCAGCAACCACCAACTGGTGCAACATATTCGCGTCCACACCGGCGAAAAGCCCTACAAATGCTCCTACTGTGATCGTAGATTTAAGCAGCTCTCACATGTCCAACAGCACACGCGTCTGCACACCGGTAAGTTCTTCTGTTTTTCCTCCAGCATTTCCATAAAAGATATGTACCGTATCCTGCTTTATCAAAACTTAGTTATCCATGTCAATAATGATTTAAGTGCATTCCATTCATATTAATTTATATGCGATTTATATCTGTGGGATATATACTCTTACGGAAGGAATTTTATTTTTAACGTCGTTGTTTAAATTGTTCAAGTTATATTACTGTTCTTCACATATAAGGTAGCTAATGTGCAAAATTTTAAAACTAATATTAGTTTGTTTGGTAATGATTTTTGATGATTCGGCGATTCGATTTTCACAAGCCTCCTTTGAATTCAATTTCTGACCATCGAAAGTAATTTGCATTGCCCGAACTATACTATAAAGTTGAAACTGCCCAACCAAGCTCCCGTTGCTTATGTCGAGTCACCAAAGATGTATGGAGCCCTGGCGTTATCAAGCTGGATCACAATGCCCTTACGGTTCTTCATGGCTGACCGCTTTTGTTTAAGTGTAATCTTCAATCGCTCTAGTTGTTCACAGTAAATGTCGGAAATGATGGTTTGGCCATAGGGCAGCACCCAGAATGAATAATTCTTCTGATATGCCAACATACACTCACAAAAATTATCAAACCGTTAATCCTAGCCCTGCCAGCGTTTATGACGCTCACCGTGCTTCGACCAGGATCTGTCATGCTTGGTGTTGTCAATGATATCCATTTTTTAACGCCAGTGCCCAACCGATCCAGAAATGAGTCGACTTAATTACGGCACATTATAAATTTGCTGATTGAGATGAGTCATACATCGAGGTTTTTTTATACTTTTTCGACTTCAAAAACCAATGGACGGTAGCCGCGCTTAGTTGGAGCTCCTCTGCAATGTTTCTAATAGTCATATGACGATTTCTATCCAATATTTATCTGATTTTATTCGTGTCAACAGTCACTGGTTGTCCAGCGGACTTGGCTGTTTCGGTGACAAACTTATCACTTTGAAATCGCCTGAACCTCTGTTCAACGGTAATTTGTTATCTATTAAGACAAAAACAAGTGAAGAAAGTTACAGTCGAGTGCACTTGACTGTAAAATAATAATAATAATAATAAAATTTACCTTCGGCTGTTAAAAAAATTCTTTATATTAATTACTTTTATTCGGCGAACTAATCCCATCCCATATCTTCGAAGTCAAATACACATGCATTGACGCCAATGGCACATGCTGACTGCACGCTGACTGCGCATCTCACACTTTGTGTCCCAGGTTCGATTCCCAGTCAGTCCAGGTTTTTTTTTTTTGGAATTGCATCATCCATATTCTTCAATTTGATTAAAAATATCATAATATAATTTTCAGTAAAGTGAAAAAGTAATTAAAAAACAAAAAAAATTTACAGAAAAAAAAATTGTCCGCCCCGCGCGGGATTCGAACTCGCGACCTCACGAGTCTGGAACTTGCAAGCCAACCATCAGACCACACACAGTTTTGCAATGCGGTCGGAAAATGAGACTTTTATTGATGCCGGCCCTCTGCTGCGTCGGTTCAATGTTTTAGTTGAATTCTAAGCGCCCATAACTTAATATGGGAGATACTAACTCCTATAACTTTATTTATGGTCCGATCGGGTAATTTATAGGGTAGATCAGTACTATGGTCACCTACGAGAATGTCAAAAAAAATGTTTTGTTATTTCTCTACTTTTCTTATTATTCAATTAAAACGATTTGGGGGGGGCGGTGGTCGTGGCACCCAAAATTTAAAAATCCACATTCTGCGTAATGTTACCGGGCACCTTACTACCAAATTTGGTGCTTCCAGCTTTTCTAGTGTTCTTTTAAATTATAAAAATGTGTTTTATAGAGGCGGTGGGCGTGGCATCCAAAAGTTTAAAATCCAACTTTTGCATAATGTTGCAAGACACCTGCCTATCAAATTTGGTGCGTTTATCTCTTTTCGTTATTGAATTAAACTCGATCTGCGTATTCAATACACACACTCCCACCAAGTCTGGTACTTCGAGCTCTTTTAATAGTTGATTTCTGTTCGTTCATACAGACGCACATGACCAAATCGACTCGGCTATTGATGCTGATCAAGAATATATATACTTTGTATGGCCTCCTTCTGCCTGTTACATACATTTTCACAAAGTTAATATACCATTTTTTACCCATTTTCAATGGGTAATTGGTATAAAAAGCTACAGTCGAGTGCACTCGACAGTAAAATACCATTTATTTTAGGCTGTTAAAAAAGTAATTCTTTATATTAATTACTTTTTTTTGGAGAACTGACAAGAACGCATCGTATATTTTCACAATCAAATACGTGTGTATTGACGCGTTTTGCACAGGCCGACTGCTCACTGACTGCACGACGACTGTGCGTGCGCAGTCGGCGCAAGCATTGACGCCTTGATAACAATTTGTCTGCGAGATTCCGAAGCAGCTTTTACCAGTGCGAAATAAAGTTTCAAATTGCTCGAATTTAGCGTTTGCGAACTCCATTTCGATCGATTTTAATTTTTAAGCGCGAAAACTGATGTAAAAAAACTATACGTTATTAAAACCTATCAAACGTTAATCAGCGGTACTAGATGCCATTCGACTTCACAAGCGAAGCGCGAAATTTGAACATAAAAACCGGTATCTCATTACCAAACAACCTAATGTATTTTACCTCGAACGAAATATCCCATGTACTATTGAAATTCTACACCACTTCTAAAAGTTATAAGATATAGTAATCCATTTTTATACAAATTGGAAAGCGCTATTGAAAATGCCTAATTATTTCAGACTTATTTACAGTCTGCAAAAAAAATCCAAACCTCTGAGTTGCAACAGACGGACATAGATAGATTGACTCGTCCTTTAGTGCTGATCAATAATGTATATTGAGTAGTGTCGCAGATGTTTCTTTCTGTGTGTTGCAAACATCATGGTCAGATGATTATTATACCCTGGAGGAGTAAAAATGAGCTGCGTATTTCAAAGTCATCACTCTTCCTTATTTCCATACAAATTATTCTACTACTTGTTCGCATAATTACAAAACTGATGAGAAATGTTAAGTATTAGGGACAAATAAAAATTGCAAACTGACACCGCCTCGTCTTTTTAACAGAGCAAATAGTAGTACAGTGGATACTATCAGTCGGCATACGACAAACATTTTTTTAGGCAAATAAAGTTTGCAATTGACGACATTTGGAAACGCGGAAATGTCGAAATGACAATGATAATTAAATAAAGTTTGAGTGCTTTTTGTCGCGACGCGCACAGTTGGAGAGGAAAGACGCAGTGCTGCGCCAGCTGCTTCAGCCTTTTCCATAGAAACATTGGTCCGGTACCCAGCATAGGGATGGCTGTCTGGGCGCAGGAAATTATTCAACGTCATTAGCTGCTTTCAAAGCCATTTTTTAACAAAACGTCTTCCGCTTGGCAGAGGTGAATTATATTCACACCTGATTGCAACGCAGTCGGCTTTTCTTTGCGCTTCATTGGGGGATACTTACGATTCTAATGTCTAAAAGAAGCAAGCTTTAATTGAAAACCAGTTTACAACCCGCCAAGTAGCCAAATGTCTCAACATATGGAGTAACGGGTATTTCATTACCAAGCTATCTCTCAACTACGAGGTCAGCTACTGTAGTGTAGTCCAGGTGATTACACAATGCATCGCCAATTCCAAATTCCCCAGAGCGAATACTAAAATGGTCTAAACATGCAATCCACATCGACTGAAATAATGAAAAGGCCATTTGGTATTAAAGTAAAGAATTGCACAGTCGAGAGCGCTCAGTTAGTTAGATGCCAAAAATTAACAATTAGTAATATTTTAATTCTAAAAATATTGCATGTATTTAAGCATACAATTCTTTGGGGAAATGTATTCAAAAAAGTAGAGAAACATACATCCGATTGCACTCAACAATAAGATACCAAGTACCTTCGGCCAATGAAAAATTTTTCTTAATATTAAATACTTCATCTATGTATGGTATACACAAGCCTCATACCAGGTTTGGCTTCTCTAGCTCTTGTAATAGCGGAAATCGGTGTTATTCAGAATGCAGAAAGCCACGATAACCGAACTCCATTCATCGATTTTCTTGAGTTATTAGACAAATTGCAAAACGCTTATAATTAAGAATATTATAATAAATAATAAACACAAAATTTATGGGTTCCAGGCCGACTCCACATATATTGTCAGTATGTGTAGATTCAATTTATGTGTGTTTGACTGAGAAAATATACGATGCTAAAAGTTGAACGAATTAAGAATTATTTTAAACGGCCAAAGGTAAATGGTATCTTTCTTACGAGTGCACTTGACTATAGCTTTCTAAAACTTTTCTACTTTTCCTATAATTTGATTTATCGATTTATGAAATCGATTTTAAAATCTGCATTCTGAGTAATGTTAATACTAAATTTGGTGCTTTAAGCTTTTCTAGTGTCTTTATAATAAAAAAAATCGTTTTATAAGGTCTGTGGGAGTGGCATCCAAAACTCTAAAATCCGACTTCTGCATGTTGCAAGATGCTTTTATCTCTAATTGTTATTGAATTATTTGCAAAAAATCTAAAAACGTATTTATCGATTTGTAGAAGCGGTCGGCACATTAAGTTTGAAATACACTTCTTATATGTATTGTGAACACGAACACTCCCACCAAGTCTGGTGTCTCTAGCTCTTTTAATAGCTGAGATCTGTATGTTCATACAGACGACTCGGCTATTGATGCTAATCAAGAATATATATACTTTGTATGGCCTCCTTCTGCCTGTTACATACATTTTCACAAAGTTAATATACCATTTTTCACCCATTTTCAATGGGTAAATGGTATAAATATATGTATATATTTTATTTGGCTTGCTATAATACCACATTTACCCATTTGTAAGGAGTGAATAGACGTGCAGGCACGTCGTCGACTTTAAGTTGCTTTAAGTAACGACCGAACGAAGAGATGCCTGCGTGGTTAGGTGTGAAAAGGTGGCACTTATACCGCAGAGCAGCGATAGGATATGGACTTGCGCTGAACGACATGCCAGGGGAGCTTGGGTCAGACTATTGGCGACCGAACCGCCAACTACACGACTGCACTTTGTAACTATTTGCATTTGCTGTAAGTAGTCTAAACGCCACAGATCCGACTTGGATGGATGGAATGAAGAACAGGGCCCCAGCCAAGTAAGACGCTCCACGTCACTGACCTTCGCCACTTTTTTCATTTAATTGCGCGTTCAAATGAAATTAATTTTCCTGAAAATCTGAAACACGTAATTGCTGCGCTTAGTTGGAGCTCGACCCAACTCGTGTCTGCAACACAACATCATTTGTGAACGCTTAGTTTTTATACCATTTACCCATTGAAAATGGGTAAAAAATGGTATATTAACTTTGTGCAAATGTATGTAACAGGCAGAAGGAGGCGTGGCAGACCATACAAAGTATATATATTCTTGATCAGCATCAATAGCCGAGTCGATTTGGTCATGTCCGTCTGTCTGTCCGTCTGTCCGTCTGTATGAACACACAGATCTCAGCTATTAAAAGAGCTAGAGGCACCAGACTTGGTGGGAGTGTGCGTGTATTCAATACACACAAGAAGTTTATTTCAAACTTGATGTGCCACGCCCACCGCCTCCGCAAATCGATAAATGCGTATTTCGATTTTTTCCAAATAATTCAATAACGAAAAGAGATAAACGCACCAAATTTGGTAGGAGGGTGTGTTGCAACATTATGCAGAAGTTGGATTTTAGAATTTTGGATGCCACGCCCACCGCCTCTAAAAAACACATTTTTATAGTTTAAAAGAAAACTAGAAAAGCTAGAAGCGCCCAATTTGAAAGTAAGGTGCCTGGTAACATTACGGAGAATGTTTGTTTTTCAACTTTTGGATGCCACGCCCACCGCCCCCACACTATTGCATTTTAAGAAAAGTAGGGAAATAACAAAACATTTTTTTTAACACTCTTGTAGCTTACCATAGTACAGATCTACCCTATAAATTTCAATCCGATCGGACAATAAACACAGAAGTTATAGGCACGAGAAGTTTCGCTCACAGCAGTAGAGGCCCGACGCCGACGCCGACGCCGACGCCGACGCCGACTGCGCACGCACAGTCATCGTGTAGTCAGTGTGCAGTCGGCATGTGCCATTAGCGTCAATGCATGTGAATTTGTCCTCGAAAATATGCGATGCGTTGTTATTCGCCGAATAAAAGTAATTAATATTAAGAATTAGTTGTTAACAGCGAAAGGTAAATGGTATCTTACTGTCGAGTGCACTCGACTGTAGCTTTCTTCACTTGTTAATCTTGTTAAAGTGAAGTCAATCAGTCAATTAAAATTACGTACAGAAACACTGTGCCGTGTGTATATATTCAACTTTAAATATTAAAGCTCTTATCGCTAAGCCAAACTATCGGGTTAAGCGCTAAGAGCTTTATATGGCATCTATATAAAAGAATTTGGCTCGTTCCGCCTGTCTGTCGAAAGAGCGTCAGAATAGCGTCACATATGGTCAACCGGGCATGAATAAATCTACACAGAAAGTTTAGATGTTTTCTTTTGGTTGTGTTAAAACGAAATGAAATAAAAATTCTTAAGAATAATGCAGTTATTCTGATTAAATTTACACTTGCACAGTAATCACAAGTTACAAGCCATGTCAGGCCCAATCAAATATATCTATACCTTAAGGAGAGGTTCTCCTGGTATGGTATATTTGTACGGAAAACCGAGAAGACATACGACATTCACGTTTTGAAAATGATTTTGTTATTTATCAACAATTTACTAATTTGTATACCATTTATCCATTGAAAACGGGTAAGAAAGGGCAGATGGAAGCTTGGCAGACCATACAAAGTATATGTGTATATTCTTATCAGCATCAATAGCCTAGTCGATTTGGTCATGTCCGTCTGTCTGTCCGAATGTATGAGCATACAGATCTCAGCTATTAAAAGAAGTTTTTTTCAAACTTTATGTGCCACGCCTACCGCCTCCACAAATCAATAAATGCATTTTTCGATTTATGGCAAATAATTCAATAACAATAAGAAATAAAAGCATCAAATAAACAAGAAGAGATAAGAACACCAAATTTGGTGGTAAGGTTCCTTGTAACGTTACACAGAATGCGGAAATCGATTTTGTAAATCGATAAATCAAATTATAGGAAGAGTAGAAAAGTTACAGAATTTTTTTAGATTTTATTGACTACCGAAGTAGAGAAAGTCGAGTGCACATAATAGTAAGATACCATTTACCCACTTTAACCGTTAAAATTAAATTCTTCTACATTAAGTTCTTTTATTTAACGAATTTACAACAACGCGGGGTCACTGCGTCTGTACGGGGTCATAACTTCTGTACTGAATTGTCCAATTAGTTTGCTTGTTATTAAAGCTTAAATAAAATATATAAATTTTTAGAGGTGATGAGCAGGGCTCTCTATAGCTATGACGAACACATCGTAAATCAATTGTTATTGATCAAGAATATTAAAGCTTTAAGGATGGGATGTGTGCGTGGCAAAGCTCTGAAAAAACTAGAAAATTTCTTTCATTGCAGGTGAGCGACCATACAAATGCCACTTACCCGATTGCGGGCGAGCCTTCATACAGCTGTCCAATTTACAGCAGCACCTGCGCAATCACGATGCACAAGTGGAGCGTGCCAAAAATCGTCCCTTCCATTGCAATATCTGTGGCAAAGGATTTGCGACGGAGTCCAGCCTGCGTACCCACACGTCGAAGGTGAGTGACAAATATATCTTACCATACCCAGCCCAACATTTTTCAATGTTATCACAATTTTGCCTTTCCTTGGGCTTGCACTTTAACTCCGCTTCTACCTGCTTCACTTTCACTTCATCGATATTGCAACATTTCTACACATGACGCAGGAGCTACAGCTGCATCTTGGTGTCTTGCAGCAGCATGCGGCATTAATTGGTGGTCCAAACGCAACATCATGCTCCATTTGCCACAAGCTCTTTCTCGGAACGGAGGCGCTAATCGACCATATGAAGCATGTGCACAAGGAGAAGCCTCCACCACCACCGGCGGCTACGTCATCCGACCCAAGTAAGCAGCCCTCCCCCAGTCTTTCACCGATTCACCTGTCGTTCAGTCTTATTTAGCTTTCCATTAATTTTTAGTGGCCACTGTGTTCAATGATGGTATCCACGCTAGAAGCGGAGCTGGCGGCAACACAATCGTCAACCAATGCAACGTCGAACTGAATTTTGGCGAAGTACCTACTACATCTAAGACAACGAGCGGATCCAGCCTAAGCGACAGTTACCTTAGCAAAAGACGGACGGCGAATCATCCCTGTCCTATCTGCGGCAAGCACTACGTAAACGAGGGCTCCCTGCGCAAGCATTTAGCCTGCCATGCGGAAACTTCGCAACTCACGAGTAGCCTTCGCATGTGGCCCTGCTCTGTCTGCCAGGCGGTTTTCACTCATGAGAACGGTGAGTGTGTTTTGTTCTGTGCATAGATCACAACTCCAAGAAACGGAGATAGATCCCTTATAAAATGGTATTCGTATAAAATTAATTTTTTTTTTTCATTAAATCATTTCATTAAAATATGTTTAGCAAATGTTGACAGCGCCCAGAAGGACATATATTTATATTTATTCTTAATAAATTATTTAACAGCCACAATAATGTATCTACTTGTTAGATTGTGTCTGTTAAGACACAGTCTGTTAGTTTTGAAACTACAGTCGAGTGCATTCGACAGTAAGATACTATTTAACCACTATAACGATAATTCTTAATATTAAATACTTATGCTTAGCGAATCGATTTGTAGATCTAAAAAATAGATTTCTGGGGACGGTAGGCGTGGCATCCAAAAGTTGAAAATCCGCATTCTGCGTATGTTTCTATGTTTCTAACTCTTCTTATGAACTTATAATTCAAAAAATTCGTTTTAATGGGCGGTGGGCATGGCATCCAAAAGTCGGAAATCCAGATTCTGCATAATGTTGCAAGGAACCCTCCTACCAAATTTGATGCTTTTATTTTATTATTTGCAATAAATCGAAAAACCCCTTCATCGATTTACGAAGGCGGTGGGCGTGGCGCATTAAGCTTAAAATAAACTTCTTATGTGTATTGGTGTCTCTAGCTCTATTAATAGCCGAGATTTGAGTGTTGATCGAATTCTTAATATTAAATACTTATGCTTAGCGAATCGATTTGTAGATCTAAAAAATAGATTTCTGGGGACGGTAGGCGTGGCATCCAAAAGTTGAAAATCCGCATTCTGCGTATGTTTCTATGTTTCTAACTCTTCTTATGAACTTATAATTCAAAAAATTCGTTTTAATGGGCGGTGGGCATGGCATCCAAAAGTCGGAAATCCAGATTCTGCATAATGTTGCAAGGAACCCTCCTACCAAATTTGATGCTTTTATTTTATTATTTGCAATAAATCAAAAAACCCCTTCATCGATTTACGAAGGCGGTGGGCGTGGCGCATTAAGCTTAAAATAAACTTCTTATGTGTATTGGTGTCTCTAGCTCTATTAATAGCCGAGATTTGAGTGTTGATCGAATCAACTCAGCTACTGATGCTGATCATGTATATACTTTGTATGGTCTTCCTCGCCCCCTTCTACGTGTGTCATACGAGGGCGGTTCAAATATGATAGAGACAAACGCTGTAGACAGCGTGCATATATGATTTAATCGTTGTATGTGATAGCGAACGCATGTTTACCGCGCGTGCTACAACTATGAGTGCCGACTGTCGTTGCACAACGTATTGTCATTCGATTTTTAGTGTGAGGTGTTCAAAAAATGAAAATTTTTTTGCGTCTGCGAAATTAGTTCGGTGATGAGTGCCTGAATAAGGCTGCTGTATTTAAATGGTCCAAAGCGTTCAAAGATGACCGTGAAACCGTCGTATGATCGTCGACCGCGAACCAGCATCACACCAGTCAACGTTCGCCATGTAGAACAACACATTTTGGAAGCAGCCGTAAACTCCCCGCGCACGCAACGTTCCATATATGCAGAATTCTACTCTAGCTTTCTAAAAACACATGTAAAACCTGCTTGTCACTTAGAAAGGAGGAGTATTACAGCACGAAGTGCGATTCTTCTTCAGAATAACGCAAGCTCCATACCGCGCGTTTCAAACTCATTACAATATCGAAATTGGGGTGGGAGGTACTTCTACAATGTGGATTCATCCTGTGACCACCATGTTTTGATCACTGAAAAGCTCGTACACACATGGCTCTCCGCGTTGGCCATGGAATTCTTCCATACCGGCAACAAAATGCTTCCGGATAAGTTGAAAAAATGTGTAACAACTGATTGAAAATACATAGAAAAACTACAAATTTTTATATTTTTCGGTAATAAATATGCGTATCAGGGCATTGGTATCAATCATATTTGAACCACTCTCGTACATTTGCACAAAAGTAATACTTAAAAAGTATACAAAATAACAATAGTAATGGTATAATATAAGTTTTTGTAAAAAAAAACAATTAACAATTCATCTCCAATAATGATACGTCTTAAATTCAAATTCACCGAAAATAATATGGTGTTCTTATTCCAGGTCTCCTCACCCATATGGACCACATGCGAATGGATCCCAAGCATCAGTTCGCGGCGCAGTATGTGCTTGTATGTTTGCGATAACAAATAGAAACAAATCAGACATGAATTTAAAGAGCCTTTGTGTTTTCTCTTTCTCTAATTTAAGTCACGCGCGGCTGCCGAGCAGCGCGAACGTGAGTCTCTGCTGGCAGCAACTTTGGTGGCCTCATCGGCAGGGAATGGAGTTAGGGACTCGGCGAACATGCTCTCCTCGCTGGGAGTGGGAGGCGTGTTGCCATCGGGAGGTGGTTCAAACTCGTTGTGCCCATCGCCTTCGGCTAACTCAGAGTGCTCGTCAAACGGTCGTCTATCGTCGGCGTCCAGTTCTGATCAGGACCAAGACCAAGACCAGGAACAGGACCAAGATCCGGATCGAGGCCTAAGCGAGAATGAAAGCAATAACCACAATAACATGGGTAACAACGTCAACAATAACAACACCAGAATCAACAACAACAACATCAACTGCAGTGCAGCAGACAGCAAGCCGCATCATCTTAACGAACTTCACCTACCCACCTCAATGACCAGCCCATATAGCATAGATGCCGAACTGCGAGCCAATCGGATGTCTCTGATGGCTGCCGCATCAGCGGCCGCCGCCGCAGTGGCAGCATCCGCTGGCTCTCGCTCACAGGATGCTACCTTAACGGATGGTGTCCAGGCAGCGGTGGTCAGTAGCCTTGCAGCCGCCATGCGCATGACTCCCAACAATCCGCATCAGACACATCAGGTAGGCCATTCCATAACCTAAAGGTTAAAAGTTACGTTTTTCGCACATTTATTTTAACGAAATTAGAAAATATTTTTTACATGGTATAATTTAATTTAGTGCAATCAGTTTCGTTGCTCGGTTACTGTAACCTGCCAAGTTTGCTCGACTGCTTTGCCAATAACATTTGGTTTACGAGACTCAAAATACATTTTTATTACATTTACCGATTGAAAATGGATAAACAAGAGAAGAAAGCTATAGTCGAGTGCACTCGACAGTAATATACCAATTACATACCTTTGGCTGTTAAAAAATAATTCCTTATATTAATTACTTTTATTCGGCGAACTTATAACAACGCATCGCATATTTTCGAAGTCAAATACACATGCATTGACGCTAATGGGACATGCCAACTGCACGACGATTGTGCGTGCGCAGTTGGCGTAGGCGTCGGGCCTCTGCTGCCGTAAGCGAAACTTCTCGTGCCTATAACTTCTGTGTTTATTGTCCGATAGGGTTGTTTGGTATTATTATTCTCTACAGTAATAACGTACCTAAAAAAAACTTCCGTAACTTTTCTACTTTTTCTATAATTGGATTTAACGATTAAAAAAATTTTTGGGTGGTGGGCGTGGCAGACAAAATTTGAAAATCCAGGGACCTTACTACCAAATTTGGTGCTTCTAGCTAATCTAGTATTCTTATAATTCAAAAATTTCGTTTTATAGGGGCGGTGGCATCCAAAAGTCTGAAATCCAACTTTTGCATAATGTTGCAAGACACCCTCCAACCAAATTTGGTGCTTATCTCTTTTCATTTTTGAATTATTTGCAAAAAATCGAAAAACGAATTTATCGATTTGCGGAGGCGGTGGGCGTGGCACATCAAGTTTGAAATAAACTTCTTGTATGTATTGAATACACGCACACTCCCACCAAGTCTGGTGCCTCAAGCTATTTTAATAGCTGAGATCTATGTGATCATACAGATGGACAGACGGACGGGCGGACGGACAGACAGACGGATATGACCAATTCCACCCATTTTCAAAATGGTAAATGTGAAAATGTATGCAACGTGCAGAAGGAGGGCTAGCAGACCTTACAAAGTATTCAAGAATATATGTATACTTCATTATCAATAGCCGAGTGGATTTGGTCATGTTCGTCTGTAAGAACATACAGATTTCAGCAATTATTATTAGTTGGCGGATTTTCAACGCGTCTTTAACTTAAATTAAAATTCGATTTATGGGAACGGTGGGCGAGGTATGCTTCTTTCTTTTTTCTAATAAACTAAAAGTGCGCGCAAGATTTTAACTTTGAAACCAGTGATTTGAAAACAAAAGCTCTAACCATTAGTCCACACAGGGGAACGTGGCGCGATCGGAAAATTAAACTTTCATTGACGCCGACCCTCTGCTTCGTCGGTCCAACTTTGTATTGGAAACTACAAGCGCCTATAGCTTTGTATTGGAAACTTCTGGAACCTATAACCTCTATGCTTATTATCCGATCGAGTTGTAATTTATAGAGTAGATCGGTATTGCCAGCTACGAGAATGTTTTGTTACGTGTCTACTTTTCTTATAGCGTTTTATTGGGAAAGTTAGTAGCGTGGCTTCGAAAAGTGGAAAATCCGTATCATAATTCGAAAAATTTGTTTTGGTTCCTATATACCATACACAAATGAAATTTATTTCAAACTTTATGTCCCACGCCCGCCCCCATTGTCAATTAATTCTATAATAAAAATTAAAATCACCAAATTTGGTAGGAGGATCCCTGTAACACTACGCAAAACGTCACAATATTCCCAAGTATATAAAAAACGCATTAAAATTAATTAAATAAATTGAAATGACTAAAACATAGATTAGAGAAAAATACATTTTTTCGAAGTGTTATATTGTGACTTATTAAATGTCTTGCTTCTAGCTGAGCGACTCGTTGCATCATCATCAACGTCAGCAGGCACAACAACAACAGGTTCAGCAGGCGCAAAATCCACATCAGCAACTTTCACACCTGTCGCAACACGACGATACTGGCAGCAACACAAGGCGTTCTCCCAGCCTGAACGTCCCCAGCCTGCAAATGCAGACAGACACCTCAACTGTCATGATGACAATGATGCGTGGCACGTTGGATCGCAACACATTGGATGCAGGCATTCATCAGATGGAAGTGCTCCATCAGCATCATCAACAGCACCAACAACAGCAACACCAACAACAGCACCAACACCATCAACATCATCAAGCATCCAACTACTCGCAGCATGATGTTGCGCCTAGCTCGCAATTAACGTCCTCGCATCACCCAGAGACAACGCTTCGCATGCATCAACATCATGCCGAGGCCATACTACGATCGCATAAAGAGGCGTTCCGTCTAGCCGCATCGGTGGCAGCAGCGCCATGCGCCATCCCTGCGCTGGCATCTGCTCCCGTCAAGCTTGAACCAACGACTGTGAAACAGCAGCAGGCGCAACTTAATGGTGATCTGCACCACCAGTCGCAAACACAGCAGGAACAACAATCGCGAAGCGGACACAATTCATGAAGTTTGAAGTTGTTTGGATCAGGAGAAAAGGCAGTATTAGAGATGGACTTGGATAGGTTTCAAGAAAAGCAAAAATGTGAAATCAGATCCAAATGGAAGACCAGGAGGCTTAGACGCGGACTTGGAACATGTTTCTATTAGTGCATGAGGATCTGGAAACTGAGATCTGGGTTAATGAACAATCTTGTCTTGTATCAATAACGAAATCAAACGAAGCAACCGCATGTCAAAAACAATATACATATTCTGAATTCAAGAATCTGTTTATGGGATTTCTCAGCCACTTCATTCGTTTTTATAAAACGAAATATAAACATCAGTTGTAATTTCCGGAACGAATAGGAAGGCTAATAATGTGCAATAAAGTACAATCCGGCAAAGTATTTAAAACATTAAAAAGCAAAAACTAAGCATAAGCTAGAAACATTCCCCGACATATATAGTAGACTTTAATTTTCAATTTAATGTGTATAAAGAGAGTAGAACAATAAGATTAACAATATGTATATATGTATAACTGTATATCATAATTTAAAAAAAACACGTTTTATAACACCTGAATTTTTCTTAACATTAAAAAGTGATTTATGCGGGCGGTGGGCGTGTCATCCAAAATTAAGAATCTGAATTTTTGACGTCGTTTGCTCAAATATATAAGTATATATATTATTGATCAGCATCAAAAGTCGAGTCGTTATAGCCATTTCATACTACCTGTTGTTGCGTCGCCATATCTGTTGCAACGCATTTAAATGAGACTTCCTATACATTCTTCTTTAAATATATCGGAACAAGCTTGTTATGGCCGATAAGTCTCATAGCTTAGAAACCTATCAGGTTATTTTTCTTGTTCCTCAAAATATTGTTTACTAGTACCTGGCAAAGGTTTGCCATATGAGAGCAGAAATGATTTGACATATAATCAGCAACCAATGTTTTTAATTGTATATTCCAATTTTAATAAAATCGGATTACAATCGCCTATAGGAAATTATAGTTTCTATAAGAGATCGAACGAATAAGAGTGCAATGTAATACGATTT
The DNA here is from genome assembly GCA_035046045.1 of Zaprionus bogoriensis. Lineage (NCBI taxonomy): Eukaryota > Metazoa > Arthropoda > Insecta > Diptera > Drosophilidae > Zaprionus > Zaprionus bogoriensis. The sequence goes on from JAWNOI010000221.1 coordinate 328,584, forward strand.
TGCGTCCGAGTTCGAAAAATATTAGTACTAAGTAGTTTAGTAGTTTTTTTCTATATGTTTTTTTTATCGTATCGAGCGTTATCCTAGAGAAGAATCGCACTTCGTGCTTTAATGCTCCTTCGATAAGCGGGGCTTATGCACCGATCCAAAACACAGCACACACAACCTTACGCGCGGATTTGGTTGGCTTTGCTAGCGGCGACAATTTTCGCATGCTTTTTTTGTTCGAATTTAATCAATTTTGGAACCATTGCGCCGGTTTTTTGTGATATTGAAGGTGTTCATAGACACCTACAATACTAATATTGATGCCGAGTTCAGTCGAAATGTCTCGAAGATTCTTCCTACTGTCCGTCCTCCAAAATTAGTTTTTCTACGTAGCGGCTCATGTGGATTATTTTCGTCGGTTTCGGGGCTATTCTTAAACGCTTTGAAAAATTAACGTGTTTTTAACGCCTCCCCACAATAAAAAGCGAACGACACTGTTCGTAAACAGACATGCGCACCATCTACGGCGTTAGTCTCCACATTTTTTTAACCGCCCTCGTACATATAGATAATTGTACAAATTACGAATTATTTTTCTATTTACAATTTTCAGCAAAAAATCCAAAAAAGAGCATGGCAGAATAACAAAGTAAATATTCTTAATGAGTATCTACAGTCTGTCAAGTAAAAGCGTGGTCGACTTTACCGACAGTTCATGAAACATTTCGTTCTAAGTCCTTCGCGAGCCGATAGAGGGAAGCTTTGTCCTTGATGCATTGCACTGTGGTTGCGCCCATAGGCCATAAATCGAAAAATCGATTTAAAAATAATTAGTCAAAATGTAAAGAATTTGTCTCAAAATTGTCCATATTTTGTCATTGCAAACTAGTTTTTTCCGGAAATCTAACGGGACATTCTAAAAATAGAATGCAAAGTGTGAACACGTGTTCCATTTTGCTGCTGCAGCTGCGTTTAGTGAGCTTTTCGTCAAAACAAAAGTGAAGTTCAAAGTGGTCGGACGTTCACAAAAATTCACCAAATTTAATTATTTAAAATGGATATTAAAGTTGAAGGTATTTACTTTAATAATTTTTTTTACTGAAATTAATTAGAATTATTTATTATTTGTTATTTTTTAATTTTATTTAATACTAATTTTCAGTGAATTGTGATCGTCATTTTCTCTGTTTAAGTTGATTTTTAGATATGTTGCCCCCCGATCCCCCCTTAATAAGTGTTATCAGAGTTTTTGTCAATGTTTTAAGGTAATAAAAATGTTAAGTGTAGCTGCTGATATTTGCTGATTTGTATACAATAATTAATAATCTGAAGCTCTCTTACCGTTTTTAAGGTAAAATTTTCGACGCAGTCTGTTGTTCTTCGATTGTTTTTGTGATGTTTCTTTGCGTTCGTCATTTCTGTTTACCAAAAATTTTGCTTGTTATTTTTTCAATTTTTATGTTATCGCTTTCTTTAGCTGCTTCATGTATCTGTGAATTTTCACGGAGGTTTATTTTTGAACTTTGGTGCACTCAAAAGGGGACAAATTCAGAAAAAACTCATGATGTGATTGGTTTAGCAAAAGAAAGTATTGAAAACAAAGGCTACACAGTTGATATAAATTATCTTGACAATTACATTACTTATATTTGCAAAAAAATTATTGCCTTTTGGGCTAAATGCGGTCGAAGAAATGGGAATAATTGTTGATAAGCCAAGAGACGGAGGAAAAGGAACTTCTAACGATGGAAATACTGCTAGGAAATTTTTTGGTAACCCAAGTTTGGCATCTAAGATTACAGGCGTTGATGAAGATGTGATAACCCGATGCGCGACGATCTTGCAAGTTTTAGCATCAGGATATTCTATTAATGTTAAAAATTTCGAAAGCTATGCCTTGGATACTGCAAAGCAGCTAATAAAAAAATATCCATGGTACTATCTTCCAGCGACAGTCCACAAAATTTTAATTCACGGTGCGCAGGTAATAGAAAATGCGTTGCTGTCAATTGGAGAACTCTTAGAGGAAGCTGCGGAGTCCAACAATAAAGAAATTAAGAAATGCCGGCTTCAACATACTCGAAAGATGTCTCGCATATTAACAAATAAGGATTTAATAAATATACTTCTTTTACGTTCTGACCCCTTTATAACAGGTCAAAGAAAACTTCCAAAGAGAGATAAATCCAAATTTTTATCATCAACATTTGTCTTGTTAAAAGATATTTGTTAAAATTTTTCATTTAACTTTTGATATTAGTTTTATTAATTGAAATAAATGGCTTATTATTTTATATGATTCCAAGAACTAAGGAACCTCATTTGTTTTTATATCGTAGTTTTTAAAAGGGAACGAGGGGGTAGAGGGGGGAGGGGAGGGATATGGCTTGGGTATAAGGGAGGAGTTACCCTTTCACACACATCCAAAAATGAAATTTAAGCAATTCAACTCTACGGAAAGTATTTTTGCGCACAATCGGCAAATCAGTCTTACTACGGTACTATGTGAGCTATAGAAAATAATCGTCCGATGTAGCCAATTTTTTTACTATATGTTTAAAATATTTTCTTAGATTTTTGGGGAAAATTTGAAAACGATATCTCAACGGGAAATATTTATGGCCGCGGCTCCATACAAGCCCAACCACTGTGCATTGTCAACAGTTATTTCAGTTCAGTTATCGTTGATCTTTCGGAAGAGAATCACGTTAAACGCCATGAGTGCCAAGTAAGCGTCGAGCTACGAGTCTGTATTCCTTTGCATTCAGTGGAAGACTCAATCTGGCATAGTTACATTGGATTGGCCATCGCAGTCACCCGATGCAAACCCTATTGAAAATGTGTGGGCATATATTAAACAGAAGCTTCGTGGAAGACGCACAAACACTTTGAAGCAGTTGTCTAACGAAATTCGCCGGATCTGGAGATCCTTGCCAGTAGAATACGCCGTCAAATTAGTAGAAAGCATGCCTCGGAGATGCCAGGCAATTATCGACGCCGGTGGTGACTGGACACATTATTGCCCGAATCGCATCATTGTTTGTAATGTGTACAATGTATATATAAATATAAAAGTTTCATGACATAATTTTTTTTAATGTAAAAAAGATTTCTGTATTAGTTTTCAAATATAAGAAATCTTATCATCTTATCATGGGAAACAAGTACAGAAACCTATGAATTTTATGCTTCTAGCTTTTCTGATTTTCATATAATTCGAAAAATTCGTTTTATTTTAAGCTCCGTATTCGGTTGTCGCCTAAAGTATTGCATCTCACCCTATACAAATATATTAAACTTGGACTCATCTGCGAAAAAAAAGTTCATTCCAGGAATTTATTAAACGTTTTATATTATACTTAGCAAGGTTAGGGCCACATATTTGGTTTCTCCTACTTACGGCTTCTACTGAACATTTCCTTAACAGCCACCCAATTTCCCCGTATAAAATTGTGGATTATGTACTGTACCGTACTAAGGCTTAATTCAAGTTTCCTGCTTTTTTCCGCTGAGTGATCCCATTTTTAAAGTGATTTGGGACAAATCCCCGCTTATCTACTGTGGAAGTAGTTTCATTTTCAAAATTAAAAATAAAATTTATTTAGATTGTTACCAAATATAATTAAATATCAGAAAAATGTCATCTAACAATGTCACCAATACTATATACAAAGAAATGTCTATTTCTCAATCAAAATTTCTAAATTGAATTCACTCAAAAGTCTTGCACGAAATAAACTGTGATCTTAGATATATCAGTATTTTCAGTTAAGTATAGTTATTCAGAAAAAAATAAAAATAATTAAATTAAAAATTAGATCTTTCAAGATTTTAATTTTAGTAGATTGGGAGAGTAAAATTGTAATCAATTATTTTTTAGCTCTGCGACTTGTTTGTATATTCTATTGTATATCTATAATTTTATTCAAACACACGAATATTCATATAAATTGCATTCTTTATTTTTTAAGATTGCTTTCTATATCGTTTAACTTCCGACATTTTAACTTTTGACTTAAGATTATGCTTCGTATGTTAATTAATGTGTTGGGTAAGAGTTATGTTTATTCCGTTTTCAAGTGGCAAACGAAATCCACTATACATTAAGATCTATTTTAATTTTTAAGCTGTTTTAGACCTGAAGTTCACCGGTTCAGCTTTAGTCCTAATCACTACCTTGTACGCCCATATTACGGGCCCGCTTTTGAGGCAAGCTATAACTGCTAGCTAAGGTCGTGTTAGTCTTCTCTTGTGTGCGCTTCAAGTTCGTCGCACTCGCAGCGCCTTGCAGCTTTGCAGTGGTCGGATCTGCATAATTAAAAGGTAAATTCCAGTCGTTATTGATTGATTTCTTCCCTTTACCTTAGTACTAACTAACTAACCTTGAAGCCACCTCACTTGTGTGGCAGGGCCATAGCCTTTCTGATTACGGGCTGCGATTCGAAAAATAATCGCCGGCTTATTTGAACAGTCAACGTGGGCGTTTGAAAGCGACGCATTGGGTACCGTGCATTGATTCGCCGCTCCAACATAAACACGCACAAAAGCCAACTGTGGCGAGGTTACCTTGTCCTTATTCGTGGGCTTAACTGCCAGATACACTGAGTACTCAACGATCTCTTTAGTCTTTTGAGCCGGTGGGGCCTCCCAAGTCAAGTGTGCGCCTTCCTTAATATCTTTCGATATCTTAATGGCCGACGGAGCACCTGGAAATCCAGGTAGACACGTTTTAAAGCTAGATATCTGCAAAAATCGTATTACAGATAACTGATGTGCCTCAAAACAAAAAAAATCGATGCCCTACCTCTCCCCATTCGCCTCTGCCACACGTATTTAAGGCAGCGAGACGAAAGCGATAAGCAGTCCCGGGATCTAAACTGATTCGAGGAAATTGAGCCAAGTCGGGTAGATTATCAGCGTCAATATTTTCCAATCGCACCCCGTTTAAATACTTATAGTCGATATAGCTAGTTACAGTATGCGAAAGATCCTTGAAGATTCCCACTGTATGCCATTTATCATCGATATCAATGGAACTAACTGTAACGGATACCTAAAACAACACCAAATAGTTCAATTACAACCTTTTTATGAGAGTTTAGTACTCACAATATTGTCAGCAGTTGCAGGTGAAACCGGAGCTGCGGAATCCACTATACTTCTGGCTATTTGACTGGAGTCAGCAGCAGAAGCAGTTGCCTGCATTACAGCTGCTGACGCCAAGGCGTCCAAGTGAGAACTCTCGACTGGAAAAGGATACAAATTCGATACGACTAAAAAATTGTGCTGCTAGAATATTTGGAATCTAATTGAATCCCAATAAACTTAAATAAAAAATGTGTTTTAAAAACAAACCATTTCTGTGCTGCCGCGTAGAATACTGCTCCTGCTTTGTTTCATTAATGTTTGTGCTGGATATAGCTGATTCCTTAAGATTGCTACTATTGGAATTATTAACCAGAGCTTCTCCAGACTTGATGCATGTCAATATGTTGGCGGCCTCTGTCTCTGACGCTGTAGGCTGATTGTGCTCTAGTGCGGTTGTCGTCACGGTTGCAGAGATATCCTGCAAGTGGTAAAAAGTTTTATGTAACTGTAGGCAAGCGCATTCTGATTTATATAAAATACTTACATTGGAGTCGATGCCTGTCCTAGCCTTATACGAAACATTCGAGCTAACATCTACTTTCGGGGCATCCGTTGTGCTGCTCACGCTGGAAATATCTTCAACAGCAGTCGTTTGTTGAAGGTTAGAGAACCCAGTAGCATCCCCAGCAGCAGTAATTGACGTAGATGTGGCTGTGGCTGCAACATCCGCGGAGTTTTCCATAATATCTTCTTCTTCTTCTTGCATCGCATTGCTTGTGTGAGTTTTAATTAGATCACCAGCACCATCAAGTTGTTCGATAATATCATCCATGGGATCAGTATCACTGTAAGCCGTATCCACTAAAGTATTTATTGTCATCGCTGTCTTCTCCACAACAGCACTGTTGTTCTTATCTTTGACCTGAATAGCTTCTGTTTTAATGGGCGTACCTCTGGTCAGCGTTAAAGTGCGTTGATTTCCAGCAACAGAGGCAGCACCCGAAACGGCAGTATTGAATATATTGACAAATCCCTTGCGAGAACCTACTGTCGTCGAACCAGGTAACATGACCAGCTTATTGCCACCGGACGAACTGCTGCCGACTGAGGAACCGCTCATTACTGTTACCGGCTTGCCTCCGATATACACAGCCGTTTGTTTTTGTGAGTGCAACGACGTGACAGTCATGGGTTTCTGCGACGGGGACTGCGATGTAGGCAGAGTCAGTGTGATAGGTCGCCCTGTTGCACTTGCTGATGTTGGAATATTGCGTACCATTTTTACATTACTTTGGCTGGATATAACAGTACGTGAAGTACCAACAGGTATGGGTGTGGCCGTTGTACCTGTCGAACCCACAATGCTAACAATGCCAGAAGAGCTGCCAGCGTTGCTCATAATAGTGCCAGCCGAGACTGTCCGCAAACTGGAGCCAGTTGTTACAATTATGATCTGCTGGTTGCCAATTTGCGCACCTTGCTTATTGGTTATAACAAACGCTGGTTTGCCACTCATCACGTTAGGCGCCACTTTTCCCATTTGCAAAATGTTTGAGTTCTTCATGATAAGTTTGCCACCGGCAACCGTATGAGGCGATACGAGCTTAAGCACATTACCGGACACGATTGGCTTCTGCTGTGTGCCAGTTCCACCAACACCTGATGAAGTTGCTCCAGTGGCCATAACATTTTTCGAATGCACTGTACCGCTGCCAGAAGTACTCTATTTAAAGTTTTAAATCTTGTTATATTTCGATTTTAATGTAGACATTACTTTGGACATTCCTTACCTGAACCTGGGAGCCATGAGACAATGGCTGATTGCAAACGGATATGGCTTGACCGGAACTTGACCCTTTTGCTAGATTGAAATTAACCTTGGGTAACGTTTGCACCGCCATCCCTCCACTGCTTGTCTTCACAAACTGTAGCTGAACGTTGGGCGCCAGAGTGAGTGGCTTTTGGATGAAATACTGCTTGCCACCCAGAGAAGTTGTCGATGTTGTGCCCACCATAGTGGTTGGCCCGCTTTGCTGTACCGTCGCGCTTGTCTGAACAGTCTTCAATATTGTTGTTGTGGCAGACGTACTTCCGCTACTGCTGGAGTTGCTGCTATACGTGGTTGCTAGGCGTAAAGCTTGTCCTAGACCCACGGTCGCCACGGTCATGTTAGGAATGAAGCGCAATGCTGCAGTTGCATTCGTATTCGTCCCAGTCGAAGGGCTAAGCATTATCGAACCACTTGGTGCCACAGAGGTTGCAACATGACCCACTGCCACACTGGTGTCTGTGCCAGCCGATGTGAAAGTGGGACCCGTGGCAATTTTGCCGATCATTGTATTGCTACGAAACTTCTGCAGAGTGCCGCCGGTGATGCCTGCTGTTGCGGTGCTACTTATGGTCGAAATTTGAGGCTGAACTGGAACTGTCGACGGTGTCAATGTGGTGGTAACATGGTTTCCTAAATGTGATGTCGGTGACGTTTGCTCGATTGGTGATTTGATTACATCCAGTACAGAGTGACTGGTCGTTGCAGTTGTAACACCCAGGTTAACAACCGAAATTTGGCTTTTTAGACTATCCTTTGAATCGTTGGAGGCGGCAACAGGTTGCTGGATATGATTCTGAGTTGGCTTGGCTGTAGTCGTTACTTGGGCTTGTTCAATCTTCTGGATTTGTAGCACATATGCCGCGGCAAACGTCGTTGCCGTCCACGAGAGCTCAAGAGCATGCGTTGAAGCCCGCACCAGCGCCACCTTAACAGCATACAGAGGTTTCGTAACCTCGAGATACCACAGGTCCTTGCAGCATACCTATATATATATATATATATATATATATATATATATATAGAAAATATTCTTGTAGTAGTGGTGTTATTATTTTTTTCGCAGCCGTAGGTATATAATCATATAATTTATATTTACTAATGCAGTACATTAAATATTAGATATTCAGCTGCCGTAAAAATAATAGTACTCATATAGGCTTTGAGAAGTCAAAAAATTTCCCAAATTTTTCTTAGTATATTTACTATCTATACTACTATTTGATATACTTTAAAACCTTTTTAGAAAAGAGTAAAAAAAATATATATATATATATATATGCTTATTTGAAATATTCTCTTGAGTACCTTTTATAAGTAATAACGATCTTGCAACAATCCAATGGAATCTACCTAATTTTGGCAGGAATCCAAGTTAAAGCTTTATACGGCATCCGAGATAGTTATCGTTTTTTGGATTAATTTCTGGGTTTAATTTTTGTTTGACACCACACCCAAAATCCTTTATTAGATTAAGGTAGGATGACTGGACTTACCACTATATGATGTGAACTTTGGCAACTTCTTCGGATCGTACTGTTAGTATGTCCAAATTATTGAAATATCCTCGGAATTAAATATATGATAGCTTAATTACATTAATATACAAAACAACACAATCCGTCACCGATGAAGAAAAAAAAATTCCTAAATCCAATTTCATAGTTTTGTTTGTATTTTTAAAAGAAAATTTCGATGATGGTAAATGTAAACGTTTGGTATGAAATGAAAACCGGTCAAAAAATATGTTTCTATTTTCTAGGACGTCTTCCCATTAAGTTTTTTTTTATTTAGAATGCCTTCTTCCTATTTGGATTCCATCTCAAAAGTACTAATATTTTCTAAAAAAAATGAATGGGATAAAGAAAATGATCAATATATTCTGAAACAGCAAACTAAATGTATTGCACAGTGCGTCTGAGCATGAGAGGGAGAGTTTTTTGTGTACCTCCTATCACTAAAAGTGTATGATCTCGTAAGTCGGCTGCATTGTACGATCTTCGGAAAATTGAGAAACCGCTGTGAAAATCTCTAATATATTCTTGATTAGCATGAATGAATGCCATACATGCGCAAATTATATTTATTTCAAACTTTAAGTTATACAAAAAGTTAAGTTATAGAAGCAGAAGTTAAAGTCGCGAAGAGTCCCCACTAAGGCAAAACAAATACGTTTTAACTAATCACTAATCACTAGAAAACGGCAAATAATATTTAAATATTTATTTTTATAAGAAATTATTAATATTTTTCTGAACCTAAAAATATGTTTCAAAATTATGAAAAATATTGAAATTATCCTCGATCGACATTCGAGAAATTGCTTGTTATAATTTTTCCGCAGCTGTATATATGTATATACTTATATATACTTATTTTATACGTATATGTATATAATATATCCTATATTATATACTATTGTGGATTAAAAGAAAATGTAGGAGATCATCTCACCCTAACCTGGTTGTTCCAAGCTTTGCGGTAACCGTCCCGTCCAGACCACACATACAGACGACTTTGTATGCCGACAGCGCAATGACCTGCCCTAGCCCGTGGCACGTTATCCTCGACGGTATCCACAGTTACATTCTCCCATGTCATTGTATCTAAAATATTGATATGTCTCAGAATCATTTAACCAAATCAATTAAGTTTACATGTAACGGAAATTGTGTTAGTCAACAAGAAACAGACAGAGTATTATTTGAGGTGAATTTAAGCGAGAATAGCGCCTACTGTTCTTCGGCTGGTTGTGACGAAAATATATTGTGAAATAATTGTGCAGTGTTGAAATAGAAAAGTGGCGTAGTGAGAGAGATGGCTTGCGAGTTAGTCAGCTTCTGAACGCACATCGGAGAACATTGCAGGCGACTTGCTTTGTCTAAACGGATATTCAGATACGGATATTTCCAGAGAGGAGAGCTCCCAACAACAAAAATTTATAAATAAATAAATAAAAATATGCAAATTATAAAAATTTATCCCAATACACTGGTGTTAGCATTAAGTTAAGCCCAAAGGTTGTCTTCCATAAAAATTACTTATTATTCTAGTGAATAGATTGTAATACAAAAAAATAAAATAAAAATAAATAAATAAACAAGTGAAGAAAGCTACAGTCGAGTGCACTCGACAGTAAGATACCATTTACCTTTCGCTGTTAAAAACTAATTCTTAATATTAATTACTTTTATTAGGCGAATAACAACGCATCGCATATTTTCGAGGACAAATTCACATGCATTGACGCTAATGGCACATGCCGACTGCACACTGACTACACGACGACTGTGCGTGCGCAGTCGGCGTCGGGCCTCTACTGCTGTGAGCGAAACTTCTCGTGCCTATAACTTCTATGTTTATTGTCCGATCGGATTTAAATTTATAGGGTTGGTAGATATTATTATTATCTACAATAATACCTAAAAAAAACTTCGGAAACTTTTCTGCTTTTCCTATAATTTGATTTACCGATTTACAAAAGATCCAAAAGTTGAAAATCAAACATTCTCCGTAATGTTACCAGGCACCTTACTTCCAAATTTGGTGCTTCTAGCTTTTCTAGTGTTCTTTTAAACTATAAAAATGTGTTTTTTAGAGGCGGTGGGCGTGGCATCCAAAAGTCTAAAATCCAACTTCTGCATAATGTTGCAAGACAACCCCCTACCAAATTTGGTGCGTTTATCTCTTTTCGTTATTGAATTATTTGGAAAAAATCGAAATACGCATTTATCGATTTGCGGAGGCGGTGGGCGTGGCACATCAAGTTTGAAATAAACTTCTTGTGTGTATTGAATACACGCACACTCCCACCAAGTCTGGTGCCTCTAGCTCTTTTAATAGCTGAGATCTGTGTGTTCATACAGACGGACAGACAGACGGATATGACCAAATCGACTCGGCTATTGATGCTGATCAAGAATATATATACTTTGTATGGTCTGCCACGCCTCCTTCTGCCTGTTACAAACATTTGCACAAAGTTAATATACCATTTTTTACCCATTTTCAATGGGTAAATGGTATAAAAAGAAACGCCTTCACTCCGAAAATTCATAATTTCGGTTATTACCTTTAATAATGAGCACACTATAATAACCAAAAAATTGCAGACATGGCAGACACATAATAATGTTGACACTCTCTGTAATCCGATTGCTCAATGAACAGATAAGTTATAATCGCGGGAAGTTTCCCATATGAAAGTATCAGCGACGCAGCAAAGTGCTGGCGTCAAAGCTTGCGTTTGACTTTAAGTATACTTTTAATTTAAAATCTTAAAGCTCTTAAAGTAGATTTTGGTTTGAGAGGCAGCGAATATGTTCGAAAAAGTACAATCTACAAAAATTCATTTAAATAACATTTATATATTTTCTTTCTACTTAGTATAGGTTTATTTACCTATATATTAGGGAGCAGGTTATTCATTTTTTGTGGTAATATTGATATTATCCATACGAAAAATTAAAAATATTTGACAACTTAAATTTAAATCTCTGTATATATGTAAAACAAATACGCACCTAAATCGAGAACAGCAAGTGTGTTGGTACATTTCCATTCCCTCTCAGTAGTTGCCTTGGAATCGTTCATAACCAAAGGGACCCAACCACCGAAAACGTACATCTTGTTAGCAATCATAGTGGAGCTGTGTAGAGAACGTGGAAGTGGGGCCTGTCCACGAGTGCGTGGCTTCTCCCAGGTCATTGAGTCTACAAAATAGATTTTAGTTTAAAATAATAAATGAAGTAATCTTGCGCCACACATACCCGTATTTAGTAGCCACAAGTCCCCTAAGCGGCAGCCACTCATCCCGCCATAGATGAGTAGACTAAGTCTTCCAGTATGTTTGCTCATAAATGAAATTCCAGTATGAGATTCACGCGGTGGCGGACTGTCGCCAAACGTTTTCGGAATGATCCATTTCCCGTTATGACTGTGAACTCCACGCGTGTCTAATATGTATAGATCATTAAGATATCTAATAAGTAATACCATAAATTAGTTTATTTTGTAAAAGCAAAATTTCACTTGATGGGAATTACTCACTTTGGAATATTATTTTTGGGATCTTCCGACTCGTTTGCTAGGCCACCGAAGAGAAAAATCTTTTCACCGACCATGGTGAAACTGTGACCCAGTCGTGGACAGGGTGTCAAACCATTGTCAGGCGATTCCGGATACATTTTTCTCCATTCCCATTTGGTTGCCTGCAGCTCATAGAGCTCATTTGAATATTTTCCATACTCGATCATCCCGCCGAAAACGAACATTCGAGTTCCCTCAACGACAAAGCCGTAGGCTGCACATCCGTTGGGCACATCCCCTTTCAGCACCGGTACATACCACTGGTTGGTGACTGTAAATGAAAATGGCTGTTTGAAATTAATGCAGGGGGCCTGAATACACATACATACCTGTGTTATATACATGCAGTTCATCAACAATCCCCTCGTTGCCTCCGCCAAAGACTACCATTAGTTCCTTGATATTGATCGCGCGGTGACCATGACGCGGACGTGGCTGTGGACCAGTTGGGTTGAGGACGCGCTTCCATCGAAAGCCCGTGTTATTGTTATTTATGATTTCCGGTTGATATCTATTGTCCATATTCATACGTGTCAGACAGTTGGATTCTTGATCTTGACCAGTCTTTACATGTTTATCGGCCACTCCAACTCCTACAGAGTCAGTTGGCCTAGTAAACTCGCAATTTTCCATATTACGCTGGCAACGCTCAACTTAGTCCCTGCCTGTTAGCGTAGATTTGTTTCTTCTGGACAAACCTAATTTCTCTATTTTTAATATAATTGTTTACGGATCAAATTCATTCTTTGAAGCACTGGCTGAAAGTAGCATTTAAATGTAATTTAAATTTCAAATTTATAGTCGAAGTGCATTAATTCTCGTAAGAGCACATCTTAGGTGTATATGAATATGAACATGCATATACACAAATTCCCACAAATTTACGTTGGGCTGGCAATGCTGTCAATAGACGCTTAATTAAATCAACTCCAGAATAATTTGTATGAAAGTATGAAATATTACATGATTTCTTTTTCAATAATATACACTCTCACCAAATTTACAACTTCAACTTTGTTTACAATAAAATTTAAGTCAACAAATACAATGTCAACCGACCAATAAACACACAGTGTGCCAAAAAGGTCTAGAAAATGACGACGCATAGATATAAAACTGGTTGCATGTAGTGAACTACTACTGAACTGGTTCCGAAAAGTAGTGGTTTGCTTGTGCTCCGTGAACGAGTCTGTCATAGGGCTGAAGAATTGATTCATTTATTCTGTTCAAAGACATTTATTTTAAACAAAAAAATGTCAATTGTAAATATTTCGTAAAATAAGAAAATAATCATTGAACGATGAACGTAAAGACAGTTGTAGAATACTAATCTGATTCAAATAAATACCGGCTTGCGATAGAAAAATTTCATTAACTTAGTACCTATTAGCACTGCCTTTTCATTCGCTCAGTTCAAAAACGATGTATTTATTATTCGTTTCGTAAGCGAGCGAAGAAAATAATTTAAATTAAATTAAAGAAAATAAATAGGCTCTGCTTTTACAATTATTGCGAATTTATTAATTTGCTATTCCATGTGTTTGAGTAAAATCGTCAAGTGAGTAACGCCGTTTAAATAGCAGGTAATTGAGTAAACAATAAATTTTATTAAATTCCACATGTTCAGTAGAGTACAACTCCTTACGAAGAACTGTGCTCAGAATATTATAGTATTTGAAACAGAGTAAGAGGTACATAGCAGTCGACACCATTGACTTTAGCTGTAAAAAGTCTGTATGTACAGAAACAGTTTAGAGAGAAGATATGCACTCTTGTTTGTTCTTTTCTTCTTCTAGCTTATCTCTCAGAAAAAAGTAATGCCGCAGTAATATCGTAATCAAGTCAAACAAACGAGCGATAAGTTCAGCAGAGCGATAAGTCGGGCAAATAACTTGACTACCTGTTCTGTCACTTGAGATATGAGAGTATACGCGTATAAGTATTTTTGATTGCATGTTCGGAAAGCTTTAAATAGAACGTTTCTGTAAATCAGCGCCCAGTCTAATTAGTAAATGTATTACTCTCGGTTACTCGGTTCTTCTGGCCAACCGAACAAACTTATAAATCAGTAGTTTTAATAATGTGAGTTGTTTGAACGTTTAATCTTAACAGTAAAGAACAAATTTTCACAATAAATAAACTTGGTGTAAAGAAGGCAATTGTTATCTATGTTAATATTTTTATTAAGACAACATGTTTTCAATAATGAATCCTAATTACCGAACTGATAGTTACCCGCCGTGTTTCTTCTATCTCGCTCTGAAAACACTCTGCCAAAATTTTAAATTATTTTCAATTGGTGTAACAATATAATATTTATAAATAACGTATGTTGCTTGTCATTTTTATAAATGAAATTGAAGGTTATATTAATTATTAAATTAAATTATTCATTTCAAATATGTATGAGCACTTGATATCGATAAATCCCAATTGTATGATTTAACATAATATGGCACTTTCCCATTCCTGGTAAGTGCGCAACCTCATTTAGTTCTTTCATGAAGCTGGTCACACTGTGTACATTTGTGTATACCTTGCAGTTATTCATTTTGCTGGCTAAGAAATTAAACATTTTCCTGGTAAAAATTTTTTTATTATAAATATATATAGCAACATTATCTATCAATATACCTTTAAAACTTTTCACGAGCTTGAAAAACTAGACATATTTTGGACTACATATAACTTCGCGAAACAGCTCCCAAATCCTATAAATAGCTTGTTCGCATTACAGGTTTAATTAATTAATGCACGAGTTTTAAAAAAAAAAACCTAATGTTTAGTGACCAAAAGTATATCTAGTCTCGTTGACATTGACATCTGCACACACATATCTAGCTGTCCTGTATGCATATGTACACGCCCATACATAGATACTAAAAGTGATATCATCCAATTGACTGGTTTTTGATCGGGTCTGGGGCCATCTTGTAATATTAGTTTAGCGTTTACAATCGATACAATTGACTCATAATCAATATATTTTATGTATACGTACATATAATTGTGTGCTAAAATATATGTTCACATATGTGCATATTTCCAAATTTATGTATATCTGCATCTGTATTCGTACATATTTACATATGTACGTATTTGAAATCAGAAGCCGCCAGCCAAGAATGCCAATGCCAATATCTACATACACATAAACAAGTACATATATTACCATTTATGTATTTGAAAATGTAAGTGTTTATACTTTAAAACTATGATCCGGGAGTGACGTAATTTTCGTAGTGCGACGCGCAGATTCCATAAAATATATACATATTATTTAATATTCTTATAATGCTCTTTAATAGTCTCGATGAAAGATTTTGCAAAAAAGGGCACGCCTACGTTAATGTTTGCTTCCTCATCATCACTGGCGTATACAATAGGGGTATATTTACAATTTTGAAAAAAGATTACTCCCTATTATAAGTGTTGATATCATACAGTATGTATAAAATTACTTTTCTCAGTTATCCAGTTTATTCCAGCTTCGATGCTAAAACTATTACCGAAGACAGCATATATTGGGTCTATAACTACGTGCGGATTTTTTTTTTTCAAACTTTGAACGTTTATTTAAGAAAATCATGACAATAGTATTTTTTAAAGTATTTCTCATCTGAAGATATGACTTTTTCCCCTCTTTCTGGCAATTTGTGGATTCCATCCCAAAAGAAATGCGCTGGCTTGACGGCCAAGAACGAATCAAGCCAATTTCTGATACCCTGTTCTGATGTGAACCGTATTCCAGTGAGAACGTTCTGCATCGACTGAAACAAATGATAGTCAGAAGGGGCAAGGTCTGGGCTAAAAGGCGGGTGGGGTAACACTTCCCATCCATTGTTTTCCAAATAGTTTTACGGTATAACAACATGGGGCCGAAAATAATTGCATCGTGCCTGGTCGCATATTCCGTTTCGTTTCGTTTTTCGGCTATTGCTCTTTTCGAACGGATTAGCTGTGTTCGGTAGCGTTCTCCATTGATAGTTTCACTCGATTTTAGCAGCTCATTTTACAGCACACCCTTCTGATCCCACCAAATACAGAGCATTACCTTTGCGCCATGGATATTCGGCTTTGCGGTCGAACTGCTGGTTGGCCGGTTTTCACATATGACTTTCTGCGCTTGGGGTTGACGTAATGGGTCCATTATTCATCACCAGTAACAATCCAATGCAAAAAAGACTTTCTTTTGTGGCGTTCCAACAGCATTTCGGACATGCAAAATCGCCTTTCAACGTCTCTCTGCTTGAGTTCATTTAGAACCCAATTTCCTTGCTTTCCAATGTATCCGGCTGCTTTCAAACGTTTTGCAATAGCTACTTGAGTGACTCCCAAAGATTCTGCGAGCTCTTGTGTTCGGCAACAATGTTCATCGAGTAATGCTTCCAGTTCGTCATCTTCACATTTTTTTGGATGCCCAGGACGTTCTGCAACTTTCAAGTCAAAATCGTCACTTTTAAATCCCACTTTTGGCACGTTCGCTCAGCATGTTCACCATAAGCTTCTAACAAAATAAAATGACTTCCGGCAGCATTTTTCTTTATATTGGAGTAATGAAGAAGAACTCCCCGCAAAAACACTTTTCCAGGCACAAACTTCGACATATTTGAGTGCATCAAAAATAATGTTGTTTACGCTTCAAATGAACGACATATGTATACTGAAACAGATGCACAATAACATTAGCTTTCGAACGCATGTCTGGAATATTGAAACAATGGTAGAATAGTCATGCGGCGCCATCTCTTAGCAAACCGCATGAATTAGTGGTAATTGCGTTGTGATCCGCTTTTCTTTAAATTTTTACAGTATCATTGTTGAAATTAAATTTTACTATTAGAGAGCCTAAACCAACCAGTTAATAAACCTAAACCAACCAGTTAATAAAGCTTATTTTTCTTTGATTTGAGTTTAACACGTTTGTGCTATTTGCTGTGTATGTTTAAAATGTGTTTTACATTCGGGTTCAATATCTGTGATTTTTGGAAGCTGTGAGTCTTATAGATGGAAAAAGGGTCAATAACAATGTCGTGATTAGCAGGTTTTTTTTACCATTTACCCAAAATGGTATATTAATTTTGTGAAAATGTATGTAACTGGTAAAAGTCGATTTGGTCATGTCCGTCTGTATGAACGCACAGATCTCAGCTATTAAAAGAGCTAAAGGCACCAGACTTGGTAGAAGTGTACGTGTATTGAAAACACAGATCGAGTTTATTTCAAACTTGATGTGCCACGCCCACCGCCTTCGCAAATCGATAAATGCGTTTTTTGATTTTTTGCAAATAATTTAATAACGAAAAGAGATAAACGCACCAAATTTGGTAGGAGGGTGTCTTGCAATATTACGCAGAAGTTGGATTTTAGACTTTTGGATGCCACGCCCGCCGCCCCTATAAAACGAATTTTTTAAATTATAGGAAAACTAAAAAAGCTAGAAGGTAATGTTACGCAGAATGCGGATTTTTAAATTTTGAATTGTAAATCGGTAAATTAAATTATGGGGGAAGGAAAGTTTCCGATCGGACAATAAACAAATAATTTATAGGCGCGAGAAGTTTCGCATACAGCAGCAGAGGCCCGACGTCGACGCCGACTGCGCACGCACTCCGAAAATATGCGATGCGGTCTTATTAGTTCGCCGAACATAAGAAATTAATATTAGGAATTATTTTTTAACAGCCAAAGATAAATGGTATCTTACTGTCGAGTGCACTCGACTGTAGCTTTCTTCTCTTTTTCATTCTAATCCACTTAAGAATTTTTTATGTAGCTGGTATAATCTTTGTTATGTTATTGTCAGAAAAGCTGTGAATGGATTTTTAACATTTAATTATATGCTTATACAGCTCCGAAAAAAAATAGCACCACCACGACAAGAAATGTTTCAAAGCTCTACTGGGCTCATTTTAATATTTTCATACCTTTGTAAAATACTTTAAGGCTTAGAAAACTATAATATTGAAGAATAAATAATTTAAGATAGTTCTTAAAATTTAAAATACTCGGTTAAAAAAAATACGTATAACCGCTTACGCATATCTTCTGAAAATACTTGTTTTGCGATGTTATGTTTCAGTAAAAAGCAACTGAATTATAGATTTGACTTCTCTTTAACTATTTCGATAATTAACTGCTTAGAGTTAGTTTAAACTTAATAAAGTAATGGGACTTGAAATACCCTATATATTGTTAAATTGGAGTCTTATTTAAGACTTATTCTCAAAAAGAAAATCCCGAAGATAGGTATTCCGATTGTTCGTTAATGTTATGAAAAGCCATAATAATCACGAATAGGGTTATTAACTCTACCAACTCTAACCAACTCTAGTAAAATGGAAAATTTTTGGATGAAAATGGTTTACATTAGTATGTTTTATTATTTTTGGCATCAGACGTCTTCGTAATTGTGAAAACTGTCGAGAAACGAAAAACAAAAATTTTTAAATTGCACTAGTCAGTCAATATTGTTTTTCAAGGTCCATTACTATGTTTTAGCCAAGTAGGCTTAGGAGTAGGTCTAATACATGGTGTATTATCTGAATGGATCGATAAACCCATTCCAAAATTGAACGTTTACATACAGTGGCGGGCAAAACTGTACATACGACGCCTTTTTTTTTATAATTTTGGCCTTCCAGAAGCTATCACAGAAAAGCTAATGATGCAGTTTTTTTTAAAATATTTTTAACGGGAATTCCCAAAACATTATACATTTTTAACAAAAACCTTCAAAGTTATTCTTATAAAACATAAATAGACGTTTTTTTAGCCAAGTTTTTTCAATGTTCAAGTACTTTCTAAAAAATTATTAAAAATTATCTATTCATCCGAAATTTTTATTTCAATACTAGCAAACCCGGCGAACTCCGTTTCGCCACCAGATGGCTATATTTCTCCCAGTCGTTCTCCCAGTCCCTCTCCTAGTCCCTTTCCCAGTCCCTCCCCCAGTCGCTCTTACAGTCGCTCTCCCCAGTCCCTCTCCCAATTCTTTTCCCAATCCTTCTCCCAATCCTTCTCCCAATCCCTCTCCCAATTCTCCCAGTCGCACTCCCAGTCCCTCTCCCAGTCGCTCTCAAAGTTCTTCTCCCAGTCCCTCTCCCAGTCGCTCTCAAAGTTCTTCTCCCAGTCCCTCTCCCAGCCCCTCTCCCGTATATAACATTTTTGAAAAGAATTTTTTGATAATTTTTTAAGAGATTTTGTAATCAAATTTATTGCTTAATAATATTTTATTTATTTATTTTTATTTTCAAGGAACCTTTGACGAACACGTCAAAGTATAACACACCTAAACACTTTATTTGTAATACATAAACAGTCTTCTTTTGTTCACCAAGCAGCAAGGTACTTTTATTTATTTTAAAATAAATTAAAGTTCCTTGCTGCTCGGTGAACAATATTAGACTAACTATTTATTATGTAAACTGTGTATAGGTGTGTTTTACTTTGACGTGTTCGTCAAAGGTTCCTTGAAGTGGCCGGGAAAATTTGTATGGGAAAAAGAGAATGACTATTTTTAGGGTTTATCCACAAATAATTATAATTTAAAACCATAAAAAAACCATCCATGACAAAAAAGCAAACTCAGTTGATTTGGTGGCAGGCATTTTTTTTTAATTTTGATATGACTTGAAGTCATAAAAAGCAGATAACAACATCGAAACTAATACAAAAGAAACGCACAGGTTAGTGGCCGAGGGATTTTAAAATAAATAAAACTACCTTGCTGCTCGGTGAACAAAAGTAGACTATTTATGTATTTCAAATAATGTATATAGGTGTGTTTTACTTTGACGTGTTCGTCAAAGGTTCCTTGAAGTGGCCGCGAAAATTTGTATGGGAAAAAGAAAATGGTCATTTTTATGGTTTTCCTTGCAATAATTCTCGCCGTGCAAACCATCCTTGAACTTCAACGAACCATTTAAAAAAAAATTTGGGCAAATTGGTCCAGGCGTTGTTGAGTGATGCACTTACCGACACATTTTGTGATTCATTTTTATATAATAGATTATATTATTATTTTCGGATCCTAAAAAGATAACAAGAGATGGAGATGTGCTCACGACGTGCTTTGAAATATTTCTTGAATTGGTGGTGTTATTATTTTTTCGCAGCTGTAGCTAAACATATTTTTCACAATATTCATATAACATATTGAACCCATTTTAAAATTCATCCATATATATCTCTACCTAACATAACTAGCTCCCGTTTACTGTACAGAATTCATAAAGATACTACAATAATATTAATTTCTTTCTGTGAATGAAGAAGATATTTCTTAAGAAGTACATTTTTGTTAATTTTCTGATTCCAATTGTAAGCACTGATAAAAAGAAGTTCGATTTTATAAAGTCTATTATAGATAATCAGTAAAAACTGCCCTCTGCAAAGTCCAGTGCATCATAAAATAATATTAAGACGTCATTGGTTGCTTCATGACATTATGATATGACTTATCTTTACTGACGTAAGCCCGCCATTGCGTTCATAAATAATAACAGGCATTGAATGAATGAATTTTGTGTGTTCAACTATTTATTCGACTTTATAACCATCTAAAAAAAAAATAAATAATTTGGTTAGGAACTAAACTAATTAAATATAATATAATATATATAAATATAATGAAATAAAAAAAAAACAGGTGAAGGAAGCTACAGTCGAGAGCACTCGACAGTAAGATACCATTTACCTTTGGCTGTTAAAAAATAATTCTTAATATGAATTACTTTTATTCGGCAAACTAATAACAACGCATCGCATATTTTTTAAATCATTGACGCTAATGCCACATGCCGACTGCACGCTGCGCATCGATCACTTTGTATACCAGGTTCGATTCCCAGTCAGTCCATGTTTATTTTTGAATTGCTAAAAACAATTGGTCTTTCATATTTTTTTGCATCACCCATGCTCGCCAATTTTCTTAAAAAAAAAATAAATATATATATGTATATAGTTTTTTCGGCAAAATCAATTTATTTTATTAAAAATAGTCTCCTTCTGCCTTAATACAGCTTTTTGCACGGTCCAAAAGCATGTCGAACGAGTGTTTTACCTCGTTGCCCGGTATGGCCGCCAGAATGCCGGTGCAAGCCTTTTGAATGGTCTCTACGTCTGCATAACGCTTTCCTTTTATCGGCAAATGCATTTTTCCGAAAAGGTAGAAGTCGCACGGTGCCATATTAGGTGAATACGGGGAGTGGTTGGTGCTTAAAATGTTATTTTTTGACAAATAGTCGGTCACAAGCGTCGATCGATGAGACGGCGCATTATCGTGCAACAAACTCCAACTTCCATCTTCGCGATATTCGGGCCGAACACGTCGAATACGGCGCACCAAACGCTTCAAAACTCCAAGGTAGAATACCGCATTAACGTTTTGGCAGGGTGGAACAAATTCTTTGTGGACAATACCCTTGGAATCATAAAAAAAATCAGCATTGTCTTAACTTTTGACTTCTCCAGGCGCGATTTTAACTTTAACTTTTCTAACTTCTTTGTTTATTGTCCGATCGGGTTGTAATTTATACGTTAGATCAGTATCAGTGTGAGAATGTCAAAAAAATGTTTGGTTATTTTTCTACTTTTCTTATAATTCAATAAAGACGATTTATAAAGGCGTGGCATCCTAAAGTTGTAAAACCGCGTACTCTTACTAGGGACCTTACTTCCAAATTTGGAGCCTTTAGCTTTTCCAGTGTTCTTATAATTAAAAAAAATTCGTTTCATAGGGGCGGTAGGCGTGGCATCCAAAAGTCTAAAATTCAATTTCTGCATAATATTGAAAGACACCCTCCTACCCAATTTGGTGCGTTTATCAATTTTCGTTATTGAATTATTTGCAAAAAATAAAAAAACGCATTTATCGATTTGCGAAGGCGGTGGGCGTGGTACATCAAGTTTGAAATAAACTCGATCTGTGTTTTCAATACACGTACACTTCTACCAAGTCTGGTGCCTTTAGCTCTTTTAATAGCTGAGATCTGTGTGTTCATACAGACGGATAGACAGATGGACATGACCAAATCGACTCGGCTGATGCTGATCAAGAATATATATACTTTGTCTTGGTCTGCCACGCCACCTTTTGCCTGTTACATACATTTTCACAAAGTTAATATACCATATCTTACCCATTTTCAATGGGTTAATGGCATAAAAAATTGAAAATATAATAAAAATAAAAAATTGTATTAACATAGTTTGCGTTTTCTTTAGTAGTTTTCTTTAATAATAGACAATTTCAAAGGTATGAAAATATACATAAATTTAGAAGATATATTTTTGGAGTATATTTTTGTCTATTTTCTGATAAAAGAAATTCGATTTTATAAAGTCCTATTATAGATAATCAGTAAAAACTGCCCTCTGCAAAGTCCAGTGCATCATAAAATAATATTAAGACGTCATTGGTTGCTTCATGGCATTTTGATATGACTTATCTTTACTGACGTAAGCCCGCCATTGCGTTCGTAAATAATAACAGACATTGAACGAATGAGTTTTGTGTGTTCAACTATTTATTCGACTTTATAACCATCTAAAAAAATAAATAATTTGGTTAGATCTTAACAAAAATAAAAAAATGTTATCGACGTAGTTTTCGAGATAGTCGCCCTCATTAGTAGTTTTCTTTAAAAGGTATAAATATATTAAAAAATGTATTAATGTATTACATTATAAATATGCCTATTACAAATTTACAGTTAAAATTATTTACATACTCTCACAGTCATAACAAATGGCCACAATCGACGGAAGACCGGCGCAATATGGGATATCACTTAAGCAGTTACGCGAGCTCATGGAACATCGCGGTAGGGAAGGTGTCTGCAAAATAAGTGAATTCGGTGGAATTCATGAGCTATGCAAAAAACTATACACATCTCCAAATGAAGGTAAATCTTAACAGTAAAAATAAATATTTTAAATATATATATTTGTTTTTTGCGTAGGCCTTAGCGGGTCGAAAGTTGATGAAGAGCACAGACGTGAAACGTTCGGCTCGAATGTAATACCACCAAAACCCCCAAAAACATTTTTAACGCTCGTCTGGGAGGCGCTTCAAGATGTTACACTTATTATTTTAGAGGTAGCTGCGTTAGTATCACTTGGTCTCTCATTTTATAAGCCCGCCGATGAGGATGCGCGTACGTTAATCTATTTAATACTATTTGTATAAGTTGGGTATTTCAAAACCTTTTTTCTAAACTTAATTTATAGCTTTGCTTCAAGAAGAAGAGGAACATCATGGTTGGATCGAGGGTCTTGCTATACTTATATCAGTCATTGTAGTCGTTATTGTTACGGCTTTTAATGATTATTCAAAGGAACGACAATTTCGCGGGTTACAGAGTCGCATCGAAGGAGAGCACAAGTTTTCTGTGATTCGCGGAGGTGAAGTTTGCCAAATATCAGTCGGTGACATTCTTGTCGGTGATATTGCACAGATTAAATATGGTGACCTGCTGCCAGCCGATGGCTGCCTTATACAAAGCAACGACCTTAAAGTATATCGGAATTTTAGTTGCATTAAATTCAGAACTCTAATATTTTTTCTATGCTTTCAGGTGGACGAGTCCTCGTTGACTGGCGAATCAGATCAAGTTAAAAAAGGAACTGATGTCGATCCAATGGTATTATCAGGAACACACGTAATGGAAGGAAGCGGAAAAATGGTTGTTACGGCTGTTGGTGTCAATTCTCAGGCCGGTATTATTTTCACACTACTTGGTGCTGCAGTAGATGAACAGGAGGCTGAAATTAAAAAGATGAAAAAGGGTATGTGCTTGTAAATAATGTTTACATATTCATTCCAATTCAGAGTCGAGATTTTAATTAATGCTTATGACAATAATTAATGTTAGATCGTGTGTAATTTCTACGAGAAACTATTTGTTTTTTTTTTTCAAAATTTGTTAAACTGTAGCTCCCAAACAAAATAACAAATGTTACATTATTACTTTTTCAGTATAAACACACTAAATATGAACATGAATATATATTGATAATTGTTATACATACCTTTTACCGATAATCTATAATCTTTATATTGTTTATGTTTTATTTTTATTTTTCCATATTCGAATTGTCATACGTGAATTGCATGATGTGAATCGATTGACCCATCTTTGAACTCCTTCATCTACCTTTAAAAATCAACCAATTATTCGATCAACCAACCGACAATAAAAAAACCAACCAATCAAACTACATCCAAACACGCAAAATGTCATAAAAAATGGATCGATGAATGTAATTTCAATAACTCAGAAGCTAAAAAGGCGAGCAAACAAAAAAGCAAGAGCTTGACAGGTGAAATACTTTTGTATTTAGAATTACTTTCAATTAACAATTCCAATAACCAACTTACAAAATCGGCAAATGGAAGTTGCAATAACAAACAGGCATTAACATGATACTATCTACTAAAACAATTTAATTTTATATACCCTATTTCAAAACGCGCAAAATTTTTTTTTATGTTAAAGATCCCAGTCTGTTTTTTTTTTTTTTAGCAAATATTAATATCTAACTTAAACCAATATAGACTTGGTCTAGCAAACCCCAAAAATATGGTAGAAGACTTAATGAAATGCCTTAAATAATTGTCTTTAGCCGTGTAATATCAATTTTAAGATATAATACATATCAATGTTTATCCATTTAATTATTTACCAAATATGATATATATAATTGAAATAAGAAAAAAGAGTTAAGATTCTATAAAGAAAAGTATATATACAGATGAAAACGATGGTCGCACCCCAGTGAAAGCAACATGTAATGCACCTACCATACGTGATGCTGGAGGTCATAGTGAATGTATAAAATCTGAGTCGGATGGCAATCACTTACAACAACCTTCAACATCGGCTGCCGAAACGGGTCACAAAAAGGAGAAGTCTGTGCTGCAAGCCAAGCTTACAAAGTTGGCTATACAGATTGGTTACGCAGGCTCCACCATAGCCGTACTCACCGTCATCATTCTCGTTATTCAGTTTTGCGTCAACACGTTTGTAATTAATGGAAAGCCATGGAAGAATACCTATGCTAATAACTTGGTCAAACATTTGATTATCGGTGTTACAGTATTGGTGGTGGCAGTACCAGAAGGCCTACCCCTGGCCGTAACCTTATCGCTTGCCTACTCAGTAAAGGTAAGTTTAAACATAATTAGCTTCAAAGCAACACATGAAATAAAAGCTATGGTCAATACTATTTCACCCATCCTATGTGCCCAAGCGGTCAGTGTGAGACTCAAAATTTGAAATAAACTATCTGCGTATTTTCAATCTGTAAATGGTATAAAAATTGGAAACACATAATATGTGTTTATTGACAATAATAGCAGATAAACTATTTGCACTGACTAGAGTCCAATACTTATAAAATGTATATGTATATTAAATTACTGTTACCAAATGTATTATTAAATTTAAATTTCTTTCTTTCGTAGAAAATGATGAAAGATAATAATTTAGTACGTCATCTGGATGCGTGTGAAACAATGGGGAATGCAACTGCAATTTGCTCCGATAAAACTGGAACGTTGACAACCAACCGTATGACAGTAGTTCAGTCCTACATATGTGAGAAACTTTGCAAAGTACTGCCCACTCTAAATGATATACCACAGCACGTGGGAAATCTGATAACCATGGGCATTTCGGTAAATTCTGCGTATACCTCCAATATAATGGTGAGACTGCACTAATTACCTTAGATACCCTAAATATAGCATACTAATTTTGCGACTTACAGCCTGGCCAAAATCCTGGTGATCTACCAATACAAGTTGGAAATAAAACGGAATGTGCTCTCCTGGGATTTGTACAGGGATTGGGCGTTAAATATCAATCAATCCGTGAAGAAATTCCTGAAGATAGATTCACTCGTGTTTACACTTTCAATTCTGTTCGGAAGAGTATGGGAACTGTGATACCTCGTCCAAATGGTGGATATCGATTGTACACTAAGGGAGCTTCGGAAATTATAATGAAAAAGTTGACAAACCAGAATGATTCTGTAGCTTTTAACTGACTTTTAACTTATTTAAGGTGTGCATTTATATATGGACACGAGGGCACGTTGGAGAAGTTTACACGAGACATGCAGGAACGTTTAATTCGAGAAGTTATCGAGCCTATGGCTTGTGACGGTCTGCGTACTATTTCCGTTGCATATCGGGACTTTGTACCTGGCAAAGCAGCAATCAACGAGGTGCACATCGATGGTGAACCCAACTGGGACGATGAGGAAAACATAATGACAAATCTGACTTGCTTATGCGTTGTTGGCATTGAAGATCCTGTACGCCCAGAAGTACCAGATGCCATCCGGAAGTGCCAACGCGCTGGCATAACTGTTCGCATGGTGACAGGTGACAATATAAATACGGCCCGGTCGATAGCAAGTAAATGTGGAATACTGAAGCCAAATGATGACTTTCTCATTCTGGAGGGTAAAGAGTTTAACAGACGCATTCGGGACACCAATGGCGATGTAATTTGTGTATTTAATCAGCCGTCGAAAAATAGTTACAATTTGTTTGACTCTTTCTAATAGATTCAACAGCATCTCATCGATAAAGTTTGGCCAAAGCTGCGTGTACTGGCACGATCTTCCCCTACTGACAAATACACACTAGTTAAAGGTACGTAAGTCGCTGTAACTTTTACAACAGAAATTTGATATCTTTTTTAATTTCTTAGGAATGATTGACAGCACTGTGACTGATAATCGAGAAGTAGTTGCAGTAACAGGCGATGGTACAAACGATGGTCCAGCTTTGAAGAAAGCTGATGTTGGATTTGCTATGGGCATAGCCGGCACAGATGTTGCCAAGGAGGCATCTGATATAATTCTGACTGACGACAATTTCAGCAGTATTGTCAAGGCCGTAATGTGGGGACGCAACGTATACGATTCAATAGCAAAGTTCTTGCAGTTTCAATTGACAGTGAATGTTGTAGCTGTCATAGTGGCATTTATTGGTGCTTGTGCGGTTCAAGATTCGCCTCTTAAAGTAAGTGGTTCATTGTGTATAGTAATGGTGTTATCGTTTTCGTGACTTATGCTCTTTTTGATGCAAAGGCTGTCCAAATGTTATGGGTTAATTTGATCATGGACACATTAGCATCACTTGCTTTAGCGACGGAAGTGCCAACGCCAGATTTATTGCTGCGTAAACCTTATGGTCGTACAAAGCCTCTTATATCACGTACAATGATGAAGAACATTTTGGGTCAGGCCCTCTACCAGCTTGTCATCATATTTGGATTATTATTTGTCGGTAAGTTATACATAGCATTAAAAAAAAAAAAGAAATAATTGTAAAAAATTCGGTATACTGGCCCAACTACTACCACGTATTTATTCACCGCTTCAAGAAACTCCAGAATTAATTATTGCGATATCAAAAACTGTTATTTATACATCTATGTGAATATAGGTATTGATTAACCACAGTTTTAAGATGCAGTCCAGAATTAAATTTCAGACGGGTAGCTTAACTTTTAGTAGTCGTAATGCGAGCAAAAAAATCTATAGAATCGATATACGCTTTCACACTTCAGACGCATCCTTTTATTTGTTATCCTTAACATTTTTACATTTTTGTATTATGGAAATGCAATCAAATTTTTACTATGATTAGGTAAAGTTGACAGCAAAAATTCAAAACGGTAACATTTGATAAAGTAACGACTAACAATGAAATAAAATAGTTATTTTAGCGATAACATTGCTTTAATTTTTGTTATTCACGTCAATATGGGTTCAGAGAATGTACTCGGATAATTTTCTACATAAACATATGAAATTAAGGCAGTTCAAACTCTTATCCAATAGGGATCCGAAGAATGATTGAATTCTATTCATTAGTAGCCACAAAATCCAAAGTAGGTGCCTTATTCTAGAACGAAAAATATTCGAAACTCAAATTCAAATTAAAATTGAATTGTTATCATTATACAAAATAAAACATGTTTGTTGGGATTTGATGATGATGCACACTATTTAATTAATTTAACATAATGTTGCATTGAAGCATTTAGTTCGGGTATTGGTCCAATATTTTGATTAATGGGCAAAATATAAACTTCCTATTACGTCAAGTTATTTATCAATACGATCTTTACCTACTCTGAATTTCCGTTAAAGTGCGATTTGTCTGTACAAGGAACATTCATTATGTCTGTAAATTAAAGGGAACATGATTGAATTGCCCTTACAATCGCCAGACTCAAACCCTATAGAACACCTTTAGGAGATATTAAAGAATGGAAACGCTGGCTAAAAGTCCCTTGTGTTTCGAATGGAACTCTATTGATCCTTAAGATTCTGCGAAACTGTCTGATTTCTTGGGTCGGCGAAGCTCCCAATTTTCTAAAAATTTGGATGTTTCAAATCTTTTAGCCTCAAACAATTAAAAATATTAATTTTGTTTTATTGATTTAGTTTAACTATAAAACTATTTTTTAAATTATGAGAGCTAAGAAGTTTCTCAAATACTCTTTTATGGATAGCATTCTGGTGTGAAGGTTTTTTTTAATGATACGTGAAATTCGAAATTTGTCAATAAATTTTGAAAGTTATTTTTTTGGTAGAAGTTTTGCAATGTAACATTAATGTTATCTACATTTGTGGGTGGGTTTAATGCAATGACGAAAAAAATATCGGTGTATCTTCTTAATTTAATGATACTCATATGCAAATAAGAGTCCTGGTAGTTCTGGAATTGGAGAGAAAGAAGTGTAAATTGTAAATTGTGAACTGTAGCTTTCTTAACTTTTTATATTAGGTGCGCAAATAAGTTTCCGGCGTTTTCTGTAAAAACTTAAGGATTTATTGTGAAATAACGGTACATTACGTTTCATTCAAAGTATTGTCCCTTGCTAGACACCACTTTTTCCCATCTTGCTGATAACATTCGAATACCACGCCTGAAGAAATCTTAATCTTTAGAAGAAATCCACGAATCGAACCACTTTTGGGTATCCTCATATGTTGTGAAGTGCTGATCAGACAGACCATGTGCCATCGAACGGAATAGGTGGTAATCAGAAGGGGCAGGGTCTGGCGAATACGGCGGGTGGGGTAGAACCTCCCATTGCAATGTGTTTAAGTAGGTTTTTACGGGTGCTGCAACATGTGGACGAGCATTATCATATAGGAGAATAATTTGATCGTGTCTGGAGTAGTAATGAGCACGTTTTTCCTTCAGTGCTCGGCTCAATCTCATTAATTGTGTTCGGTAGAGTGCTCCAGTAATGGTTTCGCTCGGTTTCAGCAACTCATAGTACACAACACCAATCTGGTCCCACCAAATACACAACAGGAGTTTCTTTCCATGAATATTCGGTTTGGCCGTCGAGGTCGAAACATGGCCGGGTTGTCCCTATGATCTTCTCTTCTTCGGGTTATCGTAGTGGATCCATTTTTTATCCCCAGTCACTATACGATGCAAAAAACCTTTTTTCTTTTGCCTAGCAAGCAGAATTTCACTTATGCAAAATCGACGTTCAACGTGTCGGGGCTTCAATTCGTATGGGACCCAATTTCCTTGCTTCTGAAAAATTCCCAACGATTTCAAGCGATGTGGAATGGCTTGTCGAGTTACACCTAATGTAAGTGCAAGGTCTTTTTGCGTTTGGGCGGAATCCTCGACCAATAACGTTTCTAATTCTACGTCTTCGTACACTTTTGGCCTTCCACTGAGTTCTTTATCTTCAACGTTAAAGTCACCGTTTTTGAACTTCTAAAACTACTCACGGCAACTTCTTTTACTCAAAGCAGCCTCACCATATGCTTCCACGAGCAATAAATGCGCTACAGCGGCAGATTTCTTCAAATAATAGAAGTAAATCAAAAGTTCCCGCAAATGACGCTTATTTGGTACAAAACAAGACATTTTTGCACAGAGAAAAGTATGTATAGCTAATACAAAGTGACTAATTTTTTGAGGTTATGTTGTTACCACGTACCACACTGAGACGTTCAACATCTGAAACTTTGCATATAACCTTCTAGTGGAGCCATCTCTTACCAAAACAGCGGAAACTTATTTGCTCACCAAATATGATTTACCCATTGGTAAATGGGTATTAACTTTGTGGAAATGTATGTAACAGGCAGAACGAGGCGTGACAGACCACACAAAGTTTATATATTCTTGTCTGTCTGTCCATATGAACACAAAGATCCAAACGCATCAAATTTGGTTGAAGGCTCCCTTACAACATTATGCAAAAGTTGAATTTTCGAAATTTGGATGCCACACCTACCGCCCCTATAAAACGATTTTTTTTAATTATAAGAACACCAAAAAAGCTATAAACCAAATACGGTAGTAAGGTCCTTGGTAACATTAAACGAATGCGGATTTTCAACTTTTGAATGCCACACCCACCGCCTCCAGAAATCGATTTTGTAAATAACAGGAAAAGTAGAAAAGTTACATTTACTATATAAATCCGATCGAACAATAAATACAGAAGTTAAACGCGCGCGAAGTTTTTTATACAGCAGTAACGCACGCACAGTCGTCGTGCAGTCAGCGTGCAGTCGGCATGTGCCATAAGCGCTAATGCATGTGAGTTTGTCTTCGAAAGTATGCGAAATATGCGATGCGTTGTTGTTAAGAATTATTAAGAATTATTTTTTAACAGCCAAAGGTAAATTTCTACTGTAGCTTTCTTCACTTGTTTAACTTGTAAAAATTATCGATTAGGTGACATAATTTTGGATATCGAATCTGGTCGTGAACAGGAATATATGTCTGGACCAACCCAGCATTTTACGATAATCTTTAATACATTCGTAATGATGACCCTCTTCAATGAAATTAATGCAAGAAAAATTCATGGACAACGCAATGTTGTAGAAGGTTTATTCACCAATCCTATATTTTATACCATCTGGATATTCACAATGATTTCACAGGTATGTGAAAAAAACCATATACACCAATACTATGCTATGAATCTAAGCAATGGACATTTATAGGTTGTCATTATTCAATATGGAAAGATGGCTTTCTCAACAAAAGCTCTGTCTCTTGACCAATGGCTCTGGTGCATATTCTTCGGCATCGGCACACTCGTTTGGGGGCAATTGATCACATCCGTGCCTACAAGAAAATTACCTAAAATCTTATCGTGAGTAAATATTATTGTTTAACTAGCTGAAAAAACAACTGCATTTACATATTATTTGCGGAATTTAATTATTATTAATTAATGGTAGTTTAATATTTGAAACATTTTCACCAATATGCATATGTATCCCAAGCAGATTACCGTTAGGACATTACACAATATGTATTTCAATACCTATGATTTTAATGCAGTAATAAGTTATATATTTGATTTGTGTTAAGCAACAGTATTGTTATTTTACGTATTTTGTATTCAATAAATTTACATAAAAGCATGTTATGAATTAAGTTTTAAGTTTAATTTATTTAGAATCTGGGTAATATATTAATTATGTTCGAATTGTTAAAATTAATAGTTAATGCAATGTATGTATATCATTCCAAGTTTGGATAAACAAATAATTTAACAACTTTACAGGTTATTGCACGTTATTTCTTTAATATTGATAAATCCCATATATAATGGAAAAAAAACATGGCGAAAGATTAAAGCACTTTGTTTGAATTATATTCAAACTATCAAAAATCACATTAGTCCCATGGCAACTATATTATTTATTGGTCTGGTCTGACTGTCAACAAGAAAGATAGAAGGACACGGCTGAATGGATTTACCTTTTGATGCTGATCAATACTACAACACTTTATTCGATCAAATATGCTTAATTCAGTGCATTACAAATATTTGTCCAAAATTGTAGTTCCCTTTACAATATTTTTTTTAGACTATACACTGACTTTTCAGAAACGAAAGAAATTGGTCTTTTCGAGCATGTGAGTAAATAAATAAGTATAAGTATTTTAGGGCAATTATATAAAAAGGTTCATTATATTGTCAATTGTGCTAACTTCTAAACCAAATGGCACTTATCATTATTCTTATTGGTTGTGGATTATAATTTTCCTTTTCAATAAAGATGAAATTAGAAATAAATAAAATTTGAGTATTTTATTTAGAATAACGAAGTAAATGAAAGATAACACCTAATATTTGAATATATTTATATTTCATATTTAAATACTCGATATTTTAGTATAATTACATATACAATAATTCTCTAATAGTATGTTAACATAGAGGGAGATATGAAATACAACTTTACACCGTTTTTCAGATGGGGACGTGGTCATCCGGAGGAATATACAGACGCCATGAATTTGGGTGAGGAACGATTTGACTCTATTGACTCTGACAAGAAACCAAGAGCCGGACAAATTTTATGGATACGTGGACTCACACGTCTGCAAACTCAGGTGAGTAGTTTCGTTTTGAATTTGAATGAAATATATATTTTCTTATATATATACAGCTCTGAAAAAAAAACAATAGCACCACCACCACCATCTGTATTTTAGATTCGACTTCTTTAACTATTTCTATAATTACCTGCTTAGTTAGTTGAAACGTAATAACCATTACTTTATTAAGTTTGAACTAACTAAGCAGTTAATTATAGAAATAATTAAAGAGAGAATTAATAACCCTAAATTTTGGTAAATTGGAGTCTTATCTTAGAATTATTCTCAAATAGAAAATTCCGAAGATAGTTATTCCGATTGTTTGTTAATGTTATGAAAAGTAATAATCTATAAGAAAAATGGCAGAAACGGCAGCAGATACGAACCCTGGTCAAGCTAACGGTTTATAGTTGTTTTAATGGCCGCACAGTGGGCGTTTTCAAGGCAACAACTGGAAAAAAAAAGTAGCTAAATGAGTCCGAATAGATTGTACATAACTGAGGCAACAACGGACAAAAAGTAGCCAAATTAGTCCGAATAGATTGCACATAACTGTGGCAACATAATACAATAATAATGATAATAAAATATTTCTGGAATCAGAAGTCCTCATATTTGTGAACATTTTCGAAAATACCTATAAAAACTTGTAAGTTTCACCGGTCAAGCAATATTTTTTAGCATGGTGCATTACTATGCAAGGGAGTGGTTCTAGTGCATTGTTTGCTATCTGAATGGGTCGACATGCCCATTTCAAAAGTTTACATAAGTGGGTGTATTTCGTGTGTCAGGATATAAAGTGCTATAAAAATGCATTCTTCTAAAGGACATATATCCGGAATACATTCATAAGAGGGTTCGGAAATGGTTGAAGATACTAATACTTAATAACCAGCATACCTCAGATTCTTAATGATCTATTGATTAAAATTCCAATATCCATTTATGCTTCTATTTTAAGCAGGTCAAGGAACAAATTTTCCTTCGTGTGATGCCGTTGTTTCTATAATTTGTAATGTAATGTTAGCTTATATACTGAAAACGCTTGAGTATATAACTATGATAAAATAAAAAGATAGATTTCTTGTTTGAGAAATTTTCGTTTGCCGGAGCTATTATTTCTTCCGCCGAGATTTTTCAATTCTCAAGAACTTAAATTATTGGAAAGGATAAATAGTATCGATATTTTTTCTTCGATATTATATTATTTAGAGTTTTCTGATCCTAAAAATGATTTTTAAAGGTATGAAAAAATTAAGATGTGCCCAGGATGAACTTTGAAAAATATCTTGTAGTTGGTGCTAATGTTTTTTCACAGCTGTAAATATGTTAATATTACATATAGTTGTCTAGTTACAATTATTTTGAGTCCAGTTTTAATTTGTATTATACAAACATTTTCTTAGTCTCAATGCGAATTTGTTAGATAATAAACATTATTAAAGAAAAAGAGTGTGCTCAATTCATGAATATCTTACATATTTTACAAAAATTATATTCTTAATCGGCACAGATTAATATATTAATATATAATATATATATATATATATGCTCAATTCATGAATATCTTACATATTTTACAAAAATTATATTCTTAATCGGCACAGATTAATATATTAATATATATATATATATATATATATATATATATATATATATATATATATATGTCATTTCGTGTCCCAAGCTCTCAAGACTTTTTGGCAATATTGACCTCTATTTTGTACCACTACTAGATAATACATTATTTATTTAATTTTAACAGTTTATTTATAGCTTTACCGATTTATTAATTTATTTCTGTTTTATATCGAATTCGATAACTTATTATTTTCATGATTCAAATTTTTTGTTCTGCTATTCGTATTACCAATCGTATTTCACAATAATTCGCAATAGACAACTTACCGATCGACTTGGGCGTCTCTCTCCTTTTTGTCCTCGGTCTCTGCTTACTTATTGGACACAACAGTTGAACACTCTCTTGTACACCCTTAAAGCCTTTTTAATTTCAATTGCCTTGTCGTTAAGCTTTGTATTGATATAAGAAATTCTATTAAATAGAAATATTTATTGCTTGTCTTTGTTGAAAATGGTATTACAGCTAGAACCACACATCTTCCTCTTCCAACTATCTCTTTCATTCTCTATTTCTCTGTCTTCCTCGTTTTCTAATTATATAAAATCAGTCTAAATCTGGATTTCGTTAACAGTTTTCCTCTAAATAGTTTAGCAATCATTTCTTTGACAAATTTCCAAAATCTTACTGATTGCCTGTGCTAAATATGTAAGTTATATAGCTAAATTTACATGTTTGTCCATTTTATATGTTGTGTGCTAAAGCTGTAACAAGTCCATGGTATTTCTTCTATACATTTGTAACTTTTCTAACATTCAATCTTTATATTTCATGAACGAATCTCCAAAAATTATATTAAACGTATTAAAGAAATAAGGGATAGAATAGACTCTGAGTTCTGAGTAACCCCCACCTACTGTAACATTTAGATTCCCTCGATGATCAGTGAAAATCCTATCTCCGTCGTTTTCTTAAATCTCTGCAAATAATTTTTTCACAATGTGGACAATTTCAATTCTTTAAAAAGTTTTTTTTTTTTTATATGATCACTGTTTATCCTTTTTATCCTTCGTTGAATTTATTTCTTTCCTATGGCATTGCATGTAAAATATTAACGCATATCAAGCTTCAAACTATTTTAACACGTTTTTCAACTCTCTACATAATACACATATGTTTAAGCCTACAGACAATTATCCCAATCGAATAAAAACTAAAATATTATATAAAATTTATAATGCTTTAATATTTTTCGCCCTCCTCTTAAATGCTTAAAACCAATCCCGAACGATTGATTGAATGATTACGTAAAACGCCACAATAAAATATAAAAATCCAACAAATATAATAATTGAAAATCTGAATGACCAAAATACTGCAAAAATCCAATTTACTTCATATATGTTATATTATATGAAAATATATATATATATATATATATATAAATACAAATATAAATATATATCGAAATCTAAACTCACCTCCAGATTTCAGTACCGGTAAGAAAAGTGTATATCAATTTCCATTTATTGGCAACTAGAAGATGTTTTGTTATGCCTCCTATAAACAATACAGCTTGAAATTTCCCGAACACAAACCTGATTCTTTCCTCACACAATTCACAATACAAATTTGTTTAAATTTATTTTCCCGTCTTTTTATTTTAAAACTACTTATAGATTTCATTTGTTGTACCTTTGTTTTAAATGCTACCCTTTGTTTTTTCTATAAGTGTGTTAGACTGTGCTCATAAAGTTCCATATAGCGATAGTAGTATGATCATATTAAGCTGTGAATATTAACATTTGATCAGGTCAGTGTTTCCTTCCTTATGATATTGTCGAATACACTCTAGCTTTACTTACTTGTTTTCACTCAACCCGAATATGGACAATTGTTTATTGTATTCGAGGTGTGTTGAAAATTAAAAGGCAAATTTCGCCGAGCACGCAAAACCAGAGTTCGAAAAAAATGGTCGACCGTTTCTCGTTGTCTGCAAAAAACTGTTTTTCCTGACTCTGTACGAAAAGACTCACAGAGCAACCGACGTATAGGTTCGTAAATAAGCTCGCTCGCGCTCAGAGCGAAACCGCTTTTTCTATTTTGTTTTGCTTCGGTTGTTCCAAGACCGTTCTGTCGGTTTCCGGACTTTTAAGTATGCATTCACATGCATAGGCAAGCGTTTGTTTTACAAACGAAATATACTAATTGCGATCGTGAATTGAGTGTGTGTAAGTAAATGTGAAAGCCGTTTGCGTTGAGTTTCTCACTCAATTTGTCTTTTGCTGACTCTTTCTCGTTTCTCGTTCCGCTCTTCGCGCACTGCCCATTGAAGGAACGAAGTACAAAGAGCTCAACGCAAAGCGTTCAACACAAAACATAAATAAAGACAGCAAGAGTCTCTTGTTCAGAGTGAGAGACTGAGCTTATGGACTTTTTCGGTTGTGCTCGCAAAAAGAGCGAAAGAAGAAAAACGGTCGACAGTTATTTGCGAGCTCTGCGCAAAACACTTAACCTTTACGCCTCACAAAACCAAACAAAAAATGATATACACTTGATGGTTGGTACAGATGATCGGGAAGGGTGTACCAACAAAACAAAATAAAGAAATCGTTACTCAAAAACACGTTGCCAACGAAATTGTCATTTTATTTTTTGAACACACCTCGTACCAACAAAACAAAACAAACAAATCGTTAATCGAAAACACGTTGCCAACGAAAATTTTATTTTAGTTTTTGAACACACCTCGTATATTAATACTATTGGAAAAATGAAAAAGTACAATATCATTAGTTTTTTTTAAGGTTCTGTAAAGCCAATTTTTACAATTGATACTAAAAGTGTACTTTTTGTTTTCGAACCCACACAAAAATGAAGTTCTTCAAAATTTTCAGGAACATTCCAAAAACTTTTAACGCGATTTTCATAAAAGTTATTCATCAGTATTTTCTACCGATTTTGAGAGAGCCCTTAATTGCCAAGTTAATTAAGGCATAACAGCCTTTGCTTTCATCAGTTGGTCTTAGTTTTGACGCTACATTATTACAACAATTATAGAAAGTTGGTCAAGTACTCTCGACTTCAAGTTACAACCATTTATACTGTATGCATTATCTAGGTTTCTGTCCTTATGGTACTGGTTGGGTATGTCGCAGTAGAAATCACTAAATATTCAATTATTAGTTTAATTGTATTGAACACTTTGTTTACTTGTATTTTACAAAGCGTTGTCTGTCGCACTCATACTTATACTCATTTATATAAACATGTAATTCGACTACAATCTGTGGCTTATCATTTGTAGGTATTAAATTTTATGTTGTAGAAGTGGCTTTTCAAATATATTAAACATATGTAGATTCGATTTGACTTAATTTAAATTCAAAAGTAACTATCAGATATTTGTTGTTAATTTTTGTAATTTTAAAGCCTGCGGAACCAATACGAGAGACTGAAGTGTAATTAAAATTTGCAATAAAAAGCAACAAGTGCTTACAGAATTATACAGAACAAAACATTCAGTCATACAAAAACACACAAACTTCGTAGGCACATTTTAAAATGTTTATATAATAGAAATATAAAAATAATTGATTAAGAAATTATTCTACAAATTGCAACTTTATATTAGGTATTATTATAACTTCAGTCATAGTGTAATGGAGAAAAACCACAATAAAAAATGGATATAAAGTTGATGAGCGCTTATGTAAAGTTGTATTATAATATCGTTGTTAGAATTATTTCCGATACGTTTTGGGCAATAAGTAAAGTAAAACAAATACAAGCACAATTTTAAACATAGATATAAAAACACATACAGATACAGATCCAATTACATATACACATACATACAAAACACGCATTACACAAACTTCTTGAAATTACAAGTGGCACTGCGAACAACACGGGAAATTCATCAATAACTGTTTATCGATTAGTCGGCTGTTGGGTCTGCTTTTCACTTTTTTCTGTTCGTGATAAATCGGTAATCATGTCTGATAAAAACAACCAAACCTGCAACAGCAAGTCGAACAACCGATAACAGACAGAACAACAACAACAACAATGAGCTGCATCAAAAATACAAGATCGCCCCTATCTACTACTATCTTCTACAAATTCTACTACTATCTACTCCTATCAACAACACTTCTAACGAGAATTAAAACGTATGTAAACTTAAATTTAAAACTGAGGCTAACTAACGTAATTTGCACGCCCAAGTATATGATCCGTATCAAAATAAGATATAGTATATCAGTTGAAAATGATTCAGAAAAGTAATCTCACATTTGTAATGAAAACCTATGTTTCATGTATTGCATTCGTATTTTTCCCACAATTCTCTATTTTTCTCTCAGTTACCCTTTATTTATAAACTTCTTTCAATCTAACATAGCACTGTCCCAACCCAAGTGTAAGTGTGTTTCGATTTTAACGCTTTCATTGAAAATAGTTGGAAAATAATTCATATTTGGATTTAATAGCTAAAAATAGTTTACTAAAATTCATTTGTCTTTCCTTGTGTCCATATAACCAATCCTATTACAACTATTTAACTCTTCAAAAGGCAATTAAATGAAAAAAATGCGCATAGAACCGAAGTATATCATAACTTGATACACAATAGCTTATTTTAACCGAGATATAATTTAGTATGTTTTCATATAATTTAGAATGGTGTCATCAACTTTAAGAGTACGAGTTCTTCGAATATATGCGTATATGATTTACAATACTTGACATAAACATGAAATATATGCTGTTGTGTGCATATGAATCAAATTTATATAAATCTTATTAGTTTAAACGTTGGTTATTGTTTTTCTACATTTATTTATTTATTTTTTTTTGCCTGGAATACCAAATTTATATTTACTCCTATAATTTTTTGTATTACGGGTTGCTCATGTTTTAATCGAATTGAAAATAGACGATTCTATTGTAAATGATATTAAAGCCAAAAGTCGTGTAAGCCACAGATGAAGCTTGACCATAAAAATCAGTAACCGTTCAATGAAATCCACTTAATGTTATGACAGGAAGCCAGGAGCGATCGGACGGGAAATAAGCCTGTGTTACAAATTCAAATATTATATTGGATATTTCCTCTGTGTTCGATAACTATTAATCTTATATGATATCTGCAAGGATTTTAATGCATTGCCTTGCATTTTTTTACTGATTTGTTTCACGTCCCAAGTTTGCACTTGGTTTGATTTTTCACACGTTTTGCAATTTTTTTGTTTATTAGGTAAATAGTAAAACAAGTGAAGAAGGCAAAAGATAAAGATACCATATACCCACTTCGACAGTTAAAAATTATTTCATCATGTATCACAACAAAATGAAAGATAGCATTGCGTAGCGATACACATATATGCCGATATCACACGTCCAGTCAAACGCAAGCATTGACGCTTCTGCTATGCAAGCATGGTTTGGATTTGTGTCTTTTCATTTCGTTAATTATCTTATTTATTATACCCGTGCAGAGGGCTTAACAATTTTTGTCAAAGACTTTAAAATCTTAAGCAACCAACGTTTTTAATTACGTATTCAAATTTTTATCAAATTACTATATCTTATAACTTCAATTAAATGCAAATGATCCCTTTTAAAAGAATCCATTCTACATTGGTTTTTTCGTCCGAATAATATTAGTGGAAATCATTCAAACATTAGCAACATTATAAGTGAATAACTGTATAGCAATAATAGCAATATCTGCAAGGGTATGAAAACTTCAATACGCCAAAAGTAACGTTTTTTTTTCAAGTTTTACAAGGTGCTTTCCAATGTTAACAGGACTTTAAAAAAAAAGACAGAACAAATAGTTTTTTCGGCAAAATCATTTTATTTTATTTTATTAAAAATACTCTCCTTCTGCTTTAATACAGCTTTTTGCACGGTCCAAAAGCATGTCGAACGAGTGTTTTAGCTCGTTGCCCGGTATGGCCGCCAGTATGCCGGTGCAAGCCTTTTGAATGGCCTCTACG
This sequence comes from Zaprionus bogoriensis, assembly GCA_035046045.1. Classification (NCBI taxonomy): domain Eukaryota; kingdom Metazoa; phylum Arthropoda; class Insecta; order Diptera; family Drosophilidae; genus Zaprionus; species Zaprionus bogoriensis. The sequence continues at coordinate 368,567 of JAWNOI010000221.1, forward strand.
TCTGCATAACGCTTTCCTTTCATCGGCAAATGCATTTTTTCGAAAAGGTAGAAGTCGCACGGTGCCATATTAGGTGAATACGGGGAGTGGTTGATGCTTAAAATGTGATTTTTTGACAAATAGTCGGTCACAAGCGTCGATCGATGAGACGGCGCATTATCGTGCAACAAACGCCAACTTCCATCTTCGCGATATTCGGGCCGAACACGTCGAATACGGCGTACCAAACGCTTCAAAACTCCAAGGTAGAATACCGCATTAACGTTTTGGCAGGGTGGAACAAATTCTTTGTGGACAATACCTTTGGAATCATAAAAAAAAGCCCAAACGTTCAGTCAAAATGCGATAAGTCGATGTTTTAGAAAAATTTAATTCTATTTCCATGATGATTTCGGCTGATTTTTTATGAATTCACGTACAGTTTCGATGGAATTTTCGGTGATCACGGATTTTGGTTGGCCCACAAGTTCATCGTCATTTATGTCCTCACGACCACTTTGAAAACGTTGAAACCACTCGTGCACTCTGCTACGGGATAGGCAATCATCGCCATAAACTTGTTTCATCAATTGAAACGTTTCGGTAAAAGTTTTACCAATTTTAAAACAAAAATTAATGTTGGCTCTTTGTTCGAAGCTCATTTTCGCAGCGATGACAAAAACATACTGACACTTAAAATGCAATAACCTCACTTCCAATAGATGAAATGTCATGCAATTTTTACTGGAAGTCGATAACGGATAGCAGACTCTAACGCACCAGTTGACATATAGATGGCGCCACTAGAGGGCGCTAGATTCAAAAATTTTACGTTGTTTACTTTGGAACGCACCTGGTTTCTATGCTCGTCGTCCTTATCTCTACAGTTGAGATCAAAATAATAGCAGCGAACTCTAGTTAATAAATATTGGTAATTTTCGCCCCAACGACTCGAAATATTTATAGTTTAACATTATAACACTTTTGGAAACTATGTAACCATTTTCAGCATTTTAGTTATTATTAGGCAATTGGTATTATTATTATAAACATTGCACTGTAGAGTACCGAAAATAGATTATCAAGCTTATTTCTGATAGCAAAACAAATTCCGAGACACAACCATGTTCATAAATACAGTTAAATTAATTTTCAAACAAATGCTTTAATTTAATATTAGACAAAGGAAGAAATACTTTATGGTTGGACGAATTTAAAATAACTGCATTTTGTTTTGTGGTCGTTGATTTCTAAAATATCATCAATCATCAATTTTCTCATAAAAACAAGTGAAGAAAGCTACAGTCGAGTGCACTCGACAGTAAGACACCATTTACCTTTGGCTGTTAAAAAATTATTCTTAATATTAATTTCTTATGTTCGGCGAACTAATAAGACCGCATCGCATATTTTCGAAGTGCGTGCGCAGTCGGCGTCGACGTCGGGCCTCTGCCGTTGTATGCGAAACTTCTCGCGCCTATAAATTCTTTGTTTATTGTCCGATCGGATCGAACTTATAGGGTTGGTCGTTATTATTATTACCTACAATAATACCTAAACAAAAAAATTCGGAAACTTTTCTATTTTTCCTATAATTTGATTTACCGATTTACAATATCGATTTTTGGGGGAGTAGGCGTGGCATCCAAAATTTGAAAATTCGCATTCGTAATGTTACCAGGGACCTTACTTCCAACTTTGGTGCTCTTTTAGTGTTCTTTTAATTCAAATAATTCGTTTTATAGGGGCGGTGGGCCTGGCATCTAAAAGTCTAAAATCCAACTTCTGCATAATGTTGCAAGACACCCTCCCACCAAATTTGTTTCGTTTTTCTCTTTTCGTTATTGAATTATTTGCAAAAAATCGAAAAACGCATTTATCGATTTGCGGAGGCGGTGGGCGTGGCACAACAAGTTTGAAATAAACTCGATCTGTGTACTCAAAACACGCACCCTCCCACCAGTCTGGTGCCTCTAGATCTTTTAATAGCTGAGATATGTGTGTTCATACAGACGGACGGAGGCTATCACAAAGTTAAAATACAATTTTTTACTCATTTCCAATGGGTAAATGGTATAAAAACCTGCAAAGTTTCAGAATACGGCTGTTCTTAAATAATGATTTGGGAATGTTTTTCGTACACTCGAAAAGGACGTGTTAATTAATGTAATTATTTTAAACAACCTCATGCTGCCATATGCTAAGATATTTCGTTCATCTGGACATACCAACAGGACAAAAATCCGTACAAAATGGGTGAAGTTGTCAAAGATTGATTCGGTGTAAAAACAGTTCATGTTTTTAACTGCCCGTCCAGTCAGCTTGTTTAAATCTACTAGGAGTGATATCGAAAAGAGCAGTTCCAGAAATGAAACCACGACAAAAAAAGCAAACTACGATGCTATATTAGGGACTTCAAGTGTGATTCCTGCCAAAATTATGTGGATTCCATTAAATCAATGATAGGACGTTATTACTAATAAAAGTTATTCAACAAACTGTTTAAAATAAGCTTAAAATACAAAAATATTATAATCTGCGGACTGTTCTGTAAAAAAGTACTGTTATTTTTATTTTTTTTATTTATTGGGTCATTTCCAACATATTTACTTTTTTCTCCAAATGTTTAGGGAATGTTGTAAATAATTATGTATTATCATTTCCCATTAGAATATATTATATATCAATTAAAAACATATGGGGAAGAGAACCCAACAACATTTCTTAAGGTTTTTTGAAAGTCTACAGGAGCACTATTATTATTTTGTCTGCAGCTGTATGATCTATCCCTATAAATTTTTATGAAAATGAATTTATCTACTTTACGTTCTCTATATTCGTTTTACAACTGCATGCTACAAGTTCCAACATGAAGAAGTTGATTTTAATAGCTTTTTAAATGTCGTTTTTTATAATTTTATAATAATTGAAAAAAAAGAGGTTATCTCTTCGTTAACAGTCTCCTTTCTCCACCAGCACTTCACATTTGCGTGTGTGGCTTGTCGATAACTATTTGTATTATTATTATTATTATTATTATTGCTACTGATGATTAAGTTTTTGTACTACCTATCTATTATGTATGGTTATTGTTTTTGTTTTTATGCGATTATCGGTTTCTGTTCGTATGTTGTCTAATTTCGTTTGTTTCAGTTGCGTGTGATTCGTGCGTTCCGCTCGACCCTGGAAGATCTTAATGACCGCCGCTCGATGCACAGTTTACACAGCTTGCGCAGCCCCCGAACAGGCCTACCACCTGCCAGTGCCAGTGGCATTGGTATCCACCCGCTCTACAATCTAAACCTGCTATGCCCAAATTACAGCAGCAGCGCCAAGCAACAGCAGCAGCATGTCTCTACCACCTTGCCTTCCGACATTTCATACATTGACGAAGATCCCCAGCAGCAGCAGCAGCATCAGCGCAGCAATTTGAATAATGGTCGCACTAACTTTGCACCCAATCCCGCCTCTTCATCCGCTTCCCTGCCACATCTCCAATCCACCACATCTCCTTCTCGTGCAACTGGTGGTTTCTCTGATGTCGTGCAAAGCCTGCAGCAGTTGAACGAGCACCAGCACAAGAACGGACAAAGTGAAACACGAATTTAGTAGGGGACTCTCTACAGCAGATACCTATGTATACATATACACATACATACCAAAATAGACACGAACAGAAGGAACGAGAATTTGATTGTAGCTTCGAAAATTGACAAAATTACTCTAACAAGTATAGTCGAGCGCGCAATTATTGTTAGACACCATTCACCCAAAAAAGGCTTAACATTCGAGAATAATAATAATATTTCTTGGCATTTAGATTTTCAAATAAACTTGATTTGCGTATGAGGTATAAGAGAAACTTAAATGCCAATTTGATATCTGTAGCTTTAACAATATTTCAGTAGTGTATGTTCAGACTTACAGACAGGCAGATCGACAATTTGATATCTCTCTAATACACTGCTGATTTCTGTGTACTCATACAGACAATGCTCAATGCTGAACTAAAATATATATATACTTTGTAGGGTCTGCTACGCCTACTGCTGTCTGTTACATTTATTCTCACAAAGCTTATAGAAAAAAACACAAATATTTTACGTAGATAATACATAATTCCATGGTCGTGCGTATGTGTGTGCATATCTTTTGCACGCTCACATCATCATAACACATACCACCCCCCGGGCGAGTTGTCTTGTTGCCGGTTTACGATAATTATGTACTATTTTAAGAAAACCTAATGTTTAACGCTTAGCAAATTGTTATTTAACGCATGATTTTTATATAATTTTAATCACTTGGTTTTTTTATTTATATACCAATAATTTTAATATCATTGTGCTACTTCTGCATTAACTAAACCAACAAAATCATATTTGCATTTTTATTTGCGTGGGGCCTGCGTGCGTGCGTTCCCACATACCACATACGTGTATTTGCATGTGTCCAGAAGAAATTACTGCAATATTCCTGACATCATAATTGGGTTCACATCAGGGTCAATAAAACACTAGAGATTCAATCGACAATCGAGTGCACTTAACAGTATGATACCATTTACCCTCTTTGGCGGTTAAAAAATAATTCTTACTAATTACTTATATTTAGCACCACATCGCAAATTTTCATAGTCAAACAGTATTGAACGTATTAAAGCTACACCCATATGCCCACACGCAAATGCCCGCTCATTGCTGCGACTTTGTATGGGAAATTTCTCGCATTTCTAAATTCTTTAGTTTTTAGTAATTAATGGGGTAGATTAATATTATTGTTTTGTAACTTTTCTACTTTTTGTATAATTTGAAAAAATCGATATATGGGGGCGTTGGGAGTGGCATCCAAAAGTTGAATTCCGCATTCAAATACACAGTCTACGTAAGCTTCTAACTTTTCTACGTTTCCAAAAGTTAAAAAAAAACTACATTGTGCGTAATGTAACTGTAAAATTTAATTCTTCTAGCTCTTATAATAGTTGCGTAATTTGCAAAAAAAAAAAAAAACTGGAAAACACCTTTTTCATTTGTGGGGTGGTAGACGTAGCACTCACGAATTGACCTGCGTATTATACACAGGAATCACATGCAAAGTTTGGTATGTCTAGCTTTTATAATAGCTGTGATCTAGGTGTTCGTACAGACGGGCATGGCTAAATCGACTCGCGGTCAATACCCTGATAAAAAATATATATACGTTGTATGATCTGCAACGCCTCCCGCTTGATATATGTATACATTTGCAAATAAATTAATGTGCCCATTTTAATGGAATACAAAAGTTATAATACTCAATAAAAAAATTAAGAGTGTATACACATTTTTAAATTAATTTATACAAAAAATAAGAACTGTACTGCTAAGTTATTTGAATTATTCCTGGAAAACAATCACACTTGAGTTAAAAAAGTACATTGTACGTAATGTAACTGCAAGATTAGATTCTTCTAGCATTTATAATAGTTGCGCAATTTAAAAAAAAAATAAAAAACACCTATTTCCATTTGGGGGGCGTGACACTCAAAATAGATCTAACCAAAGTTACAAAGTTTTTTTGTGGAACAGCTATGAAAGAAGGTTTAAAAACGGCTACACTTAATGTCAAAATAATACAACAGATGCCAACATACTTACCTTGGGTTTATGTAGATCAAGCTTATTAGTAAGCCAATACACCTTAAAGAACTAAGGGCAGGTTGTTTAAAGTTTTCTTTTAACATATTAATCCATTCAGGGCGCCTCAAACGCAAATATACCTCGGACGAACTGAGGATCATTCAAAAAATATAAGGCTCGGGTTTCTTATAACTTAATTAAAAATGCTTTCGAAAGAAAACACTTTTGTAAGACTTACCGAATGGGAAAAACATGTATAGTCATAGTTTTAAAAAGTTTCAAACTTTAAATAGAATAGAAAAAAATGTTTTTGTATAAAAAAAAAGGTATATTAAATATAGTATAGATATCTTTTTTTGTAACTAGAACGTAAATAAGTAAGTAATTTTTTAAAATCTCAAGCTTAACCAACATGCGGCGCTATATGAGTTGAATGATACTTGCGATTTTAATACTCATACAGTTTCATCAAGAATGAGCTACTTCCTTTTGATGCCGGAGAACATAAATACACACATGTATATGTGCATAGGATTATATTGAGCATGCTTACATAGTACACTACTACTTTCATGCATGGCCTACGCATACATATTTACACATGCATGTGCATGTGACAGGTTTTCTTGTTGTATAGCTGCATAGAATTGTTATCGTTATCGCTTCATACATATGTAAGTATTTTTTCTGCATATGAATATTTGTTTGTATAATCAATTATTATTTTTATACCATTTACCCATTGAAAATGGGTAAACAATTTTAAATTAACTTTGTCAAAATGTATGTAACAGTCAGAAGGAGGCGTGGCAAACCATACAAAGTATATATATTCTTGATCAGTATCAATAGCCGAGACGATTTGGTCATGTCCGTCTGTATGAAGATGAGCTAGAAACACCAGACTGTGGTGGGAGTGTGGTGTATTCAATACACATAAGAAACTTACACTCAAACTTTGTGCCACGCCCACCGCCTCCAAAAATCGATAAATGCGTTTTTAGATCTTTTGCAATTAATTAAATAATAATAAGAGATAAAAGCATCAAACTGAGTAGAATATTATGCAGAAGTTGGATCTTAGACTTTTGGATGCCACGCCGTCCCCAGAAGTAGATTTTGTAAATCAATAAATCGAATTATAGGAAAAGTAGAAACGCTTTTTTAGGTGTTATTGTAGATACTAATAATATTGACCATCCCTATAAATTTAAATCCGATCGGACAACAAACACAGAAATTATAGGCGCCAAAAGTTTCTCATACAGCGGCAGAGACTTAGCAGAGGGTCGGCGTCAATGTGCAGTAGACATGTGCCATTAGCGTCAATGCATGTGAAAATATGGGATGCGTTGCTATTAGTTTGTTAAATAAAACAAGTGAAGAAAGCTACAGTCGAGTGCACTCGACAGTAAGATACCATTTACCTTTCGCTGTTAAAAACTAATTCTTAATATTAATTACTTTTATTCGGCGAATAACAACGCATCGCATATTTTCGAGGACAAATTCACATGCATTGACGCTAATGGCACATGCCGACTGCACACTGACTACACGACGACTGTGCGTGCGCAGTCGGCGTGCGCAGTCGGCGTCGGGCCTCTCCTGCTGTGAGCGAAACTTCTCGTGCCTATAACTTCTGTGTTTATTGTCCGATCGGATTTAAATTTATATTTTTATGTAAGTATTAATTAAATAATAATAAGAGATAAAAGCATCAAACTGAGTAGAATATTATGCAGAAGTTGGATCTTAGACTTTTAGATGCCACGCCGTCCCCAGAAGTAGATTTTGTAAATCAATAAATCGAATTATAGGAAAAGTAGAAACGCTTTTTTAGGTGTTATTGTAGATACTAATAATATTGACCATCCCTATAAATTTAAATCCGATCGGACAACAAACACAGAAATTATAGGCGCCAAAAGTTTCTCATACAGCGGCAGAGACTTAGCAGAGGGTCGGCGTCAATGTGCAGTAGACATGTGCCATTAGCGTCAATGCATGTGAAAATATGGGATGCGTTGCTATTAGTTTGTTAAATAAAACAAGTGAAGAAAGCTACAGTCGAGTGCACTCGACAGTAAGATACCATTTACCTTTCGCTGTTAAAAACTAATTCTTAATATTAATTACTTTTATTCGGCGAATAACAACGCATCGCATATTTTCGAGGACAAATTCACATGCATTGACGCTAATGGCACATGCCGACTGCACACTGACTACACGACGACTGTGCGTGCGCAGTCGGCGTGCGCAGTCGGCGTCGGGCCTCTACTGCTGTGAGCGAAACTTCTCGTGCCTATAACTTCTGTGTTTATTGTCCGATCGGATTTAAATTTATAGGGTTGGTCAATATTATTATTATCTACAATAATAAAATTTCGGAAACTTTTCTACTTTTCCTATAATTTGATTTACCAATTTACAAAATCGATTTTTGGGGGCGGTAGGCGTGGCATCCAAAATTTGAAAATCAAACATTCTCCGTAATGTTACCAGGCACCTTACTTTCAAATTTGGCGCTTCTAGCTTTTCTAGTGTTCTTTTAAACTATAAAAATGTGTTTTTTAGAGGCGGTGGGCGTGGCATCCAAAATTCTAAAATCCAACTTCAGCATAATATTGCAAGACAACCCCCTACCAAATTTGGTGCGTTTATCTCTTTTCGTTATTGAATTATTTGGAAAAAATCGAAATACGCATTTATCGATTTGCGGAGGCGGTGGGCGTGGCACATCAAGTTTGAAATAAACTTCTTGTGTGTATTGAATACACGCACACTCCCACCAAGTCTGGAGCCTCTAGCTCTTTTAATAGCTGAGATCTGTGTGTTCATACAGACGGACAGACGGACAGCCGGACAGACGGACATGACCAAATCGACTCGGCTATTGATGCTGATCAAGAATATATATACTTTGTATGGTCTGCCACGCCTCCTTCTGCCTGTTACATACATTTGCACAAAGTTAATATACCATTTTTTACCCATTTTCAATGGGTAAATGGTATAAAAATGTATATTAAGAATTATGTTTAAAGAGCCAAAGGTAATGGTATCTTACTGTCGAATGCACTCAACTATTCCTTTTTCACTTGTTTAAATTAAAAATATCATAACAGTTATTTCTTCTTCTTTCTTTCTCTTATGTGTAACTTTGACTCTCCCGACACTCTTTTCTACACATACACATGTAAAAGTACCGCTTCATATAAAAAAAAGAGATGAAAGAGATCCGCGGTACAAGATACAACAGGCTAGTCAAAATGCAATTTTCATATATTTACCCATTGAAAATTAGTTAAATGGTATATTAACTTTGTGCAAATGTGTTTAACAGATAGAAAGAGGCTTGGTAGGCCATTTAAAGTACATAAATACAGAGGTTTGGAAGATTCAAATTTGTAGGTGCGTGCAACGACTTTACAGTCACGAGAAGTTTTTCTTTGTGAAGCACAAGAGCAAAAAATCAATTTTTAATAATTAATTTCGTTTTTAGAAATAGTATTGTCACGGGTTCTCAATTATAGCTTTATTTACTGCTTGTCTTGTTTTTTTTTTTTTTCAATTTTTGTGATTATTCTGCCATGGCCATGCTCTTTCGTTCTCGCACCTTTTAATTTGCATTTTCCTAAGCGGTCCCAAGTGACCAACTGATTTGCTTAAGTGACAATTTAGCCCTTATTTTCGGCTCTGTAATATATAATTTGTATTATTTACACACACACACACAAATATAATGATCTATGTTTTTTGAATATCTATGTATGTAGCCACTATGCCCGTACATATATCACTTAACTGACTTCAACCTAAATATCTCTCTCTTCTCCCACTTATTGTTTTCTCTTGTTTTACTTTTTCTCTTCAATCTTAAAGGTAATAGGCGGCGAGTTGCAAGAACGCTTGATACCGGTTCCCTATAGCAAGAGCAACACTGATCAAGCTGTAAGCGTCTATCTTTATTTACATACCTTACGATTTTACTTACACAATGCTAAGACTAAAATCAAATTTGATTTAATTAAATTCGATTTGAGAGCATCTTTGGCATGAGAGCTTTAAGCTTAAGTCAAGTTTGATTTGGTTAAATTACTCGTTCTTATTTACTCCATTATTCGCCGCTTTATCAACTAAAAGTGTCTGCCAGCGAAAAGAATAAACTGCCATTTTAATATTATGTGTGTGTTAAATTGTAAATAGCAACTGCTACCCTTACTATGCATTCTTAAAATATTCTACTTTTAAATACATACATACAAGTAAAAAAAACTACAGCCAAGTGTACTTGAGATTTGAGTCATCCAACAATTGGTTAAGAGTGAATGGTGCAACAAAAATGTTAATGTTGATATAAGAACTTTGAACATTTTTTAGTACATATAACAGAAAAGATAGTATTTTGTCTGACCTATTAAGCATTTTTAAAATATTCGTAATAGTAACTTTTGAATTGCATTAAATATAGAATTTGTAATTGCCTAAAACATTATATCGAAATTTAAAATAATTGGATACCAAATTTTATATTTGATTTAACATCACTTTTGAACCACAAACTTTCTTGGGCAAAGTATGTATGTCTATATGAAAGACTGAAATGTGTGTATTTCTTTTTTCTCAAGAGTTTTCCGACCGTCCGTAACAAAAAAAAATGAGAATACAAAACATTCTACAAAAGTCTGTTTCTTTTTCCTTCTTTTCTAAAACACTATATATTTGTTCGAATTTTTCCATCTTAGTTTAATATGCAAGTAATCGAATTTTAAAATTAAAAAGCTCTAGGGAGCTACCATTCTAACCTTTCATAAAGTAAGCAATTTGCAGATCGAAAACACTCAAGCAATTGCACAATACTTCTGCACTTAATTGGCTAATAGTGTATCGGTTGAATAAGATAAGATATACCAGATAAGTTCTCACATCTTTGCTCAGCTGTCCTAAGTTTGTATTAAATACCAAATTTTAACTCAAAAAAGCGTTTTTGTATTATTATTTACATATGTATGTGCCATTTTAGAATATGTATTTGATTTTTATTTATTAATGTGTAAGCTGTGCATGTCGGCTTTAAAGCTTTGATTCCAAATTGTATCAGTAAATATTGGCTATAATCTCTACATCTCAGTTGACCTATGTATATGATACTTTTTTGTTCATTATTATCCATTATGCAATATTATAAATTTGCATTCATCAGTGTGTATTTTGTTCAATTTGTATTTTCTTTTCCTGTTATTAATGTGTGATTGTATGTGTTTGCATTTGATTTTAGTTTGATTTCTGACTAACACACATATTATGTCTGTAACTGTTCTTTCTGATACCACTGCCGTTGTTTTTTCTCTCTTGTCACTGTTCTTGGTGTTGTTCTTCTCTTTTTACTGGACCTACGCCTAGATTCGTGTGGTGAACGCCTTTCGACAAGGTCTCGACGCTCGATATGGTGAGCACACCAACACTTCGCTGGCCGAGGTACTGCGCAAGCAGACTTCGCTGAGCAAACGCCTGTCGGAGACATCTTCCATTGAGTATGCCGACAATATACCCGATGAGCTGACCATACCTGAAATAGATGTTGAGCGGTTATCGTCCCACAGTCACACCGAAACTGCAGTATAAAGAAAAATACAAACACACGTTTACACAAATCGAATACAATTTTTACCCACTAACAATTCGAAATGGTATTAAAATTGTCATGCATACACCTGCACGCATACACATACATACATATACTCTCTAATGCATTCAGAACTTGCTTTAGTACTATTTTTAAAATATGCGAAACTGCAAAATTAATAAATTTCATTAAATTGATAACATAGCACACAAAGATAGTATACGTTTGTATAATTGGTGTACATTTATTTACATATACTATATAATATGACTATATTCATATATACTAGCATATGCGTGTAAATACTTGGTATTTTCCTGCATATTTCGGTCGGCTTCAGTTGATCTATTTGTTTAGTATGTACATATGTATGTATGTAGGTGACTATGGAAGATTCGTCATGGAAGAGGGAGAGGGAAAGAATTACCCAATGGATATTCAAATTTCTATAGATAAGGTCTGTTTCTTAAAACTATAACCAGGCTTAATTGATCTGCCACACCAGGCTTACTTGATCTGATCACATAAATATGTATGTTACCATACATATACAGACATATGACATAAAATACAGACATTAAGAGCTATACATCATATAAGCAAGTACACACCACACATCAAGAGACACACATACATACATACATGAATAAATAACAGAAAAGTACACTCCCTAGAAATTACACATGCATATGAAAATACTACACATTATCATCCTTTAACACATCCTCCATTTGTAGTACTTAAAAAAAAAAACAATTAGAAACTATAAAGCCAACTCATTACTTTTAACAAATAAATAAAATGATCAATTATAAATACTCTGCCCATGTATTCATTTCGACTGAACAGAAGCCAATTTAAATTTCAGCAAGTAAGTAGGGTTGTCGAATATATGTATTTAAAATATTTTATCGCTGATACTTTCTTTTAAAAAATAAAAATCATTTAAAATATTGATAAATTAAAAAAATATAATCTATGATAAGCTAGCTAAATTGATTTATAATCAATATACAGTTTAACTAATATTTACTGCTAATTTATAATTTTTTTAGCACAATGATCAACGCAAAAATAAAATTAAATATTCAATAAAAATGTGGTATTTCTAATATATATGCAACAATATTATTCCATTTCAATACATATATAATTTTAATACGAAAATATCGATACATTGATGTTTTGATGCATTATCAACAACCCTACTGGTAACCATATTTTTATACCATTTACCCATTGTATATTAACTTTGTGAATGTATGTCTGAATGTATGTGACAGGCAGAAAGAGGCGTGGTAGACAATACCAAGTATATCAGGCCAAGCCCGACTATCTATTCGTCCGTCCGTCTGTATGAACACACAGATCTCAGCTATTAAAAGAGCTAGAGGCACCAGACTTGGTGGGAGTGTGTGTGTAAGTTAACAAGCAACTCTCTCAAAGATTACACGAGCTGCCCTCGCATGCGCGGGCCAGCAAGTTATGTAGCGACCCGCGCGCATAAGGTTTCATGTGTCGCAATGATTGTTTGTGCCACGTTATGCTGAGCAAGCAACGACGGATTTGTAGGAGGAGCTGCATGCCAGTACTTTTCCACTGGGGATTCTTAGGTTTAGCTTTAAAATGTTTATTTCATAAGTTTCAGTTTTGTTCTATCTAGCAGCTTTGACTGTTGAATAAATGCTCCGGCCAATGCCGTCATACAATTAATTCTTTATTTGAAAAACTTCATTGTGCCACAAGGCCTTTGATTAAAGAGGAACAGTTTCCTCCAACATAACCCACCTCCCAGGACCAAGGATTTCTAAAGGACATCGTCTTGGCATCACTGGAGTGACGAACTTAATAACTGGCGCCCAACGGATAATATTTTAAGAACCAAAAAACCCAAAGAAACATGTAAGTGAGTGATTACCAACTTATTTTACTTCAAATCAAACCAATAAAAGATAAAGTACCAAAGTGACTGTGAAATAAATTCTGTGGTGGTTCTTTTTCGAGTTAATCGGCTAAATTAAAAGCATCCATATAAGCAAAATAGCTGAGAATATTTTTCTGTTCTTGACCACTGTACAACCAGTGCTTTTGTGTTAATAGATCCGAACGTACGCCCATGAGTTGGGCATATAGAGAAATTAAACAAGTGAAGAAAGCTACAGTCGAGTGCACTCGACAGTAAGATACCATTTACCTTTCGCTGTTAAAAACTAATTCTTAATATTAATTACTTTTATTCGGCGAATAACAACGCATCGCATATTTTCGAGGACAAATTCACATGCATTGACGCTAATGGCACATGCCGACTGCACACTGACTACACGACGACTGTGCGTGCGCAGTCGGCGTGCGCAGTCGGCGTCGGCGTCGGCGTCGGGCCTCTACTGCTGTCAGCGAAACTTCTCGTACCTATAACTTCTGTGTTTATTGTCCGATCGGATTGAAATTTATAGGATAGATCTGTACTATGGTAAGCTACAAGAGTGTTAAAAAAAATGTTTTGTTATTTCTCTACTTTTATTAAAATGCAATAGTGTGGGGGCGGTGGGCGTGGCATCCAAAAGTTGAAAATCAAACATTCTCCGTAATGTTACCAGGCACCTTACTTTCAAATTTGGCGCTTCTAGCTTTTCTAGTTTTCTTTGAAACTATAAAAATGTGTTTTTTAGAGGCGGTGGGCGTGGCATCCAAAATTCTAAAATCCAACTTCTGCATAATGTTGCAAGACACCCTCCTACCAAATTTGGTGCGTTTATCTCTTTTCGTTATTGAATTATTTGGAAAAAATCGAAATACGCATTTATCGATTTGCGGAGGCGGTGGGCGTGGCACATCAAGTTTGAAATAAACTTCCTGTGTGTATTGAATACACGCACACTCCCACCAAGTCTGGTGCCTCTAGCTCTTTTAATAGCTGAGATCTGTGTGTTCATACAGACGGACAGACGGACAGACAGACGGACATGACCAAATCGACTCGGCTATTGATGCTGATCAAGAATATATATACTTTGTATGGTCTGCCACGCCTCCTTCTGCCTGTTACATACATTTGCACAAAGTTAATATACCATTTTTTACCCATTTTCAATGGGTAAATGGTATAAAAAGAAATTGACAGTGACAGTGACAGTGAAGAAATAGGCTTTCGCCCACATCCAACAGAAATGAATCCCGAACAAATACAAGCACTAGTGAACGGCACTGTTAATGCTGCGCTCGCCGAGCCGGCAGCAGTTTGCTGAGGAGCTGAACGCAGTAAGGTCACAAGTAAATGCGCTGCAAATAGTGGCACCAGATATCGAAACATACGAAAAAGTGACGATAGACACAAATGTCAAGTGCGATGTGAGACTTGACATAGTGAAATCTGTACCATCATTTGAAGGGGTACAAGATGAGTATGTGTCCTGGAGGCAAGCTGCCCTGGACGCATACGAAATTTTCAGACGCTACAAGGGTAGCGAGGCCCATTACGAGGCCGTTGCAATTCTACGCAACAAAGTGTGCGGAGCAGCCAGGTCAGTCCTGACGTCCCACAATACAGTGTTAAATATCGATGCGATCATCGCACGATTAGACTGCACGTACGCGGACAAAACGTCTCTGCGTGTACTCAGGCAACAGTTGGAAATGGTTAGGCAAGGCGACCTAGGTCTAATGGAGTACTTTGATGAGATCGAAAGGAAGCTCACATTGGTCACCAACAAGATTGTGATGACACACGATGAGCAAGCTGCTACGATTCTCAACAATGAGGTCAGAAGCGATGCTTTACACGCATTCATGGCGGGTTTGAAGAAATCTGTGAAAGCGTTCGTAATGCCGGCTCAGCCGAAAGATTTGCCATCGGCGTTGGCCCTGGCTCGCGAGGCTGAAAACAGCATAGAAAGAAGCCAGTTCGCTGCCTCTTATGCAAAAACAATTGCAGAAAGGAGTCAACACAGTGAAAACAATAAGCAGGGAAATCGGCAACATTCAAAACCTAACAAAGGCCAAGAGAAAAACCCACACTACGTAGGAAAGCAAGGTCATAACAAAACCCAAGACAAAGACGGCCAAATGGCCCAGGCTCAGCCTATGGACGTTGATCCCTCAATGTCACATTTTCGGCAGCCAACCAATTGGGGCAAAACCCAAAGTGCTACAAATGTAGGTGGCATTCAAAAAAGGCCCAACTCGTCGGAACGAGTATCTGGTCAAAGGCGGCAACGAGTTGACAACATAACTCAACAAAGCACCAATAGCGAGCAGCAATATGCGGCCACAGCTGAAACAGCAACCGCTGAAATCGAAAGCGATGGCGAGTCAATTGATACAAGTGACATGCTCAATTTTTTAGGGGACGCTCCCAACTGCCGTTCATCGAACGACAGTTGGCTAGTAGAAAACTAAAAATTCTGATAGACACGGGGGCGGCAAAGAATTACGTGAGACCCGTAAAGGAGTTAAAAAACGTAACTACAGTCGCCACCCCTTTCACTGTAAATTCCATACATGGATCCAGTGAAATAAACAAAATATGTTCAATGAAAATCCTTGGACAAAACGCAACATTCTTCATTTTAGATTCTCTCGACGCATTTGATGCCATCATAGGTTTCGATCTGCTAACGCAGGCCGGGGCAACATTGAATTTGAAGAACAATTGCTTAAGTTACCGGGACAAAAATGAGCCACTGAAATTTCACTTATGTGATAATGTAAATTTCACTAAAGTCAGTGACATAGTAGTGCCCGAAAGTGTAAAAGAAGAATTCAGGCGAATGATAACAAAGAGAATAAAGGCATTTTCGACCTCTAACGAGGCACTGCCATTCAACACGTCTGTCGTTGCCACAATTCGTACCGAAGACAATGAACCGGTATATTCAAAACTCTACCCATATCCAAATGGTGTGTTGGATTTCGTCAACAACGAAATCTCACAACTACTGGAAGGCGGTATCATCAGACCATCAAAATCCGCGTACAACAGCCCAGCTTGGGTTGTCGACAAAAAAGGGTTCGATTCCGAAGGCAACAAAAACAAACGACTCGTAATTGACTTTAGGAAGTTAAACGATCGAACTGTTGCCGACCGCTACCCAATGCCAAGTATCCCAATGATTCTAGCGAATCTGGGTAAGGCAAAATTTTTTACAACTCTCGACTTGAAGTCTGGGTATCATCAAATATACCTAGCAGAAAAAGATCGAGAAAAAACATCATTCTCTGTGAACGGGGGGAAATATGAATTCTGCCGATTGCCCTTTGGATTAAAGAATGCTGGGAGCATCTTCCAAAGAGCAATTGATGACGTTCTAAGAGAACAAATTGGGAAATGTTGTTACGTCTACGTTGATGATGTAATAATATTTTCAGAAAATGAACAGGATCACATTCGACACATTGACGTAATACTACAAAGCCTACTAGAGGCCAACATGAGAGTAGCCAAAGAAAAAACTCAATTTTTCAAAGACAGTGTCGAATACCTCGGTTTCGTCGTAACCAGAAACGGAGCCAAAACGGACCCTGAAAAGGTCAAAGCAATTCAAGAGTACGTCGAACCGGCGAACCTGTATGCGCTAAGATCATTCATAGGCCTAGCTAGCTATTATAGAGTATTCGTAAAAGACTTCGCCTCTATAGCTAGACCATTAACCAATTTACTAAAAGGTGAAAATGGTTCTGTCAGCAAACACATGTCGAGGAAAATCCCGATAGAGTTCAACGACACGCAACGCGATGCGTTCGAGCGACTAAGGAACATTTTAGCATCAGAAGATGTCATACTAATGTATCCTGACTTTAAAAAACCTTTCGATCTGACCACTGACGCTTCTGCAAATGGCATTGGTGCAGTATTGTCCCAAGAAGGCAGGCCAATCACAATGATCTCACGCACGTTAAAACAGTGCGAGACTCATTACGCCACCAATGAAAGGGAACTTCTAGCAATCGTGTGGGCACTTGGTAAATTGCAGAATTATCTGTATGGTACCAGAGAGCTCCGCATCTACACTGACCATCAACCACTCACCTTTGCGGTGTCTGAAAAAAACACCAACGCAAAAATCAAGAGATGGAAAGCGTTTATAGAAGAGCATAATGTGAAAATCTTCTATAAACCAGGGAAGGACAATCACGTAGCCGACGCATTATCGCGTCAGAACATAAACGCTCTGCAAAGTGAACCCCAATCTGACGTAGCTACCATTCATAGTGAAGAATCACTTACTTTCACAATCCCAACGATTGACCAACCCATAAACGGCTTCAGGAACCAAATGGTCCTAGAAGAGGCACGCTATGCGTTGCACCAAAAAATTATTATGTTTGGCAGCAAAATGCGCCACATAATACATTTCACGGACAAATACAATCTAACCGAAACGTTGAAAAATGCCGTCAATCCTGAGGTGGTTAACGCAATTCATTGCGACCTACCAACGTTGGCTGCTGTGCAACAAGAGTTAAGCACACAATTTCCGTCTACCAAGTTTCGGCACTGCAAAACGATCGTGTCAGATATCACCAACAAAGATGAACAAATAGAAATCCTAAATACTGAACACAACCGAGCTCATAGAGCAGCTCCAGAAAACGTAAAACAGGTTAAGCGGGATTACTACTTTCCAAAAATGACCAAGATAGCCAACGAAATAGTGATAAACTGCAAAGTATGTATGAAAGGAAAATACGACAGGCACCCGAGAAAACAAGAACTTGGCGAAACGCCTGCCCCAACTCACATAGGCGAAATACTTCACATTTCTTCTCAACCGATAAAAATATATTCCTAACTTGCATTGTACAACCAATAGTATCCAGGTCAATAACGGACACAATTAACCCCATACTGCAAGCGGCTAACCTCTTCCCAGATACAAAAACAATTTACTGTGACAATGAGGCGTCTTGAGGGGGGAGTAGTTAACAAGCAACTCTCTCAAAGATTACACGAACTGCCCTCGCATGCGCGGGCCAGCAAGTTATGTAGCGACCCGCGCGCAGAAGGTTTCATGTGTCGCAATGATTGTTTGTGCCACGTTATGCTGAGCAAGCAACGACGGATTTGTAGGAGGAGCTGTATGCCAGTACTTTTCCACTGGGGATTCTTAGGTTTAGCTTTAAAATGTTTATTTCATAAGTTTCAGTTTTGTTCTATCTAGCAGCTTTGACTGTTGAATAAATGCTCCGGCCAATGCCGTCATACAATTAATTCTTTATTTGAAAAACTTCATTGTGCCACAAGGCCTTTGATTAAAGAGGAACAGTTTCCTCCAACATAACCCACCTCCCAGGACCAAGGATTTCTAAAGGACATCGTCTTGGCATCACTGGAGTGACGAACTTAATAACTTGTATTCAATAAACACAAGAAGTTTATTTCAAACTATATGTGCCACACACACTGCCTCCGCAAATCGATAAATTCGTTTTTCGATTTTTTGCAAATAATTCAATAATGAAAAGAGATAAAAGCATCAAATTTGGTAGAATGGGTCCTTGGAACATTATGCAGAAATTGGATTTTCGACTTTTGGATGCCACGCCCACCGCCCCCACAAACATATTTTTTTAATAAAAGCACACTGGAAAAGCTAGAAACACCTTGTGTAATAAGGATTTACAACTTTTGGGTGCCACGCCCACCGCCTCCACAAATCGGTTAATCAAATTATAGAATAAGTGTATAGTCGCGAGGAGTTTCCCATACAGCATCAGAGGCCCGGCGTCCATGCTTGCGCCGACTGCGCACACACAGTCGTCATGCAGTCAGCGACTGCACGCGTCTGCCAATAGCGTCAATACATGTGTATTTGACTGTGAAAATATGCGAAGCGTTATTAGTTCGCCGAAAAATAGTAATTAATATTAAGAATTATTTTCTAACAGCCAAAGGTAAATGGTATCTAACTGTCGAGTACACTCAACTATAGCTTTCATCACTTGTTATATATAACTACTTGGATTTCTTGATATAATATTGACATTTACATCTAACCTTACAAATGAGAGTGACGGGTAACTCACACAGAGACTTTTATAAAAGAATGATATGACAATGCTAATGCTGATGTCCGAACGTGATGGTCAGCGGTAACAGGGCCCCGCATATCATAATGATCAGCTCAGTGTAGTGCAGGCCGCGCCTATTGTCGATTCGATTCGAAATCGAACTTGTCTCAATGCCTACTGTCTCGCGAGATTCCTCCAGCATATGATAGTCGTATCCGTCCTTCCGTTGATGTCCGCTGTTGTATCCGCCCTGGGTCAGTTCTGGCAGGACGTGCACTGTGGCCACATACAGAAAGGTTCCTGCGGAGAAGAGCATCGCGATGCCGGTTGCATTCACCGAGTTAAGTGTCTCCTTCTGCTTTTGCCCGATACCGAAGTAGGTAAGTAGCGTCAGCAGCGGGGCCGATGCGGAGAATACGCCAAGATGGCGGCGGATTTGTTGCCTTTCGATCTTCTCGTGGAGCAGGAAGCTGACCAGACCAAATGCAGCAGGCGCTTTGTGCAGCATAATGGCAAGGAATACAATGATTTCCACGTCTTGGTGACTAGTTGTCGCAGCAGCACCCAAGGCAACGCCATCCGCTGGGATGTCAGAGAGAAAGGAAAGATCTCAGCAAAATATTGTGAATATCAGGAAATGGATTACGGAATACCTGCAGCATGCACAACTAAGCCTAGCGTTGCAGTAATATTTTTGTCGTTTTCACTACCCTTTGTTTGCTTCTGGGAGACTTGATCAACGAGCAGCATAAAGACGAATCCCAATACAAGCGATAATCCAATTGTGCGAGAATAGTCCTGCGTGTTAGCAACTACATGCAGGAGCTCTGCCGTTTGAGTTGGCGGCCTCTTGTTCTCCATGTATAACGCACGTATGCCCTCTGGAATGATGACTGTTAGCGCGGTGCCCACTAGTAATCCAGCTCCTAGCAGGGTTACATTTTTCAGTTTCTCCTAGGAAAAGAGAACTTGTTCATTTTTTTTAAATAAAAATTCGTTGTTTTTTACTCACTTCACTGAGTTTCATTACTAGCGGTATGCTGCCCGCCAGATAGGATCCAACAAGCATCACAACTACCAGCAATGTCAGTATAATCTCCTCTGTCATTTTCGGTTTCTCCACTTTTAGCTTATTTTAACTTTGTTTATACGTGCCAGCTCAACTATTATTTTTACCAAGAATTACTGCAATTCAGTATTCAATCATAACGCAAATTTGGTATATTTCAATTTGTAATATCTGGCTACACTGTAATCACAACTATTGAAATTAAGTGCAGTATTAATAGTAAATTATCTTTGTACGAAATTTGTTATTTTTCCTTTTGCAACATGCGGTCACATTGCTAGCGCATCTATCGAAAATACACCCAGTACAACCGATACAAGCTAGCGATTATTGTATATTTGTAAAAGGACTTTCGAGTATTTTTAAAAATCAAGTCGACCTTATTAAGAAATATTATTTTTAAAATATTGATATATTTAATATTTGTATTTCTTATAATTGCAACTCAAATCAAAACCATCTGAAAACTTATAGTAATAAGTTCGTGTTAATTCCATATAGTTGATTCCATAGAAGATACAAGTGAAGACAACAATTTTAATTTGATTTAGTTCACATTTTCTTCAAAATGTTGTAACATACTGCCCAACAAAATATATCATTTAATTTAAAATATATAAGTATCGTATATTCGATATTTTGCCAACAAACCTCGATCTAAGCATATATTTTTTTCGAAAAATATCGATATTATAAACAACAACCCTAATTTGTAGCAGCAGTAGCCAAAACTAAGAAAACTAATCAGTCAGTTTAAGATACTGTGTTTGAGTTTGATTTCAGTTTCATAGTAAATTATTTCAATACAGTGCTTAAGTGCGTGTTGAGCAAAACACGATTGTCATAGTGCGAATCTTTGCACGAAAGTTGGATTTAAAAGCATAATCTTAAGTATACGTATTCCGATTGGCATATGTATGTATGTAGGCTCTCCTGTATGCATTTGCATGCGTACAACTGCGTTTTAATACATTATTTGCATATATACATAAGTTGTAAATCCAAATAATAAAAAAAAGAAATTAGTTTTGGTTTTGCGCTGAGTATGTGTTTGTGAACGAATGAGTTATTGTTCTTTAAACAAGGTATTACAATGGGTAATTGCCTAAAGATCAGGGCTTCCGATGACATATCCTTGCTGAGGGGAGGTGATATCATCAACGGTCAAGAAAGTGGATCCTTGCCGACTTATCAGGCTAGTGTAGTCATATTCTTATTTATAATTTATAATATAAATTTTCATTGTGCACATCAGGAGCCGCACCTGTATTATCCAACCTCCTCTTCTGTTAGTTTTGCCGGTCACGAATCTGCCACCATCAATCAAATGTCTGAAGAAGGACAGATTAGGATAGCGAAACGCATTGGACTCGTCCAGCACCTACCAATTGGCACATACGACGTCAATTCAAAGAAGGCACGCGAGTGCGTCATCTGCATGGTCGAATTCTGTGTAGACGAAGCTGTCCGATATCTGCCCTGCATGCACATCTACCACGTTCACTGTATCGACGATTGGCTGATGCGCAGCCTAACTTGTCCCTCCTGCCTGGAGCCTGTCGACGCTGCGCTTTTGACAAGCTATGATACTGCATAGCATCATGACACGATTGAAGCCGTCGCTGCTGTATTACATTTTATGAAATCGACCCCTTATTTGTGAGATCTGTCTTGTTCATTTCTGGTTTAAAAGAATACGTTAGACATCTGAAGATTAATGAAAACTGAATACGGAACACAGAAAATGTCCAATTGGTGTACATATAATTTAATAATATTATTAAACTTACTTTAAACAAAATATATATAACTATATCTACCTTTACATAATAGGGTTCCACTCCATGTTTAAAAGAAGCAAAATTGTTGGCTACATCTTACCAAAAAAAAGGTTTTTATTTCGTTGGTAACTGCATCTCTTAGAATTATTCCCTGGAAGATTACTACCCTACACCAGCTCTATAAAATAGTTCATAATAACCTCTAATGTATGGTTTTAAAGATAATCTTTTCTCTCTATATTTAAGTTATGAATATTTACGCTGTTCAAGCGTCTACCTAACATTCGCCACGCTTAGCCAAATTCATGGACGTTCGCAATGTTTACTTAGAAACAACATAGCGCAGGGAAGACTAATTCTGCTAACGATACCCGAAAGCGGATCTTAATCCTTAAGGGATTATCAAAAGTTAAGCGACAGTACGCTGAACAAAACCAAAACGCAATGTAAGAATTGCGCAACGTTCAATCCTTGTAGTACCATTTCACAAGGTCTATCTTTAATAGTATGAACTGGGGTACCCTAGTGGGGGTAAGAGACTACCAAACCGGAGAAACTCCAAAACGTCTGGGATGGCAAGCTTAACCATAGTGGTATCGTGAGATAAATCGTATAATATAACAAGAAAAGAAAAGTACTAAATAAGTAAAAAATAAACAATTTTTGCTCCATATAAAAACACATAGCCACACAGAAAATATTTTAATTAAAACCCAGATTGGAATAAAGGCAGACTAACAAATAAACAAAAACAAAACTAACAAGTGAAGATAGCTACAGTCGAGTGCACTCGACAGTAAGATACTATTTACCCTTGACCGGTGGCCGTGGCATCCAAAATTTGAAGATCCGCATTCTGTGTAGTGTTACCAGGGATCTTAATACTAAATTTGGTGCTTCTAGCTTTTCTAGTGTCTTTATAATTCAAAAATATCGTTTTATAGGGGAGTTGGAGGTGGGATCCAAAAGGCTAAAATCCAACTTCTGTATAATGTTGCAAGACACTCTCCTACCAAGTTTGATGCCTTTATCTCCTATTGTTATTGAAATACTTGCAAAAAAACCGAAAAACGCATTTATCCGGAGGCGGTGGGCGTGGCTCTGGTGTCTCTAGCTCTTTTAATAGCTGAGATCTGTGTGTTCATACAGACGGGCAGCCAGACAGACGGACATGACCAAATCAATTCAAAAAAATATATGCTTTGTATGGTCTGCCACGCCACTCGACTGTTGCTTTCTTCACTTGTTTTTAAATAAAAAAACAGTATATTTATTAATAAATTAATAATTAATGACCAAACTTTATCCTTTTGTTATAACACAGCCTAATGGCAAACCCGAATAAACTGATTAGATTCAGTGCAGTACATAAACAAAGTGCAGTACACAGAAATTACCAAAGACAATAGAATATCGACAGAATATGAGTATAATGGAAGTAGGAAACAAAGCGTTAATCGCCGACGCTATTTAAGCTCAGCAATTTCCAGTGCTTGCTCAACAGCTTAACGCCCCCAAGAAATCACCAAAGCATTGACCCTCAACATTCTGTGAACCCTAAAGAATTGGATAGAATACCAGTTATCTTAAAAGAGTATTTGTGAATTTCCCGGCAATCCATATCGAAATGCCTCACTCTTCACTATGCCAACAAGTGCTAAAATATCAATTGACTAATTTAATACAAGGTGCAAACCAGTCAGTAGAAGAATATTGCTAAATTATTTGTATGCATCTTTCTCTTATTAAAAACAAAATTGATTCCATAGAAATGGTTGCACAAGCTAAACCGATCATAGTCAAAATGCTCAGCTCTGGATAAAATTACAGGGTGACTTACCTCGCTTATTAAAAATCTAGGACTCAACTGAAGCACCTTCAGCATTAAATTAAAACTTGAAAATTAAGCCTTACGTTTAAATTACGCACCAACTAAAGTGCAAGCTGTGAACTTTATAAGGCAAAACCTACATCCGCACCGGTACAGACACACAACAGACTTCAAGGCCCAACATTGCCAACACCATAACCTCGGACAACAACAACCGTCTATTGCAATGCTTAGGCAATTGCCATTTAAAGACTTGAGTTTCCATCAACCCGATGTTGGCCTGCAAGGAAATTACAAAAACCAACAACCGACCGCATCTCCTTTTCGAAGGCCCGAACCTATGGAAGTAGACCGACAAACTTCGTTTGATAAATACATATCATATCTAATTTAGTTTTAAATTTTAAACGACAAAATGCCTAATTCATTCAATATGATCAATATTTTGATACATTTTTTCTTGTTTTTTGTTCTTGAAATGTTTTGATGCCATTTTGGGTAACGATGGCTTAAAAGAATTATTTGCGGTAATTTTCAGTGAGTGCACTCGACAGTAAGATACCATTTACCTTTCGCTGTTAAAAAATAATTCTTAATATTAATTACTTTTATTCGGCGAATAACAACGCATCGCATATTTTCGAAGACAAATACACATGCATTGACGCTAATGGCACATGCCGACAGCACACTGACTACGCGACGACTGTGCGTGCGCAGTCGGCGTCGGGCCTCTACTGCTGTGAGCGAAACTTCTCGTGCCTATAACTTCTGTGTTTATTTTCCGATCCGATTTAAATTTATAGGGTTGGTCAATATTATTATTATCTACAATAATATCTTAAAAAAGATTTCGGAAACTTTTCTACTTTTCCTATAATTTGATTTACCGATTTACAAAATCGATTTTTGGGGAAGGTGTGCGTGACATCCAAAAGTTGAAATTTTGCATTCTCCGTGATGTTACCAGGCACCTTACCCCAAATTTGGTGCTTCTAGCTTTTCTAGTGTTTTTTTAAACTATAAAAGTGTGTTTTTTAGAGGCGGTGGGCGTGGCATCCAAAAGTCTAAAATCCAACTTCTGCATAATGTTGCAAGACACCCTCCAACCAAATTTGGTGTGTTTATCTCTTTTCGTTGGATGGCTTTCGGGGATGGTTTGGCTTCATTCGTGCAGAGTAAAGTTTCTGAACGCGGTCAACTTGGCGACCGTCAGTGCGATCTCTGTCTACGAATGATTGCAAGTTGGCACACAGCCTCTTCGTGGCACCTCCTGGTTAACTATCTTAGCATCCGCTAGATAGTGGGTTCAAGCGCCCTCCCACACGGAACCAATGGTATGACGAGGAGTGTCGCGTCGCAGCTGCGGCAAAAAACGCCGCCTACAGTCTGGCGCAACGCGAGCTACGGGTGAACGTTACAGGGAGAAAAGGAAGGAAGAGAGGCGACTTTTCAGACGGAAAAAGCGGGAGCAAGAAAAGCGAGAGTGCGAGGAACTTGAGGTGTTGCAAGACAGGAATAATGCTCGCAAATTTTACCAACAAGTCAACCGTCTGACACAAGGTTTCAAGACCGGAGCATCTAACTGTCGAGACGATAATGGAAATCTGGTTACAGATACGCAGTGCACGCTGAGGTTATGGAGGGCGCATTTCTCCAAGCTGCTAGCAGGCGATGACGGCACCAATCCCGCCGATAGAGGAAACAGTCCGATACCACCAATCAACGACAATGTGGATATACCACTACCTAGCCATGACGAGGTCCGAGTTGCGATTACGCGACTCAAAAACAACAAAGCAGCCGGTGCTGATGGACTGCCTGCAGAGTTGTTTAAGGCCGGCGGCGAAGGGCTGATAAGGTGCATGCATCAGCTCTTGTGCAAAATATGGCTAGAAGTAAGCATGCCCAACGATTGGAATCTCAGCGTCCTTTGTCCTGTACTGAAGAAAGGCGATCCGACGATATGTGCCAACTACCGGGGAATCAGCCTGATCACCATCTCATACAAGGTCCTGTCGAGCGTTATATGTGAACGACTGAAGCCGTATGCCAACACACTGATCGGACCTTATCAGTGCGGCTTCAGACCTGGTAAATCTTCCATAGACCAGATCTTCACATTGCGGAAAGCCGGTGTTCATCGATCTGACACTATTTTTTATAAAGGTGTCCAGCTCCTTGCTTATGCCGATGATATTGACATCATTGGCCGTAGCAAGCGTGATGTCACTGCTGCATTTTCCGCTATCGAAAAGGAGTCAGCAAAAGTGGGTTTGGCGGTAAACGAGGGCAAGACGAAGTATATGCTGTCGACAAGCAGGGAGACGCGGCGCCTAGACTCCCATGTGGTAGCCGACAGCTATAACTTCGAAGTGGTCAAGGAGTTCACGTACCTTGGCACCGCCATTAACACCAAAAATGACGTCAGCCTGGAGATCAAGCGAAGAATCACACTTGCCAATAGGTGCTACTTTGGTCTGAGTAGGCAAATGTGCAATAGAGACCTCTCTCGCCGAACAAAACTAACACTCTACAAGACACTCATCCTACCCGTGCTCTTATATGGCGCAGAAGCATGGGTAATTTCACAGACGGATGCAGCAGCGCTTGGAGTGTTCGAGAGAAAGATTCTTCGCAAGATCTTCGGTCCCGTTCGGATTGGGGACGACTTTCGCATTCGGATGAACCACGAGCTGTACAAGTTGTACGACGACGTGGACGTGGTCCGGCGCATCACGATACAACGTCTGCGCTGGCTCGGCCACGTTGTGCGTATGGATGAAGAAGCTCCAGCTCAGAAGGTGTTCGAAGCGAGGGTCGACTATGGGCGACGACGAAGGGGACGACCAAATCTTCGATGGAAGGACCAAGTAGAGAAGGACCTTATTCTACTGGGTATTTCCAATTGGAGGAGGCGCGCGAAGAGCAGAGGCGCCTGGAGGGAGACGCTGAGGTCGGCCAAAACCCGAAATGGGTTGTAGTGCCACCTAATAATAATAAAATAATAATAATAATATATCTTTTCGTTATTGAATTATTTGCAAAAAATCGAAAAACGAATTTATCGATTTGCGGAGGCGGTGGTCTGCCACGCCTCCTTCTGCCTGTTACATACATTTTCACAAAGTTAATATACCATTATATATATACTTTGTATGGTCTGCCACGCCTCCTTCTGCCTGTTGCATACATTTTCACAAAGTTAATATACCATTTTTCACCCATTTTCAATGGGTAAATGGTATAAAAAAGAAAATGTCAGCTATAGTATGAACCCTCAAAGCCTTACGAAAGTACTTCTAAGACAGAGTCAAAGTAAAAATATTTACCGAACATCAACTCCTAACTCATTTATTAAGTAGTTGGAATGGCAATCCCAGGATAAAAATACGGAAGGTGGATCTTGAGGAGTTCGATTTCGAATTACTATACAATCCAGGAAGAGACAATATTTAGTATAGCAGACTCATTGTCTCGGATTGCCAATCCAAAAGAGGTTAACTTGGTCAGTTCAGTCTGTACTCAACAAAGCGACGAAACATCCAACCACAGCTTGATCCAAGCATAGAAGTTCTAATCAATGATTTTAAGAATCAGATAATCGTCCGTAAAGCAAATCTTTTTGATTATAAATTTAGCATACTGTTCACCACATTTCACAGACAAGACTTGTACAAACACACCTACGACTTAAACGAAACAACGACAATTTCAAAAACCTATCTCAACCCATCAGCAATTAAAGGAATAAATACTACCGAAGATATAATAAAATTCAAAAAAATTTACCCAACAAATTTTGTCATTTTAAAATCCGTTTTACACAAACCATCGAAAAAGACCTAACAGACAAAACACAACAGGAAGAAGAAATTCTAAAGACACAATAAAGCTCGTTACGACACACATTAGACAACAATAGTAAAAACAAGTGAAGAAAGCTACAGTCGAGTGCACTCGACAGTAAGATACCATTTACCTTTCGCTGTTAAAAAATAATTCGTAATATTAATTACTTTTATTCGGCGAACTAATAACAACGCATCGCAAATTTTTGAAGTCAAATACACATGCATTGACGCTGCATTGACGACCGCACATGACTGTAAGTGAAACTTCTCGCTGTTAGTTAGAAACACAGAAAACAAATTGAAACCAGCTCTTAAAAAAATTTTAAACCTTTTCGCCAACCCAAACCAGGAACTGGCCTACACAACTACAAGCTGCAACAAGTAAGGAAAGCTGCAGTCGAGCGCGCGCGACTGTAAGATACCATTTACCCTATTCGAAGAAATAATACAAAATAAAATAAATGGTATAAAAATAAAAAAAAAAGCTATTTACATTAAGAAAAAAGAATCACCCCACGCCAGGTTCGAACACAAGAACTCTCACGAACTTTGTAACTTATGAGTCGGACCTCTAACCACTAGACCACACAAGTTTACGCCATGCGATCGGCAAATTAGGCTTTTATTGACGCGGGCCCTCTACTGCGTCGATTAACGTTTTGGTTAGGAATCGCTAGCGCCCATAACTTTGTATGGGGAATTCGAACTCCTATAACTTCTTTGTTATTAAAAAATAAAAATTGAAGAAAGCTACAGTCGAGTGCACTCGACAGTAAGTTATAATTTACCTTTGGCTGCTAAAAATAATTCTTAATATTAATTACTTTTATTCGAATTAATAACAACGCATCGCATATTTCCGAAATTAAATACACATGCATTGACGCTAATGGCACATGCCGACTGCACGTCGATTGTGCGTGCGCAGTCGGCGCAAGCATTGAAGCCGAGCCTCTGCTCCGCCTAGGAACAGACCATGTGCTTCAGTGGTTTGTTGTGAGAGTTGTCAGCTCTATAACTAAATGTCCCCGGTTCGAATCCCAGCGCAGGCTTCTTTTTTTTGTATTGCTTAGAAAAAGTTTTTGGTTTTTCTTATTTTTTTTGCATAATATATTTTTCATATAGCGCAAAATTATTAAAAAAACAAGTGAAGAAAGCTACAGTCGAGTGCACTCGACAGTAAGATACCATTTACCTTTCGCTGTTAAAAACTAATTCTTAATATTAATTACTTTTATTCGGCGAATAACAACGCATCGCATATTTTCGAGGACAAATTCACATGCATTGACGCTAATGACACATGCCGACTGCACACTGACTACACAACGACTGTGCGTGCGCAGTCGGCGTCGGCGTCGGCGTCGGGCCTCTACTGCTGTGAGCGAAACTTCTCGTGCCTATAACTTCTGTGTTTATTGTCCGATCGGATTTAAATTTATAGGGTTGGCCAATATTATTATTATCTACAATAATACCTAAAAAATTTCGGAAACTTTTCTACTTTTCCTATAATTTGATTTACCGATTTACAAAATCGATTTTTGGGGGCGGTAGGCGTGGCATCCAAAAGTTGAAATTCCGCAATGTTACCAGGCACCTTACTTCCAAATTTGGTGCTTCTAGCTTTTCTAGTGTTCTTGTAAACTATAAAAATGTGTTTTTTAGAGGCGGTGGGCGTCTAAAAGTCTAAAATCCAACTTCTGCATAATGTTGCAAGACAACCCCCTACCAAATTTGGTGCGTTTATCTCTTTTCGTTATTGAATTATTTGGAAAAAATCGAAATACGCATTTATCGATTTGCGGAGGCGGTGGGCGTGGCACATCAAGTTTGAAATAAACTTCCTGTGTGTATTGAATACACGCACACTCCCACCAAGTCTGGTGCCTCTAGCTCTTTTAATAGCTGAGATCTGTGTGTTCATACAGACGGACAGACAGACGGACATGACCAAATCGACTCGGCTATTGATGCTGATCAAGAATATATGTATATACTTTGTATGGTCTGCCACGCCTCCTTCTGCCTGTTACATACATTTGCACAAAGTTAATATACCAATTTTTACCCATTTTCAATGGGTAAATGGTATAATAAGAACATAATCCGACACCCCTGTATATTCCGAGTTCTATCCAATGCCACTGAAAGATTAAGTGAATAAAGAGATAAAAGAGCTTTAGAAGATGGAACAATTCGTCTGTCTCGGCCCCCATGCAATTCTCCTGTATGGATTGTACCCAAAAAAGCTGACGATTCAGGGAACAACAAATTTTGCGTCGTAATAGGCTATCGCAAAATAAACAGAATAACCATCGCAGACTAATAGCCCATTCCTGAGATATGCGAAGTACTTGCACAGCTAGGCAATAATAAAGTATTTTCCGTTTTAGGCCTCAGAAGTGGTTTCCATTAAATCCCTTTGAAACCTTCGGACATTGAGAAGAACGCATCTTTCGTAAATAACAGAAAGTTTGAGTGTACACGACTTCCCTTTGGTCTCAAAATCGCGCCCGCTATATTTTAGCGAGCTTTGGATGACATACTTCATGAACATATCGGTAAAATATGTTTTATTTATGTTCATGAAGAATAAAGTCGAATTTCTAGGTTTTGTAATATCTGATAAAGGCATCGAAGCTAACTATCCCTGCCCAAAAACACTTAAAGAGCTGAGGTTTTTTTTTGGACTCTCCGGCTATTACCGAAGATTTATGAAAAGTTATGCTAAATTAGCAATTATCGCAGAACAACCAACCAATTTCGTTTCTCTCAAGAACACTTTCGAAAGCTGAAGAAAACAATGCAGATAATGAAAAAGAAATGTTGACCATCATCTGGTCACTAAAAACTTTCAAAAATTTTTTGTATGGTAAATCAAAATTTTCACCGACCATCATACCCTAATACACTCCTTGAGCAGTTGGAATAGAAATGCAAGAATCGAAGTTGGAAATCTTACCTAGAAGAAAATGATAACGAAATATTATTTAACTTTTGAGAATAACATTTTATAGCTTCAACTCTGCATACCATAGAGCAGAAAGCTCAAGTCACGAATTACTACCCAGGAAGTCCCCATTAATTCTTTAAGAACCAAATATTTCTTTACAAATTAGATAAATCCACCTATATATTCTCTATACCATTTCCACAGACACGAAGTATGGTATATCAAAAAGATTTTTATGAAAAACTAGCAAACCCGGCGAACTCCGTTTCGCCACCAGATGGCTATATTTCTCCCAGTCGTTCTCCCAGTCTCCTTCTAGTCCCTTTCCCAGTCCCTCTCCCAGTCCCTCTCCCCAGTCCCTCTCCCCAGTCCCTCTCCCCAGTCCCTCTCCCAATTCTTTTCCCAATTCTTTTCCCAGTCGCTTTGCCAGTCGCTTTGCCAGTCCTTCTCCCAATCCCTCTCCCAATTCCGCTCCCAATCCCTCTCCCAATCCCTCTCCCAGTCCCTCTCCCAATCCCAGTCCCTCTCCCAATACCTCTCCCAATCCCTCTCCGAATTCTTTTCCCAGTCGCACTCCCAGTCCCTCTCCCAATCCTTCTACCAGTCGCTCTCAAAGTTCTTCTCCCAGTCCCTCTCCCAATCCTCCCAGTCGCTCTCCCAGTCGCTATGCCAGTCCTTTTCTCAAACCTTCTCCCAGTTGCTCTCCCAGTCGCTCTTTCAGTCCCTCTCCGAATTCTTTTCCCACTCCCTCTCCGAATTCTTTTCCCAGTCGCACTCCCAGTCCCTCTCCCAGTCGCTCTCAAAGTTCTTCTCCCAGTCCCTCTCCCAATCCTTCTCCCAGTTGCTCTCCCAGTCGCTCTTTCAGTCCCTCTCCCAGTCCTTCTCCCAGTTGCTCTCCCAGCCCCTCTCCCAATCCTTTTCCTAGTCGCTCTCCCAGTCCCTCTCCCGTATATAATATTTTTGAAAAGAATTTTTTGATCATTTTTTAAGAGATTTTATAATCAAATTTATTGCTTAATAATATTTTATTTATTTATTTTTATTTTCAAGGAACCTTTGACGAACACGTCAAAGTATAACACACCTAAACACATTATTTGTAATACATAAACAGTCTACTTTTGTTCACCAAGCAGCAAGGTACTTTTATTTATTTTAAAATAAATTAAAGTTCCTTGCTGCTCGGTGAACAAAATTAGACTAACTATTTTTTATCTAAACTGTGTATAGGTGTGTTTTACTTTGACGTGTTCGTCAAAGGTTCCTTGAAGTGGCCGGGAAAATTTGTATGGGAAAAAGGGAATGGCTATTTTTAGGGTTTATCCAGAAATAATTATAATTTAAAACCATAAAAAAACCATCCTTCACAAAAGCAAACTCAGTTGATTTGGTGGCAGGCATTTTTTTTTTTAATTTTGTTATGACTTGAAGTCATAAAAAGTAGATAACAACATCGAAACTAATACAAAAGAAACGCACAGGTTAGTGGCCGAGGGATTTTGAAATAAATAAAACTACCTTGCTGCTCTGTGAACAAACGTAGACTATTTATGTATTTCAAATAATGTATATAGGTGTGTTTTACTTTGACGTGTTCGTCAAAGGTTCCTTGAAGTGGCCGGGAAAATTTGTATGGGAAAAAGAAAATGGTCATTTTTATGGTTTTCCCTGCAATAATTCTAATTTTTCTCGCCGTGCAAACCATCCTTGAACTTCAACGAACAATTTAAAAAAAAATTTGGGCAAATTGGTCCAGGCGTTGTTGAGTGATGCACTTACCAACACATTTTGTGATTCATTTTTATATAATAGATAATTAGCAGTTACCCTTTAAAAATACCTCAATCCTTCGGTTATAAATTGTATCCAAACAACTGAGGATATAACAAAGAAAATACAACTATTATTTTCCATATACTTCAAAAATACCAAAGCCCGATTCTCTTAATCAATGAAGACCTCACCAACGAATCTAGACAAGAGGAAGAAATCCTTAAAATCCATAATAGAGCACACCGAAATGCCGAGGAAAATACAATTCAATTAGCAGAAAAGTTCTACTTCTCCACAATAAAACAAAAAACAAGTACCATTTACGTTTGGCTGTTAAAAAAAATTCTTAATATTAATTACTTTTCTTCGACGAACTATTAACAACGCATCGCATATTTTCGAAGTCAAATATACATGCATTGACGCTAATGGAAAATGCCGACTGCACGACGACTGTGCATGCGCATCTATCACTTTGTATCCCAGGTTCGATTCCCAGTCAGTCCAGGCTTCTTTTTGAATTGCTAAATTGGTCTTTTTGGTCTTTCTTATTATTATTTTTTTGCATCATCCATGTTCGTTACTTTGATTAAAAATGTCATACTATATTTTTCAGTAAAGTGCAAAAATAATAATAAAAAAAAACAGTTTACATAAATTCTATCGATTTTCGGAGGCGAAATTGATGGGCGTGGCACATCATGCTTGAAAAAAACTTCTCATGTGTATTTAATACACGCACACTCCCACCAAGTCTGGTGCCTTTAGCTCTTTTAATAACTTAGATCTGTGTGTTAATACAGACGGATAGATGGACAGACAGACGGACATGGCTAAATCGACTCGGCTATTGATGCTCAAGATGATTAAGAATATATATGGTCTGCCACGCCTCCTTCTGCCTGTTACATACATTTTCACAAAGTTAATATATCATTTTTTATCCATTTTTAATGGGTAAATGGTATAAAAAGCAACATAGTAAAGCAATGCAAAATTTGTAAGGAGGCTAAATATGACTGACATCTCCCTAACTTGCAATTGAAAAGAACTCCAGTACCACAAAACCCTGGTCATATTATTCAAATTGACATTTGCTCAACCAAAGGCCATTTAGTTCTTACAGCAATAGATAAATTCTCAAAATGAGTCCAGGCACACATAATCAATTCGAAAGCAATAGAAGACATTCGAACACCACTTAGGCCCCTTATATTCTACTATGGAATTCCTAAGTTCGTTGTAATAGATACAGAAAGAAAACGCTATAGAACCTTTGAAGAACTCCTATATAGAGCCATATACGTATATACTCTTTCCACTCCACAACCAAAAAGCGACCACTAAAGGTATTTTTCGGAAGGAGAGTCATGACAAACCCAGATCAGTACGAAGAGGCCAGGCAAGACAATATCGACAAACTCAAAATAACACAAAATAAAAACTTCCAATTCCATAACAAAACCAGAAACGAAATGATAACTTATCAGCCAGGAAAAAAAATATATGTAAAAGTAAACACTTGTATAGAATCAAAATTTTCCTCTAGATTCAAGAAAGAATTTGTCATCATAAAAATCACAAGGTATTATTATGGACAATAACCGCAGCCACGATAGACATTGCAACCTATGCGAACTCTCAGATACTGACGATTCATAGGGGACTGGATAAGTTACAGTCACCCACGACAAATCTAGTACATGTAATAGACCTGAGTCAAATGCAAGAAGCGCTAGACCTACTTAACAGATATACTGAAGAGGGTTTTAAGCGTAGTCTGTTAGGTTCAGGCTGGCAGTATACAGTAGGTAGCCCAGATCGTCATGTTGAAACGAAATCTCAATAATTTCATCAGTAATAATGGAGCAGAGAAAATAAGTAGTTATCTAAGAATGAGAAGCCATTAGTCTTCACAATGAAATTGTCAATCGAAGAGAAAGGAATTCATCGATATATCAATCCTTCATAACAAAACTACACTTTTGTACATTGTTAAGATACCTAACCTAGAAGAAATTGAATATCAAGATATTTTTCTAAAACCTTTAGTCATAAAACATATAAATGACGTAATTGTACAATTAGACATAAGTCAAATAGTTTTTTATAATAATATAGTATATGGCATTCCAAAAAATTTTAGAATGTGCCTAGACATACAAGTTTGCAAAATCGAGGAATTCGACAATGGCCTAATTCTTCTCAATAACTTCGCCGGCAATTTGGTTTTGAATGGAACCGGAAACCATCTAGAAGGGATATTCCTAATCCAACTAGTCAACGATTAAAGATCGGCTATTTAACAATATGGAGCCAGTCATGCCAGTATGCAACCAGAAGCGCCAATCTCACAAATAACACCAGCTGAGACTGAACGTATAAGAATTCTATCCCTAGATACACTGGAAGCGCTAACAGCTTTACACTGTTAACGCTTTTCGGCACTATCTTGATAACGGTGTGAGGACTTCACGCTTGCAGCCGGAAGAAGAACACCATTACTTTTCAACTTGGACCAACACCACCTCCGTTAGAAACATTTGAGTCATCACTCTGCAAGTAAGACTGTATGTCAACTGTCAGCATAAAGTGTTAAGCATAATAAATACAACAGGTTATGGCATATAAAGTGTTACACAAATATAAGTTAATTATATGTTTTAAAATAATTACAACAAATATTTGATTATGGTTCCGAGAGACTAAAACTAATTCTGAAGCTATCCCTATATAAACCTGTGAGTTTCAGCAGCGGCGCTGACTGTGCTGCTTCTGGTTAGCGAATTGGATGCAGTTCTCAATTGTCTTGGAATAACTTGCGCCTGTATGTGGCGGATGTGTTGGGCACCTTGGTTTTGGTCTTCTTGGAATCTTGCGGGTGCACTTGGCGCGTGTAGAAAGTTTGTCAGACGCTGAGTCTGCACATTGGACTTGTGGGATTTGTAGTTCATAATGTTTTAAGTGTCAACTTATATATGTGTATATGTGAATACCACAGTAGTACTTAAAGTGCTTACAAAGAATTGTGATCTATTGTGAAATGTGCACAGCGTAAAAAATGAATGTCGCTTGTTGTTGTTGTTTGCTGTCTGCAGTTTTCGCTTGCATAGCACTGCGCAGAAATACCATATGTAAACAGAACGTATCTTTAGACAGAACAAAATGCTGTACAGGCAAAATCAGACTTAATATAGCATATATCAACGAATGAGCTAAAACAAGTTAAAATCTGCGTGACTGCAATGATCTGTTAACTATACTTTAGTTGTATAGTAAACCAGAAGAATACGAGTCGTTCCGTATAGTCATAGAAACGCAGGACACCCTAAAAGCCCCAGAAAATCTAACATTATGGGGCTAGACGAGTATAAAGCCTAAACCAATATCCTGGAACCGTTAGAGTTTGTACACAGTAATGTGTGTTCCCCATGCGAGTAAACAATCATGTCGACAGTCGATACTTTGTGAGTTTCATCGATACACGCTTTTGGAAAATGGAACTCTTATGGAAATGATAATATAGGTGGCCTTTAAATGTTAAATTTGTAAGGCATCTGCGTACGTCTGCCCAAATTGTGTATTCGCTCAATAAAGACCCAAGAGTACATTTCGTGGTCAACAAGATACGTGTTTTTTATTTATTTATTAAATCTAACTTAACTATATAAATTTATTAACGCCAACTTATATATTATATATATATATACTGATACGGCCTGTGGATAGCCGATAGGGCATTGTTTCGGATGTCCAAAATCAGTATCTTTTCCTTTCTAAGCTCCGAGAACCGTATCCCATTCTTTCTGCCCCTTAAACATAAGCTTGTGATCCCGGTGGAAAGCTCAAGCTGGAGCCGCTGGCTCTCGACTAGCACGCGGCAGTCCACTAGCTGCCGCGCGTCCTCCACTACCCCATCCACGCCATGTACATTCGTCACTGTCCACGATCCTGAATGACTACTGGGTCAAGTAGAAAGTAACCTGTCCGTATCTTCGAAGAAACCAAGGTTCCACCTCTGGGATCAGCTGTTTTATCCAGCGTCGTTAAGCTGATTGGCTACATTGTAGTTACCAACGGAGTAAGCTCTTATGCCTTATTTCTTCGCTTTTTGTTGTGCTCCCTTGCAGTACTACCGTTAAACATTTCTTCGCAAGGGATCGAGCGTAGCCCTATTGGCTCTTCCTAGTTGTTGAGTTGCTGCGACGACAAGTGTCGCAGTTTTTTTAGCCTACGCTGCTCTTTCATTATTTTTGCGCACATTTCTTTGACGCAAAACCAGTTTTCTTTCCTTTCTAGCATAATACCTACTATATTTTCTGCTGTCAAGGTATTCCCGACTCCTCTATTAGCTCCATCCCTTTCTGTCCTGTAATACGGACAATGGAAAAAGATGTGCTCCGCGTCTTCCAGTTCGGTGCACCCTAGTGCGCATACCGGTGTTTTGTCATGCCCATATTTGTGCAAATATTGGCGGAAACTCCCATGGCCAGAAAGAAATTGTGTCAGAAATCTAACTCGCCATGCTTCCGGTTGGACCATTCATAAACATTATTTATGAGCCTGTAGGTCCATCTGCCATTTCCAGCAGCTTGCCATCTACGTTCCCATATTCTTATGGACTCATTTTCATCAAAACTTAATTCCACATGTTAATGCTTCCTTTCGTAAAGCGCTTTATAGTCCTGTGACATTAGGTCTGCGGGCATTATGCCAGCAATTACCTCTATTGCATCCCCGGATACCGTCCGGAAGGCGCTACAGATCCTTTGTGCGCTACGCCTGATCACTGAGTTGTAGTGTCGGGCGTAGGTTGACTTTGTCAGTGCATCTGCCCATATGGGTGCAGCATACATCAAGACAGATAGCGTAACACGCGATATCAATGATCGTATTACTTGTCTTGGTCTACCAGTGTTTGGCATTAGTCTTGCAAGCGAAATTTGCATTCTTGATGCTTTTTCGCTCACTGCTAGAATGTTGGACCTAAAATTAGGTCGGGTATCTATCAGGACGCCCAGGTACCAGGTAGCCATATGAAACTGCGTTTTTTTTACAACTTTGGAGATTTATTTAAAAAAATTTGACAATTTCAATCATAAAAGTATGCCCCTTCAGAAGCCATACATTTTGCCCATCTTTCGGGCAATTTATGAATTCCTCGCCAGAGGAATTCCTTTTCCTTGGACCTAAACCAGTTTTCTAGCCAATCCTTAAGGTCTTCATAGGAATCGAAGTGCTGGTTGGCTAATCCGTGTCCCAAACTGGCGAACAAATGGTAATCTGATGGAGCCAAGTCAGGTGAATAAGCCGCATGGGGTAAGGACTCCCAGCCAAACGTGGCTACCAATTCCTTGGTGCCTCTTGCCCGATGTGATGGCGCGTTGTCGTCCAGAAGAATTGCTTTGTGCTGCCTTTTTGCGTATTCTGGGCGTTTTTGGAGCAGAGATTCTTTCAATTCTTCCAATTGTTGCTGGTAGCGTTCGCCATCAACGGTTTCACCCGGTTTTAGGAGCTCATACCAAACGATTCTGGCCTGATCCCAGAAAACGCACAGCATGGCCTTGCAGCCGAAACGGTTTGGCCGAGATTGGGATTGGGCCGGCTAGCCTGGGCTAACATAGGATTTTTTTCGTTTGGGGTTTTGAAAATAGATCCACTTTTCATCCCCAGTGACATTGCAATGCAAAAACGACTTCCTTTTGTACCGTTCCAAGAGAATTTCGCAAGTGTTTTTTCAGTTCTCTTGTTGGCGTTCATTGAGCTCATGCGGACCCCATCTGCCGGCTTTTAAAATTTTCCCCATGGCTTTGAGGAGCCTTCCAACGGTTCTTTGGTCAACATTCAATTATTCTGCTAGTTGTTATTGGGTTTGGCCATCCTCAAGCAACGCCTGCAATTCAGTATCCTGAAACTTTTTTGGTGGTCGTCCACGCTCTTCATTCTCAACTCCAAATTCACCGCTCCGGAATTTTTGAAACCAGGCTTGGCAACTTCTAATGTTTTGGGTATGCACACCATAAGCATCCACAAGCATTTTTGGGCTTCCACAGCAGTTTTCTTTGAAAGAAAGCAGAAAAGCAAGATGTCCGTGAATCGTGGTTTGTGGGTATAAAACTCGACATTTTCAATATTAGAAAAAAAATTGCTATTGAAAAAAAAACTGGCAAAAACCGTTTGAGCAGTGTTGCCAGATATCCAAAGATGCTAAAAAAGTTTATACCAAAAATTTTTCGATCACTTTTGTTATCGATAATTAACAATGAAGTAAAACGCAGTTTGATATGGCTACACCTGGTATTTTATCGCGGGTCCTGTGTGGATATCAAAACTGTAGATACTGAGCGTTATAGCTTCAAGTATTTTCTTACTTGTTACAAGAACTGATTCAGTTTTTTTTTGTCCTGCTAATTTTAGTGAATGATCATGCAACCATTCTTTGACCAGACCTGCAGCTTGGCTACTGTGTTCTCTTTTATCAGCGAGCTGCGTTTCTACTATGATGAGGGCAATGTCGACGGCAAATCCTATTATCTTGGCGTCATCACGCAGTGGCAAGCGCAGAACCCCATCATAAATTATATTCCACAGCAGTGGTCCTAGTACCGACCCTTGCGGGACGCCACCATTGACCACGTACTGTTTTCGCCCTTTCTCAGTGTCATACATGAAAGTGCGATTGTGTAGGTAACTACGCTTTGTTGGAGACATCCCGTTACACATCAGCAAAAAGGGCAGGGTTCGTTTCCACTGCCAGTTTCTGTACCCAATTTTGAATAGAGTCTAGCCCTGGCGCTTTAGAGTTTGCAAAGGTCTTTACTATTTGTAAGACTTCTTCAATCTCTATGCGTTCGTCATATGGTGTCGTTTCCAACTTTATAGTGTTCTGTGTTTGGCCAATTTCTTGAGCAGGGAACAGTGTCATAACAATTGTTCTTAGAAGACAAGCCGGGGGGGTAGCTGTCTACCCTTTGAGTTTGTTCATCATAGCTTTGTAAGCACCCCTCCAAGGGGTGACGTTCGTATCCTCTAGTAGAGTTCTGAAGTGCGCCTCTTGCTTCCTCAGTTCTCTTCTTGCGATCTTGTTCTATAGTTGGAACGCTTCGCAATGTGTTTCGTCTCTATTACGCGTTAGTTTCCTCCTGGCCTTGATGCATCCGCGCCTGGCCTCCTCTATATCCTGGCTCCACCATATAGTTGGCCTTCGTCTATTTTTTCCATGTTGCTTTCGCACCATAGTTGCGTCACATGAGAAGCACACTAATTTTGATAGTGTTGCTGCTTTTGTGTCAGCATTATAATCCCGCAGGGTCTCCTGTTCTGAAAGAAGAAACCGGAAAAGGCCCTCATCTAGGGTTTCCTCTTTCCATCCCCTATGTATTATGGTACGTGGGGTTGTGTCCCCAGTACACATAAATACCGCTTTGTGATTGCTGTGTGTTGATATTACTGACGTGCCACAGGATTTTTCTACTTAGGCTGGTAGTGGCAAAGGATATGTCCACTATTGAGGTTCTTTGTGATCGCTATGTGTGTAGATATTACAGACGTGTCACAGGATTTTTCTACTTAGGCTGGTAGTGGCAAAGGATATGTCCACTATTAAGGTTCTGCCATTTCTTTCAAAGGTGCTAGTGCTATCCGTGTTAAGGAGTACTACGTCAAGTGACGAGAAGGATGCTATTACTGCATGCCCCCTGGCATTTGTCATTCTACTTCCCCAATCAGAATCCCATGCATTAAAGTCCCCGCCTATGATTGCTGGGATTTTTCCTCTCGCATGTATGGTTATGCTGTCTACTGCTCTTTCAAAAGATTTGAGAGTTAGGCTGGGGGAAGGTAGTAGTTGAAATTTTATTCCCCCAACCTTTGCCCTAACGAAGTATTGCTCCGTATTAAGCGGCGTGTCATCAATGGGTTTGCTACCGCACGCCCAGACAGCCGTCTTACCGGTTGTGTCGCTTATCCAATTACTTGTCGAGTAATTTCAATACTGTGTGCTTATGAGAGCTACGTCGATATGTGCTTCGTAGCAAACCTGCGTCAGGAGGTCCTACGCAGCCTCACAGTGGTTGAGGTTAATTTGCAGGACCATAATTTTGGGTCTTTTTGACCATCTTTTGGTAAGCTAGGCATGCCTTGCTTCCTACTAGGTGCTCTATGGAGCTCCTTTTCTGGTATTTGCAAACTGCACAGCTTACTTTATTTGTACAGTCCTTAATTTTATGGACATTTACACCACATTTGATGCAATGGCCACTCCTATCTTCGTTAGTGCACGCCATCGCTATGTGCCCATAGTGCCAGCATCTGTAGCATTTTAGGATGGTCGTTTCTAACCCTGCAGCGTACCCAGCCTACTTTAATATTCCCTATTGTTATAATTTTATTAACTGCCTCAACAGGTAGCTTTATTAACGCTGACTGTGTCCCCCCAAAAGAGGTGCGCAGGCTTCTTACCCTATCTCCCTGTATGGAATTGTGCCCACAGGCAGTTTGTATCGCTTGCAGAATGCCATCCTTAGTGGTGATTTCGTCCATGTCTCGGATTTCGACAAGAACCTCTTTAATCAGTGTCCTTGCTGTCGCAGAGTTGCCCAACACCTTTTGAACTGCCGCTTCATAGTTCTGCAGCATTTCGGCTAGATTCTTCCTAAGTTGTAGGAGAATATCGTTTTTTTGGGTTTCCCTGATGCGAGTAACATTCTCGCCCAGCCCTTTGAGTTCATCGTCTTGTTTGATTTTCCGCAAAATGTCAGCATATGAAATTTCATCGGTTTTGGTCAATACTATGTACTATGGCATCAGGCCTAGTACTGACCTTTTTAATTTTTTGGGATTTTCTTGCCACTGTAGTCCATTCTGCATTTTGGGCGGACACAGTGTCAGGCTCTACTAATTTTTGGGTTTTTTTGTTTAGTAGGTTCCAGCTTCCTGCTCTTTTTTGGCGGCGTGGGCCTAGGCCCTGCCACGCTCTCTCTTGCCCTCTTTGGAGTACCTGTCTCCTGTATTATGAGGCTGCTGTGTCCTTTTAGGAGACGCTGCATATTTTTACTTTCAGTGTCGCACAGGCTCTTCGTCTTATTGAACGTATCCTTCATACTTTGATTTATTTGTCGGATGTTCTTCAGGTTGACTGTATCGAGAACTTCGTCAACAAGTTTTGTTAGCTCTTCTAGAGCACTCTCTTCTGTAGATTTTTTGACTGGAGTCATCGGCTTAGTTTTGCCACCGGTGTGTTGACCTTTGGTGTATTATTCCCTTCTGCCTGTCGTCCCGCCACGGGAGATCTGGCCATTTTTGTGCCATTTCAGGAAGGCCGTGAGAGGGTTGACACAAATCTTCATGGGCATCTGTGTTCAGTGTCAAATCTGCTTAAGTCGGGATTGAAATCAACCGAGCCTGCATCACCAACTTAATGGCGACATACAACGAACGTACCATTAGTCCTGACAAGGTTTTAAAGGGACGGAGGCGATCGCGGCATTAGCCTAGGAGCCGTTTGACATTGTAGGTCAGCATGCAGGTAGACTTGGGGAAGTATTTTTGAAATTTTAACCTGGTGATATCAGGTATAGTGATCCATTGTAGGACATCTGTGTACGTTTGCGCAAATTGTCTCAACAAAAACACAAAGACCTAGTTCATTTCGTGGTCAACAAGATGTGTGTTTATAGGGTATAGTAAGCATACCAAAGAGTACAGAGTATACAATCCAGTAACAAGAACCGTCTTGAGGAGCCGGGACGTCGCATTTACAAACATTTTTGGCATTAATGACAATAAATTCGAGGAATTTTTACCCCAGGAAAATGTTATTGAAGCTGTGAGCGTACCGAAAAGACAAAAGTAGCCAGCAAGGTATTACAAAGGTCATGACAGACCAAAAAAAAAGTTAAGAAAAAAATTTAACTTGTCCACTTTTTCCATAATTCGGATTTTCGATTTTCAAAATCGATTTCTAGGGGCGGTGAGCGTGGCATCCAAAAGTTGAAAATCCGCATTTTATGTAATGTTACCAAGGTCCTACCAAATTACTAAATTTGATGTTTCTAGTTTTTATAGGGTTCTTATAATTCAAAAAAATCATTTTATAGGGGCGATGGCCGTGGTATCCAAAAGTTGATTATTGATTATTGAGTTATTTGCAATAAATCGAAAAACGCCTTTATCAATTCGTATGTGCATTATGTGTATTGAATACACAATCTCTTCTGTATATTCATAATGTTAATTAAGGCAGACAAGACTGGTTTGCAGCGAAAAAATTATTTCGTTACCTAAACTGCACTAATAGTTAGTTTAGTGTGCACACGAACTGGAGCTGATCGGCTATGCTGAAGTTGATTGGACTGCAAATAATGGTGCTCGTAGATCTTTAAAGGTTTCGTTTTCAAATTGTTTAATGCAGAAATGGGGCGACAGTATGCCAACGCAATCTACAACGACAACCAAGGAGCAGGTTGACTCACACGAATTCCGATTTCCCAGAAAACGGACGAAGCAGGTTGACATTTGGCACCACTTTGTAAGCGAACTGGTGGACAGGGGTAATATTGAAATCAAGTACATCCCAACAGAAAAGATGCCAACTGACGTAAAAAGCAAATGATTGGCCAAATTGAAGCATACTTCATGCATTATGGTACTGGGAATGAACAACTTTAATTAATGCGGTGCCATCTGAGAGTAAGTGTTGGAAATAGTGATGTCACGATATACATATGATACACAATAATCGATTATTTGGACTCAATTTACGATTTAATTGTATCGAAAAACAATGAATTGAATCTATAATCGATTACTTACTAAAATAATCGCGTCACTACTTTTTGCGGCAAAAGACAAATTGGCAAATAAATTATAATGGCACCAACTTATAGTAAAGTTTGAAAATATTTTTGCAATTGCACATTGCGGACGCCAACAAATATTGAAAGTAAATTGCAAGTCGGCTACAGCAAGCCACCTGAAATCTGAAATATTGGGGCAGTTTGAACGTAGATTTGGAGCTATAGAGCGCTCTTTTTTATTGGTGCACCAACGTTGCTTTTAAAAAAAATCATTTCCATGATTCAATGGCCTTGGCCATAACCATGAAGAATATTCGGAAAGAAATAGCGGATCTTTCACAACGGAATGAGAGTCTGGAAAGCGCAAGTGATGCATCATCCATTGGTGAAATTGAGTTTGATCTATGGGCACACCACAAGTCGTTGGCGCACAAACGCCGCAAAATAGACGATGACCCATCACTTGTTCAGGACGAGCTCAGTTTTTTTCTGAACGCTTCAGTCCTTGAACTAAAATGCAACGTCGTTAATGCCTGGGAGGAAATGCGTGTAGTATACCCAAAGCTTTATATTATAGCTCGTCGGTATTGTTTTCTCATAGGTACTTCAGTAGCAACAGAACGGCTGTTTTCAAAGGCGGGAGCTACTGCCACCGAAAAGAGGAACAGATTGACCACCCCGCGTCTGTGTAAATTATTATTTTTGACTTCTATACTAAATAAATAAAAGAGTTATGTATTTATAATTTTCTTCTGTAAACACGGCATTTGGATTAAAGATTTTAATTGCAAAACTTAGTGCAAAAAATCATACGATTAATCGATTATTTTCATTTTCTTCGATTAATTACAATTAAAAATCGGATTGGCTAAAATTAATCATATGATTCAATAATCGATTAATGCATTTTTTGACATCACTAGTTCGAAATGCATCTGGCAGCCCTACAAGGGGGCGCACTGTCGATATGTATCGATAGCTGCAAATGCACACTAGAAGTGGAGAGCTATCGATAGCGGACATCAAAGATAGCTTACTTTAAACCATCGATAGTGTCGATAGTGCCATCGATAGTTGTCCACCTCTACAGCACACAACTTATTGTTTCATATTACCATAAAACATGTGAACAACTCTAATATAAATATATATTCAATAAAAAACATATAAAAATTAAATACTTTTATTCGACGAGTTGACAACAACACATCCAATCCAATCCAACAGGGGAGAGAACTGTTGTCCAAGAATTACAAATGTTTCTTCATCGCGAAATTTTGTCGGCTTCATCTAAAATATCTGCGACTCTGATAGTACATTCTACATACTCTGTACTGTACATTCTACCTTGAAATTACCATCAGACATACAAAACATCAATGCATCGCCATAAATAGCGTAATTGTTTTGATTATTTGGAATGAATGATCAATGGCACATAAGAGTTCGTAAAACTCTCCAATAAACAACT
Organism: Zaprionus bogoriensis; assembly: GCA_035046045.1. Lineage (NCBI taxonomy): Eukaryota > Metazoa > Arthropoda > Insecta > Diptera > Drosophilidae > Zaprionus > Zaprionus bogoriensis. The sequence goes on from JAWNOI010000221.1 coordinate 413,337, forward strand.
AACATGCGAGTATTTTTGTAACAAGATGAGACTGCAAATGTGCGTGCATGCTGCGAAGTAGTTGTTAGACATTGGAAATAACACCTGGACTGGATTCATCACAGAACCTACTGCCAGAATAGTATTTCCTTTAAATACTGATTTAATTATGAACTAGGGTGACATAGTCAACTATTCCACTGAGTTCTTAAATTCAGTAAAATTTTCAGAATTACTATCTCACAATTTCACCATGCTGATCAACGGAACGAGACTGAATGTGGGAAAGCTGATGAAAAATAAAATATAATAAAAGGAAATACGGAAATGCTGTCTTGATTCCGCGGTTCCCGATAATTCCAAAGGATTTACCATTTCATTTTGAACGCTTACAAACGCTTAAACGGCTTTGTGATGACCAGAAATAAATCGAAAGCATAGTCCTTTGCGGAATCAACTTGGAGTTTCCCTGTTTCGCGCATGTTAAAGCGTCGGAAAATCGTCTTTACTCTCTACGCTCTAAAAAAATAAAAACAATTTTATGTCTTTTGCGTATGCCTTGGTATACATTCACACGCATAGTAAATAGTTAAGCGTCTGTTTCGCAGACGAAATATATTAATTCAATTAATTTAATTGCAATCGTGAATTGAGTGTGTGAAGTGAAATATTTGTTGTGTAAAATGGGAACAGGCTGAATAAAAAAATTCACTAATTCTTGCGAAGACAGTTTGCGTCGAGTTTTTCGGTCAAGCGGTCGTTTGCTGAATCTTATTATGCGATCGTTTCTCGTTATAATCTTTACGCACTGCTCATTGAAAAAGCGACATACAAAGATCTCAACAAAAAACGCTCAATAAAAAACAAATAAAGACAGCAAGAGTCTTGCTCAGAGCAAGAGCGTATGAACTTTTTCTGTTTTGCTCGCAACGACAGTGCAAGAAGAAAAACGGTGGACAGTTATTTGCGAGCTCTGAAATATACATATAGTTCGTAATTAAAATATCGCTACATTGTTACTTTGATATATTGTCAATTAGTGAAATCGATAATATATCCATGTTACTTTAAATACTTTTTGTATATTTTTTGATTTATTTTTAAGCAAAAAGTATATTTTGTTAGTATGGTATATACTGGTATATTTTAAGAGCTCGTGGTATATAATGGTTCTTTTTTGTAACTGGTCACATTTTCAATGAGTGCACGTTTCAAGACAAACATGTTGGCGCGAAAGAGACAGTGTTCTTGGCGCACAAGAATTTTAACAATGAACAAGTCATTGTACAGAGGGGAGTGGGGAAAGTCTTCCTAACTCCAGAATGTGGCTGCAAAGACCACTGGGAATACTTTTTTGTAAAATTTGCCAGTGCACAACCCTGAAAATGCTGGCATCAATTATGTCGATGTCATATTTTTGGAGCACATCGTGTGAAGGCATTTTTTGCGACATGAAACATTAAAACGCTCAATAGATTAACAATTGAAACTAAATCAAATTTTTTTTATACAAGGCAAGACCTTAGAGAACTGTATAGGTGCTTTAATTATTAACTCAGATTCGAAAATGCTGCGAATCATTAAAATAGTTTGTATTGTATAAGTTTATAAATGCTAAATAAATAATAAGCCATTTGTTAATTTGTTAATCGTTTGAAACTATATTTATACTATTTTAATAAAGAAACAATTGGATGATAGGCAGCGTGACCGTTTATGGTATTTTAAATACTTTTTGGTATTTTATCAGCTCTGATTTTGCTCAAAAGTATTTTAATGGTATATAGGTATTTAGTAGCATTTTTCTGAGATTTTATGGTATATGGTATTTGTCACACTTTAACATATGTGACGCTTTCTTTTTATTGAATAATATGTAATAAATGAGTAAAAAGAATGAGTAATAAGCAAAAATATAGAGCTGAGTGGGAGAATATGCCAGAAAATGAAAAATGGCTGGGCAGGAGCGCAAATAAGATGGATGCGCACTGCAAAGCGCGTCAGTCGGACATTTTGAGTAGGCTGGCGTCACTTAAGCAGCACGCGGCTACTGATCTCTAGCATGAAACGGTGCGTTTCTCCAGCGGGAAGGCCTGTGTTCTTCATAATCATTGATAAAAAAAAATTCTAAAATTCTAATACGAAATTATATTCAAATTTCTAGGCGTTTTAAAAGAAAATTATTATGGTAATAATCTAATAATCGAAATAGTATATTTTAGTATATTTTTCTTAGAAAAAAAGTATTTTTCGATTGGTTCGGCGCGGTCACGCTGATGATAGGTACAAATAAAATGGTAGGTTCTGGTATTTATTTTGGGTCCGCAAAGTATTTTTTTATTGTTACTGGCCCGGTCACACTGCCTCAGCTCGTAAAGATACTGATTTTGGTAAATTAATAATATCTTATCAACAAAACGCATAGTACAATAAATTATTTTAAAAACATGTGGATTCATATAAAATAAATAGTAATTTTGAAATAATATTCAAATGTATTTGCGCATATATGTAAGGAGTGCGTCGTTAGAAAGTGGAGTGCAATTGCACAAGTTGTAATTTTATAAAATATGTATAAATATTTTTTTATATTTATATTATATTTTATTGATATATTGCAGGAATTAAAATGCCCACCCATCAAAGTATATGCGGTTACCTTACACAGTTAAATCCGATCGCTAAAAAGATTTCCGTCGATATAAACGAGGTAAAATTGGCCAATGAACAGATTTGGTCGGCGCTAACAGAAACGGAACAGGAAAAAATCCTCGATGACAACTTGATAAAATCGGAAATAAGTAAACAATATTTGAATGCTTCAGCTTTAATAGGAGGAATAAATAGTAAAAATAGTACAGACAAAGCCCAAAAATATAGTACTATCTACGTGTATGATTGTCACAATCTTTTGACATTCATACGGCAAAATATTGGACTGAAGGCGTTGCACGACGAGCACATTGGAGATTATGTGGATGAGCATTCGTTTCCATTCAGTTACAGAACCAGATCTCAAATAAATCTTTTAATGACTGGCAGTATTCCTGTTTTACCAGTTGAGCCAGTCAATCTGGCCATTGGGAAGCAATATCCTCAGATATCTCTGCACGCTCCCAACCCCTCAACGCATGTTGAAATGAAGCAAGATAAACACCCCACAGAGAACTCAAAGAAGGGACTCGATAAATCCAAATCATATATAACTACCAGTGTCACTGACAAAAGATTTTTCACGAGTATCAATTCAGAATCAGAACGCACTTTACTAAGCATCTCAAGCGATTCCATCGATTCGGATACAGATTCAAAAGATCAGTTAATAGCCGAATATTTGAAATTATTGCCATCAGAAGTTCACATCTCCAAGGGATTTGACTTTCTGAATAATTGGTAACTACATCGAATTATTCGTACCAGCGTAACAAAATTTGAAGTTTCATCTGAAATAAACATTATATATTTTCTCAACATAATCTATAATCAATAAAATATTGAACATTTAACAAATATACATATACAAACTGGTAAAGAAAGCTATAGTCGAGTGCACACGACAGTAAGATACCATTTACCTAATTTTGACGTTAAGAATGAATTCATAATATTAAATACTTGTATTTCACGAATTTACAACAACGCGTTCACGTTGTTCACGGGTACAGGCAAAATACGTTCACTGGAACAAGCATTTCCATCGGCCCTCTGGTGCGACGTTGATACTTTTATACGGGAAACTTTCTGCATTGACAACTTGTGTTTATTGTGCGGTTGAATTGCAATTGTCAGGAAATATCAATATTATAAATACTACTTGCTTATGAAATGACAATGGTGTAAGCTAGTATTAATATTGAAGCTGGAAATCGAAGTTTGAAATTAACTTTGTATGCTATACAGGAATATTCATGATAAATTGTGAATTCTCTAGCTTTTACAAGAGCTGAGCTCTGTGTTACACCACGCTTCCAATTTTTCCCAAATCTAATATATAATTTTTCAATGGGTACAATAATAAAAACAAGTGAAGAAAGCTACAGTCGAGTGCACTCGACAGTAAGATACCATTTACCTTTGGCTGTTAAAAAAATTCTTAATATTAATTACTTTTATTCGCCGAACTAATACAACGCTTCGCAAATTTTCGAAGTCAAATAATACACATGCATTGACGGCGTCAATTTGACGCTAATGGCACAGACCGACTGCACGCCGATTGTGCGTGCGCAGTCGGCGCAAGCATTGACGCCGAGCCTCTGCTCCGTCTCTGCTGCTGTATGCAAAACTTCTCGCGCCTATAATTTCCATACATAAATATAAGGTTGTCAACTATCTCCCTTCCGCTTTTTTTGTTTCTGAGTTTGGCGGCTTTGTGCAAACCTACAAAACGACGCTATTTATGACAAGTTTGGTTATTGCGTTGAAAAGTTATACACGTGTAAACATGGAGTTCACAAACGCCAAAATTTGCCCTGTTTTAAAGTTTTCCTTCGCAAAGGTAAATCCGCTAGAGGAACAATCGGTGAGATTAATGGTGTTTTAGGGGATAGTACTCTAACACTTCGAACCGCGAATTAAAGGTTTCGACGATTCAGAGTCGGTGAAAGTGACACCTGGGATAAGCCAGCCGGCGGAAGACCTTTGACGACGAAAACCGATCAAATCATGGGAATCATCGAGCTAGACCGGTATATGACATCTCGTGACATCGCCAACTTAGTCACCAAACCGTTTTAAACCATCTGCAGAAGGCTGGATACAAAAAAAAAATTCAATTTTTATAAAGCATTGAATAAAGAGCAAAAAAGCGGAAGGGAGTTATTTGACAACCTAATATGTACATATGTATTTAGCAGAAGCATACAATGTGCCTCGTTTGGTTTGTGCTTTGTTGTGAGAGTTGTCAGCTCTATAACTAAATGTCCCCGGTTCGAATCCCAGCGCAGGCTTCTTTTTTTTGTATTGCTTAGAACAAGTTTTTCGTTTTTCTTAATTTTTTTGCATCTTCCATGTTCGTCAATTTGATTAAAAATATTATACTATATTTTTCAGTATAGCGCAAAATTATTAAAAAAAAAAAAATTGTCCAGCGCAGGATTCGAACCCGCGACCTCACGCATCAGAAACTTGCGATCCAACCATCAAGACCACACACAGTTACGCAGTGCGATCGGCAAAAAAAAAAGACTCTAATTGATGCCGGCCCTCTGCTGCGTCACTTCAACATTTTAGTTGGAATTCTAAGCGCCCACAACTTTATATGGGAGATTCTAACTCCTATAACTTATTTGTTTATTGTCCGATCGGATTGAAATTTATAGGGTAGATCTGTACTATGGTAAGCTACAAGAGTGTCAAAATTTCCCTACTTTTCTTAAAATTCAATAATTTGGGGGCGGTGGGCGTGGCATCCAAAAATTTAAAATCAAACATTCTCCGTAATGTTACCAGGCACCTTATTTCCAAATTTGGTGCTTCTAGCTTTTCTAGTGTTCTTTTAAACTATAAAAATGTGTTTTTTAGAGGCGGTGGGCGTGGCATCCAAAAGTTTAAAATCCAACTTCTGCATAATGTTGCAAGACACCCTCCTACCAAACTTGGTGCGTTTATCTCTTTTCGTTATTGAATTATTTGGAAAAAATCGAAATACGCATTTATCGATTTGCGGAGGCGATGGGCGTGGCACATCAAATTTGAAATAAACTCGATCTGCGTATTCAATACACGCACACTCCCACCAAGTCTGGTGACTCTAGCTCTTTTAACAGCTGAAATCTGTGCGTGCATACAGACGGACAGACGGACATGACCAAATCGACTCGGCTATTGATGCTGATCAAGAATATATATACTTCGTATGGTCTGCCACGCCTCCTTCTGCCTGTTACATACATTTGCACAAAGTTAATATACAATTTTTTACCCATTTTCAATGGGTAAATGGTATAAAAAGTCGAGCGTGACAGTAGGATACTATTTAATTTAAATTCCGTAGTGCGCACTATTGCTTTCTTGTGCTAAAGCATGCAGTCACATAGGAATTATTCTTATGGGTGCGTAGTCGACGTCGTTGCGCGTACCTACAAAAATGTATTTTCCATAATTTCTGTGTTTATTATCTGATCGGATTTATCAATTTTATTTCAAAATTTGAGTACCACGCCTCCGCCCCGCATTTGTTGATTTATTTCATTTAAGGTTCTGTTAAAATTTTACAGAATGTGCATTTTTATTTATGATGTATGTTTGTATGATGTTTTTTTTCAAATGTTAAATAAAATGGAATAGTGACTATATATTTTTTCACAAAATTAGCGTCATTTCCTTTGATATTAATTCTCGACCCAGCTGGTTGAGGGTACTTGATAGTTTAAGATGTATATATATTGTATTTAGGTCAAGAAAATTATCAAGTATGCACTTCACTTGAAGTGTATTTTGGTTTGGCTATGGTACGCTGGACGGGATCTCATGAGCATGCACACTCTAGTACCTGCATGTCGCTCCACGTGGAGATCTTTAGTTTGTCGCTGTGTTCTTCGTCCACATGAAGGATCTCCAGATGCGTAAGCTTTGATGGTGCGCAACAAGGCCGTGGGGCACGATCATGATTTTGTTGCCACATTAGACTCTGGAGCAGAGCGTGATGGTTGGCCGGATTGTGTCGCGGCGGACAGCGACCTTTGCAATACCCGGCATCAAAGGTCTTTGGCTGTATAATGAATTCGAAGCCCTTGATATCCTTAAAAGTCACGTCCAACGGATGTCGACAGCAGCGCTGATGTGTCCGGTAGCAGCTGTTGGGCCACTGTTTACTCTGATTTCGATAGTCAAGGGTCAAACGATGGTAGACATAACTTTGATTGCGATTTGACTTTGGAGAATAAGCCTCTTTGTCTTCGATATGCGTCGTGGAACGCTGTCCAACATGCCCAATTATGTTCAATACTGGCGTTAGTTGAAAGCGATCCTGATCTTGGTCTTGGTGCTGGTTCTGGTGTGGCAACAAGGCATCGCTTATGATTCGAGCACCGAAACGGCGGCACCGATCGCATTGTATCTCTACACCCAGGTTCTCATGTGTTTTGTTGAGCCAACCACGTACCGCTTCAGTTACATCGAACTCCAACCATTGACTATGGGTCTCCTCTTCGTTATTGTTATTGGCGTTATCAAATTCAATGCGACGGGCATCCAACTGCAGACGTCTGTTATTTTGCAGTATTTGGAAGATCTTTAGATTCACCGCGTGGATGTGAGACTTGCTTTGACTCGTCGAATACCTATCAAATGCATTGCATATCCGGTTCTTCTTGTTTTTTAATATACTGCTGACAGATTTTTTTCGGGAAAGAGAGGGATTGTAGATCATCATTAGTCTCACGTTAGCCTCATCTATACGATCGTAGTCAACTTTCGCATCGTTGTAGGACAGGGGAAAGTGTAGTAAAATATTTGTCCGCTCGCTTTTGCGTACTTCATGTCCCCCATTCCACACGGATCTCCTCTCACAGTTTTTTGATGCCCTGATCGCTCGCTTGCGGTGGTTAACTTCGCTGAATCGGTTTGTCACAACACTAATAAATTGAAGACTGGCCGCCGAGGAGAGCTCTGCTACATCCAGATCAATATTTCTACGAAGTCGTTCCAAGTATTCAATGTATTTGCTAGAGTATTCAAATTGGCTAATATTTGCCTGCAATTGAAGGAATTTCGGGTCAAAAATCAATTAAACGACATTTTTGAGACGTTTCTAACCTTTCGCATGTCCGGCAATTTCTTCAATCCGAGTCCGGTTATAACCAATTTGGCAAGTTTCGATGAATTTACAAAGTTGAACGTATTGTGTGAATATGATGAATGTGAAGAAAATGTTGGTTCTTCAATATTATTATTTTTACTTGTATTTAGATCATTTAGTTTTTGGCTATTACTTTTGTGTTTTTTCTTTCGGCTTTGCAGATTATCGCGCTTAGTGCGTTCCTCCGACTCACTAAGTTGTTTTTTTTCGCTGATAAAATGGTCGGCAGTTTGACTTAGAATTATCAGACTATAACCGTTTGCACGGTATTTGTAAGTTGTGTTTGCTTTTGGGATCTGTTGCTTTTGGGATCGGTCCGGTGTACTGAATTTGCTTATGTGTGTATTCAAATGTAATGCGGACACTGAGATCGCCCGCCTATTGACGATATCTCTGCTGGCTTCCTGTATTATCGAGCTGCAGGAAGTCAGGAATGGCAACAACAACCCAACGAGCAGACATAGTTGCGTTATTTGCTTAGACTTTTGCCGAGAACTGGTAATTTCCCAATTCAACACAATGCAAGAATGCTTGCGATGACTCTGTCTCGCTTTCGATTTTGAAAATTGTTCGCGTAACTGGACCCTTTCGATGCGTATTCGTCTACGATACTTTCGATCATCCCGGTTGGTAATACTCTCAAATTTGGGCTCATTGCATATTTTCATTTTGGAAACAACATGGCCTAAATGCTTTTCATGAAAACACAAAATCGTTTGATTTATCTCACTTTTTCGTCTTTTCCATTGTTCATTCACAAACACAATTATTTCATCATAAAAATACTCATATATACATATATGTTTGTATTGATCTATGTGTTGTTTATTTGTAGTTTGTTTCACATTAACGAATTCGACGCATTCATAATACTTTCGAGCACGCAGCATGTACTAGGTAAAACCTGTTCGTTCGACGATTCAGATTCAACTGAGAAAACTGAAAGCGAACGCTTACTTAAACTCGCACGAATACACAACGAACATTCACATTAACACATACACACTGAGTGCACTGAGACAAACACAGCCATTCGAATAGAGACACTATGTACTATTGTGAATATTCTGAAATTTTTGTTTAGCTACATTGTAGCATTATCAACACACATTGATCAAGCTAAAAGGTGGATGGCTATGTCAATTGTTTTTAATATTTATTCTGTTCAAATGGATAAAAATGGTACATAAGCTTTGTGCAAACTTATGTAATAGGCAAACGAGGGCGTGGCCGTGGCCCTATAAATTATTTAAAATTCTGATTAGCATTAATAGCCAAAGTTTAGCTATTGTAAGATCTAAAAACCGCCTCCGAAAACCGATATTTTCGGTTTCAGCTTAAATAGTTAGCAAAGTTTAGTGTACCGGTCAGACGGACCGACTCCGCGTTGAAACGGCGCTCTGTTTTTAATTCGCTGAAAAGAAGTATTTAATATTCCGAAGGAATTCAAAAACGAACAGGTGGGTGAATAGGTATCTCCCTGCAAATCTTGTTTTGAGGTGCAAAGCTTTATTTGTTTGTTATTCTATACAATTTGCTGATGCAGCAGACGCACACCCCACGCATTCGCTGATCAAATGTTTATGCCCTCATTCACGTGCATTCAAATCCATGCTTTTATGTATACATATGCATACTCTTTTCCAATAAGATTTCATGAAAAGAAGCAACTTATTATCTTCATACAAATGGGGAAGTTCAACGTGGACGGTTAATGCAAACACTCGTTATGAAAATAAGTAAAGAAAGATTCAGTCGAGTATGCATGACTGTAAGACACCATTTACCTCAGTCGCACCGTTAACATTTTTTACATTACCTAACACATTACTGTTTAACTAAATAAAAACAACGCGTCCATTGTTTTCTCACTCTAACCTAACATATGCTCAAAACGAAGAGTTCTTGTGGCTACGCAGCCGTCAGTTTTGTTAATTTGTATACCATTTACCCATTCAAAATGTATAGGTAAAGTACATTCTTAATCAGTATCAATAGCCACCCGCTTTGTCGGTCGTTTGTCTGTATGAACACAACGATTTCAGTTATTTCAATAGCTGGAGACAGTTTTTAGAAAACACTATATGCCACAAACACCGCCTCCATAAATCGAAAAAGGCGTTTTTTAATGTATTGCAAATAACGAAACTATAATAGGCATTAATTTTGATAGTCCTTTGTAACCTGATTTTCATCTCTTGGACGACTCGCCCAACGCCCCAAAGTATATATATTCTTGATCAGTATCAACAGACGAGTCGATTTGTCTGTCTGTATTAATGTTAGATCACAGCTATTTATAGAGATAGACACACTATATTTAGAATAATGATTCCAGTGTAGCATACGTAAATCAAGTTTATTTCAAATTCAGAGTGCTACGCTCACCGCTCTCGCAAATTGAAAAATTATTTTTTTAATAAATTGCATATTATGCATCTATATATGCATATATTGCATCTATACTAAAAGCTAAATACAAAAAACTTTGTGATAGCTAAGAGATGCCAGTTTATGTTGACACACGGACAGGCGGACATTATCAATTTGACTCGGTTGTTGATGCTCATCAAGGAATCATCTTAATTATATGGGCTGCCATGATTTCCTCTGTTACATACATTTGCACAAAGCTTATATACCATTTATCCCACGTTCAATGGGTGAATGTTTTGAGAAAACGCATATTGCCGCATACTACCTTTTACCTTTTTTATATACAAATACATACATACACGACATGTAAAAATAAACTATAGCAAGTGTTTATCCTTACAGAGCTGAGCACAGCAATAGAACCAAAGCATTAAATTATCTTCAAACGCTGGAAACTGATTGACAAATCGAACTTGACTTTAAAAGAGTAGAACCGTTCTCTTGAGATTCGAATACTTGTATTTTTAGGTTTCATTTATACATATTATTGTTACTACATTTATATTCCATCCTGACCATATTAATAAAATAGCATTACTATTTTTATGAAAAACTATTACTATGTATTTATACAAGATTTGGTTGTTTGCTTATTTAACAGGTTTCTTGGGCTCCTTCTAGAGAAAATAAGCTTTGAAACATTAACATGCATTTACAGATACCGCTGGATTTAACTTACATCTAATGAGTATGATTACGCGTTGCAGTTCGATGTACACACGATAAGTTGAAAGTATTTCACCGGTTATACATACATAGATCAAATATTTTAAAATAATCGTATCCTAGTTATTATCCTAGTTTTCTATTTATGAGTGTCAGCAACTTTAATTTTTTTTTCTAATAAATATATCTTCTGGTACACATATGAATATGAACTTTTCAATAAAGTTAATCATAACCATTAATAATAATCGACAATAAAGTTTTTCACTTTATAAATACAGCTTTAACCTTGATAAGCATATATATTAAACACTAAAATATATTGAAGTTTTTAAAAAACTTGCAAGAAATCTTTTTGGTTAAGTTCTTCTTAGCGGTCATTTTGGTTTCATTCATAGTTACTATTCCGTATACTAGATCTATAAATTTTGTATTTTAAATTTAAATTTCCTTATACTATGATTATGTTTATTTTAATTTTATTATTCTTATTATTCTTTTTTTTTTTGAGTTTTATTAAATTGGTTGATTAAAACTACTTTTGAATATCAGTTTTGCTATTATAATAATTAAGGTAAGCTGTTCTCATTTTCTTGAAAAAATTAATTAAATGCAATACTTTTGAGCATTTAAGCTATATGTAGCAATTTACACATTAATTTTAAATGCAAATAAAATGTAGTATTTTAAAATTATTCTCATATAGTTCAGTTCGCTGTTTTTAATAGTATTGACGTTTACATCTTGAAATTACTCTTAGGCACTAAACCAGAAATATATCCGATGTCTCCGATTTAGTGCAGGCGCTTCCTGTTGGCGAGGCTGCGGATACTAACGAATTGGCACGCGTTGCGGCAAGGGGGGAGCGCAGATCTTGGTTGAGGGAACTTTGGTTTTGCCCGCTTTCATAGTAGTAAGATGAGCCTGCAATCGATAAGGCTTATTCATTTCTTTTCTATATATCGTTATATTTAATCGTACTATATTATTAGAATACAGCGTTGCTTATATAACATATCTGCAAAAAACAATATTGAAATAAACTCGATCTGAGTATGATCTACAGATACCTTTATAACAAATTTAATGATTCTAGCTTTTGGTGAAGAACCAGACGGACATGGCCTAATTGCTTCAGTTATTGATAAAGATGTTGGTATCAACCAGAAATACAGCTAATACATACACTCGTATTTAAAACAACACCATAATATACGGCTTTCGGTATACAAATGTATATCTACACATATGTACAATGTACATATATATATAGCCCCTAAAGCTGTTTGTACTCACTTATCAAGCCGCTACCGGAGCCATAACTATAGGATCCATAAGCTCCGCCATATTGTGTGTAAGCGGGATTGTAGGTGTAGTCTGCGCTGGGAACAACAGATCCACAAGCTGGAGAAAGAAATTTACGGATCACAAGTCAACAACAATTTATAAATTATATGTAAATTAGCTTGAATCTATAAGTCGATATAATGTAAGGAAAAGTTAAATAAAAAGTTCAATTAAATTATTAATAAAATTTGTAACAGTATGCCTAACTTAATAATAATAAACGTTATGAATAGTGCAATTCTAAGCCCTTTTTAAATTTTACTGAAGTTGGGCAAAAACCCACCACCACCACCAAGATGAGTGCTCAGTTTTCTTACGAACAGTGTTGAGTTGGGTTGGAAGAGCGACTTGCCTGCGGAGTAATGACTGAAACTGGGTAGCATTGTGGGCGTGGTATATATAGTCGGTGGGCCAGCTTCCGACTTATCGTCGGCTGGCGCTGAGCTGTTGGCATTTGAGTGCAGGAGGAGTAGCGATGTGGCATTGGGATTTGATTGCAAATGATCCTCGACTGGTTCACCCATCAGGTGATCCAGTGGGAGGTGCGCTACCCCCTGGTTGATGCCGCATAGCTTAACCTTCCTTGGATTGTTTGCGCTCGCATTTTGCGTCAATTCATCAACAGACTCTTTCAACTGTTGGCTGGCGACGGCATTCATCGACTGTTCTGCTTCTGCCGGTGATGCTTGCACCAGCGGTGGTTGGTTGTTGTTAGAGTTATCCAGGCAAGTTATTGAATGATAATTACCACTCTCAATGGCAACTGTTGATTTAAAGCATTTATGATAATTTTATTTCGAATTATTAATAATAATTATATTATTAATAATTAAGATAAATATTCTGAAAAATATATCTAACGATATTTATTCTATGCAAAGCTAAGATGCAAGCTTATGGGGAAGTTTAAATGGTAAATTAGAATTTACCTATTATGAATATTTAATATTATACATTTTTAAAATGTCCTGAATCTACGCTACGACCCCTCCACTTCTTACTCTGACCAAACTTTCCTTTAGATCTTACCTGAATAGAAAGGCGAGATAGTCTGCTCCTGTATATTTGCACTAAATTTCATTTCATGTAAACTTATAGGAACTAGAGGCGTCAACGAACTACTTCCTATTAAAGAAAAAGGGTGCACATAATCATGCAGGATAAAATACAAATTAAATTAATTGAAATAAAAGAAAAATTTAAATTTAAAACAAGTAGTGAATGCTACAGTCGAGTGCACTCGACAGTAAGGTACCTTTGACCGTTAAAAAATAATTCGTAATATTTAATAATTTTATTTGGCGAACTAACAACAATGCATCGTATTTTTTTACAGTCACTCACACGCTGTGCGTGCGCAGTCGGCGCAAGCAAGAAAGCCGGCCCTCTGCTTCGCTTATGCAGCATATCACTTCTGTAGATCAATGTTATTGGCAGCTACAAAAATGTCACCCACAGATTTCAGCTATTACAAAAGCTAACGACACAAAACACCAAAAGGAGAGTTCGTATTTACCATACACATAACAAGTTTATTTCAATCTTTATGTGACATGCCCACAGCCTCCGCAAATCGAAATGATTTGGTAGGAAGGAATTTCTGGATACCACGCCCACCTTCCCTTAAAAACGATTTTTTTGATTAAAAAAAAAAAACAATATTTACAAAATTTGGTGGGAGCGTCCCTTGTAGCATTACGCAGAATGCGAATTTTAAGCTTTTGCCTCGCCTAATGCTTCCATAAATCGATTTTTTCGAATTATAAGAAAAGTAGAAACGTAAACTGATTTGTCCTATAAATTATAACCCGTTTGGGCAATATACAGAAGTTTTAATACAAAGTTATAAGCGCTAAAAGTTTTCAATACTTTAATCTAGTAGTTAGAGCTTTTTTTTTCAAACCACTGATTTAGTAATCCGGTTTTCTTCAAATTATAATATGGTATATGTTGCCCAAACTAATGATAGATGGCCTATTAAATAATTTTTTACCGATTGTTCCTGTAACAGCTATAAGTTGTATTGACAAGATTGATGAAATTTTGATCAAATGTGGCAGTAGTAAAATAAGATATCTTGAAAATTAACGAAACCGTTCAAAAAAAATTTATATATTAAATACTTTTATTGGGCGAACTAAGAACAACTCATTTTCTCACTGTAAAACATACATGTATCGACGCTTCATGCCGACTGCACACCGACTGTGCGCAGCAGCAATGACTCCGTGCCTCAGTTGCTATTTTTAATGGAAACTTTTCGCACCTATAACTTCTGTATTTATTGTCCGATCGGGTATAAATTTATGCGGTAAATCAATGTTATTTAAAGCTACCAGAACATTTTTTACTATCCCGTTAAATTGATTTACCGATTTTAAAAATGAAATTATAGCGGTGGGCGTGGCATCAAAAGCTTTAAGCCCCGCATTCTTTGTAATGGTACCAGGTATCTAACTTCCAAATTTGGTGTTTCCAGCTTTTCTAGTGTTCTTATAATTAAAATATTCGTTTTATAGGGGAGGTGAACGTGGCATCCAAAAGTTAAAAGTCCAATTTCTGCATAATGTTGCAAGGAAACCATTTCCCTTTGATGCTTTTATCTCTATTATATTGACTTATTTGCAATAAATCGAAAAACGACTTTATCGATTTGCAGAGGCGGTGGGCTAGGCACATTCGGTTTGAAATAAACTTCTTATGTGTTTTGAATACACAAATTCTTCCACCAAGTCTGGGGTTTCTAGCTCTTGTAATAGCTAAGATATGTGTCTTCATACAGACGGACATGACTAAATGACATTTTCCAAAGCTTATATACGATTTTTTTTTACCAATCTTTAATGGGTAATTGGTATAAAAACAAAAGGGTGACATTTCTTCAGTGTGCCAAACGTATTTTACCACAACAATTATTTGAATATGATTATTAAATACATAGTTCGTAAATACATAAACTATGATCTTTATGGATATAATAACATTTTAACAGAATTACTTGTCGATTTGCTAATATGACAGGTATTTATTTAAGAAAAAACTGTGCAAGGTAAATATTTTTTGTGTTATCGTGAAAAAGAGTCTAATAAAAATTGCTTGCTTATGCTTTAACAGAAACACAAATGCACAGATAGACGGACAGGCAGACATACAATAAATTTATTGGTTCCGATATCCCACAATTCGGAAACCCTAATTTATATTTACGTTTACACAGTACAGTTTTATGAGAAACTAACCAACAGAAGATCCGATTGGTGGGGTATACAGCGTGCTCTGTCCCTGGGATATTGTGGAAATGCTATCATACAGCATCGTTGAGTCATTGCCAACTACTCCAGAACCACCCAAGTTACCGACGCTCGCACAGGAAATAGAACTGCCCGGGAATCCATTGGATGCGTCGTAGTAAGCCGGAGCTGTGACATTGCCGTTGCTTGTAGTCAGATTACTAAGTTCAGAGAGAAGCTTATGTTCGTCTTTAATACACCACTTGCCTGACCAGATCTGAAAAATATTCATTGCTGAGCTTTATAATTTATTATACAATTTACCCATTTACATCATGCAGAATGTAAACTCTAATATTCTTAAAATTTGAAAAAAAAAATCAAGTAAAGAAAGCTACAGTTGAGTGCACCCGACAGTATGATACCATATACCTTTGCCTGTTAAAAAATTATTCTTAATATTAACTACTTTTATTTGGCGAATTAATAACAACGCATCGCATATTTTCGAAGTCAAATACACATGCATTAACGCTAATGGCACACACCGACTGCACACTGACTGCACGTCGGCAATCGGCGCAAGCCTCTGTCGGGCCTCTGCTTAGTTTCTGCTGCTGTATTGGAAATTTCTCGCCCCTATAACGTGTTCACTGTCCGATCGGATTAAATTTATGTTGGTCAATGTTATTAAAAGCTACAAGAACAAATGCTGTAACTTTTCCTAAATTTCGATTTATCGATTTACAAAATCAATTTCTGGTGGCGGGACCATATTTTAGCTTCTAGCTTTTCTAGTGTTCTTATAAATCAAAAAAAGTCCTTTAATAGGTGCGGTGGGAGTGGCATCCAAAAGTAGAAATCCAACTTCTGTTTAATGTTGCAAGACACCAAGTATGATGCTTTTATCTCGTATTGTAATTGAATTATTTGTAATAAATCGAAAAACGCATTTATCGATTTGCGGAGGCGGTCAATGCATGTGTATTTGTCTTCGAAAATATGCGTTGTTATTCGCCGAATAAAGGTAATTAATATTAAGAATTATTTTTTAACAGCGAAAGGTAAATAGTATCTTACTGTCGAGTGCACTCGACTGTAGCTTTCTTCACTTGTTTTCCAATGGAACACCTAATGTAATGTTGAAATTCTTAAAAAAAAAAGTTGCTTAATTTTCGTCCGACCGCTTCTATATAAGCTATTGGGTGTAGTAATCCAATTTAATATTTTAAATATGCTATTAAAAGCATACAACTGTCGTATTACCTGCCAAATCAATTGTGCTTTCTTACAAAAAAGAATTTTCGACCTAGCCAAAATTATTGTTCCTTCTGCAAGGTAAAAAAAACTCGATAACTGTACTTACGTTTGAATATATTTGGTCGCCGCTGTAGGTTAAACGCTGTCGTTTCACGTCGTCTTCGGTATGCATATTAACATCGCGATTCTCATCTATAAATATAATATGTATGTTTTCAGGATTATAATCCATATTTATCCCCCTCTCTCGGAATGTGTGCTTACATTAATTTGAAAGTTAATTCAATTACTCTTGTTACATTTTCGACCACATGTCGCGTGCCCCACCCATACTTTGTCTGCCACAGCGGCACGTGGCAGTTAAGTGCATTTGCGGGTTGGGAGATCTCATGAAAGTGAATAATATCTGTATCCTAAGTATACCGCTGAGAGTCCCCTTAATCGAATGAATATGACTTTTTATTAGTGTAAATATAAACACTTGTTTGCATTCCATCCCATGAAATTATCTTAGTAGTAGTTTTATAACCTGTCATCAGTATATTCTTTCTCTTGCTCCCCTCGAATGGGTACATATTGTACATTACGTTCTTAACAATCCGGGAGCACGGCCCGTACAAAATATAAAACTCTAAAAGAATTTTAATGTTCACCCCCATATTTCCTCAAAACCGGTTTACTATAAAATATTAAACTATAGTAACAATCGAAAAACGAGCTTAAGCTGGCTATCTATTTCTTCAGCAACCAACATTTTCAACAGCATACTCTAAATACTATAAAATCAGATTACTGTTTAAATAATCCATTGCTCGAAAAATTTGTGTTTTCAAAATTTTAAATATTACCTGTGTCTTAAGTGAATAACTGTTTATAAAAATATAGTATTCAAGTATATAGATAAAGTATAGTAGATATATGTGAAAGAACAATACTCAAATATAGTCTATGTACTAGCAATCTATGTACTCTGCAAAGGCATGAGACCTTCGGTACGCCGTAGGTTACATTTCTTTCTACTTCTATTTAAAATTACTTGCAGTCCCGAACGGATCGAAAGACACGAAGGGATGGATCCCTGTTATCTCATTTGTAGGGTGGAGCTTCAGCTAACACGCCCTATTTCACAAAATCTCCTAAAGGTTACGGCTCTCGGTCTTCTCATTTCGACTTCGTTCTGCTTGGCGGCCCGTCAATCGAAATGGGGAAACTGCGAAATGATTTGAACAAATTTGCCACAAAATCAGGCCTGAGAATCTGCTACATTCACGACTGCTTTTCCTCGAGGGAATTGATAAGCAATTCCGAGAAAAAGGACAGAAGTGTGGAAAGCCTGCAATACTTTCAAATTTCGATTGGGACTTGGATTCGCTTTTATTACTATTTTATTGTCCCACCGGTGACTCGCAATGCATTATTGTTTTCAGCACGCCTTCTTATATTTAATGAAACATCATCAGAGAATTATCTGTTGAGTTTCAAATCATGATACTACTGAAAACAATCGACCAAGTCGGGGTTGGTTTGGTTTACGTTATCTGGCAAAATGCCATTAGCGGGCGCTTATTGAAAATGACAAATGCCAGTCGCACATCTTGTTTTCACATTTGATATGGCTTAATGAAAATCCCCTCCCCTCACTACCGGTATAGCTTTATATCCTATGTGGACGGGTATCTGTTGCTCTTTCAGCATCGCCAAATTAAGATGTTATCTTCTACACCAGATTATCTCGCTCTTACATCTGCCGACATTTGTGGTCAAATGGCGACCCTAATATGGCCACAAAATACATCTCTCTTGTCAGCGCAGCCTACGCTCTTGATACTATTTCCAGCAGTATGCAAATTTGTATATTATTTAACTGGAAATGCTGTAACATGCAGGGAAGGAAACTAACGGCAACAGAGTTGCAAGCGTTATTGTATCGAGTATCGCATCATAAAAAATATTACGAAAGACTGTCCACGTCACTTGGAATAATAAGCCAAATAAGTCTGGTGTTAAAAAGAGGCGACATTGACTGGCCACCCAGATTACCTAGTTTAACCCTCCCGGACTTCTTTTTTAAGGCTAAAAGTAAGGTTTATGCTCACTAGCCTCAAACTATAGACAAGCTCAAGGCAACCATACGTGCTGAAATCGATGCGATAGCACACGAGAAGCTCGGAAACGTAATGGCAAATACAGAAAAAATGGAGTCATTTTGTAATTGCTAATAAAAATAATAAACTAGTTCAATAAAACTGTAAGGACCGAACTAAAAATAAAAATACATCACTTATTTAAATCGGTTGTTTTTTCTCAAAGTTATTTAATGTTTGCATACCGACATAAAAGATGAAGACAACTCGATCGTGGATGCCCAATTGTCGCAGCTGTTACATTAGCATACACCTAACTCGATTGTTCGATACCTTTTATTCTTTTCAGCATTACAAATTAAAAATCTGGTCAATTAGGGTCCAGGCCATATCCGAAATATCGGAGTGCCATGATTATCAAGTAAAAGATTTAACTTATCTTGATTTCAATGGTATTGGATTCATTCCAAGCAAAGAATAGGTACGTCGAGATAGGATATTTCAAAGGACAAACTACTGCCGATCTACTGTCTGTTCTTACGTTAGTTTTTAGTTTAGTTTATTTTGGTAGTTGTGCCTCAAAGTTCAAAATTAGTCTTTTTACGGAAATATCAATGTCAATAATCCTTCTTATACTTTGTAATGAATATATGAATAACAAGTAAGTGTCCAGCTGAAAAATGTCTTTGCAATGAGAAGCTTTTTGGTGTCCGATTGAAAACAATTGGGAGGCTTGCAAGAAAAGGTAAAATATGTACTCTTCTTACCATGGATTTCGATTCTTTTGCGCTTGCTCGTCTCCGATACGTTGTTGTTGCTTGCGGCAATACTGTTGTTGTTGTTGTGCAGTTGATGACCATGCTGTAGACCCAAAATTCCATTTATACTATATCCCGAAGTCGAAACCGAGCCCGATCCAGTACCCAAGGTGTGATTCGGAGTTGAAAGAGGTGATCGCTGACACTCAGCAGTCTGTTGCAGTGTGGTAGTTAGGGTATTCTCATTGACCCGACCGTCGCTGCCTCCTTGAACATTGTTGTTGTTATTGTTTGCGGCGATGTCATCACTGCTGGTGCCCAGAACTTGAGCGCTGGCAATCCCCTGTTCCTGACTGCTGCTTCCGCTTCCTGATGCCGCCGGTGTGTGTGTTATTACTGAACCATTACTGCCAGCGGCGGCAATGGGTACCTGATGCTCGCTTCCAGCTCCAGTACTGCTGTCCAGACTTTCAGCATTGTGACCACTGTTTAGACTATGCGCCATTTGGTGATGATGCTGGTGCACGTGCTTGGCCTTCTCTGCCGCCTTATTCCGCACGATCCTAAGAAGAAGAAACATGTATAAATATATAAACATATATACATATATATAGGATATATTTGGGTGTATTGTAGATCAGTATTTTTAGCTTTAGCAAAGTAAAAGTCCAAGAAAGAAAGTTCTTTTTTGGGGCACAAATAGCTAATTATACTGGTAGGATTCGCTATAAGGGGGAGGTTTAATTTACAATAGTCGCAGTGCGCAGCAGATGTGTGACATCAATACATAATCGTTTGATTGTATGTATAAAAGAAGTCAATGCGATATCAACAAATCAATAGAAATGTGCGACGCAACAAGTTGTATAACATTTTCCTATTTGTTAAAATGTTGCTATATACATAAAAGGAGGCGTGGGAGATCACACAAACTATATATATATATATTTGGTCAACATCAATATTCGATTTGGCCATGTCAGTCTGTTTGTCCGTATGTCTGTCTGTGTGAACTCTCATAATTCAGTTTTTGTGAAAGAGACACTTTGGCATAAGTGTTGGTGTATAGCATACGAAGCTTAAACATAAATAATGCATATGAGATTAGTTTCAAACATTGTCTGTCACACCAATTGAAAATGAATTAAATATTCTATTATATTGAGTAAATCGTATCTACTATCGAGTATCTTAATTTGTTATACATTTGTATACCCATTGAAAATGGGTACAACACGGTATATTAATTTTTGTAAGGCATGCCCATTAAAAAAAATATATATATTTATATATATATATATATATATATATATATATATATATATACGAGGTGTGTTCAAAAAGTAAGGTGACTTTTCAAATTTCGCGGGCAACATATTTTCGATTATCGATTTTTTTGTTTTGTTATATTGGTACACTCTTCCCTAACATCTGTACCAAGTTTCAATGGAACATCCTCTTTTGTTTGGTTGTGAGAGGCGTAAAGTTACAAGTTATTTTGCGAGCTCGGCGATTTTCAAATTTTGTGTAAAAAATAAAATTAAGTGCTCTGAAACACTTGAAATGTTGACAGTGGCATACGGTGAAACTGTTCTGAGTAAAAAAAATGTGTACAAGTGGTACAAACTCTTCCAAGACGGCCGGGAAGATGCCAATGACCAGCCTCGCTCTGGACGCCCAAGCACGTCAACAACTGATGAAAACGTTCAAGCAGTGACGAAAATTGTTTTGGAAAATCGTCGAATCACTATCAGAGAAGTTGCTGAAGATGTCGGTATATCGCTTGGCAAGTGCCATGAAATTTTTTCAAACGTTTTGGGTATGAGTCGTGTGTCAGCGAAGTTTGTTCCGAAATTGCTGAATTTTGACCAAAAGAACCGTCGCATGAGCATCGCTCAAGTGCTGTTGAATGACGTCAACGACGACCCAGATTTACTCAAAAGGGTCATTTGGCCCCATGTGACTTTTTCTTGTTCCCAAAACTGAAGAGACCTATGAAAGGACGGAGATTTGCAACGATTGAAGAGATAAAGACTGCATCGCTGCAAGAGCTCAAGGCTATACCGAAAAGTGCTTATGGGAAGTGCTTTGAGGATTGGAAAAACCGTTGGCATAAGTGTATTGTATCTGAGGGGGATTACTTTGAAGGGGACAACATAAATATTGATAAATAAATTAATAGTTTTTCTTGAAAATACAAAGTCACCTTACTTTTTGAACACACCTCGTATATATATTGATATATCGAATAATAAGAAAATTATGTAGAAAAGTTACAACTTTTTTCGTAGCTATGATATTGATCTACCCTATAAATTTCAATACGATCGCACAATTTCCATATAAACAAGTGAAGAAAGCTATAGTCGAGTGCACTCGCAGTAAGATACCATTTACCTATGGCAGTTAAAAAATAATTCTTAATATTAATTACTTTTGTTCGGCGAATTAATAGCAACGCATCGCATATTTTCGAAGACACATGCATTGACGCTAATAGCACACGCCGACTGCACGCTGCCTCTGCTGCTGTAAGGGAAACTGCTCGTGCTTATAACTTTTATGTTTATTGTCCGATCGGAATTAAATTTATAGGGTTCGTCGATATTATTATTATCTACAATAATACTTAAAAAAAATTCGGAAACTTTTTTACTTTTCCTATAATTTGATTTACCGTTTTAAAAAATCGATTTTTTGAGGCGGTGGGCGTGGCATCCAAAAGTCTAAAATCCAACTTCTGCATAATGTTACAAGACACCCTCGAACCAAATTTTGTGCGTTAATCTGTTTTCGTTATTGAATTATTTGAAAAAAAAATGGAAAAACGAATTTATCGATTTGCGGAGGCGGTGGGCGTGGCACATCAAGTTTGAAATAAACTCGATCTGCATATTAAATAAACGCACACTCCCACCAAGTTTGGTGGCTTTTTTAATAGCTGAGATCTGTGCGTTCATACAGACGGACATGACCAAATCGACTCGGCTATTGATGCTGATCAAGAATATATATACTTTGTATGGTCTGCCATGCCTCCTTCTGCCTGTTACATACATTTTCACAAAGTTAATATACAATTTTTTACCCATTTACCCAATGGGTAAATGGTATAAAAAGCAGCGACTGCAGTCAGCATGCGCGTGTAGACTCAGCACATGCGCGTTTAGCTTCTCTTAGCTTCTCTTCTCTTCTCTTCTCTTCTCTTCTCTTCTCTTCTCTTCTCTTCTCTTCTCTTCTCTTCTCTTCTCTTCTCTTCTCTTCTCTTCTCTTCTCTTCTCTTCTCTTCTCTTCTCTTCTCTTCTCTTCTCTTCTCTTCTCTTCTCTTCTCTTCTCTTCTCTTCTCTTCTCTTCTCTTCTCTTCTCTTCTCTTCTCTTCTCTTCTCTTCTCTTCTCTTCTCTTCTCTTCTCTTCTCTTCTCTTCTCTTCTCTTCTCTTCTCTTCTCTTCTCTTCTCTTCTCTTCTCTTCTCTTCTCTTCTCTTCTCTTCTCTTCTCTTCTCTTCTCTTCTCTTCTCTTCTCTTCTCTTCTCTTCTCTTCTCTTCTCTTCTCTTCTCTTCTCTTCTCTTCTCTTCTCTTCTCTTCTCTTCTCTTCTCTTCTCTTCTCTTCTCTTCTCTTCTCTTCTCTTCTCTTCTCTTCTCTTCTCTTCTCTTCTCTTCTCTTCTCTTCTCTTCTCTTCTCTTCTCTTCTCTTCTCTTCTCTTCTCTTCTCTTCTCTTCTCTTCTCTTCTCTTCTCTTCTCTTCTCTTCTCTTCTCTTCTCTTCTCTTCTCTTCTCTTCTCTTCTCTTCTCTTCTCTTCTCTTCTCTTCTCTTCTCTTCTCTTCTCTTCTCTTCTCTTCTCTTCTCTTCTCTTCTCTTCTCTTCTCTTCTCTTCTCTTCTCTTCTCTTCTCTTCTCTTCTCTTCTCTTCTCTTCTCTTCTCTTCTCTTCTCTTCTCTTCTCTTCTCTTCTCTTCTCTTCTCTTCTCTTCTCTTCTCTTCTCTTCTCTTCTCTTCTCTTCTTCTTCTCTTCTTCTTCTCTTGTTTTATATGAGTATATTAAATATTATATATATTAGTTTGTTTAGTAATCCTATAACATACTGGTTTGTGCATCGCTTGTGTGATAGGTTTTGCAAACACCTTTTAAATGACGTATAATTTGTTTACAACAGTTTTCGAGCTAACAACTACAATCGATCTAAATGGTGTTCAAAAGCGCTGAAATATCATTTCAATCCGCTAAGTCGATTTCGAAGTGGTAATTTTGTGAAACGCCAAAGCCCGTTGGACGACCCGGTCACTGGTCGTTGATACGGTTAAGATCATGGAAATAGTGGATTGCGATCTTCATGTAATTAGATGCATCGCAAAGGAGTACCTAATAAGCTCGGAAACCATGTAACAAAAAAAGTTAACAAAAAGCTCAATGTAAGGGTGCCTCATGAGTTATCTCAAAAGAACCTTTTAGACCGTGTCTCAATCTACGAATCTTGGATACACCGTAATAAACTCGACTCATTTCTGGACTGGTTGTTCACTGCCGATGAGAAATGATTCACATTTGACAACACCAAGCGTAAAAGATCCTGGTCGAAGCTCTCTGGCAAAGCCAGGATTGACGGCTCGGAAGTGCTGAGTGTATGGTGAGATATCAGAGGAATTATCCATTATAAAGCGCTGCCCTATGACCAAACCATCAATTCTGACCTCTACTGTCAACAACTGGAGCGATTGATGATTGCACTTGAACAGACATTGTGTTCCAGCATAACAACGCCAGGCCCAATGCTAGCTAAGAGAGCTTGGTTGGGAAGTATTAATGTACCCACCTTATAGTCTGGATATTGGATATATATATGTTTTAGGCTATGCAACGTTTTTTCAAATAATCGAAGACAACGGTACATATAGCACTCAAATCGGACAATGGTAACTAAGTTATTTTAATCGTTAAATATCAATAAAGAAACCGGTATATCATTACCTAATATTTAATACTAGGAATTTGTCGTCAACTGCTATTGTAGTAAATGGTCAAGTGTACTCGACTATGTATGTGAAATGGAAGATTTGGGGAGAAGTGCGATAATAGCCTTTGAAGCCACCTCAAAAGCATACCATTAAGTAAGCACAGCTTACAGACAGGACAGGCTACATAAATACACATATTAAGACCACCAGAACACGGATCTATATTATTTTGAAGTCTCTACTGGGAGGGTTGAGTCTAACAGGAATGCAACTACAAACGCGGTCAACTCAAGCGGAATCAAATCAAATTATGTACTATATTGGCAAAAAAAAGGACAATCCCTTCAAAGTGCGAGTTAAGAGTGAATCTTGTTTTATTTCAACTGAGTTCTGGGTAGTTGGGCAATGCACACAATTGAGACATATGTTTGGGATGCTCCGTTTTTGCGATTTTCGATTTGTTCATTTGAAAAAGGGGGCTGTACATTGGCTTACATTGAGTTCGACCAAGAATATGAGGCTGCTACTCCGAAAGTCACTTTACAAGTGTCAGCTCTCCTGGGATTGTTAGCGAGGGCTGGTGTGTTCGTTGTGGTATCCGGGTGGTCGTATACCCCAACCCACGTAAGGATTTACTCCCCACATTCTCTCATGTAGAGTGGCTCACACACATTGTCACATTGGGGAATGTTTTAGTCGATGATGATCTCTGAAATTACTTTTACACTTTGCATATCCATCGTCGCGAATTGATTCCGTATGGTTGCACGTGCAGCGTATGGTTGCAACCGCCAATCACCGACTCTACCCTACTGATAGCTGTAAATGTGTTTTGATTCTATGCGAACAAGTGCTACCCTCAAACTCTTGTTCACGCAAAGCAAAGCATCTTAATCATCGAGAAAAAATGAATTACGGGTGAAGAGGAAGTGCGTTCATTACAACGAACAGTACGGACAGCTGTAGGACTGCTGAAATAATAATAATGATGATGCCAGAGCTTTTCTGCACCGGAATACGGTAAGGAAGCTGGCTTTTGTGGTGGTCGTGTGTCAAGCATTGTGCCGCAATTATGAACGCTAAAAACTACTTAGATATTTTTATTAGCCCTGCGTTAGGCCGTTGTTGGAGCCGGAGTCGGTGACGGGGACAAGCCGGAGTAACAGTCGCCCAGCGGAAATCAGCATGGAAGAGGAAGTGAGCAGGATGACAGCAAACAACGTCCGCAAAGATGCGATGGCCCATAACTCTGTGCGTGCTGTGGGTGTGTGTTCTCATGTTTTCACTTTGAAAAATTCGAAAAATAGAAGATAACATATTTTTGGAAATATGTTAAAGGCCTAGAGGAAAGCATTCCATGACCATATGAATCATTGATCATCTATATATATAAAAATGAATTGCTGTTCGTTAGTCTCTTAAAAACTCGAAAACGGCTGAACGGATTTATCTTATCTTAGTCTTAAAATGTTCGTGGAGGTCTAGGGAAGGCTTAAAAGGTGAGAAAAAATCGTATAACTGCCGGGAAAACCCTAAAAACAGCCCTTTTCTATTTCCCATACAAATGTTTTTAAAAAATAAATATCCCAGTGCATCAACCGTCAGTTGCCAAGGGCAACCACAGCTGTACATTTAAAACATTAAAAAATATAACCACATGGATTGAAATGAGAAATGAGATATTATAATTCCAACTCTCCTTCCCACTTCTGTGATAAATGGAGTCATGCCGCCCAAGAAAGAGTCCTGAATCCGCATGCTACAACTCTGACTGCCTTTTTCACATTATGTCAAGAAGACACTTTCGCCAGAACACTGATGTATCCAGAAGTGCTCTCTTATTACCCATGGAATGTCACTAAAAAGCGTTGGTGCGACGCAAACGAGGTGAGCCTGTCGAAGACCAACCTGGTTGAATTTTTATTCAATACGTTTTGATGGTTTTAAAATTTAGGTCTTTTCTTTATCAACTGAGGCAGTACGGGTCGGGTCACTAGTATATTATATATATTACATTATATATATTTTTGATTTTTTTCCAGAACAAATTTCAAGTATACGAGTATTTAATTGTTTGTTTGGTTTTGAGAGGCGTAGAGGTTATAAGTGCTTAACAATACGCAAGCATTGGTGCCGATCTTCTGCTGCGTCGACGCAACTTTTATATGTGAAACTTCCCCTACCTATAACTTCTGTTTTGTGTCGGATCGGACATTGTAACATTATAACTATTATAAACATTATAATTATGTTATTATGTGCTAAATGAGCAATATGTAATATGCAACGAATGTCAACAATTTAAATACTCGTATATACTCATACGACGAACTGAAAAGAAAGCTTAGCATACTTTCAGTCAGGTGCACATGTATTGGCGCTACATGTACACACCGACTAAACATTGTCTGTGCGTGTGGCTCTGTTGCTGAAAGGGTTATAATAAGATCAAAGTAATATTGATCTACTTTGATCTTATTGCATTGTAACTTTTCTACTTTTTTTATATATAAAAAAAAATCTATTTTGGGGAGCGGTAAGCATTCTGCGTAATGTTATTGGGGACCTTCCAAAAATTGAAAATCCGCATACAGCGTAATGATACAACGTTCCTACAAAATTGTATGCTTGCAGCTCTTATTGCAATTGCCTTAAATAATGCAAAAATTACAAATGCAAAAAACAAAATAAACTTCTTTTGTGTACGGTATACACGAACTCTGCTACCAAGTTTGGTGTCTTTAACAATTATTGATTCATCTGCGTATAGTATAAACCACTCCTCATATAAAATTTGGTGTCTGTAGCTTATGTAATAGATGAGTTATACGTATACATGGAGACATCAAAAATACATATACTTCCTATTGTGTGCCACGCCTCCTTCTGTTTGTCACATACATTTTGAAAAGGCTTCCTTTTTTCTTATCTCTGTAATTCAAACTAAACATACTTCTTCTTTTGTGTTTCTTCCTATAAAACATTTCTATATAAATACAAAACATATATAGATTTTGCTTAGGTTTAGTTTTAACATATATTATATTACCGGTTTATCGATGATACGCTTGGCACATTATCTTGAGAACATATACCCTCTGCCAGCAATCTATCGCGTATCTCCCACGCAAACATCGTGGGGTTTTCGCGCTTATAGTTTGCAATCGCGTCGACCACTGGGGGGGTGGCTACTTTTGGTTTGGATCCTCCTATGACTCCAGCCTTAAAGCTACCAGTTTCGTAGTATCTGAAATATACAAATTGGATTTCTGAATTTATTCACCTTAAAAAAAAAAACTGTATGTTAGTTTTCTGAAAATATAATTGGAAGAAGGTGTGACGGACCACATAAAGTATATATTTCTAATCAGCATCAATAGCCGAGTAGATTTGGTCATGTCCGTATGTCTCATTGAACACACGAATTTCAGCTATTACAAGAGCTAGGGACACCAAACTTTGTAGGAGAGTATACCATACACACAAAAAGTAAACTTTAATCTTAATAATAAGGCGTTTTTCGATTTATTGCAATTAACGCAATTCTAATAAAAGCCACTAGCATAAAATTTGGTAGGAACGTCCCTTGTTTCATTATGCAGTATGCGGATTTTAATTTTTCTGATAATAAGAAATTTAGCTCGAAGATATTAGTTACATTTCGTAGAATGCGGATTTCTCCATGCTGCAGAGGGCCGGCGAGGGGGAAATCCTTACGCAGAATGTGAATTTTTATACCATTTATCCATTGAAAATGGGTAACAAATGGTATATTAACTTTTTGAACATATATGTAACAGGCAGAAGGGGGCGTGGCAGACCATACGAAGTATATATTCTTAATAGGCAATGGCCGAGTCGATTTAGTCATGTCCGTCTGTCTGCCCGAATTTTTATACCATTTACCCATTGAAAATGGGTAAAAAATGGTATATTAACTTTGTGCAAATGTATGTAACAGGCAGAAGGAGGCGTGGCAGACCATACAAAGTATATATATTTTTGATCAGCATCAATAGCCGAGTCGATTTGGTCATGTCCGTCTGTCTGTCCGTCTGTATGAACACACAGATCTCAGCTATTAAAAGAGCTAGAGGCACCAGACTTGGTGGGAGTGTGCGTGTATTCAATACACACAGGAAGTTTATTTCAAACTTGATGTGCCACGCCCACCGCCTCCGCAAATCGATAAATGCGTATTTCGATTTTTTCCAAATAATTCAATAACGAAAAGAGATAAACGCACCAAATTTGATAGGAGGGTGTCTTGCAACATTATGCAGAAGTTGGATTTTATGATTTTGGATGCCACGCCCACCGCTTCTAAAAAACACATTTTTATAGTTTAAAAGAAAACTAGAAAAACTAGAAGCGCCAAATTTGAAAGTAAGGTGCCTGGTAACATTACGGAGAATGTTTGATTTTCAACTTTTGGATGCCACGCCCACCGCCCCCAAACGATTGTATTTTAAGAAAAGTAGGGAAATAACAAAATATTTTTTTAACACTCTTGTAGCTTACCATAGTACAGATCTACCCTATAAATTTCAATCCGATCGGACAATAAACAAATAAGTTATAGGAGTTTGAATCTCCCATATAAAGTTGTGGGCGCTTAGAATTCCAACTAAAATGTTGAACTGACGCAGCAGAAGGCCGGCATCAATAAAAGTCTCATTTGCCGATCGCTCCGCGTAACTGTGTGTGGTAGATGGTTGCATGCAAGATTCTGGTGCGTGTGGTCGCGGGTTCGAATCCAGCAACGGGCAATTTTTTTTATTTTTTTTGCCGATCGCACTGCGTAACTGTGTGTGGTCTTTTTTTTGCCGATCGCACTGCGTAACTGTGTGTGGTCTTTTTTTTGCCGATCGCACTGCGTAACTGTGTGTGGTCTTGATGGTTGGCTCGCAAGTTTCTGATGCGTGAGGTCGCGGGTTCGAATCCTGCGCTGGGCAAATTTTTATACCATTTACCCATTGAAAATGGGTAAAAAATGGTATATTAACTTTGTGCAAATGTATGTAATAGGCAGAAGGAGGCGTGGCAGACCATACAAAGTATATATATTCTTGATCAGCATCAATAGCCGAGTCGATTTGGTCATGTCCGTCTGTCTGTCCGTCTGTCCGTCTGTATGAACACACAGATCTCAGCTATTAAAAGAGCTAGAGGCACCAGACGTGGTGGGAGTGTGCGTGTATTCAATACACACAAGAAGTTTATTTCAAACTTGATGTGCCACGCCCACCGCCTCCGCAAATCGATAAATGCGTATTTCGATTTTTTCCAAATAATTCAATAACGAAAAGAGATAAACGCACCAAATTTGGTAGGAGGGTGTGTTGCAACATTATGCAGAAGTTGGATTTTATGATTTTGGATGCCACGCCCACCGCCTCTAAAAAACACATTTTTATAGTTTAAAAGAACACTAGAAAAGCTAGAAGCACCAAATTTGGAAGTAAGGTGCCTGGTAACATTACGAAGAATGCGGAATTTCAACTTTTGGATGCCACGCCTACCGCCCCCAAAAATCGATTTTGTAAATCGGTAAATCAAATTATAGGAAAAGTAGAAAAGTTTCCGAAATTTTTTTTAGGTATTATTGTAGATAATAATAATATTGACCAACCCTATAAATTTCAATCCGATCGGACAATAAACACAGAAGTTATAGGCACGAGAAGTTTCGCTCACAGCAGTAGAAGCCCGACGCCGACGCCGACGCCGACGCCGACGCCGACGCCGACTGCGCACGCCGACTGCGCACGCACAGTCATCGTGTAGTCAGTGTGCAGTCGGCATGTGCCATTAGCGTCAATGCATGTGAATTTGTCCTCGAAAATATGCGATGCGTTGTTATTCGCCGAATAAAAGTAATTAATATTAAGAATTAGTGTTTAACAGCGAAAGGTAAATGGTATCTTACTGTCGAGTGCACTCGACTGTAGCTTTCTTCACTTGTTTGTTTTTTTAATAATTTTGCGCTATATAAAAAATATATTATGCAAAAAAAAAAGAAAAACCAAAAACTTTTTCTAAGCAATACAAAAAAAAGAAGACTGCGCTGGGATTCGAACCGGGGACATTTAGTTATAGAGCTGACAACTCTCACAACAAACCACTGAAGCACATGGTCTGTTCCTAGGCGCGAGAAGTTTTGCATACAGCAGCAGAGACGGAGCAGAGGCTCGGCTTCAATGCTTGCGCCGATTGCGCACGCACAATCGGCGTGCAGTCGGCATGTGCCATTAGCGTCAATGCGATGCGATATGCGATGTGTTGTTATTAATTCGAATAAAAGTAATTAATATTAAGAATTATTTTTTAACAGCCAAAGGCAAATGGTATCTTACTGTAGACTGTAGCTTTCTTCACTTGTTAAGTCTTGGATATTACACCCACTGTCCCCATAAATCGAAAAGAAGAAAAGTTATTTACTTTTGTTCCACATTCTCCTAGATGACAAATATATTGAGTCGTCGATTTTTCGACAACAAATTTGCAGCGACGCAGCAGAGGAACGGCCTCAGTGCTTGCGTTTGACTGAATGTGTTCGACGGGATACATATGCATGTAGAGTCAATATATGCGCGTTTGACTGTGAAAATGTGCGATGCGACGCGTAATTGCGATTTCGTTGCACTGAAGTATTTAACATAAATAATTATTTTTTAATGGCCAAAGTATGTAAATGATATCTACATGATATATATGTAGTCAACCATTGCTTTTTATACCATTTACCCATTGAAAATGGGTAAAAAATGGTATATTAACTTTGTGCAAATGTATGTATGAAGGAGGCGTGGCAGACCATACAAAGTATATATATTCTTGATCAGCATCAATAGCCGAGTCGATTTGGTCATGTCCGTCTGTCTGTCCGTCTGTCTGTCCGTCTGTATGAACACACAGATCTCAGCTATTAAAAGAGCTAGAGGCACCAGACTTGGTGGGAGTGTGCGTGTATTCAATACACACAAGAAGTTTGTTTCAAACTTGATGTGCCACGCCCACCGCCTCCGCAAGAAGTTGCAGAAGGATTTTAGAATTTTGGATGCCACGCCCACCGCCTCTAAAAAACACATTTTTATAGTTTAAAAGAACACTAGAAAAGCTAGAAGCACCAAATTTGGAAGTAAGGTGCCTGGTAACATTACGAAGAATGCGAAATTTCAACTTTTGGATGCCACGCCTACCGCCCCCAAAAATCGATTTTGTAAATCGGTAAATCAAATTATAGGAAAATTTTTTTAGGTATTGTTGTAGATAATAATAATATTGACCAACCCTATAAATTTCAATCCGATCGGACAATAAACACAGAAGTTATAGGCACGAGAAGTTTCGCTCACAGCAGTAGAAGCCCGACGCCGACGCCGACGCCGACGCCGACTGCGCACGCCGACTGCGCACGCCGACTGCGCACGCACAGTCGTCGTGTAGTCAGTGTGCAGTCGGCATGTGCCATTAGCGTCAATGCATGTGAATTTGTCCTCGAAAATATGCGATGCGTTGTTATTCGCCGAATAAAAGTAATTAATATTAAGAATTAGTTTTTAACAGCGAAAGGTAAATGGTATCTTACTGTCGAGTGCACTCGACTGTAGCTTTCTTCACTTGTTTTATTTGTTATAGTTGCAGTATTTGCAATATATTATATTTATTATATAATATCATATAATAAATATAAAAGTCTGCAGGGGTATGCAAGGTTTAGTTCGTTTAAAGTAAAGTTTCATTACAGTTTTTAGGAATCTGCATAGACTTTTACATTTCAATTAAAAGCAATTCAAGTATCTCCCATCGGTAAGGCCTATGCCACAATAAATCACGATCCACCGCCAGACATAGAGATTTATCGCCCTGTATTGAATGCTTTGACGCCAAGCCACAACCTGCAATTGACCCAATCTCAGAGGATGCTTACGCCATGCTCCAATTGGAAATTAATAAGACTCGTAATTCATGCAAATGAATCTTGACGAAAGAAGTCTTTGACATACTACTGTGGACAAAAAGTAAGGTGAATATTTTTGTAAAGTGAAAATTCTTTATTTATTCTCCTAAATCAATTTCATCCCCTTCAAAGTAATCCCCTCCCAAAAAAAAAACACTTATGCCAAGGTTTTTTCAAATCCTCGAAATAGGCCAAATAGTCCCTTTCCGGTATAGCCATGAGCGCCCTCGTCGATTTTTCTTTTATCTCTTCAATCAACTCAAAACGCGATCCCCGGAGTGGTCTCTTGAGTTTTGGGAATAGCCAGAAGTCACAGGGAGCCAAATCAGGAGAATATGGTGGTTGCGCAACGATATGCGTCGAATTCTTGGCGAAATGGTCACGAAGAACGAGTGCAGTGTGCGACGTTTTCGGTACCAAACGAGATTTGACTTTTCGTAGGCCCAAACGTTCTTTCAAAATTGTTTTCACAGATCCTTCTGATATTCCGATCATATTAGTGAGATCTCTAATAGTCAACCGACGATTTTTGAGCACTAATTCCTTCACTTCATTGACGTGTTGGTCATCATATTTTGTTTGCGGAGTGGAGCGCTCCGGACGACCATCGACGTCAACCGATGCGCTCCAAGTCATCAACACGTTCCCGACCCTCTTTGAAGTCTTTGTAACACTTATAAACATTTTTCTGGGACATGGTAGAATCACCAAAGGCCATCCCCAAACTTCCTCAACGTTTCCGCATCCGAAATTTCATTCCGCAAACAAAATATGATGGCACTTCTCTGCTCAATTAAATCAGACATTGTAAAAATCGCCAAATGCACTCTTGATCGTTTGGTAAACAAAAGCGTAAATATAGTACTCATACTGACATTGACATGAAATTCCCGCCAAATGTCATCAACAGTCTAGTTCTAGAACTAGTTCGCCATTTCAAGCCCGCGAATTTTAAATTGAAAATCCACCTTACTTTTTGCTCAAAAAACAGAAAATTGAAAGTAAAGTTCCTGTATAGCACACACATATATAATTCATATCAATCTTAGTGTGCTAAAATATTCATAAATGGCAACTGATAACTGATATTTTGGATTCCAATCGGATACTAAAGAAAGTATTTTGTATTAATTTCGAACAATCAAAATGTGAATTCTAATAGTTTCTACTCTCTATATATAAAATATTTGTATATTTTCGCAGTAATTCTTTACTGGTTAGTGCTTACCTCGATAGTATTTTTGAAACGCAGCCATGGCTCACTCGCAGCTGGCGCGAGATGTCACAAGGCCGTACCCCGTTATGGGCTAGTTCAACGATTCTCTGTCGCACGACGTCGGGCAAGGGCCGCCCGTTGACAAACACGCCGCCCAGTTGATTGACTCCTCCGTGACCTGGAAAACAGATTATAATTAGCAAATAGACCAACTAGTTTTTAAAAGTGGATAATTCGTTTGAACAAATATTAAGCTAAATTTACAAGCATATTTTATTTTACAAAAACGTAATGTTGGAAGTCGAGTCAACCCTATTCAAACAATTATCATAGATATCATAAAATTGTACAACAAGGGAGCAACAGAGACGAAGAGGACTGCGTAATGCCACCAAAAGAGATGTTGCACCTTTTCGTGATGCATCGCAGAACTTGTTGGAATGATTTAATTTGCAAAACTTCACCCTAATGATAAACATACCGCAAAGATGCGACTCTTTCACACATCATTTATTGTTTGCACTTCTTGATTTTGCTCTTTTCCGTGGTTATAAATTCGCTAATTAGGCTGGCGAACTAAAAGACATCAGATACCCAAACATAGATTTTTTAAGCCGTGCCAGGAATACCCTTCACGATACTTAAAAGCATTCTCTCTAAGTATGCGATCTACAGTGGAATATAAAGGGATATCTTATATGGTATAAAGGGTCATCTGGCACTTTCCAACTTATTTACTTTGTGAAAAGTTTACCATGACGGATATGACAAATCAGTGTTGATGGTGATTACTAAGTTTTTTATATATTTAAAATGGTTGAAATGGGTGTTTCCTTTTGTACGTAGCAAACATTTCGCCAACATTATTATACCCTCTTCAAGGGTAATAAATATTTAAAATTGGTTGGAAGTAGAGGCGTCACTTCGAAAAGTTGACAATTCACATTCTGCGTAATATTAAGAGTGATCTTCTTAGCAAGGTTTTTTTTGCGATTATTATAGTTGCGTTAATTGCCATTAATATAAAATGCCTTTATCAGTTCACTGGGGCGTTAGGTATGTATAATACACAGGCATGCTAAATGACAGTTACATATATTTGCACAAAGTTTTTTTATTTTTTTTTTAATTTGTACTTATTTTTAATGTGGAACGCTTAAGAAAATAGTTATGTTATTAGTTAATTTGTTTAATTTATTACTATATATCAGTTCAACTTGAGTTGCGAAACACTGCCATATTTTAAAAAGCAAAGAAGAATAATATACGATTCCGCGGTGTATTATACCACTTTTGACTATAGTCGGGTGCGCTATTACACCAAAACAGTATTGAATAGAGTCAGATTTTGCAGACCTAAGGTTAAATCGCATATTCGTTTGATTTTATAGAAGTGTCTATTGACTCACCATACAAAGGTCGTTTTGACCCTCTTTACTGCAGATCTATCTATTATTGTTTTGCTATCAATTGCCATTGTCTGAAATAGGTTTCTATTGTATTTTAAGTCTATCTGTCAGTTTGCCCGAATTCGGGATATTTTTGTGTTATACACCACCTTTTCTTTTTCTCAGGAATTGGTTACTATATTTATTTAAGGGATACTATACAACTGTGCTAAAAGCGCTTATTCAAAAAAGAAGGCATCTCCTTCTCTTTCTGAAATGGTGAAAAACAAATAAACAGAAAACATCAATTGCAAATCTCTGGCAGAATATTTTCAGCCAGTTTGCCAAACTTGCCACAACCAATTTGCTAGTGCTACTAACATTACAGGCAAATTTAATCATCAATCGATCCACTTTATATAACTGCCATTTGAGCAATCACAAGAAATAATATGTGAAGAAAGTTACAGTCGAGTGCGATCGACAGTAAGATACCATTTGCCTTTGCTGTAAAAAAATAATTCCTAATATTGACTACTTTTATTCGGCGAGCTAATAACAACGCATCGCATATTTTCGAAGTCAAATACACATGCATTGATGCTAATGGCACATGCCGACTGCACGACGACTTTGCGTCCGCAGTCGGTGCAAGCATTGACGTCGGGCCTCTGCTGCCGTATGAGGAAATTCTCAAGCCTATTTGAAAATCCGCATTCTGTGTAATGTTACCAGAGATCTTAATACTAAATTTGGCGTTTCTAGCTTTTCTAGTGTTCGTATAAATAAATAAATGAAATAAACTTCTTATGTATTGAATACACGAGCAATCCCACCAAACCTGGTATCTTTCGCTCTTTTAATAGCTGAGATCTGTATGTTCATACAGACTTACAGGCAGACGGACATGACTAAATCGACTCGGCTATTGATGTTGATCATCTTTTGTATGGACTGCCACGCCTCCTTCGCCTGTTACATACGTTTTCACAAAGATTATATAAAATTTTTACCCATTTTCAATGGGTAAATTTTATAAAAATAATTTGGATTGTAACTATGAAAATATAGCCATAAATTAGGCAACTAAAGTTTTTCCTAACAAAAAATCGGACTACGTTTTCCGTTTACTTTTTGGAAGAGATCGGATGAACACGAGGCTATTTTAAAAATTACAGTACATGATGAATCCAATTAGTTTGATAAAATATTAGTTATATTACACACGGATAACTATGTATTTACAAATATAGTAATGAAACATTTCACTGGAGCTTGGACAGTTGGGCATTTACATGTGTAGTATTCCATCATATTCTGGTTGTAGCGATAAGCCGTCGAGAGATCCATTGTTCTTGGTGTTTGTCAGTTCATACGAAATCAAATCACAGGGGACACCCGATATGTATGTTGTATAAGAACAAAACACAAACTTGTAACATTAACGTGAGCTTAAGTTCTAACTCGAGCATTAACTTTAACACTAACTACGGTCAATATCGGAACAGATTTCACGTTTACGTTCCACGGGTTTGATGACGAAGATACGTTTGACTGTGCTGGCGGCGTTGTAGGAGACTTCTAGTATCTCTTCTTGTGCGCGAACCGAGTCAATTTCCTTTATATTTTTTGTATATTTTTTTGTTGTTATTTTACTTATTTTATATATTTTCACTCGCAGAGCCGTAAAATATCTCTAGCCATTTTTTCCGGACTGTTTGCTGTTGGTTGCAGATATCCTGCGCACGGTTTGCTCTTTCTTATCTTTATCACGTGCGTCCTGGTCCACTTCGCCTGGCCCGCCCAACCACAAAGGCCTGCGCATACCACACACGACTGGCAGCAGTTCGACTCGGAACGCCGACGTTGACGCCGACGCCGGCGGCGAGCCAATGAAGATGAACCAAACCAAAATTCGAGAGACGAGTGTAGAGTGCAGAATTATATGAATGCAGTGCAACACCACGACTGATGCTGTAGGTGGTGGCGGAAGCTTCCTTTGGATTGGTTCCAAGTGATGAGCTTATGAAGAGCTCTGAGACTGCATATCGAAACATTCGATATTCAGCTTTCTTAAAATATATTACAGTATGTATGAATATGTGCGTGTTTTAAAACAATACATATTGTGATCATCGGTTTATATACACAACAAACACACATGCACAAAAAGAGCATGCGGAGCGTGAGTGGAGCTAATTTGAGAGAAAGAGAGAGAGAGCGTGCACGCATGGTGATTTCCACCAATCACCATCAAGATGTCTCTTGGCCTAGCACCAATCAGAGCGACGTGGCGCGTTTCTCGGCCGAATACTTAAGCATTTTATGACACTCTTCCTTTGCCGCTCTCGCTCACAGTGCTCTCTCTTACGCTGGCTTCTCATGTTAGTGATAAACTGGCATGCACACACATATACATACGTTCTGGCATTAGGCAATTTTGTTGTTACCTTTTGAAAGCTTTATATATGATAACAACAGAGAATTTATATCGCATAAAGTCAAAGTATTTATATTAGCGACAAAAATATTAACAACACACAGCTTTACACCCAAATGAATTTAAATTTCTACGATGCTGAAAAAAATACTGAAAACATACATCACATACGCACACGCATATTGCGGTTAACACCAATCACACTTGCAGTCTTGTAATAATAACATTTTGATTTCAGATATATACACAATTTTGATGAATTGACCGCTCTTCTGTTTGCCTACAGATGAGAAATTTGGGAAGTTCCCGTAGTTCTAATGTTTAATTTCAGGTAAATTCATAAACTTCTGTACTCAAATTTATGTAGTGAGAGCAAAAATCATTTCTGAATTGCACTATCCAAAGTCATCTTTTCCTGATCTTTATTTTGTCAGATAAATCGTATAATAAATATTTTAATGCCAATTACTGGTGACAATAAAATTGATTACAAACTTTAATGACAAAAAGTGTATAAAATCTATAACTTAACAAATTTATATAACGAAGAGCTTATAATATGGAACAATGGAACATATAAAAATATATGTAAGGGTATGCAACCTTCGTTAAGCCGATGGTAACGTTTCTTTCAAGTTTCTAAATAAAATTTACTGGTTTTTCTTTAAATACCCGAAGAACGAAATTCTGCCAAGCTATTTCCATAATAATTAAAACAAACCTCAAAGGATACAGCTTGAAAAGTCAAAACATAAGTTAACAGTAATTTGTCAAATTAAAATTAACAGTGCAACAAAAGAAGTCTCGAGGGCCCGTTCCCGAGGTTTTAATAACAAGAGTCTAACATCCATATGGGAATTGAGATTAAATAAATGGTCTTTCGTGTTTACTACGGATGACTCCCAGATGCGCATAAAGGTTCAGATCATTATAAAAGAATAGTGCTCTGATTGCAATACCACTACATACAAAGTATTGTTTTAAAGAATCATTCTTCATTTTAAATATTTCAATACTAAATACAGTCAAACGCTGCTACTTTTGTATGGGAAACTATTCGCGTCTTTATCATCAGGGCTTATTGTCCCATCGACCTGCGATTGGCACCGGTTGTAGAAATTATATTTTTTGGACTGCCAAATGTTATATGAGGCCAACAAGATATTTTTTGACGCTGTTGCTTACTTACTTGTCAAATTTGTTGAGTCTATCAGACAGTCAGACAGACATGGCTAAATCGACTCGGCTATTGATGCTGATCACACATTTATATTTTTTATGCTTTGCCGCGACTATTTTTGTCTTTTTATATGTATATATTTTGCACAAAGCTAATATATATGCAGTTTTTATAAAAAGAAAGGAGAAGTATTCAAATTATGTTATAAGGCTTGAGCTTACACATTCCAGTCTCAGTGCTTTTGGAGTCATTCTTTCTCGGAAA
The DNA here is from genome assembly GCA_035046045.1 of Zaprionus bogoriensis. Taxonomy (NCBI): domain Eukaryota; kingdom Metazoa; phylum Arthropoda; class Insecta; order Diptera; family Drosophilidae; genus Zaprionus; species Zaprionus bogoriensis. Next base: position 452,300 of record JAWNOI010000221.1, read on the forward strand.
CGATCGGGCAGCATGATTCTCACGCTTCCGGAGTACAGACAACAAAGGAAAAGATACAAATTGGTCAAGACAAGTGCTGAGCATTTGCTTGTGGTTGTCCAATTGGCTTCAGCGATTTCTATACCCATACTCGAAAAGATTGAAATGCACACCATGATGATGTGAATATAAGTGAAAAGGAAGCAGTGGACAGCGAAGATAGTACAATAGTTGCAGTTCAAGAACATCATTGTGGTTCGAACAAGAAACAGATCAGAGAACGGACAGAAGAAAATGGAAACCTTTTTTGCGGTTCGAGTTGCTTTATTTGCAATTAAGCACCAAGTTATCTGACACATTTCCCAGACAATTCCACATCTCAGTGTCCCTTGCCTGTTCACAGTATAGCCCCAAAACATCTATACTACTTACCATCGCCAGATATACTTCCGTGCGAGCTGTGCGAGTCTTCTGAAATGAAAAAATTTGACCACAATCGGGATTTTAAAGTTAATTTTACAATACTACACGTATTTCTAGAATTAACCTGTGTTGTTCTGCACATCATTTGTGGCTGCTATCCATTCGACAGTACCTTGCGATTGGCTTAAAAAACTTGTTGATTCCTGTAGGTTTGGTGTGGATGATATGCCTCGTACCATATTATGTGAATAATCGTCAAACTTGTGATCTACGAAAATCATAACAATGTTCATTCTTATTACTATCAGTAACTTAGTTATTTGACAAAAATCTTGATTTTTATTAAAATTAAGAAGAAAAGATCGTCTCTCGACTATGATATATCCAATAATATTATAATGATAACGAATGGCTTAACACCTTGAATACTTGAATAACTTCTTCATTTATATTCCGATATGCTTATAATAAAATAAATTAATAATTGCAATATTTTTTAATAATTAAATTCCCCGAAGAGTGGTCCTTAAAGTCAACGAAATTTTAAGAAGCTGTACAGACCATTAATTAAAATAAGAAAATAAATTTAAAGAATTTCAATAACACGTTGTTAAAAAAATGTAATTTCAAGTAAAACATTTTAGCTGTGTTATAAGTGCATAACTGTATACAAAATAACAGTAGTAAATATATAGTATTATATTATATACATATTTAAAGACAAGGAACACATAGATTCGATTTGGTCATGACCATCTGTTTTTCTATATGTATTAACACACAGAGTTCAGATATTACAAGAGCTAGAGAAGCCAAATTTCCGCAGGATGGTCGCTGGTAACATTACGCAAATCGCGGACTTTCAACTTTTAGATGCAACGCGCACCACCTAAGAAATCAATTTTAAAAATCAATAATTCGAATTGACGGAAGAGTAGAAAAAATTTAAATTTTTTTTTTATTCGACATTCTGATAGCTGTCATTAAATTTTAGATCGGACAAAACTGGAAATGTTGGCAGTGGCTTACGATGAAATGCTCTCAGTAAAACAATTTTTTCGAGTGGTATAAACTCTTCCGAGATGGTTGGGAAGACTCCAATAACAAGCCTCGCTTTGGACGCACAAGCATGTCAACAAGTGATGAAAAAACGTTCAAGCGGTGAAAAAATTTGGAAAATCAAATCACTATCAAAGAAGTTGCTGGCGATGTCGGCTTATCGCTTGGCTCGTGCCAAGCAATTTTTTCTAAAGCTTTGGGCATGAGACGTGTTAGCGAAGTTTGTGCCGAAATTACTAAATTTTGACCAAAAGAACCGCTGCATGACCCTCTCTAAAGAACTGTTGAATGACGTCAAATACGACCCAGATTTATTAAAAAGGATCAAAACGGGTGATGAATCATGGGGATATGGTTATGATGTTAGAACCAAAACCCAATCACCCCAATGGAATAGTCTAGATGAGCCAAGATCGAAAAAAGCAAAAATAACTGAACATGCAAAACACTTGTAGCCTTTACGCCTATCACAACCAATCTAAGAATTGTATACTCGTAAAAATTAAATTTTGTTCAGATGTTCGGGAAGACTATAACAACATACTTTACTTTCTCAACACAACTCGTATGTATACGAGGTGTGTTCAAAAAGTAAGGTGACTTTGTATTTTCAAGAAAAACTATTAATTTATTTATCAATATTTATGTTGTCCCCTTCAAAGTAATCCCCCTCAGATACAATACACTTATGCCAACGGTTTTTCCAATCCTCAAAGCACTTCCCATAAGCACTTTTCGGTATAGCCTTGAGCTCTTGCAGCGATGCAGTCTTTATCTCTTCAATCGTTGCAAATCTCCGTCCTTTCATAGGTCTCTTCAGTTTTGGGGCCAAATGACCCTTTTGAGTAAATCTGGGTCGTCGTTGACGTCATTCAACAGCACTTGAGCGATGCTCATGCGACGGTTCTTTTGGTCAAAATTCAGCAATTTCGGAACAAACTTCGCTGACACACGACTCATACCCAAAACGTTTGAAAAAATTTCATGGCACGAGCCAAGCGATATACCGACATCTTCAGCAACTTCTCTGATAGTGATTCGACGATTTTCCAAAACAATTTTCGTCACTGCTTGAACGTTTTCATCAGTTGTTGACGTGCTTGGGCGTCCAGAGCGAGGCTGGTCATTGGCATCTTCCCGGCCGTCTTGGAAGAGTTTGTACCACTTGTACACATTTCAAGTGTTTCAGAGCACTTAATTTTATTTTTTACACAAAATTTGATGCAAATCCTTTGATCCATATTTTTCGATAGCAAAAAATCGCCGAGCTCGCAAAATAACTTGTAACTTTACGCCTCTCACAACCAAACAAAAGAGGATGTTCCATTGAAACTTGGTACAGATGTTAGGGAAGAGTGTACCAATATAACAAAACAAAAAAATCGATAATCGAAAATATTTTGCCCGCGAAATTTGAAAAGTCACTGTTCAATCCTATAGAGTACACATGGATTGAACACTGCAGTTGAGATGAAGTTTAGAATGCTAAGATTAGTTTCTTGCCGTTGTCAACTCATAAACAATGCACTAGAAATAAGTTTTTGACACCAGCAACGTTTAGAAGGCAATGAACTTTCTGAATCGAATAAATACTTTGTCAAGCAGATGAGTTCAAAAGGTTAAATATAAATCAGTCCAACACTTGAGATAGGCCTGACCAAAGCAGCGTGTAGGAGTCCGCAGCATATGCATATGACAGCAGCTGGACCCACGCAATGCAACATTACACATTGTGACCCTAAATATAAATACACACTTATCGCTTAGGGCGCTCATGTGACCCCCCTTAGCTTAATATAGAGATAAGTTAGAATAAGATTTTGATATAAATAAAGGAGCCGTGAAAGCGGCTCATCAGTCTGTTTTGGAACTCGTGTCGCGTACTTCATTTCTGCCGTTTTCATTTTGGTGACCCCGACGTGATCAGTGAACATTGTGAAGTAAAATTTAAATTTTATAAAAAATTTCGGTACGCGTGTGTTTAAAAAAAAAAAACCCGTGTGTTTGTTTTTTTTAAATATATATAAATAAAATATATTTAAAAAAAAAAAAAAAAAAATTTTCGTGCGTGTTGTGGAAAAATGGAGACAACTATGGAGTTAATAGAAACCCAGAAGGCTCTAGGAGGAGCCCTGGAAATCCTCTACAACACCGCGGCGGCAGAAGCGAGTCGGACAGACTCGGTACAGCTAGGGCTGTACAAGGAGGAGTTGACTGCCATCACTGAGCAGTTCGAGCTCAACGACAAGAGGTTGCTCGAACTCTCAGCAGAGGCAAAAAAGACGCCGTACTTCAAGGAGAAGTACGGCGAGCAGGTACGTGGTTTAATTTATAAAACACATGTACTATTAAGTTCCATTAACCCCTTATGGAAGGCCGTGAAGCCTGACTCTAAGGGTGATAAACGCACGAAAAATGTGTGTAAAAAATTCTCATATTTGCTGGGTGAATATCGGTCAGCCTTAAATAGAGTTAAGGCTGGACATGAACCCATGAGCGAAGTGAGACAAGCAAAGAAAAACTGTCAGGAAATTTTCATCACGTACATGGATGAGTACGATGATGATGATCTGACAGAAACTTTTTTCTCGCTTAACGAGGCCTATGAGGAACTTGCCTCTAGGTCAAGAAGCGAGAGTCTTCCATTCACTCTGCCTAGAGTCGATATTCCGTCGTTCTCTGGCAAATATGAGGAATGGAAGACTTTCAAAGAGTTGTTCCAACAACTGATAGGATCAACTATGATTCCGGACGCACAAAAAATGTGCGTCCTAAAAACAAAGGTACACGGTGACGCAGCTGCCACCATAGCAAGTTTGGCGCCGACTGACGCAAATTACAAACTTGCATGGTCCTTGTTGGATGCTAAATTCAACAACAAAAGAGCAGTGCTGAGTGTGCACTTGAAAAATTTGGTCGATGCACCCCATGTCGGGGATTCAGCATCGACCATTAAGGCTCTTTTGGACACGATCCAAGAAAATGTCCAGGCTATAAAAGCCATGGGCTTGAAGAATGAAGATATTCTTCAGAGCCTATTTAATTTCCTCTTTCTACGGAAATTAAGTGACCCATTGAGGTCAAAATATGAGAGCGGTCTCAGCAACTCTAGGGAAATTCAGTCGCTAGAGCCGCTGCTCAAATTCCTGGAGCACGAATTTTTCGCTCTAGAAGCGAGTCAAATAAGGCCCAGTAGCAATAATAAACTCCGAAAGGACGAAGCATGCATACTGAAATGCAAAGGTGCTCATCCTTTGGAGAATTGCTATAAATTCAAGGCTTTAAATAGCCAAGACAGATGGGAAACGGTGGTTAAGCATAAGGTATGCGGCCGCTGTTTAGGCAGAGACCACCAATACAAAAATTGTAAAAAGGTGTGTTCTGATTGTAAAATGTCCCATCATGTCTTACTGCATAAGCCTTCTAACAAAAATGCGAAAAATGCCACAGTCAGTAAGTCCAGTAATTTAGATAAAAAAAAGTATATTTTACTGGCCACAGCCATAGTTCAAGTAAAAGATAAGGACGGAAATTGGCATGACTGTCGAGCTCTGCTTGATAGCGGCTCGCAGGTGAATTTTCTTACTGCAGCTATGCAGAAGAAACTGGGCATTAAAGGAAGTAAAATTCAAACTTCCATTGAAGGAATTTCTGGAGGAACAGCACATATAAAAGAGTGCTTAGAAGTTCACATAAGATCCAAAAATTCCAGTTTCAATACACAAATTGAAACGTTAGTAATGAAAAATATTGTCTCTGAGCTACCGGCTCGCCGGTTTGAAATAGGAGAAGTGGCTTCAGACTTAGGCTTAGCTGATCCATCATTTAATATTCCAAAAAGAATAGATATGCTGTTGGGAGTTGAGCAATTCTATGAGACCTTGTTAGAAGGTACAACAACTCTGAATAATGGTCAAATAAGACTAAATAAAACAGAGTTTGGATGGGTAGCCACTGGTCCGTTGGTGATAAAGGAATCACCAGCAGTTTGTGGCACAGTAACCGAAAGGTTAGACAGCTTAGACGAGCAACTTCAGAGATTTTGGCAAGTTGAAGAAGTCAATATAAAGGCTCCGAAATTTACTAAGGAAGAAATCCTATGCGAGGATATCTTTGCGAATAATGTAAGCAAAGGCTCGGATGGGAAGTTCTTAGTTAAATTGCCCTTTAAGTCTAATATGATGCAATTAGGTAGCTCTGAGTCACAAGCCAAACGGAGGTTTTTGACCTTAGAGCGAAAGCTAGAGAAAAATTCGAAGCTGAAAGAACAATATGTTCTATTCTTAAAAGAATATATCGATTTAGGACACATGGTTGAGGTTCAGAGCCCAGAAAAAATAAACAGTAAATATTATCTCCCTCATCACTGTGTTTTAAAGCCAGATAGTACGACTACGAAATTAAGGGTAGTTTTTGATGCATCTTGTAAGACATCGAATAACTTAGCCCTTAATGACGTGCTCCTTACTGGACCTAAACTGCAAGAGGATCTTTTCAATATACTGCTGAGATTTCGCAAATATAAATTTGCTATCTCTGCGGATATTGAAAAGATGTATAGACAGATTTGGGTACAGAAGGAGCACCAAAAGTTTCAGTTGATTTTCTGGCGATGGGACCGAAATGACCCTCTAAAAACATATGCACTAAAAACAGTGACATATGGCACAGCTGCTGCACCATATTTAGCAGTAAAATGCTTACAACAGGCAGCAGAAGAGATAGAGGATGAAGCTCCTAAAATGGCTAGCATTGTCAAAAACGATTTTTATATGGATGATCTAATGACAGGTGCGAATAGTGTCTCACAAGCACAGGAAATCCAAAAATATATTTCCAGTGAGCTAAGAAAAAGAGGATTCCATTTGCGAAAATGGTGTTCCAACAGCGCACAAGTCTTAGAAAATATTCCAAAAGTCGACAGAGGCATGCGCCTAGAGTTTGATAAGGAGCAGGCAGATAGCATTAAAGCTCTGGGAGTAGCTTGGATGCCAGATATTGACAAGTTTGCAATAAAATGCAATTGGGAATGCAAGCTAAAGCCAACTAAGCGAAATATATTGTCCGATATCTCAAGACTTTTTGATCCATTAGGATTAGTCAACCCAGTTACAGTAACTGCCAAGATTTTAATCCAAGAGCTATGGAAGGAAAAAAAGGATTGGGATGAAGAGATTTCCGGAGATATACTAGAAACATGGGGTAGGTTACGATCTGATCTACCCACACTTAATAAGATAATGGTACCAAGAAGACTAATTGGGGATAATGTGGACCGTATTGAGCTACACGGTTTTTGTGACGCATCCACCAAAGCGTATGGAGCCGTCATATACGTAAAATCGTGTAGTGCAGACGGAAGAACTTTTATTAATATAGCGACCTCAAAATCGAGAGTCGCCCCCACAAAAGTCTTATCCTTGCCTCGCTTAGAACTATGTGCGGCAACATTATTGACTGAATTAATAATAAAGGTGAAGGAAAGCTTAAAAATGGAGTTCGACACCATACAATATTACTCTGACTCCAAGATTGTCCTATGCTGGTTAAAACTTGAACCAGCAACACTTAAAACATTTGTTTGCCATAGGGTAAATTATATTCAAGTCAATTCCGAAGTGTCAAACTGGAATTATGTGGATACAAAACATAATCCAGCTGACATAATATCAAGAGGCGCTTTCCCAAAAGAGCTAGTAGGGAATAAGTTTTGGTTTGAAGGGCCAGACTTTTTACGGCTTAACCTCCCAAGGGCAGCATTAAAGTTTGATGAAACATTTGATGTACCCGAAAGAAAGGGAAATTTAAAGGCATTGGTAAGCAACTCAGCTTCAATGTTCCGGAAAATTGACCACAAAAATAGTTTTGAGTTTCTACAAAATGTTTTAGCCAATGTGCTAAAATTTATAGCTAAATGTAGAAAAATTGACACAACCAATTGGGTGGAATTAAAAAAAAGAGCATTAGTTACTATTGTGAAAATTATTCAAAAAGAACATTTTCACAGTGAATACAAACTCTTGAAAAAAGGAGAATGTTTGCCCGGATCAATAAACATAAAATCATTAGCTCCCATTTTAGATCATAACAATATTATTCGTGTGGGAGGGAGAATTCAGAATGCTCATCTGAGTTTTGACGCGAAACACCCTATTTTATTACCATATAGCGATGAATGGGTATACCTTCTCACTGTGCATTTGCACGGGAAACATTTACATATAGGACCTCAAGGGTTGTTAGCAATAATGCGACAACAATTTTGGCCACTGCGAGGTAAGCAGCTAACGACTCAAGTTGTGAAACGTTGCTACCGATGTTTTAAGGCACAGCCCAGGTCGATTCATCAGATGATGGGTAATCTACCGGAAGATAGGGTAATACAGACCAGACCATTTCTAAATGTAGGAATTGATTTTCTTGGCCCCATAATGGTTCATCATAAAATAAAGGGCAAAAGAATAGATAAAGCTTATGTATGCGTGTTTGTTTGTTTTGCAACTAAAGCTGCACATTTAGAAGTGGTCTCGGATCTGTCAGCAGCCGCGTTCATAGGCGCACTAAAGCGTTTTATAGGTAGACGAAGTTGCCCGAGGAAAATATATAGCGACAATGGCACAAATTTTATTGGGGCAGCAAACTCACTGAAGGAGATTTATGAATGTTTCAAGCAGCAGCAGGGAGACATAGAACAATTTTGTACACAACAACAGATCGAATGGGTGAACATACCAGTTCGATCTCCACATGTAGGAGGATTATGGGAAGCATGTGTTAAATCAGTAAAAAAGCATTTTGATAAGGTGTCAAACGGTGTAATGACGTTCGAAGAACTCACTACGTTAATGACACAAATTGAAGCTATTTTGAATTCTAGACCTTTAACACCGTTGTCCGACAATCCGAATGATTTGCAAGTGTTAACACCTGCCCATTTTATCTTAGGAGAAGCTATGTCAACGATAGTTGACGCAGATAATAATAAAAGTTATAAGGGGTTCCGAGACCACTGGAAGGCAGTCCAAGCAAATTCGGAAGAATTTTGGAAGCGATGGTCCGTGGAATACTTGTCCGAGTTACAAAAAAGGTACAAATGGGCAAATCCAAAAATGAACATCGAACCTGGCACCCTAGTTCTCTTAAAAGATGATAATTTGGTTCAAACCAATTGGAGGAGGGGCAGGGTGACAAAGTCCATCATAGGAAAGGATGGACTTTGTCGAATGGTAGAAGTAAGGACAAGCAATGGAGTGGTTATGAGATCCACACACAATGTTTGTCCTTTTCCTACGGAAGAAAATGAGAAAAACATTTCAAATAAAAACAATAATCGAAACGAGATACCACATAAGGTATCCGCAAGTAGACAAACAAATCCAAGAAAGGTTAAGAATAAAAATTTAATACTTTGTATCTTAGCATTTCTAAGTATTTTTAAGAACACAAATTGTCAAAATGTAACACAAATCAGAGATAAGGCAGGGATATTTTACGAAGATCAGGGAATTGTCGGCCTGTCAAGAACATCGTGGGACATAATTATACATGCGGACATGGAGGACTATGACGCGTTCAAATACCGAGTGGACGAAGCGTTGGCAGCGACACAGGACATTGGCGAAACACTGAAAAACGATGCACAAGTGAAGTCAATGATATCGACATTGGACAGCAAAGCAAAGAGGCTGTTACAACATGACGATATCATTAAACACATAAGGACACCGGGCAAGCAGCGTCTACCAAGGGCGCCGTTGCAGATACTTGGGTCCATCTATAGTGCGGTCTTCGGTCTAATGGATGAAGAGCAGGCCGAAGAGTTAATGCGGAGGGTGGACCAAGGCAGGGAAAATGAAGGATACCTTCTGGACCTACTGCGCAACCGGTCCTCCGTACTAGACGCTACTCTGGAGGTGCTCGACAAGCAGAACAAGGCAATCTGGGGAAATTTCCAGAGGATAGACGACAACATATTGAAAATCAAAGACGCCACGGACAGAGTAGGCGATGAGCAATTGTTTCTACAAGCTTTCGAAACGCTGAATCAGGCTATGGATGCCTTCGAACATCTCCAGCAGGGCATCATCAACCTGATGTGGAACAAGAAGGGAAATTTCCTGGACAGCCTATTACCCGTTACCCAGTTCCAGAAGCACATTCAGGAGATTACGCTCAACATGCCATCTGGACTACAGCTACCTACTTTGGATCCATTAGAGCTTGGAAGGACTGCTAAAGTGAAGGCCCGGACAACAAAGTCAGCCATTCTGTTCCACGTAAAGATTCCGCTGATCAGCCAAAACATTTTGCGAGCATATCAAGTATATCAGCTGCCTGTGGTACACAGTGGGCGCTTCGTCAGCATAAATCCCGTGTATAAATATATACTAGTGGATGAAGCGAAGACTGTTTATTATGGCATGTCTGAAGACAATTGGGAGCACTGCCAGAAGATGGAGGAACTAACCATTTGCGAGCAGCGTCACCCTCTCTTCAATTGTAACAAGGCGACCAAGTGTGAAGTCCTTCTACTTGCGAAAAGGTCACCCATTATCGAAGAATGCTATGTAAACGTAATGATGCCTGAGACAACCTGGCACCAACTACATCAACCGAACTCTTGGTTATTCTCCGCCTCAACCAAAATAATTGCGGATGTGTTCTGTGCAGACAAAACAAGCACATTGGAACTCACTGGCGTAGGAATACTGCAGCTTCAGGCCGGATGTTACCTGCATTCTGAGCATGTCAGTCTATGGGCTTTCGAGGACCGGACGTCAGATGTATCATTTTGGATACCAAGGATAAACCTAACGGACCAGCTTCCAGCGATGAACCATATCGAGGTAAAAGGAGGTATCCAGGCATTCAAGATTCCAGAGCTTCCCCGCCAAGGTCGGATTATGGGTTTTCCGGTCGAACTGGAGTGGCACCATGCAGCTCACTATTCTCTTAGCATCACAGCAATGATCTTGATCGCTGGGGTCGTCGTGGGACTTATCATCCTCATCCAGCGAGTATGCCGCATGCCGTCACAATTCTTGCCAGCCACAATTGCCCTGCCCCGCATAGCTTAGAATAATGATATACAATTTAAGATATTTAGAAGAAATGTCATTTTATAAGTAACGGTCGTTTAGCAGGGCCAGATATATTAAGACATAAGAAATATATGACTTATGTAAACAACGGCCATCTAGCAGGGCCAGAAAACAAGACATAAAGAATGTATTTTTTTTGAAAGGTACACCTTTCAACAGGGCCAGGATGTTCAATCCTATAGAGTACACATGGATTGAACACTGCAGTTGAGATGAAGTTTAGAATGCTAAGATTAGTTTCTTGCCGTTGTCAACTCATAAACAATGCACTAGAAATAAGTTTTTGACACCAGCAACGTTTAGAAGGCAATGAACTTTCTGAATCGAATAAATACTTTGTCAAGCAGATGAGTTCAAAAGGTTAAATATAAATCAGTCCAACACTTGAGATAGGCCTGACCAAAGCAGCGTGTAGGAGTCCGCAGCATATGCATATGACAGCAGCTGGACCCACGCAATGCAACATTACACATTGTGACCCTAAATATAAATACACACTTATCGCTTAGGGCGCTCATGTGACCCCCCTTAGCTTAATATAGAGATAAGTTAGAATAAGATTTTGATATAAATAAAGGAGCCGTGAAAGCGGCTCATCAGTCTGTTTTGGAACTCGTGTCGCGTACTTCATTTCTGCCGTTTTCAGTCACCTTACTTTTTGAACACACCTCGTATACATACAAATTCTATTTATTCGAAGTACAAGCTCTATTTATACTATAGCTTTAACTTCACTCTTCCTTTTCCCTACACAAACCTTTTTAGCCTATTCATCCATATTTAATCGGTGTATGGAATAATAGAATCGATGTCATGAATATCACCCTCTTGAGCATTGGCAGAAAGGCAAAACAAATATACTTGCAGACTAAAGACTGGTAGTCGTGGAAATTAAACTGTCGTTCTTTGGAGCCTACTCTCGCTCCAGAGTATTCTGACCGGTATCTTTCGTTATAAACATAAATGCATTTTTTTGAATTTTTCTGCAATACTGCATGAATGCTTATAACTTAAAGTAAAAACTATTTTTCGCGAGTTGTTGTATATTATTTTTATAATATACAACTACGCCATCCGCCTTCGCAAATCGATAAAAGCGTTATTCTATTTATTTCATATAAACCAATTATAATAATACAATCATTAAGTGTTTAGTAGAAAGGTCCCGGTAGCATTACGCAGAATACAGTTTTTCAACTTTTGAAAGTCACACCCAGTTTCCCTGGAAACTTTTAAATGTCTGGATGCCCTGCACTCGCCCCCATAAATCTATTTTATTTAAATATATGAAAATTATAACATTACAATAATATTGATCTACCCTGTAAATTACTCGATCGGACAATAAACACAGAAGTTATAGGTGAGAAAAGTTTTCTATACATAGAGCAACAGAGACATTGCAGAGGGCAGCGCCTACTGCGTACACACATTAGGCTGAAGCCGGCATGTGCGTGTAGCCTCAATACATGCATTGTTGTTAATCTTTATAATAAAGGTAGTAAAACAAAGTAGCTTCGCTAATTGTTATACCATTTACCCATTGAAAATGGGTAAAAAATTGTATATTAACTTTGTGAAAATGTATGTAACAGGCAGAAGGAGGCGTGGCAGACCCTACAAAGTATATATATTCTTGATCAGCATCAATAGCCGAGTCGATTTGGCCATGTCCGTCTGTCTGTCCGTCTGTATGAACGCACAGATCTCAGATATTAAAAAAGCTAGAGACACCAGACTTGGTGGGAGTGTGCGTGTATTGAATACGTAGATCGAGTTTATTTAAAACTTGAAGTGCCACGCCCACCGCCTCCGCAAATCGATAAATTCGTTTTTCGATTTTTTGCAAATAATTCAATAACGAAAATAGATAAACGCACCAAATTTGGTAGTAGGATATCTTGCAGCATTATGCAGAAGTTGAATTTTAGACTTTTGGATGCCACGCCCACCGCCTCCAGAAAACACATTTTTATAGTTTAAAAGAACACTAGAAAAGCTAGAAGCGCCAAATTTGATAGTAAGGTGCCTGGTAACATAACGCAGAATACGGATCTTCAAATTTTGGATGCCACGCCCAGCGCCCCCAAAAATCGATTTTGTAAAACGGTAAATCAAATTATAGGAAAAGTAGTAAAGTTTCCGATTTTTTTTTTTAGTATTATTGTAGATAATAATAATATCAACCAACCCTATAAATCCGATCGGACAATAAACACAGAAGTTATAGGCACGAGAAGTTTCCCTTACAGCAGCAAAGGCCCGACGCCGACTGAGCACGCACAGTCGTCGTGTAGTCAGCATGCAGTCGGCATGTGCCATTAGCGTCAACGCATGTGTATTTGACTTCGAAAATATGCGATGCGTTGTTAATAGTTCGCCGATTATAAGTAATTAATATTAAGAAATTTTTTTAACAACCATAGGTAAATGGTATCTTACTGTCGAGTGCGCTCGACTGTAGCTTTCTTCACTTGTTTTTTTTTTATCTTTAAAAAAAAAACTATATTTATGTTTTATATTTTTAGCATATGCTTTACATATTTTAAGGGAGTAAATTGACGTTTAAATAAGATCAACTAAGTTTTGAATACTTATATTTTGAAAATATTAAAGAAATAGATAAAAACCTTTTTGAAATCTGATTTCCTTGACTTATCTCTATAAATTGCCAATTAAGATTGGTACTAACCTTTCAACTTAATATCCATTTGGGGAGAGCCATAGATCAGGCCCGACACCACATTTTGATGGGTATGCTTTTGCGTGCTGGTATTTGGTAGAGGTTGCTCATCAGTCGCCGAGCCATGCAGGTTATGAAGTGCGTCCAGTTCTTGTGGCAGTTCGGTATGTTGAACATGCTGATTGGGATTCGGATCTTGATGCAAATGATGCTGTAGTTGATGCTGCGATTGGGCCTGATGATGCTGCATTTGGCTTTGGGATGTTTGGGTTTGCGGCTGAGGCCGGTGTTGGTGAATATGTTGGTGAACTAAAGCGGGCGCTATTGTCGCCAGCCCATGGCTGAGATGTGGCGACGTTTGCAATTCCATTATGAGCATATCATTAATACCTGCAAGAACTTAACGAGCGCGTTGGCCAAATCAATTATTTGAGTAGTCCTCCAGTTGTTAAGCGATGACTCAAACCCAATCTTAGCATCAGCAAAAAAGCTCAAAGGTAAGCATTGCTTTCTTTTGCCACTCATAATTATAGAGATAAGTTGCGCTACTTGTAAAGCTTTCTCAGGGTCTGCCCCTGGGGATGGGGACTGGGGATTAACAACGAGTAGGACAACGTTCTGTTGTCTCGCTTGAAAAGAAAGCACGTACCTGCTACAAGCACCTGATCGAAGCTACTTGAATAACTAGAAATAAGCGTTATATTTGGCGTACAGAAAGTTAAATACCCTTATTATATCCTTACAGAGGGTTTAGTAATTTTAGCTAAATGTTTGAGACACACATGTAAAATAATATGCTCCTAAAAAGAATATACATGTAGATCAGCATTACAAGCCGAGGTCGCAACGATATAGCGATATATCTACCATAAATCCTATCAAGCAAACTTGTAATCAAACTTGTCACTTCTTTTACAAGTTCCCTTAATAGTCTTTCCATTTTTTTTTTATATCGAAATCGGTATATTTTAGGAACAATAAGTCTAAGTATGAGTTTTCATATAAAACACAATAATTTTTCAGGTTGTTAATAAAACTCATTTTCCATAAAATCGAATTACTATATCTTATGATTTTTGTAGCAGCAATCGAATGAATAAATGGATCCTTTTTATATTATTTCAGTATTATTGTAAAGGCTAGAAAAATATTAGATTTTACTACACATTATTGGGAAACTGCATATAAGTCCAAGTATCTGCAACGGTATGCAACCTAAATTTTCTTTCGAGTTAATTTATAGGGTAGATAAACAATACAGATCGCTTTGTGTTTAATATTCGAGCTATGAATAGCCCTATATACTAACTTCTTTCTGGTAATGGATATACTCGTATATAAATTCAAGGGTTATTTAAATTTCTGAATTAACAATTTTCTAGTATAACAGGTGCTGCCTGGGCCTGATGGTGGGGGTTTGGGGTGGTTGTGCGGATCGGACAGGTTTCGGGCTACCTGCTGATTTCCCGCGCACAAAGCATATGAGGCCACGCGCGCGCGGTCACATTCACCTGTTGTTAATTGACCTTTCCAGAGGGTGACCGCTCTGCTGTTTCCTTCTTTTACTTGGGCCAATCGATAAGTGAGGAATGCCAGTTGCAAGTGAGTGGTGACTGAGTACAGGTGCGGAGACAGCAGTTTAAATGTATTTATAATATACATACACATCTTGCCTTTATCGTTTGAACTAGGCAAGTCTATAACGTGGGTCTATACAGAACATCTGTTAGTTAATATCCTATTAATTAGGCAGCTTGTGGGAGGCAAAAAGACAAAATGTTTTTTTACCGCATACCCATTCAAAATATGTAAAACTAGTAAAGAAATCTATAGTCGAATTCACACGACAATAATTATCATTGACCGACATTTACCATTTAGAAATTGATTCTAAAAATCAATTAGTTCTGCTTCTTTTTATGTTCGATATTGTGCGAAAAAGTTGCAATATTAACATTGTGATATGATGTTATATTTTGCTAATTAAAATCAAAACAATTAAAAAATACGATGGTCGAGGGGTAAATGGTATAAGTATATATTTGGCCTCTAGCATTCACACAGATAGGCAGACATGTGGTGGGTACCTCAAAGCCGAGATGCTAACTCAGATTTCCATTCTTATTATTTTATTCATTACTTAACGAAAATAATAAGTTGCTCATGGCGTTAATAATATGGATCCTTAGCATTCAACTAAAGCGCTTTGAAAGGGAAAACGGAATATGCTGTTTTCTCCGAATATGAGGAATGATGTCATATATCGCAGTAGAAGCTACGTTTCATGTGCCGGGTCGGAGCCAAGGCCCTTGGGAAGACTCAGCTGCTGAATAGTATTTATTCTTTTCAGTATTCGCAAACTCGTGTATCGTAGGCTCAATTTAAAAATAAAAGTGGGAAAATAAAAGCGTATATTCACACACTTATATTGAATAGAATAGGGGACTCGACGAAAACGGGGAAAATAGGCTCAAGGTCAGTAGCGTGGGAAGACTTCGCGTGCATCGCGGACAATGAAATAGGTGCAAACACCTTTAGCTTTACTTTCGCAAACACCTGAAGCTCTCGTTAATTTTGTCCAGAGTGATGAAAGCAGTAGACTTCATGAAACTTAAGTAGAATATAAGTTATGTCTTGTCTAGTCTTTTTGCCACTTTGGACAAATTACACTAGAGTCTGATCAAAAGCTTAGTCTCTTCTAGTCCTAGTGTATTTACACTAGAGTCCTGCGTTATATAATTATGCTAATCATTCGTATTAAAGTCATGGACTTACCTCAATCCTGTTATAGAAACACTCATAGCTCAATAACATAGTAAGCTACACGCACTGAAATCTATTAAATCTGTTGCTTATTTTGAACTTTTTCAATTTTCAATTACTTGCACTGGCTATCGAATATTTCCATGGATATGTGGATCACTGTGCGCTTTTATATTTTTTAATATCGCGTAAATATATGTGTATATGTGATCCCTATTCTCCGCTTCCCACATTTAATTTAAGGTAACCTCGCGGTATAGCTCTCTCCTAACAAAGTGGATCAGTGGACCGCACTCAAAGAGTTCTTAGTCGAAACTGTTTGCCTAGGCTGTTTGGCTTGATTATTCGGCGGAAACAGTTCTCTCTAAGCCGCGCTCTCTCGCTGCCTCGAAACCAGGTTTGAGTTCAACTCCGGCTGGTGGAGGCCCGTTCCGGTTGGTCGACTGACTTTTCACTCAAAGTGCGACTAATTGGCTTACGGCGAGCACTGCTTGTGGCTGGTTCTCTTTGCTCTGACTCCCTCTCTCTCCCGCTATCATACGCGATCATCAAGAGAGAGAACGAACTCGGGGGTGTGAGTAAAATTATTTACATAGTAGGTATGGGCATATAGCGCAATGGATCGCTCACTCGATGTATGCGCATGCATATAAACATGCGCGTATTTACTTGCTTGTTAAATATATAAGATATAAGATATTATATATAATAACAAAATTTTTCATATAAAAAATTCCATTTATATATGTAATTCTTTCGGATGAATGTGGAAGTAATCATTAATTTTAACTCTCTTAGTCTGTTTTCATAATAATATCTGTAAACTTACACCACATATGTATTGACATATAAAAAATCATTAAAAAAGCTGAATTATCTTAGAATCACTCCATTATGAAAATTTGTATGCTGTGAAAAACGTTAATTGCCTACGTTATGGATAACTTGTCTATAGTTTCATGTCAATTTATTTGTGTTTTTAACCGAAGACTCATATTTGGACCTATTATTTACAAGATAGCTAAGACTAATAGTCTCCTGGTATAAAAGCACATGCATATTGAAACAGAGAAATAGTTTTGCAAAAAACGTGTTTGTTACGTGTTTAATGCCCGATGAAATGGTTTTATAAAGGAGGCATAGGGGTGCTCGATTCAAATTTCCATTTTGCCAATTTAAATGATTTAGTTTTCGATCTACCAATAATCGATTATTAAGCTGGAGGGTATCTTACAGTTGATTGAGCTAAAGCTTTCTTTACGTGTGAATGTCACATCAATAAGTTTGACTGTGCATATGGGTCTGTGAGTATGTAACCTCACCTCAATGTGAGATTCCTTCGTCAACCCGTTGCCAGTTTGCGGTACGTTTTATATGTGCAGGTGTTAGTAAAGCTTAATAGACAACGGCGCGTGCCAAGTAAACGAGGCGCCAACTACCGTTGCAAACCACAGCGCATTAAGTGAAGGGGCTGGGAGATGCGAAGAGAAGAGAATGGCTGATTACTGAGCCGTTCCCTGATCTTGCTTGCTGCATCGAGTGCTCACAGAGTCTAACGAATTATAATAAGTTGAATATACTATTGTGTGTGTTACAAAACACATTTCCGCAAATTTCGAATCCTTTCATCTTTAATTCAAAACTCTTCTCGTTATCGATAATACAATAAATTAGAGGCCATAGCCGAATTATTAGGGGTTCCGCGTTAATAAGTCAAGACTTTAAAATAGCTTAAGAATGTGTAACGCTTTGATTTAAAAAAATAAGATTCATTTTAAGCATAGAATTCTCAGGTTGCTTCTTGATCTACAGTCTACAGTACGTTGCAAAAAGTTTTTTCTTGTCATCCGAATTACCGAGAACTTACTGTATTTCATTCCCCATTAGGGAGGCATTCCTAATGAGCCCCAACAGTGCCCCCGCGTGTCTTTCTCTAAAGTGAATATTTTTGACTGAATAAGGTACATGAATATTACCTATTAAATTTGTTCGAATACGTTCGACATTGTAGAGTTAATCAAATAATTCGATGCACTCTTCGTGGTTCGGTAGGTTTTTAATATCTTTCAGCCTTTGTATAGACCTGATCTGCATATAATATGATTCGTATAGTGTTTTTTCTATGATCTCAACTTTGTGATCTCCACTGTGTTAGCACAGCCCGCGTTTTAAAAAGAGAACACCTGTTTGGTTGGAACCGTGACGCCGGCGATCTGAAAAACCACCCCATGCACTCCCTTAGTTTCATTTTAATATTATGCCTTGCCTTTATTACTCTCTTTCTGCCGTCATTTTCTGCTTTGGGCCAAAATACAAGCTACATCGCGCTCGAATCGGGTTCAACGTATTGTTAAGCAAGTACGTACGCTAGGCAAGAGCATGCACCTAGATAAATAAGCAGGCAATCAAGCTCGCGTATAAGATACCGCGTATTCGTCGAATTACTCATGTTTTCGATTGGGATTCTCCTTTTGCTAGCGTTAATGTATTCAATGTTTGTCCACAAGTTTAGTCAGTTTATATTGCAAGTTGTTACCTTCCAACGAAAACCAACTCTTGACCATAACGTTTTCTTAATGAATCCGGAAAGTTAAATTAACTTTTAATTAAATCCACATACGTTATGAAAAACGGAAGTTATAATACTTTTATTCAAACTTCGTGTGTTCGATTTTATTTCCATTAAGTTTACTCGTATCTATCCAGTTTATTTGTATATAGGGTATAAAATAAAAATTCAAACATAATAATAATAACACATTGTCAGAGAGCGAGAGAGTACAAGTTGGTAAGAGCGTCCAAGTGAGCTAGTGAGAGCACGACAGTACCTTATGTGTTTGTGTATATGAATCTCTATATTTACGTGGTGTAGATAGCGCTTACTCTTTATTTGAACAATCGGTATTCATATGTTTTCGGTATGAAATTCGGTATTTCAATCGTGGCTCGTGGCTTTTCACGGTCCGCAAGCCAACCGAGACTGCCGTTTCTTTTGCTTTTCGACTGTTGCTTTTGCTTTGCTGTTGCTTTTGCTCTTGGTCTGGCTGTAATTTTAGCTGTTACTATTATATGCCACTGTCTTCTGTGGTTATTGTCTTATAATACCGAGTACCAGATATACAGGCTATGATAGATTTATATTATATATATATATATATATAAATATATAAATATAAATATATATATTTATTTATTATTATATTATATTATGAAATTAAATATAGATATTAGGTTGTTTGATAATGACATATTATTGATTTTTGACCATTATTAATTTAGCTTAGTTTAAGCTTTTCTGAGATGCCTCTAATTTTTTATACCACTTACCAATTGAAAATAGGTAAAAGTGTACTCGACTGTAGCTTTCTCAACTTTTTCGATTTGCGACAACGGTAGGAAATAATATTATATTGATCTGTTTATGGCACACGGGAATAATCATGCCAATTATGGTGTCTCTACCTATTTTAATATCTGTGATCGGTATGTTTATACAAATAGACAGACTAACTAAACAAAATCGACTTGGTGGTCAAGAATAGATACAAAATATATGATCTGTCACGCCTTCTTTTGCCTGTTACATACAATTCAACAAAGTTAATGTACCATTTTTACCCATTTTCAAATGGTAATTCAAACCAGAAGCAGAAAACTTTCTAAGAAGGTTCTTGTATACAATATGCAGAGTGCGTATATCAACCTTTGCATTAATGCCAACCAACTGTACAAACCGTGTTTTCCAAATGTTAAGAAAAGAGGAAAACTGACAAAACCATTTTTTAAACGCTCACTAGACGACTTCCTTTGCGGCGCATAAGAGTAAATTTATTAGAGCAGGAAAGCTATAGTGCACGTGGTAGTATTTTGATCAACAGTGGTACTATGTATTTAGAATTTTTAAACGTTTCTAGAATTCGTTAATTTTTACTCCATATTACAGGTTAATAGTAATACTTACTTAAATATAAAGTATTCATAGTTTATTTATACTCAATATGTCAGTAGGATATTGTACTTTTTATTGTTCTCATTGAAAATTGACTTATAGTATGACAGATTCTAAGTGATTACAGTACTTTCTCTCTTTCAACAAAGTTTATTGCTTTGTAATGTTAGCTTCCATTCCAGCGTGAAGCATTAAACATCCAGCAACCAGCATTACCATCCTTTTTCGTTGTAAAATATTTAATCAGTGAATAACTCTGCAAAATTGGTACAAGTATATGTTTTTCAACTTCATTATAGTTAAATTAAATAAAGATTTATTTTGAAATAAACTTATGAAGACAATTTTGTATTTTATATATTAATTCGTGATGTAAAGTGAAAACGAGAATTAAAACGTGAGTAGGTTTATACATGTCAGTACCGGTGGTTTAACCGTATTCACTCCCACACAATTTATGATCTACAGTAAAAAACTATATTTATTTTCAGTATGACTGATTCAATCGTACTTTAAAACTACATGCGGCTGTATAATATACACGCCCACGGCTTCACAAATCGATTTTCGATTTACTGTACATAATTCGATAACAAAAAGAGATAAATGTATCAAACTTGGTAGGAGGGTGTCTTGCAATATTATGCAGAAGTTGGATTTTCGGCTTTTGGATGCTACGCCCACCGCCCATATAAAACGAAAAAGCTAGAAGCACCAAATTTGGTAGTAAGGTCACTAGCAACATTACACAGAATGCGGATTTTAAACTTTTGGATGCCACGGTCATCGCCCACAGAAATCGATTTTGTAAATCGAATTATAGGAAAAGTAAAAAAGTTGCAGAAATTGCTTTTAGATATTATTGTAGCTGCTAATAATATGGACCAACCCTCAACATTTAAATCCGATCGAACAATAAACACAGAAGTTATAGGCGCGATAAATTTGCATACAGCAGCAGAGACTTAGCAAAGCTCGGCGTCAATGCTTGCGCCGACTGGGCACGCACAGTCGCCGTGCAATCAGTGTGCAGTCGGCTTGTGCCATTATCGTTATTGCAAGTGTATTTAATTTCAAAAATATGCAATGCGTTGTTTGTAGTTCGCCGAATTAAAGTAATTAATATTAATAATTATTTGTTACCAGCCAAAGGTAAATGGTATCTTACTGACAAGTGCATTCTACTGTAGCTTTCTTCACTTGTTTTACTTTTGTTTTTAAATTTAAGTGTAAAATAAACATTGAAATATTAGAGTACTGGGTATCTCACAGCGATTGCGCTTAAGTCAAGTTGTGTTGTCTTTGGCCTACTTTTCATTATAGCACCCGTGAAATGTAACTGCGTCCCGAAACTGAAATCTTTTGAGCCAAGGCGTGGCAGGTACAAAGGTAACAAGTAAAGTAAGGAGGAGTCGAGCGCACTCGACTTTTACATACCATACAATTTAAATGTAAATTTAAAATAAACTTGAGCTGTAGGGTACTCTTGTAGGGTTGTTGTTAATATATCAATAAATCGATATTTTGTATAAAAATGAAATATTTACATGATATTTATTTTTGCTTACACATCGAAATTATAAAAATTTATTTGATTTTGGTTTGCAGTGTTTTGTGCGTTTGAACATTTTGAGTCTAGAAATATTCACTGAAATATTTATTATAGCAATTAAAATTTATATTAATTTTTTGTTTCATCTCTTTTTATTATAGACCAGAGTATGCATTTCTTATGGGAATTAAACAATTTTCAAAATATAGAATATATGAAGTGAGCTTTAAAAATCACAACCAATTTTTTTTTTAATTAAAAATATTATTTATTTGTAATTTTAAAAACAATCTGCAAGCAAGTACATATCATACATACAAATATATTCTTGCTCAGCATCAATATTATTAAAACATACATATGGTTGAAAGCCCACAGCCATAGGACTGCGCGCCGTTTTTGACTTTGACTTGTCCGAAAAGAGCACATACATACTTTGTTGAACACTTTAATATTAAATAACGTATCTATCTAAATGTCATATTCTATATTCCAGCTGTGACTTTAATAAGCACATGTATGCATGTGTAATTTCATACATTTCTATGTGCATGTTGGATATGCTAAGCTCGTCTACAAACATGTATATATATGTACATATGTACTATACATTAATTGCGTGTAGGCATTTGTATGTGAATGCTGTTACGTATGAGTATATGTATGTACATACATATCTTTATAGGAAATGAAGCAGCGAACCGTAATTCCTCCTTAACTCGGCACTATGGAGCCGACTGTTAACCCTCCGACTGTATTTATAGAACTTTAATAAAAACGAGTGGAATTTGGCTAATAGATTAATGTTGTCTACAATTGCATAGATACCCTGTAATCAGTGGGGTAATTTTTATCCTTCATATAGATACTTCTATGGGGGCGTGTATGCAAATATATTTACATTTATTCCTGCATTTACACTATACTCTAACTACATGTAATGTCACACATTCATAACACACACACACACGTGCGCAAAAGCAATTCAGTGACGTCACAAGGTGTTGCCTTCGACATTCAGAGTAATGCGATATCAACAACATTGTATATTTCATGTATTAGTGTTAGTTACCAGGGATACAAAGTCGCATAGAGTTGCATCAACGATCAAGCGATTGCCTATCGATAGTTATCCTACTAAAGAATATAAAATAATAATAATAAATTTTGGCTTGAATTGAAATTTTTTCTAAATACTAATTTGCATTTTTCTAAACACTATTAAGAAAAATTACTTATACAATAACACATAATTTCAAAGTTGTAAACATACAACCAGCTTTTGCGTTGTTTCACAGCAATTAGTTTTCGTATGGGTGTACTTAATTTCTCAAAGCCACCTGATACGCATAATTGTTTAATTTTACTGATTTGTTCACACATACAATAAAAAAAAATTATATAATTACTTACACTAACTACCGAATATTCTACCATTAATACTTTGCTTAAGATTAAAGCTGAAAACTAAAATATTAATAATCGGAGGCGGTGGGCTTGACACGAAAATTTTCAGTAAACCTTTCCCGCATATGCTGTGAACGACTCTTCATCTCAAATTTGGTCTCTACCTCTCGTTGTAGCTGTGATCTGTAATGTGTTCATACAGACAGACAGACGTGACCAAATTGATTCCGCGATTGACATTGATTAAGAATGTAAAAATATTCTGTATGTAATTTGTGTATTTATTTTGTATGAAATTTGTGTTTCCATACAATGGGATATGACTAAATCGACTCCGCTATAGATGCTGTCGTAAATGAAGTTCTCGCGTGCCTAAGATTTTCAAAGCATAATGTGTGACCAGCTCTTATTATGTCAATTATAGCAACTAGCTTTTGTCTAAAAACAAATATTTTAAATTAAACAGAAATAGTAAAAAACGAGATAAATAATTAAATTATTTGTTATTGTCTAATAACTTATATAATGATAATTTCTTTTTTAACTGATAAGTTTAGTTTAATTGAAGCATATGTTCTTTTCAATAAAGATTCGTTCACTGTACCAGCTGCTTGTTGGCAACGAATTTTCCGACTCGTTGGCGATTTGTTTCGTATTCACCTTCGTTCGTTATTCATTCAATTCTGATTTAGTCCGTTAACAGCAGGCCGAATAAACGTTATTTTGGTCTCGCAACTAATTCTCACATGTGAAAAATAGCAATCAATTGAAAAAAGAAAATATACAATTTTGAATTCAAAAATTAAATTCAGGGTAACCAATAATTATAAAATAATATAAAATAACGTATTATAACATAAATTTGCTTTTTTTTATTAATCATTCGCTTTAAACGGTATTACACGAGGATTTATATGTGCTTGCCCGATTTGACTCCATGTAAGAGATTAGAACAACAAAAGTGAACAATGAGTTCCAGACAGACTGTCTCCAATGGGTGTGTGTGTGTAACTGCCCGTAATTTTATAATAATATATATATATATAATATATGTATAAGTATACAATTTGTGTAACGTCAATAACTTATATAGAATTGTATTGTGTCATTCGCGCTTAGAAATTCCACTGTAATTCTATTTCTTTCCTATTTTATTTAAGCCCATGACCCACCCTTCGCCACAACTCGCACCCAGCTGGCATTTGAATTCGCTGGCGTCGCCTCGGCGCATCCTTTTGTCTGGCTGTCGTAATAATATTTATATGAGTGTGTGTGAGTACGTATTTTTGAGTACTAAATATTTGCAAAATTTAAACGCACACATACGATGGCATTTTTCATGCTAGATACTTTATTACATGTATACTTAAATATATATGTACATACTTATTCTTAATGCACATTAATAACCATGCTTGGCATATCTGTCTTTCTATAACCTTGAATTAGAGCTTGAAACGCCAAACTTGACATTCAGGTTTCGGTTTACCATAAATGTGCATATATGCAGATCTAATTCATGACAAACTCAGAAGCATAAATGGATATATTTGTTTTTGAATTCAAATATTTATTAAAACTTGCAAATTGATACATACCTTTTTAAGTCAATCAAACTAAAAACAAATTATGTATCGAATTATTTATTTTTTGTAAAAAAGAAGCTTAAGTAATAGAAGTATTTTGAAAATGGGGAAATATGGTATTTAAATTTTGTAGAAATGTCGGAAGGGAGCGTGAAATTCTTTATTAGCATTCAAAGTCGAGTCGTTTTTACATTGTTTGTATGAACCCGAAGATCTCTTCCATCTAGTCCCACAAATAAATTAATCTGCCTCATATATTACAAAATGTGGGTAGTTAGGCTACAATATTGTAGGTGCGCAGTCACAAATCGTCAGATATGTATCAGAAAGAGAGAGCAATAAATCGAATTGTTGACAATTTGTAAGCATTTATTATAATTAAAATAAAGAAGAAGCTTTTGCAAACCGTGTCATTCTACATGTATAAATGAGAAAAAGTTATTATATAAGCAGTTGTTTGCTTTAATCATTAAAAATTATTTTCGTATAAAAGATCTTCTAGGAATTATAGTGAGTTACTGATATTTATTTCTAGAGCATAATAATAACATAATATAATAATTCGTCAATAGATGATGATGTAAGCATTCCCAACTTAAAGATACTTTTCACATAGTGCCAGCTCTTGGCCCACAAGCGAGATGAGGAAGATGATATATACATCCACAGTGGTCAAAACTTATCAGGGATAAAGATGCACCTTGGTTGGGCGCCACATGCAGAACTGTCCTCCGTGAAGTTGCTGATCGGCGGCAGCAACAGGTGCTACTACAACTGTACCTGCTTATGTTGCCTTCAAGGATGCTGTGTTGCAGTTTGCTGCTGTTGCTGCTGCTGTAGCCTCTACCGAACTGGCGCAGCAGCTGCGACTTTAAGCGAGATTGCAACCGTAAACGGAACTGCTTCAGCGACAGGAGTAGTGAGCAAAAATGAAAGCGGAAACGGAAAGTTCCTGTTGGTGCTGGTGCTTTCGCTGGGTCGTCGCTGGGTGAACACATTCGGAACGTTGCTCAGCAACTACTTAATTCTGCATCAGGGGCAGGTGATGCGTGATAAGTCGAGCGTTAAAAGCGTGGAAGCAGCAGCCGCAGTGTCTCTAAGCAGCCAAAACATCTCCTACGACGCTGATCAGCAGACCAATATGAATAACAGTCAGTGTAGAATCATCTCCAATACGCGGAAAAGACAGCGCAGACGTCGGCGACGACGTCGACGCCGAAGACGCAGATATAACAAGCAACAGCAACCCACGAAGCAGATGCCGCAGAAAGAGCACATATATATGCTGGATCATCTAGACGATAGGATTGCGCAGAAAGACTCTACTTCGTCTTCGTCCCCATCCTCCTCCTTGCGGGGTATTCTCCCTTGCTTCAAAGTAATCAAAAAGAAACGTGCGAATCTCGTCTGGCTACTCATTGGACTCTTCTGGCTTGAAGTGAAGGTGATAAATTGCAATGCGATCACCAGCAGTGGAGGCTACGTCTCGAATCTGATCACGCCCAAAGGTTGCACACTCTGCCAGCTGGAGGAGGCGAGCAATTTCTACGGCGATAAAGGTAAGACTCATTCATTTTGTAAGTTTTTTATATTTATTTATAGGGTTTATAGATAATATATGTATATTCCTGATGTAAGAATCGATCTAGTCGTGTCCAAATGTCTGTCCGTATGATGTAACGCAAACTAATTCCTCATTTTTGAAGCTATCATGACACAAGCACGTCTTTCTTCTGCACGCTTTAAATAGGTTGAAAATAGCCAGATCGTACCTATATCGTAAAACTGCAATTTTTAACACTTGCACAAGGTATATTAATTTTGGTCAGATGTTTGAAATGCACAGAACGAAAATTAGTTTTTACGTTTTGAAGTTTTCTTGATGAAATTGGGTACAAATACTAAATTTTGCTGCACGCTGTAAATAAGTCGGATCGAGCAGGATAAAAGAGATATATCGTAAAGCTATCATAGAACCTATCGGCTTTCTGTTATTTTTCAAGATATCTTAACCAAATTTTCCACATCTTATTTGAACAACATTTAAAATTCAAAATTTCATAAAAACAATCGATCGAAAAATATTTTTGGGTATAAATAAAATCCATAAAATCGGATTACTTTATCGTATAGCTTGTATAGGATCGATCGGACGAGATTTAATCTTTTTTAAGAAATTTTAATATTATATTTGACTTTGCGTCCTAGTTCCAAAAATAATAGCCTGAAGCTCTTTGCCATATGCGTTACACTTGAGAATTGGTACAGATTTTCGGGAAGAGTGTACCAACATAAAAAAAACAAAAAAAATCGATAATCAAAAATACGTTGCCCGCGAAATTTGCCTATACTTTTTAAACATACGTCGTACTTACATACATACATACAAGAAAACATTCTCATACTTGTAGAAGTTTTAATTACACAGCTCCACAAAAGAAAGTGATTTTAAACAAACTAAAACTCCTATATGTTTCTCGCCATAAAGCCAATGTTTTCGTAACCTACCAAAAAAATGTAAATTCATTAAAATATAAATTCCTTCGACCAAACCATGATTTTTATATTTATTTGGCCACTGGATTCAAATTAGAAGCCAGATTGGCGCTATCACATTAAGTTCTTATAAAATGTGGTACAATAGAATGCCTTTAGAATGTCTTTATACATTCGTCTTTTCATAGAACGAAATAATACATTTATGAATTAATAGGTTCCTTTACGTTAAATTGGCCAGAAACTGGCCAAAGATTTGAATTCAGCGGCCATAAAGAGTGATGATCTGTTGAAAGTAGCTTATTGGTTTTCTTTTGTGGAGCTTTGTTTTGACAACCAACGAAAGTGGAACTATATCTTATTTTAACATTTTACGATTGTCATACATTTACGCAGATAGCCCACACGCAGACTACAAAAACAACAACAACAATAAAAACAATAATTTCTACAGAATGAAAGTAGGTCGAAACCAAAATAAATATAGCAACAATAATAATAACATATACCAACATAATAAAATTAACAACAATAAGAATAAGAATAAAAATAGTAATAATAATAACAACAATAACAATAACAATAAAAATAACAATAACAATAACAATAACAATAACAATAACAATAACAATAACAATAACAATAACAATAACAATAACAATAACAATAACAATAACAATAACAATAACAATAACAATAACAATAACAATAACAATAACAATAACAATAACAATAACAATAACAATAACAATAACAATAACAATAACAATAACAATAACAATAACAATAACAATAACAATAACAATAACAATAACAATAACAATAACAATAACAATAACAATAACAATAACAATAACAATAACAATAACAATAAATATAATAATAATAATTATAATAAAAATAATTATATTATGCTTAATGATCAAGTCCGCTTGGAATCGATAAGGCGCCAAATATTGCTGAAACTTGGACTTACCCATAAGCCGAATGTGTCGCAACCTCTGCCCAAGCAATTCATATGGGAGACACTCCATCGAGCCGAAGGTGGCTGGATGGTTGGCGGTGAAAACGCTTTTGGGGGAGGGGCCAGCCCGACATACGCTTATGCAATCAACAGTAAGAGCAACTTGTCAACTGTAACCGCTTTAGATGGAAGGCAGCGTCAACAAAAGCAACTGGTACAGCATGAGAAGGATCTCCGGAAGAATGAGTTGAAAACATACAGAAAAACCACATATCTTATCGATATACATCAGAGCAGCGATAGTACGCCCAGTGAACAGAACGTCTACCTTACTAACTATAGTGTTGAGTTAAAGGGGAAGTCTTTCAAGATGAATTACAAAAATGAACGCCAATATGAGAACGATGGAACGCTCCACCGCGAGTACATAACAATGCCAGAGTCAAATGACATTGAGCGCGAAGAGTTCTTTGGTAACACACAGGAGATCATCACTTTCGCGGAGGAAGGTGAGCATTGCATCACAATTATTCGCATAGATGAGACTTTGAGAAATATACAGGCGAAAGCACACGACATTTATATACCATTCACCTAAATTACCTTTATAAATTCATTCGAAAACTAAATTAGTTTACAATTAATTCGGAAAATTTTGCATAGAAATTGAGTATTTCTGTAACTTCAGTGTTGTTAAGTCCGATTACAGGAAAATTTACAAAACATTTTTAAAGTTTCCAATTAAGTTTTAATTATACGTTAGTACATGTTTTAGAAAGGCACCTCAGGGAACATCTCCGACACAATAAAGTATACGTATTAATGATCAGCATTAACAACGATTCGATTTCTATTCATATTCATCTTCTTGAACGCAGACTACGTTCTGAGTTTTGAAGTTATCCTGCACGGTGCTAGATGTTGTTATTATAGCCTTGCTGAGGGCCTATTTCAATGAAATACTTGGACTTTGCTTTCGACATCATAACCATATACTCATGAGTTATGACAGTCTTACGTCATTCAACAGATCTTGAGCGATGCTCATGCGACGGATTTTTTGGTCAAAATTTAGCAATTTCGGGACAAACTACGCTAACACGTCTCATGCCCAAAGCATTAGAGAAAATTGTAAATTACCTTTATAAATTCATTCGAAAACTAAATTAGTTTACAATTAATTCGGAAAATTTTGCATAGAAATTGAGTATTTCTGTAACTTCAGTGTTGTTAAGTCCGATTACAGGAAAATTTACAAAACATTTTTAAAGTTTCAAATTAAGTTTTAATTATACGTTAGTACATGTTTTAGAAAGGCACCTCAGGGAACATCTCCGACACAATAAAGTATACGTATTAATGATCAGCATTAACAACGATTCGATTTCTATTCATATTCATCTTCTTGAACGCAGACTACGTTCTGAGTTTTGAAGTTATCCTGCACGGTGCTAGATGTTGTTATTATAGCCTTGCTGAGGGCCTATTTCAATGAAATACTTGGACTTTGCTTTCGACATCATAACCATATACTCATGAGTTATGACAGTCTTACGTCATTCAACAGATCTTGAGCGATGCTCATGCGACGGATTTTTTGGTCAAAATTTAGCAATTTCGGGACAAACTACGCTAACACGTCTCATGCCCAAAGCATTAGAGAAAATTGTATGGCACGAGCCAATCGATATAGCGACATCGTCAGCAACTTTTTTGATAGTGGTTCGATTTTTTAAAACAATTTTCTTTATGCTTGAATTACTTATTATTTCATTACTCATTGATGTGCTTGGGCGTTCATCGTTGGCATTTTGCCGACCATCTTGGAAAAGTTTGTAGCAGAACAGTTTCACCGAAAGCCACTGTCAACATTTCCAGTGTTTTACAGCATTAATTGATATTTTAATACACAAAATTTGATCCATATGATCCATATTTTTTGATAGCAAATATCTCAGACCACTATAACCCTTACACCTCTCACAAACAAACAAAGAATAGTAAATACCTAAAAATTTGTACAGATGTTCGGAAAGAGTGTACCAACATAACAAAATAAAACTAAAAAGGTTTGGTAAAAAGAATTATTAATGTTAAATACGTTTAATCAGCGAATACACACATACGTCCACGACGACTGCACGATGAAAATGTGTGCACCGGCGCATGCATTAACAACGCTATTTGTATGTTTGTAACTTTTGTAATTTTCCTATATTTCTGGGGGACCATGTGCGCGACTTCTGCATAATGTTGCAAGAAACCTTTTAAATTTGATGCTTTTAGCTCTTATTATAATTGAGTTCATTGCAATAAAGCCTTTTCGATTTGCAGAGGTGGTGGGCATGGCATATAACGTTTAAAATGAAATTCTTATGTGTATTGAATACACAAACTCTCCAACTAAGTTAGGTAGCTCTAGCAGCTTTAGTATCTTAAATCGATGTGTTCATACAGACGGCCAGACGAAGACTAGACTAAATGTACTCAGCTATTAATGCTGATCAAGAATATATTTTCTTTGTATGGTCTGCCACGTCTCCTTCTGTCCGTTACATACATTTTCACAAAGTTAATATACCATTTTTTACTCATTTTTAATGGTTAAATTGTATGAAATGTATTTATATGTATGTATTAGCATTATAGGGACGGTTGGCAGTGTAATACTACAATGAACCTACTAAATTTGTTGATTCCAGCTTTTTTGATTTCCTTTTAACTCGAAAAATTCTTTGTATAAGGGCGGTGGGCGTAGCATCCAAAAGTTAAAAGTCCGCATTCTGCAAGGGCCCTTCCAACCTAATTTGATTCTTTTAGCTCTTATTATAAGAGTTTGAAATAAACTTCTCACGAACTCCCCTACCAAGTTTGGCGCCTCAGTGTGTCCATACAGACATAAATTTACATACAAAACCGATCAACAGATTTTTGTTATTTTGTAATATCTTTACCAATTTTGCTACTTCTTATTTCAACAGTGCTCTTTACGTTTCCTCCAAACCAATTCAATGTGTTGCTTATTCGTCGATTAAAATAAACTAATGTTAAGAATTAATTTTTAATTCTAATTACCAAAGGTAAATAGTATCTTACTGCCGAGTGCACTCGACTGTAGTCTAATTTTATTTGTAAATTTTATGAATATCATAACGAAATTTGCCACATCTCATTTAAATATGATTATTTCAGTAAAGTCGGTCAACTTGTTTTCGAGCATAATTTCTAATAAAATTAGTATATTTTAAAATATACATATTTGTCATAACTTAACAGAAATGCTTAAAATCGTATTTTTATGTACAATAGCTACGTGGGTCGTTCAATATGTCTTTAGAAAAAATAAATAATAATAATAAATATAAAAACACTGTTTTTTGCAGAAATTTTTTTATTTTCCAACATAGTCCCCTTTTAGCTCTACACACTTTGCCCATCGTTTTTCCAACATTTTTATCCCGTCCAAAAAATAGGATTTCGGATTTCTTCACTCGGATTTTCTAAGGGCTTTTTGAACGACCCTTGTAGAATAGGTCCGAACAGACAATAATTGAGAGTTTATGACGAAATCCAACAATTCATATTTTTAAGATAGTTTTACTAACAAACATCCATTTGATCTATAGCTAACATAATCTGTCTATTTACTGTTTACCATTTAGCATCCGTCCCAGACGCGAGAACCAAACAATATGTAACAGTTTCTTCATATCACTTACCTGTTTGCAATTGTGTTCCTGCCCGTGTCCATGTATATGACTGAGACTAACCGAGAGTATTATGCTCGTTAAGCCATCATAAGTCATGTAACATAAGCGTGTGTGTCTGTATATATATTTCTGTGTTCGTTAGACGAACTCCAGACAGATAAATAATAAGTCTAATCTAAAAAAGTAAAAGGGGCAGAGGGTGGTTGCTTTGTGAAAACCGCTGTTGGCTTGCTTTGCATTATTATTATTATTTGAAAATTAAAAAAATCTAAATATATACATATATATATATAAAGATAGATCAGGTTATCAAACAAAACTCGGGCTAGCTCGGATAAATATCACTGTTACGCCAACTATTAGTGCATTTATAGTATAATATTTGCTAAAAGAAATGCAGGGTAGCAATCCGCGGGTTAGCTCGACATAGCTGTCTGTTCTGTCATTGTGTCTGGCTCCCAGCCTTCAACCCTTGCAACTCGTCCAGACCCACTTCCGTGCTTATTGCAGACTGTTTAAGTGTGCTCTTAAGAACTTTCTCTATTGTTCTGTAGGTGTGAAATAAGAGAATCACGCGAGGTATGCAAATAAAAGTACAAAGTGCGAAAAACAATGTATGTTATACATATATGTACATACATTGAATTGCAAACGGATGCGAGTGTTGTCATTCATTTGTTATTATTACCATATAATAAAAAATTCATAATTTTGTATGTTTTTAATCATATGGAATCCAGATTCTGTTATAAAAAAGGGGGCTGTCATATAAAGTAAATAAATTCTATCGATTTTTATTAAATGGTAAATGGGTACTACAAATTTTAAATAAGTTCCTCTTCATAAACCAACAAATATGTATATTTTTTTGTTAATTATTATTATTTGTATAGATTTAATTATATTAATTTAAAGTTTTACCATATGCTTGTTTCCAAAGGGTTTTAGACGTGAATTTAATAATAAAATATTGTAATTCTTGAACAAATATTATTATTATTATTTTGTCTAATCGACCCAACAAAATTGAAAAATTCTGTTGAAAACGTTGGTAATATATATATAAAACAAGTAAGGAAAGCTACAGTCGAGCGCGCGCGACTGTAAGATACCATTTACCCTATTCGAAGAAATAATACAAAATAAAATAAATGGTATAAAAATAAAAAAAAGCAATTTACACATTAAGAAAAAACAAGTGAAGAAAGCTACAGTCGAGTGCACTCGACAGTAAGATACCATTTACCTTTCGCTGTTAAAAACTAATTCTTAATATTAATTACTTTTATTCGGCGAATAACAACGCATCGCATATTTTCGAGGACAAATTCACATGCATTGACGCTAATGGCACATGCCGACTGCACACTGACTACACGACGACTATGCGTGCGCAGTCGGCGTCGGCGTCGGGCCTCTACTGCTGTGAGCGAAACTTCTCGTGCCTATAACTTCTGTGTTTATTGTCCGATCGGATTTAAATTTATAGGGTTGGTCAATATTATTATTATCTACAATAATACCTAAAAAAATTTCGGAAACTTTTCTACTTTTCCTATAATTTGATTTACCGATTTACAAAATCGATTTTTGGGGGCGGTAGGCGTGGCATCCAAAAGTTGAAATTCCGCATTCTCCGTAATGTTACCAGGCACCTTACTTCCAAATTTGGTGCTTCTAGCTTTTCTAGTGTTCTTTTAAACTATAAAAATGTGTTTTTTAGAGGCGGTGGGCGTGGCATCCAAAATTCTAAAATCCAACTTCTGCATAATGTTGCAAGACAACCCCCTACCAAATTTGGTGCGTTTATCTCTTTTCGTTATTGAATTATTTGGAAAAAATCGAAATACGCATTTATCGATTTGCGGAGGCGATGGGCGTGGCACATCAAGTTTGAAATAAACTTCTTGTGTGTATTGAATACACGCACACTCCCACCAAGTCTGGTGCCTCTAGCTCTTTTAATAGCTGAGATCTGTGTGTTCATACAGACGGACAGCCGGACAGACAGACGGACATAACCAAATCGACTCGGCTATTGATGCTGATCAAGAATATATATTATACTTTGTATGGTCTGCCACGCCTCCTTCTGCCTGTTACATACATTTGCACAAAGTTAATATACCATTTTTTACCCATTTTCAATGGGTAAATGGTATAAAAATCGCCCCGCGCCAGATTCGAACCCAAGAACTCTCACGAACTTTGTAACTTACGAGTCGGACCTCTAACCACTAGACCACACAAGTTTACGCCATGCGATCGGCAAATTAGGCTTTTATTGACGCGGGCCCTCTACTGCGTCGATTTAATCGGAATCGCTAGCGCCCATAACTTTGTATGGGGAGTTCGAACTCCTATAACTTCTTTGTTATTAAAAAATAAAAATTGAAGAAAGCTACAGTCGAGTGCACTCGACAGTAAGTTATAATTTACCTTTGGCTGCTAAAAATAATTCTTAATATTAATTACTTTTATTCGAATTAATAACAACGCATCGCATATCGCATCGCATTGACGCTAATGGCACATGCCGACTGCACGCCGATTGTGCGTGCGCAGTCGGCGCAAGCATTGAAGCCGAGCCTCTGCTCCGTCTCTGCTGCTGTATGCAAAACTTCTCGCGCCTAGGAACAGACCATGTGCTTCAGTGGTTTGTTGTGAGAGTTGTCAGCTCTATAACTAAATGTCCCCGGTTCGAATCCCAGCGCAGTCTTCTTTTTTTTGTATTGCTTAGAAAAAGTTTTTGGTTTTTCTTATTTTTTTTGCATAATATATTTTTCATAAAGCGCAAAATTATTAAAAAAAAAAAAAATTGCTCAGCGCAGGATTCGAACCCGCGACCACACGCACCAGAATCTTGCATGCAACGATCTAGACCACACACAGTTACGCGGAGCGATCGGCAAATGAGACTTTTATTGATGCCGGCCTTCTGCTGCGTCAGTTCAACATTTTAGTTGTTATTCTACAACTTTATATGGGAGATTCAAACTATAACTATACCTATAACTTCTTTGTTTATTGTCCGATCGGATTGAAATTTATAGGGTAGATCTGTACTATGGTAAGCTACAAGAGTGTTAAAAAAATGTTTTGTTATTTCCCTACTTTTCTTAAAATGCA
The DNA here is from genome assembly GCA_035046045.1 of Zaprionus bogoriensis. Taxonomy (NCBI): domain Eukaryota; kingdom Metazoa; phylum Arthropoda; class Insecta; order Diptera; family Drosophilidae; genus Zaprionus; species Zaprionus bogoriensis. Next base: position 487,101 of record JAWNOI010000221.1, read on the forward strand.
ATAGTTTGGGGGCGGTGGGCGTGGCATCCAAAAGTTGAAAATCAAACATTCTCCGTAATGTTACCAGGCACCTTACTTTCAAATTTGGCGCTTCTAGCTTTTCTAGTTTTCTTTTAAACTATAAAAATGTCTTTTTTAGAGGCGGTGGGCGTGGCATCCAAAATTCTAAAATCCAACTTCTGCATACCAAATTTGGTGCGTTTATCTCTTTTCGTCATTTGCGATCGATTTGCGGAGGCGGTGGGCGTGGCACATCAAGTTTGAAATAAACTTCTTGTGTGTATTGAATACACGCACACTCTTAATAGCTGAGATCTGTGTGTTCATACAGACGGACATGACCAAATCGACTCGGCTATTGATGCTGATCAAGAATATATATACTTTGTATGGTCTGCCACGCCTCCTTCTGCCTGTTACATACATTTGCACAAAGTTAATATACCATATTTTACCCATTTTCAATGGGTAAATGGTATAATGAATAAATAAATAAATAAAATTAAATGTGGACAAGTTTTATGAGACGTAACTGTGCCCTGACAAATAACAAAAAATCTAAGGATATTTGGCAGTTTTTCAATTTATCAATCCGATTTGGATCGTTTGGACTTATTCATAACGTGTAGGAAAAATAGGTATCTGTAGCCAGTTAAGTTAAGATAGTTAAGAAACTGGTTGAAAACCTTAAACCCTTAATTTCAACTTCAGGAACACAATATCAGCCGTATCGCACCGTGGAGTTCGCACCACAGAAATTAGGTATGCCCAACCAGAAGTTATTGATTCGAAGTGCTCAGATGCATATTCGGATCGAAAAACGAGTGGAAAAGAGAAGCAGAGATTGGGAGAAACCAAATTTGCAGATACAATACATGACGGAAGATAAACGGAAGAGCAATAATGGTTTGAATACACCTTCAAAGAGGATAAAAATTTGGGTATTTCGTATGACGGATGGAGTGAACATAACAAGTAAAAGGGTAATCACGAATCTCTCTTTTCGTTTTTCTCTGTTTTTTATTTCATTCATTTACGATCTAAACATTAATTTGACAGGCTGTAGACCAGGCTTTCCTATTTCGCGCCTCATTTGAAGTCGACACCGAACATTTGGGTTGGCAGAAGTTTGACTTGACGGACACCATACGCGAATGGTACAGCAATCTCAACGGCGAGAGTCTGCGTCTGCTGATAGATTGCACCGGCTGCGGGAGACAGTACTCCCTGCACTTGTTTCAGTGGAAAGTAAAGACTACTGGTACCGGTACTAGCACGGGGCACATCAATCCGAATCGTCCATTCCTCGTGCTCCATACTGAGTCGACGAGGCCCCGGCGTGTTCGCAGACGGGCTGTGGACTGTGGTGGCGCTTTCAATGGACAATGCTGCAAAGAATCATTCTATGTGTCATTCAAAGCGCTTGGATGGGATGATTGGATTATAGCGCCTCGCGGATATTTCGCTAACTACTGCAGGGGCGAGTGCACAGGTCCCTTTCGCACTCCGGACACCTTTCGTACCTTCCACGCACATTTCATCGAGGAGTATCGCAAAATGGGCATGCTGAACGGCATGCGACCCTGCTGTGCCCCAGTTAAGTTCTCGAGTATGTCTCTAATATACTACGGTGACGATGGCATTATAAAGCGCGACCTGCCCAAAATGGTCGTTGATGAATGTGGCTGTCCTTAAGGTAAGTCCGTTGGTCAATTTTTGTTGCATTTTTATGCCAAACGAGCATGGCAGACCATATAAATTGTACTTGATTAATATAAATTTAATTTGATTGATGCTTGGCCATGCTCGACTCTCCATCTGTATGGATAAAGCGAAAGAAAGGCATGACCAAATCGAATCACCTATGCCTCCTCTTTGTATGATTTGTATGATAGCTTTTGAAATATTAATTTTAAATACAAAATAATGCTCTCACAATTTATTTCTAAATTTCTTGTTTTGTTTTAGAGTTGCGATGTCATCGAGAACATGAGTAGACCTCAACCAAACTTTTTTCCGTCCGTGAAATAATAAATTCAAGTATATAACATGTATTTTATGCTTTCCAAAGCTACTTCGAAATGTGGACATTAATTGTTTCCAATCCACATTCATGTATTTAAAATTTACTTAATATTCATATTTCATTTCAAAACCCTTTTGTATGTATTTGTGTATGTATTTCACAAACCAATCTCACAAGTGCCTACATTAGCCAAAACAATACTATTATACTGCACACCTAACACCACAAAACCAACTAAGCTAACTAAAAATTCCATATTCCACAAGTCTTTTATACCGATAAATATAAAAAAAATATATAAAAATATATAGCCCTTAATATTTAATATTCAATTCCTATTCTAATTATTCTTATTAAAAAAAAATATTATAATAAATAAAAAATCTAAATAATAAAAATGACTACGCTGAATTTTCCACTAAGGGTAAACCGGTAAACATGGCCAAATCTATTTTAGATGCGAATGAAAAAACTATATAATTTGCAACACTTCTATCTGCTACAATTTTATATAATATATATATATATATATATATATATATATAATTACATAATTACATAAGTCTTATACAAACGTCTGCTAGGGTCTCCAATGTATGGAACGCCGTAGGTTCAATACATATTATATATATATATATATATATATATATATATATATAATATATATATATATATAATATATATATATCTTCTATTACATAAAAATGAATCGCTAAATGTGTTGGGAAGCGCATAACTCAACAACGCCTGGACCAATTTGGCCAAATTTTTTTTTAAATTGTTCGTTGAAGTTCAAGGATGGTTTTTACGGCGAGACTGTTTATGTATTACAAATAATGTGTTTAGTTGTGTTATAGTTTGACGTATTCGTCAAAGGTTCCTTGAAGTGGCCGGAAAAATTTGTAGGGGAAAAAGAAAATGGCTATTTTTATGTTTATCCAGCAATAATCTTATATATAACGAACACGTGAGAGTACGTGGTGTGTTCAAAAAGTATGGTGACTTTTCAAATTTCGCGGGCAACATATTTTCGATTATCGATTTTTTTGTTTTGTTATATTGATACACTCTTCCCTAACATCTGTACCAAGTTTCAATGGAACATCCTCTTTTGTTTGGTTGTGAGAGGCGTAAAGTTACAAGTTATTTTGCGAGCTCGGCGATTTTTTGCTATCGAAAAATATGGATCAAAGGATTTGCATCAAATTTTGTGTAAAAAATAAAATTAAGTGCTCTGAAACACTTGAAATGTTGACAGTGGCATACGGTGAAACTGTTCTGAGTAAAAAAAATGTGTACAAGTGGTACAAACTCTTCCAAGATGGCCGGGAAGATGCCAATGACCAGCCTCGCTCTGGACGCCCAAGCACGTCAACAACTGATGAAAACGTTCAAGCAGTGACGAAAATTGTTTTGGAAAATCATCAGGAGTTCTTACCATATGGTCGTACGGTCAATAAACAGTATTATCTGGAAGTTATGCGCCGTTTGCGAGAAGCAATACGAAAGAAACGTCCAGAATTGTGGAAAAACAATTCATGGCTTTTGCATCACGATAATGCCCCTGCTCACTCATCTTTGCTTGTGAGAGATTTTTTGGCCAAAAACAACACCACAATAATGCCTCAGCCAACATATTCACCGGATTTGGCCCCATGTGACTTTTTCTTGTTCCCAAAACTGAAGAGACCTATGAAAGGACGGAGATTTGCAACGATTGAAGAGATAAAGACTGCATCGCTGCAAGAGCTCAAGGCTATACCGAAAAGTGCTTATGGGAAGTGCTTTGAGGATTGGAAAAACCGTTGGCATAAGTGTATTGTATCTGAGGGGGATTACTTTGAAGGGGACAACATAAATATTGATAAATAAATTAATAGTTTTTCTTGAAAATACAAAGTCACCTTACTTTTTGAACACACCTCGTATACCACACCTAAACACATTATTTGTAATACATAAACAGTCTACTTTTGTTCACCGAGCAGCAAGGTGCTTTTATTTATTTTAAAATCCCGCGGCCACTAACCTGCGCGTTTCTTTTGTATTAGTTTCGATTATTAAGCATTAAATTTGATTGACAAATCTCTAAAAAGTTCATTCTCAAAAAAATAAAAATAAATAAATAAATATTATTAAGCAATAAATTTGATTATTAAATCTCTTAAAAAATTATCAAAAAATTCTTTTCAAAAATGTTATATATGGGAGAGGGACTGGGAGAGCGACAGGAAGAGCGACTGGAAGAGCGACTAGGAGAGGGATTGCGAGAGGGGCTGGGAGAGGGACTGGGAGAGGAATTGTAAGAGCGACTGTAAGAGCGACTGGGAGAGCAACTGGGAGAAGGATTGGGAGAGGGACTGGGAGAGCGACTGGGAAAAGAATTGGGAGAGGGACTGGGAGAGCGACTGAGAGAGCAACTGGGAGAAGGATTGGGAGAGGGACTGGGAGAGCGACTGGGAAAAGAATTGGGAGAGGGTGTGGGAGAGCGACTGAGAGAGCAACTGGGAGAAGGATTGGGAGAGGGACTGGGAGAGGGACTGGCAGAGGGACTGAAAAAGCGACTTGGAGAGCAACTGGGAGAAGGATTGGGATAGGGACTGGGAGAGCGACTGGGAGGATTGGGAGAGGGACTGGGAGAGCGACTGGAAGAGCGACTAGGAGAAGGATTGGGAGAGGGACTGGGAGAGGGACTGGCAGAGGGACTGAAAAAGCGACTCGGAGAGCAACTGGGAGAAGGATTGGGATAGGGACTGGGAGAGCGACTGGCAAAGCGACTGGGAGGATTGGGAGAGCGACTGAGAGAGCAACTTGGAGAAGGATTGGGAGAGGGACTGGGAGAGCGACTGGGAAAAGAATTGGGAGAGGAACTGGGAGAGCGACTGGGAAAAGAATTGGGAAAGGGACTGGGAGAGGGACTGGGGAGAGGGACTAGGAGAGGGACTGAAAAAGCGACTCGGAGAGCAACTGGGAGAAGGATTGGGTTAGGGACTGGGAGAGCGACTGGCAAAGCGACTGGGAGAGCGACTGGGAGGATTGGGAGAGGGACTGGGAGAGCGACTGAGAGAGCAACTTGGAGAAGGATTGGGAGAGGGACTGGGAGAGCGACTGGGAGAACGACTGGGAGAAATATAGCCATCTGGTGGCGAAACGGAGTTCGCCGGGTTTGCTAGTATATATATACAATATATATATATATATATATATATATATATATATATATATATATAGAATATTGTAAGAACAATTACATAAGTCTTATACAAACGTCTGCTAGGGTCTCCAGTGTATGGAACGCCGGAGGTTCAATACATAATCGACCTATTCTTGGAAATCTTTATATAAAATACACATTCTCATGATCTCCTGCTAAGTCTATAAATAAATAACATCAACTGACTTGAATGAATGAATGAATAAAAATAAAGAATAAGATTCATTTAATAAATAATTGAGAGGTATGTTTGTGTGCATAAAGAACTGGAAAAGAAGAAAGAAACGATCAAATAAACTGAAGAATCGCATATTTCAAATGAATTTGTATTGTTTCGAGTTTTTAATGCTAATCAAGAATACTTAGGAATAGGTTTTGTTTTCGGGTTATTAAACAACTTTATTTTATATATATATATAATATAATATATATATATAAAAATTACACATTACACAAATGTAGTTCATGGAATCTGCAAGGGTATAGAAGCTTCTTTCTAGTTTAGTTTTTAATTTTCCAGGCCTCTTGCAGGATACATTAATTTGTACAACATTACTTTATTTTTATAAGAACAAGTGTAGATCTCCAAATACAGAATTTTTGATTTTCTCTAATTCTAATAGCCTAAACGCGGTTCTTTTTTTGAACTGTAATTTTTTCTGTCAAGTATGAAACAGCGCTTTTATTTTGTCAGTGCTTATCGAACCGACGTTTTTGCTTTCGAGTGACTTTTATTTCAAGATTAAAGTTCCTTATCAAGCTTAAGTGCAATTTATGTATATAATTTTAATAAATGTGAGTATATACAGATAATAAAAAAAAAAAAAACCAAATGGGTTCATGTGAAATTTTTTCATAGAGACTTAAAATGTGTTGATTTATTGATTGATACTGAACTTGGGGTCTTAGATCTGCAGAGTGAATTGATAGCTGGAACTTGATTAGTACCAATGATACTTTCATTAACATTCACAGTAAAATTATTTTTAATATAAAAAAGATCTTGTTCATTGATTAGTTTTTGATTCACCTGTCTGAATTGTCGATGCCACTTTGGCTGATAACGAATGGGCTACATTGTAATTTAAAACGTTACCTTCAGCGTAACGAAGTTTGCATACTCTTGCAGACACGTACATATACTGTTGTATATTTTTCCTTCAGGTGTTATATATCTATATACAGTATACACTTGTAATGTGCCTAATGTGTAAAAGGCTTCAGACAAATTTTTTAAGATAATATTAAAATTTCTTTAATAAATTACATTGTTGTCCGTTTGCTATGGACATAGAATTTTTTTTTTTTTTATAAAATCGCAATATGCTGCAGGAAACATTGGTTGCCCAAAATATGACTAACTTCCTAAATTATTTGTGTTTTCGTGGGAAAAAGCATCCTTCGAACGATTGCTCCAATAGCAGCTATACGTTATATTAGACTGACTTTGGCGAGGAGGGAATATTATGTGTACTAGTAAAAAAAGATGTGGCGAGTGTAGTTTCGTTATCTTGAAAATAAAAAATATTTAACGTTAATATTTTCACAGTATAAATATATATATATATATATATATATATATATGTTTGATATAGTAAAAGTGTATTTTTAATTTGTATACTTTTTTACAACTTCTAAAACGTCGATATATTTTTAAGAAGCTTCAGATACCAATTTTAGAACACAATGCTACGATTCATTCGATATTTTGAAATCATTAATGTGATGAAACCATGTCATGAGATTTGCTACAGTTTTGATACAAAAACTCATATGTTATCTTCTATATTATAATCTGATTAAGAAAAAACTAGAACCCAACGTTAACGGCGTACTAAAAGGTTTCATACCCTGGTAAATACGTGAGTATGTACTATTGATCCTGAGATTATTATGGCTCTGTATATATAGTAATTCACTTATAACGTTAAAACTGTGTAAACGGTTTCAAAATGGTTTACGAACTCGCACGCAATATACAATGTATTATTAAAAGTCTTTAGAAACCTAGAAACTTCCTTACATTCCAAATTTTTTATTTTTTCATATGAAAACTCGTTCTTCAATCGATTGTTCCTACGGCAGCTATATGTTATAGTAGACCCATTTTGATTAAATTTGGATGTATATGCTCATAAAAAATGAAAATATTTTATACGGTCAAAGACATTTTTATCTGTATGCTGCAAACATAAATATAATTAAAACAAATAAAAATGTAGAAAAAGTTATAAGACTGCAATTTAGGTTGAGTTAAAAATTTTTATAATAAGAAGGTTGAGTAATAAACCAATTTAGATCAGTGTAATTCAAAGTATAAACTGAGGTTAAGCACTTTAAATTGACTCCTGATAGCAGAATTTTATTTTAGACCTCTCGATCGGAAAAGCTGATATTTCTGTACACGAGAGCAAATCTGAGAACCGTGAGAGCGTAGGGGCATCCATAAAAAAGAAAGAAAGAGCGACTCCCATTATCACGCACACTCGACCATTCGTTCTATTAAGTATGTATATTTCTATGTACTTTTACCCCAGCATGGGGCAGAGCAAAAAGTATTTAAATTGTGTTCTTGTGGAAAATCCGGCTTAATTCGAAGTCGGTTGTCGTCGGGTTCATATCGCGAGTGTGTTTTAGAGTGCTTCTGTGAACGTGTGTGTCTGTAATAAAAATTGTAGTAGCACTCTCAATAAAAGGTACAATTTCCGGTCCTTAATATAGTGATACAGAAAAAATTATCAAAATATTCAGTACATTGAGATTGAACATAGTTTTCAACAATTAATATGAAGTTGTGTCCTCTTCGCAGGCTAACCCGGGTGCTCCACCCAATCCAAGGATGGCGAATTCTGCTCTTTTGAATTGGATTTTTAGTTGCCTACTGCTTGTGGTTATAGTCAATGCAGGTATGTGTCTTTTGTTGCACAAATTTGGATACACAATAAATAAAAGAAATTAGCTCATTCATGGTGTCTGCAGCCACTGTTACACTTTTTTTTTGAGAATTTACGAAAAAAACTTTAAAATTTGAATTAAACGTGATCTGCGTGTGCTATAATCATCTAAAATTTGTGCCATAACCCATGATTCATCATCAGTTATGATCCTTTTTAATAAATCTGGGTCGTATTTGACGTCATTCAACAGTTCTTGAGAGAGGGTCATGCAGCGGTTCTTTTGGGCAAAATTTAGTAATTTCGGCCCAACCTTCGCTAACACGTCTCATGCTCAAAGCGTTAGAAAAAATTGCATGGCACGAGTCAAGTGAGTCGGTATATCGCCAGCAACGTCTTTGATAGTGATTTGATTTTCCAAAACAATTTTCTTCACTGATTGAACGTTTTCATCACTTGTTGACGTGCTTGTTATTGGCATCTTTCCAGACATCTTGTAAAAGTTAGTACCACTTTTAACAGTTTCATCGTATGCCACTGCCAACATTACATTTCCAGTGTTTCGCAGCATTTAATTTTATTTTTTACACAAAATTTCATGCAAATCCAAATCCAAATGATGCATATTATCGATAGGAAAAATAGCCGAGCGCCCAGGACAAACATATACTGAAACCTCCCACAAAAAAAAAAATGATGTACACAGTTGGTGCAGATGTTCAGGAAAAGTGTGCCAACATAACAAACACTAAAAGAAAATTGATTTTTGAATATACGTTGCCCGCGAAATTTGCCTTACTATACACCTGGTATATACACTATCAATAAGATATAAGATGAACACAATGTGATACATTTCTCTTATTACTTGCAGATGATACATGCAACAGAGGATGTCCACGATGTGAGTAAAAAAAACCTCAATTATTAGGCTTCTATATGTTAATACATCCATGTTTTTCCAAAGCTGATAACGGTCTATTGAAGTATGTTCCCGGCAACTTTTACGAGTATTCATTTGAGAGCATCTTGTCGATGGCATTGAATGCTGGCTTGGTCACTGAGGCAGATGACACCAGCCTGAAAGTCAGCGGTACGGCTAAGGTATTTGCCAGCGGTAATTGCGGCTACACGCTGCAGGTGGGTGTGGTCAAAGTTATCAATACTAAAGAGTCTGTGGACAAGACACTGGTAATGAACATCCAAAGACCTGTGCACTTCACTTGGACCAGCGGCCAGGTGGAGCCAGAGCTATGTGCAGATGCCAGCGACTCCTCCTACTCGCTCAACATAAAACGTGCTATCATCTCGTTGCTGCAGACTGGAGAATCGGTTTCGGGGGTCGACATCGATGTCTTTGGCCAGTGCAACACTCATACTTCAAGCTCGAAGTCGGGCAATGAGGAAGTTGTGACTAAAGTCCGTAATCTGAACCATTGCAAACATCGTGAGCATATCAATAATGGTTTACTATCTGGAATTGTCAATGAGAAGGCTGGTGTTACGTCCACATCGGTTTTACAGTCCGACTACAGAAAGGAAACTCATCTGGAGCATGGTCTTGTCCAGCAAGTGCAGCTCGTCGAACTATATAAATTCTCCGGTTCTGCACTGCCCGCTAAAGCCAGCTCCGATGTCAATGTCAAAGTAGTTACCTCGCTTAAGTTGAAAAATCCGGTCGGCACACCCGGCGCAGCTCCTTCGACTGGGAGCCAAAAGGTTAGCCTAATTTTTCAACAGCCGGACTCATACGCGGTTAAGAATATTGTGGCTCTGAAGGCAGCATTGAGCGAACTAATTGATCTAACTCAGGACTACATAAAAAACAACAGCGCCCAGAAGTTTGTGGAACTAATACGTCTGCTGCGGCACTCAGATACGGAAACGCTTCTCGAGTTAGCCGCCTTCCCACATCCAAACAAAGATCAGGCCCGTAAGGTCTACCTAGACGCATTGTTTCGAACTAACACAGCAAATTCAGCCAGGGCCATACTTAAGCAACTTGGCAAATTTCAAGGGAAGGAGAAACTTTTCGCTGTATTATCGCTCAATCTAATTGAATCTGTAGACAAAGAAACCCTCAGCCAAGCAACCGCTCAAAACCTACAGGAATTACCCAAGGAGATCTACTTGGCACTGGGCAATTTGGTGGCCAAGTACTGTGCCCGTAACGCCTGCCAGATACCAGAAATTGAGCACATTTCAAGAAAGTTCGTTGAGGAACTGAGGCACTGTAAGCCCGAAACGCAGGAGAAGGAGGAGCGAATTGTATTCGTACTCAAAGGAATTGGGAACGCGAAGAGTTTGACCAAAAGTGTGGAGACTGCTTTGATTGAATGCGCCTCGCCTGGACGCTCCAATCGCATTCGAGTTGCTGCACTTCAGGCCTTCTCCACATCCAGTTGTAGTGCGTCCCTCAACGCAAAGTCCTTGGAGTTACTCAAGGATCAGAATGAAGACTCCGAGTTGCGTATCGAGGCGTATTTGGCTGCGATTAACTGCCCCAGCGAAAAGTTGGCCAATCATATTGCTGAGATTGTCAACTCGGAACAGGTGAATCAGGTTGGAGGTTTCATCGAGTCCAATTTACGTGCACTTCGTGATTCGACGGATGCCGGAAGGGCTGATCAGCGCTTCCACCTCGGCAATATTCACGTGACAAAACAATTCCCACGCGACTACCGCCGGTATAGCTACAATTCCGAGGTATCCTACAAATTGGACGCCTTTGGACTAAGTGCCAGCAGCGACTACAAGCTTATCTACTCGCAGCATGGTTTTCTACCGCGTTCAGCACGTCTAAACTTCACATCTGAGATTTTCGGCAACAATTTCAATATCTTCGAGGCTAGTGTTCGACAGGAGAATCTTGAAACTCTGCTGGAACATTATATCGGCCCAAAAGGTCTCCTTAATAAGGATTTCGATGATATTGTCAAGATAATTGAAGGCAACGGAGAGATAAGTACCTTGCCAGGCCGTGCCCGTCGTTCTCTAGCGGATGACGTGGCCAGGGTGGCCAAGAAATACAAAACCTATGGCAGCAAAAATAACCAGGATATAAATTTGGATGTATCGCTAAAGCTCTTCGGCTCTGAAATGGCCTTCCTTAGCTTAGGCGACAATGTACCAAAAACATTGCCAGAAATTATTACGTATTTCTCCACAGGTTTTGACAAGACCAAGAAACAGCTCTCAACTTTCAACAAACAGTTTTCCAGCCATCAACTCTTTTTAGATGCAGAACTCTCCTACCCGACAGGTATGGGTGTGCCGCTGGAACTGGTAGCTCAAGGATTTGCTGCTAATAAATTCGACCTCGCTGTCAACCTTGATCTCAACGACGTGCTCGAGCAAAACTGGCAAAGAGCCAAATATCGTTTTAAGCTGGTGCCCAGCATTGATTTAAGCGCAAGTGTGCAACTGAAGCTCAATGCGCAAGTACTCTCGACGGGATTACAGATCATCTCTAGCGCCCACTCGGCCACAGGCAGCGATTTAAGTGTTTCTCTTATCAATAACGGGGATGGCTTTAACGTGGAAGTTGAGTTACCACGAGAAAAATTGGAGCTTATTGACGTCAACGTGAAAGCAGAGTTCTTTGTAGCTGAGCAGGACAAAGCACTTAAGTCAGTACCTTTGAAGCCTTCAAAGAAACAAAGGTCTACGATAAACACGCCAAACGAATTTTGCTTAAACCAACTCGAAATCGTTGGGGTCAATTTTTGCGTGATAAGCTCGACGGGCCTGGGAGAAGCGACTGGCGGACAACTAGAACAGTTTCATTTGTCCAAGCCATTCGCCTTCTCCGTCTACGTGACGGCTGAGCGCAAATTCAACTTTAAGGGCACACACACAAGTCCCAGCACCGGCAACCAAAAATGGAAACTTGCGTACAGCACACCTGGATCGAAGATTAGCCATAACACGGACCTTACATTTGAGCTAGGCACTAAATCACGCACTTACGGACGCCTATCGCTTGATAATCCTCAGTACCACCTTGCCTTGGAAGGGGGTCTACTGAATAGTAACCAGGAGCTGGTAATCTATGGGCAGTACGAACAGGATCAGGATATCAAGAAGAGCAAGATAGGCTTCTCAAAGTCGAACAATGAATACCGTCCATTAATTGAGATCCAGGACAAGACGGGCGTCGTTAACAACATCTACGGTTATCGGGCTGATGGAAAGATCGTTGTTCAGAAAACCGACGAGAAGCAGACGCGCTACAACTTTCAGAATTTTCAGATTTTTAATCAAAAAAATGAACGTATTGTAGTAAATGGTTGGGCAGATGTTGGACCTAGTCTGTTGAGTACAGAGCTACATGTGGAACCAAACCAGCAATTGTTTTTGATAAATAGTAACATCAAACTAGACAATGGGCATTATGCAGTGGGATTATTTGTCACCAACGAACGAGAATCCAGCAATGTCTACGGCGGATCAGCCGAATTATCCATCAGAGAAAATTCTTACGCTCTCAAACTAGTGAGCAAGGTGGTGTCATGGACGGTAACGAGTGCATCTCAATTGGAGTACGCTAAGACGGAGAACTCGCCAACAGTAAGCTCCTATAAGTTTTCGCACAATCTATCTGTTGAGCAAAGAAATAAGAATGTCAGTTCAGTAAGTATAATATCGAATTTGGACGTGAATAAGTTCCAACTTGAAGTGGAGGCACAACATGAGCAAAGGAATTCTGCGGCTGTCACCGTGAAGTATCAGTCGAACAAGAAATCTGTTCACGATTACGAATTGGTTGCTCGGGGCAGACTGAATCAGCGAACAATTGAAATACTTTCGAAATGCGATGCCAATGGCAATTTGCTTGTGGTCGATCACAGCCTTAGCACCTCATGGGGAACCTTATTGTCGCTAAAGGGCAATCTGGGACAGCGTTATTCTGTTCAAGATATACACGTTGATCTGTATGGATCAGCAAAACTAATTGGCACAGAAAAGCCTATACAATGGACTCTGAAAATCCTCGGTACACCGGAGAAAACCACAAGCGAATTCCATATAAAAAAGGATAGCGTAGAACAACTAACTTTAACTGCAGAGTCGCAACATCCGCTGGATAAGATTTCTGCCGGCAAGCTGAACCTATCCGTGCGTAACTTGTTGGCTGCTAAAGCAGATTTTAAAGTCTCCAAAATAGGAAAGGGCGAACTGGTCGCTACGGTAGAGAGTCAGAAATCGGATCTCAAGCACAAGCTGGAGATCGAGTCGAAGTTCCACATTCAATCTCCTAAATACGACGTAGAGGCAAGTATCTTGCTCGACGGAAAGAAGAAGCTTACACTTAAGACTGAAAATCAGTTCGAAAAGACAAAACTTACGACGAAAAACACCCTTGAAGTTGACGAGACAAAGTGGACTTTTGATGCAAATGGCAACGTAAAAGCCGAGTGGCGGACGAATGGGGATGTGCAGGGCTCTTTTGCTTTGAGCACACCGAACGGACGTATTATTGATGGAAACATCAAACGTCATGTTACCACAAATCCTAAGACGCATGTAACGCAAGGTACGGCGGAATTGCATGTCAATGACCAACAGCCGAATACTGGAAAGAAACGGTCAATCAGCCTTAAGGGAAAACTCGACCGCCTAAATCTAAAAACAAAGGAGTTCTCTGCGAACTCACAGCTGATTTTTACCGACTTCAGCGGAAAGCAGGCCGAGCTCACCTATCACGTGAATCATCTTCCTAACGGACAAAATAAAGCCCTCGATTTTGCTGTAAGCTTGCAAGGAAATCTGGTAAATCAACCACATCCGCTTGAGCTTTCCGTCGTCATCGATGAGTATAGCGATGATCATGCTATCGGCCGCGTATCCGCAAAGGTTGGTCCTAACATTACTGCCAATCTCAATGGAAATTATCACGTGGGCCAGAGCACCATACCCAGTTCTTATGAATTAAAAGCCAGTTTGCAAATACCCGAGTCCAAAATTAAAAGTTGGGAGCTAAGTAGCCGTGGAAAGGTCTTGAAACCTCTCAAAAAATCGGATGACGCCTACAATTTTGAGTTTGTGTGGGATTCGAGGACCGGTGATGGGCAGTTTGCATACGTAAACACTCTGTGGAAAGGCACAGCTCAGCAGGGTATATTCAACTTTGAGACTAAGCATAATAACTTGGCACCCTTTAAATTCGATGGAAGCTACCAGTATTCCAATGGAAAGAGAGCTTACGCCATCAATGCCAGCTACGGCGAGAAGTACGTAAAGAGTAGCGCAGATATTAGCTACGACCAAACAGATCTGGTACGTTTACACTTGAAGTTAGACACCAGCTTTGCATCGGTCAAGGATATCGAATTAAGCCTGCTTAGTCAGCAGTCTTCTGAAGACAGCTACGTTATTAGCATTCAGGCTAAACAGTCGGAAAAATCGTATGGCCTGGAATCACAAATTTTTTTCTCTAGCTACAAGAAGGGTTTTAATCTTCAAGCCACGCTGCCTGATAACCAACCGATTGCATTGATTGTACTTGTCGAGGTGAAGAGTGAACGCAAGATCAAGTTGACACTGGACATTGATAATCTTGTCGAATTGGACCTTAAACTAAACTTAGAAGCCTCTTACATAAGTATTGATGATTTCTATTTACTAATTGATTGGAATTCGAAGAAACTCGGACTGAACAACTATGTGCTAGATGTGAAGGCCCAAACCAAAAGCATGAAATTGCTGTTAAAAAAAGCGCAAGACATCATTGTGTCCGGCACGGCGAACTACAACCTTAAGAAGGAACTGAATAGGGCCATCATCGAGGGTCAGGGACAGCTGCAATTCAACGGAAAAACAAATACTGGTAACTTTAAGCTAATTCACCAGAACTTTGAATTGTCAAATGAGAAGGAAATTGGTTTCGCTTACACCTTCAATGGAAATTTCGGGTCGAAAAATGCCATCAGCACACTTAAGCTAACCAACAAAGAGTTCAACAGTAAAGTTTCCATCTGCGAGGAAAAAAAACAGTGTATAAATATTCAGTTACAATCTACGATGACGATTGATGAACAGAAATTGAATGAACAACAGCTAGGAGTCCTAGTGTTGGTAGATTTACGCGAACTGGGATATCCATATGAACTTGAATGGAAATCTAAGACAATACGACAGGGCTTTAAGTACCAATATAATCTTGACGGACGAATTTTCAGCAATGATCGAAAATATCATGTCAATGCTAAGTTCCTGCCCAATGTCTCCAATATCGAACTCAATCTACCAAATCGCCAGATTGTTTTTGAGCTAACGCAACAGCTTCCAAGCGATGGCAAGATCTTCGGAAATTACCAGCAATCTGCCGCCATTTACATTGACAAAGTGAAGCGCCCGAACGACGTAGCACGTGTTTTGGCCCAGCTCGATCTTTCTGGTGTGCATCGGACCGCTCTCAATGCTCGCGGACTCTTAAAGGTGGAGCATCCATATATACGAGCTTTGAGTATAAGTGGTCACATCGACGCAAATCGCGATGAGCGTTTCATTAACAGTGAGGTTATCTTCGACATATTCCGCTCGCCGGACCAGAAGGTAATTGCTTCCAGCCAGTTGAGGAACATCCAGCCGCACAACGGTTTCAACATAACCACACTCCAGCAGTTGCGGTCGACGGGGCTTCAGTTCCAATACGAAATCAACTCGCACGCGTCTCTCAGCACTGAAAGGAATGAAATTAGCGCCGCAACCGAAATACAAAGTAGCACGGGTGACTTACAGGTCGGAGCTTCTATATTTGCTGCCAAGGATCGTGTAGAGCTATTGGTGACTGTATTAAATGAGCAATTTGTTTCCGTTACATCGAATTTCAACCTTGAGAGACGTAGCGCAAAAACTATATCAAAGCTCCAAGCATTTGGTCAAAAACCAGTGGAGATTTTAAGCGAAATTCAACCGACGTGGATTAAAATATTAGTTAAGCGTCAAAGCCAGGTTGAGGCTAACGCAGAGATTAAACTGGGCAAGGAACTCAAAATCGATGTTCTTAGTGGAGGAAACTCTCTATTGAATGGACGAGTTGCTCTCGATGGTGCCAATTTCCTGCAGACAAATTATAAAACAAACGATGATGACATCAAAGGATTCCTGGTAAGGCTTGGAACGAACTCAACTATTGGTTAATAACTTCTTATTAATTTTTATAGGAATCTGTCGAAGCGGATTTGAAAAAAGAAACGGAAGCAGTTAAAGAAAAGTTGAAGAGACGTTTCGAAAGGGTTGGACAAGATTTCGATAAAAAACTAAAATTGATTCAGGCTAGCGCTCCAGATTTCGCGAAACTAATAAGCGGTTACAACCAGCAGTTTAAAAACTTAGTTACAGAGCTTGAAGCTGACCCAGCGTTGGCAAATTTGATTAAGACCATGTAAGTCACAGCATTTACATCATTTAATTATTATGCAATCAATTCGTGAATTTAATTTTCAGTCGAACTCTCCTCGAAAAGCTCCATAAATTCACAGAGGAAACAACTAAGGTTGCAGCAGAGTACATCGAGAAAGTAAATCAATTTTTCGCTGATGTTAACGAAAACCTGCAGGGTCTCTGGAAAAACTCCCTTTCGAAGGCTTGGGAGCAACTAGTGGTATCGACAACAAAGTTGCTCGGCCAAATTCAATTGGAGTTCGTTAATGCATACACAAAGACCTTTAAAGGGTTACTTGATTGGTTGGAAAAACACGGATCGGTTCTAAAAAGCTTCGGTAAAGTCATTTACGACGTTTTAAGTCCATTCAACGAAGTTCTCCAAGAAGTGTCCAAAGTGGTCGTGCACACAGTCGACAGCCTCGTCGACGAAATTAAGGAGTATATTGCAAGCTTGCCTAAGCTCGATACGCTGCGCGACGAGTTAATAGCTCAGATTAAAAAGCTTAAGCTTGTCGAAAAATCACTAGAACTGCTTAATAATATATTTACGCAGCTGCATATTCTGCCCCAAACACCGGAAAGCAACGAGTTATTGCAAAAACTACAAGAGTACCTGGAAACTAAACTAAAGCAGCAGTCAATCAATGATGAGAAGTGGTTGAACGAACTATCCACGTTATTGGTCAAGGCACTTCGCTCTCTTTGGTCAGCCATCGAGAAGAATAGCCCCGTGGGTGCTAGGATCAGTGATTTATCTGAAAATCATCTGGACTTGTGGACTGGTGTTTGGCCCCAATCGTTGGAGATCCTAACTAACCTGTCCGCATTCCTTTCGTTCCGTTCGAGTGCTATTAATTACATATTAAATGAGAACTGGGAAAGCATAATTAAGAGGGAATGGTTAAAATCTTGGATCTTTTTCCAAAACTTTGAACTGCGTGGCACTCTTGTTAACGGACAGCATATCTTTAGTTTTGATGGACAGGCTTTCGCATTTCCAGGGAACTGCAGATATATCCTCGCACAGGACAGTGTAAACAACAATTTTACTGTCATTGGACAATTGAATGAGAGCAAGCTAAAGACTATCATACTAATCGACCGGGATGGAAATTTCATCGAGGTTAGCGATACAGCGGCTCTCAAAGTAAATGGCAAGCCTGTCGAATATCCACAACATTTACCCGGCATTCACGCCTGGCGTCGATTTTACACGGTGCACCTGCATTCTGAGTATGGCGCAACCGTAGTTTGTACAACGGATCTGAAGGTGTGCCATGTGACGGTTAACGGATTCTATACAAGCAAAACGCGTGGTCTACTTGGCAATGGCAACGCGGAGCCCTACGATGACAATCTGTTGATCGATGGTAAACTTGCGCCCGAAACAGCTTCCCTGGTCAATGACTACAGCATTGGCAAGTGCCCTGTCGTGACCAATGTCAAAGAGCCAGTGGAGAATCTATCACACCAGGACATTTGTAGTGAGATGTTCGGCATTGAATCGCCGTTGGCGCTCAATTATCTAATTTTGGACGTACAACCTTATCGCAAAGCCTGCGACTCTGCCGTACAGAAGGCTTCAGAAAAGGAACACGAGTCGATTGCGTGTACCTTTGCCCTGGCTTACGGCTCAGCTTTAAAATTGCAGCATATATGGGTGTTGCTGCCTTCACGCTGTCTTCGTTGTGCCGGAAGTGCAGGCCAACGTGAGCTAAACGACGAATTCACTCTTAAGATTCCAACCAACAAGGCCGACGTTGTGTTTGTCGTCGATATTAATGTGACGCCACGCGTTCTTGATAGCCTTGTGGCTCCGGCAATCACAGAGATACGCGAATCGCTAAAGAACCGTGGCTTCACAGATGTACAAGTTGGTGTTGTGGCCTTTGATGAATCAAAGCGCTATCCCGCTCTTCTCACCAGCGACAACGGCAAACTTAACTACAAAGGAAACTTTGCTAACGTCCACTTAAACGGTCCAAAGAACTTCTGTGACAATTGTGTTGAACAAATTATTTCGGAAAAACACATACTTGATTTATACAAAGCACTGGAGCACTTCCTTAAGACAATTGTTCCACAGTCGGATGAAAAAGCCTTCTACATGGCACTCGATTATCCATTCCGGGCTGGTGCATCCAAAAGCATCATTGGCGTTCGTAGCAATGCACTTGAGTACAAAAATTGGGTAAGCATTCTCTAGATTCCACACCATTACATCTAACAAGTTAGGGCTAGAGTCCACTCTACTGATAAATATAGAAAAGAACTAATTAAGGTCCTTATGTACCATACTCCTTTCTCAAATCGCTAACGTACATTCATTATCAGATGAAACAGAATGATTCCAGTAAAAATAAATAAAACGAAAAAAAAGGACTTATATATGTAGACTATATAAATTCTATATATACTTTATACAATTCTATATTTTCAAACATATCATATATTATATTATAGAATATCATTTACTCATTGAAAATGGGCGAAAGCTTCATGCATATTTTTAATGGGTATTATATTTTGCTAAATCTTCTTTTCAACATTACCTTGCCATAGTGGAAATTCGTTCGTGCCCAGATAACAGGAAGTGTAACCAATTTCGATGGTGCCCTGCTGCATTTGATCGCACCTGTCGAGGGACTAGCGTTGGATGGTGTGCCAGTGGAAAAGCTAGTTGGTAAGCTTGTGATATATGCCAGATGACATATATCATATTTT
Source organism: Zaprionus bogoriensis (assembly GCA_035046045.1). Classification (NCBI taxonomy): domain Eukaryota; kingdom Metazoa; phylum Arthropoda; class Insecta; order Diptera; family Drosophilidae; genus Zaprionus; species Zaprionus bogoriensis. The sequence continues at coordinate 506,350 of JAWNOI010000221.1, forward strand.
TAATCATTTCAACCATATTATCAACAGGGTTTAACTCGCGTTTAGTCGCCACACTAGATGGCAAGGACAATAAAAAGCGAACCAAACTGCAGTTCGAAAACGACATGGGTATCGATTTTGTATTAAATAACGGTGGCTGGGTCTTCAACACACAACACTTCGACAAGCTGAAACCCACTGATCAGAAGAAAGCCCTCAATCAGGTGACATCATCTATCGCTGACAGTCTGTTCAAGACGGAAATAGTCAGTGAATGCCGCTGTCTGCCAGTTCATGGACTGCATGGCCAGCACAAGTGCTCAATTAAGTCGAGCAGCTTTCTGCCAAACAAAAAACCAAAAGCTAAGTGACTAAGTGATTGTATACTGAAAATGTAAATTCAATTTTATTAAAGTGGTTCGCAATTATTCATAAATTCAAAATCAACACTCGTTACTCGTTGTTTTCTCTGTTAAAATTATTCCAGAACATTTGGTGAATTTTGTATTGATATTTGGCCAGATTTTACTGAATAATAAACATACAGAACAAAGATGTGAAAGCTAGAAACAATAAAATGGGCGTGAAAGTCTCTGAATAGCTTGAAGCAGATTAAGTTGTTTTCGCAGTTGCAATTTTAAACTTCTTCGCTATACCATTTAGATTAAATTTATTTCTCAGTTAGGTTAAAATAACGCTTGGACTGGAATGCAGTATTTAATGCAGAATATGGTAACAGTAAGATATATGATAAATATGAGATTATAGTTATTGTGAATAATAAATACAAATATTTGAATTTTAGGTCATGTGATTTGTTAAAACTTGAACACGTTTAGCATTGCAACTCTTACATAAAACATGATCATCGAGAGGATAGCATCCGCGACCATCCGCATCCGAAGACAATAGAAGTCCACAGTCCTATGTTGAGATCGATGGATCGATATTTATGTATAAAATATTTACTAATCAGTAATAATACCTCACACTTATAGCACTTTAGGTGAAAGCTGCGATCCAGGGCTACCACTCGCACTGTCTCCTCTTGACCAGTCTCGGGCATGATGGGCTCCTTGCAAACACAGCATCGAGGTGCAAATTTCCTATACGATGTTGATATATGATTGAAATTAGTTGTATAATTCTATATTGGAAGTACTTACTTATGAAAATCGGCAATGCAGTAGTTTTGATTGGTAGCATCAACTGTGAAAGGGATAGCTGTCAAATAGAAATCGGTGAAGTTGAGAAAGGTTAACATAAAAACAGGTTGCCCACGCACCATCCAGACTGCTGCCACAGACAACACAAGTGAAGCATTGAGGGTGATATGGCTTTCCAGTGGCCCTAAGTATCCTTTCTAGAATTGGTTTCAGGCAAACCGAACACTTCTCCAGGGTCTGTAGATAATCTTGCTCACAGAAGGGTTTTCCTTCAAGCGCATAGAACGGCTTGCCCTGTAGATTGATTTGGCATTCGGTGCATGTAAAACAGGCGATATGATAAATTTGATCCATTGCTGTGCAGCCACTATTTTCGCCGAGAACCCGATCGCCACAATTGAAACATTTACCTACAATGATTTACCAGATATGTATAAAACTGAATACACAAATTTAATGACCATAGCTTTTTCGCTGACCATAACTCTCCATTTCTCCGGCATCAATGGAGCTTAGATGATATTGACTGGTGTTCCCGTCAATTTGCATTATCTTCGCGTAGTCACCAGTTGTCTCCATAGGTATTCCGACAGAGTACCCTATATAATTATCGCTGGCCGAGATTAGAGGTGTATTTCCAGATTTATTTACATACGGTACATATACATTTTTGACATTATCAAAGGCCGGACGAGGGTTTATTGGCTCGTAGATGGAATCATATGTGGAAGAACTCTATGAAATACAAAATAAATTGCGTATGGTTTGTGATTGGTGGTTGGGTAGTCGAATTCAATAGTTACAACCTGGGATAGTCCTCCATAGTCGTAATAGTCTGTGTTTATCTTCTTTTTATAATCCTGAAATGTTCAAAGAAAGGTTTGTCTGAATCTATGCGACAACATACATATAACAGCGTGCGTAACATTACATATTTTTCTAAACAATAACTCCTTCAGGCTTCAAATGAGTTTCACATACCATTTAACCATTGAAAATGGGTAATAAATGGTATATTAACTTTGTAAAAATGTATGTAACAGGCAGAAGGAGGTAGACCATACAAAGTATATATATTCTTGATCAGCTGGATCGAGTCGATTAGGTCATATCCGAATGTCTGACACTGACCAAACTTGGTGAGACGGTTTGTGTATACCACATACATATGAAGTTTACTTCAAACTTTACGTGCCACCGCCTCTGCAAATCGTTTTTCGATTTATTGCAATTTATTGCATCAAACTTGGTAGGAGAGTTCCCTGCAATATTATATAGAAATTGCATTTTCAACTTTTGTATGCCACGCTCAGCGCACCTATAAAACGAATAATAAGAACAGTAAAAAAGTTAGAATCGCCAAGCTTAGTAGGTATGTCCATAGTTACATTATGCAGAATGCGGATTTTCTACTCTTGGATGTCACGCCCAGGACCCCAGAAATCGATTTTAAATTCTTAATTCTGTCAATAACATTGGACTACCCTACAAATTTCAACACGAACGGACAATAATCACAGGAGATGTAAGAGCGATAAATTTTCCATTCAAATATTCGGTTGTCGAATATCTCCCTTTTTTGGTCTTTGAATTTGGCGGCTTTGTGCAAAGCGCTACATATCGGTATCGGGCAATGCTATATATCGATTCATAGGTCTTGAAATAACCTACAAAACGACGCTTTTTATTTGTTATAACAAGTTTGGTTATTGCGTCGAAAAGTTATACATGTGTATACATGGAGTTCACTAGCCGAAATTCGCGCTGTTTTAAAGTTTTCCTTCGTAAAAGGTAAATCCGCTAGAGAAGTGAGATTAATGCTGATTTACGGGATGGTACTCTATCAATTCGAACCGCGGAAGAATGGTTTCGACGATTCAGTGTCGTTGAAAACGACACCATGGATAAGCCAACTGGCGGAAGACCTGTGACGAAGAATACCGATCAAATCATGGAAAACATCGAGCTAGACCGGCAAGTGACATCTCGTGACATCGCCGAGGAGATGGGAGTTAGTCAACAAACCGCTTTAAATCTTCTGCAGAAGGCTGGATACAAAAAAAAGGTGGATGTTTGGGTGCCGCATGATTTGACGCAAAAAAAACCTGTTGGACAGAATATGCTGCTGAAACGGAATGAACTCGACCCATTTTTGAAGCGGATGGTGACTGACAACGAAAAATGGATCACATACGACAATATCAAGCGAAAACGGTCGTGGTTGACGGCCGGTAAATCGTCCAAAACAGTGAACAAGCCAGGATTGACGGACAAGAAAGATAGCTCTGTGTTTGGTGGGATTGAAAGGGAATCATACACTTTGAGCTGCTCCCATATGGCCAGACGCTTGATTCTACCATCTACTGCGAACAACTTGACCGTTTGAAGCTAGCGATCGGCCAGAAGCGACCAAAATTGGCCTACACGAAGGGTTTAGTGTTTCACCAGGACAACGCTTGGCCACACACTTCTTTGATGACTCGTCAGAAGCTACGGGAGCTCGGATGGGAGATTTTATTGCATCCACCATATAGCCCGGTCATAGCGCCAAGTGACTACCACCTGTTCCTGCCCATGGCGAATGCCCTTACTGGTGTAAAGTTAGGCTTAAAAGAGGGTTGTGAAAAGTGGCTGTCCTAGTTTTTCGAAAAATAAGGAGGGAAGTTTCTACGAGGGGAGGGGGGTATTACGAAGATGATGTCTAAATGCGAACACATTATCGAACAAAACGTCGCATATTTGAGTAAAATCCGTTCACTGTAACAATTTTATAAAGCATTGAATAAAGAGCAAAAAAGCGGAAGGGAGTTATTTGACAGCCTAATAGCAACAGAGTCGCAGCAGAGTACTGGCGTCATTGCTTGCGCCTGCTGCGTACGCACAGTCAGTGTGCAGTCGGCGTGTGTGTATGCCTGTGAAAATATGTGATGCTTTGTTATTAGTTTTTCGAATAAAAGTATTTAATATTACAAATTATTCTTTTACAGCAGAAGGTATCTGGTGACTCGAGTGCACTCGACTGTAACTGTCTTTACTTGTTTTAAATCTTAGGACTTATATAGCTAACTATGCTAAATTCTCTAATATAAACGAAGAAACACTGCAAGGATCACTTTCACTGTACGTCACAAAGCTTAGTGATTAATTTTTTCGCCATGGGTAATTGCTATTAATATATTTGTTAAATGCGTGACGAGAGTACTCTTCAAAGTGTGCTACGTTCAGGAAATATCTTTCGCAATACCTTAAATTAAAGTGTCAGCGTTTGTCTCGCCGGATAAGCATTTATACAAGAAATTTTTCCATTTTGTTTAATAATTTAAGAAAGTTCCTGAAAATGGAAAATACTCGGTTAAAATAAAGTACCGCCAAGCGAAAAATCATCTAAAATTATTAAATAACACGTATACACAAAGTCTTTAATATGTTTACCATGAAGTATTCGGCATCTTACGAAGGAAAATTTTTTGCAATACCTTCAAATGACTTTAAAATAATAATTTTCTGCTTAAAATTTTTAACTTTTAATCAATAGTTCATCCATTCTGAGCCCTCTTATGAATGTATTTCGTATTAATTTAATTTAGAAGAATGCATTTTTACAGCTATTTATATTTTGAAATACATTATACATCCACTTTGGAATGGGAATATCAATCCATTCAGATAACACACGATGTACTAGACCGACTCCATTGCGGCAATAGCATAGTAATGCATCATTCTAAACAATATTGCTTGACCAGTGGAATTTAAAAGTTTTTATTCGTATTTTCGGAAATTTTCACAACTTTTAGAACGTTTGATGCCAAAATATCAAAACATACCAATGTAAGCCATATGCATCCACAAATTTCCAAATTTTACTTGAGATAGCCGGTTAACAGCCCTATTCGTGAACTACATGCAACTGCTAATATGTATGTCTGTCATTTGCTTGATGACGCTTAGATATCTTCTTCCTAGGCTGCAAACTATGTTGCCCTAGTTTTGTGCAATCTATTCAGTCTATTAATATATTTTTTTGACCAGTTGTTACCTTGAAAAATCCCACTGTGCGGCCGTTAAAACAACTATGGGCTTGACAAGGGTTCTTTTGCTGCTGTATTTCTACAATTTTTTTTTTAAATAACTTTAAGAATACAATTAACTTTAAAAATAATTATCTTCGGGATTTTCCATCCGAAACTAATTTTTAGTAATGACTTCCATTCACCAAACTACACTAAGTTAGAACTTACTAAGCAGTTAATTATCCACATAGTTAAAATAAAGTCAAATCTATAATACAGATGCTTTTACTGAAACAAAACATCGCAAAACAAGTATTTTCAGAAGTTGTGTAAGCGGTGATATAATTTATTTCGCCGAGTATTTTCAATTTTTAAGAACTATATTAAATTATTAAATGAGGATTAATATATCGAAATTTTTCTTCAATATTTTATAGTTTACAGTATTGAACATAAAAATGTTGTTCAATGGTATGAAAATATTGAAACAAGCTCAGGACGAGCTTTGGAAAATTTGTTGTAGTGGTTGTGCTATCATTTTTTTTCAAAGCTGTATATGCAAATATATCAATTTGATGATGATTAAAAAGTCAACGAAATTTTCATGCGAAAACTATTCTATATTATTCGAAATACATAATTTAAATTACCTTGGGAGTTACATTAATTGCATGATGATTAACATAGTTTCTATGCAAAACTGTTTCTGGTGTTGTAGTATTCGCAATGGAAATCTTTCCTCGTAGATCGACATCCTTGTTGAAAACATCGCTTGCTCTCCGTAGCTCACTATATGAAGAACTAACCGGACTGGGAGGCTGTGGAAAATCGTCTTCGGATTCCTTATCCACATGAAATTGGCTTATGCAAACGGAGAGCTGCTTCGTAGCTTAAACCAAACAATTATATTTTAAATATATAACATAGATGTAACAAGTAGAGAAAGCTACAGTCGAGTTCATTCGACAGTTAGATACCATTTACCTTTGACTGTTAAAAATAATTCTTAAAATTAATACTTTTATTCGCCGAACTAACAACTATGCATCGCATATTTTCACAGGCATATACACACGCCGACTGGACACTGACTGTGCGTGCGCAGCAGGCGCAAGCAATGACGCCAGTACTCTGCTGCGGCTCTTTTAGCGCCTATATCTGCTGTATTTACCGTCCGATCGGGTTGAACTTTATAGGGTAGGCCAAAACAAATTATAGTTTTAGAGGCGGTGGGAATGGCTTAACAAAGTTGAAGCCCCGCATTCTGTGTAATATATGTATTACATATTATATTGTATATATATATAATATCTATTGGAATATAATTTAATGCTGAGGTGGTGAGCTCTTAGTTGTGATGTGCGCGTTCAACACACGAACATACAAATAGGCGCACAGGTCTAAATCGATTCGGCTATTGATGGTTCATACATACATTTTCATAATTTTTTCTCATTATCAATGGGTAAATGGTGTAATATATATTTTTCTGTCTGTATCTAACCTCTTTGTGAGCATGATGATTGCATATTACTGTAGAGTTTATTGGTACTATCCGTTTTTTTATAGATGTTATGGAGTTGAATATTCTGTCCTCCCAATGAAGTGGAAGCTAGTTTAGGAATGCTTTCGATAGGTCTATTTGCATTTCTAAGAAGACCCTTTTTTTCCATCTGACGCTTATGGTATGCTAATGCCTCCAACTGTTGTTCCAATACGAGAGGATTGTCCAGTGTCGACTTATCATTTGTCGCCTGCCCAGCGTACAAATACTGTTTTCGTAGAGGCATGCTGGCAGAAGAACTGTCACCTGTTGGGGCCAGCAAGGGCTGTGAATATAAAGGCTCCTTGGCGTCTGTAACCAATTTGCTCAGTGGCACCTGAGAAGATTTATAATAAAAACCAATAGACTTATTACAAATATAAATTTATTATAAACAAATAGCTGCCTTATCTTTCAGCTCTACCTGGGGCATCTGATTTGTTTTCCTACACGGCTTTGGTGGAATCAATGGCGCAGTTCTGGTGCGACTGAAGGCTGACAACACATAATGTTCTTGATTAAAGCTAACTACTAAGTTATCGGGCATATCATGCTCCTGCTTAGAACTGAGCAGGCTATCCATTCCAGTAGTAACATATCCAGGCTTGCGATTTTCACTCAGAATTGTTAACTTACGTAATTGGTCTTCCAGGGAATTCATTAGAGAGCACAATGCAGACAAAGCCACACAGAGTCTTTTAATTATAATAATTAGTTTTGTTTTTATTAATATTATTATTTAATAACCGTTGTTATAATTTTGAATAACTTTTACTTCCGCTTTCAACTTGTGAAATGCCCGAACTGCACACTAAGTCACACAATACAGACACAACTAGGGATGTGAAAACCATATCACAATATCGATATTTCCGTATAAATAAAGTATTTTTATCGAGCAATTTTTGCCACTGTAAGTATGTATTCGTATATTTCGCAAAAAATACTTATTTTGTATATTTTTTTCTGCAGATATTTAACCACAATTTGTCTGTTCGGCTCTCCAACCGTCCGTCCGAATTTGGCATTAGGGTGCGTGTAAAACATAAGCAAATCAAATTTATTTCAAACTTGAAGTGCCACAATCACTTTCTTCAATTTAGCAATGTATAATAGCAACATCATTGCACTATGTGTATAATTTCAAGTTTACGAGAACTTAAAAGGTTTTTCAAAATATTTAAAGTGTTTTATTTGATGTTAGAGCTTAACAGCACATCAACATTTAGAGCTCTGTACCAAAAGTTTTATGTAAGACCAGTGTTAGTCATAACAGCTGCTAAAATGCTGTCGAATAGCTTAGCTTTAAAAAACATCAGAGCTTGCAAAAGACTCTCAACCGTTTTTATACCATTTACCCATTGAAAATGGGTAAAAAATGGTATATTAACTTTGTGCAAATGTATGTAACAGGCAGAAGGAGGTATACAAAGTATATATATTCTTGATCAGCATCAATAGCCGAGTCGATTTGGTCATGTCCGTCTGTCTGTCCGTCTGTAAGAACACACAGATATCCGCTATTAAAAGAGCTAGAGTCACCCGACTTGGCGGGAGTGTGCGTGTATTCAATACACACAAGAAGTTTATTTCAAATTTGATGTGCCACGCCCACCGCCTCTAAAAAACACATTTTTATAGTTTAAAAGAACACTAGAAAAGCTAGAAGCACCAAATTTGGAAGTAAGGTGCCTGGTAACATTACGGAGTTTCGGAATTGCGGACTTTCTCTTTTGGATGCCACGCCTACCGCCCCCAAAAATCGATTTTGTAAATCGGTAAATCAAATTATAGGAAAAGTAGAACAGTTTCCGAAATTTTTTTTAGGTTTTATTGTAGATAATAATAATAATGACCAACCCTATAAATTTAAATCTGATCTGACAATAAACATAGAAGTTATAGGCACGAGAAGTTTCGCACACAGCAGTAGAGGCCCGACGCCGACGCCGACTGCGCACGCACAGTCGTCGTGTAGTCAGTGTGCAGTCGGCATGTGCCATTAGCGTCAATGCATGTGAATTTGTCCTCGAAAATATGCGATGCGTTGTTATTCGCCGAATAAAAGTAATTAATATTAAGAATTAGTTTTTAACAGCGAAAGGTAAATGGTATCTTACTGTCGAGTGCACTCGACTGTAGCTTTCTTCACTTGTTTTGCTTTGTGGAATGTATGAAACAGGCAGAAAAATGCTTAATATATTATATCTTGATTAGCATCAAAAGCCGAGTAAATTTGGTCATGTCCGTCAGTCGGCGTTTATACATAAAACTCAGCCGTTACAAGCTAGAGAAACCACATTTGGCATGAAGGTTCGTGTACACCAGATCAAGCAACTCGAATTCTTCGAATTATAAAGCTTAAAACTGAAAATTTAGAAAAAAGTTTTCTGTAGTAATTAATTGAGTAATTAACGCGAGGATTGTATTCTGTATTAAATCGAAACATTACATTTTCATACAATTCTTTTTCGGCTTAGGTTTTACCGTATTAACTGCTACCACCTTCAAGTTACAAACACAAGTAAAGAGCTTGCAAAAGAGCTGAAAAGCTACAATTCAAGTGTGGTCGTATGTTGTGACCGAAAATACCCTGACTCGATCTCAATAGATCGGAAAATACCAAATGCTAGAATTTATCCGATAATAACTATCAATATTTAAATTCTATGCTAATTCGTTCCGTGACATCCCCAATACCAAGAAGCAACTGCATCAACCAACGCCATCACTTTTGCAAGACTGCACCATTCTCTCCCAGGCTCCCGCTGCAGCTGGATTTGCTGGGTAGTTGAAAATCCCTATAATTCCTTTGGACGACAATTCGCGCTGAATCTTCTCCGACTCCAATACTTTAGCGAACTTCTTGGCCTTCTTGTTTGACCTCAATGAAATTTCTGCCATTGTCGCTCCGACAGGCCGCGCCCTTTGTAACTTGCACATATCACATCTCCGTATAGCAAATCGAGGCTTAATGATCCAGAACCTGTTTCTGATCTCACATATCGTAGCGTCCACATTCTGTTGCTTCATCCTGAAATGATGATGATAGAGAATAAGATTTGTGAGCTGATGCCGGCAGACCAAAATGATCGGTCGTTTCGCGCTGCACGTCAAGAAAACTGGCGAAGTTCAAAACCTCCTTCTGCATATATTTACTTCACTTGCGGTGCTATCATTCGTGTTCGAACACTCGTTGAGTGCAGTCTGTTTACGCAAGTGCAGAGCTTTTCTTATCAGCAGAAAAATCGCAGCATGATGCTTGTTGTTTGCACAAACAACTGAAATAACTGTTCAGTGGCGTGATTTATTTTCGTTTAAAGTTAAGTGGATTCAAAGCAAGAGCTTGCTAGAGTCTCACCACTCGGTGAGATGAGCACCGAAGAAGGGCGATGTGCTCCTACGTGCCTTGAAAGGCAGTTATGAACACAATAAAACGGAAAGAAAAGCCTCCTCTCACCACGATGAAAATCACCAGGGAATACTTGTCATCTACAATCTGTGTTTCCGACACAGATGACACATCTTCTAAAGTTTCTAGTCGTCACCCAATACCAGCCATCTTCACATCGGCCAAAGTTCAATGGAAAATGCATACAGCTTTGCTCTGTTAGCTACCAATGATGATGACATGGATCAAGCTGCCGCCTCTACTTCCAAGCCTACCTAAGTCTCCTGTGAGCCCCCACCGAAACCCCCACCGGATTGTATCAAACCACGTGAAGTTTCACCCCAATGTGTGTATTTTGGAGATAGTCACACTGCTTCATATAAGGTATGCAAAATCTACAAAGGTGCATTGCAACAACAGGGCCAGGGTAAGCCCAGTCGACTAGCTCCCAGCAACCAGCTGAGACCCCCACTCCCAACCAAAACTTCCACCGCTTCTTTCATAGAAGCTTCGCTTACATAATACGAAGTCAGTCTACGTCCAACCATACTAAATGTGACCCCAAGCATGGGTCTTAAGACTCTGAGCAATCCCTATTGGTGCAGATCCAAGCCATGATGCAATTAATGCAAACACAATTCATCCAGATGATGCAAATGATGGGCACCATCTTGGCATCTCTACAGCCATCACGTCAGATGTCATAAAAGACACCACCTTCTTGGCCTGCCCTTTAGCCTGTCCAGTGAGTGGTGACTACTCCCCTGTAAATACCCTCTTTCCTATATACGTAAAATCTTCTGTAAATACACCCTTTATAAAATTTACTTATTATCAGACAGATAGATTGTAAATTAAACCTAAATAAAAAAAAAACTTGCGATACTATAGCAAAAGTCTCCGCTTCCGTATCGAAAGTGTCGCCATAGTCTTCCACGTAGTGCTATTCCGTTATGGCCTTGAATTCTCGCGGATCCAAGTGTGGTAACATAGACCATTCGTCATCTTTACGAAATGCGCTGTACTTGGGAAGCTGTACTTGGAAGATTTGTAAATTAAACCTAAATAAAAAAAAAAAACTTGCGATGCTATAGCAACAGTCCCCGCTTCCGTATCGAAAGTGTCGCCATAGTCTTCCACGTAGTGCTATTCCGTTATGGCCTTGAATTCTCGCGGATCCAAGTGTGGTAACATAGACCATTCGTCGTCTTTACGAAATGCGCTGTACTTGGAAAGCTGGCCGCTCCGCACGTCATTAAAATCATCTCATGCATTTCGCGTTCCTTACGATCGTCATAATTCTGCCACTGAAAGTGTTGGCCCTGATGTCATGGAAACTCAAACGGAACCTTCCCTAAGTGGAAGATTACGGCTGGTAGTGGCTGATGTGTTGTTGCCCTATCTCTAGCACATAATTTAGCGTCTCGTCGCCGACCTTGCCGTTGCGTCAAAAGCCAGTCGAATCTTCTTTAGCTTGTTTGGTTTCTGTTGTCAGACAAGACAGCCTTACAGTGTTCCAATTTCCGGGCGTATGCTTTGGCAATGTAGTCGTCTATTATCTAGATGAAGGCACGCGTGAACACTACGTCGCGCCTTATCCTCTTCTTCTAGTTGACAAGTCTCTTCAAGACCATGTCGTTAGTACAACACTCTCATCATTTCACAATAAGCCAGTTTGCTAGCGTTGCCCCTACCTCATAGTTGTATTTTCACGGCGGCTTCACTCCAAAGTTCTCAATCTCGGAAAAATCACTCACCATTTTATCTATGGCGTCCTCTTGTGATTCGGTTATATAGCATGACCTCGGTGACGGCACTCTCAGTCGTTCGCCAGCAGGCCCAAACATAACCCATCCCAGTAGCATATGGTTCATGTTTCTTAATCCGCTTGCATTGGCATTGGCACGCCCAAGTGCGTGTGATCCAGTTCAATTAGGATTTTTGTTATAGGGCCTCATCAGTAGATCCTTCGGTTAACTGAACATTGGTCCCACGCAAACTCTGCATCAGCAAGTTCAAGTTGTGTGCTGCATACATATTGTTCAATTAGGATCTTTGGCACCGCGTTGGTAAAAGGCTTCATCGGCAGACTAACCTTTCCTCTGGTTATCTGAACATTGGTCCGACGCAAAATCTGTATCGGCAAGTTCAAGTTGTGCACTGCATACATATTGCTTAGCGCATGGTATTTGCGCCGATCCTGCCCACTAATTAATAGGAAAACTGCATCTGTGTGTTCGGCGGCTGACTGCACACCGAACCACTGGATGTTTCAATCCCTTGCGTTCTCCCTTCAATCCGAGAACGCGCAACACATCATCATCAAGCGTTGTTACTGGACCAAGAGCGAACACTCATACGCAAATGACAATCAAATCAATTCGAATCATTAGAAGCAACGAGTTCGATTCAACTCATGCACTTCCAGCGTCACCTGATTTGATTTTACTCGAACCGATTGTCCCTTAGCAATCACAATCAAGCGAAGTATGGGCTCCTTCGGCTTGCATCAAGGCAGTTTTACTCAAGTATAATTGTTTTGATTTTAATCATCTGTTGTTTAATTTTTATACCATTTACCCATTGAAAATGGGTAAAAAATGGTATATTAACTTTGTGCAAATGTATGTAACAGGCAGAAGGAGGCGTGGCAGACCATACAAAGTATATATATTCTTGATCAGCATCAATAGCCGAGTCGATTTGGTCATGTCCGTCTGTCTGTCCGTCTGTCCGTCTGTATGAACACACAGATCTCAGCTATTAAAAGAGCTAGATGGTGGGAGTGTGCGTGTATTCAATACACACAAGAAGTTTATTTCAAACTTGATGTGCCACGCCCACCGCCTCCGCAAATCGATAAATGCGTATTTCGATTTTTTCCAAATAATTCAATAACGAAAAGAGATAAACGCACCAAATTTGGTAGGAGGGTGTCTTGCAACATTATGCAGAAGTTGGATTTTAGAATTTTGGATGCCACGCCCACCGCCTCTAAAAAACACATTTTTATAGTTTAAAAGAAAACTAAAAAAGCTAGAAGCGCCAAATTTGAAAGTAAGGTGCCTGGTAACATTACGGAGAATGTTTGATTTTCAACTTTTGGATGCCACGCCCACCGCCCCCAAACGATTGTATTTTAAGAAAAGTAGGGAAATAACAAAACATTTTTTTAACACTCTTGTAGCTTACCATAGTACAGATCTACCCTATAAATTTCAATCCAATCGGACAATAAACAAAGAAGTTATAGGAGTTTGAATCTTCCATATAAAGTTGTGGGCGCTTAGAATTCCAACTAGAATGTTGAACTGACGCAGCAGAAGGCCGGCATCAATAAAAGTCTCATTTGCCGATCGCTCCGCGTAACTGTGTGTGGTCTTGATGGTTGGCTCGCAAGTTTATGATGCGTGAGGTCGCGGGTTCGAATCCTGCGCTGGGCAATTTTTTTTTTTTTTATAATTTTGCGCTATATAAAAAATATATTATGCAAAAAAAAAAAGAAAAACCAAAAACTTTTCTAAGCAATACAAAAAAAAGAAGACTGCGCTGGGATTCGAACCGGGGACATTTAGTTATAGAGCTGACAACTCTCACAACAAACCACTGAAGCACATGGTCTGTTCCTAGGCGCGAGAAGTTTTGCATACAGCAGCAGAGACGGAGCAGAGGCTCGGCTTCAATGCTTGCGCCGACTGCGCACGCACAATCGGCGTGCAGTCGGCATGTGCCATTAGCGTCAATGCATGTGTATTTAATTTCGGAAATATGCGATGCGTTGTTATTAATTCGAATAAAAGTAATTAATATTAAAAATTATTTTTAGCAGCCAAAGGTAAATTATAACTTACTGTCGAGTGCACTCGACTGTAGCTTTCTTCAATTTTTATTTTTTAATAACAAAGAAGTTATAGGAGTTCGAATTCCCCATACAAAGTTATGGGCGCTAGCGATTCCTTACCAAAACGTTAAATCGACGCAGTAGAGGGCCCGCGTCAACAAAAGTCTAATTTGCCGATCGCATGGCGTAAAATTGTGTGGTCTAGTGGTTAGAGGTCCGACTCGTTAGTTACAAAGTTCGTGAGAGTTCTTGGGTTCGAATCTGGCGCGGGCCGGTTTTTTTTTCTTAATGTAAATTGCTTTTTTTTATTTTTATACCATTTATTTTATTTTGTATTATTTCTTCGAAAAGGGTAAATGGTATCTTACAGTCGCGCGCGCTCGACTGTAGCTTTCCTTACTTGTTTCATTTTTATACCATTTACCCATTGAAAATGGGTAAAAAATGGTATATTAACTTTGTGCAAATGTATGTAACAGGCAGAAGGAGGCGTGGCAGACCTTACAAAATATATATATTCTTGATCAGCATCAATAGCCGAGTCGATTTGGTCATGTCCGTCTGTCTGTCCGTCTGTAAGAACACACAGATCTCAGCTATTAAAAGAGCTAGAGGCACCAGACTTGGTGGGAGTGTGCGGGTATTCAATACACACAAGAAGTTTATTTCAAACTTGATGTGCCACGCCCACCGCCTCCGCAAATCGATAAATGCGTATTTCGGTAAATCAAATTATAGGAAAAGTAGAAAAGTTTCCGAAATTTTTAGGTATTATTGTAGATAATAATAATATTGACCAACCCTATAAATTTAAATCCGATCGGACAATAAACACAGAAGTTATAGGCACGAGAAGTTTCGCTCACAGCAGTAGAGGCCCGACGCCGACGCCGACGCCGACGCCGACTGCGCACGCCGACTGCGCACGCACAGTCGTCGTGTAGTCAGTGTGCAGTCGGCATGTGTCATTAGCGTCAATGCATGTGAATTTGTCCTCGAAAATATGCGATGCGTTGTTATTCGCCGAATAAAAGTAATTAATATTAAGAATTAGTTTTTAACAGCGAAAGGTAAATGGTATCTTACTGTCGAGTGCACTCGACTGTAGCTTTCTTCACTTGTTATTCGTTCACTTTAATTCGCCAATCTGATAGCCATTTTTCCACATCGACCATATGAAAGCTAGCTGCGCATTGTGCAGAAGATGAATTTTAGAATTTCGGATACCACGCCCCCCGGCTCTATAAAACGCATTTTTATACCATTTACCCATTGAAAATGGGTAAAAAATGGTATATTAACTTTGTGCAAATGTATGTAACAGGCAGAAGGAGGCGTGGCAGACCATACAAAGTATATATATTCTTGATCAGCATCAATAGCCGAGTCGATTTGGTCATGTCCGTCTGTCTGTCCGTCTGTCCGTCTGTATGAACACACAGATCTCAGCTATTAAAAGAGCTAGAGGCACCAGACTTGGTGGGAGTCGATAAATGCGTATTTCGATTTTTTCCAAATAATTCAATAACGAAAAGAGATAAACGCACCAAATTTGGTAGGAAGGTGTCTTGCAACATTATGCAGAAGTTGGATTTTAGAATTTTGGATGCCACGCCCACCGCCTCTAAAAAACACATTTTTATAGTTTAAAAGAAAACTAGAAAAGCTAGAAGCGCCAAATTTGAAAGTAAGGTGCCTGGTAACATTACGAAAAATGTTTGATTTTCAACTTTTGGATGCCACGCCCACCGCCCCCAAACTATTGAATTTTAAGAAAAGTAGGGAAATAACAAAACATTTTTTTTAACACTCTTGTAGCTTACCATAGTACAGATCTACCCTATAAATTTCAATCCGATCGGACAATAAACAAAGAAGTTATAGGAGTTTGAATCTTCCATATAAAGTTGTGGGCGCTTAGAATTCCAACTAGAATGTTGAACTGACGCAGCAGAAGGCCGGCATCAATAAAAGTCTCATTTGCCGATCGCTCCGCGTAACTGTGTGTGGTCTAGATGGTTGCATGCAAGATTCTGGTGCGTGTGGTCACGGATTCGAATCCAGCAACGAGCAATTTTTTTTTTTTTTTTTTGCCGATCGCACTGCGTAACTGTGTGTGATCTTGATGGTTGGCTCGCAAGTTTCTGATGCGTGAGGTCGCGGGTTCGAATCCTGCGCTGGGCAATTTTTTTTTTTTAATAATTTTGCGCTATATGAAAAGTATATTATGCAAAAAAAAAAAAAATAAAAACAAAAACTTTTTCTAAGCAATACAAAAAAAAGAAGACTGCGCTGGGATTCGAACCGGGGACATTTAGTTATAGAGCTGACAACTCTCACAACAAATCACTGAAGCACATGGTCTGTTCCTAGGCGCGAGAAGTTTTGCATACAGCAGCAGAGACGGAGCAGAGGCTCGGCTTCAATGCTTGCGCCGACTGCGCACGCACAATCGGCGTGCAGTCGGCATGTGCCATTAGCGTCAATGCATGTGTATTTAATTTCGGAAATATGCGATGCGTTGTTATTAATTCGAATAAAAGTAATTAATATTAAAAATTATTTTTAGCAGCCAAAGGTAAATTATAACTTACTGTCGAGTGCACTCGACTGTAGCTTTCTTCAATTTTTATTTTTTAATAACAAAGAAGTTATAGGAGTTCGAATTCCCCATACAAAGTTATGGGCGTTAGCGATTCCTAACCAAAACGTTAAATCGACGCAGTAGAGGGCCCGCGTCAATAAAAGCCTAATTTGCCGATCGCATGGCGTAAGCTTGTGTGGTCTAGTTGTTAGAGGTCCGACTCGTTAGTTACAAAGTTCGTGAGAGTTCTTGGGTTCGAATCTGGCGCGGGGCGATTTTTTTTTCTTAATGTAAATTGCTTTTTTTTTATTTTTATACCATTTATTTTATTTTGTATTATTTCTTCGAATAGGGTAAATGGTATCTTACAGTCGCGCGCGCTCGACTGTAGCTTTCCTTACTTGTTATAATTTAAAAGATCACTAAAAAAGCTAGAAGCACCCTGGTAACATTACGCAGAATGCGGATTTTCAACTTTCGGGTGCTAAGGCCACCGCCTCCATAAATAGTTTTTGTTGAATAATAAGAAAAATAGAGAAAAGGCAAAACATTATTTTAATTATTGAGCCGAAAGCCCTGGCAGCTAGTGCTTATTAAATATAAGTAGGTTTAAAATTTATTTGTTAACCTTCTTTATTATAAATAAATAAATAAATAAATATTTTGATTACTTGAAGCTTGCCACAGTTCTGATCTACCCTATAAATTACGGCCCGATCGGCCAATAAACATAGAAGTTATAGGAGTTAGAATTCCCCATACAAAATTATGGGCGCAAGGTAATTCCCAACTAACACGTTGAACCGACGCAGCAGAAGGCCGGCGTCAATAAAAACTTTATTTTCCGATCGCGTTGCGTAACCCTTCCGATCGCGTTGCGTAACCCTGTGTGGTCTGGTGGTAAGAGCTTCGACTCGCAGATTCATTCGCGAGTTCGACCCCTGACGCGGGGTAATTTTTTTTTGTCAATTGTCTTTTTTTTTATTGTATTTGCACTCTACTAAAAAATATAGTATCATATTTTTAAAAAAATATTAGCGCCAATGCATGTGTATTTGACTTCGAAAATATGCGATGCGTTGTTATTAGTTCCCTGAATAAAAGTTATTAATATTAAGAATTTTTTTAGCAGCCAAAGGTAAATGGTATCCCTCTGTCGAGTGCACTCGACTGTAGCTTTTTTTACTTGTTTTTCTTGTTATTGTTTACCAGGTCTATGTATATGAAAATGCGTTTTACTTCATTTTCAATTATCGGTGACAAAAGTGATCAATAAGTTTTTGGTAAACATTTTTTTTAGCATCTCTTGACATCTGGCAACACTGCTCACACGTTATTTGCGAGTTTTTCTTTTCCAATAGCAATTTTCTTTTTCAAATATTGAAAATGTCGAGTTTTATACCCACAAACCACGATTCGCGGATATCGTTGCTTTCCTGCTTTCTTTTAAAGAAAACTACTGTAGAAGCCAACAAAATGCTTGTGGATGCTTACGGTATTAAAAAATTCCGGAGCGGTGAATTTGAAGTTGGGAATGAAGAGCGTGGAAGACCACCGAAAAAGTTTTAGGACACTGAATTGCAGGCATACCAGAGCACCAATTTGGTTTCAGATCTCAGCATGGAACGCCCGAACAGTGTCACAGAGTGGTACAGACCATACTAACTGCAATGGAGTCAAGAAAGTACTGTTCGGCAGCTTTCTTAGACGTCAAACAAGCTTTTGACAGAGTATGGCACCTAGGACTCCTGCACAAACTCAAACTTTTGCTCCCTTCTCCATACTACCTTACACTGAAGTCCTACTTACACAGTCGGATGTTCTTTGTAAGATGCGACTGGGCTGAGTCCAACATCCACAACATCAATGCCGGAGTACCACAGGGTAACGTGCTGGGGCCTGTCCTCTACACGCTCTTTACTACAGACCTCCCTATCATGCAGAGAGATGACATCACCATTGCCACCTACGCAGACGACACAGCCTTCCTAGCAACATCATATGACTTAGCTGAAGCCTCAGTCATCCTCCAAGCGCAGCTCACCTTAATCGAACCCTGGCTTAAAAGGTGGAACATAATGGTCAACGAGTCAAAATCTGCTCATATCACGTTCGCCACAAGGCACAAAACATGTCCATCGGTTCAACTGAATGAAATAAAAAAAAAAAAAAAAAAAAAACTGAATTGCAGGCGTTGCTTGATCAGGACGATGGCCAAACCCAAGAACAACAAGCAGACCAATTGAACAATTGAATGTTGACCAGAGCACCGTTGGAAGACAACTCAAAGCCATGGGAAAAATCGTCAGAGATGGGTTCCGCATGAGCTCAATGAACGCCAACAAGAGAACAGAAAAAACACTAGCAAAATTCTTTTGGAACGGTACAAAAGGAAGTCGTTTTTGCATTGCATTGTCACTGGGGATGAAAAGTGGATCTATTTTCAAAATCCATAACGAAAAAAATCCTATGATAGCCCAGGCCAGTTGGCCCAATCCCAATCTCGGCCAAACCGTTTCGGCCGCAAAGCCATGCTGTGCGTTTTCTGGGATCAGGCCGGAATCGTTTGGTATGAGCTCCTAAAATCGGGTGAAACCAGGCGAATTGGCAACGGACTTTACTCGAGTAAAGATCTTCTTGTTTGCGTAGAACTCTGCTCCGTAAACAGAGGACTGGGATCGATATAGCGCTTCGTGCAGCCTGGAGCCTTGCATATGTACGACTTCTTATTATTATTATTAGGTGGCACTACAACCCATTTCGGGTTTTGGCCGACCTCAGCGTCTCCCTCCAGGCGCCTCTGCTCTTCGCGCGCCTCCTCCAATTGGAAATACCCAGTAGAGTAAGGTCCTTCTCTACTTGGTCCTTCCATCGAAGATTTGGTCGTCCCCTTCGTCGTCGCCCATAGTCGACCCTCGCTTCGAATACCTTCTGAGCTGGAGCTTCTTCATCCATACGCACAACGTGGCCGAGCCAGCGCAGACGTTGTATCGTGATGCGCCGGACCACGTCCACGTCATCGTACAACTCGTACAGCTCGTGGTTCATTCGAATGCGAAAGTCGTCCCCAATCCGAACGGGACCGAAGATCTTGCGAAGAATCTTTCTCTCGAACACTCCAAGCGCTGCTGCATCCGTCTGTGAAATTACCCATGCTTCTGCACCATATAAGAGCACGGGTAGGATGAGTGTCTTGTAGAGTGTTAGTTTTGTTCGGCGAGAGAGGTCTCTATTGCACATTTGCCTACTCAGACCAAAGTAGCACCTATTGGCAAGTGTGATTCTTCGCTTGATCTCCAGGCTGACGTCATTTTTGGTGTTAATGGCGGTGCCAAGGTACGTGAACTCCTTGACCACTTCGAAGTTATAGCTGTCGGCTACCACATGGGAGTCTAGGCGCCGCGTCTCCCTGCTTGTCGACAGCATATTTTTTGCTGACTCCTTTTCGATAGCGGAAAATGCAGCAGTGACATCACGCTTGCTATGGCCAATGATGTCAATATCATCGGCATAAGCAAGGATCTGGACACCTTTATAAAAAATAGTGCCAGATCGATGAACACCGTCTTTCCGCAGAACCCCTTCCATCACGAAGTTGAAGAGGTTGCACGACAGAGGGTCGCCTTGTCTGAAACCTCGAACGGTATTAAAAGGTTCGGAGAGGTTCGCTCCTACCTTGACAGAGCTGATGGTGCTGCTCAATGTCATCCTGCAAAGACGTATCAGCTTTGCAGGAATACCGAACTCAGACATGGTGGCATATAGGCTTTCCCTCGTCGGGCTATCGAATGCAGCTTTGTAATCGACAAAGAGATGGTGTGTGTCAATTCCATTTTCGTGGGTTTTTTCCAGGATTTGGCGCAATGTGAAGATCTGGTCTATGGTGGATTTACCAGGTCTGAAGCCGCACTGATAAGGTCCGATCAGTGTGTTGGCATACTGCTTCAGTCGTTCACATATAACGCTCGATAGGACCTTGTATGAGATGGTGATCAGGCTGATTCCCCGGTAGTTGGCACATATCGTCGGGTCGCCTTTCTTCAGTACAGGACAAAGGACGCTGAGATTCCAATCGTTGGGCATGCTTTCTTCTAGCCATATTTTGCACAAGAGCTGATGCATGCACCTTATCAACCCTTCGCCGCCGGCCTTAAACAACTCTGCAGGCAGTTCATCAGCACCGGCTGCTTTGTTGTTTTTGAGTCGCGTAATCGCAACTCGGACCTCGTCATGGCTAGGTAGTGGTATATCCACATTGTCGTTCATTGGTGGTATCGGGCTGTTTCCTCCATCGGCGGGATTGGTGCCGTCATCGCCTGCTAGCAGCTTGGAGAAATTCGCCCTCCATAACCTCAGCGTGCACTGCGTATCTGTAACCAGATTTCCATTATCGTCTCGACAGTTTGATGCTCCGGTCTTGAAACCTTGTGTCAGACGGTTGACTTGTTGGTAAAATTTTCGAGCATCATTCCTGTCTTGCAACACCTCAAGTTCCTCGCACTCTCGCTTTTCTTGCTCCCGCTTTTTCCGTCTGAAAAGTCGCCTCTCTTCCTTCCTTTTCTCCCTGTAACGTTCACACGTAGCTCGCGTTGCGCCAGACTGCAGCGTTTTTCTGTAGGCGGCGTTTTTTGCCGCAGCTGCGACGCGACACTCCTCGTCATCCACCATATGTACGACTTCTGCGTTTCATTAATGTAGGATCATCAACCTACAGCACCGTACTTACTAAAAGTCTTGCTGCAATCCGGATACCCACAGGAGTATGGTTTTCCTCCATATACATGTAAGCTTTTGTAAGAAAACACAGATAATTTTTTTTAAACAGCGCACAATCATGCAGCCCTGCCAAATTAAATCTGGTAAGGATATCGATGGGATGGTTTGGCTCTCATTCATACAGAGTAAAGTTTTTTGATCGCGGTCAACTTGGCGGCCGCCAGTGCGATCTCTGTCTACGAATGATTGCAAGTTGACACATAGCCTCCTCGTGGCACCTCCTGGGTACCTATCGTAGCATCCGCTAGATAGTGAGCTAATGTGTGAAGCTGGTCACCCGGACTTCACGTCACGGCGAATTCAACGCAAAGGTTGGGCGTGAACGCATCTTTGACCCGACCGTCGGTCAATTCAGCCTCCATGAGACCACCTCGAACAACGGCCTCAGGCTGATTGACTTCGCCGCGGTGCGAAACGTAGTTAGTAGCACCAGGTTTCGGCACCTCGACATCCACAAGGCCACATGGCTGTCCCCTGATCAAAAACGCGCAACCAAATTGATCACGTTGTGATAGACGGAAGGCATGCCTCAAGCGTGATGGACGCGACTAAGCTGCGATCACAACGGACAGCAATAGCCTACTCCAACCAACCTATCCCTCTCCCTGTTGACGCCGGGGGACTCTGGGCGCACATATCCCACTTCATGCGAGCTGCTGCTGAAACATGCATTAGGTACAAGCGCCCACCCACACGGAACCAATGGTATGACGAGGAGTGTCGCGTCGCAGCTGCGGCAAAAAACGCCGCCCACAGAAAAACGCTGCAGTCTGGCGCAACGCGAGCTACGTGTGAACGTTACAGGGAGAAAAGGAAGAAAGAGAGGCGACTTTTTAGACGGGAAAAACGCGAGCAAGAAAAGCGAGAGTGTGAGGAACTTGAGGTGATGTTCACAAATTCTACCAACAAGTCAACCGTCTGACACAAGGCTTCAAGACCGGAGCATCTAACTGTCGAGATGAAAATGGAAATCTGGTTACGGATACGCAGTGTACGCTGAGGTTATGGAGGGCGCATTTCTCCAAACTGCTAGCAGGCGATGACGGCACCAATCCCACCATTGGAGGAAACAGCCCGATACCACCAATCGACGACAGTGTGGATATACCACTAACTAGCCATGACGAGGTCCGAGTTGCTACTACGCGATTTAAAAACAACAAAGCAGCCAATGCTGATGGACTGCCTGCAGAGTTGCTTAAGGCCGGCGGAGAAGAGCTGATAACATGCATGCATCTGCTCTTGTGCAAAATATGGCTAGAAGAAAGCATGCCCAACGATTGGAATCTCAGCGTCCTTTGTCATGTACTAAAGAAAGGCAAACCGACGATATGCGCCAACTACCGGGGAATCGAGCGTTAATGTGAACGACTGAAGCCGTATACCAGCACACTGATTGGACCTTATCAGTGCGGCTTCAGACCTGGTAAATCCACCATAGACCAGATCTTCATATTGTGCTAAATCCTGGAAAAAACCCACGAAAATGGAATTGACATATACCATCTCTTTGTCGATAACAAAGCTGCATTCGATAGCCCGACGAGGGAAAGCCTAAAAGCCACCATGTCTGAGTTCGGTATTCCTGCAAAGCTGATACGTCTTTGCAGAATGACATTGAGCAGCACCATCAGCTCTGTCAAGGTAGGAGCGAACCTCTCCTAACCTTTTAATACATTTTTTCCGCATTTTCCGCTATCGAAAAGGAGTCAGCAAGAGTGTGTTTGGCGGTAAACGAGGGCAAGACGAAGTATATGCTGTCGACAAGCAGGAAGACGCGTCGCCATGTGGTAGCATACAGCTATAACTTCAAAGTGGTCAAGAAGTTCACGTACCTTAGATCTGCCATTAACACAAAAATGACGTCAGCCTAGAGATCAAGCGAAGAATCACACTTGCCAATAGGTGATACTTTGTTCTGAGTAGGCAAATTTGCAATAGAGACCTCTCTCGCCGCACAAAACTAACACTCTACAAGTCACTCATCCTACCCGTGCTCTTATATGGCGCAGAAGCATGGGTAATATAGACGGAGATCTTTGGTCCCGTTCGGATTGGGGACGACTTTGGCATTCGGATGAACCACGAGCTGTACGAGTTGTACAACGACGTGGACGTGGTCCGGCTCATCAGGATACAACGTCTGCGCTGGCTCGGCCACGTTGTGCGTATGGATGAAGAAACTCCAGCTCAGAAGGTATTCGAAGCGAGGGTCGACTTCTGGCGACGACGAAGGGGACGACCAAAGCTCCGATGGAAGGACCAAGTGGAGGAGAACCTAGCTACACTGGGGATTTCCTATTGGAGGAGGCGCCTAAAGGGAGACGATGAGATCGGCCAAAGCCCGAAACGAGTTGTACTGCCACCTAATAATAAAAAAAGGATATCGATAGGTAGGTGCCTAAAGCGACAAGACCTGTGTGCTTGTATGGAAACTGTTTGACGATAAAACTTTTGTGTTTGTTGTCCGATCGGGTAGTTTTATACATTTAGCAGTTTGTTAATATTATAAATAGCTAGAGCACACAATTGTAATGAAAACAAGTGAAGAAAGCTACAGTCGAGTGCACTCCACAGTAAGAAAAAAAAAATGGTCCAGCGCAGGATTCGAACCCGCGACCTCACGCATCAGAAACTTGCGAGCCAACCATCAAGACCACACACAGTTACGCACCAGAATCTTGCGAGCCAACCATCTAGACCACACACAGTTACGCAGAGCGATCGGCAAATGAGACTTTTATTGATGCCGGTCCTCTGCTGCGTCAGTTCAACATTTTAGTTGGAATTCTAAGCGCCCACAATTTTATATGGGAGATTCTAACTCCTATAACTTCTTTGTTTATTGTCCGATCGGAGTGTTAAAAAATGTTTTGTTATTTCCCTACTTTTCTTAAAATTCAATAATTTGGGGGCGGTGGGCGTGGCATCCAAAAGTTGAAATTCCGTAATTCTCCGTAATGTTTCCAGGCACATTACTTCCAAATTTGGTGCTCCTAGCTTTTCTAGTGTTCTTTTAAACTATAAAAATGTGTTTTTTAGAGGCGGTGGGCGTGGCATCAAAAATTCTAAAATCCAACTTCTGCATAATGTTGCAAGACACCCTCCTACCAAATTTGGTGCGTTTATCTCTTTTCGTTATTGAATTATTTGGAAAAAATCGAAAAACGCATTTATCGATTTGCGGAGGCGGTGGGCGTGGCACATCAAGTTTGAAATAAACTCGATCTGCGTATTCAAGTCACGCCCACTCCCACCAAGTCTGGTGACTCTAACTCTTTTAATAGCTGAAATCTGTGCGTTCATACAGACGGACAGACAGACGGACATGACCAAATCGACTCGGCTATTGATGCTGATCAAGAATATATATACTTTTTATGGTCTGCCACGCCTCCTTCTGCCTGTTACATACATTTGCACAAAGTTAATATACCATTTTTTACCCATTTTCAATGGGTAAATGGTATGCAAATAATTAATCTTTATCTGCTTAATTTGGTGTCTCCAGCACTTATGTATTATTGCAGTGAACAGTTTACACGGACGTGAAACATCGTAATAAAACTGAAATTTTATATTAATATAGGTGCAAATCACAAATCAAATCGCGGTTTATATAATTATATTCAATCGGTTGATAAATAATATTTAATTTATGTATGTATATTTTTTGGATAGTCTCGTAGATTTGTTCCCGTGAACTTTTCAAATAGTAACGATTAAATGATTTCATTTAAAAACTTTGTAAAGAAAATAAAAGAATTTATTCATTTTCATAATATGTTACGCTATCATCGGAGATAATCACTCGAAATATGGAAGACAAATATACTTGATTTGCAATAACTTGTAGTTTTTTACTTAGGGCTAAAATGAGATATAGATCTGGTTGCAATTGCTTGATGAATAAGCTACACGTAAAGTAAACGTGAAATAAATGGTCGCATAATCATTAAACATTAATTTAAATTATCCAAACTAAGTATATGGTGCTCAGAAATTGTTCTTGTCATTATTTATATTAAATTTGGATACATTGTTATAAATAATGTGAAACATTTTTTAAATAATAATTACAATTGCTATCAATAGCGTAAATATAGAAACTACTGCATTAACTGAAGATATCTATTCTCTTCCAGAAGTGAACTCAAAGATGTTGTCATATCATTCACGATCATGTTGTCGCTTGGATGCGAATGAGGATGCGTCGAACTGCTAACGTCTGGACAAAATGTATTCAGGTTCTGTACAATATTTAATTGTATATTATTTCTGCTTGGAACGCAGCTGCCGCTGTTTGTCTCCATCCAATTCTGACAACTCTGGACATATTCAAGCGTTCGCTGATACGTATCCGATTGCATCAATGTTTGTTGACCTGTCTGAGTGGTCGGTCCTTCGACACTGGCCGTCTGTATGTGATTGGAATTGGGATTGTGTTTAGGTAGCCGCTGTTGCATTTGCTGGCCATTCGCTGGAGATAGCTGCGACTGACTAATAATACCGCACTGTATCTCGCCATTGGGTGGAGTCACCAGCTCCGGCAGACTGGTCATGGAGGAATCGATCAATTGTGAAGGATTGTATGACGAATGTGCCGGAGTTTGAGCCTTATCTACAACTATTGCTGAAAAGATTGACTCATTATTTACCCTCTGACTGCAGTGGGTCAGGTGGGCTGCTTCTGTTGCAGCTCCTTCTTCTTTGCACTGCAAGTAATGAGTACATTTTGATGATATGCCGTGATCCCACTGAGGTAAAATCATTTCTGTTTGCGTAAAAGGTGTGACTGGCCTTGCAATTCCGGCACCAAGCAACATTTCAGAGCCAGCTTCTTCAGCTTTGTCAATTGGTTTCTCCGTATCTTTTACCAAATTCAAATATTGCAACATCTCATCGGGCAGAATGAGTTGCTCGACTTCATCCAAATTAACCTGTTCATTGGGATGCTGCTCGTGTGAGACAGTGCCAGCTTCCTTAAATGGGAACCCCTTTTTGTTGCAATTGTTCGCTGCTGACGAAGGCAACATTCGATCTAGAGTCATAAAAGGTTCCGATTGACGTCTGATCGACGTCGCAGCCAATGAAATACTCTGCTGCGTCGTGATTTGCTGTGCATGTTGCATATTATATGTGCTATAGTTAACTATTGGGGTGGAGAAGCGACCAGACTGCGTATTCCTTGGACTATGGGCCTGATTTTGGGAATTAACACTCGTGTCGCTTGACTGTTGCAAGCGCTGTAACTGTGTGACAATCAGATGAGACGATGGCGGTGGCGGCAACGAACTGCTATTGAGAGATTCACTAGCAACCTGAGAAGGCAAGTTCTCCATATTCACCACTGGTGCCATGGCAGACTGAACGTTAGTTACGTTGGACATCTGACTGGAGCGCCGGGAGCAGCCCGGTGATATGGGATCGTAAAGAGAGCTCGTCGGAGCATTATAATTATACTCTGCCGGGCAGGCTCGTAAGGAAGATTGGCTACTGCGACGACTCTGCATGCTGCAGTAATAAGTGCTGGCATTCGAGTTCTGACTATCCCGCCGCAATTGCGTTGGCGCCAATTGGGAATATCCGTGCGACGAGCGACGGTTAGCAGACTGCAAGTCGGTTAGCTGTACTCTTGGACTTGCACTTACAATACCCGGCTCCATTTTTAGCTCGTTTATACGCTGATTGAGTTCACTGATGCCAATGACACGATTGCTTTCCGGTATGTTGCAGAGAATGGAATTGCTTGTGTGAACGGCCTTATTCTGCAAACGATTGCGGAACCTCTGACGTGTAAATCCTGTGGTAGCAGTAGCGGGACCGTTGTCCATATTAACCATGGAGCGTAACATAATGGGGAGATCAACAGCGTCGACGTCATCTTCATAAGGCCAGCCTTCATCTAACGTGGGCAGTTCATCTTGACGAAACGACGATGGGTGTATGAGGCAATCGACGACTGCGCTCAGTTGACCAGGCGAATTTGCATCAGACTCGGATTTTATACTAGGACTTGACACGCTAACGGCTTTACCCGAGTAAAGATCTTCACTGCATGGACTGGAGTCAATGTGCTGCTCCTGCAGTTGATGATTATGTTGTGCGTCATTCCGTTCTCGATCTCTACTCCTTTCCCGATGCAACCCAGAGTTGGCATCGTTCAGCGGTAAACCTTTGTGCTTCTTATTCGCATAGAACTCGGCTCCGTGAACGGTTTTCACATGCTTGCGAAGAGAGCTGGGATCTGTATAGCGCTTCGTACAACCTGGAGCCTTGCATATGTATGGTTTCTGCGTGGAATCATTCGGTTAATCAACCTACAGTACCGTACTACTAATTTAGAAATGACCAAACTCACCTCGTTACTGTGGGTACGGTTCTGATGCTTGGCACGATCGCTTGCATTACTAAAGGCCTTGCTACAACCGGGATACTCACAGGTGTATGGTTTCTCTCCCGTATGGGATCGGAGATGTGTTTTCAGGTTCTCCAGTCTAGAATACGCCTTACAGCAACCTTCAAACTATAATTATATAATTATAACATCTATGTAACTCTTCAAACAACATTGGAAAATTTGAATGGATTACCGTGCATTTGTGGGGCTTTTCACCAGTGTGGCGACGCATGTGAACTACGAGCATGTACTGCGCCTTAAAGGGTTTTTCACCTCGCGAGCAATCTTCCCATCGGCAAACAAAGACCTTCTTGCTGCTTTGGATATGATCGTTGTTTATGTGCTTGACAAGTTCATCTTGTGTAGCAAACTCGACACTGCAGTTATGCCAGTGGCAATTCGTCTCAATAAAGTCGCCGGGCTCGTCCTTTATATCCGTTGTATCGGCCGTCGCCCCCCCTTCAAACTCATTTGTTAGATACTTATAACCATGGCCAAGATAATGCTGTCCACTTTTGATTACAGACAAAGCTGATTTGCTCTTTTGCCTACGCTCCTGGAGATTAGCTGAAGCGCTATCCGCTTCCACCTGAGTAACGATATCGGATGTAGAGGAAGGCTGCTCATATGGTTTGTTATCCTTGGTTATGTCAATGCGATCATCTTCAAAGTTCTGTAATTAAATGATAGCTCACATCAAATAAAAGTACATCCGTATCCACATGCGTACCTTAGTAGCGTTAGTTGACTCAAAGGCCAACTCATCTGTAGACCCGCCAATTAGTGTAGATGTTGGTGTCGATATCTGCCGAACACTGACCAGGGATAACTCCTTGCCATTGAGTGGAACGTCGGTGAAACCGAGTGTTGTCGCACTACCAATGTGAGTCATTGAATAATTGGTGGCTGCCGCTTGCTGCTGTGTTGTCATCGCAGGGTGCAACAGTCCGGCGCTAGCACGCAGCAAATGTGCTTGCAATTGTTGTAGATGCGGCGCCATTGCAGAATGGGCATGTGCTGTTAGTGGACTGACAGCACCAGCAGAGAGGTGGCCGTACGAACCGCTGGTCGCGCTGCTTGCGCGTGATCCATTTATGATGGTGGCCAAAGAGTTTGGCGAAAAGCGAATCATCGAGTTTATGTCAAACGAATCAGAATATGGAGATGAGGAGAGCGCCCGTTTACGACTAACGCTTGCTCGGAGGCTCCCAACACCGCCACTACCTAGAGTACCAGCACCAGGTCGAGGGGTATTGAAGCGCCCGTTGCCATCGAAACTGAAATGAAAGTCGGTACTGGACAAAGAACCAGCTGCAGCCGCTGCAGCTGCTGCCACAGCAGCATGATGTAAATCACTCAGTGAGCCCATTCCGCGTGCACTTAGGTACTCGCCCGATCCTAAGCCCAGGCCAGCCAGATGAAACGCTGGCGAGCAATTTATATAGGGATCTATAACGGTGGTTAGATTTACCTTTGTATAACACTTTAACTGTAGTCTTATGTGTGTTTCTACTTCTTACCATGATATGAATTGGGGGGGCTGTTTCGCTGCAAAGAGTAAAACTGCTCCATGTATCCAGGAATCCTATAGGCTGGATGAAAATCGTGCTGTTGTGTTTGGCCACCAACGACTGGACCCGCGCCATGAACGTGCTGGTGATGGTGATGTCCTGGAGCATTTCCCAGCAGTTCATTATTACCAGTCACAAGGCTGACCATATTCGAATTGGGATTCGCTTCCAGCGTTGCCGGCATCTGGGATGCAGGCGCCACAGAAATCGAACTGCTCACATTCGCCGGGCTGGTATGAGCAGAGGACACAGCGGCAGCAACAGCAGCACGTCTTGAAGCCAAAAATTGTAATTCCGTATAACTGAATTCAAATCAAAGTCATTTATTGTGATAAATATATTGCATTTGACCGAGATTTGAAAGAGATTTGCATTTAAATTAACATAAAGATTCCTGTGTGCCATACGTAAATCAAGTTTACTTTTAACAATATTCCTAATGTCCTTTACCAGTATTAATTAGGGTTTTCGATATGGGATATAACAGTGGTATCATAGGGTGTTCACATGGAAACTACATAGAAGATTATTAGAGCTTCCAAGAGTGTACAATAACCCACAAAAACAAACACCCTACCCTACCCGACCCTATAAAGTATATACATACGTGTTTTTAGACAAACATTTTTTTCTTTTTTATACCATTTACCCATTGAAAATGGGTAAAAAATGGTATATTAACTTTGTGCAAATGTATGTAACAGGCAGAAAGAGGCATGGCAGACCATACAAAGTATATATATTCTTGATCAGCATCAATAGCCGAGTCGATTTGGTCATGTCCGTCTGTCTGTCCGTCTGTATGAACACACAGATCTCAGCTATTAAAAGAGCTAGAGGCACCAGACTTGGTGGGAGTGTGCGTGTATTCAATACACACAAGAAGTTTATTTCAAACTTGATGTGCCACGCCCACCGCCTCCGCAAATCGATAAATGCGTATTTCGATTTTTTCCAAATAATTCAATAACGAAAAGAGATAAACGCACCAAATTTGGTAGGGGGTTGTCTTGCAACATTATGCAGAAGTTGGATTTTAGACTTTTGGATGCCACGCCCACCGCCTCTAAAAAACACATTTTTATAGTTTAAAAGAACACTAGAAAAGCTAGAAGCACCAAATTTGAAAGTAAGGTGGCTGGTAACATTACGGAGAACGCGGAATTTCAACTTTTGGATGCCACGCCTACCGCCCCCAAAAATCGATTTTGTAAATCGGTAAATCAAATTATAGGAAAAGTAGAAAAGTTTCCGAAATTTTTTTTTAGGTATTATTGTAGATAATAATAATATTGACCAACCCTATAAATTTAAATCCGATCGGATAATAAACACAGAAGTTATAGGCACGAGAAGTTTCACTCACAGCAGTAGAGGCCCGACGCCGACGCCGACTGCGCACGCCGACTGCGCACGCACAGTCGTCGTGTAGTCAGTGTGCAGTCGGCATGTGCAATTAGCGTCAATGCATGTGAATTTGTCCTCGAAAATATGCGATGCGTTGTTATTCGCCGAATAAAAGTAATTGATATTAAGAACTAGTTTTTAACAGCGAAAGGTAAATGGTATCTTACTGTCGAGTGCACTCGACTGTAGCTTTCTTCACTTGTTTTCTCGTCAGTCTTACAAAATAATTTTTCGAACGTATACACAGTATCTATAACATTTAGCCAATGAAAATGGGTAAAAAATGGTATATTAACTTTGTGAAAATATATGTAACAGGCATACAAAGTATATATATTCTTGATTAGCATCAATAGCAGAGTCGATTCGGTCATGTCCGTCTGTCCGTTTGTATAAACACACAGATCTCAGCTATTAAAAGAGCTAGAGATACCAGACTTGGTGGGAGTGTGCGTGTATTCAATACACACAAGAAGTTTATTTCAAACTTGATGTGCTACCGCCTACCGCCTAAGTAAATCGATAAATGAGATTTTTCGATTTTTTTGCAAATTTTTAATAACAATTAGAGATAAAATCATCAAACTTAGTAGGAAGGATGCCACGCTCACCGCCCCCATAAAGCGAAAAACCTAGAAGCACCAAATTTGGTAGTCAGGTCTTTGGTAACCTTACACAGGATGCGGATTTTCGAATTTTGGATGCCACGGCCACCGCCCCCAAAAATCGATTTTATAAATCGATAAATCTAATTATAGGAAAAGTAGAACAGTTTCAGAAAAGAAGGTATCATTATAGATAATAATAATATCGGCCAACGTTACATATTTAAATCCGATCGGACTATAAACACAGAAGGTATAAGTGCGAAAAGTTTCGCTTACAGCAGCAGAGGCCCGACGCCTACGCCAACTGCGCACGCACAATCGTCGTGCCGTCAACGTACAGTCGGCATGTGCTATTAGCGTCAATGCATGTGTATTTCGAAAACTTCGAAACTTCGAAAATATGCGATGCGTTGTTATTAGTTCGCCAAATAAAAGTAATAAATATTAAGAATTATTTTTTAACAGCCAAAGGTAAATGGTATCTTACTGTATAGTGCACTCGACTGTAGCTTTCTTCACTTGTTTTATTTAAGAGTTCTCTCAACATGTATTACAAATATTTTGGTACCAGTTGCTTGTGGCGTGTCAAATTTTGATGTCTTCCAGCGGCAGTGTTTAATTAACATTTTCATTAACTGCCATTAGCTCATATGTTATTGATGGTATCAAAAACTAGTCAGTCTGTCCGCCGTGAAATCTGTTGCCTGTTGGAAAAGCCACTTCTTCTACACGCTGTAAATAAGTAAGAACCAGCAAGTTCGGAACAAAATATAGTATGACAGTTAGTCTAACTACTGTGGGCAAAAAATATTAAGACTTTTTTCATAATTTGCCAACGTTTTTTCCATTCCTTGAAACAGTGTTTAAAATCGATTTATGGAATAGCCTTAAATGTGCGAATCGATTTAAGTTTATTGTCATGAATTGACTTAAAACGGTTACCCCGGAGCGGTCGTTTGAGTTTACTGAACAGTCAGAAGTCACATGGAGCTAAATCAGGTGAATACGGTGTGTGTGCAACAATATTGACGGACTTTCTGGCGAAAAACCTACGAACCTAGCCTAAATCAATGCAGTGTGCGACGGAGCTTTATCGTGATGTAAGAACCAAGAGTGGTCAGCCTATAATTCCGGCATCTTCTTACGAATAGCTTCACGTAAACGGCGCATAACACTTCCTTGTTGACAGTTTGGCCGGTCGAAAGGAATTCGGAGTGCACCACACCTTTTTTGACTTGCTTCGACGTGTTTATTTTCGGTTTCGGCTGGCCTTTGGCACGATATTCGGCCGATTGATCGTCTTTTTCCAGGTCGTAAGCCTAGATCCAAGACTCATCGTTAATTCGTTGCATGACATCCTGTTTTTCAAGAAAATTGAGTGATTTTAGAACCAACCGTGCTTTCACTTTTCTTAGCACCAAATTTTTTTTATACCATTTACCCATTGAAAATGGGTAAAAAATGGTATATTAACTTTGTGCAAATGTATGTAACAGGCAGAAGGAGGCGTGGCAGACCATACAAAGTATATATATTCTTGATCAGCATCAATAGCCGAGTCGATTTGGTTATGTCCGTCTGTCTGTCCGTCTGTCCGACTGTCCGGCTGTCCGTCTGTATGAACACACAGATCTCAGCTATTAAAAGAGCTAGAGGCACCAGACTTGGTGGGAGTGTGCGTGTATTCAATACACACAAGAAGTTTATTTCAAACTTGATGTGCCACGCCCACCGCCTCCGCAAATCGATAAATGCGTATTTCGATTTTTTCCAAATAATTCAATAACGAAAAGAGATAAACGCACCAAATTTGGTAGGGGGTTGTCTTGCGACATTATGCAAAAGTTGGATTTAAGACTTTTGGATGCCACGCCCACCGCCTCTAAAAAACACATTTTTATAGTTTAAAAGAACACTAGAAAAGCTAGAAGCACCAAATTTGAAAGTAAGGTGCCTGGTAACATTACGGAGAATGCAGAATTTCAACTTTTGGATGCCACGCCTACCGCCCCCAAAAATCGATTTTGTAAATTTAAATCCGATCGGACAATAAACACAGAAGTTATAGGCACGAGAAGTTTCGCTCACAGCAGTAGAGGCCCGACGCCGACGCCGACGCCGACTGCGCACGCATAGTCGTCGTGTAGTCAGTGTGCAGTCGGCATGTGCCATTAGCGTCAATGCATGTGAATTTGTCCTCGAAAATATGCGATGCGTTGTTATTCGCCGAATAAAAGTAATTAATATTAAGAATTAGTTTTTAACAGCGAAAGGTAAATGGTATCTTACTGTCGAGTGCACTCGACTGTAGCTTTCTTCACTTGTTTAAAATGGGTTTCTTGGTGCTCGAGATTTTATTGACGTGTTAATCATCAGTTGATGAGGTTGGCCGTTCTGGACGTGGTTTATCGTCAACGCGTTCTCGACCCTCTTAAAACGATTTGTACCACTTGCTCGATTTCACTCATGGTAAAAATCGCCGATTGCACTTTTTGTATTTCATAAAGACAAGCGTATACTGAACACTAATGCTTATTTTGATGTGACATTTGGCACAGATGTCATTGACAATATTACCAGCCTCGAAAAAAATATTTCGACAAATGGGTTTCCGCACGAGATTTAAATTAAAAAGTCTTACTATTGTTAGCCCACAGTGGTAAAGCTATATTACTATATAGCTAAGGTTTCTAAAGAAAGAAAGATTTATAGAAAAAGCTACAAGCGCAAGAGACGCCAAATTTGAGATGACGGTTTCTTTACATTTTCCGTAGATCAAAGTTTGGGTTTCTTTAACAACACGCCCACTGTCCCCAAATAAAATGTTGTTTTATTTTTTACTTCATTAATTGTTGATGTGTCTTTTAAATTTTTTTTAAAAAGTTTTAAATCACAGGATATATAGAATCTATGATGCACCGTAATAAACCCGACTCAATTCTGGACGGGATGGCCAGTAGTGACGAAAAATGAATCACATATGACAACACCAAGCATAAAAGATCCTACTCAAAACACGGTGAGTTGTCTCAAACGGTGGGAACGCCAGCCTCGTAAAGTTTTACTAAGTGTATGGTGGGATATCAGAGGAATTATCCATTATGAATTGCTGCCCTATGGCCAAACCATCAATTCTGACCTCTACTGTCAACAACGGGAGCTTGGTTGGGAAGTCTTAATGCAGCCACCTTATAGTACTGACTTCAAAGAAGGCTTGTGAAAATCGAATCGCTGAGCTTTTTGCAATAATCTAAATTTCCAACAAAATGGTAGCAAATAATCAAAGAAATCGAAACAAATAACACTTAAATCGGACAATGAAAACTATGTTAGAATAATCGTTAAATTTCAATAATGAAACCGGCATGTCATTACCAAACAACCTCATATGTAATATATTTGCTAAATCAATCCGACAATTTCAATAGCATATTTCAGATTTATGATATCGGCGATCAGTATATCCTATAGATATTGACTGATCGGAAAAAAGAATTTAATCAGTGGAAAAATAGGCCTGACAACCCCCAACACACATTAATCAGACGATTATGTGATCTGTTAGCAACCTTTGGGACGACAAAAAATACCTAAAAAACTAAAAAATGTTTACTCACTGCACGTTATTATATATTATATATACTTGCAAACACTGTTTACTTACGCCAATGGGAAATAAGTCGGAAGTGCATATGCATCCATTCCGTTCGTGATTATGATTTGTTACTATAAATTATGACAATTAAAAATCTGCCAATTCTTCTCGAACAGCTTCATGTTTTCCAGGTCATTGTATTTAAGCAAGATTGTCAATTATTGTTTTTATATTTTTTGTAAACTTCATATACGTGAACATGTAAATATATATTTGTATTTCGAGAATCTAGAAGCTCGCGATAACAAAACTTATTACCAATATCATATTTTTAGCACTTGTTTTATCGCTCTTTTAAATAAACTTTACAATACACAAAAAAGCGTTTGCTAGCTTTATATTAAATATATATATTAAATAAATATTGGAGACCACTTTTAATCTTAATAGTCATCTCTAGACGGCAAATTTAACAATTCGGTGTGACAAACTGAATAATCACATAGTCGGAGGTGACGGTGACGGCTTCGGCAGCGGCGTCTTGATGCGCTGTTTATTCCGAACGAACTGAACGACGGCAGATATTGCAATGCCTCACATACTTTAGCTGGAGCACAGCTCAGGCACACGAATACTCATGCTTGAAGACAATAAAAACAGATACTGCTACACAAACTCATACACATACCGAAACAGATACCACGCCGCCATAGACACACTAGTGCACCCAGATCTCTCGCTCTCTCTCTCTCTCTCTCTCTCTCTCTCTCTCTCTCTCTCTTTCGCTCTCTGGCTGTCTGTGCTCACTCACTTTACGCTGCCTCCACTCTCTTCGGATGAAGGCGGGCAGATCGAAGATGGCCATGTCAAAGGCTCGTGATCACATGCTCTAGAGACGTGTTTCTGCAGAATCAGTGCTGCCAAGAAAAGGTATATATGGGAAGAATGCACGAAAGAGTTTCAAGTTTACAATTAACTTGATAAATTTCAGTTTAAATGAAACATTTTTTCGTTTAACCAAACAAGTTTTTGCTTGAACTTTCTTGTTAAATAGTAACGAAGAAAACAGTTTACAACATCTTTTTTACATACTCACTAAAGAAAGTCGGTAAATGCCAGTAATTTCCATTTTCAACAGACCGATTCAATGGAAAATATAATATCCTATTGAAAACATTGGTTACCCAAGTTATGGCTTACGCTTGCCTACACTTACATGGTACATTATTTGTTTGCATACATTCCTACAGCAGGTACATATTTATACATGTATGTTATAGTGGAACGTTTAAAAGGGAATGCCTGGGGCCAAATTAAATGCGATGTAGGGAGGTTGACACTTTCTTGAAAAATAACAAAAATCGGTCTTTAGGTTCTATGGCAGCTATTCGATTTTAGATAGCATCTATTTTGTTTTTTACATTGTGCAGGAAAAAGTGTAAAAAGATACATCAAGATACATAGCTTCAGGACTGAGAGACTAATTTACATTAACACAGTCAGATATATGAACAGCACTTCTTCGCATGTCAATCATGTAAACAAATTATTATAACAAATATCAAAATTTCTGTTTCACGTAATTGGCCTTAAAAGCTGTGTTGTTTGTTTGAGTAAAAAAGCGAAATAGGCAGCTCTGATCATAACTGACAAAGCTTGAGTCTGCATATCTCTTTCTGTCTCTCTTTCTCTCTCTCTCTCTCTCGCTGACTACCTACTATATTTAGGCATGCACACATGTATATTTCTCGATCCAACTTTGACAACATGCTACTTGTTATGCAGCAAACGTACACTGACGATCTTTTAGGCGCACCCACATTACATCTCCAGAGCGCTCTCTTATGTTCGCTCCATCTCATTCCCTCCCACTTTCTGTTGAACACACTGCTCAGAACTGTTGCTCTTGCACGCTGTTTCTCTCTCTCACTCAATGTCTCTCTTAGTTCTATGAAGCCTCGTACACTGTAGACACACATTAACACACATACATGAATACATATTTAGTTATGTACATGCAGAGACATATGAGGGCTCAATTAATGCAACAAAACTCATATATACTATATTATATAAATATGTATAACTTGGGCAACCAACGTTTTTAATTGCACATTCCAATTTCCACAAATTCAGATTCCTATATACTACAGATTCTATATTAGGAGCGATCGAAGGATATCCGCGTTATAATTTATCGGGTTTAATTTATATAATTTTCAAATTAACAAATTGCAAGAGCCTTCATGTCAAATGTACGATATGCAAGTATGTAACCGAAACAAAATTTAGCAATTGGAAACGAAGAGACATTTAAATTTTGAAAATATTGTCATAGCACGTTTACGATTATGATTGCAAGAATAATTTCAATTGTAATTGAACAAACTTCGTTAGGTGCATTAAGGTGCAATTATTTTTGTAAATAATTTCCTGCTTCGTGATGTGTAGAATATTTTGAATTTGACTTTATATATAGAATGAAACGTTGCCAAAAGGCTATTATTTCAATATGTTTCATCTTATTGCTCCTTTCGTAATTTTATACCACACATTACTAGGTATACCATACATTACCAAAATGTAGAAGATTTTTACGCAAACACACAATATACAATGTAATTTGAAATTATTTAAAAACAAGAAAGATTCGTTATCTTTGGCGTACAGGAGGTTGTATACCTGCAACCACTTGCACAAGTTATATTGCCATTGTTCCTTCAGTTGATATAGGTTCAACTTAGATTCAGATTTATTAATATAATATTATATTTATTAGAATTTACTATTGAGTCGTGAGTTGCAAAAGTTTAGCTAGCTTGCTAGTATCCCTCTCTTTCTTGTTAACGTATCCGAAATCTATGTTTAATATCTCTTTTGCATTACTTTAAGACTGGATATCAATGTACACACATAGATATAGTGTACGATATCTTGGAAACAAACAAATAAATCTTATGTAACCTCCGGAAGATTATGTTTTTATACATTATAATAAACTTTTTGTAAATGTATGTAGCTGCCAGAAATACAAAAACTATAAAAAATTATAAATACGAGGTAGGTATGACTGTGAGAATATGCGATGTTGCGACTTTGTCGCAGAGAAGTATTTAATATTAATAATTGATTTGCATAGTCCAAAGGGTAAATAATTCACTCGATAGTAGCTTTCTTTACTTGTTCCTATTAAGTATTGTGGGATGTTAAAAACACATTTAATAAAAAAAATATAAAAATAATTTGGCTAAATAAAGTAAATACAAATGAACCGCAGTACATGTACAGTATATGTTGCAGATTCAATGGACGTAAGCAAACAAACAGATTGTGTCGTTGCATCCGTAGGTGTAAATGTAGCATGAGTGTGAGTGAAGTACCTGATGCAGACATATAGCATTTGTCAAGGCGAAGGTAGTTAGGAGCGGGACAAGCCTTCGGCAACCTGTGGCGTGCCACACTGCTTGATCAGTCGGACTGGTCGGACCAGGCCAAATCTCTTCTGAACGAGGTGAGGAGAGAGCACAGCGGAACTGATGATGCTGATGGTGCTGCGCACTGTCTTTATACCATGCACATATTAAAAATATACAAATAGTATATTACCTTTGTCGAAATGCACGTAACAAAATGGCAAAAATTAACCGTGGCGACCATGTTGGGTACCTTTAAACATCACACAAAAAGTATTGTAAATTTTTAAATTTTATAAACAAATCCAAAATGACCAAATCCTCTTCCTCCGAAATATAAACTTCTTGCCGAATTCTATGCTTCCAGCTCTACAGCTGGACAGCTATACAGCGCCACAAGAAGAATTATCAAAATAGAAACTTTACATTAAAGCATGCAGTTCATTGGATTTTTAATGTATTTTGAAAAATAAGTAGAGGAAGCTACAGTCGAGCTTACTCGACGCTAAGATACCATTTACCTTTGGATGTTCAAAAATAATTCCTTATATTAAATTCTTTTATTTGACAAATTTACAATAGCGCATTACATCTTTTCACAGTTAAACGCATATGAAGTTACGCTACACGCACATGCCGACTCTGACTCTCTCTCTGACTGTATGTGTTTATACTTATTATATATGTATACAGCAACTATACAACTATACACAATATACAACAATATTACATACGTAGTGAACGTTTATTAGACAAAAGAATTACTTAGTTTACCTGATCGGCAGCACTGAGCCGTTATGGTCATGGATATTTTTGTAAAACTATTGTATGAGCTAGAGATTCTATTTAATACGCATTAGTGACTCCCACCGCCTCAAAAATTCGTAAAGAAATATTTTAAATTTAAACTCAAAAATATAACTTATTCGTTACATTGTTCCGCTTTCGCAGTTTGTAGTTTTATCTGCAAATTGCATCAAACAAAGAAATCCACGGCCAAAATAAAGGTGAACGGTATCTAACTGCAGGTGCATTCGACTGTTGTTTTCTTAGCTTGTTTCCATTATGTATGTTTCTTTGTAATTTAACGTCTTATTCAAGTCATCCCAAATTTTTTATACACTATGAAAGATGCTATAGCTGTGACCTGCCCGCCTGTCTGCTTGCCTGCCCGCCTACCTGCCTGTTTGCTTGCCTTCCCGCCAAGCCCAGCTTGCTGCCTGCCGGTCCGGCCAGTGACTGTGAATACGAAGCATTCAGTCAGTCACACTCACACTTGTGCGCATTCGCTGTATTTAACAAGGCGACTTCTGTCGGTTCTCAGAAACGACATTAAACTATATACATATGTACACACACATGTGTAAATATATTTGTATGAGTATATTTTAGGTCTTGCATCAGTAGTTGAATCCCCATTCCGCCCTCAAAAAGCATGCATATATACATACATATGTATAAAGGAATGTGTGTTTATCTATACATACAGAAGTATAGTATGTATGCTTATACAAATACATATAAAGGATGTACGTGGGGAACGTGCACATCTGGGAATACAATACAGCATGTATTTATGTAAAAATGGATGTGCATCATAGATACATTTGCTTTTTTAGGAGGCAACACACTTGCATGCTGGTGTAATAAACTACATTCCTTTTCATTACTATTCACCAGTTAAGGACCAGATCATTTCCAATTTATTAAAGTAGCCGGAATGGCAAGTCAAGACAAACACATTAAACGTAATACTAAACAGTTTGTAAAATTTTGATTTCACACATATTATTCCAAGCATATAATTTTCCAGTTGAATTAATTTAATAGAAGAAACCATCGATCTGCAATCTGTTATTATATTGTTTGCTTGGCAATCGTTAATGTACTATAAGTGCGAAATACAATCCTCAATTTCAATGCATCAATATTAAAATGCCAAAGTCGGTAGTTATGCTTACAATTTGTATACCATTTACCCATTAAAAATAGGGGAAAATGGTATATTGGTTTTGACCAAAAGGATGCGTTGTGTTCGCTGTAAACGATTCGTTCATAAGCGGACAGACACACAGATACACATAGCCATTCATGACAATAACATTATATATACATATGTATACTTAGTTTTCTCAGTTGCTCCTCTTGCCTGTTATTTCCTTAGTTACACTTACACATACATAGCTAAATTGCCATTTTGATCTATTTAAAACAAGTGAAGAAAACTACAGTCGAGTGCACTCGACAGTAAGATACCATTGGCTGTTAAAAATAATTCTTATATTAATTACTTCTATTCGGCGAACTAACAACGCATCGCATATTTTCGTAGTCAAATACACATGTATTGACGCTATTGGCACACGCCGACTGCACGCTGACTGCACTATGACTGTGCTTGCGCAGTCGGCTTCTACTTAGGGTCTGGTGTTGTATGTATATTGTTATTGAGTTATTTCCAATAAATCGAAAAACGCATTCATCGATTTGCGGAGGCGGTGAGCGTGTCACATAAAGGTTGAAATAAACTTCTAGTGCCTCGATCTATTCTACGCCCTCTACAGCTCCATTTGGATTAGAAGCTTGTAGGGTATATAACTTTGTATTGCAAATTTTAGCGCCTAAACCTTCCGTGTTTATTGGTCGATCGGGTTTTAATTTACAGGGTAGATCAGTATAATTGTCAGCTACAAGAGTGTCCAAAAAAGTTTTTATACATAAAACTTGTTTTATAGGGGCAATGGGTGTGGAATCTAGCATCTATACTTTCTCACCAAAGTTGATTCTTTAAGCTTTTATCATAACGGCGGTAATTCCATTTTCGAATTGCGGAAGCGGTGGGCCACGCCCACATTGATACTGTTCAAGATATATATATTTTTAAGGGTCTGCCACATCTCCTTCAGCCTGTTACATACATTTTAAAAAAGTTAATATATCATTTTTTACACATTTTCAATAAGTAAATGGTATAAAAATACTACGTTGAAATAATATGACAAAAAAAATGTTGTTACTTTTCTACTTTTTTATAATTTGATAAATTCGTCTAATAAGAGTCGTGGACATACACATTTGAAAATTCTGCACTCTGCGAAATGCTACAAATTTGAAGCATTTCCCTGTAATTACAATTGTGTAGTTAGCAAGAAATCGAAACTC
Source organism: Zaprionus bogoriensis (assembly GCA_035046045.1). Classification (NCBI taxonomy): domain Eukaryota; kingdom Metazoa; phylum Arthropoda; class Insecta; order Diptera; family Drosophilidae; genus Zaprionus; species Zaprionus bogoriensis. The sequence goes on from JAWNOI010000221.1 coordinate 547,799, forward strand.
CCTACTTTTAAAAAAACATATTCACAAATTTAATTTGGGTAAATGATATAAAAAGCAGAAACCCCAATTTAATATCAGAAAATCCACAGTGCCTGCTTTCCAGATTTAAAGAAAATCAGATGGAGTTGGCAGCACTGCTTTTAGTGAAGCTACCAGCGATGCCAAAGTATGTGTGAGTAATTTTCGTAGCTTATGTGTATGGGTAAAGCTATATATATGTATGCATGTATATACAAGCATATATCAAAATATATTCATTGAATGCTGTCTTGGTGAAGAAACTGGATTTGAGAGCCGGAGCCACCGCAGCTATCAAACTGACCAGCTCTGCCGACTTCTCTGTTTCTTCTCATCTCCAATCTACTCAATAATTAAGCCCTTAAAAAGGCTTTGAGTCAGACTCTTACCGCATTGGAAATAAAGTCATTTGGCTGCCTGCCTTCTGCGCTTTTCAATTACAATAGGCGGAACACGGAAAAAGAGTAGGAAAGTGTAGACAGCTTGATGGCGGCCATGTTTTCTATGTAAAATATATATTTATATTCATATTCATTATCGATCGGTTTATAAGCATTAAAACTGTATTAAGCTTATAAATATACATATAAAAGTAGTAGCAGGGAAGGAAAATGGATGATGTCTTCACTCTCCTACACTTTTTCCGTGTTCCGCCTATTAAGACTGAACAACGCAGGAGATAGGCAGCCAAATGACTTCATTTCCAATGCGGTAAGAGTCTGATTCAAAGCCATTTTAAGGGCTTAATTAGTGAGTAGATTGGGTATGAGAAAAGAAGAGTAGTCAGCGAAATTAGTCAGCTTGATAGCGGCGTTGGCTCTGACTGTCAAAGTCAGTTTTTTCCCCAGATATTCAATGAATTCAATGATATATATACATATTTAAACATAGCTATACCATATATACATACATACTATACTATATATACATACATACTTCGGCATCTCTGGTAGCTTCGGTAAAAGCAGTGTCGTCAACTCCGACTGTTTTCCGTCAAATATGGAAATCTAGAACTCTGGATTGTCAAAAATGACATTAGTTTTTCCGTTTCTTTAGCCATTCCTTATACCGTTAACTCATTGAAAATAGTTAACAATTTTCATTTTTGCTTTGTGCAAGTCTAACTTAATATTATATATAACTGGCAAGAGAAGGCCCAATCAAATTATGCCTTGGATTATCATAAATAGCCGAGTCGGACGCTATTTGTACCTGTCTGTCTTATGTACAAGTCGTTTCCAGCTTACGCAAGTGCTAAAATTCCATATTATTGTTTTTTTTTAGGTAACCACAGCTACCGCCTACAAATTTAATATTTTAAATTTCAGTCAGTTTAATGAAAATCATTGCAGTATAGTTATAGCTATTAAAGACTATTTGTAAATATTGGAATCATCGAACAACAAGCACATAAGTTATAGGATGACTAGATGATGACTTGATTATTCACAAGGGCAACGTGATTATTAATGTTTCGAATTGAAAAAATTATAAAGGTTTTTACATTATATTTCTTTCAAAATACTAAAACTAATAATCCGATATTATTCAATAAGTAATTTGCAATATGTAAGTGGTATAATAATGTATATGAAAATGTATTTTCAAAGTAAGCTCTCAAATTAGTTCTGGTTCTTATGTAGTCTTCATATATAGTTTATTTTGATATACTACCATCAAACTGAACCATCAAATGCTGAATCTTCCGGAATACAAATTTCAATAAAAACAGCATTTAAAAAGTTACAGCAGTACAAATTCCCAATACACATCGACCAAATATGATTTAGCCTCAAATAATAGCCACGGCAACAAATTTTGATATACTACTATCAAACTGATTCAAACTGCATCAAATCACACAACAGACATAAATGATTTTGATAAAAACTGCATTCAAAAAGTCACAGCTGGGCAAATTCATATGCAGGACACATATATGAAGCTTACATATGAGTTGTTGCTCGCATCCATAGAAATTTAGTCTTCTTTTTGTCCGTAACATTATGGAAATGTTTAAATTAATAAACGTTCTTTCGGTTTTAATAGATTAAAAAAGTATCGATAATCCATCGCTTAGTGAACTTGTGCTGAAGGATGTAAGAATAAGTTAAACTCCCTAATCAATGTACTTACATGCTATCGTGACACCCGTTACTCAAGACAAATCAAGTGAAGAAAGCTACAGTCGAGTGCACTCGACCATTTACCTTTGGCTGTTAAAATATAATTCTTTTTACTAATTACTTTTATTTGGCGAACTAATAACAACGCATCGCATATTTTCGAAGTCAAATACGCATGCATTGACGCTAATGACACATGCCGACTGCGCGCTGACTACACGACGACTGTGCGTTCGCAGTCGCCGTCAGTGTCGGCACTCTGCTGCTGTAAGGGAAACTTCTCGCGCCTATAACTTCTGTGCTTATTGTCCGATCAGAATTATTTAACTATAGGGTTGGTCGATTTTATTATTATATACAATACCACGGTGGGCGTGGTATCCAAAATTAGAAAATTTACTTTAATACTAAATTAGGTGCATCTAGCTTTTATAGTGTCCTTATAATTCGAAAAAATCGATTTATAGGTACGGTGGGCGTGGCATCCAAAAGTTCACCATCCCACCAAGTTTAATGCTTTTATTTCTTATTGTTATTGAATTTTTTGCAAAAAATCGAAAAACGCATTTATCGATTTGCGAAGGCGTGGCACATAACGTTTGAAATAAACTTCATAATGTGTATTGATATACGCACACTCCTACCAAGTCTGGTGTCTCTAGCTCTTTTAAAAGCTGAGATCTGTGTGTTCTTACAGACGGACAGACAGAGGGACATGACCATGACATGACCATCGACTCTGCTATTGATTCTGATCAAGAATATATATACTTTGTGTGGTCTGCCACGCCTCCTTGTCACTTGTTACATACATTTTCACAAAGTAAATATATCATTTTATATGGTATGCGGTAAATGGTAAAAAAAGATATTATTATTTATAAGGCCAAACGCATTGACTGTTGCGTGCCCGTACTATGAGATCCCACATCCGACTATGCTTTGGCTTTGTGTGTTCTGTATGTCTAAATTTGTGTGTATTATGCCCTTTATCTAAATACACATACATTCACATGGGTCATATAATCATCGGATCATATAATCATCGACATCAGCCCTCCTTAATTACACATGTGTAAATGAATACATATGATACATATAGTATGTACATATATTCAAACTGTATTCATAGATTTGTGTACATGTGTGTATGTCTTCGTATTGGCATTTTTATAACAATACATAGAGACATGCTTTTGCATATGTATTAGAATATAAGCAAGGATATGTGTTCGATTGAGTGTTTGTTTCAATTTGAAATATGATAGCGTATGCAGAAATTCGTAATATTTTGTTTATTTTCATTGAAAATGTGCTTTGTTCAAATATATGTAACAGGCAAAGTATATATACAGAAATTTTTTTCCGATTACATATTCTTACAGTCCGATCGGACAATGCACTGCAACGTTCGCAGAGGGCCGTCGGTGCATAAGATTGCATGTGTGGGAGCGAGAAAGGAATAATGTTAATATTGTTAATTCGTTAACACTAGTTTTTTTTTTATTAATTCTTACCCATTGATAATGGGTTAAAGTGGTATAATAGCTTTGTACAAATGTACATATATAACAGGCATAAGGAGGCGCGACAGACCAAACTAAGTATATACATATATATTCTTGATGTCCATCAGTAGCCAAGTTTGGATTTTAAACTTTTGGATGAGTCCACTCGACTGTGTTTTTAGCTTCTTGTTATTTATAATTTATTTGAAACTAGAATCTGTCAAACTAATATGGGATCTATCGTTAAGTGTAATTTCCAATTTATTAAAATATTGAATTCGTAATACTTTATACTAGCATTAATAATAAAAAAAATCTTTAGATTGAAGGAGGCATGGCTAGTTCACCATGCAAAAGTATGGCTGAGTCGATTTAACCATGTTCGTTTGTTGTCCGTCTGTTAGGAAACAAAAGCCTTAATATTATAAGAGCTAGCGACACAAAATTTTACATGCTTCAATGCCATGGACACTTTCCGAGAAACTTTATATTTTTATCAACAAAAAACGCGGAACTTATTGGCCTTTAGGCTGCCTAAGGATAAAAAATATCTAACCCAAATAAATATATTTAGATATACATATATTATTGATTTGCCTAGATTTGAGTAGGAAATGTTATTCTTGAACCGTCAATTGTTCTTGCAGTAACGTCCTGATACATTTGCAGCCTTTATATATATACTCACATATGTATTTAACCTAAACTGGCACACGTATCACTCTACTAATGAAGACATTCCACAGCGTGCCAGCTCGATGAAGCATTCGACTATAATAGAGAGAAACAAAAGCCTACAAACCGGTCCAATCCAACTCAATTTGTGTATCTGTGTGTGAGCGTATGTGTATGTGTTTGAGAATTAAGATTGCTTATTCACCCAACAAACCAAATATTTGAAGATAATTTCTGAAGTAAGTCTACAAAATTTGGATACACTGAATGACATAATTAAATGTATCTTAAAATTAGAAGAAAATGTTATTGATACATACGACCAAAATTGAATATCGTATTTAAATTCTTTAAAATATAATACAATTATCATCTTGTAATTCATATGATATAATGATCTGATTGGATTATTACGTCATACATTTTTGTCCTTTTATACGAAAACTCACAATTGTACCGAAAGTTTCTATGGCAACTATATGTTATAGTAATCGGGGTTTCATTAAATAGGGACAAAACACATATTATTTTACAAGCTCGATGTTGTGAGTTTGTTACAATATTCCCAAAATTAACACAAATCGGCAGAGATTCTATGACACCTATATGATATATCGATCCAATCAGACTTGTTCCGATTTATTTACAGCAAGAAGAAGATATATTCAAAACTGAGACACTAGCTTGCAACAGACGGACATCGAATCGGCTGGTCAATAATATATACCTTACATCCTTCTGGTTAAAAATGATCATAGTGTATAAATAAGAGTTTGCTTCATAATATCAATACGTTCATTTCTCAGTGTGTGCTTACGCACATATTAGTGTGTATGTACGTTATTTGTGCGTGATAACGAGTATTCGATTCTCTGCTAATCGAGTTCTACGAAATTTTCAGAGCACAAACAGGTTGCAAAGGAGGAGTTTCGATAATGAAAGACAAAATGGCGAACTGGGTATAAATACACATTTAAAACACGGTTTTCGAAAAGTATGAAACTACTTCATTGGCTATTATTGAATCTGTCTTAAAAATGGAAAAGAAATCAAATACTGAATATTAATTAAAACATGAAAATTAACTTCTTGCGACCTAGATATCCTCGTGTTAAATTTGTAGTTAAACTAAAATACATTGGTTATTGGCACTATAGGCTTGCATGTAATATTTGATAGTAAAATATTATTAATACGTCTGTTGCATAGCAAACTGGTCTCTCTTCTTTATTCTGTACGCTTCAAGTAAACCGCAATGAGCCAGCTCGGACATATACATATATTATGGAAATATATTGTATAATGTCTATAAAACCTATCGACAGATTTTTGTTATTTTTCGCAACCAAACTCTTCCCATCTTATTTTCCTAGTGCTCCTCACTTAACTCTACAATTTTCTTCGAAATTGGTTTATTATTTATTTCTGCCAAAGGAAAAATAAATTTTCGTTCGAAAACACGAATAATGTAACAAGCCCTATCTTCGGCAACCAACTTTATTAGGTATGTATATCTATGCTTCTGTACGAGAGATCGAAATGAAAATAACAAATTTCAATATTATATTGGATATTACGCCCGAATTTGAAAACAGTACTCTGCAACCTTTTATGCATTACCTGCATTATAAGTAGGTAAATATATAAATTAAAAGGCTGACATTACCGCCATCCAGGAAATGAGATGGACAGGACAAGGTTGCTCCAAGCGAGCAAATTGCGATATCTACTACAGCTGCCATGCGGAGAGGCGCGAATTTGGATGCGGATTTGTAGTAAGCCGGAGACTTCGCCACCACGTCTCCAATTTCACTCCAGTGAGTGAACGGCTGGCTACAATCCGCGTCAAAGCTAGATTTCTCAATCTTAGCATAATTTGCGCGCACGCCCCGACGGAGGAGAAGGACGATGCTGTTAAGGATGCGTTCTACGCGAGACTCGAGGACACGTACGACCGCTGCCCAAACCACGACGTGAAGATCATCCTCGGGGACTTCAACGCAAAGGTGGGGCGCGAACGCATCTTTGACCGCACCGTCGGTCAATTCAGCCTCCATGAGACCACCTCGAACAATGGTTTCAGGCTGATTGACTTCGCCGCGGCGCGAAACATGGTAGTGAGTAGTACCAGATTTCAACACCTCGACATCCACAAGGCCACATGGCTGTCCCCTGATCAAAAAACGCGCAACCAGATTGATCACGTTGTGATAGACGGAAGGCATGCCTCAAGCGTGATGGACGTGCGTACGTTTCGTGGAGTCAATATAGACTCGGACCACTATCTTGTCGCAGCCAAGATACGCATGCGGCTATGCCGTGCGAAAAACATACGCCCCATCACGCAACGAAAGCTTGACGTCACTAAGCTGCGATCACAACGGACAGCAATGGCCTACTCCACTCACCTCTCGGAACTGCTCCTCCAACCTTCCCCTCACCCTGTTGACGCTGGCGGACTCTGGGCGCACATATCCCACTCCATGCGAGCTGCTGCTGAAACAGCCATTGGGTTCAAGCGCCCTCCCACACGGAACCAATGGTATGACGAGGAGTGTCGCGTCGCAGCTGCGGCAAAAAACGCCGCCTACAGAAAAAAGCTGCAGTCTGGCGTAACGCGAGCCACGTGTGAACGTTACAGGGAGAAAAGGAAGGAAGAGAGGCGACTTTTCAGACGGAAAAAGCGGGAGCAAGAAAAGCGAGAGTGCGAGGAACTTGAGGTGTTGCAAGACAGGAATGATGCTCGAAAATTTTACCAACAAGTCAACCGTCTGACACAAGGTTTCAAGACCGGAGCATCAAACTGTCGAGACGATAATGGAAATCTGGCTACAGATACGCAGTGCACGCTGAGGTTATGGAGGGCGAATTTCTCCAAGCTGCTAGCAGGCGATGACGGCACCAATCCCGCCGATGGAGGAAACAGCCCGATACCACCAATGAACGACAATGTGGATATACCACTACCTAGCCATGACGAGGTCCGAGTTGCGATTACGCGACTCAAAAACAACAAAGCAGCCGGTGCTGATGGACTGCCTGCAGAGTTGTTTAAGGCCGGCGGCGAAGAGCTGATAAGGTGCATGCATCAGCTCTTGTGCAAAATATGGCTAGAAGAAAGCATGCCCAACGATTGGAATCTCAGCGTCCTTTGTCCTGTACTGAAGAAAGGCGACCCGACGATATGTGCCAACTACCGGGGAATCAGCCTGATCACCATCTCATACAAGGTCCTGTCGAGCGTTATATGTGAACGACTGAAGCCGTATGCCAACACACTGATCGGACCTTATCAGTGCGGCTTCAGACCTGGTAAATCCACCATAGACCAGATCTTCACATTGCGCCAAATCCTGGAAAAAACCCACGAAAATGGAATTGACACACACCATCTTTTTGTCGATTACAAAGCTGCATTCGATAGCCCGACGAGGGGAAGCCTATATGCCACCATGTCTGAGTTCGGTATTCCTGCAAAGCTGATACGTCTTTGCAGGATGACATTGAGCAGCACCATCAGCTCTGTCAAGGTAGGAGCGAACCTCTCCGAACCTTTTAATACCGTTCGAGTATTCAGACAAGGCGACCCTCTGTCGTGCAACCTCTTCAACTTCGTTATGGAAGGGGTTCTGCGGAAAGCCGGTGTTCATCGATCTGGCACTATTTTTTATAAAGGTGTCCAGCTCCTTGCTTACGCCGATGACATTGACATCATTGGCCGTAGCAAGCGTGATGTCACTGCTGCATTCTCCGCTATCGAAAAGGAGTCAGCAAAAGTGGGTTTGGCGGTAAACGAGGGCAAGACGAAGTATATGCTGTCGACAAGCAGGGAGACGCGGCGCCTAGACTCCCATGTGGTAGCCGACAGCTATAACTTCGAAGTGGTCAAGGAGTTCACGTACCTTGGCACCGCCATTAACACCAAAAATGACGTCAGCCTGGAGATCAAGCGAAGAATCACACTTGCCAATAGGTGCTACTTTGGTCTGAGTAGGCAAATGTGCAATAGAGACCTCTCTCGCCGAACAAAACTAACACTCTACAAGACACTCATCCTACCCGTGCTCTTATATGGTGCAGAAGCATGGGTAATTTCACAGACGGATGCAGCAGCGCTTGGAGTGTTCGAGAGAAAGATTCTTCGCAAGATCTTCGGTCCCGTTCGGATTGGGGACGACTTTCGCATTCGAATGAACCACGAGCTGTACGAGTTGTACGATGACGTGGACGTGGTCCGGCGCATCACGATACAACGTCTGCGCTGGCTCGGCCACGTTGTGCGTATGGATGAAGAAGCTCCAGCTCAGAAGGTATTCGAAGCGAGGGTCGACTATGGGCGACGACGAAGGGGACGACCAAATCTCCGTTGGAAGGACCAAGTAGAGAAGGACCTTAGTCTACTGGGTATTTCCAATTGGAGGAGGCGCGCGAAGAGCAGAGGCGCCTGGAGGGAGACGCTGAGGTCGGCCAAAACCCGAAATGGGTTGTAGTGCCACCTAATAATAATAATAATAAATATATAAATATAAGGTTAATTGGTAATTTTTTGACCTTTATTGATTTTCGACTATTATTTTCACATTTTTCGATTTATGAACTATATGTAAAGTTGTCTTTGATTATTTGCTGCCGATGGTATTTTGTTTATGGCATTCCTGAAAAAGTCATTATTGCTATTTCCAAAAAAAACACTGCGATTCGATTTTTATTAGCCTTCTTTGAAGTCAATTTTTGCAAATCAAAAAAGGTTTGCATAACCAAAAAACAGATGATAATCGTTTGGTGAAATGTCTAGACGATAAGGTGATGACAAGTCACCAAAGATGTATGGGGCCTGGAGGTGCCATGCTGGAACACAATGCCCCTATGATTCACCATGGCTGGTCGCTTTTGTTCAAGTACAATCTTCAATAACTCCAGTTCTTGACAGTAGAGGTCAGAATTGATGATAAAGCCGATGGGCACTTCCTAATACACTTTCTAATAGATAATTGATCTTTCGGAGCTCTCTTTCCTGACTTTGCCACCGTTTAAGACGTTTAAGACACACCTATTTCGACCAGGATCTTTTACGATTGGTGCTTTCATATCTAATCAGTTTTTAATCGCCAGTGACCAACCGGTCCGAGAACGTAAAATATCTACGGATAGTTTCCGTGCTTAGTTGGAGCTCCTCTGCGGTGCTTCTAATAGTCAAATGACGATCTCGATTCACTAGTTCCTTGATTGTATACGTATCAACGGACACTGGCCGTCCGACGGACTTGGATGTTTCGGTGGCAAAATTACCACTTTGGAATCGCCTGAACCATTGTTTAGCTATTTGAATCGATAATATGTTGTCTCCAAAAATAGAAATTATCTGTCTGCGAGATTCAGCAGTACTTTTTCATCATCATCATCGATTAACCGATTCGATATAGCTGCCCGTATGTCTGTATGAACGACCAGAGCATAATTTCAACATAGACTTGTTCTTTCTTAGGAGACAACAAACAATTTATTCAAACCACTGAACAGTGCTTCAGGCGATTCCCAAGTCTGCCGGGCGACCAGTGCTCGCTGATACGTATAAAATCATACAAATAGCGAATCGAGATCGTCATTTGACTATTAGAAGCATTGCAGAGAGGCTCCAAGGAAGCTCGAAAACCGTCCATAGATATTTGAAAGCTCGATGTATGGATTATCATTTATCTCAAAAGAACCTTTTGGACCATGTTTCAATCCGCGAATATCTGATGCACCACAATAAACTAGACTCATTTCTGGATCTAACAACAACAAGGGTAAAAGATTCTGGTCGAAGCTCGCTAAGTCGTCTCAAACGGTAGCAAAGGAAATTGACGCCTAGGAAGCTAAGTGAATGGTGAAATATCTGGGAAATTATTCATTATAAAGTGCTGTGTCCTAACCATCAAGTCAGACCTCTACTTTCAACAACTAGAGCGATTGAAGATTGCAGTTGAACAGAAGCGAACAATCTTCGTAAATCATAATCGTGTTGCAGCATGTCACCACCAGGTCCCATATAACTTTGATGACTCATCACCAGCTACGGGGGCTTGATGGGGAAGTTTTGATACATCCACTTTATAGTTCAGACATTTCACCAAGCGATTACCATCTGTTTTTAACTTATTGAATAATTAAATAATAAGGACAATGACTTCAAAATTACAATAAATAATCCAAGACAACTGAACATAAATCAGTAATAACTATGTTAAAATAATCGTCAAAAATCAATAAAAAAAACAGGTATGTCATTACCAAACAACCTAATATTAAAACACTTTACAATTTATTTTAAGACTTTACTTGTTGGTTTATAAATTTAAACAAGGGAACGTGAGATGCATCTACAAATATCACCAAAAAAGGTCGACGCGAATCAAAATCTTGTAAAGGAATAAATTGCTAATCGAAAACAAAAATATCAAATTTTGAAAAAATATTCTTAATTCTGACCATGATTTTTTTTTTATAAATATACCCATGTTCATATACATATATTATACATATACATATCTTCTCTTGACTGAGACCAGTTAGAAATATGATCTTAGGTACAAACAAACAAATAACCGAAACGCTGAGCATAGTATAAACTTTCTAGTTCTTTTTTTCCCCATCCTTTTCGACTTCAGGATATTCCAATATGACTCCAGGCTCACAGGTAAAAATGGGGCAACAGAATGGGAACTGTGCTGTCTTGTTCGTCCTCTCAGTATCCAGCTTACATTTGTCGTTTGCCAAGGAAAGTGGTAGCGGTCCGCAGTCCTCTACAAGCTCCAAAAGCCTAAGTGAGTAATAGTTTTATTTATAATACAAGGATTGATATCTTAGCCATCTATGTTTTTCATACTTAGTTGAATTGTTCTCTTTTTGTACACAAGTTGAACGACCGCAGAAGGGCGTCAATTCCCAAGTCTTTCCCGGCTCCACAGTGGCACAGCGAGTCGACGCAAAACACATTCCCGGGAAATCTGATAAGCAGAATAATTGTAAATTAAAAAGTAATTAATAAATTTAAAAAAAAAGCTAATTAATGAAAAGCATTCTATTGAAATATTAACATAGTATTATACTTTCCAGGTGATCGAAATAACAAAACCGTACAATACCCAAATACATTCAAGACGTTTTTCAATCAACTCTCTCGTACTCTCCGTCCGCTCTTCTCTGCCTCAACTACCTTGTGCCAGAGAACCCAACAAGGCGAACTCGTCAGATTTCAAAGTAGCTGAAGCGAGTCGAGCTTATAAACTGGCTTTCGATTTCGCTATTCACCAGCACCACTCGCCCAAACTCGACTACAACACGTCGAACTACTTCAGTGAAACTGTCATAGCCGCAACTAGATACGTCTTTTTTATTCTGCGTGCTGTCGTCAAACTAACCTCTGAGCACATCAGCAGGGATCAAGCGTTTGTATATTTTGATTTCACCATCGTTTTTTGTAACTTCCTCGGCTTTTGCGGCCTTATCGGCGTGGCCACTGAAAGATGTTAGTAGTAGGGCGAACGTAAGGGCAGCAAAGCTCCAACTCAGTGTAGTCATTATTATTTTTTTGTTTTTTCAATTTTATCACGAATGCAAAAGATTTATATATATTTAGAAGGGAAAGAAGACAGATTAATGTAGATCGACGGTTCCGAAAGCCGTCCCAGAAACAGGTTCGTATCGAGCGAAAGTCAACAGTGAATTGAAACAGCCAGGCGCTACTTACCACTATTTATAGCCAAAACCGGGCTGTGACAAAGCCGAGCTTTGTGATTGACGCTGTTGGTGGATATAATAACTAACACATACACTCACACACACATGGCATACCAGTCTAGTAGTATATAATATAAGTAAATATTAAAATCAAGTAGTTCTGTTCCGATTTTATACTCTTTTTCAATTAATTGTATATATTCTCCTCCTTTAACTTTTTCTATTTCTGATATTAAATATATGATATGATGAATAAAAATAATAAATAATAATAATAATAAATATGATTTTATACGTATGTACATATGTATTTTTATCGTGCTTGCCTGTTTGTGAATCTATCCATCGCAGTTCATGTCTGTCTATGTCTCCTTTTTTGTCGTTTGTCTGTCTGTTAATAAATTTAAGATTCCACAACATACAAGGCTGATGTACCTCTATTTTAACCAAGAACCTTGGTTCAAGAACCTTTCAAGTAAAGCAAGCATTCAGTATATTCTTTTTTTCTTTGGGAACTCAAACCCAATGTCATATTGATATTTAAAAAAAGGTTAATTTTCATCCGATCGTTTCTATAAATTCTATGGCAGCTGTACGATTCATATCGTACAGAGGAAAGACGTAAGCGTAACAAGTTTCGTTAAGCCTTAAAAGAGACGGACGAACACAGATAGAATGGCTCATCAGTTGATGCTTATTTTACTGTGCCCCTTACATTTCCTCAAAATTTAATCAAAATGACTGTAAGTAAGCTAGCTGTATCATAGACACAAATTCAAAAATACTACTTCAGATCAATAAGTCCAACGGACATTCAAGTTATTGCTGTCAGAAACTATTCAAAATTCTGTAATGAATGACTTCTGTGTTCCGAACGGACGTCATAGGAGCGTATGTCAACAGTGCATATATGTATGTATGTATAAATATAACTGACTATACTTAATATTCGAGAATTCGATATCGATAACACCATAAAAACGGGTATGTCAACAACTCTAGGTAAGAAAATCAAATTAATTCTGAACATATTGACATTGATTTGAAAATTATCGATATACGTTGCCCGAAATCGTTCCACGTCAAAATAGTTATTATAATACAATAATCAATACAATACAATACAATAGTCAACTCTAATTCAGAACTCTGTTGTTAACTAATTTCAAATACATTTCAACTTGAATACGTTTTTAACCGCTAATAACATCTATTGCATATGCTTTAAATTGCAACTCTAAATAAAGAAATCAAGTGAATGCTCAATATATATATCGATATTAAGATGAAAATCATCGATAGAAGTTGCACTGAAATCGTTCCACGTCAATTTATTGACAAATTTTCTTCTGAGTAGTGTTGCTCATACTAAATAATTCGATCGGAAACCTTTAATCAGAGATGGGACTGACAATATCAAGCCTTTTGACGCGCCTGTTTGGCAAAAAACAAATGCGCATTCTAATGGGTACGTTCGCCTAAAGAAAAAACTGGCTACAGCAGCTGTCAGGGTAGTACACTGCTAAAATACACACATAATGGCGAATGCGTATGTATTGTGCACTGTGCTACATGGCCAACGTTCGACCCTTAGACGGTTTATCTAAGACATGAGATTATAGCTTTTCAATAAAAATGTAAATTAGTGCGAATCTATGTAAGGTAGAAGGAGGCGTGGCAAATCATTCTCTTTCACCATCAATTGATTAAAAGTAATTCAGATTGTGTTCTCTTGCGTAGTTGGACTGGACGCTGCGGGAAAAACGACAATATTGTACAAACTGAAACTGGGAGAAATCGTGACGACCATTCCGACCATTGGTTTCAATGTGGAGACTGTCGAGTATAAAAATATATGTTTTACCGTGTGGGATGTCGGCGGCCAAGACAAAATTCGACCTCTCTGGCGTCACTATTTCCAGAATACCCAAGGCTTGATATTCGTTGTCGACTCCAATGATCGCGATCGCATTGCCGAGGCAGAGAAGGAACTTCAAAACATGGTATGGTCAACATCAGAAACTTCTTCCTTTTAAATCAAGAAAATTACGCATCTCTTTTTCGTATTCAGCTTCAGGAAGATGAGTTGAGGGACGCTGTACTTTTGCTTTTTGCCAACAAACAGGATCTTCCAAATGCCATGAGTGCTGCTGAGCTGACTGACAAATTGCACCTCAATCAATTAAGGAACCGCCATGTACGTGTCAACTATTTTCGAACTTTTTTCGAGTTGATTATACATAACTTTTAACTCTTCAAGTGGTTCATTCAATCGACGTGTGCAACTCAGGGACATGGTTTATACGAAGGACTGGATTGGCTGTCGGCTGAACTGGCCAAGAAATGATGGCCAAACCGTCAACTGGATCGATTTGTTTTTTTTTTATATAATTGAAAACAATTCCTATTGATTAGAGCTCTAAATAAATATATGTGTATAAGTATTAAAAAACCTAAACTTTTTGTTAGAGGGTGTATAAATGTCAATTTTGATCATATAGAATTGTTTTCTAGGTATTGTAACAAATGTTTTCACTTCATATATTTTCCCCAAATATAACATTGCTGACTGACTATAAGAATGATCGGTCTGGGTATGAGTTTTTGAATGGAAGCTACACATAAAATTATATAGTAGTGAACCCAATCTAGAAAAAGAGAATTCTAACAACCTTATACATAGCTATAATATCTATTATATAAAAATGAATCGCAAAATGTGTTGGTAAGCGCATAACTCAACAACGCCTGAACCAATTTGGCCAAATTTTTTTTTAAATTGTTCGTTGAAGTTCAAGGTTTGTGTGCATGGCGAGAAAAATTAGAATTATTGCTGGGAAAACCGTTAAAATGGCCATTTTCTTTTTCCCATACAAATTTTCCGGGCCACTTCAAGTAACCTTTCACGAACACGTCAAAGTAAAACACACCTAAACACATTATTTGTAATACATAAACAGTCTACTTTTGCTCACCTAGCAGCAAGGTAGTTTTATTTATTTTAAAAATTTAAAATCCCTCGGCCACTAACCTGCGCGTTTCTTTTGTATTAGTTTCGATGTTGTTATCTACTTTTTATGACTTCAAGTCATATCAAAATTAAAAAAAAAAATGCCTGCCACCAAATCAACTGAGTTTGCTTTTGTCATGGATGGTTTTTTTATGGTTTTAAATTATAATTATTTCTGGATAAACCCTAAAAATAGCCATTCTCTTTTTCCCATACAAATTTTCCCGGCCACTTCAAGGAACCTTTGACGAACACGTCAAAGTAAAACACACCTATACACAGTTTACATAATAAATAGTTAGTCTAATTTTGTTCACCGAGCAATAAGGAACTTTAATTTATTTTAAAATAAATAAAAGTACCTTGCTGCTTGGTGAACAAAAGTAGACTGTTTATGTATTACAAATAATGTGTTTACGTGTGTTATACTTTGACGTGTTCGTCAAAGGTACCTTGAAAATAAAAATAAATAAATAAAATATTATAAGCAATAAATTTGATTATAAAATCTCTTAAAAAAATTTTCAAAAAATTCTTTTCAAAAATGTTATATATGGGAGAGGGATTGGGAGAGGGATTGGGAAAAGTATTGGGAGATGGACTGGCAAAGCAACTGGGAGAGCGACTGGGAGGACTGGGAGAGGGACTGGGAGAAGAACTTTGAGAGCGACTGGGAGAGGGACTGGGAGTGCGACTGGGAAAAGAATTCGGAGAGGGACTGGGAAAAGAATTCGGAGAGTTACTGGGAGAGGGAGAGGGACTGGGAGAGGGACTGGGAGAGGGATTGGGGAGAGGGATTGGGGAGAGGAACTGGGGAGAGCGACTGGGAGAGCGACTAAGGGAGGGACTGGAAAAGGGACTAGAAGAGGGACTGGGAGAACGACTGGGAGAAATATAGCCATCTGGTGGCGAAACGGAGTTCGCCGGGTTTGCTGTATGTTATAAATATACAAGATGTAAACATTGATTATACAGTCGATTTTCAAATATAAGATACATATACATATACAAGTGAACCGATCAACCGACGAATTATCATGGCACCCTGTATATATATATACATATCTATATCTTATATATATTTACGTGGGCTTATACAAGTACTTTTTTTTCTAACAAGAAGTTTAGTCAAATTTGAAATATAACTTTGACAATACGATGCCTGTGGTTCATAAGAATATATGGAGATAGATTTTGACTATTTCCAAGCTCGTTAAGTTCGTGAATGATGAATAAATCGAATAGTAACACAGTTCATTTTATATTTTCAAAATTAATAGTTACATATACAATCAAAAACTGGTAAAAACTCGAAACAAGCTAGATAAAAATGTACAAACAAAACAATGATATAATACGTAACATTTTTAGAGGATGTGTTTAGGTCAGCACACCGAGCACAAAGGTAACTTAGATAACTATCGTAAAATATATTGCAATTTACTGTTTAGTGAGCGCATATGGATGTGTGTTCTTTAAATCTACACATGGATAAGTACAAAATAGGTATTACAATTGGAATGCATTCGTATGGACCGTGCAAAAAATCAAATTATCAAACGCACATACATATACGCACTTTGTACATGGTGAGCAAAAACATATAACAATTGTGACATCTGTCAGAGTAAATACTTGTGTGTATTACCATCTAACTTGTTTAAATAATACTAAGCTATTGAATTGATTTCAATTATATTTCCCTTCGTCGTTGAACTCCTGCTTCTTTCTTTTTATTCTCTTCTTTTAAAGATTATCAATGTCCAATGCATCTGGGGATAGCAACATGGGTTCGCTATGCGAATCATCCACCAACGAGGACAGCGAATCATTAATGGCCACTGACAAATCCACCGAATGGTGTTGATCGTCGTCCACCATGCCACTTCCATGAGACCCATGTGATGAGCAAAGTAATGGATCGTGCCGGGCACTATCCACTGAACCACTGAGAATACTGAAAGCACCACCATTCTGTGCTCTCCCCCCCCTATGAGTATGATGATGATGACGCTGATAATGCTGTATGTGCTGCTGGCCTTGCTGATTGTGATGGTGGTGGTGGTGCAGTTGGATGCTTGTGCCATTAATTTTCACTATATCGCCTGCTCCATAAATCATAGATGCATCCGATGATGGGGAATGTGGGGCAGAGGACAACACTTGACTGCTATGCGAGGACAACATGGGATCACCACCCTGTACTGGATGCTTGCAATCCTCCATTAGCTCGTCAATATGGTTAAGTACTATGCCGGACAGCTGCGAATTAAATATAAAAAATCAGATCACTCTGAACAATTCTTTTAGAAAATATACATACCTTGCCTTCGACAACGCAGTCCATTGCTGGGGCAACCGTCGGACCACTTGACGTGGCTGTGGCCGATGCTGAGACAGATGATTTTGGACTAGAGCACTTATGATAGGAGATAGCGGATGCCGTTGGTGCCGATAAGGATGTTACAGTGTAGTCCGACAGCGGAATACCATGAGACTTGGCCTGAATTTCGAGTTCCTATGAGAGGTTTAAGTTGAAAAATTACGGAGGGATCTATTAGCAATATCTTACCCGTATTCGAGAGATAAGCTTGCGGTTCTGTATCTCCATTTGCCGTTGACGACTCTCATTTTGCCGCAGTCGTGATACTTCATGCTTTAAGCACTTTATATAATCGACAGAGCTTTTCAGTATGGTACCTTTGTTGGGACGTATATCTCGTACCACCTCATAGAAGGCTTCACTGCCTTTAGGAAGCAATGTGCCCAGTTCCTTGATTCGGTCATTTATATTAAATCGACGACGTCGTTCAACTGACATAAAAATAAGAAAATTAAAATAAAAACAATTTGTACTGGATTTCTAGAAAATCGTTAAATTATATCGATACCTATTTGGGGTTTACGTGAGGTTATCATCACATAATATTGATTAAGTAAAGTATTATTATATTTACAATTATCTGGCTATAACAAAACTTTGCTCAGTATACTCTAACATAGATTTCTATATTATGTCCTAAAACCATCGGACGAAAATTAAGATATTTAATTTCTGTTTATTCTGCAACTATACTCACTCATATTGTGGTTATCCTTTTTCTGTCGATCCTTGGCTAAGGCATTTATCTCAGCATCTGTTAAGTTTTGAGGTTCCTGCTTTATAGATAGTTCCGAGCTGAAGTTTTTATCAAAATCATACACATCATTTTGCAGAATATCGTCAAAGAGATCTTCCGCCTAGACACCAACAAATAAAATAAAGAGACAATATTCAGCAATGGTAGCCGTGGCATTCAAAATTGACAAGTAAAACAAGTAAAGAAAGCTACAATCGAGTAGATAACATTTCTTTTTGGCTGTAAAAAATATTAATTACTTTTATTCAGTGAACAACATCGCATATTTTTACAGTCAAAATGTATTGACGCTCTTGGCACACGCCGACTGCACGATGACTGTGCGTTTGAGTCGGCGCAAGCATTGACGACAGTTTTCTGCTGCTGTATGCCGATCGGATTTAAATTAATATTATAAGTAGCTACAATAATATCTACGAAAAAAATTTAACATTTCTACTTTTCCTATAATTCGACTTATAGATTTACAAAATCGATTTCATCCAACCTGAGATAGGCATGTGTGGTAGCGTCAATATATGCGAGATTGAACTTGATGAAATTTGATACACATATTTTTTACTGCTGAACGGAATAAGAATGACTGGACATACATTAGGTTGTCAAATAACTTCTTTCGCTTGCTCTTTATTCAATGCTTTATAAATATTGATACAGGGACGGATTTAGCTCAAATATGTGTCGTTTCGTTCGATAATGTGTTCGCATTTAGATGGCAACTTCATGATACCCTCCTCGTAGAAACTTCCCTCCTTATTTGCGAAAAACTCGGACAAGCCATTTTTCACAACCCTCTCTTGCGCCCAACTTTACTCCAGTAAGGGCATTCGCCATGGACAGGAACATGTGGTAGTCACTTGGCGCTATGACCGGGCTATATGGTGGATGCAATAAAATTTCCCATCCGACCTCCCGTAGCTTCTGACGAGTCATCAAAGAAGTGTGTGGCCAAGCGTTGTCCTGGTGAAACACTAAACCCTTCCTGTAGGCCAATTTTGGTCGCTTCTGGCCGATCGCTAGCTTCAAGCGGTCCAGTTGTTCGCAGTAAATGGTAGAATTAAGCGTCTGGCTATATGAGAGCAGCTTATAGTTTCCCTTCCAATCCCACCAAACACAGAGCAAAACTTTTCTGGCCGTCAATCCCGGCTTGGCAACTGTTTTGGACGATTCATTCGCTTCAAAAATGGGTCGAGTTCATTCCGTTTCAGCAGCATATCGCAGGCGTTGATTCTGTCCAACAGGTTTTTTTGCGTCAAATCATGTGGCACCCAAACATCCACCTTTTTTTTTGTATCCAGCCTTCTGCAGATGGTTTAAAGCGGTTTGTTGACTAACTCCTATCTTTCCGGCGATATCACGAAATGTCACATACCGGTCTAGCTCGATGTTTTCCATGATTTGATCGGTATTCGTCTTCACAGGTCTTCCGCCGGCTGGTTAATCCATGGTGTCGTTTTCACCAGCGTCGAAACTATTCCTCCGCGGTTCGAAGTGATAGAGTACCATCTCCTAAAACACCATTAATCTTACGGATTTTTACGAAGGAAAACTTGAAAACAGCGCGAATATCGGCGTTACTGAACTCCATATTTACACATGTATTACTTTTCAACGCAATAACCAAACTTGTCAACCGAATAGCGTCGTTTTGCCCGATTTCCCGATACCGATATGTTGCGCTTTGCACCAAGCCCCCAAATTAAAAAACCAAATAAAGCGGAAGGAAGATGGAAGACAACATGATTACGATATATCATAGTTGCCAATTTTTGTTCCATTTCAAGACATCGTAACTAAACTCGTTACATCTTTTTTAACGAGTGCCCGTAACATGCCCTCCAAATTTATCGAGACCGGTATACTATAAGATATAGCTATATAGCTCGCAAAAAAACACAAACAATATGGCATGTAACTATAGGTAAGTTTGCCAACTTTTAGGCAACTAAAAGTTTCAATAGCATATTCAAATTTCCATAAAATCTGATAAATATATTTTAATTTTTAAAGGATAATAAATAATGTCAGAAAATAACCGGCACTTTCTTCTTTGGTATTTACGGTCTAGTGCATCATGAATTTGTGGCACAAGGGCAGTAAGGAGTTTTACTTGACCGAACAACCAGAATTGTAGGCAAACAACTCATGGATTTTCCACGACGCATTTCAAACGCGCCGTCGCATCAAGCTACAATTGTGAACGTACGACTTTCTTTTGTTTTGCGACTTTAATTGCCGATCCGTGGAACTTGTTTTAGTTACATTGATGACATCAAACAAAATTCGGCACGCAAGTTGAATGCTATCCTCCTCTAAAACAACAATAAAAAACAAGTGAAGAAAGCTACAGTCGAGTGCACTCGACAGTAAGATACCATTTACCTTTCGCTGTTAAAAAATAATTCTTAATATTAATTACTTTTATTCGGCGAATAACAACACATCGCATATTTTCGAGGACAAACTCACATGCATTGACGCTAATGGCACATGCCGACTGCACACTGACTACACGACGGCTGTGCGTGCGCAGTCGGCGTGCGCAGTCGGCGTCGGCGTCGGCGTCGGGCCTCTACTGCTGTGAGCGAAACTTCTCGTGCCTATAACTTCTGTGTTTATTGTCCGATCGGATTGAAATTTATAGGGTAGATCTGTACTATGGCAAGCTACAAGAGTGTTAAAAAAAATGTTTTGTTATTTCCTTACTTTTCTTAAAATGCAATAGTTTGGGGGCGGTGGGCGTGGCATCTAAAAGTTGAAAATCAAACATTCTCCGTAATGTTACCAGGCACCTTACTTTCAAATTTAGCGCTTCTAGCTTTTCTAGTGTTCTTTTAAACTATAAAAATGTGTTTTTTAGAGGCGGTGGGCGTGGCATCCAAAATTCTAAAATCCAACTTCTGCATAATGTTGCAAGACAACCTCCTACCAAATTT
The DNA here is from genome assembly GCA_035046045.1 of Zaprionus bogoriensis. Taxonomy (NCBI): domain Eukaryota; kingdom Metazoa; phylum Arthropoda; class Insecta; order Diptera; family Drosophilidae; genus Zaprionus; species Zaprionus bogoriensis. The sequence goes on from JAWNOI010000221.1 coordinate 568,934, forward strand.
GGTACGTTTATCTCTTTTCGTTATTGAATTATTTGGAAAAAATCGAAATACGCATTTATCGATTTGCGGAGGCGGTGGGCGTGGCACATCAAGTTTGAAATAAACTTCTCGGGCCTAACACATAGACGGCGCTAGTTTTGTAGCAGTCACCTAGTTTTCAGTAAGTACTAACCTTCAAAAGACTTCTGTAAAAATGTTAAGAGTGACGCCACTTTTGATATTTTCAAAACAATGGATCAAAAACCATTTCATGTTTTAATTTAATACTGCTTCTTGATAGGAAAAAATACCGTTCAAGCAAAGCAATGGCTTTGAGAATGGCTCGATGAGAAACAACAAGAAAACGTTGGTTTGCTGACTTCAAACGAAGTCGTGTGGTCCGAACGAGGCGGTAACACCAGAAAACATGATCGAAAAGTGAAGTTGCGTGAGTTAGCGCACATCGTGAAGATATCGGAAGAACGCGTAGTCTTTATATTGCATGAGCATTTGACTATGAGAGTGCTCTATTCAAAGCTTAAAACGAATACGTGTTAATGATTCTAGAAACGTTTAGCCGTGTTTAAACGTAACAAACCGTAATGTAAATTCATGTGTTATGAGTATTGCCTCTTATGGGGACAACTTTGAAGGTGAATAAATAAATTTTGATGATTAAATGGAAAATGTGTGCTTTCTTGCGGTATGTATTTCTACTCTTATATAATTTACAAAAATCAACTTTCGTACCAAAATTCTTGCTTCTAGCTCTTAATTTAGATAAGTTATTTGCAATAAATCTAAAAACACCTGTTTTCTTTTGCAGAGCCAGCAGGCATGTCACATAAAAGCTTTTTCTAAAAAACGGCAGACTTTTCGGTTTCAAATCAGCTATTTTAGAATTATCCACTATACTTATTGCTTAATAATAGAAGATATTTATCTTACTAGGCAAAATTTTCTGATATAAACGAAAAACACTGCAACCCCAAATACAAATTTTTTAACGGCCCGATCCTGCTTCTTCCAAATTATTTACAGCATTTAGAAGCATATGCACCAAATTTTAAAGTAAAAACAAGAGTGCAGTTTGTGTTACAACATAGCTAGATGTAATCGACTATTGATGCTGATCAATATACAGTTGCGAAACAAATATGTTAATTCACGAAACTTTTTAACACTGGGCATGTTTCAATTTCAATTTTTTCATACTTATCAAACAAAAACTCTAAATAATATAATACTAAAGGAAAAAAAATAGCACCGCTAATACCTTCAAAATATATAAGTCAACACCGGCAAAGCGCCCCATTCCCTTTACCCCTCTCGGCAACAAAACGACAACAAACATTCAAGTGGCTCAGCTATAGTTGCCGCTACACCTACCCATCTCTGCGCCCTAAACGGAAATGCAGCGGTAGCATCTAGAGCGCTGCAACACATTGGGAAAAATACCAAAAAACGCTGCCGTCGGCTTCAGGTTTCCGCAGCTTCTCTGCCAGCATTATGTAGTTCTGTTTCAAGAACGAATTTAGAATACTTCAAATTGTACCCCCGGCTTGAGAAGACGACTTTTATTTTAAGAAATAAAACCATTCTAACGTGGCACATCGGATGGTTTGGCTTCATTCGTGCAGAGTAAAGTTTCTGATCGCGGTCAACTTGGCGACCGCCAGTGCGATCTCTGTCTACGAATGATTGCAAGTTGACACACAGCCTCCTCGTGGCACCTCCTGGGTAACTATCTTAGCATCCGCTAGATAGTGAGCTAATGTGTGCAGCAGGTCACCAGGACTGTAAATGATTGAGCGCAGAGTTTGGAAACCGCCTCGTAAAAAAGAAAACCCAACGAGAACCAAAGCGAAAGCCTCGGAAAGGATCCCCCCTTATGATGACGACCACCGCAAAACGAAAAAGGACTACGATTTAAGGATATGCACCTGGAATGTCCAAACTCTTAATTGGGAAGGTGCCTCTATCCAACTGGCGGATGCCCTCGAAAAATTAAAGGCTGACATTACCGCTATCCAGGAAATGAGATGGACAGAACAAGGTTGCTCCAAGCGAGCAAACTGTGATATCTACTACAGCTGCCATGCGGAGAGGCGCGAATTAGGATGCGGATTTGTAGTAAGCCGGAGACTTCGCCACCACGTCTATAATTTCACTCCGGTGAGTGAACGGCTGGCTACAATCCGCGTCAAAGCTAGATTTCTCAATCTTAGCATAATTTGCGCGCACGCCCCGACGGAGGAGAAGGACGATGCTGTTAAGGATGCGTTCTACGCGAGACTCGAGGACACGTACGACCGCTGCCCAAACCACGACGTGAAGATCATCCTCGGGGACTTCAACGCAAAGGTGGGGCGCGAACGCATCTTTGACCGCACCGTCGGTCAATTCAGCCTCCATGAGACCACCTCGAACAATGGTTTCAGGCTGATTGACTTCGCCGCGGCGCGAAACATGGTAGTGAGTAGTACCAGATTTCAACACTTCGACATCCACAAGGCCACATGGCTGTCCCCTGATCAAAAAACGCGCAACCAGATTGATCACGTTGTGATAGACGGAAGGCATGCCTCAAGCGTGATGGACGTGCGTACGTTTCGTGGAGTCAACATAGACTCGGACCACTATCTTGTCGCAGCCAAGACACGCATGCGGCTATGCCGTGCGAAAAACATACGCCCCATCACGCAACGAAAGCTTGACGTCACTAAGCTGCGATCACAACGGACAGTAATGGCCTACACCACTCACCTCTCGGAACTGCTCCTCCAACCCAACTCCCCTCTCCCTGTTGACGCCGGCAGACTCTGGGCGCACATATCCCACTCCATGCGAGCTGCTGCTGAAACAGCCATTGGGTTCAAGCGCCCTCCCACACGGAACCAATGGTATGACGAGGAGTGTCGCGTCGCAGCTGCGGCAAAAAACGCCGCCTACAGAAAAACGCTGCAGTCTGGCGCAACGCGAGCTACGTGTGAACGTTACAGGGAGAAAAGGAAGGAAGAGAGGCGACTTTTCAGACGGAAAAAGCGGGAGCAAGAAAAGCGAGAGTGCGAGGAACTTGAGGTGTTGCAAGACAGGAATGATGCTCGAAAATTGTACCAACAAGTCAACCGTCTGACACAAGGTTTCAAGACCGGAGCATCTAACTGTCGAGACGATAATGGAAATCTGGTTACAGATACGCAGTGCACGCTGAGGTTATGGATGACGGCACCAATCCCGCCGATGGAGGAAACAGCCCGATACCACCAATGAACGACAATGTGGATATACCACTATCTAGCCATGACGAGGTCCGAGTTGCGATTACGCGACTCAAAAGCAACAAAGCAGCCGGTGCTGATGGACTGCCTGCAGAGTTGTTTAAGGCCGGCGGCGAAGGGCTGATAAGGTGCATGCATCAGCTCTTGTGCAAAATATGGCTAGAAGAAAGCATGCCCAACGATTGGAATCTCAGCGTCCTTTGTCCTGTACTGAAGAAAGGCGACCCGACGATATGTGCCAACTACCGGGGAATCAGCCTGATCACCATCTCATACAAGGTCCTATCGAGCGTTATATGTGAACGACTGAAGCAGTATGCCAACACACTGATCGGACCTTATCAGTGCGGCTTCAGACCTGGTAAATCCACCATAGACCAGATCTTCACATTGCGCCAAATCCTGGAAAAAACCCACGAAAATGGAATTGACACACACCATCTCTTTGTCGATTACAAAGCTGCATTCGATAGCCCGACGAGGGAAAGCCTATATGCCACCATGTCTGAGTTCGGTATTCCTGCAAAGCTGATACGTCTTTGCAGGATGACATTGAGCAGCACCATCAGCTCTGTCAAGGTAGGAGCGAACCTCTCCGAACCTTTTAATACCGTTCGAGGTTTCAGACAAGGCGACCCTCTGTCGTGCAACCTCTTCAACTTCGTGATGGAAGGGGTTCTGCGGAAAGCCGATGTTCATCGATCTGGCACTATTTTTTATAAAGGTGTCCAGCTTCTTGCTTATGCCGATGATATTGACATCATTGGCCATAGCAAGCGTGATGTCACTGCTGCATTTTCCGCTATCGAAAAGGAGTCAGCAAAAAATATGCTGTCGACAAGCAGGAGACGCGGCGCCTAGACTCCCATGTGATAGCCGACAGCTATAACTTCGAAGTGGTCAAGGAGTTCACGTACCTTGGCACCGCCATTAACACCAAAAATGACGTCAGCCTGGAGATCAAGCGAAGAATCACACTTGCCAATAGGTGCTACTTTGGTCTGAGTAGGTAAATGTGCAATAGAGACCTCTCTCGCCGACAAAACTAACACTCTACAAGACACTCAACCTACCCGTGCTCTTATATGGCGCAGAAGCATGGGTAATTTCACAGACGGATGCAGCAGCGCTTGGAGTGTTCGAGAGAAAAATTTTTCGCAAGATCTTCAGTCCCGTTCGGATTGGGGACGACTTTCGCATTCGGATGAACCACGAGCTGTACGAGTTGTACGACGACGTGAACGTGGTCCGGCGCATCACGATACAACGTCTGCGCTGGCTCGGCCACGTTGTGCGTATGGATGAAGAAGCTTCAGCTCAGAAGGTGTTCGAAGCGAGGGTCGACTATGGGCGACGACGAAGGGGACGACCAAATCTTCGATGGAAGGACCAAGTAGAGAAGGACCTTACTCTACTGGGTATTTCCAATTGGAGGAGGCGCGCGAAGAGCAGAGGCGCCTGGAGGGAGATGCTGAGGTCGGCCAAAGCCCGAAATGGGTTGTAGTGCCACCTAATAATAATAACGTGGCACATCAAGTTTGAAATAAACTCGATCTGTGTATTCAATACACGCACATTCCCACCAATTCTGGTGCCTCTAGCTTTTTTAATAGCTGAGATCTATGCGTTCATACAGACGGACAGAAAGACGGACATGACCAAAGCGACTCGGCTATTGATGCTGATCAAGAATATATATACTTTGTATGGTCTGCCACGCCTCCTTCTGCCTGTTACATACATTTGCACAAAGTTAATATACCATTTTTTACCCTTTTTCAATGGGTAAATGGTATAAAAATGGAGGAAATGAAGGAGGTATTGAAAACCGTCTTGACTCTATCATTGCGACCCTAACGATTCAGATGGTGAGCATGAAAGATGAGGTTAGGAAAATAAGGAATAGAGTGAACATTTTAGAAACCGACTTCGAACAACGCAGTCCGGAACCGGACATACCGCTACCATAATTGCGTCCACGTAAAGAGTACAAATTAACGGAATCTTCGGCGGTACCGGATTACGTAAAGGAACTTTTGACTTTCGAGGGTGATTCCGAAAAATACATTTCTTGGATCAATATGGCCCAATCCATCGTTAGCGATTACAAAGTCATTCGGGAGAAATCGCAATATAGGTCACTCCTTATTCAGATTTGACATAAAATTATGGGCAACGCCGACTTGGCACTCAATGCTTACAATGTACAGGATGACGACTGGACAGAGATCGATAAACGAGATGTCGGTATGCTAGAGCTGCGGCAACAGCTGCGTTGTTTTCTGCAGGCGTGCTGTCGGCTTCTGCTGTTGTGCTTTCCACAACTGTGGAGCTTTCAACTGCTGCTGATGCGCTTTATTCTCTGAAATAGGTGGTGCATCTTCCTTTGTCTCAGTGGCCAATACAACGGCTTCTTTATTGCTTGATTCTGTCTGTGCCGCTTTAGTAGTATGTACCTGGTTTTTCATCGTCTGACATTTCATTGTGAACTAGACAGTTCTGCCAGAGTTACGGTGTTGATATTAAAACTCTTTGGCTGCTCTGCTGGTTCCACTTGGCGAACTGGTGTCTTTGGCTTTAACGGCAATGTTTCAGTTTCCGCCGCCTTGACAGTCTTGCGAATTTTGCCTCCCGATGGCTGCTTGTCTTCATCCGAGGTTTCGTCGTAGTTCTTCCGTGGCAGATTGCATTCCTTTGACATTTGCTTACCTGGACTATAAGTAACCACTCCTGCTTTGTGTTAATTGGTACAGGCTGTGTCGTTTCTTTTTTCACAATATTTTTGGGCAACCCAGAGGGCGTTATCGAGCCCGATTAGCAAAACTGGCTTGGCGTGGGTATAATCAAGAATTGGTAGGCTGGTGAGGTTCATATTGATACCTTGAAAATGGCTGTGATTGTAAGTTCTTTATAGCATCGTGTACACCGGCTATTTCAAGTCGTACTCTTTTTGACATTTTAATACGTTTTTTGTTATCATACCACTGTAGAGTTCATGGAAATTGTTTACCCTTTAAGCCCAATTGATCTACGATAACGGCGTCCAACAAGGTTACTGCACTTCCCTCGTCAAACATGCAGAATGTTTCCATTTTTCCATTTTGTCCATACAAACTAACTGGGATGATTTTAAATAGGTATGAAAGAGCGTCTGCAGAGTTTGGATAGCAATTGAGTAAAGGTTGCAAATCCGTGGGTTGAGGATGTTCCGAGTGTGAAGAATTGTGCAGACTAACATTATGTGGATGATGGCAACCTTGAGATGCGCAAATTCGCTTGTTTCTGCAAACCTGCATGTTATGCCCAGCCTTAAGGCATGCGAAGCACAAACGGTTCTCTTTCACTATATCCCATCGCGATTTGACATCAGTTTGTTCATTCCAAATTTAGCATGAGTCCAAATTATGTTCTCCTTTGCTTTTTGTTTGAGTTGCGTGTAAGTAATTGTCTTCCTGAAGTATCCACTACTGCTGGTAATCGACCAACTATTCTTGCAGTAGAGCTCAACCAAGAGGAAAAATTGGTGATAGTGGGAGACACGGCTTTACTCTCTGCGCTCTTGAGCCATTCCATCTGTAAATGGGTTGGAAGTTTTGTTAGAAGTTCTTCTTATAGTATTGGGTTATGTAAGTGCTCGTTGTGGTTAGACGCTGATAAAAAATTAACTGATCCACGAACGTTCGTTGAGAAGTTTACAATCGGTTCAGGCTTCTTATATGGCACCTTTGGGCATTCACGAATTTTTATTAGTTGAATTCGAATAAATAATTCCGGCCGACCAATTCTAAATTCCAGCTCTTCCATTACATTTTGTACGTTGTCGGGATATATGAGTAGATATGACACTGTTTCTTTGGCTTCCTTAACATAGCATTTTCGTAAAACCAACAGATTCTGCAAGTTATTGTACTGAAAAATAGTTTTTGAGTCATCAAAACTTCTTTTAAGCAGCGGTCATTCTTCAGTATTTCCAGAAAACACATGAAGGACTGCGGTGAATCACTGAGGATTTTGAATATTCGCGTACAAAGGTTGATCAGCTAGATTTAATTTCACGTTGATTACTCTGTATTCCTAAATGTGCATTTTGAATATCATTTTTAATACTTTTTATGTCTGTTCGGAGCGCTGCTAGTATGGCAACGATTTCAGAATTGTCGCTCTTGCCTATATTCTGTTGTGCGATATCACACAAACCCTGATGTATAATTTTGTTATGTATGTACATCCTGATCAGATTCAACAGAATCAGAGGTATCCATCGTTTTGCTTCTTAAAGTGTATGGTCTCATTTAGTGGATTACAACTTTTTAGCGACACGTTGGTGATGTTTTTTTGTCCTGTTCATAGCCGTCTTTGGTCAACAAAAATACGCTCTCCGCTTCCTGAGACAATTTTCGAACTGACTTGCAGAGTCTTGATTGAGTAAGGTAAATTTATAAACGGGGTAGTAGTCAATACTTCACAAACTTGGCGTTTCTTTTTCGCACACTTTCGGAGATTTCTGTTTAATTTCACAATAAACAAATTGCCTACAGACTATAATGGCGTCGGGTCTGTGACATCAATTGTTCTACCAATACATACAAATATCTTGATCGGTGTCTCTTTTAAACTTTATTCAAAGTATGCCTATGGGATGGTTTGGCTTTCATTCGTGCAGAGTAAAGTTTCTGATCGCGGTCAACTTGGCGACCGTCAGTGCGATCTCTGTCTACGAATGATTGCAAGTTGACACACAGCCTCCTCGTGGCACCTCCTGGGTAACTATCTTAGCATCCGCTAGATAGTGAGCTAATGTGTGCAGCAGGTCACCAGGACTGTAAATGATTGAGCGCAGAGTTTGGAAACCGCCTCGTAAAAAAGAAAACCCAACGAGAACCAAAGCGAAAGCCTCGGAAAGGATCCCCCCTTATGATGACGACCACCGCAAAACGAAAAAGGACTACGATTTAAGGATATGCACCTGGAATGTCCAAACTCTTAATTGGGAAGGTGCCTCTATCCAACTGACGGACTTCGCCACCACGTCTCCAATTTCACTCCGGTGAGTGAACGGCTGGCTACAATCCGCGTCAAAGCTAGATTTCTCAATCTTAGCATAATTTGCGCGCACGCCCCGACGGAGGAGAAGGACGATGCTGTTAAGGATGCGTTCTACGCGAAACTCGAGGACACGTACGACCGCTTCCCAAACCACGACGTGAAGATCATCCTCGGGGACTTCAACGCAAAGGTTGGGCGCGAACGCATCTTTGACCGCACCGTCGGTCAATTCAGCCTTCATGAGACCACCTCGAACAATGGTTTCAGGCTGATTGACTTCGCCGCGGCGCAAAACATGGTAGTGAGTAGCACCAGATTTCAACACCTCTACATTCACAAGGCCACATGGCTGTCCCCTGATCAAAAAACGCGCAACCAGATTGATCACGTTGTGATAGACGGAAGGCATGCCTCAAGCGTGATGGATGTGCGTACGTTTCGTGGAGTCAACATAGACTCGGACCACTATCTTGTCGCAGCCAAGACACGCATGCGGCTATGCCGTGCGAAAAACATACGCCCCATCACGCAACGAAAGCTTGACGTCACTAAGCTGCGATCACAACGGACAGCAATGGCCTACTCCACTCACCTCTCGGAACTGCTCCTCCAACCTTCCCCTCTCCCTGTTGACGCCGGCAGACTCTGGGCGCACATATCCCACTCCATGCGAGCTGCTGCTGAAACAGCCATTGGGTTCAAGCGCCCTCCCACACGGAACCAATGGTATGACGAGGAGTGTCGCGTCGCAGCTGCGGCAAAAAACGCTGCCTACAGAAAAACGCTGCAGTCTGGCGCAACGCGAGCTACGTGTGAACGTTACAGGGAGAAAAGGAAGGAAGAGAGGCGACTTTTCAGACGGAAAAAACGGGAGCAAGAAAAGCGAGAGTGCGAGCAACTTGAGGTGTTGCAAGACAGGAATGATGCTCGAAAATTTTACCAACAAGTCAACCATCTGACACAAGGTTTCAGGACCGGAGCATCTAACTGTCGAGATGACAATGGAAATCTGGTTGCAGATAAGCAGTGCACGCTGAGCTTATGGAGGGCGCATTTCTCCAAGCTGCTAGCAGGCGATGACGGCACCAATCCCGCCGATGGAGGAAACAGCCCGATACCACCAATGAACGACAATGTGGATATACCACTACCTAGCCATGACGAGGTCCGAGTTGCGATTACGCGACTCAAAAACAACAAATCAGCCGGTGCTGATGGACTGCCTGCAGAGTTGTTTAAGGCCGGCGGCGAACCTCTCCGAACCTTTTAATACCGTTCGAGGTTTCAGACAAGGCGACCCTCTGTCGTGCAACCTCTTCAACTTCGTGATGGAAGGGGTTCTGCGGAAAGCCGGTGTACATCGATCTGGCACTATTTTTTATAAAGGTGTCCAGCTCCTTGCTTATACCGATGATATTGACATCATTAGCCGTAGCAAGCGTGATGTCACTGCTGCATTTTCCGCTATCGAAAAGGAGTCAGCAAAGTGGGTTTGGCGGTAAACGAGAGCAAGACGAAGTATATGCTGTCGACAAGCAGGGAGACGCGGCGCCTAGACTCCCATGTGATAGCCGACAGCTATAACTTCGAAGTGGTCAAGGAGTTCACGTACCTTGGCACCGCCATTAACACCAAAAATGACGTCAGCCTGGAGATCAAGCGAAGAATCACACTTGCCAATAGGTGCTACTTTGGTCTGAGTAGGCAAATGTGCAATAGAGACCTCTCTCGCCGAACAAAACTAACACTCTACAAGACACTCAACCTACCCGTGCTCTTATATGGCGCAGAAGCATGGGTAATTTCACAGACGGATGCAGCAGCGCTTGGAGTGTTCGAGAGAAAAATTTTTCGCAAGATCTTCAGTCCCGTTCGGATTGGGGACGACTTTCGCATTCGGATGAACCACGAGCTGTACGAGTTGTACGACGACGTGAACGTGGTCCAGCGCATCACGATACAACGTCTGCGCTGGCTCGGCCACGTTGTGCGTATGGATGAAGAAGCTCCAGCTCAGAAGGTATTCGAAGCGAGGGTCGACTATGGGCGACGACGAAGGGGACGACCGAATCTTCGATGGAAGGACCAAGTGGAGAAGGACTTTACTCTACTGGGTATTTCCAATTGGAGGAGGCGCGCGAAGAGCAGAGGCGCCTGGAGGGAGATGCTGAGGTCAGCCAAAACCTGAAATGGGTTGTAGTGCCACCTTATAATAATTATAATGCCTACAGACAATTACGGCGTCGGGTCTGTGACAGCTACACTTCGAACTCCCTCCAGTTTACCCAGATTGCAGATCGCGCTAAAAAAAATTAAGAACGCTTCACAATTTCCAAAACAAAATTGAAAGAGGTTCAGTGAAATACACGACAAATTTCGGTTTCTCTTTTTATTCCTCTTTAAATTTTGTGCTTTTTGCGCGTCTACTATTTACAACTATTCTGCATTGCCAGTATGACTAGTTCATTACAAAATCAAAATTCCAATGCCTTACTTAAATTAAAAATTAAATCCCTACAACCACGTCGCACTCATAATAGGCAATCGAAATTTTACACCAAGTTAAAACCCTGAGAAGTGCTATTACGAATATATATAAATATAAACCGGAGAAGTCAAATATAGTGACCGATGCCCTTTCAAGAGTTACAACATATGTTAAACACTTGGGTTCTGTCACTGATACCACCTCCGAGTCTGATTCCAAAGCTACAATTCATACCGCTCTTCAATACGCGTCCCATTTTATCCCCCACGTTGAAACCCCGATTAACGCCTAATTACGCCTAACGCGAAATCAATTGATTTTTTATCCAGATCTGTCCGGTTATTCGTGTAGGCACCCACATGCTGGAAATGTGCGCCACTCAATTCCAATTAATGATAACACCCCTTCAATCCTTTTAAACTCACTAAAGAAATACTTGAAACCTTCTATAATCAATGGAACTAAAATCCCGGACGATTATCTACAACTCCTTCAAACCTGTTGCTTCCAGAATTATAATTGTAAAAAATCTTATAACACAGCGCTAAGTAGAGGATATTACGGATGAAAAGTAAACTTTCGAACTCATCGAGAAAAAGCATCGCAGAGCTCATATAAATTCAAAATCCTAGAAAAGTATTTCTTCCCCAGGATGGCTAGTATTATTCGCACACAACTGTCAACCTGCACCACTTGCAAATTGCATAAGTACGACAGGCACCTAAATAAACCACTATTACAACCAACCCCCATCGCCAACTACCCATATGAGATACTGCATAAATACGTTTTCACATTGGAGAAAAAAATATACCTGAGTTGCATCGAGAAAGTCTCTAAATTTGCTAAAGTTGGATATCTTCGCGAGACACTACTAGACACACTTAATTACTTCACAGCAACAAGAATCATAGTTTCTGATAACGAAAGAGGCCTTCTATGCACAACTGTCCTAAACAACTTGCGAACACTGGGAATTAAACTTTATCATACCCCAACTCAGAAAAGCGAAATAAACGGTCAGGTAGAAATATTTCATTCTACCTTCATGGAAATATATCGATGCTTAAAAGGCGAATATCCCACCTTTAAAACCACCGAGCTTATCTTAATTGTCATGGACAGGTACAATAACTCTGTCCACTCGGTGACAAATAAAAAACATGTGGATATTTTTATATATATTTTTTTTTATATATTTTCAACCGTATTTCTAGAATAAACTACCGGGATTATCCGATTTTAAACAAGAAACTCTTGAGGACATTCGAGGTCTCATTGAACACAAACAAATTTTAACCAACAATGGGCGCAATAAAAATAGAAGCGTGAGTCGGTCGGGAAAAATCTTCATAAGTCCCATTTAAGAAATTAATTTTTGGGGTCCCAAAACTACAATTATTAGGAAATTTGGTTCTTGTTTTCTCAGTAGGGGAGGCTAGCAACAGCATATCTCAACTCTTTACAATATTAAAACTAAATGCGTAATGAACGTTTCACTAACTCATAACCTCCCCCAAATCACTTCGAAATATAAGCGAATATAATTAAGATAAACATAGTTTGATGTAAACATTTATTGGTATGAAAAACAAAAACCCCTCAGAAGAGGGGAACAATCAATTTTTTATTAATAGCAATACACCAATAATAATAATACACAAATAATAATACTACAAAAATTGTGATAATCTATTATATAAAAATGAATCACAAAATGTGTTGGTAAGTGCATCACTCAACAACGACTGGACCAATTTGCCCAATTTTTTTTTAAATTGTTCGTTGAAGTTCAAGGATGGTTTGCACGGCGAGAAAAATTAGAATTATTGCTGGGAAAACCATAAAAAGGACCATTTTCTTTTTCCCATACAAATTTTCCCGGCCACTTCAAGGAACTTTTGACGAACACGTCAAAGTAAAAGACACCTATATACATTATTTGAAATACATAAATAGTCTACTTTTGCTCACCTAGCAGCAAGGTAGTTTTATTTATTTTAAAAATTTAAAATCCCTCGGCCACTAACCTGCGCGTTTCTTTTGTATTAGTTTCGATGTTGTTATCTACTTTTTATGACTTCAAGTCATATCAAAATTAAAAAAAAAAAATGCCTGCCACCAAATCAACTGAGTTTGCTTTTGTGAAGGATGGTTTTTTTATGGTTTTAAATTATAATTATTTCTGGATAAACCCAAAAAATAGCCATTCTCTTTTTCCCATACAAATTTTCCCGGCCACTTCAAGGAACCTTTGACGAACACGTCAAAGTAAAACACACCTATACACAGTTTACATAATAAATAGTTGGTCTAATATTGTTCACCGAGCAGCAAGGAACTTTAATTTATTTTAAAATAAATAAAAGTACCTTGCTGCTTGGTGAACAAAAGTAGACTGTTTATGTATTACAAATAATGTAATAATAATAATTGTAATAATTGAAAATAAAAATAAATAAATAAAATATTATTAAGCAATAAATTTGATTATAAAATCTCTTAAAAAATTATCAATAAATTCTTTTCAAAAATGTTATATACGGGAGAGGAACTGGGAGAGGGACTGGGAGAGAGACTGGGAGAGGGACTGGAAGAGGGACTGGGAGGATTGGGAGAGGGACTGGGAGAAGAACTTTGAGAGCGACTGGGAGAAGAACCTTGAGAGCGACTGGGAGAGGGACTGGGAGTGCGACTGGGAAAAGAATTCGGAGAGGGACTGGGAGAGGGATTGGGAGAGGGACTGGGAGAGGGAGAAGGATTGGGATAGCAACTGGGAGAAAGACTGGGAAAGGGGCTGGGAGAGCGACTGGGAGGATTGGGAGAGGGACTGGGAAAAGAATTGGGAGAGGGACTGGGAGAGGGAATGGGGGAGGGACTGGGAAAGGGACTAGAAGAGGGACTGGGAGAAATATAGCCATCTGGTGGCGAAACGGAGTTCGCCGGGTTTGCTAGTACAAAATAAAAATAATAATAATACACGAGTAATATAAATACAGCCAAAATAATAATACACGAAAAATAATAATAATATTCAGGGATAGTAATAGCAATGGAAAGCATGACACACAAAAAACACCAACAGAAACATTAAGATTACCTTACTACAAGGTATCGTTTTCAAACTGTTTCACGACATTAATCTAGACCGCATGCAGCAACTCATCGACCGGGTAGCAAACGAGACTACGATAATCCCCGATCAACGCATTGGCGCACTGGTGGGTACTCTCTACAGCACGCTTCGGAAGGAATCTCGCGCAAGGATAGCGCACCAATACAACGCTCAATCGACTGACTAGGATCTGCTTGGAAGTGGGTCGCGGGATCACCGAACAAATCGGATTGGAATGCCATCTTGAAAGAGGAGGACAGCTTGGCAAGGAACAACAATCAGCTGATTCGAATCAACACTAAGTTGTTTGACTCACCGCACGAATCGCTCCAGAAGCTAAACGACGTTATAGGGAGAGTCAACGCAATAGACGGGATATCCACGTAACGCCAGCCGTTCTCTACAAGGCAATTATAATAGCGGATCAGGTCAACAAAATACTGAGAGCCTGCCTAGGAAAGACTGGAGTGGTCAACACGAATCTCTTAGACCACGACGAGATCGACACGATATTGGCGGAGGTGGACAGCCTCCCTTATCAAAATGTCGTTGAAGAAATTGAATTTTGCAACCCTATAACTCTTACATACGAAACTACTCTTTTGTACATCTTGGCGATGCCCGAAGTAGTGGACAGGAAGTACCTATTGATGAGGATCTACCCAACGATATCCGACGGCAAGCAAGTTGTTCTGAAATACACCAAACTGGCGATGGACAGCCTGGAAACATACGCCCTCCTCGGAAATTGTGTATTCATCGGTAACACAACAGTTTGCCTAAAAAAGGACTTGTTTTTATTGGAGGAGGACAGTTGCATATCCAGACTATTGAAAGGAGGCAAAACCGAATGCAATTACATGAGGACTAACCAGGAAACAGTGGAACCCATCGAAGACAATTTTTGTAACAAACTTTAATAGAACGATATCTACTCCGGTCAAGAAGCACCACTTATGTCGTGTAGTTTGACAACAAAACGATGTTAATCAGTTACTGGAACTACAGCAGCTATTCGTCAACACATCTGATGGCAATGATAGCCGTGCTAACCCAGATAAAAACTACGGGTTATGTGTTATCACTAAAATATATCCATGAATTCAGCATGGAGAACCTGAAAAAATTATCAGTCATGTCCAATGAGATTTTGATATCCTTCTCAGTAGAAATAGTCAAAGCTCTCTGCATCATGACAGCGGTATACCTTGTTTGGAAGAAGATAACGTCGACCAAAGAATCCCTAAGCTGCGGGACCCGCCTACGAACCTGAAAGCTCAGAGCACCCTGGAGCTCGCAACCAAGGCCATATAATCTGTGGGGCAGAGATCTTGTGGTGGGGAGGAGTCGACACCGGGCCCATTTCCTTCACCCCTCTTGGCGACACAACGACAACAAACATTCAAGTGGCTACAATCTCAAGTGACTACAATAAAGCGGACGCTAAGTTATGAGACCAGCAGCAATGCAGCAGCAGAGATACAACGACAGCGACAGAACGTCAACGGCAGAATTGCAACGGCAGCAGCGTGACAATGGAAGAGTACTAAACGCCCGCTAGCTGCCGATACCCCTACCCATCGCTGCGCCCTAAACGGAAATGCAGCGCTAGCATCTGGAGAGCAGCACATTTGGCAAAATACCTAAAACCACTGCCGTCGTCTTCGGGTTTCCGCAGCCGCTCTGCCAGGATTATGCCGACGTGCAGTTCTGTTTAAGCCAACAAGTCGATCCAAAAACGATTTTAGATTACTTCAAATTGAACCCCCGACTTGAGAAGACGACTTTTATTTTAAGAAATAAATCCATTGTAACGCACTGAAGTGATTACTGTTTCAATTTAAAGTAAACTCGTAAATATTAAAACCTAAGTCGTAGAAGGAGAGGCGAATAAACCAAAGACGAAGGAACAACGATGCAGCTAACGCTAACTAGGTAATATCTAGGAGAATACTCCCCCCTCTGGTTATGTCTGGCCATCTATATCTATTATATAAAAATGAATCGCTAAATGTGTTGGTAAGCGCATAACTCAACAACGCCTGAACCAATTTGGCCAAATTTTTTTTTAAATTGTTCGTTGAAGTTCAAGGTTGGTGTGCACGGCGAGAAAAATTAGAATTATTGCTGGGAAAACCGTTAAAATGGCAATTTTCTTTTTCCCATACAAATTTTCCGGGCCACTTCAAGTAACCTTTCACGAACACGTCAAAGTAAAACACACCTAAACACATTATTTGTAATACATAAACAGTCTACTTTTGCTCACCTAGCAGCAAGGTAGTTTTATTTATTTTAAAAATTTAAAATCCCTCGGCCACTAACCTGCGCGTTTCTTTTGTATTAGTTTCGATGTTGATATCTACTTTTTATGACTTCAAGTCATATCAAAATAAAAAAAAAAAATGGCTTTTGTATTAGTTTCGATGTTGATAATCAAAATTAAAAAAAAAAATGTCTTTTGTATTAGTTTCGATGTTGATATCTACTTTTCATGACTTCAAGTCATATCAAAATTAAAAAAAAAAAAAATTGTCTGCCACCAAAACAACTGAGTTTGCTTTTGTCATGGATGGTTTTTTTATGGTTTTAAATAGGAATTATTGCTGGATAAACCCTAAATAATGGCGACTTTCTTTTTCCCATACAAATTTTCCCGGCCACTTCAAGGAACCTTCGACGAACACGTCAAAGTAAAACACACCTATACACATTATTTGAAATAAATTAATAGTCTACTTTTGTTTAATGGCTGACTTTTTTTTTTAAATTTAGATATGACTTGAAATCATAAAAAGTAGATAAACATCGAAACTAATACAAAAGAAACGCGCAGGTTAGTGGCCGAGGGATTTTAAAATTTTAAAATAAATAAAACTACCTAGCTGGTCGGTGAACAAAAGTAGACTATTTATGTATTTCAAATAATGTATATAGATTTGTTTTACTTTGACGTGTTCGTCAATGGCAGACACATATTTGAAATACATAAATAGTCTACTTTTGCTCACCTAGCAGCAAGGTACTTTTATTTATTTTAAAATCCCTCGGCCACTAACCAGCGCGTTTCTTTTGTAATAGTTTCGATGTTATCAACTTTTTATGACAAAAGCAAACTCAGTACACATGTCACCTATAAGACGATGTAATTTAGGAAGAAGAACCAGAAATGCTACAAACCAAGCTAATTACAGATTTAATCGAACTTCGCAAGAGCATGACGACGAAAATGAACGAGAAAGAATTCGGATATCACAAACGCGTGAAGCGCGAGCGCGACATTCAGCTAATAATTCGGAGAGGGATTGGGAGAGGGACTGGGAGAGGGACTGGGAGAGGGACTCGGAGAGGGAGAAGGATTGGAAGAGGGACTGGGAGAGGGACTGGGAGAAGGATTGGGAGAAGGACTGGCAAAGCGACTGGGAGAGGGACTGTGAGAGCAACTGGGAAAAGAATTGGGAGAGGGACTGGGAGAGGGACTCGGAGAGGGACTGGGGAGTAAATTGGGAATGCCAGCACCTGCCAGAACTGCGACTGCAGCATCTGATGTGAAACTGCGACTGCAGCATCTGATGTGGATTTGCGCAGAGAGCAGAATTACAACAGCGACGATCTCCAGTCATATGTCCAATCAAACATTACTAAATTAAACCATGAACAAAAAATAGTTTATGATATATATACAAATGATAAATGAGGGGGGGCTCTCGGCATCTTCTTTTTGGATTCTCAGGGAGGAACGGGAAAAACATTCCTCATTACATTGATTCTGGCTACTGTTTGAGCTAATAAGGACATAGCTTTAGCTCTTGCTTCATCTGGAATCGCTGCGACATTACTACCCGGTGGAAGGACTGCTCATTCAGCGCTGAAGTTGCCGTTGAACATGCAAATCATCGAGACTCCTACGTGCAACATCTCCAGAGCATCTGGTATGGGGAAGGTATTGCAAAGATGTAAACTCATTGTATGGGATGAATGAACGATGGCACACAAAAAATCACTAGAGGCTCTCGATCGATCATTGCGGGATTTGCGTGGAGCCGTTCAACCATTTGGGAATGCTTTGATATTGCTCGCAGGAGATTTCAGACAAACGTTGCCTGTAATTTCTCGATCGACACCAGCGGACGAACTAAATGCTTGCTTGAAATATTCTACATTGTGGCGACAATGTACAGTTTCAGAACGATGACTCAGCCGACGCATTCTTACGACAGTTACTGGACATTGGGAATGGAGAGCTGCCATGGACGTCGAGAAAATTACGATTGCCAGACCATTTTTGTAATTTAGTAATATCGAAGGAAGAACTAATCAGAAAAGTCTTCCCTGAGATCCGAATCAATTATAGAAATCACAATTGGATCAGTGAACGAGCCATTCTTGCCGCCAAGAACAGAGATGTCTACCAACTCAATTATGTAATCCAATCTAGCATAGAAACTCAGGAGATAACATTTAACATAAATTAATAGACACCGTTGTGAAGGCAGATGATGCTGTTTACTACCCTACGGAATTTTTGAACTCACTTGATTTGCCTGGAACGCCACCACACATATTGAAATGGAAAATAGGTGTGCCAATTATCATGCTCCGGAATATCAATCAGCCAAAACTCTGCAATGGCGCTCGACTCGCGGTCAAAAAATTGATGAACAACGTTGTAGAAGCAATGATCCTAACTGGTCCCTTCAAAGGTGAAGACGTCCCGACTGATACACCGTTTAAATTCAAGAGATTGCAGTTTCCCATTCGCTTGGCGTTCGTAATGACAATTAATAAAGCTCAAGGTCAATCTCTCGATTTGTGTGGTGTAGATTTGGATGCAGATTGTTTTTCACACGGGCAATTGTATGTTGCGTGTTCCCGAGAACCAGATAGTCTTTATATTTACGCGGAGAAACGAAAAATATTGTATATCCACAGGAATTGATGGGATTGGGAAATTATTCTTTTTGCGTTACTTATTTCGTGTCCACCCCGCGCGGGATTTAAGCCCGGGAACCATCAGACCACACACAGCTTTGCAGTGCGGTCGGAAAATGAGACTTTTGTTGATGTCGGCCCTCTGCTGCGTCGGTTGAACGTGTGAGTTGGGAATTCCAAGCGCCCATAACTTTATATGGGAGATTCTAACCCCTATAACTTCTTTGTTTATGGTCCGATCAGGTTGTAATTTAGGGTAGGGTAGGTTATGACAAAAGCAAACTCAGTACACATGTCACCTATAAGACGATGTAATTTAGGAAGAAGAACCAGAAATGCTACAAACCAAGCTAATTACAGATTTAATCGAACTTCGCAAGAGCATGACGACGAAAATGAACGAGAAAGAATTCGGATATCACAAACGCGTGAAGCGCGAGCGCGACATTCAGCTAATAATTCGGAGAGGGATTGGGAGAGGGACTGGGAGAGGGACTGGGAGAGGGACTCGGAGAGGGAGAAGGATTGGAAGAGGGACTGGGAGAGGGACTGGGAGAAGGATTGGGAGAAGGACTGGCAAAGCGACTGGGAGAGGGACTGTGAGAGCAACTGGGAAAAGAATTGGGAGAGGGACTGGGAGAGGGACTGGGGAGAGGGACTGGGGAGAGGGACTGGGAGAGGGACTGGGAAAGGGACTAGAAGAGGGACTGGGAGAACGACTGGAAGAAATATAGCCATCTGGTGGCGAAACGGAGTTCGCCGGGTTTGCTAGTCTATATATCAAAATGCTCTGTGCGTATAGGATTCGCCTATGGACTCGAAAAGTGCTGAAACGATTAACCCCAGATTTTGACACAACATATATTGAGGTTCTGGCCATGTTTTTATTTACTTTTTATGTGCATAGCATATCTACGTTTGCAAATATTTTACTTTTTTTGCGTTTCCCAGTGCCTCAACCGACAGTTGCCAAGGGCAACCACAGCTGTACATTTAAATCATTAAAAAATATATATCCCAGTGCCTCAACCGTCAGTTGCCAAGGGCAATCACAGCTGTACATTTAAAACATTAAAAAATATAACCAAATGGATTGAAATGAGAAATAAAAGATCAAAATTCCAACTTTCCTTCCCTTTTATGTGATAAACGGAGTCATGCCGCCCAAGAAAGAGTCCTGAATCCGCCTGCTATAACTTTGACTGCCTTTTTCACATTATGCCAAGAAGACGCTTTCGCCAGAACACTGATGTATCCAGAAGTGCTCTCTTATTACCCATTGAATGTCACTAAAAAGCGTTGGTGCGACGCAAACGAGGTGAGCCTGTCGAAGAGCAACCTGGCATCTTTAAAGAGAATACAATTGGAAGACTCTATACAGTGCATCCCAATCAAGATGAATGTTTCTTCCTTCGCATGCTGCTGGTGAATGTGGCCGGTCCTACGTCCTTCCAGTATTTGAAAAATCTCAATGGCATCACCCATGCCACCTTCCGGAGTGCGTGCCTAGCCTTAAATTTATTGGAGAACGACCAACAGTGGGATATCTGCATTAATGATGCGTGCCAGACTGCATATCCGAATCAAATTCGCATATTGTTTGCAATCATATTGACTGCTTGCTTCCCTTCATCTCCAACAGAGTTATGGGAGAGATATCGTTCGCATTTGGCTGAGGATATTTTGCACAGAGTACGTCTAGAAAATTCCGACATGACCATCGAATTGACAGAATAGATTTACAATAAAACTTTGATAAGCATTGAAGACCAGTGCTTAGCTATTGCAAATAAAGTGCTAAGTAAATTGGGAATGCCAGCACCTGCCAGAACTGCGACTGCAGCATCTGATGTGGAACTGCGACTGCAGCATCTGATGTGGATTTGCGCAGAGAGCAGAATTACAACAGCGACGATCTCCAGTCATATGTCCAATCAAACATTACTAAATTAAACCATGAACAAAAAATAGTTTATGATATATATACAAATGATAAATGAGGGGGGGCTCTCGGCATCTTCTTTTTGGATTCTCAGGGAGGAACGGGAAAAACATTCCTCATTACATTGATTCTGGCTACTGTTTGAGCTAATAAGGACATAGCTTTAGCTCTTGCTTCATCTGGAATCGCTGCGACATTACTACCCGGTGGAAGGACTGCTCATTCAGCGCTGAAGTTGCCGTTGAACATGCAAATCATCGAGACTCCTACGTGCAACATCTCCAGAGCATCTGGTATGGGGAAGGTATTGCAAAGATGTAAACTCATTGTATGGGATGAATGAACGATGGCACACAAAAAATCACTAGAGGCTCTCGATCGATCATTGCGGGATTTGCGTGGAGCCGTTCAACCATTTGGGAATGCTTTGATATTGCTCGCAGGAGATTTCAGACAAACGTTGCCTGTAATTTCTCGATCGACACCAGCGGACGAACTAAATGCTTGCTTGAAATATTCTACATTGTGGCGACAATGTACAGTTTCAGAACGATGACTCAGCCGACGCATTCTTACGACAGTTACTGGACATTGGGAATGGAGAGCTGCCATGGACGTCGAGAAAATTACGATTGCCAGACCATTTTTGTAATTTAGTAATATCGAAGGAAGAACTAATCAGAAAAGTCTTCCCTGAGATCCGAATCAATTATAGAAATCACAATTGGATCAGTGAACGAGCCATTCTTGCCGCCAAGAACAGAGATGTCTACCAACTCAATTATGTAATCCAATCTAGCATAGAAACTCAGGAGATAACATTTAACATAAATTAATAGACACCGTTGTGAAGGCAGATGATGCTGTTTACTACCCTACGGAATTTTTGAACTCACTTGATTTGCCTGGAACGCCACCACACATATTGAAATGGAAAATAGGTGTGCCAATTATCATGCTCCGGAATATCAATCAGCCAAAACTCTGCAATGGCGCTCGACTCGCGGTCAAAAAATTGATGAACAACGTTGTAGAAGCAATGATCCTAACTGGTCCCTTCAAAGGTGAAGACGTCCCGACTGATACACCGTTTAAATTCAAGAGATTGCAGTTTCCCATTCGCTTGGCGTTCGTAATGACAATTAATAAAGCTCAAGGTCAATCTCTCGATTTGTGTGGTGTAGATTTGGATGCAGATTGTTTTTCACACGGGCAATTGTATGTTGCGTGTTCCCGAGAACCAGATAGTCTTTATATTTACGCGGAGAAACGAAAAATATTGTATATCCACAGGAATTGATGGGATTGGGAAATTATTCTTTTTGCGTTACTTATTTCGTGTCCACCCCGCGCGGGATTTAAGCCCGGGAACCATCAGACCACACACAGCTTTGCAGTGCGGTCGGAAAATGAGACTTTTGTTGATGTCGGCCCTCTGCTGCGTCGGTTGAACGTGTGAGTTGGGAATTCCAAGCGCCCATAACTTTATATGGGAGATTCTAACCCCTATAACTTCTTTGTTTATGGTCCGATCAGGTTGTAATTTAGGGTAGGGTAGGTTATATGGTCGCCTACGAGACTGTATAAAAAATGTTTTCTTTTTTCTCTACTTTTCTTTTTATTCAATTAAAACGATTTATGGGGGCTGTGGGCGTGGCATCCAAAATTTGAAAATCCACATTCTGCGTAATGTTACCGGGCACCTTACTACCAAATTTGGTGCTTCTAGCTTTTCTAGTGTTCTTTTAAACTATAAAAATGCCTGCTACATACATTTTCACAAAGTTAATATACCATTTTTTACCCATTTTCAATAGGTAAATGGTATAAAAATGTGTTTCAAAGGTATGACAAGAAATGTAGCGAGGACAAGTGTAGAAAAAGTGTTGCTCATGTAGTGGTGGAGGTATTATTTTTTTCGCATCTATATATTTACAAAGTGTACTTAAAATTGAAGTCATCTTAAAAATTTCACGGTCAACGTATTTCGATGATCAATTTTTTTGTTTTGTTATGTTATTACTGGTTACCAGGTATAGCCATATGAAACTGCGTTTTACTTCATTGTTAATTATCGATAACAAAGTGATCGATAATTCTTTGGTACACATTTTTTTTAGCATCTTTTGATATCTGGCAACACTGCTCAAACGGTTTTTGCGAGTTTTTTTTTCCAATAGCAATTTTTTTTAATATTGAAAATGTCGAGATTTATACCCACAAACCACGATTCGCGGACATCGTTGCTTTTCTGCCTTCTTTAAAAGAAAACTGCTGTGGAAGCCCAAAAAATGCTTGTGGATGCTTACAGTGTGCATGCCCTAAGCATTAGAAGTTGCCAAGCCTGGTTTAAAAAATTCCGAAGCGGTGAATTTGGAGTTGAGAATGAAGAACGTGGAAGACCACCAAAAAAGTTTCAGGACACTGAATTGCAGGCGTTGCTTGATCAGGAGGATTGCCAAACCCAATAACAACTAGCAGAATAATTGAATGTTGACCAAAGCACCGTTGGAAAACGCCTCAAAGCCAAGGTGGAAAATTTCAAAGGCCGGCAGATGGGTGCCGCATGAGCTCAATGAACGCCAACAAGAGAACTGAAAAAACACTTGCGAAATTCTCTTGGAACGGTACAAAAGGAAGTCGTTTTTACATTGCATTGTCACTGGGGATGAGAAGTGGATCTATTTTTAAAACCCCAGGCCGGCCGTCGCAATCCCAATCTCGGCCAAACCGAGGCGAGGAATTCATAAATGTCCCGAAAGATGGACAAAATGTGTGGCTTCTGAAGGGGCATACTTTGAAGATTGAAATTGTCACCACTTTTTTTAAATAAATCTCCAAAGTTGTAAAAAAAAGCAGTTTCATATGGCTACACCTGGTATGTCTGTATCGACTTTCAAGTGTATATTATTATACCATTTACCCATTGAAAATGGGTAAAACATGGTATATTAACTTTGTGCAAATGTATGTAGCTGGCGGAAGGAGGCGTGGCAGACCATACAAAGTATATATATTCTTGATCAGCATCAATAGCCGAGTCGATTTGGTCATGTCCATCTGTCTGTACGTCTGTATGAACGTACAGATCTCAGCTATTAAAAGAGCTAGAGTCACCAGACTTGGTGGGAGTGTGCGTGTATTGAATACGCAAATCGAGTTTATTTCAAACTTGATTTGCCACGCCCACCGCCTCCGCAAATCGATAAATGCGTATTTCGATTTTTTCCAAATAATTCAATAACGAAAAGAGATAAACGCACCAAATTTGATAGGAGGGTGTCTTGCCACATTATGCAGAAGTTGGATTTTAGACTTTTGGATGCCACGCCCACCGCCTCTAAAAAAACACATTTTTATAGTTTAAAAGAACACTAGAAAATCTAGAAGCACCAAATTTGGAAGTAAGGTGTCTGGTAACATTACGGAGAATGCGGAATTTCAACTTTTGGATGCCACGCCTACCGCCCCCAAAAATCGATTTTGTAAATCGGTAAATCAAATTATAGGAAAAGTAGAAAAGTTTCGGAAATTTTTTTAGGTTTTATTGTAGATAATAATAATATTGACCAACCCTATAAATTTAAATCCGATCGGACAATAAACACAGAAGTGCACTCGACTGTAGCTTTCTTCAGTTGTTCTTTTTTTTTTGGTTGTGAGAGGCGTTAACGATATATCTTATAAGTATCTTGCGTGCTCGGCGATTTTAGCTATCGAAAAATATGGATTATTTGGGATTTGCATTTAATTTTATGTAAAAATGAAAAAGTTAAAATTAATTAATTTAAATTAGAAAATTGAAATCTGAAATCTGTTGTGAGTTAAACAAATGGTTACAAGTGGTAAGAACTCTGCCAAGATGGCCGGGAAGATGTAAATGAAAAATTTCGCTCTGGACGCCCAAACACGTTAACAAATGATGCAAACGTTCAAGCAGCGATGAAAATTGTTTTGGACTACTGCCGAAAAACTAACAGAAAAGTTTCTGAGGATGTCGGTATACCGCTTGGATCATGACAGGCTCGTGCTTTAGGCATGAGAAGTGTGCCAGTCTTATGAGCATCATTCAGGAACTATTGAAAGACGACGACGCACATTTACTCAAAACGGTCATAGCTGGAGACAAATCTTGAGTACCTGGTTAAAATGTCGAAACTAAAGCCGAATGAAGAAGCCCAGACAAAAAAAAAACAAAAATCGACGAGCACGCAAAACATTTATAATCTTTACATCTCTTACAACCAAGAAAAGAATGTTATACACTTGAGAGTAACAACAAAAAAGAAAACAAGTAAGAAAAGCTACAGTCGAGCGCGCGCGACTGTAAGATACCATTTACCCTATTCGAAGAAATAATACAAAATAAAATAAATGGTATAAAAATATATTAAAAAAATATAAAAAAAAGCAATTTACATTAAGAAAAAAAATCGCCCCGCGCCAGATTCGAACCCAAGAACTCTCACGAACTTTGTAACTTATGAATCGGACCTCTAACCACTAGACCACACAAGTTTACGCCATGCGATCGGCAAATTAGGCTTTTATTGACGCGGGCCCTCTACTGCGTCGATTTAACGTTTTGATTAGGAATCGCTAGCGCCCATAACTTTGTATGGGGAATTCGAACTCCTATAACTTCTTTGTAATTAAAAAATAAAAATTGAAGAAAGCTACAGTCGAGTGCACTCGACAGTAAGTTATAATTTACCTTTGACTGATAAAAATAATTCTTAATATTAATTACTTTTATTCGAATTAATAACAACGCATCGCATATTTCCGAAATTAAATACACATGCATTGACGCTAATGGCACATGGCGACTGCACGCCGATTGTGCGTGCGCAGTCGGCGCAAGCATTGACGCCGAGCCTCTGCTCCGTCTCTGCTGCTGTATGCAAAACTTCTCGCGCCTAGGAACAGACCATGTGCTTCAGTGGTTTGTTGTGAGAGTTGTCAGCTCTTTAACTAAATGTCCCCGGTTCGAATCCAAACGCAGTCTTCTTTTTTTTGTATTGCTTAGAAAAAGTTTTTGGTTTTTTTTATTTTTTTTGCATAATATATTTTTCATATAGCGCAAAATTATTAAAAAAAAAAAAAAATTGCCCAGCGCAGGATTCGAACCCGCGACCTCACGCATCAGAATCTTGCATGCAACCATCTAGACCACACACAGTTACGCGGAGCGATCGGCAAATGAGACTTTTATTGATGCCGGCCTTCTGCTGCGTCAGTTCAACATTCTAGTTGGAATTCTAAGCGCCCACAACTTTATATGGGAGATTCAAACTCCTATAACTTCTTTGTTTATTGTCCGATCGAATTGAAATTTATAGGGTAGATATGTACTATGGTAAGCTACAAGAGTGTTAAAAAAAATGTTTTGTTATTTCCCTACTTTTCTTAAAATTCAATAGTTTGGGGGCGGTGGGCGTGGCATCCAAAAGTTGAAAATCAAACATTCTTCGTAATGTTACCAGGCACCTTACTTTCAAATTTGGCGCTTCTAGCTTTTCTAGTTTTCTTTTAAACTATAAAAATGTGTTTTTTAGAGGCGGTGGGCGTGGCATCCAAAATTCTAAAATCCAACTTCTGCACAATGTTGCAAGACACTCACCTACCAAATTTGGTGCGTTTATCTCTTTTCGTTATTGAATTATTTGGAAAAAATCGAAATACGCATTTATCGATTTGCGGAGGAGGTGGGCGTGGCACATCAAGTTTGAAATAAACTTCTTGTGTGTATTGAATACACGCACACTCCCACCAAGTCTGGTGCCTCTAGCTCTTTTAATAGCTGAGATCTGTGTGTTCATACAGACGGACAGACGGACAGACGGACAGACAGACGGACATGACCAAATCGACTCGGCTATTGATGCTGATCAAGAATATATATACTTTGTATGGTCTGCCACGCCTCCTTCTGCCTGTTACATACATTTGCACAAAGTTAATATACCATTTTTTACCCATTTTCAATGGGTAAATGGTATAAAAAGCCAATAATCGAAAATGCGTTTCCCGAGAAATTTTCTCTTACTTTTTGAAGACATCTCGTATAATAAATATATTTTCCAAATACAAGTTACCCTTTTTTCCTAGTTAATAAGTTTTTTTTTCAGAAGGTACAAATAAGTATACTACTTACATCGCTGTCGAATGAGGGGAGCTGGAAACAAAGATAAAATAATGATAAATTACATATATGTATGTATATATATATTCGGTGGTCGAAAATGTCTTTTCATATTTCTAATCAAATTTCAACGCATTTTTTGTATATTTATAATGAACTTTATTGAACCAATAATTTTTCATTTTGGTAGACCAGCAGTGTAAAACTTTTGCGGTTTTTCGGCGAAAAACTGCGACAGGTAATTTTCACAGATTTCTCAACTTTACTCCTGCTTGCTTTAGAACAAAAAGTTTTTTTGCATAAGTGTCTTCCTAAAATTTCAGAAACAAATTTAACGTCTTATCACAACGAGAAAAAATTATTCAGGAATAAATTCTCTTCTAGTTGAACCAAAAAAAAACTTTAAAAAAAGTTATGATTAACCCACTTTGTAACCAATCTAAAGTGAAATTTTCTCTTGCACCTTTTTCGCCACAAAACACTTGCACGCTCAAGAACCCTCGGCGAAATGCTTGTACCCAGCATTCTAAGACACATATATTTTAATGAAAAAATTTCAGAAGACTGTTAAAATATATAACAATAAAACTTGAAAATTTCCCTCCCTAAGAATTCCTCAAAAAAATAGAGATTTTAAAGCCTCTAGCGTTATACTGATGAAAGACGTAGCCCTGTTGATCATTTTTGTACGTTTTTTTTCGATCGCTTGCCTTAATTTCAACAGTTATTGAGAGTAAAGTGTAGAATCAATCGTTCGACCGGGCTGGATCAGGTCATAGTGGATGATTTTTTTCCAATCCCACCAAACACTTAGAATAACCTTTCGAGGCGTCAATCTTTGCTTTGCGACCATTTGTCGAGCTTCACCACGCTTACACCATGATTTTTCGCAAACTATTTTCGTATTTGATACACTTATTGTCTCCTGTTATCATTTGTTTCAGAAATAGTTCGATTTCAGATGTTAATTCGGTCTTTTAAAATTTTCACAGACAATTCATGTAGCACCCAAACATCAAGATTCTTTTTGTATCAAGCCTTTTTTCATTAATTCATAACATTTTAATAATGAATGTTTATTTCCTTGTCGATGCCATGGCTGCTTATGTGACGGTCCTGGCCAATCTTTTCATAATTCTATCAACTTTTTTAACGATAGGTCGACCAGAGCGAGTATCATCTTTCACATCGAAATTTTCAGAACAGAAGCGAGGGAATCATTGTTGTGTTACACGAACTGATATAGCATCGTCTCCGTCAGCTTCACAAATCTCATTGGTATCTTCAAAATATAGCAAATTTCTTCATTATTTTCACTAATTTTTAAACAGTTAACTTTATTTTAACTTCTCCGCATTTAATTTTTTTGTTAAATGAAGCTTTAAATGTCACCTTTCCAACACTATATGGTGCGACACAATATGATGGAAGGCACTGGATATAGACGACTCGAACAACACCATTTGGAAAATAAAAAAACACCTTTTCGACTACTCAATGTATACACATTTAAAAAAAAACAAAAATTCAATGTATTTTAGGCCGCATGTATTATAATTGTACAATTATCGTCAACATGCATCAATTTGTTTAGAAACATCCAAACACCAATGCTAAGCGGTAGGTAGCTTTTTAAATCAATTAGGTATATAGGTTATCGAACACTAAGAATCAGAGCTTAAAAATCTGTTAATACAATTTAAACCGAATTGGTAAATGCAGCTGGGGTTATCCTATTATGAAATACACATAGACTAGCTCACAATCAGACCCCAAATTATTGCAAAAGTCAGGAACAAGACTTTAAGAGGCTGTAGGCTAAAGAGGCTAAAGGCACAAGTAAAAACAAACAAACAAAGCTTCAGTAAAGTGCAGCCACTTTACCCACATTGGTCGCAAAATAGTGATTGTTAAATAATATTAATTATTATTTTAATCATTCAATCACACATTTTCACAATCAAACTTCACATGCACCGGCGTTACGGGCCTATGCCGTTGCACACATACATTCAAAACCAAACATTGACACCGACCCTCTGCTGTGCCACTGCAACTTTCTATGGGAAACATCTTGTGCCATTAATTTCTATGTTTATAGTCTAATCGTGTAATTTTTAGGGCACATCAGTATTACTAGATGGGGTGAAAACATCATTGACTATGCTGTTTGTAAAGTTGAAAATGCATTATTTTGGTCTTTGTGAAAATAATGGATACAAACGAATTCCGTGCTCTCATTCAAGATTATTTTTTGAGGAGACAACCGACTAAAAAAGCGAAGGAGAAGCTAGATAAGTATTATGGGAACTCTGCACCATTAAATACAATAGTTAAAAGAAGATGCAACAATTTCGTATGGGTCATACGAGCACAAATTATGCACCGCGTTCAGAAAGGCCTTAAGACGTGACTTCGCCCTAAATTATCGAAAAACCGATCTTCTTGTGAGAGGTGACCGAAAAAATAGAAAAACAAACACAGCACAATATTTTTTGTTTACTAGATCGTTTGGATCCTGGTGGGAAGGTGAAACAGCCGCATTTGCAAAAGAAAAAACTTCGGTACACTTCACACACTTAAATCGGACAATATGTTAGTCAAATATCAAATGTCAAATATCAATAAAGAAACCGGCGTAACATTACCAAACAAACAACATAATATATAGTTAATGCTAATCAATAGCCCAGTCGGTTAAGTCACTAAGCTTGTAGTGAGGGTTCGTAACATTATTTAAAAAAAAAAAATATCATTCATACGATTTTTATCATGTATATCAACAAACTAGATTAGGATTGCCCCCACCAATCTATGTATGTATTAGGTTGTCAAAAAAGTCTTGCGGTATTTTTGTTGTTTCTTTTTAGTCGTTCGTGAGTTATAGCGTCGAAAACATGGAGCAAAATAAAAAGAAAATACAGCATATTTTACAGTACCATAACGTTAAAGGCAAAAATGCATCTCAAGCCGCCTATAAAATGTATGCAGTTTATGAACACCATAGCACACAAGAACAACAATGGTTTCAACGTTTTCGTTCTGGTATAGGCCTGTCTCGAAAATTGCGATAAAATCTTTAAATTGGTCGAAAATTACCGGCATAGTAGCAGCCATAGCATTGGTCAAGAGCTCAAGCATCAAACCATTATAAACCATTTGAAGAAGCATGAAGTCACTAACAAGCTCGATATATAGGTGCCACACGAATTGACGCATAAAAAACGTCTTTAACTGTATCGACGCATGCGAATCGCTTCTGAATTGCAAAAAAATCGACCCGTTTTGAAGCGTATAGTGACTGGCGATGAAAAGTGGGTTAATTACGCCAAGAGCTCGTAATCGAGGTCGACGGGTGCCAAGCTTTGATTGACGGCCAGAAGAGAAGGCTGGACACAAAAAAAAAGCTGGGTGTTTGGGTGCCGCATGATTTGACGCAAAAAAAACCTGTTGAACAGAATCGACGCCTGCGATATGCTGCTGAAACGGAATGAACTCGACGCATTTTCGAAGCGGATGGTAACTGGCTACCGAAAACTGTCGTGGTTGAAGGCCGGTGAATCGTTCAAACCAGTGGCCAAGCCGGGATTGACGGCCAGGAAAGTTTTGTTTTGTGTTTGGTGGGATTGAGCTGCTTCCATATGGCCAGATTCTATCATCTACTGCGAACAACTGGACCGCTTGAAGCTAGTGATCGACCAGAAACGACCAAAATTGGCCAACAGGAAGGGTGTAATGTTTCACCAGGACAACCCCAGACCACACACTTCTTTGATTACTCGTCAGATGCTACGGGAGCTCCGATGGGA
This sequence comes from Zaprionus bogoriensis, assembly GCA_035046045.1. NCBI lineage: Eukaryota > Metazoa > Arthropoda > Insecta > Diptera > Drosophilidae > Zaprionus > Zaprionus bogoriensis. The sequence continues at coordinate 599,671 of JAWNOI010000221.1, forward strand.
GATTTTATTGCATCCACCATATAGCTCAGACATAGCGCCAAGTGACTACCACCCGTTCTTGTCCATGGCGAATGCCCTTACTGTAAAGTTGGGCTTAAAAGAGGGTTGTGAAAAGTGGCTGTCCGAGTTTTTCGCAAAGAAGGAGGGAAGTTTCTACAAGGGGGTATAATGTAGTTGCCATCTAAATGGGAACACATTATCGAACAAAACGACGCATATTTGAGCCAAAACCGTTCACTATATCAATTTTTACAAAGCACTACAAAGCCCGGCGAACTCCGTTTCGCCACCAGATGGCTCTTTATACCATTTACCCATTGAAAATGGGTAAAAAATGGTATATTAACTTTGTGCAAATGTATGTAACAGGCCAAAACCCGAAATGGGTTGTAGTGCCACCTAATAATAATGTAACAGGCAGAAGGAGGCATGGCAGACCATACAAAGTATATATATTCTTGATCAGCATCAATAGCCGAGTCGATTTGGTCATGTCCGTCTGTCTGTCCGTCTGTCCGTCTGTATGAACACACAGATCTCAGCTATTAAAAGAGCTAGAGACACCAGACTTGGTGGGAGTGTGCGTGTATTCAATACACACAAGAAGTTTATTTCAAACTTGATGTGCCACGCCCACCGCCTCCGCAAATCGATAAATGCGTATTTCGATTTTTTCCAAATAATTCAATAACGAAAAGAGATAAACGCACCAAATTTGGTAGGAGGGTGTCTTGCAACATTATGCAGAAGTTGGATTTTAGAATTTTGGATGCCACGCCCACCGCCTCTAAAAAACACATTTTTATAGTTTAAAAGAAAACTAGAAAAGCTAGAAGCGCCAAATTTGAAAGTAAGGTGCCTGGTAACATTACGGAGAATGTTTGATTTTCAACTTTTGGATGCCACGCCCACCGCCCCCACACTATTGCATTTTAAGAAAAGTAGGGAAATAACAAAACATTTTTTTTAACACTCTTGTAGCTTACCATAGTACAGATCTACCCTATAAATTTCAATCCGATCGGACAATAAACACAGAAGTTATAGGCACGAGAAGTTTCGCTCACAGCAGTAGAGGCCCGACGCCGACGCCGACGCCGACTGCGCACGCACAGTCGTCGTGTAGTCAGTGTGCAGTCGGCATGTGCCATTAGCGTCAATGCATGTGAATTTGTCCTCGAAAATATGCGATGCGTTGTTATTCGCCGAATAAAAGTAATTAATATTAAGAATTAGTTTTTAACAGCGAAAGGTAAATGGTATCTTACTGTCGAGTGCACTCGACTGTAGCTTTCTTCACTTGTTTTTTTTATTATATTTGCACTTTGTAGTATGATATTTTTAATTAAATTGATGAATGGATGATGCAAGAAAATAAGAAAGACCAATTGTTTTCAGCATTTCAAAAAGAAACCTGGACTGGGATTCGAGCCTGGGATACAAACTGATAGATGCGCACGCACAGTCGTCGTGCCGTCAGCGTGCAGACGGCATGTGCTATTAGCGTTAATGCATGTGTATTTGACTTCGAAAATATGCGCTGCGTTGTTATTAGTTCGCCGAAAAAAAATTAATTAATGTTAAGAATTTTGTTTTAACAGCCAAATTAACTTAAAACGCATGAAAATAAAGATATATTCAAAGTAATTCATTACTCTGTAAAGTTGCCTTTGAACCACCGCACCAAAAATGTATAATACCACAATGTACAAACACACAAGCAATTACAATACGAGAGATCCCATGTGCGTAACCACCAATCAGCCAACTGTCACTTACAACAAATATATCTGGCTAAAGCCAAAATAAATGCGCTCTCTGTAGTGAGAACCACACCTTCAATTATAAAGGCTGCATGTACAAAAAAAATCCTAGTCTCCGGAAAAAAGAAATACCACATACCCAGACGCCACCCAAAACTGCCAAAAAAAAGTACACCGGAGTTGATCAACACGAAAAATCATACGCAGAAGCTCTACATAAAAACAAACCTCCAACACTAACCCATCAAACTTTCCTACACAATGAAGAGTTGTTCTTCCCAACATACACTAACAAAAAGCAACATCAAGAAGACTTGCAAGAGCTGAAGACACTTATGAAACAACTGATTGCACAGATGACAAGCATGATGAACATAGTTACTATACTTACGTATCCAAACTTGACAAACAATAACTTGACTATCGCAATCTGGAATGCAAATGGACTGACTGACTGAATGGACTTCCTACATAAAAACCAAATAATGCTCATCTCATCTCCCACGCCACAGACAAAACATAAATCAGCATTATTGACTATAGTATATTCTACATAAACTACCCAGACAACAAAATGTGTAGAGGTAGAATGCTATAGGGCTGCAAACATACAAGCCACGACAATATCTAAACATCTCGGCTGTTTACTGTCCACCCAAATTAAATAACACGAAAAAGCAATACTTAGACTACCTAAATTCACTAGGGAATCGATACCTGACGGAAGGAGACAATAACGCCAAACATGCCATATGGGGATTGCGTCAAAAAACCAAAAAACTGACAAAAGCAACTATACAAAAACATCAAATAAAGACAAAGAAAAACTCATGGGCAAGAACAAACAAAGAAAAAGGTGACACACAGGTGGACAACTAAAACATTGAGCTCCCACCACATTTACCCAATCCTAACTGTGCAATCAGAAAAGCCTCGATATACGAAATAAAAACACAAATATTAAAAAATCAGAGACGAAATGACCAAATCAGTGGTAAAACAATAAAAGATCAGCCAGGCAATACGATTAGGTTTATAAGAGACATTTTTAATGCAGTAATAAGACTGAAGTTCTTCCCTTTTACGCTCAGATTACAGCATTCCCAAAACCTCATTAAAAATCAGCTCTGGTTAGCTCATATAGATCATTCAGCCTGTTACCAATACTGTCAAAAATTTTTGAAAACATTTTATCTATCCTAATAGACAAATGAAACAAGTGAAGAAAGCTACAGTCGAGTGCACTCGACAGTAAGATACCATTTACCTTTCGCTGTTAAAAACTAATTCTTAATATTAATTACTTTTATTCGGCGAATAACAACGCATCGCATATTTTCGAGGACAAATTCACATGCATTGACGCTAATGGCACATGCCGACTGCACACTGACTACACGACGACTGTGCGTGCGCAGTCGGCGTGCGCAGTCGGCGTCGGCGTCGGCGTCGGGCCTCTACTGCTGTGAGCGAAACTTCTCGTGCCTATAACTTCTGTGTTTATTGTCCGATCGAATTTAAATTTATAGGGTTGGTCAATATTATTATTATCTACAATAATATCTAAAAAAATTTCGGAAACTTTTCTACTTTTCCTATAATTTGATTTACCGATTTACAAAATCGATTTTTGGGGGCGGTAGGCGTGGCATCCAAAAGTTGAAATTCCGCATTCTCCGTAATGTTACCAGGCACCTTACTTTCAAATTTGGCGCTTCTAGCTTTTCTAGTGTTCTTTTAAACTATAAAAATGTGTTTTTTAGAAGCGGTGGGCGTGGCATCCAAAATTCTAAAATCCAACTTCTGCATAATGTTGCAAGACACCCTCCTACCAAATTTGGTGCGTTTATCTCTTTTCGTTATTGAATTATTTGGAAAAAATCGAAATACGCATTTATCGATTTGCGGAGGCGGTGGGCGTGGCACATCAAGTTTGAAATAAACTTCTTGTGTGTATTGAATACACGCACACTCCCACCAAGTCTGGTGCCTCTAGCTCTTTTAATAGCTGAGATCTGTGTGTTCATACAGTCGGACAGACGGACAGACGGACAGACAGACGGACATGACCAAATCGGTCATGATGCGGCTATTGATGCTGACCAAGAATATATATACTTTGTATGGTCTGCCACGCCTCCTTCTGCCTGTTACATACATTTGCACAAAGTTAATATACCATTTTTTACCCATTTTCAATGGGTAAATGGTATAAAAATAGGAGTGAACTCGACAGTATCAATTACCTTTGGCTGTAAAAAAATAATTCTAAATATTAATTTCTTTTATTCGGCGAACTAACAACAACGCATCGCATATGTTCGAAGTAAAATACACATGCATTGACGCTAATGGCACATGCCGACTGCACGACGACTGTGCGTGCGCAGTCGTCGCAAGCATTGACGCCGAGCCTCTCTTCCGTCTCTGCTGCTGTATGGGAAACTTCTCGCGCATATAACATCTATACATAAATACATACATACTACATATGCATTTACCAGAAACAGACAATGTGCCTCAACTGATATTACAACGAAATTTAACTGATACTTTGTTTGCAGTCGGAGGTTTTGCGAGAGAGTTGTCAGCTCTATTACTTTGTCTCCCAGGTTCGATTCCCAGTATTGGTTACTTTTTTATTGCAAGGAACAATTGGGTTTTCTTATTGCGATCGGAAAATGAAACTTAGATTGACGCCTGCCCTCTGCTGCGTCGGCTCAACGTTGAATTTGGGAATCTCTAGCGCCCATACCTTTGTATGGGAAATTCTTACTCCTATAACTTCTTTTTTTTATTGTCCGATCGGGTTGAAACTTATTCGGTAGATCAGTACTGTGGTAAGCTACGAGAATGTTTTTTTTTTGTTATTTCTCTACTTTTGTTATTATTCAATAAAAACGATTTATGGGGGGCGGTAGACGTAGCATCCAATAGTTGAAAATCCACATTCTGCGTAATATTACCAGTACCAAAGTTTGGTGCTCCTCCTTTTCTAGTATCCTCATAATTCAATAACATCGTTTTATAGGGGCGGTAGACGTGGCATCCAAAAGTCTAAAATCCACATTCTGCGTAATATTACCAGTACCAAAGTTTGGTGCTCCTCCTTTTCTAGTATCCTCATAAAAAAATCCAACTTCTGCATAATATTGCAAGGGACCTTTCTACCAAGTTTGATGCTTTTATCCTTTTTGAATTATTTGCAATAAATCGAAAAACGCATTTATCGATTTGCGGAGGCAGTGGGCATGGCATATCAAGTTTAAATAAATTTCTTAAGTTTATTGAAAACATGCACATCCCCACCAAGTCTGGTGCCTCTAGCTCTTTTAATAGTTGAGACATGTGTGTTCATACAGACGGACATGACCAAATCGACTCGCAACGGTCTGCAACGCCAACTTCTGCCTTTTACCCATTTTCAAAAGGTAAATGGTATAAAATTGAGACCCCATCCCATCAATTTGGTTTTCGGAAAGAGCAACAGAATATCAAAAGAGCAGCAAACACAATTCATGAGACCTTAACAACAACAATGGCATGGGTGAGAAATGAGCATTGAAATAAACAACGACAACACCCAACAAGTGGCACACACAAAAGGGAAAATAGATACCCTAACAAGAATAAAAAAATAGGTGACGAAATTCTAAAACTAAGTAAAAGCGCATAATACCTTGGACTCACTATTGACTCAAAAGTCACGTGGAAAAAACATATAATTAACAAACGAAACGAAGTAATAAGCAAATTTCAGCAACTCCATTGGCTTCTGGGAAGACAATCAAACTTAAATAACCAACAAGCTACTAATCTATAAAACAAAAACAAGTGAAGAAAGCTACAGTCGAGTGCACTCGACAGTAAGATACCATTTACCTTTCGCTGTTAAAAACTAATTCTTAATATTAATTACTTTTATTCGGCGAATAACAACGCATCGCATATTTTCGAGGACAAATTCACATGCATTGACGCTAATTGCACATGCCGACTGCACACTGACTACACGACGACTGTGCGTGCGCAGTCGGCGTGCGCAGTCGGCGTCGGCGTCGGCGTCGGCGTCGGGCCTCTACTGCTGTGAGCGAAACTTCTCGTGCCTATAACTTCTGTGTTTATTGTCCGATCGGATTGAAATTTATAGGGTAGATCTGTACTATGGTAAGCTACAAGAGTGTTAAAAAAAATGTTTTGTTATTTCCCTACTTTTCTTAAAATGCAATAGTGTGGGGGCGGTGGGCGTGGCATCCAAAAGTTGAAAATCAAACATTCTCCGTAATGTTACCAGGCACCTTACTTTCAAATTTGGCACTTCTAGCTTTTCTAGTTTTCTTTTAAACTATAAAAATGTGTTTTTTAGAGGCGGTGGGCGTGGCATCCAAAATTCTAAAATCCAACTTCTGCATAATGTTGCAAGACACCCTCCTACCAAATTTGGTGCGTTTATCTCTTTTCGTTATTGAATTATTTGGAAAAAATCGAAATACGCATTTATCGATTTGCGGAGGCGGTGGGCGTGGCACATAAAGTTTGAAATAAACTTCTTGTGTGTATTGAATACACGCACACTCCCACCAAGTCTGGTGTCTCTAGCTCTTTTAATAGCTGAGATCTGTGTGTTCATACAGACGGACAGACGGACAGACAGACGGACATGACCAAATCGACTCGGCTATTGATGCTGATCAAGAATATATATACTTTGTATGGTCTGCCACGCCTCCTTCTGCCTGTTACATACATTTGCACAAAGTTAATATACCATTTTTTACCCATTTTCAATGGGTAAATGGTATAACAAGTGAAGAAAGCTACAGTCGAGTGCACTCGACAGTAAGATACCATTTACCTTTCGCTGTTAAAAACTAATTCTTAATATTAATTACTTTTATTCGGCGAATAACAACGCATCGCATATTTTCGAGGACAAATTCACATGCATTGACGCTAATGGCACATGTCGACTGCACACTGGCTACACGACGACTGTGCGTGCGCAGTCGGCGTCGGCGTCGGGCCTCTACTGCTGTGAGCGAAACTTCTCGTACCTATAACTTCTGTGTTTATTGTCCGATCGGATTGAAATTTATAAGGTAGATCTGTACTATGGTAAGCTACAAGAGTGTTAAAAAAAATGTTTTGTTATTTCCCTACTTTTCTTAAAATGCAATAGTGTGGGGGCGGTAGGCGTGGCATCCAAAAGTTGAAAATCAAACATTCTCCGTAATGTTACCAGGCACCTTACTTTCAAATTTGGCGCTTCTAGCTTTTCTAGTGTTCTTTTAAACTATAAAAATGTGTTTTTTAGGGGCGGTGGGCGTGGCATCCAAAATTCTAAAATCCAACTTCTGCATAATGTTGCAAGACACCCTCCTACCAAATTTGGTGCGTTTATCTCTTTTCGTTATTGAATTATTTGGAAAAAATCGAAATACGCATTTATCGATTTGCGGAGGTGGTGGGCGTGGCACATCAAGTTTGAAATAAACTTCTTGTGTGTATTGAATACACGCACACTCCCACCAAGTCTGGTGCCTCTAGCTCTTTTAATAGCTGAGATCTGTGTGTTCATACAGACGGACAGACGGACAGACAGACGGACATGACCAAATCGACTCGGCTATTGATGCTGATCAAGAATATATATACTTTGTATGGTCTGCCACGCCTCCTTCTGCCTGTTACATACATTTGCACAAAGTTAATATACCATTTTTTACCCATTTTCAATGGGTAAATGGTATAACAAGTGAAGAAAGCTACAGTCGAGTGCACTCGACAGTAAGATACCATTTACCTTTCGCTGTTAAAAACTAATTCTTAATATTAATTACTTTTATTCGGCGAATAACAACGCATCGCATATTTTCGAGGACAAATTCACATGCATTGACGCTAATGGCACATGTCGACTGCACACTGGCTACACGACGACTGTGCGTGCGCAGTCGGCGTCGGCGTCGGGCCTCTACTGCTGTGAGCGAAACTTCTCGTACCTATAACTTCTGTGTTTATTGTCCGATCGGATTGAAATTTATAAGGTAGATCTGTACTATGGTAAGCTACAAGAGTGTTAAAAAAAATGTTTTGTTATTTCCCTACTTTTCTTAAAATGCAATAGTGTGGGGGCGGTAGGCGTGGCATCCAAAAGTTGAAAATCAAACATTCTCCGTAATGTTACCAGGCACCTTACTTTCAAATTTGGCGCTTCTAGCTTTTCTAGTGTTCTTTTAAACTATAAAAATGTGTTTTTTAGAGGCGGTGGGCGTGGCATCCAAAATTCTAAAATCCAACTTCTGCATAATGTTGCAAGACACCCTCCTACCAAATTTGGTGCGTTTATCTCTTTTCGTTATTGAATTATTTGGAAAAAATCGAAATACGCATTTATCGATTTGCGGAGGTGGTGGGCGTGGCACATCAAGTTTGAAATAAACTTCTTGTGTGTATTGAATACACGCACACTCCCACCAAGTCTGGTGCCTCTAGCTCTTTTAATAGCTGAGATCTGTGTGTTCATACAGACGGACAGACGGACAGGCGGACATGACCAAATCGACTCGGCTATTGATGCTGATCAAGAATATATATACTTTGTATGGTCTGCCACGCCTCCTTCTGCCTGTTACATACATTTGCACAAAGTTAATATACCATTTTTTACCCATTTTCAATGGGTAAATGGTATAATAAGATCAATCTCGACATATGGAAGAGAAATATGGGAAACAGACTCAGACACATACACAACAAATGCCCACACAAAGAGCTAAACACACAGACATTCCCAGGGATAAATAAGGAGAGTAGCTTTATTCACATGAAAAAACTAATTGCACACCAGAATCAAAACCTAAGAGAGATCCCGAGAAGAGAAGCACAACCAACAAGACTAAAGCGGAGAACTGCTACAACACTAGCGCAACAATTATTTAAATGTAAATAAATAAAAATAAGCGAAATGTAACAAGTGAAGAAAGCTACAGTCGAGTGCACTCGACAGTAAGATACCATTTACCTTTCGCTGTTAAAAACTAATTCTTAATATTAATTACTTTTATTCGGCGAATAACAACGCCTCGCATATTTTCGAGGACAAATTCACATGCATTGACGCTAATGGCACATGCCGACTGCACACTGACTACACGACGACTGTGCGTGCGCAGTCGGCGTGCGCAGTCGGCGTGCGCAGTCGGCGTCGGCGTCGGCGTCGGGCCTCTACTGCTGTGAGCGAAACTTCTCGTGCCTAGGGTTGGTCAATATTATTATTATCTTCAATAATACCTAAAAAAAATTTCGGAAACTTTTCTACTTTTCCTATAATTTGATTTACCGATTTACAAAATCGATTTTTGGGGGCGGTAGGCGTGGCATCCAAAAGTTGAAAATCAAACATTCTCCGTAATGTTACCAGGCACCTTACTTCCAAATTTGGTGCTTCTAGCTTTTCTAGTGTTCTTTTAAACTATAAAAATGTGTTTTTTAGAGGCGATGAGCGTGGCATCCAAAAGTCTAAAATCCAACTTCTGCATAATGTTGCAAGACAACCCCCTACCAAATTTGGTGCGTTTATCTCTTTTCGTTAGTGAATTATTTGGAAAAAATCGAAATACGCATTTATCGATTTGCGGAGGCGGTGGGCGTGGCACATCAAGTTTGAAATAAACTTCTTGTGTGTATTGAATACACGCACACTTCCACCAAGTCTGGTGCCTCTAGCTCTTTTAATAGCTGAGATCTGTGTGTTCATACAGACGGACAGACGGACAGACAGACGGACATGACCAAATCGACTCGGCTATTGATGCTGATCAAGAATATATATACTTTGTATGGTCTGCCACGCCTCCTTCTGCCTGTTACATACATTTGCACAAAGTTAGTATACCATTTTTTACCCATTTTCAATGGGTAAATGGTATAAAAATGTATATCAATACACTGGTGTATTACCAAGTTAAGTTAACTTCTATGTTTATTGTCCGATCGGATTAAAATTTATAGGGTTAGTCGATATTATTATTATCTCCAATAATAATTTAAAAAAAAATGGAGGCGGTGGGCGTGGCATCCAAAAGTCTAAAATCCAACTTCTGCATAATGTTGCAAGACACCCTCCAACCAAATTTGGTGCGTTTATCTCTTTTCGTTATTGAATTTTTTGCAAAAATAATTCGGAGGGCGTGGCACTTCAAGTTTAAAATAAACTCGATCTGCGTATTTAATACACGCACACTCCCACCAAGCCTGGTGTCTCTAGCTTTTTTAATAGCTGAGATGTGTGCGTTCATACAGACGGACGGACAGACGGACATGGCCAAATCGACTCGGCTATTGATGCTGATCAAGAATATATATACTTTGTATGGTCTGCCACGCCTCCTTCTGCCGGTTACATACATTTTCACAAAGTTAATATACAATTTTTTACCCATTTTCAATGGGTAAATGGTATAAAAAATAAATAAAGTTAAACCAAAACTCATACTTAGAGCGAATATTAAATATAAATGAAGTGTGATGAGTATGGTTACCATAAATACCAATTTTCTTTAAGACAGAATCAAAATTAAGTTTGAATTAAACCAGCCTAACAAACGGACATTGCTCGATCGACCCGAAAATGCATTCTAAAATAATAACAAATACTTACCTCAGACGCACTTGTTGCCACTGAACTGATGCTTGGTGACATTGGAGCAGATCTAGATTGCAGAGGACTCGCCGTATTTGTATTAGAGAAGGTTGGATTACGCATGGTATTCAAAATACTGGAGCTGGTGCAGTTATTCATAGAGTTTAAGCTGCCTTTTTGATATAAACTCTTGTGAACAACGTCAACTCCCGACTGATCCATGTTAGAGCTGCCATAATAACTCGAATTATTATTACCAAATGGGGAAAGGTGCATAGAATCCGAATCAGCGGAATACAATGATTTCTTTTTGTAAATATTAGTGTCTGTCGAATCACCGGCGACGAAGCTACTACTTCCAAGTTCCCCATGCAAATTTTGTCCTACCGTTAAGGCACATTGCACGTTTCCCGTCAATGCCGGATTGTTTGCCGCCGATTTATTCTATAGGTAAAATAAAGTATTATTACTAAGCATTTGACTGTTTTCTGAATCAGACTTTGCTTACTTCAATATTCTGACAGCCCCAGACGGACGGCTTTAAGGATTCACTTAGGTATTGCCGCACTTGATTTTTTTGCTTCTGTATGACGTGATATCTCGTCGGATTCTCCAGTACTGTGCTGACCTTGAAACGAATACATAAATGATTTCAGTTGCAAAAGGTATACGAATTTTCTCCAAAGGTCGATCTCGCCATGTCCGTCTGTCTGTCCGTTTGTTGCAACGCCAACTAGTCTCTCAGTTTGTTGCTATTTAGATGAAACTTGGCACACTTTTCTGCACGCTGACAATAAATCTTCTTTTTTTAACATTCCCGCTCAATTTCATAAAATCGATATACTATAATATAGCTGCATTAAAAACAACCGGACTAAGTTAGAGTTATTATTATGCATAAACACCATTTCAATATCATATTTCAAAGAAAGAAAGAGAAATCGCATAAAAAAAACTATTTTAACTAATTCATCTATCACATTGAAAATTGCACCCGAACTAAAAAAAAATAATATATATTACTCATTAGCTAGATAAATATATGTGTTTGCAAGGGTATGCAATCTTCAGTACGCCGAAGGTAGCGTTCTCTCTAGTTTTACCTGAAGCACTTGGGGAGGCACATCGACTCCAATGCTTTGCAGTGGCCCCTTGAGTGCTACCGGGCTAGACGGCTGCAGTCGATCCAGCTGTCCCTTTATCATTGATTGATCTAAGCTGGAATTGCCGCTGCCACAAACACTACTATTGCCATCGACTGTTTCCGACTCGAAAGAGCTGTCACCCAAGCCAATTCCATGAAGTATACTTTGATCTTGCCCATGATGTGACGACGACTGTTGCTGCTGTTGAAGCAGTAATAGCTGTTGTTGTTGCTCGCGCTGGAGCTGCAGTTTTAGCTGTGTGCGTGACGTGGGCGTGGCAGTTTTAAAGGAGGGTCTGCAAAAAGATATAATTAAAAAGCGTTAATTACTTCATTCAATAAAAACTTATAGTAACGACAGCGTATCTTAGACCATACTATAAAAGACAAATAATATATATATTCATATTTTTACCACATTTATATGATACCTACCCACCAGATAAGGGTGGCAGCCCCAGAATACGAGGTTCGGTAGTATCTCTAGTGGCAATATCGCTTAAATCAACAATGCTAGGATCCATTTCAAGAATCATTTCCAAATCCTTATCAATGCCGACGTTAACGCGAATATTCGTTGAATTCGTCATTGTAGTATTGGTGATGGGAGGTTCCTCCTCAACCGCCTTAGCCATCGAATCGCTCTTATCCAGTTCCATTAGCATAGACGGTTCCTCGCCGACTTCAATTGCCGACGGCAATCGGTAATTGTAATTGATAATAGCCGCTGAACCGGCATCAATAAGAGGATTCATTTCAAGATCATTTGGAGACATGTGTAGTGTTTGAATACGCCTTAAAAACTTCTGAAATTCCTGTAGTTCCTTATCCGATTTAATGGTGGCCTCCATTCTTTGACTTTGTGCTCCTTCTTTTAAATAATCATCTGTATATTTTTTCTGCGCGTTCTTATTAGCTTTCGTAATCCAACTAAACATATTTTCACAAATATTTCGCAATTTCTCCGATATTACTTAATAAAATCAATGTAACGCGTTATCCCTGATTATAATAGTTGCAAACATAACAAGGGTCTTAATCTTGACTATACTTGACCCAAAAATGCAAAAATCTAATGGAAAAAGTAATATTCTGGCGTATATATGCTTGTGCTTTATATATATATATAAATATATATATGTGTCTGTGTGTGTATAAAAAATGGGTGTTACTCTTAGATGTTTTAAAATCCAACTAGATTTTTCTATTACAAATTATTAAAAAAAAAAAATGTTTTAAAAACATTTCGTAAAAAACTCCCTTTGTTTTAATGATGCTTCTACATCCTAAAATTTATTATATATTTAGAAATAACTGAACAATATGTATCTTATATACTTGTACATTTAACATTTTGGCTATGGATCGCACTTGCGCCATGCGTTTTTTTTTATAAAATCCTCTCTTTTACCAACTCGTATTGAGATTCCCTAATTATTATCAGTTGTAGCATCCAGCTTATGACAGTTTATAGTGAATTCTACCAGTGAGTACACAACAAAACGAAGTGAAAAACTATTAATGGCTTAATGTACTTGATATTGTTAACGTTTTATTAGATATAAAAACAATCGACGATTAACGATTGTGGTATATGTAACATATGCCATTTGATTGTATGTAATTTTTTTGATCATAACATTTTATAGAAGAATATAAATTTACCAATTTAAATTCTTTCAATATACACACTTACATATACAACCCAACGAATTCGCATTATGAATGTCCAAGCTGCATAACTCATCTAATAGTATGTACATATCCCGATTTATTACTGATCGACGGTTAGCTTCGAATTGGAAATATATGTATGTATGTCATATATTCAAAAAGTTTTCGCACATTCGCCTATTATTATTAATAAATACTTCCAGGTGTACATACGTATGTATGTATGTACTTTACCTACTAACGCTTGCGTGCTCAAGTCCCGTATGCCGATAAGATAATAAAAAGCTTTAATCATATGGAAAATACAATCTTATACCTTAAAACACTAAACATACAACTATACAACCTTATGTATGAATGGCTGGTGAACACATGCAATATGCATATACGTGCATAGAGACATAATATATATATTGATATATGTGTTGTACATACTCCTAAACATACATTTGGATTGAAACCCGTAACTTACATTTCATCAGTTCGCAGCGACCGCGTTGACTTCAACTCGTAGAATTCAACATTCTCCGTATTGCCTGCTACCGTAACATTAGACAAAAAGTCCATACTTGAATCGTTTTCGTTTAGCAAGTTTAGATTTAAATCAAACTCCAAGTCGAAGCCCAAATCAATACCGGATTCAGCCATGACTCTCGTGGAAGAGCAAGTACTTTTGGTGTGATGCTCTCCGTCTCTTTCTTTCACTCCCACGATCAATAGGAATTAGTTCTCAACCGTGATTGAGACTAATAGAATGGTTTGCCACTACTCTTGCACATTCTTAATCACCCGTGTTGGTAATTTTTGAAACAAAGTTAAAATTAGCGAGGATCGCACAATTTAACCTATTGCAAGTCAGAATCAAACCAAGGCAGTAACGATCTACAACTAACACTCATACATAAGTATGCGATGTACACAGTTGATTTTTCTACAAGACATCGATATATTTTCCTGGGTATTTATCAATTATTAATTTTAATTCGTATTTTTTATTACTTATTTATTAACATATTATTTTTTATTGTTTTTTTTTTAGATTTTATTCTATTGTAATGGAAGTGTGCTAACGATTACTTTTGAGTTTATCATCTATCGATGGAACTGTCATTTTCAGGAAATCCCCCAACATATTACAATTGTTAGCTTCATTCTCAAGAAAAATTAAAATCGAAAAACTAAAATTTTAATTTTAAGAGAAGGTTATCGATATGTTCATCTGATTTAGTTTCTTTAAATGCTAATTAGGTATCGATATGTTAATCTGAACACCTTTAGTTAACTAGTAATTGTTCTATCTATCAACTGCGTGGATATTTCTCAATTGTGTATTTGAATCTAAAATAAAAGTTATTCAAAAGTTCCGTACATTTTATATTAACGCAAATGTCGATATGATTATATGAACATTTTTAGTGAATGAGTTAAATTGTCTGTGCTCCTTAGTGCATCTATCGAAGGAAATCGATAAATTATTATCTGATAGTCCAAGAAAGTTTTTTATTGTAGTTGAGGTATAATTTCATAATATTAATGCATTGCTGAAACTAATGTAAGTTGCATTTGAGTATTTTATATGCACAGAGTTAATTATTATGCGTTTGGTGTAAAGAACTTATAAGCATAAAAAATGATTGCATACGCACTGTATTTCTGTGGGTTGCTTGCGCCCGTATACATATGCATGAATGCATGCATGTATGCATGCATAAACATTCGATTTGACCCAATGTTCTAAATAAATCTGCATCATTAACCAAATTTGGCGAGCTCCATACTAAATGTACATACAACTATGCTGTTTTATAAGCCTATTTGTAGTAGTAGAAAAAGTTATATTTTGTTTATTGCTGCAATTGAAGAAACATGAAAATAAGCAGTATTTTTTTATTAGCAGGCAATTTCAACAGTTGAAAAGTGGAAAATGGATAAAAAGATCTCAACCACATCGCAGCCGCGCATTCTTAAGAAGAAGCACTTTCGAGTGAAGCATCAGAAGGTGAAACTATTCCGGGCGAATGAACCAATTCTCAGCGTCTTCATGTGGGGCATCAATCACACAGTATGTGTTTGTGAAGTTTCTGCTCGATTGTATCGTTGGATTTACTGTTTAACCCTCTTTCTATTGAATAGATAAACGAATTGAGTCATGTGAACATACCAGTAATGCTCTTGCCAGACGACTTTCGAGCATACTCAAAAATCAAAGTCGATAATCATTTGTTTAACAAGTAAGAAACCTACGATCCTATAAAGTTTATGTGTATCAGTATCAAAAGCCAAGTCGGTCAAGACATTTACGTCTGTCGGTTATCGGTCCTCCGTCGTTTCTTAATATATTTTATTGATCATATCTTAATATATTTTAAATTTTTCTTCTAGTTTCATCACTATTTGTCCACTATAACACATATACCTGTCATATATAGCTTCGGCACCACACCGAATGTAAAATTTCTTTTTAGTCTTTCGTTTTATAGCCTTTTTTTCCTTTTAGAGAGAATATGCCATCGCACTTTAAGGTGAAGGAGTACTGTCCCCTGGTATTTCGAAACCTGCGTGAACGCTTTGGAGTCGACGATGTGGATTACCGTGAATCCTTGACCAGATCGCAACCGCTAGGCATTGACTCGTCGGGCAAGTCGGGAGCACAGTTTTACCAGAGCTATGATAAATTCTTTATAATTAAGAGTTTAACATCCGAAGAAATAGAGCGCATGCATGCTTTTCTTAAGCATTACCATCCAGTAAGTTATTTTAACGTTCTAATAGTTAGGGATTTCCATTGCATACCAGCTAAGTAGTTAATATTAAAATCAAAACCTTGACGATTTCTCGTGGGATAATGGAACAAGATATGTCATTATTCTATAGTGCAAACAATTTAATATGGTGGAATGTTGCGAATCTGAACTTCTGTTCCGGAATTTCAATCCTGCAGACATTTATAGCGAACGAAAACAAGTTATTTTTTTTTTGCTAGAAGTATATACCACGTGAAAAAGGGGTACTTTTTATGAGCGAGCTCTTATTTTTTTTGTCTTGTTGGTAGGATTCTTATCTAACAATTTTCATATCATATTTTTTATCATTTTAAACATGTCGAAGTTTGCACCGTAATGTGAGGATTTGCAGAAAGTATAATTTATTATTATTATTATTATTATTATTATTATTATTATTATTATTATTATTATTTTTATTATTATTATTCTTATTATTATTATTATTGTTATTTTTTTTCAACAAGAGTGCTTTCAAGCTATATTGAATGCGTATAGTAATATAGCTTTATCAAAAGCTACAACGCTTCAAAAATAATAATTTTGATGTGAGAAGTGAAGAACATGGAAAACATCAAACAGGTTTTGAAGACGCCGATTTTACGATTTTAAATGAAGATGATACTTTGAGTCCAAAACGAATGGCAGCAATGTTAAATGTTGCACAACAAAAAATTTCTGATCGTTTGAAATGTAGAAAAGAACAATCACTTGTGTAATTTTGCTTCTGATGATGAAAAATGGAATTGTTTTAATAGTCCTAAATGTAAAAAATCATGGGTTATCCCAGGACAGCCGTCATCATCTACTGAAAACCCAGATCGATTCGGCAAAAAGACAATGCTCTCTATTTGGTGGGATCAAAAAGGTGCATCATGAGCTTCCAAAACCTGGTTAAACAACAGTAAACCAGTTTGAACCATGCACTTATCTAAAAACGTCCAGATTGGGAGACCTGGAAAAGTTATTTTCTTACATGGCAGTACGATTTCTACTAAGAAGTTGAAAATTAGTTCTCTTCAAAAGATAGACAATTATATTACCATGGTATCCAGAAATTGCCAAAAGGTTAAAGTTAAAATGTGTACAAAGAACCGGGCAATGTTTTGAATTAAAGTTTTTCTACCTTCCCAACAAAAATAAATATTTCATTTGACACCGGTAAACCTGGTACTTAAAAAGAAAAAAACTGACTACAAAATAAAAAAAATTTAATGAAACAAAAGTTTTTTATTTAAACTTTTGTATGTAACTTGCTATAAGTTAATATAAAAAAGTGGTTCTCAGAAAACCGCGTTTTAGGCGTTTAGGCGTTTTTAATCATTTTGAAAACTTATTATTTTATTATTTGTAAAAAGCCAATGTTACAGTTTTGCATTTCTGCAATTTTTAAACTATAAATTTTGTTTTTAATTTTTTAAAGCTATGTTTACAGTGTTATTATTTTCAATTTTGCTTATACGATTTGGCAGACTTCACTGTTGCACAAATTCTAATTGAATATTGAACAATGCTTTAAATTTTTACCACAACTGCATTTTACAACTTGGAGCTGGTGTCTGTCTACGATGTTATATAAATCCACTGCTTTTCTGAATTAATTAATTTATCCGCTTTGCAATCTCTTAAATATTTAATTAATGGTATTCAATATTTCAATCAACAACCGTGGAAACTTCACATGGCGTATAGGAGTTTCAATTCAATCTTGATTTATATTTTGTTGAAGGAATTTGCCAAGTCTGCTTTTTATCCATGGCCAGCCTAAAAATTCAAAATTTTTTCGTCTTGATTTGTTGTTTACGATTATTTGCTACCATTTTGATGGTATCTTGTATATGCCTCTCCTGAAGAAGTTATTGTCCCTATTGGTAAAAAACTTGCTAATTCGATTTTCACAAACCTTCTTTAAACTCAATTTTTGCCCATCGAAAAAAATTTGCATAGCCAAAAAAAGATGGTAATCCGAATGTCCGAACTATAAGGTAGATGCATAAGTATTTCCACAAAATGCCATTACGATTCACCATGACTGGCCGCTTTTGTTCAATTGCTTAACAGTAGAGGTCATATTTGATGGTTTGGTCTAGGGCAGCACTTCATATTGGATAATTTCTCTGCTATCCCACCATACACTCTGCAAAACAATCCAAGCCGTCAATCCTGCCACCGTTAGAGACGACCCACCATGCTTCGGATCTTTTACGCTTGGTGTTGTCATATGTGATCCATTTTTCATCGCCAGAAATGAATCGAGTTTATTACGGTGCATCAGAGATTCGCACATTGAGATAACTGTTTCGGTGTCAAAATAACCATTTCGGAATAGCCTGACACACTGTTCAATCTGTCTGTGAGAATCTTCAGAGGTTTTTCCTTGTGCGAAACAAAATTTTAAAATTACTTGAATTTCAGCGTTTGTGAACTCGATTTTGATCGATTGAAATGTTTCAGCTCGGAAGCTGATGTAAACAAATACTTCACTTAAAAGGTATTACGAAGACCTATCAAACGATATGCGTTGGCAAATATGATTCCAATTGACTTCACAAGCGAAACGCGAAATTTGAATGCAAAAACCTGGCATGTCATTACCAAACAAACTTATATGCACTATCATATGTTAAAATATAATAAGATTGAAAAAAAATTTTAATAGAAATAATTTGCAATACGGATGCAAAGCAGAAACATTTGACTTTTTACATTTTGCTGTGTCACATGTCTATGAGTTGATCAAAGTATGAAAGAATATTCTAAAATATAAACAATTTTTATACATTTTTTAACATTCTTTAAAATTTTATTAAATTTGGTATTTGCTATAATATGTAGCTACCATATGGACAATCAGTCGAAAAAGGAGTTAGTATGAAAACAAATAATTTGTCATCTAATTATAAGCCAGATATTCTTATTTTAGACTAACAAAGTTTTCAATAGCATGTAAAATGGGATTATTATATTCAATAGCTTGTATAAAAGCTTTCAGACAAAAATTCAGATTCTTTAATGAATTTCAATATGATATTTGATATTTCGTCCGAGTTCGAATAATATAAGTCTAAAATCTTTTACATATGTGTGAACACATGATAGAAATAATCGTAGAGCAATATACAAAAATATATAACGTTGCCGAAGCGTATAATTATTTATGTTTATTTTTAGTCAATGTCTGTCCTTTTAGAATTTAATCTTAATGAAATTTGTGGAACGATTTATATAAGAATATCTTGTTAAAGTCTATTCTAATAAATCGGACCACCTTAACTTTAATTGCTTCAAAACATGCAATAAAATAAAATCGAAACTTGGTAAGATTAAGTGCGGGACTTCTAAAAATGTTTACAAAATCGTTACAGCTGATGAATCATATAAATCCATAATTCATCAGCTGTAACGCATATGAGCCCGAAACTAAGCAGCAGTCGAGCATATGGGTCCCTTTGGGCACTCAAAATATTGAATTGATAGGTCATCCGCCTTACAGTCCTGACTTGGCACCTAATAACTTCTTTTTGTTTCCTCATATCAATAAAAAATTACGTGTTCAACGATTTTCATCGCCAGAAGAATCAGTCGAAGCGTTTAAAAACCATATTTGAGTGGTGTCTCAGGCGTAATAGAAAGAATGCTTAGAAAATTGGTTTGATCAAATGCCAAAGTGTTTTAATCATTAATCATTCAGTCATAAAAAGCTACAAATACCTAATTTGGCAGGAAGTTTCCCATATTGCATAGGCAAGTCGGATTTTACAAAAAGTACAATTTAAAGGCGTGAAATGTTTCACATACAAAATTAGCAACTACGTAGCAGAACGGATATTTAATTAACGACAATGCTTGCAACAACAAACAGTGAAAAAATGCTATATTAAATTCTTTAAATAGAAGTAGGAATTAATTGTGAACGACCAAATGGTATCTTTTCATCGAGTTTATACGAATTTTTACTTTTTAATATTATAAATGTAGCAATATAATAAAAACTTGTTTCAATGGTTTTAAAAAGTGAAGATAATTTAAAAAATTTAATTTTTTCTTTTAACAGTACGTTGTGGAACGGCATGGGAAAACGCTGCTGCCGCAATATTTGGGAATGTACAGAATTACGGTAGAAAGTGTACAGTATTACTTTGTTGTTATGCGGAATGTTTTTAGCTCCCAGTTGGTTATACATAAGTATGTTGAAATTTATGATATATATATATATATATATATATAAACACATATGATATATATCTGTATGCAACGCTTTTAATTTAGAAAATTTGACTTGAAGGGCAGTACTGTGGATCGAGAAGCTTCGGAGAAAGAACTTGAAAAACATTTACCTACGTTTAAGGACAACGATTTTATTAAACAGAAAATCACATTAGAGATCGGGGAAGACGCCAAGAAGAAATTGTTGGATACTCTTAACAATGATATTGATGTAAGAAACATATAAATGAACTTGTTGTAAATTATATAAAAATATAAATTATATAAAAATATTTGAATTGGATAAGCTCCTAACCAAGTTGCATATCATGGACTACTCTTTGCTGGTCGGCATACATGACTGTGTACGAGCAGAGGAAGAGGCTCTTCAAGGCGACTGTGCGCTAGCAGCAGGACGAAGTGAGAACAGCGAGAGTGAGGAGTGTGATAGTGGTGAACGGTATGTCTAAAATAATAATAATGTGACAGAGCCCTATAAACACGTATAAATAACAAAATAGCTGGACGTATAATACACCACCCGATTCACCAAGAGGTGCACAATATAAAGAAGTTGTTTATGAAGTCGACATTTATGCCATTCCCAGTATTGAAGGTTAATTCCATTATATTTCACTAATTATTCACTATTATTCACTAATTATTCGATTATTGAATTGTAGAAAGACGCGAGATTTACTTCATAGCTATAATCGATGTACTCACACAGTATGGAGTAAAAAAGCAGGTGAGTTACGGAAAAAAATACAAAAAGAATTTTCAACCATCATTCACAATTTCGCATGGTTTCTAGGCAGCAAAAGCGGCAAAAACAGTTAAATATGGAAGTAATGTTGATGGTATATCAACTTGTGATCCTGAACAATATGCCAAAAGATTCCTGGAATTTATGGATAAAGCTATAGTGTAATATGTTGAATTGTATTTGCCACATATTAAAAATGAATCATCTATAAATATTTCAAATTCGAGTCCACATCTTCCAAAAAATAAATCATCTATACATATTCAAATTTTTTTGTAAAATCATTAAAAATTTTTATTTCTTTTTTTTTTGGAACTACAACAAGAGAGTCAGAGGATTGAATTTAAATATTAACATTTTCATTTACGTAAGGTAAAAATATAATTTACATTAGACTCGTATGTGTTTTTATTTCAGATTAATATCTTACACATTTTTATTTTATTTATTTTTTAATCTGTCGTTTGATTTTCGGCATCTTATTACTGAAATTGTATCTAAAATTAAAATAAAATGAACATTTAAAATAGGTTAACTACTCACCACAAAACGATTGACTTGATACCGTGGCACATTTGGTGAAATGTTCTTTTCCAAGTTCATTTTCTCGAAGCGCTCACGTATTCTGAAACCAACACAGAATGTAAATACAATGGATGTTTCTTATCGGTCAAAGTCAATTACGTCTTGGTGCTCTCTATAGTTGAATCATCGGAAACATGCTGCGAGTAAATGCCGTCATATCCATCATTGAACTCGCGTCTTATTTCATTTTCTTGCCATTTTTCAAATTTAGCACGCAATTGCTTTGCACGCGCCGCGTTTTGAGCCTGCATGGAAGATTGCATATAGCAAGGGTTTAACGATCAAAGAAATTAATAGTAGAGAACACTCCACTGTAAGATATCATTCATCCACTCCGGATGAATATGTACAGTAGGTTCTCGATAATCCTTACAATTTCAAAATTATTGGAGTATTATCAATTACTTATTCATCAAAAAAATATAAACATTGTAAAAAAAAAAAACTTTAAAAGTTGCAATATTAAAAATTAATTTATATATTAGGTGCACAACTAAGTTCTCGCTGTTCTCTTCGATAAAAATGCATGCAATCGCTTGGAAACGGCTTCACGAGGACGATCGCCAGAATCAAAATCACCGTCTTTGAAGCGACGAAACCAATTTCCGTATACTTTTTGGAGTTCTCGATGCGCTTGTGCTGACGTTCTTTTTCGAAGGGAAGAAGAATTTCAACACTTCCCGCAAATGACGATTGTTCGGCATAAAATTAGAGATTTTTACTTAACCAGAATTATATAATGCGAAAACGAAATCACTCCGAAAATACTGACATTTCAAAGGTTACGGATTATTTTGTGCAAGGAACTTAACGTTAAACTAAACCAAAATTAAACTAGTGTGGCTTCGTTTTGTATTAAATAACGCCTTTTAGACGTTTATTGATGAATTTAATTTTTCAGTGGTTTCAAAAGGGATTTTGTTCCACTCTTGCAGGGTCTCAAAGCACGAAATAAGCTGTGACCTTAGAAATTGTTATATTTCTGGTTATACTTTAAGTGTTATTTAGAAAATAAAAACAATGAACCCATTAGAGTAATAAATTTCTTCAAAAAAAAAAAAAACTGCATTAATTTTTTGTATAAATTCCTTCTAACTTAAATGACATTGGAATTCAATTAAATCTCTGCACGAAATAAGCTGAGTATATGCGTGGGCTATACACGAACATTGTTCCCCAAATTTAGTGCCTTTAACTTTTGTAATGGCTATAATGCATTCGTACAGACAGACATATGGAAATGGCCAAATCGACTAGGGTATTGACACAGATTAAGAATACTTTGATGGCCTACCACGCATCTTTCTGCCGGTAACATACATTTGCAATTTGCTATTTTTCCAATTTTTATATGTTATATATATAAGGATTTTACGAACTTCTTTAAGCGCCTCGTCGGTGAAATCTGTATCGCTGTCGCTTTTCTCGCCAACCTCCTCATCCTCATCATCATCATCATCTTCGCTAATGGACCTATTGCTGTAACGGTTGAAATCGTCAGGAGGTGGCGTGAAACATTTAAGCGGCTTGAGGCCATTGGGTTTGGATGTGTTGCACTTATTTTGCTCCATTTCGCGAAATTTATTAAGCATTGCCGATGTGGTTTGCGTCTTTTGCAAAATATTGTCATGAAACGATGTCTTCTGGTTCATATCATCCGATTCGGGTAAAGGCATTTTGACAACGCCTTCACGTGGTGGGGTGATGCGAAATGGCCGTTTCTCCCCATCGTTGGGCCGGTAAGTTTCAAAGAACTTAAACTTCTGAGTTATTTCGGCAGTAGTTATTTGAATGTCTTCTGGTTTTGTGTCGTATTTCACGACGTCGATGTCGAAGTTCTAAATTTTATTAACACAAAAAAAAATAAAGGATTAAGCTAAATAATAGTAATTATTCCTTACCTCTTGTCCACAATAATTTGGCCCTGAGCTTTTATTAAGTGGCACGGACCGATTCTTTTTGAACTCATTATTCTTGTTGGATACATTATTTGCATCAAGCTCCATGAAAATATTTCGCGATTCCCTAGTTATACCTTTCGGAAAGAATTTAAAGTATATATTTAAATACATAAATACATTTCTCCGCGGTTCGAAGTCATAGAGTACCATCCCCTCCAAAAACACCATTAATCTCACGGAATGTTTTTCTAGCAGATTTACCTTTTACAAAAGAAAACCTTACTCCATGTTTACACATGTATAACTTTTCAACGCAATAACCAAACTTTTCATAACTAGGTTTTGTAGGTTATGTGAAGGCCTTTCAATCGATATATAGAATTTCCCGATACCAAACCAAAAAAGCGGAAGGGAGATTTTTGACAATCTGAATAAAATAAACTAGAAAGAACTGCTACCTTCGATTTACCGATGATTAGAAAAGAAAGAACTGCTACCTTCGATTTACCGATGATTACACACCCTTTCAGATACTTGTTTATTGCTCCTTCAGTATACATATATACAAAGAATGTTCGGCAACGTATTATCCTCTGTACTAACTTTCAAGTGTACGAGTATGCCATTTATTGTTTGCTTGGGAGAGGCGGAAGTGTTTTGCATCAAATTTGTTTGAACAAAATAAAATTAAGTGCTGCAAAACACTGGAAATGTTGGCAGTGGCGGTGAGACTGTTCTGAGAAAAAAAATGTTAACAAGTAGTACAAACTCTTCCAAGATGGCAGGGAAAATGCTAATGAAATGTCTTTCTTTGGACGCTCAAGCACGTAAACAAGTGATGAAAACGTTCAAGCAGCGAAGAGAATTGCTTTTGGAACTCGTCGAATCACTATCAGAAAAGTTGCTAAGGATGTCGGTATATTGCATGGCTTGTGGTATGAAATTTTCTTTAACAATCGTCCCAATGGAAGAGTAAAATAAAAGTAATTAATATTAAGAATTATTTTTTAGCAGTCAAAGGTAAATAGTATCTTACTGTCAAGTGCACTCGACTGTATCTTTCTTCATTTGTTTCTTTCGCAGCTGTTTATATTTAATAAATATATACTAGAAAGAAACGTTATCTTCGGTTTGCCGAAACTTGCACAGCCTTTCAGATTTTGTATGTACTATTATGGTTTATTGTTCCTTTTTTTGCAACTGTATAAGTAAATATATAAACTAGAAAAAATGTTATAATTCCTTCAGTTATATATATATATATATATATATATATAAATATATACATGTACATATACATATATACATTAATATTGTATTTATGCAATATATATACCTGACTCAAAAACGGCGGCATCCTCCAAAATTCGTCCGCTATTAGTGTTGGTTTTTTGGAATTGCGAATCACCATTAGGCTCATCGGCAAAAATATCCCCTTTCTCAAAGCGCTCCTTGATAGAGCGCGCTGTTACTCCAATTTCAATATCAGGCTTTTTACCTATTGAAGTGATCATCTGCTCCGACTCAGCGATGGCCTGCTGATACATATCTTTAATTTTAGCCTGCTTTCCCATGAAAAGACGGGATCGTATGTTTTGTATTTCCTGTTTCCGCTCTTCACGGCGATCCTCCTTCGAGTGCATGGGGCCCTTCTCAAACCGTGTTCTAATGTCATTTATGGCATTACCAATACCGACGGGTCTCTCTTTTTGCGTGCTCTTCTTAGAGCGCACCAAGTCGGCATCCTCCCCATCGTCATCGCCCTCAGCGTCACTTTTATCCGTACTATCCGTTTGGTCTAATAGACCAAACTCATTCTGTTCCATATTACTTCCATTGTTAATGCGGTACTTAGTGAGAATCGTGTTGCCACGCGTAATGGGTGGACGCTGCTCCGACTTCTTATCTCGATCTGATCTTTCAAACACATTTTCGAAAACCTGAAATCGGGAGCGCACATTCAGTTGATGCAGCTCATTAAGTCCCAAATCCGGTTTATCAGATGCTATTTTCAAAGGAATAAATCAAAAACTCAGTTTTGGACATACATGAATTAAAGTAAGTAGAACAAGTGAAACAAGTGAATAAAGCTACAGTCGAGTGCACTCGACAGTAAGATACCATTTACCTTTCGCTGTTAAAAACTAATTCTTAATATTAATTACTTTTATTCGGCGAATAACAACGCATCGCATATTTTCGAGGACAAATTCATTGACGCTAATGGCACATACCGACTGCACACCGACTACACGACGACTGTGCGTGCGCAGTCGGCGTGCGCAGTCGGCGTGCGCAGTCGGCGTCGGCGTCGGCGTCGGGCCTCTACTGCTGTGAGCGAAACTTCTCGTGCCTATAACTTCTGTGTTTATTGTCCGATCGGATTTAAATTTATAGGGTTGGTCAATATTATTATTATCTACAATAATACCTAAAAAATTTCGGAAATTTTTCTACTTTTCCTATAATTTGATTTACCGATTTACAAAATCGATTTTTGGGGGCGGTAGGCGTGGCATCCAAAAGTTGAAATTTCGCATTCTCCGTAATGTTACCAGGCACCTAACTTTCAAATTTGGCGCTTCTAGCTTTTCTAGTGTTCTTTTAAACTATAAAAATGTGTTTTTTAGAGGCGGTGGGCGTGGCATCCAAAAGTCTAAAATCCAACTTCTGCATAATGTTGCAAGACAACTCCCTACCAAATTTGGTGCGTTTATCTCTTTTCGTTATTGAATTATTTGGAAAAAATCGAAATACGCATTTATCGATTTGCGGAGGCGGTGGGCGTGGCACATCAAGTTTGAAATAAACTTCTTGTGTGTATTGAATACACGCACACTCCCACCAAGTCTGGTGCCTCTAGCTCTTTTAATAGCTGAGATCTGTGTGTTCATACAGACGGACAGACGGACAGCCGGACAGACAGACGGACATGACCAAATCGACTCGGCTCTTGATGCTGATCAAGAATATATATACTTTGTATGGTCTGCCACGCCTCCTTCTGCCTGTTACATACATTTGCACAAAGTTAATATACCATTTTTTACCCATTTTCAATGGGTAAATGGTATAAAAACGAAAATTTTGGAAAAGTGCCGATTTATTTCTCAGCATAATTTCCTTTTCGCTCGATACACTTGACCCAGCGATGTTCCAACTTCTTAAAACCGTCTAAAAAATATGTTTTTTCGAGTTTCTTACTGTCGAGTGCACTCGACTGTAGCTTTCTTCACTTGTTCTTTTAGAGGTTAAGTACTTGTCGGACCACCCTCGTACTTATATTCCTGCACAAATACACAGTTTATATTATTAAACAATGTCAAATGAGAAAAAATTATAAACTAGTTTAGTGAAAATGTATGTAACAGGCAGATAACGCATAGATAACAGCAAGAAAGGAGTGCCACGCCCACTGCCTTCAAAAATCAATGCATTCAATTCAAGTATTAACTTGGTGGGAAATTTTCAATTTTTTTCGAATTTTCAACTTTTGGATCCCACGCCCACCGGCTCCATAAATCGATTTTTATAAGAAACGAATTATAAGAAACGTAGCTGTCAATAGTATTGATCTACCCGATAAACTGAAACCCAATCAGACAGTAAACACAAAATTTAAAGGCATGATAAATTTGTATACGAGATTGCAGCAACGCAGCAAAGGCCGCAGACAGTATCATATGCCTTCGGCATATGCAAATAGCGTCAATGCATGAGTGTTTGACTGTTAAAATATGCGATACGCTGTTGTTTGTAAAATAAAATTATTTAATATTAAGAATTAAGTCCAGTGCATTCGACTGTAGCTCTCTATTCCTACTTGTTGATTTTAAGCTTCAATAATAAGCAAGGTAGTTTGTTATTTACCCATTCGAAATGGATATTATAAAATATTATGTTTACTTTATTCAAATATATTTAACTGGTAAAAGGAGGCGTGGAAGACTATAAAAGTTAATATTCGTTAATGGCCGAGTTGACTTGGATTTTCACGAATTGCCACGCCCATTGCCCACAGAAATCGATTTTGTAAATCGATAAATCAAATTATAGGAAAAGTAGAAAAGTTACTGCATCTTTTTTAAGGTATAATTGTAGCTGGAAATAATATTGACCAACCCTTAAATCTTATCGTATACTAAACACAGAAGTAATAAGCGTAAGAAGTTTCCTATACAGCAGCAAAGACCCGGCGTCATAGAAGCAAAAAACAAGCCAAATAAAAGTAATTAGTATTAAGAATTATTTTTTAACAGTCTAAGGTAAATGGTATTGAAGCATTCTTTACTTGTTTTTTTTTTTTTTTTAAGTTTTTGTAGCTTACCACGCGCAACATCAGGTGGAAGCTCCTCTGGATAACTTTCGCGTATAATAAGCTCAGTTTTACCAGCCTTAGGTTCATCCATCTGCTGAGCAATCTTGGGAGCAAAAAGCCTTTAAAGTACGATATTAAACGATATACACATTTCCCAATTTTGAGAACTTACTGCTTAAAATGTACAGTACAATAAAGGCTACCCTCATGGCTCTGATAATTGTCGAACCTAAAAGAAACACTCATTTATAAAGCTGTCAATTATTTTTTGAGGTCATACTTAAGAAGCTTGGAGCAATCCTTGCAGCGCATGCAGGATTTGTGGTAGATTTCCTTGTCGCATTTGAATTGTACTACAATCTCTTCCATTTTGTATACAGGCTTACTGCAAAATCGACAGTTGGCTTGCTGCTCGTCCGAATAATTCTTTTGACAAAAAGTTTAAAAAATATTGTACAAGAAAATTTGTTCAACACAAATATAAAATTTGAAAGAAACGTTAACCTTGGCAAAACGAAGGTTGTACCATTGTTTGCATTGTTTCTTCATATATATATATATTCATATATATGTATATATATATATATATATATATATATATATATATATATATATATGTTTATATATTCAGCTATCCAGTTACGACGTAGTTACTAACTTTGGTTAAGATATATTCACTAATAACAAAAATCAGGCCGATGGGCTTTATTGCTTATATCGTGCAGAAGGAACAAAACTGCATCAAGAAAGAGTTAAAATTAAATACGGAACGACGGATTTAAGGATAGATGGACATGGCTACGTCGCCAGACAAATGCAAGTTGTATCGGAGCTCTGTATTATTTGTAAGTTGCCGGTAAAATATTTATGTTAATAAATTATTTCCTTTCACTGAACATTTTTGGGTTTTGTTAGTATCACTTGAACGTACATGTATTAGGTGTCGCTTCTCAAGAGCATCGAACTTGCTAAAGCTACTCTTCTGTGGAATACAAGAGACAATTAGTTTAATATATGTAGATGTGGAAGTAAATCACGTAAGGGTAATGGTAAATGTGAATTTAATTGAAATTGTTGATGTTAACATATGTATGTAAATATTTTTTCGCTATAACAAACCATAGATATATTTCGATTATCACATTCGTATTTTTTTGATTTTTTTGATCTTTCCTTCTTCTTGGTAAAAATTTTCTGGTGATCTTCATTTTTTTCGGTTGTCACTATATCTTTTCTCGAGCCTGTGCAGGTAACTTCCTCGTTGGTTTTATTCATTTCCTGGTGTAATTTCGACGATTTCATTTCAAAGTTTGTTTTTGTTTTTTTATAGCTGGAGTATTCTTTCTCAGCGTTTTTTAATGTTTTTAGCTAAAATAAAGATAAACTTCGTTTCATCAAAATATTTTTTTTAAAAAATGTTATATACGGGAGAGGGACTGGGAGAGCGACTAGGAGAGGGATTGGGAGAGGGGCTGTGAGAGGGGCTGGGAGAGCAACTGGGAGAAGGATTGGGAAAAGTATTGGGAGAAGGACTGGCAAAGCGACTGGGAGAGCGACTGGGAGGATTGGGAGAAGGACTGGGAGAAGAACTTTGAGAGCGACTGGGAGAGCGACTGAGAGAGCAACTGGGAGAAGGATTGGGAGAGGGACTGGGAGAAGGATTGGGAGAGGGACTGGGAGTGCGACTGGGAAAGAATTTGGAGAGGGATTGGGAGAGGGACTGGGAGAGGGACTCGGAGAGGGAGAAGGATTGGAAGAGGGACTGGGAGAGGGACTGGGAGAGGGATTGGGAGAGGGATTGGGAGAAGGACTGGGAGAGGGACTGGGAGAGGGACTGGGAGAGGGACTTTGAGAGGGACTGGGAGACGGACTGGGAGAGGGACTGAGAGAGGGACTGGGAGAAGGACTGGCAAAGCGACTGGGAGGAATGGGAGAGGGACTGGGAGAAGAACTTTGAGAGCGACTGGGAGAGCGACTGAGAGAGCAACTGGGAGAAGGATTGGGAGAGGGACTGGGAGAAGGATTGGGAGAGGGACTGGGAGTGCGACTGGGAAAGAATTCGGAGAGGGATTGGGAGAGGGACTGGGAGAGGGACAGGGAGAGGGACTCGGAGAGGGAGAAGGATTGGAAGAGGGACTGGGAGAGGGACTGGGAAAAGGATTGGGAGAAGGACTGGCAAAGCGACTGGGAGAGGGACTGGGAGAGGGACTGAGAGAGCAACTGGGAGAGGGACTGAGAGAGCAACTGGGAGAGGGACTGGGAGAGCGACTGGGAGAACGACTGGGAGAGGGACTGGGAGAGCGACTGGGAAAAGAATTGGGAGAGGGACTGGGGAGAGGGACTGGGGAGAGCGACTGTAAGAACGACTGGGAGAGGGACTGGGAAAGGGACTAGAAGAGGGACTGGGAGAACGACTGGGAGAAATATAGCCATCTGGTGGCGAAACGGAGTTCGCCGGGTTTGCTAGTTGTTAATAAGTTATTAGTAAAAAATCGAAAAACGCACATCGCTTTGCGAAGGACGTGGCAGTTTGAAGTTTGAAATAAACTTCTTATGTGTATTGAATACACGCACACTCCCACCAAGTCTGGTGTCTCTAGCTCTTTTAATAGCTGAGATATGTATGTGTGTTTATACGGACGGACATGACCAAATCGTCTCGGCTATTGATGCTGATCAAGAATATATTTACTTTGTATGGTCTACCACGCCTCCTTCTGTCTGTTACATACATTTTCTCAAAGTAAATATACCATTGTTTATCCATTTCAATGGGTTAATGGCATAACAAGTTGAGAAAGCTACACGCACATGCCGATTGCCCACCGACTATGCGTGCGCAGTCGGCGCAAGCATTGAAGCTGGGTCTTAGCTGCGTTTGCTGATTTTTTTATGGGACACATCCGCATTTTGCGTAATGTTTCCTGGGACCTTTCAATCAAATTTGGCCATTTTAGGTTTTTTAGGCTATTCTTAATTCGAGCTAAATACAAATCTGTGTGTTCATACAGACAGTCGGCTGTTGATATTGATCAAATATATATATTTTTTTATGCTCTACCATGCTAGCTTCTGCCTGTTACATACATTTTAACAAAATTAATATAAAGTTGTATACACATTTTCAATGAGTAAATTTCCGATGTTGAACTTTTAATAAACCTATGCTCCCCTTGTTTAATTAAGATAACTTCAAAACTCAGAGACCAGTCTCTATTATTATTGTGTATATAACTTGTACAGGGTTGCCCATATTCGACGGACCCATCTGACGACGCCATAACTTTTGACAGAGATGCCAGATCACGTTTGAAGCGTCAGTCCAAGCAGATTTTTACCATGGAACAATACACGCCACGCGAGCGCTCTGAAATAGTTGAAATTTACATTCAACAGAACAAGTCAATTGTGAAAACTCAACGTGCTTTTAAAAAATTAAAAAATGTGAAAAGTGCGCCTTCTAAGAACACCATTAAGCGTTTATACGAAAAATTTACGACTGGTGAGGCTCTTTCTAATCCGAAGAGGCCAAATAAAAGTCGACCAAGGCGATCGGACGAAAATGGTGTCGAAAAATGGTGATTTGGACTGGCCACCGCGTTCGCCCGATTTGACGCCGCCTGACTTCTTCTTGTGGGGATATTTGAAGTCAAAGGTTTACGTTAACAAGCCAAGGACCCTAGAAGAGCTCAAGGACAACATTCGTGAAGAAATAGCCGCTATTTCGGCCGAAATGTTGGCGAAAACGATGGAAAATGCTGCATGGTCGAATATGGGCAACCCTGTATATGCATATTTATACAGAAGA
This sequence comes from Zaprionus bogoriensis, assembly GCA_035046045.1. NCBI lineage: Eukaryota > Metazoa > Arthropoda > Insecta > Diptera > Drosophilidae > Zaprionus > Zaprionus bogoriensis. The sequence goes on from JAWNOI010000221.1 coordinate 631,263, forward strand.
ACATACGCTTCAATACCTGTACAAATATAATCTGTAAAGCGAATCCAATTTTTTAGTTATTTTATCATAATTTATATGTTTACTTAAGGATTTGCAATCAAAAAGAAGTTAGTTTTAACACGATTACTTATCTTCTCCATGTGCATTATAGCAAATTTGCGGTTTCGACCTATTTCACAAAAAAATACATACTATTTAACAATTCTTCTGAAGCAAAAACAGAGATCGTCTTTTGTTTATAATATACGCCCAAAACCTAAATATGTAAATATACTTCGACACTGTGTATATTTAAAACACATTTGTGAGAAAATCGGATTCGTATTCAGTGGGTATTTATGTTAACACAAGCGCTCGCATAAGCAGTGGTAGGTACGTGTGCGTTCAGCGTGTGTCTAAAAAAAAAAGTGACTGAAATTCTAATATTTTGTTCTATTTTTGTAAAAATAGAATATAATATAATTTAATTATTGATTATTTTATTATTAAAAAAAGCCAACAATTAATTTATATATTTATAAAATATTATATATTTATTTATAGCTGTCAAACCTTGTTTTCGAAAATCAGTAGGTTTCAAACGAGAAATGGTTCCAAATCAATCCAATTCAATTCCGAAAGACGACTGCTCTGTAAGAAAGACGAATGCAGAATTGACTAAAGAATTGCAGAGCTTTTTCAGCCCCAATGTCTGCTTTCCTTATGGTAGGAGCTTTCAAAGTATACTTTATTTTGTCGACAAAAAAGAATTCCACACATGCTCTTTAAATAAAATGGCAAAAAATAAAAATGACTGCATTGCGACTACGCCCGGCAATAATTCATATACACTTAACAAGTTACAACTTCATTGAAAATGTTAAATATTAACAAGTTCATAACAGCTGTTTTATTTTTTTTTGGTATGAAAAACTCCTTATACGAAAAATTCTTGTAAGTTACGAACTTTACTTTGCTTGGTTTTCACTTGAAAATCAAAAATATTGATTCGTTCGTATCCCCGTGATCGGTTTGTATCCCCCAAAGCTAAAAACAAACCCAATCTAAGTATCCTCAATCCAAATTTCTTTCAGCTCAATTTTAACTGAGTTCAGTTGTTCAGCTTTTATTAATGCTGATTGTAGGATATATAAAATAAAGAATATATAATATAAAATAAAATATGAATATATCGTATATTTGCATAAAACCAATGTACAATAAACGTCAATTATAACACTTTATTTAAACGTTGGAATCTCCAAATTAGCAATGTTACATGTTTTTATATTTTAATCTAATTCTCTAAAGCTAAAATAAAAGAGCTGATGTTTACAATTAATTTTAAAGGAACTAAAAAACATATATAGTAAGTAAATAATAATTGAACATATATATAAATGTATAAATATTAAAATTCACTTTATTTATAAGAAATAATGGCTATTGTTATGTCAGCAATAAAATACATTATACATTTGACTATACGTATACTAAAGATAAGCTAAAACAATACAGACTTTATTGCATAGATAGTAGAAGTATTCATTATAGTATGACAGTATTCATTTTTGTTTATTAATCTCGTGTTAGAGTTAATTGAAATTAAAACCAACAGAGATTTTGCATATATTTTATGACTTGTATCGTACAAATTGAACATGGATGAGACTACTCCGATAAGTCTTGAACGACAGTTTATGTTTTTTAATTTTAAATGCAAAAAGCGTTAAATTTGATTTGTTATTCAAATGTTTAATGTTAAAGTGAATTGGTTTGCTACGTTTAAAGTTATACATTATTTTTTTTAAGTTAAATCGGTTCCTTTAACTTTTTATTATGCTTGAGATCTTTGCCTGGGGTACTAATGTGTTTGTGTAGTAGGAAGAAGAGTTGTCGAGTCTTTCAAGTTTATCACTGGTCTCTGGCAGTAGATGGGGGTTAACATTAACAATAACGCTAATTGCAGCAAATATAGCTAAATATCCTGTGCGGGAGTCAACTTAGCTTTTAGTATTGTATTTGGACTATCTAACGTACTAAAGGTGTTATAACACTCCATGTCGATGTCAATTCCTCTCAAAATAGGCGTGGATGTAACATCAGCCGTACAATTATCCATTGATTTAGGCGTCACAATGGATTCCGACAGATGCGACAAGGGTTTTGCACTCACTGCGGCCTCTTCCTTTGATTTTTTTACTGATATTGCAGAATATATATTGCAAATATACGATTGTTTACAAGTGATAATAATGAATAATAATCAACTTACTTTCTGTTGCATAGGAAACTAATGACGGATATCGTGAACTACACGCACTATCCGTAATACTAGTCTTGCCGATAATATCCGTTAGCAAATCAACTGGAGATTCCGTAGAACTGAGTCCCATTGTATTAAACCGCCCACTAGACCTATTGTTATGTTCTCTATCCCGTATCCCAGTGGTCGCCTCAATGGCATTAATAGCTGCTATATGCAAATGTTCTTATAAAAAGATTATTGTTATATTTTTGGATTCTTACTCGTCACTGGTGACTGATCGGCACTGATGCTGCCTCCTCCACCACCGGCAGTGCTTGTGCTACTCGGCGGCCTTGGTAAGCGACGTCGGAGCCAGGGATGCTTTAGCGCCTCGGTAGGAGTTAATCGTTTATCCGTATCCCATTCGAGACAGCCACGTATGAAATTTAAGAAAAGCGGATCTTTGCAACCATCTAGTGCTTTCGACAAACTTTTTGAGCAGGGCGGGCCACGTTGTTTTCCACGACGCGACTGGCCGCCAATAAGAACCACCATGCCATCGGACATGGTGCGTACGGTGCAGTAGCGTGGATAGCCCTTGGGGCTAAAGAATGTTTTTGCCCGTTTGGAATTAGCGAGCAATGTCTTGTTAGGCATGCCGAGCACTTCGATAATGCAAGCCAATTGATCACTCTCGTTTTCGCCGGGAAACAGAGCGTGGCCAGATAGGAGTTCAGCCAGTATGCAACCCAGAGACCACATGTCAATTGCCCTTCCATATTTCGCTCCCAAAATCACTTCAGGTGCTCGATAAAACCTCGACTGAATATATGTATATACCCGTTGGCTCTCAAAGCATGAAGATCCAAAGTCGATTACCTGCCATGGTGGAAAATAATGAAAACGAAGTATTAAACTAAAATAAATTTATCACTCAAAGACTATATATAAAAAACAAGTGAAGAAAGCTACAAACGAGTGCACTCGACAGTAAGATACCATTTACCTTTGGATGTTAAAAAATAATTCTTTATATTAATTAATTTTATTCGGCGAACTAATAACAACGCATCGTCGGGCTTCTGTGTGTTTAAACAGACGGACATGACCAGATCGACTCGGCTATTGATGTTGATCAAGAATATATATACTTCTTCTTCCTTCTGCCTGTTACATACATTTTCACAAAGTTAATAAACCATTTTTTACCCATTTTCAATGGGTAAATGGTATAATTAACTTCAAAATAATTTTACACTGCTTAGAATAGAAGCAGCAATTAATTTTTGGTGTATTTTTGATGTATTAAGCTGAGTCTATTATAGCAAGTGCATAGTATTGCACCATAGTAACGCATTGAAATTTAAAAGGCCTATTTTTGAACTGCATGCGGCTGGTAATATGTCTGTCATTTTATTGATAGGTTTCGATAGGTCCTTCCTGGATTACAAAATCTTGTATGATTTGCTTTAGTTATGTTTGGTCTATTTAAAAGTTGAAAATGGGTAAGAATTAGTATATTAACTTTGTAAAAATGTATTTAACAGGCAGAAGGAGGCGTGGCAGAGCATACAAAGTAGATATATTCTAGATCAGGATCAATAGCCGAGACGATTTGGTCATGTCCGTCTGTCTGTCCGTCTGTATGAACACACAGATCTCAGCTATTAAATAAACTAGACACATCAGACTTCGTGGGAGTGTGCGTGTATTCAAAGAAAAATTAAAAAACCGCGATCGTAATCGCAATTGTAATAGGCATTTACAATTTTTTCTTAGTTGTAAAATTATATCTTTCTAAAATGTAGTTAATTTGCTATAACTCGTATAATAAGTAATAATGTTGAATAAAATTTGTAAAAGTAATAAATTATGTTTATATACCTTAATACCAGAACGACCTTGTTGTTTCAATAGCACGTTCTCTGGTTTCATATCACAATGGATAATTTCGTTCTTGTATAGTGCATCGAGGCACTGGAGTAGGGAATGGGCAAATTTGCGCACCAGTTGCAGACTAAATCCTTTGAACCCGTTTTTCTTGATCAGCTCGTACAAGTTAATGCTGAGTAACTCAAAGGTGATGCACGTATGATTGCGAAAAGTGAAATAGTCATACATGTGAATAATATTCATGGTGTTGTATTTGTCGTGCCGTCTCAAATGATGTAAAATTCGAATCTCCTCCTGCGCTTGGCGATGGAATCTCTTCTCATTGCGCACAATCTTCAGGGCGACATGCTCATGGGTCTTGTGATCGTAGGCCTTGATCACCTGTCCGAAACTGCCCTTGCCGATGATCTTTAACATTTCATAACGATACGCGACATGATCGTGTGGTATATGTATATAGGTACCCTGTTCATTATCGTAATCAGAATTGTTTGGACCATAAATGCCTGGCCGTTTCTTGGCATTTGCACCAATAAAATAAATTTGTGGATAAACTTGGATCTCGGTACGCTCGTAAGGAGTTAGCTTATGCATGTAGAGTATCATGACCTGCTGCGGTGAGACAACTAAAGCTTTAGGCTTCTCTTGAAGCACGCTCTTCTGCTGGCCTGACATTATGATTTGCTCATGGAACCCATAGTTATCGTTGATTATTAGCGCTTTGTGCTGTTGTTGGGAGACAAGGGCTAATGACTCATCTGCCGTATCGTTCAGCGTTGAGTCCTTTGTGGGCGAGTGACACGACGATTCGACCTTTGGTACTGTCATTACATTTGGAAGAGAACTTGCTATGGAGGTAAAAAAAGTGTAAAAAATAAGGCAAAAATGAGAGAGTAGAGTTAGTATTTAGTTTTAAAGTGTGGCTTCTGCAGATCTTGCTATCTCAATTTAAATGAATCTAAGTTGGTAGTGTACGCAAGCAAATGTCTCCCGTTCCACAAATATATGCTTTGTCTTTCATCAGAAAGATATAGATAGACAAAAAAGTACAAATCGTCATGGATATGTATGTCGATTTTTTTAAATGGTATACAAAAACAGGGAACGCACCTTGAATCGAACCTACACTTCTGTTTGTGCTCAAAGTCGGCTCCGAGCTTTTCATATGATCTCCCAAATAATTGGATGGTGTGTGGACCTCAGGCGATTTTGGGAGCAGTTTATTACGTTCATGCGTACGTTGAAACATGCTTGCCGGCCCGTAATTGCTGCTTATATATGGAACAATTGGACAGGTATGTTGGATACTTCTGCCCTCAATCGCCTCATCGTTTTCGGTATGTGTTGCTGCAGCTAAGTTTGAATTTGGTTTTGTTGGCTCCAGATCTTCAGGGTAGGTATTCGAATTTCGAAATGAGCTCATCGAGGAAAGTTGTGAATTATTTGAGTTTTGTTGTGTGCCCACCATTGTTTGTAAAAATCTACCTTTGTTGTTGGTTTTGCCAGCTACAAAATTAAATAAAGTGGGTCGACGGGAGGCGCTATTGTTTTTTTTGCTTAAATGTTCCTCTGGCACATGTATTTTTCTGAGATGTAATATCTTTTACCGCCTTCAGTGTACATGATTCAATTGACATTCCTAATGTTAGCTGAACGCAACACTCGATTGTATTTTTTATGGTGGTTACTTGCAATAGTTCATACCGAATGCTATTGAACTGAATCAATGGTTTTGGCTCTATCCCGGTGCCATTAACGTTTGTTAGCTTAGATAAATCTGATACTCTTTCGATGGCTTTTCTTATAAAATTATCAATTAACTGGGTTGAAATAATTCAATTATATGGCAAGGCGTGTCTCCGCCAACAATTATTTTCACGTACCTCTGGCCCAATACTCAAGTTCTCTCTGATATCTTCTTTGTGATATACCCGGCGCTCGGGCTTTAGATACGCTGTCAGCGCTATTCTACTGAATGCATATTTTCTAGATTGCTGATCTTTAATCTTGTCCAATTGTTCCTTTTGATTACCGTAGAGTAGTACATAACTCCTGGTAAATAAAATATTACCACGCTCTGCCGCCAAGAAGAAGAAACTTTTAAGGTTCGTACAAAAGACGGCGGAAGTGTCTCGTAGTTTTATTTTTCGTAATTATATTGCGGCGTGTTCCCCTTGATTTTAAGTCAGCTTAAAGCGCGTAGAAGGGAATTTCTTAATGTGTTACCTTCCAGATATATGATTGTGTTCCTCCTCTTTTTTGCATGTAATTTGTTATCAGAGCTTCTGGTACACTTTTCGTTGTGATTCCACATCCAATACAATTATGGTACTTTATGAATGAAATAATATGATTTATTTTATGCATTAAGTTATTAATATTTAAAGTATATAATATAAAATAACTTTAAATTTTTCGGCTTATCGATATACTGCATATATATAAAACAAAAATGGGGAAAGTGTTTGTTATATTTTTACGTACGCGTAAAGTAAGAATTTTTACATCCATCAGCACATCTGCGATTAACATACATACATACACATATTCAACCATATCTAACAGCAAATGTAGTTCAGATTACATTGAATTAAATTGCACGCACAAGTTTAAGAACATTACTCACTATTTTTAATGTATATTTTTATTTTGTAAATTTCAAAACAGTTCTTGTGCAAAATTTTTAATAAAGAACTAATTTAACAAAAATAGTGTGCCCAGAGGTCGAAACACTGTTTTGTACCTTTTAATGTCAGTTTGCCATTTAGTTAAAACTTCGAATAATACTCCATGTTAGTTAGTAGTGCAATGTTAGTGGTATTGTAATACCACTATAATATGGAAATAAATAGAAGAAAGTATATTTGATATCCCAATATTCTCGTTTCTTCAACCAACTGAAAATTTCAATAGTTGTGATGAGTACAATTGCCCTAGATAAGTCACCAAATTATCGGTAAGCCACCACAAAATCGAACATTATTTTTCTATGACTAATTTTCTCCATAATCTATAATCTTTTCGTGAGAGATAGCTCTTCAATTAGATAATTCTAATTATGCGCAAGAAATAATAAATATAATATTTTCATGTTGAAAGATTGCAATTAGTTCACGATTCAAATTTTCGTGTTAGTTGCTTTTGCCATCCGGTATGGAACTAGTTCATGAGAATTACATAAATTTAAAAATGTAAAAATATAATTAGAATATAAACAACCATGGTTTCCAAAATATAAAATGATTAATACATCTAAAATAAATCAAATCAAAGAAAGCGAAAAAAATAGTGCCATAATGGGAGGATTCACATTAAAACGAGCTCAAATGTAGTTATTACTGAGTAAATACAACCCTAATGAAAACAACCATTGTAGAAGATTTTTATGTTTCAAATTCTATCTGTACGCAAGGGCTGCAAAATGTAAAGAAACGAACAAAATTAATTTAATTAAGTAATGCAGCAAAGTGTAAGCATAATTTCAAAAGTGTAAGTTTAAGATTCATATTAAATGTTGAAAAATTCATTCTTAAAGCGTATTTATATATTTTCAATATAAGATTGTAGAACTTAAATTATATTAGCATTTGTATAGTGGCATGTATTGTGTTTTGCGGTAATATGTGGGTGCTTAACAGAATGTGGAATTCTTTGCATGTTTCAAATTATCGTTGGTGAGAAAAAAATTACATATTATCTTCAAGAAACTTATCATAGTGAACATTACCGTTAAAAATAAAATATATGTGATTAAAATTTCGCATAAATAATTTTTTCTTTGAGCAGAACTTATATCTACTGTATAAAACCTCCCTTATGTTTTCTACCCCTATAAGTAACACATGGTGAAAACGGTTTAAGTTGGGTGGGGTGGGGTAGTCCGTTATCTCGTTCAGCCTCTGTTCAGGCCTTTTAAAGCCCTTACTCCATATCCATGGTATGGCATTATCATGTATGTAAGTTACAATGAATTTACTTGAAAAAACTGACCAAAAAAGAACTTTAATAATAAATATATAAATATTATTTTTTTATAACAGTAATAGTAAAAAATTTAAATAAAAACAAGTGAAGAAAGCTACAGTCGAGTGCACTCGACAGTAAGATACCATTTACCTTTGGCAGTTAAAAAAAATTCTTAATATTAATTACTTTTGTTCGGCGAACTAATAACAACGCATCGCATATTTTCGAAGTCAAATACACATGCATAGACGCTAATAGCACATGCCGACTGCACACTGACTACACGACGACTGTGCGTGCGAATCTATCACTTTGTATCCCAGGTTAGAATACCAGTCAGTTTCTTTTGGTCTTGGTCTTACCTATTTTTTTGCATCATCCATGTTCGTTAATTTGTTTAAGAATATCATACTATATTTTTCAGTAAAGTGCAAAAATAATAAAAAAAGAACAATCGCGACTTCACGAAATCTTGAACTTTCGAGCCACACCTCTAACCATCAGATTACACACAGTTACGCAATGCGGTCGGAATATAAGACTTTTATTGATGCCGGCCCTCTGCTGCGTCGGTTCAGTTGGGAATTCTAAGCGCTTATAACTCTTAGTTTATTGTCCGATCGGGTTGTAATATGTAGGGTAGATCAGCACTATAGCAAGCTACGAGAATGTCAAAATGTTTTTTTTATTTCTCTACTTTTCTTATAATTCAATAAAAACGATTTATAAGGGCGGTGGGCGTGACACCCAAAAGTTGAAAATCCGCATTCTGCGTAATGTTACCGGGGATCTTTCTACCAAATTTGATACTTTTAGCTTTTCTAATGTTCTTTAAAATTTCAAAAATGTGTTTTATAGAGGTGGGAAGCGTGGCATCCCAAATTCTAAAATCCAACTTCTGCATAATATTGCAAGAAAATTTGGTACATTTATCTCATTTCGTTATTGAATTATTTGCAAAAAATGGACTCACTTATCGATTTGCGGAGGCGGTGGGCGTGGTACATCAAGTTTGAAATAAACTCCGTGTGTATTGAACACATTCGCACGTACATCCACACCCCTACCAATTCTGGTGCCTCTAGCTCTTTTAATAGCTGAGATCTGTGTGTTCATACAGACGGACAGACGGACAGACAGACGGACATGACCAAATCGACTCGGCTATTGATGCTCATCAAAAATATATATACTTTGTATGGTCTGCCACGCCTCCTTCTGCCTGCATTTTCACAAAGTTAATAAACCTTTTTTTACCCATTTTCAATGGGTATAATAATCAGTCAAGAGTAAGAAAACTTTCAATTCAAAATTTTGAATGATGAAAAGAATTTTTTTCCTAACTGAAAAATTTACACAATAACAACTATAGGCGCTACCGGAAGTGCATACGCTTGCAGATACTTACATATGTTTCATCCATATGCTACCATTCCTATATAAATAAATACATACAGAATTATTCAATTACAGCCAAAAATAAGAGGGTTTCAAATATATTTGACACAAAATCAGCTGTAAAATTAACATTTAGTAAATAAATCGATTTTCATTTAATATTTTCTATATGGGGCGCTAGGAGTGGCACTCAAATTATGAAATCATCTGCGTATTCTTTTTTTGAAACCTTGACTCAAAGACTTGTGCCTTGATCTCCTATAATCTCTGAAATCTGTGCGTTTATATAAACAGACAAAATTAACCAAATCGACTATTCTGTTGTTGCTGATCAATAATACATTTAAGAAAAATGATTATACCGTAATAATCCAAGAGTATAAAAACTAGAAATGCACTTGAATATAAAATTTTGATTTTATTTTAGCTGTCATTGCCATTTTTAATTGAGCGAAAAAATCAGTGTTGCCATGATTGACCCCAGCTCAAGTGAGGAGGAAGGAGACGATGATGCCGTTATTAATTTGTACAATAAGGGCTCTGTGGGATCACATAATAAATCTATGCCTATAGTAGCCGGACCATCGTCCGCACCGTTATCAGCCCCAAATGCAGCTATACCACTTACACAAACGATTGCCAACAAACCGTACAATGGTGACTTTCCTAGCAATCAACGATTATCGATCACTGTACAGCCTGGCAACGGATTTGCGAAATACGATCAGTCCCCTTTGATTAACGAGAGCGACAGCCTGGCGGTACCCAATAACGAAATTCCAAGGTTTGTATAAATAAACAAGTAAAAAAGAGTAGAGTAAACTCGAATTAGATACCATTTGCCCAAGGAGCCGTTACAGCTTCATTCAACTATATATCGATCGGAAGCGATTTGAAAGATGGCGAACATTTTGTTGTTTAAATTGCGAGTAGTATAATGTTGTGACTTTGATATTTGAATTTAATTTTGTTTAAAATCATAGAATTTTGAACACACAATCTTAATGAAATTTGGTCTCTCAAGTTTTCGTACTTGCTGTAACCTGTGCGTTCACAGATAAACAGATGGACAGACAATGATACTAATACCCTTAGTATTGATAAAGCCTCTTACACCACGGTAAATTTGTATTGAATTTATAATTTATTTTTAACATTTTTATGGGTTTATGGTATACAAAGCGTATTTCCGGTTAGCATCAAGTTATTATAATTTGACAGTTCTACTTAAAAAGTTCATTAACATTTTGTGGTTTTTCTCATCCACCAAAAATTATAAAATAGTTTCTATGTTCATCTAAATCAAATACATATAATGTATACGAGGTCCGTCTGAAAAGAATCCGACCTGATTTTAAATCTTGGTATACAAAAATCTACAGTTTGGGAAATTTTAAGACTAACGCTGGTGCCGAGAAATAATTGCAGGTCGGACAGACGCAACTAAGTTCTCGCTGTTTGTCAGTAGATGGCTCTAGCCGTAAGAGTTGGTCGATTTTCACATGTCCAAAACTTGACGTACCAAGCTTAGACATATGGTAAACAAACTTCTGTGAGTGATTTCGTTTTCGCATTATATAATTCTGGTTAAGTAAAAATGTCGAATATTGGGCCAAACACTCGTCATTTGCGGGAAGTGTTGATATTCTTCTTCCATTCGAAAAAATTGACAGCTCAAGCGCATCGAGAGCTCTAAAGAGTGTATGAAAATGCTGCTCTGAGCGCACCAACATGCTGTGATTGGTTCCGTCGCTTCAATGACGGCGATTTTGATGTTCCTCGTAAAGGAAGGCCCAAAACCTTCGACGACGCTAAATTGGAGGCTTTGCTCGAAGAGGATTCGTGCCAAACTCAAGAGCTTGCTTCAGAATTAGTAGTTACCCGTCAAGCCGTTTCAAAGCGATTGCATTCGTTGGACATTCAGTTACATTTTTATCGAAAAAACTGCGAAAACTTAGTTGCGCACCTAATATATATTCTATGATCTCTTGACCAAAATATCCACATCATTCATCATCAAACTATAAATGCATATATGAATGTATCCGTACTGAGTTAGAGCGAGCCACAGTAGAATCCAAATACAACAATTGGGTCCGTCCCGTCCAGACTAACAACAGTATCAATATTACCAACAACTCAAACACCAACACCACATTACGAATGCCAGTATCTTCTGTCACATTCGTTTACTAAATATTAAGGCTGCATCTGATGTTATTACTGGTATTGCTGGGACCATACGAAACATATTAAAAATTAAAGCGCAATCGCACATGTTGGGTACCAAGGTAATCTCTTGTAATAATCAAACATTACTATTGTCATTTAGCGGGATCTCGCAAGAGACTTTAAATCAAAGCCTCGGATCGTCGCGCGCCAATTCGCTGCCGCGACCACTTTCTCCATCACCGTCGGTTGCCAGTGACAAACCTGAAGCCGGGGATGTGCATGTAAGTCAATGGATTCAAATACATATGTAGTATATATGAATGCATATATGAACATACAGTCATACGCGCTTTTGAACATATATGTAGTATAATTTCATTTCATTGGACTTATTTGAAATTTTTATTCAATTTTTGCATTTCTCATTAATTCCTATACAGATTTTCTTCAAAATATTATGAAATAAAATATTGGGGGGTGGAGTCTTTTCGTATTACTAATCAATTTTAAACGAATGTTATTGACATCAAAGATAAAATATGTGTGGCCTAGCGTTATCCTGATGAAAGACGAAGCCCTTTCTGTTAATTAGTTCTGTCCGTTTTCTTTCGATTGCTTGCTTTAATCTCATCATTTGTTGACCAAATACTAAGCGACCATTTGTTAAGCTACACTATGCTTGCACCATGATCTTTTTCGCACATTATGGTTGTATTTGATCTTTCTTTCGTCTCCTGTTATCATTCTCTTTAGAAAAGGTTTGATTTTTTTCGTTTCAGCAAAGAATCGCAGATGTTAATTCGGTCCATTAAATTTTTCACAGAAAATTCATGAGGCACCCAAACACCAAGCAACTTTGTTTAGCCAGTCCTATTTAAAAGGTTCAAAACAGTGTGATGATGAATGTTTAGTTCTTTGGCGATATCATGGCTGCCTTATCAATCTTTTCCATAATTTCATAATTCTATTTTCGGACATCGATCCCTCTTTTTTAACTGACATCTACTGTGAAGTAACTCTAAAATATTTTACAATTCGGGATAAAAGCTTAATTGAGTTTTCAAATGCATGAAATTACTTTATATTGTGAAAAAATGTTAGTTGTTTTCTTACTGCGGTCCTGTGAAGTTAGTCCTTACAATAAGTTAGATAGGCTGATAATAGATTTTTGGAAATACGCTTGACTTGAGACACTCACTTATTATATAATTAAGTCAACGCAGAGGACTGTTCGATGCTATTTGTAAAATGACAAAACTTACATAAATATCTCACGTTAAAAATGTATCAAAACACATTAAGAAAACTCAATGCCCCAGCATAGCCCCGACATTTCTAAATCTAACCGACTAAATTCGGCATCAGCATTCATTTAAAAAGCTATTAAATCTTCGGTACTTCGATGGTTACGTTTTTTTCTAGCTTTTAGATTTTTTTTAATCCATTTTAAATATAAAAATGATTTTAAAACAGGTAGTACACGAGCGCGAAGAGGAGGAACGAAAACGTCGTATTCAGTTATACGTCTTCATATCGCGTTGCATATCATATCCATTTAATGCTAAGCAACCGACAGATATGACCAAAAGGCAACCAAAGATTACAAAACAACAGCTGGAAATTATAACACAACGTTTTCAGGTACGTTTTTAATATCATTTATTCATTAATCTCGAGAGTCTTATAGCGAAGTGCATTCGAAGAGCTACACTCTTCACTTTTCTATTTAGTTGCAGTTTGTGCAAATATATGTAATCTCAAATATTACTGTATCTTTTTCTGCTTTAAACATAGATTTGCACAAAGATAATGTTAAGTTGTTTTGTACTGACATACCCGTTTTCGCACTTAAATTTCTCGCTTCGCTGATTAAGTCAATTTGAATCGTATCTGGCAACGCTGTTTAATGTTTCATAGATCTTGGCAACACCTTTCAAATGGCGTAAAGTTTACATCAGTTTGTGGGCTTTAAAATGACAATCGAGAGAGTTTACAAACTTATAAACTTTACAAACACTGAAATTCGAGCAATTTGGAATATTTTGCGGAATATCGTAGACACATTATTTCTAGCTTAAAAGACAACAAACTATCAATTCAAACTACTGAACATGCGCTTCCGAAGTGATTTTGTCACTAAAACCCCAAAGCCTGCTGGACGAAAAGTGATCGTTGATACAGGTAAAATCCTGGAATTAGTGGATCGAGATCATCAATTGACTATTAAAAGCATCGCAGAGGAGCTCCAAATAAGCATGGAAAACGTCCATTTTAAGTCAAAAAGTTTAGAAAACAGCTCAAAATAAGCTTTTGGTCTCAATCAGCGAAACTCTGATGCACCGTAGTAAACACGACACATTTCGGGATCACATATGCCAACACCAAACTTTAGAGACCTTGGTCGAAGCACGGTGAGTCATCTCAAACGATGGCAAAGCCAGGATTGACGGCTCGGAAAGTTTACTGAGTGTATGGTTGGATATCAGAGCAATTATCTATTATGAAGTGCGATTACCATCTGTTTTTGGCTATGCAAAATACTTCAAACGGCTTGTGAAAATCGAATCGCCGAGTCATTTGCCAATAGGGACAAGGACTTCTTTAGGAGAGGCATATATAATTTTACCAACAAAATGTCAACAAATAATTAAAAAGAAAGGTTCATATAGCACTTAAAGCGCACAATGGTAGCTATGTTAAAATAATCGTTAAAAATCAATAAAAAAAACAAGTAAGGAAAGCTACAGTCGAGCGCGCGCGACTGTAAGATACCATTTACCCTATTCGAAGAAATAATACAAAATAAAATACTACTGCGTCGATTTAACGTTTTGGTTAGGAATCGCTGGCGCCCATAACTTTGTATGGGGAATTCGAACTCCTATAACTTCTTTGTTATTAAAAAATAAAAATTGAAGAAAGCTACAGTCGAGTGCACTCGACAGTAAGTTATAATTTACCTTTGGCTGCTTAAAATAATTCTTAATATTAATTACTTTTATTCGAATTAATAACAACGCATCGCATATTTCCGAAATTAAATACACATGCATTGACGCTAATGGCACATGCCGACTGCACGCCGATTGTGCGTGCGCAGTCGGCGCAAGCATTGAAGCCGAGCCTCTGCTCCGTCTCTGCTGCTGTATGCAAAACTTCTCGCGCCTAGGAACAGACCATGTGCTTCAGTGGTTTGTTGTGAGAGTTGTCAGCTCTATAACTAAATGTCCCCGGTTCGAATTCCAGCGCAGTCTTCTTTTTTTTGTATTGCTTAGAAAAAGTTTTTGGTTTTTCTTATTTTTTTTGCATAATATATTTTTCATATAGCGCAAAATTATTAAAAAAAAAAAAATTGCCCAGCGCAGGATTCGAACCCGCGACCTCACGCATCAGAAACTTGCGAGCCAACCATCAAGACCACACACAGTTACGCAGTGCGATCGGCCAAAAAAAAAAAAAAAATACTGCCCGTTGCTGGATTCGAACCCGCGACCACACGCACCAGAATCTAGCATGCAACCATCTAGACCACACACAGTTACGCGGAGCGATCGGCAAATGAGACTTTTATTGATGCCGGCCTTCTGCTGCGTCAGTTCAACATTCTAGTTGGAATTCTAAGCGCCCACAACTTTATATGGGAGATTCAAACTCCTATAACTTCTTTGTTTATTGTCCGATCGGATTGAAATTTATAGGGTAGATCTGTACTATGGTAAGCTACAAGAGTGTTAAAAAAAATGTTTTGTTATTTCCCTACTTTTCTTAAAATTCAAAAGTTTGGGGGCGGTGGGCGTGGCATCCAAAAGTTTAAAATCAAACATTCTTCGTAATGTTACCAGGCACCTTACTTTCAAATTTGGCGCTTCTAGCTTTTCTAGTTTTCTTTTAAACTATAAAAATGTGTTTTTTAGAGGCGGTGGGCGTGGCATCCAAAATTCTAAAATCCAACTTCTGCATAATGTTGCAAGACACCCTCCTACCAAATTTGGTGCGTTTATCTCTTTTCGTTATTGAATTATTTGGAAAAAATCGAAATACGCATTTATCGATTTGCGGAGGCGGTGGGCGTGGCACATCAAGTTTGAAATAAACTTCTTGTGTGTATTGAATACACGCACACTCCCACCAAGTCTGGTGCCTCTAGCTCTTTTAATAGCTGAGATCTGTGTGTTCATACAGACGGACATGACCAAATCGACTCGGCTATTGATGCTGATCAAGAATATATATACTTTGTATGGTCTGCCACGCCTCCTTCTGCCTGTTACACACATTTGCACAAAGTTAATATACCATTTTTTACCCATTTTCAATGGGTAAATGGTATAAACACAGTATGTCATTACCAAACAACCTAATATTAGGCCGTACATAATGGATAAATGGTAAACAATTTATTTTGTGATGGGTACATTTTTGTCTTTCGCGGGATTTTGAAAGAATTGCCTCTTTGTTAGCAAAAATACTAATTTTGCAATTTTCATGATTTAAACTGATTCTTTTATTATACTTATACTCCAGGCATTCCTGAAGGGGGAAACTCAAATAATGGCCGATGAGGCATTTCAAAATGCCGTGCAGAGTTACCATGATGTATTCCTTAAATCTGAACGAGTCCTTAAAATGGTTCAGTCTGGTGCATGTTCTCAGCACGATTTTCGCGAAGTTTTTCGGAATAATATTGAGAAACGTGTGAGGTGCGTTTGAGTTAGCCAGACTTGATTTGTTATTGAATTATTTTTAATTATTACAGATCGTTGCCAGAAATAGATGGGCTTAGCAAGGAGACTGTATTAACGTCGTGGATGGCTAAATTCGATATTATACTTAAAGGCAGTGGCGAGGAAGATACAAAGCGACCGTCACGAATGCAGCAGTCTTTGAACAGCGAACTTATTTTATCAAAGGAACAGCTGTATGATATGTTTCAGCAAATCTTATCTGTGAAAAAGTTCGAGCATCAGATTCTTTTTAACGCGTTAATGGTTTGTGCTTAGTTTTAAGGGGAAAAGGATACCCATTTTCAATGGATGAATGTTATAAAAATAATATTTTTAGCTGGATTCGGCGGATGAGCAGGCTGCGGCAATTCGACGAGAGTTGGATGGTCGCATGCAGCGTGTAGGCGAAATGGAGAAAAACAGAAAACTCATGCCAAAGTTTGTGCTTAAGGAAATGGAGTCTCTTTACATCGAAGAACTAAAATCATCTATTAATCTTTTGATGGCAAATTTAGAATCACTTCCAGTATCTAAGGGAAATATGGATAGTAAATATGGACTACAAAAATTGAAGCGATATAATCATAGGTAATAAGAAAATGTTTTTATATTATTTTTTTATTTACAAGTGAAGAAAACTACAGTCGAGTGCACTCGGCAGTAGGATACCATTTACATTTGGTTGTTAAAAAATAATTCTTAATATTAATTACTTTTATTCGGCGAACTAATAACAACGTATCGCATATTTTCGAAATCTAATACACATGCATTGACGCTAATGGCACATGCCGACTGCACACTGACTACACTACGACTGTGCGTGCGCAGTCGGCGTCGGCGTCGGTCCTCTGCTGCTGTAAGGGAAACTTCTCGTGCCTATAACTTCTGTGTTTATTGTCCGATCAGATTTAAATTTATAGGATTGGTCGATATTATTATTATTATTCGGAAAATTTTCTACTTTTCCTATAATTTGATTTACCGATTTACAAAATCGATTTTGGGGGGCGGCGGGCGTGGCATCCAAAATTTGAAAAATCCAAAATCCGCATTCTGCGAAATGTTACCAGGGACCTTACTAGCTTCTAGCTTTTCTAGTGTTCTTATAAATCAAAAAAATTGCTTTATAGGGGCGGTGGGCAAGGCATCCAAAAGTGTAAAATCCAATGTTGCCAGACACCCTCCCACCAAATTTAGTGCGTTTATCTCTTTTATTTATTGAATTATTTGCAAAAAATAGAAAAACGCATTTATCGATTTGCGGAAGCGGTGGGCGTTCTGAGATCTGTGCGTTCATACAGACGGACATGACCAAATCGACTCGGCTATTGATGCTGATCAAGAATATATATACTTTGTAGGTCAGCCAAGCCTCCCTCTGCCTGTTAAATACATTTTCGCAAAGTTAATATACCATTTTTTACCCATTTTCAATGGGTAAATGGTATAAAAATGGGGGATAGTTGGTAATGCTTTCAAGTGCCCTCGACTGTTTACTTTTTTTTACTTGTTTCAAACTGAATATGAGGATAACATTTGTCTTCTTCTTTTTTAGCACGCCGTCATTTTTGTAAGTCAACACTAAATAAATAATAATATATATAATATAAACTATTATAATAATTTTGTATATAAACAGAAAAATGATTTTACGTTCGCATGGATCTCTTTCAAAACTAGAGGGTGACTCAGAAGATGGCACCACTCAATTAACGAAATTAGATGTTGTATTAACTTTTCAATTGGAAGTTATAGTTATGGAAGTAAAAGGCCTTAAATCTTTAGCTGCAAATCGAATTGTGTATTGCACGATGGAGGTCGAAAATGGTGAAAAACTGCAAACAGATCAAGCAGAAGCTTCTAAACCGATGTGATTATATTTTTTGTTTACATATTTATAAATACTAATTTTAACTCTTTAAGGTGGGATACGCAGGGCGATTTTACAACGACACACCCATTGCCGATAGTCAAAGTGAAGCTATATACAGAAAATCCTGGAATGTTAGCATTAGAGGACAAGGAATTGGGAAAAGTTACTATAAAGCCGACTCCATTATCTTCTAAAGTAAGCAAATTATGACATTTTCAACATCTTTTAAAATTATTTCTAAGCTTCATATACCTTTTCGAACTAGCTATGTTTATATATCTTCTGCTTGTCTGTTTTTCAAAGATAACTACTCTATCGGTTTTAAATAATCTTAACAAAATCGGGCAATTATATGTATTTGTTGCATCCTTTTTATATTAAAATAATTGTTTTTTTTATTCTAAATGGGTATTCTATTTAGTCACCCGAATGGCATCGTATGGTCGTTCCAAAAAACCACCCAGATCAGGATGTGCGCATCAAAATTGCCTGCCGCCTTGATAAGCCTTTAAACATGAAACATTGTGGGTAAGTTGCTAGCGATTTAAATTTTAAAGATTTAAATTTTTAAGTATAAGCTAAAAGATTTTATTTTGTAAATAATGAAAAATATATTTTTGTAGTCATCTTTTTGCAATTGGAAAATCAGTTTGGAAAAAATGGAAACGTCGCTATTTTGTTTTAGTTCAGGTCTCCCAATACACATTCGCTATGTGCAGTTATAAGGAGAAGAAATCTGAGCCCTCAGAGATGATGCAGCTGGATGGTTACACGGTTGACTATATTGAAGCGGCTAGTGGTAAATATAGACGTATGGCACTTTTGAATATTACATAACAAACAATTATTATTCATTACATTAGCAAATCTCATGTTTGGAATAGATTTAAACGGTGGTCGGTTTTTCTTTAACGCAGTACGTGAAGGTGACAGTATTGCATTCGCCTGCGATGATGAAAATGAATGCAGTCTATGGGTGATGGCTATGTATAGAGCAACCGGTCAATCGCATAAACCAACGCCGCCAATTACCCAGGACAAAAATTCAGCTATGTCCAAAATTCAAGGTGGTAAGTGCAAAGAAGTTTGTGCACAGAAATATTACATCAAAATAAAGTTTTTAAATTATTAATATATGTATATCCACAAATATATGTATAGTTCATTTATTTAAGTATTTTTTGTGATATTTTCCACATCTCTACATGAAAGCAGTAAAACTAAATTAGCTGTAGAAACCAAATTGTAGATCAAGATATCGATAATAATATTAGCTTAAAAGCTTATCACATTTTTTTTTTAATATTTTCTTTAATATTTGTTAATAAAACACCACCGCCGCTAACCAAAAAATATGCTTTTTGATTTTTGCAAATAACGTAACTTTAATACAAAGCACCAAATATGAATTCCAACTATATGTGTCTTTACATTTTATTTATATGTAGATGCGGATAAAGCACGCAAGCATGGTATGGAAGATTATATAAGTGCAGATCCATGTAGTTTTGACCACGCGACCTTGTTCAAGACCTTACAAAATCTTACATTGGACTATCGTTTAAACGATCCGTACGCATCGCTGGTAAGCAAGGTGAAATTAGAAGTTATAATGTATACTCTATTATTTATATATTCACAGGGCTGGTTTAGCCCCGGTCAGGTATTTGTTTTAGATGAGTATTGTGCTCGCTATGGTGTGCGTGGATGCTACAGGCATTTATGTTATCTCTCCGATCTTTTGGACCGTGCCGAAAAGCATTATATGATAGATCCAACGTTGATTCACTATTCGTTTGCCTTTTGTGCAAGTCACGTGCATGGAAATAGGTGAAGTGCAAACAAAATTACTTTTTGTATTTTTTTTTTATTTCTTACTTGTTTTGCGTTTTCTAATCCTTAGACCCGACGGTGTGGGAAGCATTACACACGAGGAAAAGGAAAAATTTTCTGAAATTAAAAATCGTCTGCGTCAGCTGCTTGAGTTTCAGATTACGAACTTTCGTTATTGTTTTCCTTTTGGAAGACCGGAAGGAGCTCTCAAGGCCACACTTTCGCTGTTGGAAAGGGTTCTAATGAAAGATATAGTAACGCCCGTTCCACCGGAGGAGGTTCGTCAAATGATCAAAAAGAGCTTGGAAACTGCTGCTCTTGTCAACTATACACGACTCTCGGCGGAAGCCAAAATTGAAGGTGCTTATAGAAAATTTTCAAATTAATAGTATAGAGACGTTTTTTCGTGTTTAAATCGTTCAAGTTACATTTGTGTATGTGAATAGCTTTAGTTAAACCTATGATGTTCACTTTTATAAAATTTAATTGTTGCTACTTGAAGAAGATTTGCGTGGTGAAATAATTGTCCCAGCACCAAAGAAACTGGAGGATCTGATACATTTGTCTGAACTGTGTGTTGATTTGCTTCAACAGAATGAGGAACATTACGGCGAAGTAAGTTTTTTCTTTTTGATAACGCGATATTATAATTAAATATATATATATATCTTAAATATATCAATGGAGGTTAATTTTTATTCGTATGTGTACATATAAACATGTATGTTGTACTGCGACAACCTATTTGATTCTAGTCGTTTTCGAATTTAGAGGTTAGGGAAAAAATAATGGCCCTCACTCGGATTGATTGTGGCACTCTTTATGCATTGTTTCAACTATATATATTAATAAGTATGTGTAGACTAAATTTTTTTTATATTTATATATATGTGTATTTTAACTAACCTAACTTACTTGTATATTTTTTGAAATTGTTTTGTCGTATTATTGGGTTAATCTATTTACTAAACTACTTCAATTCCACAAACAAATATGCGATTTTCAGTAACAGTGTCAGTTTAAATATATATGCAAGTACTCAGTTTTTTAAATATTGAAATGCATAGGTATAACAATTCTCGAAGGTATATAAAAATATCTCTTGGACGGACGAGTTTCACAGTTCTCTTAATAAACAACTCATGTCCAACAGGAAATACGTTTTTTATTTGGAATTAATGTTTTCAATTTGAATGTCACACTTTAGTTTATTTCAATTCACATTACTTTCCATTTTCCATGCCTGTTTTTTCAATTGCAATGATTTTTTTTTAAAAATTTAGCTATTTCGAAGAGGTCGCAGATTTATTTGCCATGCATTTCAAACTTGCTCTCGGAGTATGTTGATCATTTCGGTTGTTAATGATAGTTCAGAGTTTATTTATATTTTTATGTTGTCAATCATAGCTGTATAACATGTTACCCAGAAATAAAAATTTATGAAATAATTGCTGGTGTATAAAATCTTCAAAACACCAAAAGTAACCGTTATTTTTTGCTTTCAAGTATTTTATTTTCCATACATATTTATATATATATATATATACCTGATTTTGATGGTATTTTTAACAAAGATATTTAGTCAATACAAATTTATAGAGAGTCTTGAGGGCAATGGCTATATTAGATTGTTTGCTTATTTCTTATGATGCGGAGTCGATGAAATTAACGCAAAGTTCATGTTTGATAAAACTATACGGATTGCATAAGCAATATGTGGAATGTAATTTGTATTATACCCGATTTACGAATTTAGCTCCGCAAACATGACATAAAGGATCCATTAAAAACCACAAAAACAATGGATGGCTTGGAAGCCATAGGAAGTGATGGCTGCGGTTCGGCTACAGCTAAGGCTTACGCTGGCCAGGGTGCCACTGGCATGGACCAAGCCCAATTGGATACATCCACTGAGGGTGGTGCTTTGGCTGCCGCCAGCAGCGGACCGCCCTTATTACGATACTGTATGCCAACACATGCGGTATACACATCGCCTGTACCCACGGCACGTACTTCTCTTTTCCTACTACCTACATCAAACTTCAAAGCAAGCTTCAGTTTATTCTACAAAGCTTACAAAAACAGATTAAAACCATTTTCATATTTTTATACACTTATACATACATATATATCAATTCGTATTCAAACAAGAGCCACTAAGCAAACTTCTTAATCGCACACAAACATACATTAAGCCCCTTAGTTAGACGATCAAGAAAAATTTTATATTTGTTCAGAGATTTGTATCTGATAATTAAGATCAAGCACACTGGAAAGTTAGTAACTCATATTTTATTTTATTCAACCATTACAAAACAAGTAAAGAACGCTACAGCTGATGGAACTCGCAGTTGTCAGAAGTAATTTATGAAAAATTGAAATTCAGTTTTTTTTTGCAGTGTTTATTGGCCTAATGGGTAGTTTATTATTTTTATTTTTAAATAACAATAAATAACTATGCCTAACTGAAAATACTGATACTCCTTAGGTCACAGCAAGATTTTTGAGTGAAATTTCTTTGTATATAGTATTGGTGACATTGTTAGATAAATTGTTTGACATCTAATAATAATAATATATTGTATCATCGCAAATAAATTGTATTTTTGATTTTTCAAATTAAATATATGAATTGAAATTTTTTAATAAGCTCCTTTTAGCTTAAAAGTTATATGCCATTGAAATTTAATTTAGCCTCTGCACGAAATAAGCTGTGAGCCACTGTATATAGATTCAAACGCGCATGAATTGACTCTAATCTCAAGCTGAAACTTGCCTGTCAAATGACTATGTTGTTGCAAATACACTTTTCATAATATTGAAGGTGAGAATTAAAAAATATATTTTCGAGGCGATGGAGGTGACACTTCAATTTTTAAATAATCTTCTGCGAATACTATATACATTCTTCATACCAAATTTGGTGTATTCTATATTTCGATTGCCCCAATCGACTCGGCTATTATTAAATATTATAAAAATAGAATTAAATATAGAGATTATAATAAATAATAGAAAAATGTGAGATAAATTAATTAAAACGTTGAGTGCCACGCCCACAACCTAGGAAAATCGGTATTTATGATTTCAGCTTGTAGCGTCCAAGCATGTTTGTTCATTTGTATGTGCGATTCAACTCGGTATAAATGCGTTATAGAAGTATTTTATCTTGAGACATTTTAATAGCCTAAATGGGTGAATGCCATCTCGAGTGTACTCGACTGCAGCTTTGTTTACTTATTTGCTTAAAAGCCGAAACCGATCTTCAGAATTGTACTCGGAAATTAAAGTTCAAAATGTAATTTATTCTTTTATATAATGTCTTCTTACACCTTTAGTAAGTTATCATTTAAAAAGATAATATTTATTTTGCTTTATAGAGTCAGTTATGCCACATTCTACATTTTAGAATTATTGGCAATAACAAATACATGAAGACTATAAAAAGGTTAGCTTATAAATATTATTTCTTGTAACATAGGGTTTTCACAATTTACAATTATTTATTCCATAATTTTTTAAGCTTATACCTTTATGTTTCTGTCTTATTATTTGATCTGAAGTCTGCATGAAACAAGGGCGTGTGTCAGAGCAACGACAAGGCATGCAATGTTTATAGCATGATCCAGATGTCATAAACATACTATCTATACTATCTTATATTTAGAGATGCATTTATATTTAATTTTTCTTGTCAACCATGTGTCTCAGATTCACTTTCTTTCTATTAATTTGATTTCTATACAAGATGTGAGGAAATGTAACTGCATTCAAGTATAAAGTGAAAAAGCTACAGTCGAGTACATTCGACATGAAAAATGTAATTCTTAATATTAATTACTTTTATCCGGTGAACTAACTAAAACGCATCGCATAATTTCAAAGTCAAATACACATGTATTGACGTTATTGGCTCACGTCGACTGACTGTACGACGACTGTGCGTGCGTAGTCGGCCAAGCAATGACGCCGGGCCTCTGCTGCTGTATGGGAAACTTCTCGCGCCTATAATTTCTGTGATTATTGTCCGATCGGATTTTAGTTTTTAAGTAGAGTGCACTCGACTGTAGCTTTCTTCACTTATTTACTTTTCCTTTAATTTGGTTTATCGATTTACTAAATCGATTTCTGGGGGGCGATGGGCGTGGCATCCAAATGTCGAAAATCCAACCTCTGCCTAATGTTGCAAGAGACCATTCAACCAAATTTAATACTTGCATTTCTTATTATTATTTGCAAAGGGTCGAAAAAGGTTTGCCGTTTCGCGTTATTGGTTATTAGTATTCGTGATGTTTATTCCAAATAAATGCATATATCCTGTAGGTTTCTGAAATTTTAACAATCGCCTGCCTAAGAAATTTAATCAAACCCAATATTATTCAAAGCAATCACATCGTATATTTGCCAATATATTGAATATTTAAAATTCATCTTAAAATACATTTCCTTTCAATATAAATTCGGCACTCAAACCATTGTTAAAGGTCAATGTAAATTTAAATAGATAATTTCTGTATTCCGTAAATAATGATAATGTATGTATATTTTAGCACAATTCCCAAATTCTATTTAATTATACTTAATGTAGTGCTATATAGTGTGTTTTTCAATGTGAATAAATACTTCAGGTGGTGATGAACTAAAGTGAAATAAAATAAACTCGTATATATGCATGGATATTTCATAAATCATATCATATCACTCGAAGTTTTCAGGAAGAGTCAGCAAATTATTAAAAGTGTTTTTTACAATTTTAATAAAATTAAAATTTTTAACGTATTTTCTCTACCTTAGGCATTTGCTTGGTTTAGTGATTTGTTAGTTGAGCATGCGGAAATCTTCTGGTCTCTTTTCGCCGTTGACATGGATCGCGTATTATCCGAACAGGCACCCGATACTTGGGACTCATTTCCCCTATTCCAAATTCTTAACGACTATCTCAGGGCCGATGGTATGTAATAGATAGATAGTCTATACAAAAAATTAATGTATATTATTAAATATTTTTAGATAATTTACGCAACGGCCGCTTTCATCAACATTTGCGCGATACTTTTGCTCCGTTGGTGGTGCGTTATGTAGACCTTATGGAATCTTCGATAGCCCAATCGATTCACAAGGGATTCGAAAAAGAGCGCTGGGAGAGCAAAGGGTATGTGTAGTACATTAATGGTGTATTTGAAAATAAAAATCACAAACATAATTGATCACGGTTTTTTTTTTAATACTTATCCCAAAAAGAAAAAAAATTAAATAATCGGAACACTTGAGAATCAATAGTTATATTATAATCGATGATCGATCGACAAAAAGATTGCTTGTGTATATCAATAACTATTGCTAAACACTTAAAAATAAGTAATCCGGCCCACTCTTTCCCATTTCGACTCGATTTTCATATATGTAACTAGAGTATTAGCAAACTGAAAATGAACACTCTATATAATTATTTGAATTTTCTGTGAAATTAGGATTAATGCCGCATTAAATCCAGCCGCATTAAACAATGCTGCGCAGGCCCTAAATACAGCTGCTCTCAACCCAGCGGCATTGCTCAGTGGCAAGAAAGATTCTATAAATTTCTATATACCGAAGCTACCGAGGGGCATTGCAGCTGCTGATGAACAGAGGTTTTTAACTTATATTGCACCTATTTACTTTAATAGTAGTCTACAATATAACCGAATGTATTTTTTGCATTTTGTGTTTTTTCCAAAAAGGTTATGCATAGTCTATGAGTTAGTTTTTTCCAAGATAAATTTTGAAAATAGCATATATAATCACATAAAAAGCAGATGGAAATACTATTATACTAATTTATACTAATTGTCTATATACTATTTTTTTATGAATGCTAACGATTTAAAAATTATTATTGCTAATAACCTATTGCAGTAATAATTATCCACACCTCCAAGTTCGTTACCCATCGATTAAATACCAGCAAATATATTTAAAATGGGTGTGTTACAAGAACTAGCACACTGTCATTGTTTTATATAATTTATCTTATACTTTAATTTGCCACCTCTATTGAATTACGAAGTACGATAACAGACGGAATAATAGAGATTAGTTTCATTTATACAAGGAATACATAAATATATAAATAAAATTGAGCATTTTAAATTAGGAACATATTCAGATTAAGTTATCGTATTATGTAAGTTTTTCCCAGCCAGAGGTTACTTAGCTATGTTATTAAAAGTTTGTTTAAATGTTTTATAAAGTAAGCTTTCTTGAAAACTTACTACTATATATTATATGAACTCTTTGATCTTCGATAAAAACATTTAATTTAATTTTAAATTTTTCAATTGCAATTTTGGATAAGATATTGTGGTATTGCTAAGTAAAATTGACTATATTTTTAAAATTTCACATAAAACAATTTAAGCTTGGCAATTGCTTCCTTGTTGTTTAAAAATGTATATATGATATAATATATGAGATATACATGTATATATAGGCTTGAAGACAAAGAAATCTATATTAAAAAAATATCTCTGAGCTTAACTCGATTTGCTCATGTTACTTAGGAATTTCCATTCAAAATCTTTTGTTTTTAGCTTTTTCTTTTTCAATTTGAGTTCAATGAGCGTACAGACACACGGGTCGATTCCGCATTTGATGCAGACTAATTGCGTATATAGTCTGTAATTAATCAACAAACAGTTATTTTATTTTGTTTTTTTATACCATTTACCCATTTGGTGAAAAATTCTATGTTCAAAATTATGTAACTGTCAGAAGTGGGTGTATCAGACCATACAAAGCATATATTAGGTTGTTTGGTAATGACATACCGCTGTATATCGTTTGATAGGTATTGACAGCACCTTTTAAATGACGCTTATTAACATCAGTTTCCGCGTTAAAAAATTTCAATCGATCAAAATGGAGTTCAAAGCACTGATATTTAAGCAATTTTGAAATTGTATTTCGAACAAATTGCTTTGATGGGTATGATGAGTTCAAAAGAGGCTTGTGAAATCGAATCGCCGAGTTTGTCGCCAATAAAGACAAGGACTTATTCAGGAGAGGCATATACAAAATAACATCAAAATGGTTGAAAATATTCGGATAATGTTGAATGATTTCGTCAAATCAGTAATAAAAACCAGTATGTTAAAGAACAACTTAATATTGAGGTTGTCAAAAAAGTTCTGTGTTATTTTTCTTGAAATTTCAATTGTTTATGAAATTGGTTACAATAATGCGGTTCGAAACAAATTTGAGACGTTTTGTTCGATTACGCATTCCCAACAAGATGTCAACTTCATAAAGCCCCTCTTATAAAAGCTCGCGTCCCTTTTGGCAAAAAACTCGGAGAACCAATTTTCAGAAGACTCTCTTCTTCATGAGCGACCCACTTGATGGCAGGTCCGATTTGAGCGTTAGGCCATAGGGGAGCAGCTGATAGTGGATGACTCCCTGCCAATCCCACCAAACACACAGAAGAACCTTCCTGACCATCAATCCAGGCTTGGCTAGCATCTGGGCCGCTTCACCGCTTTTCGACCGCGACCGTTTGCGCCTTACAATGTCAGTGGCCAACTTTGCATCGACAGTCACCATACGCTTCAAAAACGGGTGGATTTTGTTGCGATTCAGAAACGATTCGCATGCATCGATACAGTTAAAGATACATCGAGCTTCTTAGTGACTCCATACTTCTTTAAATGGTTTTCAACGGTTTGACCGATGCTATAGCTACTACTATGCCGGTCTCTTTTGACCAATTCGGCGTTCTATCGCAATTTTCGATGACAGGCCTTCCAGAGTGTGACGCCTCTTCGACCACGTCTTCACCAGAAACAAAACGCCTAAACTATTGTTATACGGTGGAAATGGAAGCTGTATCGGGCTCCTAAACAGCAAAAATTTTATAGTCGGCTTAAGAGTCGGCATTTTTGCCTTTATCGTAGTAGTACTGTAAAATATGCCGTATTTTTTCTTTTTTTTGGTCCATGTTTGCGACGCTTTAACTAACGAATGTTTAAAAAAAAACGACAATCATTCAAACACGTGTTAGCGCGTGAAGAGCCTTCCAAAAAGATGCGACGAATAAACCTAGAACTACGCGCTTGCAGCGACAACTAGCGAAAATACCGCAAGATTTTTTTGGCAACCTAATATATTCTTAACGAACATCAAAAGCTAAATCGGTTTTCATCCTCGATTTTCAGTTGCAATATTAAGGGAAGTATAAAATCTACTACGTTGCTGGCGATTATGCTTTCGTTTGACTGTATGTGTGAGGTCGGCATGTTTATGTAGGGTTTTACTGAATGTATGGAAAAGTCGATGCATGTGCATAAACCTGTGAAATTTATTTAAATAGAAATTATTTAAGTAGAAGTATAGAGGTTCGAATTTATTTTTAATGGTTAAGGTGGGTAAATGGTATCTTACTGTCGAGTCTACTCGATTTTAACATTCATCGCTTGTTATTTTTAAGTTCATTTCTACCATAAAAATGTAAACTTCAACTGTTACTTTTTTTTGGGAATCGGCTAAAAAGAATTTAAAAAAATGTTTCAGGTTGTCAAATATCTGCTTTTTTGGTTTTTGAATTTGGCGGCTTTGTGCAAAGGGCTATATATCGGTATCGGGAAATGCTATATATTGATTGCTAGGTTTGGTTATTGCGTTGAAATGTTATACATCTGTAAACATGGAGTTTACTAGCGCCGAAATTCGCGCTGTTTTAAAGTTTTCCTTTGTAAAAGGTAAATCCGCTAGAGACATATTCCGGGAGATTAATGGTGTTTAAGGGGATCGTACTCTATTACTTCGAACCGCGGAGGAGTGGTTTCGACGATTCAGAGCTGGTGAAAACGACACCATGGATAAACCAGCCGGCGGAAGACCTGTGAAGACAAATACCGATCAAATCATAGAAAACATCGAGCTAGACCGGCATTGAACATCTCGTGACATCGCCGACGAGATAGGAGTTAGTCACCAAACCGTTTTAAACCATCTGCAGAAGGCTGGATAAAAAAAAAGGTTGATGTTTGGGGGCCGCGTGATTTGACGCAAAAAATCCTGTTGGACAGATATGCTGCTGAAACGGAATGAACTCGAGCCATTTTTGAAGCGGATGGTAACTAGCGACGAAAAATGGATCACATATGACAACATCAAGCGAAGACGGTCGTGGTTGAAGGCCGGTAAATCGTCTAAAACAATGGTCAAGCCGGGATTGACGGCCAGGAAAGTTTTGCTCTGTGATTGGTGGGATTGGAAGGGAATCATACACTATGAGCTGCTCCCATATGGCCATACGCTTAATTCTACCATCTACTGCGAACAACTGGACCTCTTGAAGCTGACGATCGACCAGAAGCGACCAGAATTGGCCAACAGGAAGGGTGTAGTT
Source organism: Zaprionus bogoriensis (assembly GCA_035046045.1). NCBI lineage: Eukaryota > Metazoa > Arthropoda > Insecta > Diptera > Drosophilidae > Zaprionus > Zaprionus bogoriensis. The sequence goes on from JAWNOI010000221.1 coordinate 660,737, forward strand.
TTTCACCAGGACAACGCTTGGCCACACACTTCTTTGATGACTCGTCAGAAGCTACGGGAGCTCGGATGGGAGATTTTATTGCCTCCACCATATAGCCCGGACATAGCGCCAAGTGACTACCACTTGTTCGTGTCTATGGCGAATGCCCTTACTGGAGTGAAGTTGGGCCCAAAAGAGGGTTGTGAAAAGTGGCTTGTCCGAGTTTCTACGAGAGATTATTATGAAGTTACCGTCTAATTGGGAACACATTATCAAACAAAATGGCGCATATTTTAGCTAAATCCCTTTACTGTGTCAATTGAATAAAGAGCAAAAAAGTGTTATTTGACAACCTAATATAACAATTAAGTAAAAACCATTTGAGGAGTCGATTAAGGCAATGATTTTATTAAGCACACCAGATAATATTTCCCATATTATTATTTAATGGCGCGTTTTCTCTCATAAAGCGAAAAGACAAACCCAATAGTTGTAGATTGATAGGGCGTAGTTGCCTTGCTGCTTGTTTCAAACGCCGATACCCATTAACTGTTAACTGTAACTTAATATAAATACATATACATATATTCCACAACGTAAGTGCACTTGACAAAATTTCAATCAAGTAATCGCGTCTTTCAACAACTGAGTTCATAAAAAAGAACATTTGAGTCATTAAATAGAAAGTTTTTACAATGTAATACCTCAAATGAACTGTAAAATGTTGATTCTATGTTTCTATGCTTAGAAACGGCTGTGCCACTTCTGAGGACCTTTTCTGGAAATTGGATGCACTGCAATCGTTTATCAGGGACTTACACTGGCCTGACGCTGAATTTCGTCAGCATTTGGAACAGAGGTTGAAGATGATGGCTGTTGATATGATTGAACAGTGCATTCAGCGAACAGAAGCCACATTTCAGTCATGGCTTAAAAAAAACGTTGCCTTCATATCGACCGACTATATAATACCGTCAGAAATGTGCGCCATGGTAAATGTGATATTAGATGCTAAAAATCAAAGCTTTAAATTAACCACCATCGATGGGATCGATCTGGTAAGTTACGAATACATATAACGAAAATCCTATTGATAATCGAAAATAATGAACTACCATATTTACCGAACCCCATAGTATAAGTTTCATGCCAAAATCGATGATCAAATTGACAAAGCGAATGTAGCGATGACACAAGGATTAAGTGGCAAGCTTATGTCAGTGCTAGAGTCGACTTTGTCGAAATTGGCCCGCTACGATGAGGGTAGCTTGATAGGTTCAATACTCAGTTTTACGAATGTATCGAGTTCGGGAAAGGATCTCGGTCAAGGTTATGTGAATTTCTGTCGCAACAATATGGATCAGATCCGCGGAAAGATCGGCGATGATCTGTGGACGTTAAATTTTTTCGAGCAATGGTATTCACAGCAAATCAATATGCTATCAAATTGGCTGTCCGAACGCTTGGATCGTGCTTTACACTACGCACAGGTATCGTCCATCTCCCACATAATTAAGGTTAGTGAAAAAAAAAAACAAAAAAACCAATCCTTTTCTAATCTGTTATTGTTTATTAATCAAAAATTCGTAGAAAATCTATTCGGATTTTGAGCTGCAAGGTGTTCTGGAGGGCAAACTGAACTCTAAAGCATATCAATCGGTAGCACAGCGAATCAATACAGAGGAGGCAACTTGTGCCCTGACAATGCCCGATGTTACCGAGGGTGATGAGTAAGTACCTCTTTAGGGAAGATTATTTCTAACTTCTTCCAAAATACAAATGTTTAATTGTACACAATATTAGAAAGAAACATCACCTTCGACGTTCCGTTCGATCGATTTTTTATAAACCATAGACTGCATTAAAATTGTTTGCCGAAGATATGTAAAGCTGGGTGGTAAAGCTGTATTTGTATTTTTTTTTGTGTACACAGATCGTGTTTATTTCAAACTTGATTTGCCACGCCCATTGCCTCCGCAAATCGATAAATTCGTTTTTCGATTTTATGCAAATAATTCAATACACCCTGCAACATTATGCAGATTTTAGATTTTTGTATGCCGCCTCCAGAAAACACATTTTTATAGTTTTAAAGAACACTAGAAAAGCTAGAAGCACTAAATTTGGTAGTAAGGTGCCTGGTAACAAAACGCAGACGCGGACTTTCAAATGTTGAATGCCACGCCCACCGCCCCCAAAAAACCAATTTTGTAAAACGGCAAATCAAATTATAGGAAAATTTGAATTTTTTTTTAGTATTAATAATAATATCGACCAATCCTATAAATTTTAATCCGATCGGACAATAAACACAGAAGTTATACGCACGAGAAGTTTTCATTACAGCAGTAGAGGTCCGGATTAAAGTTTATAGGATTGGTCGATATTATTATTATCTACAATAATACCTAAAATACCAATTTCGAAAACTTTCCTACTTTTCCTATAATTTGATTTACCGATTTACAAAATCGATTTTTGGGGGCGGTAGGCGTGGCATCCAAAAGTTGAAATTCCGCATTCTCCGTAATATTACCAGGCACCTTACTTCCAAATTTGGTGCTTCTAGCTTTTCTAGTGTTCTTTTAAACTATAAAAATGTGTTTTTTAGAGGCGGTGGGCGTGGCATCCAAAAGTTGAAAATCCGTTTATCTCTTTTCGTTATTGAATTATTTGGAAAAAATCGATATACGCATTTATCGTTTTGCGGAGGCGGTGGGCGTGGCAAATCAAGTTTGAAACAAACTCGTTCTGCGTATTCAATACACGCACACTCCCACAAAGTCTGGTGTCTCTAGCTTTTTTAATAGCTGAGATCTGTGCGTTCATACAGACGGACATGACCAAATCGACTCGGCTATTGATGCTGATCAAGAATATATATACTTTGTATGGTCTGCCACGCCTCCTTCTGCCTGTTACATACATTTGCACAAAGTTAATATTCCATTTTTTACCCATTTTCAATGGGTAGATGCCAATTAGGGGCAAGGACTTAGTCAGGGAAGGCATATACTAAATAACATCAAAATGGTGGAGAATATTCGAACACAACGGTAAATATAGAGCTTAGGCGGACAATGTTGTTTTCGTCAAATCTTAAATATTTAGGTTGTCAAAAAAGTCCTGCTGTATTTTCATTGAACTTTCAATTGTTCGTAAAAGTTGTTCAATAATGCGATTCAAGTCAAATATGCGCCGTTTTGTTCAATGACGCGTTCCCAACGAGGTGCCAACTTCATAATGCCCCTCTTATAGAAGCTCGTTTCCCTTCTTGCAAAGAACTCGGAGATCCAATTTTCACAGGACTCTCTTGTGGCTTCAGATTAGCAAACGCGCTCGCAATGGACAGAAACAGGTGGTAATCACTTGGTGCGACATCCAGACTACACGGTGTATGCAAAAGAAACTCCATCTGAGCTGCCGGAGCTTCTGGCGCGTCACCAAAGATATGTATGGCTGGTGTTGTCTTGATGAAAGACAATTTGGCCTCTGTTAATCAAATGCATGAGTGCTACGTTCAAGCGGTCTAGTTGTTGGCAGTACAGGTCGGATTTGAGCGTTTGGCCATAGGGGAGCAGCTGATAGTGGATGACTCCCTGCCAATCCCACCAAACACACAGAAGAACCTTCCTGGCCATCAATCCAGGCTTAGCTAGCATCTGGGCCGCTTCACTATATGTCAGTCACGATACGTTTCAAAAACGTGTCGATTTTGTTGCGATTCAGAAACGATTCGCATGAGTCGATACAGTTACAGATGTTTTTTTGCGTCAATTCGTGTGGCATCCACACATCGAGCTTCTTAGTGACTCCAAGCTTCTTTAAATGGTTTATAACGGTTTTATAACTCATGCCCAGCTCTTGGCCGATGCTACGGCTGCTACTATGCCGCTACTATGCCGTTCTCTTTCGACCAATTCAGCGATTCTATCGCAATTTTCAACAACAGGTCTTCCGGAGCGTGGCGCCTCTTCGACCACGTCTTCACCAGAAACAGAACGTTTAAACCATTGTTATACGGTGACAATGGAAACTGTATCGAATCCATAAACTGCACAAATTTTATTGTCGGCTTGAGATGCATTTTTGCCTTTATCGTAGTAGTACTGTAAAATATGCCGTATTTATACCATTTACCCATTGAAAATGGGTTAAAAATGGAAACGGCTTGTCGGGTAACTCCTTATTCTGAAGCAAGCTCTTCTTGAGTTTAGCACGAATCTTTTTTTAAGAAGGTCTCCAAGTTAGTGTCTTCGAAGGTTTTGGGCCTTCCTTCACGAATCACCGTCTTTGAAGCGACGAAATCAATCACGGCATGTTGTTTCGCTCAGAGCAGCATTTCCGTACACTTTTTTGAGCCCTCGATGCGCTTCAGCTGACGTTCATTTTCGAAGGGAAGAAAATCAACACTTCCCGCAAATGACGATTGTTGGGCACAAAATTAGAGATTTAGATTGGTGGGAGTGTTAATGTATATAATACTCATAAGAAGTTTTTTTTAAACTTTATGTCTCTTTAACAATAAGAGATAATATTTTGGTTTGGTGTACACGAACTCTCACACCATCTTTGGTGCCTCTAGCTTTTGTAATAGCTGAAATCTGTTTGTTCATACAGACGTACAGTTAATCAGACATGACCCAATTAACTGTGCTATTGATGCTGATGAAGAATATATATACTTTGTATGGTTTGTCACACCTCCTTCTTCCTTTTACAAACATTTTACCGGGAACAAGGAATTTGCGTCAAATTTTGTTTTTCCAATGAATTTTGTGCGCTGAAGCGTTGCGAATGTTACAAAAGACGTATGTTAAATTAGTCTTATAGATTACTCAAGAATAATAAAGCATTCAGTGAAGGATGAGAAGTCGTGGGCTACTTTCCTCAGTCTGAATGATCATCATCCACTAACACCTGTGAAAGAAATCGTACTTGAAAATCGTCATGTGAGTGTTATAGAAGTAGCACAATACCTGAACATCTCTCGTGCATCCCTTCGTTTGATGTTGGTGGAAAATTTGGGAATAAGTCGCGTCGCTGCACGACTTGTTCCACATTCATGAATCGCATCATAACTTTTGATGAGCCATAGGTGTTCAGTACGACATGTAAACATGTCAAGAATCATCAGAATGGAATGCTAATTGTTTTCTTTGATATTCGTGTTCTGGTTTATTATGAATTCGTTTTAAAAGGGCAAACAGTGAAAAATAAACAAACTATTTGACAGTAATGCGTCGTTTGAGGCAATAATTTTGGAAAAGCAATTTTTAGATTTATCATGATGATAATGCGCCGTCCCACAGCCGTGATCGAATTTAGGATGAAAAACTCGATGATAACTATCGATCAACCACCATATTCATCGGATTTAGAACTCTGGGATTTTTCCTATTCTCAAAACTAAAATTTCCGTTACGTTAAACCCGTGTTGAGTCATTTGCACCCATCAAGGAAAATTCGTGGAATGCCATACCGGAGAGTGCGTATGTAAAAAAGATGTTTTGACGACTGGAAACTCCGATAAAAGCGTTACATTACTGGGAGATTTCTTTGAAAGCTATAACATAAATATTGATGATTAACAAATTGTGGATACTTTATTGTCAGTGCGTGCAAACATATGGCCTCTGCAAGGGTATAATGGAAGCAACATGTGTGCAAGAGGATTTTTCAATACGATGTATGTAGACTGAATTAGAGCGCTTAAAACGCAACAACCTTCGGCTATCTCGATTTATTTCATCTACTTCATTTAAAATTTTTGTGAAAAACCACTCTTTTAAGTTTTTCATTTGAAGGAGCTTCGAGTTTATTGAAAATATGTCCTAATATATTTTGCACAAGACTATTTACATTAATTTATTAATTTCATACAGGAACGGCGAAGATATGCGAGACGGCGATGGCGAGGATGGCGGTGAAGGTGAGTCTGGAACGCATGTATCGCGAAGCCTGCCTAAGCCAAAAATAGCAGCCGCTCAAGCAGCGGCGGTCACCAATGTAGTCGCTGGCCGAGTTGGTAATTTGCTTGGTAAAGGCATTGGTGGACTTAGCTCAAAGCTAGGAAGCGGCGGTTGGTTTTGAGCAGGAAAAAGGAAAAACACAACAGATCCACCACGGTTATATCCAATTTAGACGCGAAAGCTTCGTAGCTTTCTGAGCCAAGTCCACAGAAGCATATTTATTTACATTTCAGTCGTTCATAACCTTTTTCACACACGCACACTGACGCTGTTTGTAAGGAAAAGATTAAATTGTAATGTTTACTAAAATACATAAGTACATAACGTACTATATTATACTATACATATGATAAATATACAAAGATACCTTTATGTAAAAAACAATCCGTTCTGCATTCAAAAGAATCTAATTATGTTCTGATATTTCAGATTATATACTGAACTATGTTAATGTATGAACTTTACAGAAACTTTATAATAAATATTATAAAGCATGATATCCGTTGCGTCTGAATATATTGAAAATATTAATTATGTTTTAATATAAATTTAAAAAAAAGACATTGACGTTTATGTAAAATAATGATGTACCTACATTAATTTACTAAATTAATTCGCATTGTTCACCATTCTTACACTTTGATTTTCCTAAATAAATAAAAAACGATTCTATCAAGTAATTTTACTCAGTGCTGACGAAATATTCGTATATTTGAATTTTTAAACTTAGCTGTGTCATTCCAATTTGAATTACAACATGTTTAATAAAATGTACTATAATTATTTCAATATATTAATCACATTAATAACGTCCAGATCGGATAGCTAAACGAAAATTATACTTTAAGAATTTTTGGTAAACAGCACACAACTAGGAAGTAATTTTCTAGCTAAATAAATGTTCCTTATATACTGAAATATCATTTCGATTGGCTTACTAAATATTATCAAACTTTATACACGCCCAAAATTTTATGTTTTTGCAGTATGTATTATTCTACTCTGTAACAAATATTTTTCCAAAAATGTCAGTTATGTGCTTCAATTAAATTTTTTTCTGGTATTCTTGCATTAACTTCACATAAACACCTTATATATGTAATATTCTTACACACTACTAAATTACTTAATGAATATGGATATCTTTCATCTAAAGAGCGCAAGTCTAAGTATTTTAGTTAGAATATAAATATATAAATAAATATAACATATAAATATAACCTTTATACCGATTTTCGTGGAGGGAGGAGGCCGTTGTTGGTTATGCTTCTTAAAGATTTACATTGCCAGAAAAAAAAACTCCGAAACCATGTTCTTATTTCCTTTTATTTAAATCTTAATACTTTAATATTTTAGTTAGATAAAAATATATATACGTAATATGTAATACGTATATGTAATGAGATAAATAAAACTCTCGAGACCAGTCTTTCTTTAGTATGTTCTTATTTCTTTTTATTTTGTAACCGTTATTAATATGCTATATTCTTAACTTTAATTTATTGAGATTATTTACTATTTATATTATTTCGTATTATTTTAACATACATTTTCTTAACCGTTAAATAATGTTTGTTTTGTAAATTTAAATTTTTAAACCAATTTTATCATTAAATTTTTATATTAAATATTACGACATAAATATATATATATATATATATATATATATATATATATATATATATATAATATAATAATAATAATAATAATATAATATAATTTTCTTTGTTTTACTGTTAAACTGTGTTAGGGGACTGCTACAAATCAAACAAACCAAAGTAATGATTCTTTTAGCATAAATACGCAAATTCAAATTTAACTTTACTCTTAATAGTCGCGCGTGTAAAATTATATATATATATTGTGATGACAACGAGGCACAGACCATGCAAGGTATATATTTTTATATATTAAATCTATTTCATAAGTCGATTTGGTCATGCCTGCCTGTGTATGAAATATGCATTTTATTTTCCATACGTGCGAACTAAAGTTTTAACATATACTATAATATTCAAATTAGATAAAATTTTTTAATTTTTAAGTCCAAAATATTCAAATAATAGTCGTTTTATTAAAAAATTAGTATTTCTAAATTACCGCTTGAATATAATTAATAATAATATAATTAATAAGCCCTTATGATACGAATTAATAGTATATAGGTTGGTAAGATAAGGGAAAAAATATTATAAATGTGCAGACATTTTTATGGCCTTTTAATAAAATTAAATTAATCAACACAGTGGGACTGGAAGCATTATTAACATGTTAGCGTATCATCATTTAGCATGACCTTTTTTGATTAGAATACATTGCTTACTAAAGCTAATATTCAACAACATGAACTCAGTATGGGTAAATATACAAACTATTTTCATATGAAATTTTACTTTACATATTTTTTAATGTTACATGTAAAACAAAGTTTCAAGCAGATGTACTTATATGGTACTTATCTCTATGGGCTTGTATCTGTATCTATAAATACGTGCCAATTGATACTAATATGTATTTAACAGTCTTTGTTTTACTAAACTCTTACATTCATTTTAATTGGCAATGACTTCATAAACACATACACACATATGTGCTTTAAGCGTTTTTAGAAATGTAGTATGTGTTTTCACTAATAGCAGAAACTGAATAATTTCATATTTTTAACCGATTAACATTTTCGATTGTGTGCTCTTATCCAGACACCAAACACCAAAAGTACTGTCAACCAGGCCCAACTATGTATATTTCCTGTATATATTGACGTATGTCTCTGTGGAAATATATAAGTTTTTCTGTACCACTTTGGAAAATTAGATTGCAAAATTGGACAATTCAATTTAGCGTTTCGTATAGGAATTGAATCATAATATGGGATGAGCTTAGTTTTCTCGCTTTAATCATATTTTTTAATTAGTTAATAGTGTATATATTTAATTCACATATATACATATATATTTGTGTATAGGTTAAAATAATATTTTTAATTGAATACAACATGTTAGTAACACTGTTACATGAGTGTGTAGCCGAAAAGAAAATTTGTAGTTCTTGTCATGAAATAAATCCAAAGAATAGTACATTAATGTATATCTCTGGTATGTACCAGCGGGAATACTTCTCAGATACTCTTTCGCTTCTTCGCACCATGTTTGTATAAATTAATTTACAATCGCTATCTATCAGGTCCAATAATCAATAAATTCGCTCGTTTTCATTAAACATGTTTTAACACATGTATATGTTTTTTATTACAAACACTACGTATTGAGACTAAATATTTTGCAGTTACCCTTCAAAAACGAAAAGCACTTTATGGTAAATTGATAGTTTCAAATTATTTCTAAACGTGTTATAATTTATTGATTCATTCTTCGTGGTTGATTGATTGAACGGTTAAACAAATTAGTTTTTACTAAATATGAAACTGAGTGCTTGATTCAAACGGACAGATTAAACATTAAAATGATGCATATATACTTTATTGGGTCGGATGTGAATTTTAATGCTTTGTCTATATTTTGTTTAAAAAAGCTATAATATCTATATAATATGTAAATACGGTACTGGGTATAAAAAGACATTTGTGTTTAGTGTTGATAGAACCAAATTATTTTTAACTATTTGGTAATTGACATTTAATATTAGATGCAGCAACCTCTATATTCATTAAACGAACGTTTAGATACTCAGAACTAAGTGCGATTTTGCAGGTTTTCCATAAATTACTTTTCTCATTCGCTTAAACTGTATTTTGTATACATTCACATTAAGACCATGGAAGATCCTTATTTACTTACACAGTATACGGACGCTAATTGAATATCTACAGTTACCGAACGCTGATGGTACAAGATACACATATGTTTTGGGTAATATATATTTGTTTTTTTTGGCACATATTCAATAATGGCCACATTTTGCATGATTTACAGCGTATGGCGTAGAGGGTGTTGCATTGGCCGTTGGGTGGGTATTGCACTTTGAATATTTTTTGAGTGTGTGTGTGTGTGTGATATACTTCTGCATATACAAAGATATAGTAAGATATATATATATATATATAGTACCTCCATAGTATATTAATTTATACTTTGGAGGTAATATGTATATTTATATACTCCGTGTATATATGTGTATATATATATATATACTTATATATTATTAAATAACTATGGATGTTTTTGATAGACTGCTACGACACGCTAATTGCGCCCGTCTCCGAGCTGGCGCTGGGCGTTGCCACATTACTAGTGGCACCGTTCGACGTTTCAGCCGAGCTGCTTCGCTTAATGCTGGCCAGCGTGGGCGTTGTCATAATGGGCGGTACAGCGGAACTTACTGAACCGGTCGTGTTTCTCCCCGTCGACGCAGCGAGATGCTGGCTAAGATGCTGGTGAAAGTGCTGACTAAAGCTGGTGCTGCTGAAGAGCGTATGATGCGCGTGCGAATTAGAGTGCGTTTGCGGATGCGCATACAGATGTGGATGTTGCAACGGGTGGCTGTATGAATCGAATATAACCGTATTATGCTGTTCTCGCCGTTTGGTCAACTGATTTATGCTAAGTGGATTGTTAATATCTCGCGGATTGGCACCAATTGGATTACGGGGCGTGGCAGGTGCAGGTACAGTAGAGGACAAAGCAGCCGTAGTCGTAGATGTTGTTGTCGTTGTCGCTAAGCAAGAGGAGGTAGACGTAGTCAAAGTTCCGACCTGAAAGATTTGGTCTGTTACTAGACCCATGCCTAAATGACTGAAGCGTGTGCCCAAAGTGTTCGCAGACAGTGGGGCAAAAGTGCCTGTTGTTGATGTCGACGTCGTCGCTGGCGAAGTTTCACTTGAGGTATTGTGCGTATTGTTTATACTACAAGTAGAGCTGCTACCACTACTAGAACCCGATGCCAATGCCGCTGATGCCAAAACAAGCGTGTTGGAAATTGGAACTACAGGGGTACTAGCTGGACTAGTTAACATGTTTATGTTGTGCGGACTGGCTAGACTTGCCGTCGTCGAAGGACTCTGCAGGCTGGAGAGGCCACTATGACAACCGGGGCTGGATAAAGAGTGGTTCATCGATTCTGCATCCTCTTCGTGTTCCGCAAGTTTTGTAATTTGATTAGCATCCAGCTCATCGCCACTGCCACAGCTTCCACCAGTGCCGGTGCCAGTGCCCAAATCGTCTTCGTCCTCGTCATCGTCTTCGCTCAGCTGACTCAAATTGCCCGTGTCATCCATATCGTCGGTTTCGTGGACACTGCCGTTTCCGTTCAGTGCCTCCATGTAGCGTATGCATTTTTTCTTGCGCCTGTGGATGTTAGACAAAAGATAAAAATGTAATCAGCCAGAATACATACAAAGCGCAGGGTATTAAGCGAACAACATAAGATACATACATATACATGTACAACCAATCAGTAAAAAATCAAATGTCGGTCTGTGCTACTTAGTTTTAGGAAATATAATCAACACTGACTTGCATTTTTCATGCATAACGTAGGGCCATCTACAAATATTGATGATTCTGCAAAAGTCTGTCGTGCGGGGAAAAAATGTAACAAAAACACTAAAAGATAACGTACCTTCGGCTAACCGATGGTTGCATACCATTGCAAATATTATTTTCTATTGTTATATATTGTTTTTCAGTTGCTATAAACATGTAAACAGTTATCCACTTATAAAGTAGCTGGCGTGTAAAAGGTCTCAGGCTAATTAATTCTATAGAAACTATAGGATATGGGTTTAATGGCAACTATATGATATTGTAGATCGATTTGTAGACGAAATTTGATGGGAACATTAGTAAAATAAATAGTTAAATTAGAGGCGAGTTTGGTTACAATATTTGCGAAAATAGTGATTTAGCGGTCCATTCTGGCACGTTTCGACTTATTTACAGCGTGTAGAAAGTATATGTACCAAGTTTCAAAATTGAGAGACTAGTTTGCGTTGCAACAGACGAATAGACATGTACTTCAATGCGTTTCAAATATCTGTCTATAATTGGTATACCCTTTGTTAAGGTACATTATATATATATATATATATATATATTAGGTGCTCAACTAAGTTCTCGCTTTCGTTTTCGCATTATATACTTCTGGTTAAGTAAAAATCTACAATTTTGTGCCAAAAACTAGTTATTTGCGGGAAGTGTTTATTTTCTTCTTCCATTCGAAAAAAAGCGCATCGAGAGCTCAAAAAAGTGTACGGAAATGCTGCTCTGAGCGAAATAACATGCCGTGATTAGTTTCGTCGTTTCAAAGGCGGTGATTTTTGATGTTGACGATCGTCTTCGTGAAGGAAGACCCAAAACCTTCGAAGACGCTAAATTGGAGACCTTACTCGAAGAGGATTCGTGCCAAACTCCAGAAGAGCTTGCTTCAGAATAAGAAGTTACCCGTCAAGCCGTTTCCAAGTGATTGCATGCGTTGGGGATGACTCAGTTACATTTTTATCGAAAAAGCAGTGAGAACTTAATTGCGCACCTAATATAATATATATATAACATATAATATATATATTTAATATATATATATACCAATATAAAATATACAATAAAATTATGATGTAAGACTTGGAAGTCCGAGAATATTTACATTTTTCTTTTGAGAAGGCATTCTTTTTGGCATTATTTGTTAATTTTATCTAATTTGAATAGGGATCATATACAGGTTGTGCCATCTTTTATGTCGGTATGTGATCCTTATATATCTTTGTCATTAGTTAACCGACTAACCTGACCCGTGACGGAAATCCCAAGTCAATTCAATTTTATCCTCGAATCCTAAGAACTCAAGTCAAAGGTATTCAATGTTTTTATACCGACATAAAAGATGGAACACCTTGCCTGTAGATGGGTTTACGTATAAGTAAGAATCTAAACAATTCTCATGCATAACATGTAACATAAATTTAAACCAAATACTGAAATACTGAACAACAGAATTTTTTGAAACTCTTTATCTACAAGCCTAATGTGCCATTTTTAACATATTTTATTGGATTAATGACATCATAATAAATTTTAATATGCATTCTAATAACAAACTCAAGAAATACAAAAACAAGCAGACACAACAATAACAAAACGAAAAGCACTGGATGTAAAGGTAATAACAATCGCCGATGTGGCTTCCTACATCATGTATAATATATATATATATATATATATATATATATATATATATATATATATATACATATAAGAATTCAATTTTGTATGGTTATTTAGACCGACTTTCGCCTTGCTTAGCCCCTCGCCGCATTAACGTCAATAATTTTAGCTTGAAAATTGTTTCATTATTTTGTCAATGGGTATACGAATGTTGTTTTCTATAATAATATAAGGAGTTAATGCTAGAGAAAGGATGTTCTCATGTAAAGATTGTTTTTCGAAGCATTTTTCAAACTTTCACTCTGAAGGCTGATTATTTTTTTAAACTAGCCTTTTTATTACGATTGATTCAAGACACTCAAAATACTGTTTTTATTTATACATAATTTTACATAAGCAAAAAGGTAAAACCTTTTTTTGCATTCTGGTGGGCTGGGTAAACATGTTTTATACAATTTGGGCAAAAAATTAAATTAAATGAAAACACTAAAACCTTTTTAAGTCCAATATCGTTCCAAAAGTAAAAGTATTTTCACGAAAACGGATCAAGTCGCCACAAACCATGCTCGACTTAGACATATGTATCTAAACTATCAAACAAAAAAATAAATATAGTGAAAATGTAATATTCTTACCAATATTTCCTTGTGTTCTATTGATGTTAACTATTTGTTACATTTATACAGCTATCTAGTCATGACTAGATAATGTGTACAAAATTCAGATGCAATATTTAATATTAGGTTGTTTGGTAATGACATCCCGGTTTCTTTATAAATTTTTGACGATTCTTTTATGTCTTCGATTATTTGCTGACATTTCAATGGTAACTTGTAATTTGACAAAAACTCGGCGATTCGATTTTAACAAATTTTCTTTGAACTCAATTTCTGCCAAAAGCAGATGTTAATCGCTATAAGGTGGGTGAATAAAAACTTCCCAATCAAGCTCCCATACCTTGTGAAGAGTCACCAAAGATGTGTGGGACCATGACTATCCGTTTCTGGTCAAGTGCAATCTTCAATCTTCCCAGTTGTTAACAGTAGAGGTTAGAATTGATGGTTTAACCACTTAATAAAGGATAATTCCTCTGATATCGCACCATACACTCAGCAAAACCTTCCTAACCGTCAATCCTAGCTTTGTCACCATTTGAGAAGACTCACTGTGCTTCGACCAGGATCTTTTACGCTTGGTGTTGTCATATGTGATCCATTTTTAATCGGCAGTGACCAACCGATCCAGAAATAAATCGAGTTCGTTCAGATCTCCTCTGCAATGCTTCTAATGCTTCATGACGATGTAGATCCACCTTTTCTCTGAGTTAATCCGTATTAACGGTCACTGGTCGTCCGGCGGGCTTAGGTGTTTCGGTGACAAAATTACCACTTCGAAGCCAACTGAACTACTATTTAATGATAATCTGTCTGCGAGATTCCGCAGTATTGTTCGAAATTCTGCGTTTGCGAATTTCATTTCGATTGTTTGTAATTTTCATACGGCTTTTAAGTGGTGTTGCCATGACCTATCAAATGATATACAGTGTTGCCAGAAACGATACCAATCGCGAAATTTGAATGCAAAAACTGGTTTAGTATCAAACAACCTAATATAATATTGTAACTCTTGTTAGAAAAATCTTCCTTTTCTGATTTTTCCTATGATGTCGGATAGTGTACTCCGATTTTATGAAAAGTGGAATGTACTTAATTATTTGCCTTTTCCTTAGATATATTCTTCGGTCGATTGTTTCTAAAGCAACTATTAGGTTGTCAAAAAAGTCTTGCGGTATTTTGGCTAGTTGTCAAGAGCTGAGCATGAGTCATCAAACCGTTATAAACCATAGCTCGCAAATAACTATCGACCGTTTCTCGTTATCTGCAAATAACTGTCTTTTCCTGACTCTTTACGAAAAGACTCAGAGAACAACCGATATATGGGTTCTTGAATGAGCTCGCTCGGGTTCAGAGCAAAACCCTTTCTTTCTATTATGTTTTGTTTCGGTTGTTCCAAGACCGTTTTGTTGTGCTCAGAATGTGTTGGTATACATTCACATTGTGCAGACGCAATTGAGTGTGTGTAAGTAAATGTGTGTAACGCAAACGTTGAGTTTTTCGGTCAATCGGTGTTTTGCTGACTCTCATTGTGGGAGCGTTTCTCCTTCCGCTCTTTACGCACTGCTCATTGAAAGAGCGACATACAAAGAGCTCAACGAAAATCGCTCAACAGAAAACATAAATGAAGACAGCAAGAGTCTCTTGTTTAAAGCGAAAGCGTATGAACTTCGTCGGTTGTGCTCGCAACGAGAGCGCAAGAAAAAAAAACGGTCGACAGTTATTTAATTGAATTACAATCAAATTCGATAAAAAATTTCGCAGGACATTTTCGACAACCTAATAAAGTTTGTGTTATAACAAATTGACAGACCGACTAACATATATATTCATATATAGTATTTATTCTGATACATTTTTTGAATCATTATACCCAATGCAAGAGTATAATATATAATTTGAACTTTTTTAAATACATGAGAAAATCCCCTTGCTAAAAAATATTCCAATTGCATCCACAAAATAATGTTAAAGAAATATTTGGCTAAAAAATATTGTCGATGCGGCTGGCTGAACTCCTTAGCTCAGAACAAAAAGACATATATTTATATGTTTTTAGTTAAGTTATTAGAGCATAATTATAGGCTATTTACTGGAGTCTCTTCGGTTGGTTGCTTCGCCAGCACTGGGTGTCCTGGGGAATACAGCCTGTCTGTTGTTTACTCGGCGATCGATTTACAAATTTACATATGTCGGCGGTGCCTGTGGTGAGAGCTGTTGGTTACTCGAAGCAGAAGCTGCACCGCAGCCGCCGACTATCCCTGCCCCTCCAGCACCACCAGCACTACTACCAGCCCCGACGACGGGCTGTTTGGTACAGTTGCTGCCACTGTTTGCTGTCGCTGATGGCAGGCCATTTCCACTTCCGTTTCCAAGCATTTGCAGTTGTGTGTGGGGGTGCGTGTGTGTTGACGATGTCGATGATGAGGACGAACTCGACGACGAGTTGGGCAGCATCACCGTGGCTCCAACAATGCTGGGAGTTAACATTCCCACATTGAGGCTTACAGCCGGTACCCCAACTGCGCTGATGACGTTACTGCCAACGCTCGGACTATACACACATTGGTTTATTTTTTTAAGTTTCGATTTCAATTTTGCGTTGATCGTTTTTTTTCAGTTTTCGTTTAAAGGGTTAAGTGAAGGGTCCGAAATGATAGAAGCATTATGGGAAAGAGAAATCGATAGTTGTTATCACATCAACGACAAATTTGCATTCCTTTTTTTTGTATTTGTATGTTCATTACGAAACGGACAATTCTAAAATTTCAGAATTTTCTATTTGGTAAGTACGTTTTTTGTCGCGTTTCACAAAGGATTCTAGAAAAAACAAGTACAGTCGAGTGCAACCGACAGTTAGATACCATTTTCCTTTGACCGTTAAATTATAACTCTTAATATTAAATACTTTTATTCGGATTAACAACAACGCATAGCATATTTTAACATGCACATGCCGACTGCACATTGACTGCGTGCGCAGTCGGAGTAAGAATTTAAGTCGTCCCTCTGCTATGTTATATTGGAATCTTCTCGTACATTTCGGCATTATTGTATTGTGTTGTTTTAAACCTTCCAGATATTTTAAGATAGTTACAGGCAAATGGAGAAATGTATTTTTTATTTTGAGTGAGAACGATCGAAAAAATTGTTCCAACGTCACAGCAGGAAGGTTTAATAATGATGCAATTGCAAAACAGAAGGTTTCAATATTAAGATTGAATTTGTAATGGCAAAATTAGGTAAATGGTATCTTATTGTGGAGTATACTAGCTGAAGCTTTCTTTTCCTGTTTTTTTTTTTTGCTGTACTAATTATTTTGCTTATTGACATTTTAAACGAAAAAAGGAACTGAATGTTTCTATATTTTTGTATCAACTACAAATTTTTTTATAAAAGGTTTTTAGCCCTAAGAATGGAAAAATAAACATTTTTTAAAAAATATTTGCTTTTCTTCATTTTCAACATAATTTAAATTTTTATGCAGAATAATGAATAAAAAAAACTAGAATATGGAATGTATGAATATGTTATCCCACAAGAATTCATTAAATGTATTGTTGTGTATTTGCATTGTATTCGATCGAATTAGAAAATTTTCTTTCTTTTCTTTGAAATATTTCAATGAACAAAAAATACGATTAATAATATAATATTCTCTATACTACACACAATTTTATGATTCCTTCCAGATTAGAAAAACAAGGAGACAACAAATGTAAAAGGCTACAGTAGAATACCCGAGTGTAGAAATAGTAACAGTTACATAATGCTCGTTTACCAACACAAGAGAGCTCCTACTATTATTTTCAAATTGTAGATCCGGTTTGATAGAAATTAGAAATGTGTGAAATTTTAAACTACAACTTGTCCCTATATCAGCTTTCTTGTCTTTTTCATAAATATAAAGACATTCTATATTTAATTATGTGAACATTTATTTATTATATTAGGTATATGCTTACACTTGAGTATATTAAATTTCACAAAAGAATCAAAGACCTACGAAGTTATCGTTTGGCCACGTCCTCTCCGTTTATTTAAGGGAGTTTCGCAAAAATATGGTTAAGTGAATCTATAATATCTCAGGGATCCTGTGCAAGGTGCAAGCTGGTTTCAGGTCAGTGCATTTGGTATCACATGCAAATAAGGCATATCGGCTTGTGATTGAGTTAATCATTTCGACATTTTATTTGCATTTAGCATTATGTACCGATATGTAGCAATATGTTTCAGTTGTGTTTGTATGTATTTGTAAGTGTATTATTTAAACTAAGACTATTATAATTAAATTGAAGGGCCAACATTCTGTTTTTTGTTTTATAATCGATTCTCTCGCATTCCGCCCCTACATAGTATGAAGCTATACCGTTGCTTAATCGAACTTTATGTGATATATAGTAGCTTATGTAGATATATCTACAGCTTCCACCTACCTGCACGGCTTGCACCATTGATTTTGCTGATCCAGGCCAAAGCGAGCGCGACACTTCTTCATATTGTTACCTAGGAGAAAAATTTGCAGGTCGAATTATTTAGTGGCCTTTTAGTTGTTTTTTTTTTGTTTTTTTTTTTTTTTTGATAAATTTGTTAGGTGGACAGCAAGGGTTAAGAAGCGTTTCATAGAATACTATAAATTGATTGCATAATGTATGTAAGTCAATTATGATGAAGTGAAAAGTGACTTAGTTGGTTGTTACAAATTTGTTTTATTCATTACACTTCTTTAAAAGAAAATTATTATGTTTTATTCAAATTATTTAAAATTATGATTATTGAAAATATAGGATCTCAATCTAATTCAATTTAAATTCAAAATACTAACGAAAACTATTTTTAAATTAAGATACTGGCAACTACACCGCCTAAAATTAAAAGTATCATGCGCCTGATTTAATTGCTATCTATTTCAGTAACGATAAATTTAATAAAAATAAAGATAGATACATAAATTTATATTTATGTATATATGTACATATGATCTGAATGAGTAATGATGTGATATAATATCTAACAATCCTAATCCGCCTACTATCCAGACTATAGGTTTCACAGTTTTGAAGGTGCGATCATATTAGTGCTAGACGATATATGGTTACCAAAGAACCTTGGATTAAAAACTGGTGATTAATTCTAAAAGCTATTTTCAAAAAAAGTTGATAGATATACCAGAAAGACACGGTTTTGGCTGATATGCAGGAAGTTATGTAGAAATTAAACAGTTTTAAAATATCCCAACATTTTACATTAACGATGTTAAGATGAATAACAGTACTATATCGTTTTCGTAAAGCAGCCAAATAATATTAATCAATCTGTTTTGTATATACTTAACAGAATGAAACATTTAATAAAAAAATAATCTGGAAAGTAATAGGACTGATTTTCTGCCGCGACTGTACTTCGGAGCGTGTGCGCACGGAAGTTGGCGTTTCTAGCCAACGAACAAGCAGTTGTCTCCGAGTACCTGGAGAGTCAGGACAAATACTTTCGCGCAATGTGTTTATATAAGTGGTACAGTCCGAAAATGCTGCGTTCGTTAGAGCAGAGGTAATCGATTAAAATCTGTGTGAAACTCGGTAAATCTGTGACTGGGACGATTGATATGATCAAGTAGGCCTACCCAGATGTTGATCTACTAAGAAACGGTGTTTCGGTGGCGCCAAGCCTTTTTAGGGCCGGAAAGAGTTGCTGACGAAGACCGTGCTGAGAGACCGAGTTCGACAAACACCGACAATGTGACTCAGGCTGTTGACAAAGTATTCGTTTAATAGCCCAAATTTTAAAATTATCAAAATCTGTGGCGTGTCCGACAAGACATCGTATCCAATTTTTCACCACGACAACCTCAAGCTCACACAGTTATTTTTGTGGATTGCTAACTAACCAGGCCGCTATCCCAAAGTGTACGTATTGTCTCTACAGCCGAGATGAAGCCCCCGACCATTTTTTCCTTGCATAAAAACGCCATGGCAAGCAGCTTTTGCTATTTGAGCCGGCAGATCCAAGCAGCATGCACCTCAGCCTCAAGAGTATTCTGAGAATATCTTTCGTGACGCCTTAAATGCTTGGAAATCGCGCTGGCATTACAGCATAATAGTCTCAATAGGTTTTTTAATCGACTCAGTCTTATTACTTTCCGGACATTGACAAATAATATATTAAATATAATATATAATATATGGTACAGAAAAAATAATATATAAAATATTTGGAAAATATGGGCATTTCCGAAAAATTTTAAAAATCTAGGAATATTTTAATGTATTAATTTTATATGACAAAATGGCCTTTAATATAATTTTTGTATGGAAATTGGAGATAATAATACCATTTACCTATTAAACAATTTTTATACCATTTACCCATTGAAAATGGTATATTAACTTTTTGAAAATGTATGTAATTGGCAAAAGGAGGCGTAGCACACCATACGAAGTATATATATTCTTGATTGGCATCAATCGATTTGGACATGTCCGTCTGTATAAGCACACAGATTTTAGTTATTAAAAGAGCTAGAGACATCAAACTTGGAAGGAGAGCTCGTGTATATCTACGCCCATAAACCAATTTATAGAAAATAATGCAATTATTATAAGAGCTCGAGCTATATATTCTTAAACGGCATCAATCGATTTGGACATGTCCGTCTGTATGAGAACACAGATTTTAGTTATTAAAAGAGCTAGAGACATCAATCTTGGAAGGAGATCTCGTGTATATCTACGCCCATAAATCAATTTATTGAAAATAATGCAATTATTATAAGAGCTAAAAGCATCAAATTAAGCATTACGCCACATATAATTTTTGAATGCCACACTTACAGGCCACATTAAACGAAATTGAATTATAAAAAAATTACAAACTAGAGGCCCCTAATTTGGTAGAAAGATCCGATATATACGTATAATGCGAATTTCAACTTTTAGAGTCCACGCCTGCCGTCTCATAAAAGGATATTTTGCAATATAAGAAAACTAGATACGTAACACGTTTTTGACATTTTCGAAGCTTGCAATACTGATCTACGCTAAAATTACAACCCGATCGGACAATTAACATAGAAGTTATAGGCGCTAGAAGCAAAAGAGGGCCGGCGTTATTTCATTTTCTGCTTGGGTCTGTGTGCGGTCTAGTTATTAAAGCATCAGTTCGCAAATTAATGTTTATATTAATATGTTAATATTTTTTGGAAAAAATGGTATCTTACAGTCGAGCGCGCTCGACTGTAGCTTTCTTTACCTGTTGGTATTGTAGAAAGATAATGCAGCGAAAATGTACCAATAAATATTTATTTGTTTTCCGAAATATGTTTAAAACCATTTACTTAATAACTTTACTTTTTCTGAAAATAAAATATGTCAAAAATGTTATATTTTATTTCCTGTAGAAATGCCCATATTCAAGTTCATTTTGTAATACAAAACAATTAAAATAAATGGGATATTATAAAATATTTCCGATATACCGTTTTCAGATGTTTTTTTCAATCGATTTATTATTTTGAACGAAGTTTTCCTTAATCGATTTGTTTTTGGTATGATAAATTGTATTGTACAGTGAAAAGTGAAAAGTGAGATAATCTCACCTCCTGAGTCGTTGTTAGTCTCTTGCTTCCGTTTCCGCTTCTTGCCGCGTGAGGCGTTCGTTCGCGAGCTCCAATCGGGATACATCTGCATGTGCAGCTGGCGTTCCCGTCGCGCCAACTCGTAATACTTTGCCTGCTCCTCACGCCCCAACGCATGCCACTGGCAGGGGGACGTGCGAGAGAGGATTGGAGGTCAAATCGAAAAATTCCGCAAGAAGCAAGAAAATCAATCGAAATGTAATGTGCAATAAAAGTGTTTTTGAACGGTCATAAAGTTTATTATTAGTCATGTACTTTTGCACATTGTTGCGATATGCGCATAAAAATATAATTATGAAAAATAAAGATACTGATATACATAGATCTTAATCTGTTGATGTATTTTAATAACTCATGTTATGCTATACATACAAAAGCACCCTATAGAAATAGGAATATATGTATTTCTTTTATTTCGAAAAGCTTTGACGGATCGATCTGGTAGACGGTTTCGGGTGCATGCAGTTCGCCAATAACATTTATCGAAATTTCCACACAAGTTCGACACTTATTTTAGGGGTTCTTGAAAAACTCATATATATATATGTGGAAATGAAAGAGTTAACAAAAATTAATGTTTTTTTAAATTCTAATTTGTTTTCTGGGTTTTTTTTTGCCAATTTATATATGTATATACATAGTGTGTTTCTGTGAGCGCAGGTGTACTATTCAAATTTCAATATTCTCTTTAACATTTTTTATTTTAAATACTTTAAACAATTTATAAATTGTATCCTCAAAAAGGGTTGCATTTTTTTGAAGAAGTTTGCAACGCATTGTAATAAGCATCTCATACTCTGCAAAGTATATACATTCATATATTATTGGCCAGTTTGTTGACAGTGAAGCGATCAAGGCTGTCAGTTTTGAAACCGTCTTAAATTATAAAGAGTCGGTTTTGCATATCGTTTGATAGATCATCGAAACAATGACTTATAGTTTGTTTACATCAGTTTACGCACTTAAAAATGACAATCAAGCGAAAATCAACTCAGGAAAATAGTGGATCGCGATCGTCATATGACTACTAGAAGCATCGCAGAGGAGATCCAACTGAGCACGGAAACCCATGACCCTGGACGAAGTACGGTGAGTCTTCTTAAATGGTGGCAAAACCAGGATAACGGCTAGGAAGGTTTTGCTCAGTGTATGGTGGGATATCAGAGGAATTACCCATTATGAAGAGCTGCAGTCAATTCTGACTGCCAATAACTGGATAGATTGAAGGTTGCACTTGAACAGAAGCGGCCAGCCATGGTGAATTGTAAAGGCATTGTGTTTCAGCATGACAATGCAAACACCTTACATCTTTGGTGACTCTTCACAAGCTACGGGGTTGGCAAGTTTTAATGCATCCACCCTATAGTCTGGACATTGCCTCAAACGATTACTATCTGATTTTGGCTATGACAAGTTTTTTCGATGGGCAGAAATTGAGTTCCTAAAAGGCTTGTGAAATTTGAATTGCTGAATTTTTTGTCAATAATGAAAAGGACTTCTTCAGGTGAGGCATATTACCATCAAAATGGCAGAAAATAGTGGACAACAACAGTGCATAAGCATTTAAATCGGACAACGGTAGCTACGTTGAAATACTCGTCAACAATAAAGAAACCGGTGCGTCATTACAAAAGCCTGATATATATAAGATGATTTTTATCGCTGTTTATTGTACCCTTCAGACGCTATAGCATTTTTTATATAATATTATTTTTGATTAACATCAACCGTCTGCAGACTGTAAATAATAAATCTGATATAGGTGTCAGAGAACCTACCGATTGACTCTTATTGTTTTCCAGTTCTAAAGCTATGAATAACTATATTGAACAAGAACAATCGAATAAAACAAATGCATATTTCTGGAAACTACGGTAAGCGGATGGTAATGTTTCATTCTACTAATATATATAAACAAGATTGTACCTTTCATTGCGAGAGTTTCAATACTTTGAATATTCGTTTAACTATAAAATTGACGTAGTATCAATATTTGATTATATTACTATGTCAGTATTAAAGCAGTAACCCAAGAAAAAGAAAAAAAAGCAGTTTTTCTTTGAGCAAATATTTTTGTATACACAAAGTGAAGCTACACTGAACATACAAAGTGTTGTCATCTTAATCATCAATAATAAGCAACCATGAATTAATCCCTCTATTTGTATGTACGAACGCGGTCCTTTATCTGACATTTGTTGCATTAAAACGAGGCAAATTGGAGTGATAGGTATATCGTATAGCTCCAAAGCTATATTTTTTTAAATTTCTGAGTTGAAATCTATTACTTGATTTCGTTTTAAATCTACGAAACTACTTTACTATCAGATATATGTATATGTGTATGTATATGTGCTATCGAACCCTCCGGTTGTTTTTGTTATTTCCCAATATTGAAACTAAACTAACAAAGCTCCAAAATTTTCTCAATCTAACGTTTTTAATAACATATTCTTAATTTTGTTAAAACGAATCGGATAAAAATAAAAATATTTTCATAATTCGATACTTATGTATGTACCATAGGTATAAATCAATGGAAGGAATAATCAAGTGAAACATATGCAAGTATTTGCAAGGATCTGCGAACTTTGGTATGCAGGTATCGTTTTTGAGCTCGTTGAGCTAAAGCGGGTGTATACCATTGAGCTTTCTTGACTTGATTTATAAAGTTCCCTACTTTCAGTATAAAATTAATCAAGGTCCCACGTTAACTTTATGAAAACATCGGATCAACAAATTCAAATTTAATGTCCACTTATTACTATAGGGACTTTGAATGAAAAACGTGAAAAACTAATTTGGTAAGGTTGAACATTCGGTTTTACTTGATTGCAACATAACTTTCTTGATCTGAGTTTCGAAATAATATACATTGATTGTTAGCAATTTAATCTTATTAATGGAATAAAACTATTTACACAAATTACATAAATACATTTTTCAACTTTTTATATCTAAAGCTTGCTGTTATGGAGTTAGTAGGTGATGTGTGTATTTGTTGTTATTTTTATTGTGTGTGATTGTTAATTTTAATGGGTTATTTCAAAAAGTCTAAATAAACAAAATGAAGAACAATGAAATTAAATATCAATCATAATAAACAAAAGTCAGAAAGATAGAGAAAAAGATAGATGATTGAGTGATTGAGAAAAGAGAGTGACAATTTTGTGCAATACCTCCCGAATCCGTTGCCGATCTGTCTTTTTTACGCTTTTTCTTTTTCGACACATAACCGTAGTTATCTCGTGCACTCCACCCCGGATACAATTCCATATGTAATTGGCGCTCTTGACGCGCTTTTTCGTAATATTTGCTTTGTTCTTCACGGGAAAGTTCGTGCCACTACAAAAATGTTATATTAATATAATTAATATATAGTTGAGAAAAACGGTTAATAATTGTCCAGTATAAATCCCCTATAAAAAATTTGTGTGAGAATACATACATACTGTATGCAAAGACATAAATTAATTTATCTATATTTCTTACATTAAAATTTACCCTTTATTTCTATCGCTTTTTGATCAATTTAAATAGTTTTGTTGATATAGCTTACCCGTCGACCCAATATCTGATTGATCGCGGCTGATTCTTTTAGTGTGCACTCGGCAACAACTTTGGCACGCATTTCTTTCATATAGAGCATAAATGCATTCAACGGTTTTTTGATATGTGGCTTTTTCTTATCATTTGAATTATCTTTACAGTCATTTGTTTGCGAGTTCAAAGAGCTTTTGCTATCCAAATTTCTAAAATGAGAAATATATTATTTAATTAAAGACGTTTAAAATTTTATTATCTTCGGCGTACCGAAAGTTTCATAATCTTTATTTTTTATTTTGAGTTTTTACTATATTTATATACTACTATATAAACAATTATAATACGGGTCATTTTAAAGCTGATATTGTTGAACAATTAAACTTTCTTAAAAAAAGAAAATATTTGTCTAAACGCTTTTATATAAGTTATAGTAATTTGATAAATATGGCATTTGGAAATGTTGGTAATCGAAGATTACTGTTCTTTGTTGACCAATTGATCATATGGAAAGAATGTTGAGATCACTATTAAAACAGATGTGGCGAATTTGGTTAAAATATCTTGAAAAATAACAAAAATCAGTCAACTTGTGGCTGATAAACGATATATCGGTCCAATATTGCTCGTTTCACTTTATTTACAGAAAAAGAAAAAAGTATGTGTACCAAGTATCATCAACAAAGCTTTCAGACTGAGGTACGTTGCAAATAACGACAAAACGACGGACAGATAGACGGACATTGCTAGATCGACTCGTTTGAAAGACCTTATTCTGCTATTGTGTCAACGTATTTGCGTCAAATTGCACAAAGAAAGTTTTAAAATTGCTGGTCTCTTAGTTTCAAAACTTTCTATAACTTTAACTTTGCGTGGCAATCGGATAGACAGACGAAATCGTTTCCAACTGTGGGTTGCAAACAAATGGAAAAATTATAATTTATTTACTTTTTGTCAATTGACTTTCGTTTTTGGAAAAATTTACATTTGTTTAAGCCTGTTTCCAATGCTTAAATCATAAGGCGTGTCACAAAGAAGCAGGCTAGGATATTTATCATCCGAAGCATCGTTGGTTCTGTTTTCTGTTGAAGTTCCAGCTTTCGGTTCAGCTAATGTTCCAGTTCCGATTCCACTGGCAATGCCAACAGTCGTTGTCATTGCGCTGAATTGAGACTTAAACATATTGCTGACAGCGCAATCCTTAAACGCCGTAATGGCCGAAGTTGCGGAGGAGGTGGCCAGCGAGGAAACGGAAGATGATGGAGTATCTCTTGGACAACCAATCGGCAGGCTGGCAATGGTAACCAATTTGAGTTCCTGCTGACAGTCTACGGGAGCAGTTGGCGTTTCAATTTTACGTGCACACCTTGACTTTCGTCGATGTTGATATTTGCTACTGACTCGTGTTTCTGTCGAAAAGCTGCCGTTGACGCTGTTTGATGGCGTTGCTGGCATACTCGAAAACTGGAAATCAGCGACTAAATCACTTGTCCGTTCACGTCCCAAAGGAATGTTGTCTGAAGTTAGAGACTGTGAGGCATATTCCAGTATGATTTCAGCAGCGGTGCCGGTGCCCACATGATTTGTACTTTTTATTTTTCGGTTTTTCGGATGCCAGATGCATTGTGGTGACTGGGAAAGGGACGGGAATAAGGAGGATTCCCCTTTTTTTTCATCTTCCTCATCATCTCCTTCACTCTCACTGTCACTGACGCTTGAGCTCTCGTTGCAGCCATTCGAAAGGTTTCCCTCGTCAGCCTGTTGTAACATTATGTTCTCGACATCCCGTAGTGTGCGTGGCCGGTCATCGGTTATCGATATGTCTATAGGATATTTTAAGCTTTTCTCCATTTCGATTTCGCACTCAGCGGACAGAGCAATGGCTGCTAATGCCATCACATCATGCGTGGCCATTGCAACGGATATCGTTTCACTCGAAAGACCCAAACGCTGAAGACTGCGCTGATAATACAGATCAGCACTGCTCCACTGATGATGGAGTCGCCTCACTTGCATAAGCACGCCCTCAATTTTCCTCTTATTACGTTCCAACTCTTGCTGCACAGTTAGCACCAACGCAGAGTCATGCTCGATACGTTGGTGTGCTTCTCCATCTTCTGCTTTGGATTTATGCAAATTCTGCTGAAATTTGCTGCAAAGCCGTATTAACTTTTCCAAGCCCTTCTTAATTCCGCTCAGCGCATTCTTCTGCTCCCGTATGAGATAACCCTTCGGATCGGAGAGATCTTTATCACTCTTACGTCTCCTTGGTGACTGGTTGTTGTTGCTGTCCTGTTGTCCTAAGCTACTGGCAAATCTGTTATCTGCCGAGATTTCCGTTGCGTTTGTCGTTTTCTTCAAGTTCACAAGATCCACCTGCGGCGTTTGCTGCAGGAACTGCGCGTATAGCAGCTGC
The DNA here is from genome assembly GCA_035046045.1 of Zaprionus bogoriensis. Taxonomy (NCBI): domain Eukaryota; kingdom Metazoa; phylum Arthropoda; class Insecta; order Diptera; family Drosophilidae; genus Zaprionus; species Zaprionus bogoriensis. The sequence goes on from JAWNOI010000221.1 coordinate 688,009, forward strand.
GTGGCCAAAAACTGCTGCTGTTGTTGTTTGTTGCTATAAATTCGTGTTAAGAGTGTATCCTGTTCCCATGAATTATGCATGATAGTATTTTCCATTTTGGGCCAGAATTGAAAGAGCTCATTCTGCTGCTTTTGTTGCTGTTGTTGTCGTAAGAAAATTTCCGACATCAGTGTGGACGTCGTCGTTGGTGGCATGTTGAAAATGTGCTCCATTAAATTGGAATTCTTGATGTCTAGCGACAAAGTCATATCTATAGGCCTATCTTTATCAGTGTTCGAATTGTCACTCCGGAGAAATTTATCAAACTTGTTGGAAACCTTCTCAATGCTGCAATCTTCATCAACACTGCCTGCCTCAATGGGTAAAGAGGAGGAGGTGGCGACTGGTTTAGCTGGCGGTGGCTCTGTGAACGCATCTTGTATTACAATACATTTAGGAGCCAGCTTAGGAAGTGCATTCTGAGAATCCGACATTTGTTTTTACCTCTTTGAAATCAAATTAACTCTATTGTAAAATAACAAGTAAAGAAGGCTACAATAAATCACGCTCGAAAAACACTTATAAATCTAGAAATTTTAAACATATTTGTTTTGTCATAAAAAAATGTCACCGAATAATCCAAATTTTGAATAAAGAACAGTTTTTCTTAGGGGTTTAATGGCGACTTTAAAATTTGAACGACTTTCTCGAAACAATGTTTTTCAAGCTTGTTTAAAACTAATGGCAGATTTTAATGCGATTTTGAGATGTTTAAATGTGAAAAGTTCGCAAGGATATAGTGACTAAGCAAAGAAAATATTTTCAGTTAATTAAATGCTTTTAAGTTAGGTTTAAAAGAGCAATTAGACTTAATTTTGGAAAACACCAAAATGCCAATTATCCTTTACTCCTAATTCCAGAAGAACGGCATGAAAAGCGGACATTACATGAGAACACTCTCTTAATACCAAAATGTACTACACAAATTTTAACTACTTGGCGATTCTAATTTTCTTGTGTTTCATGATTTACATGATTTACATAATGTATAATTTGAAAAATCGAACGTTTAAAATTACAGTATTTTGGATGAATATTTCAAACATTATTCAAGATAAAACAACTATATCCTGTGTTAATATTAACAAATTAACAAATGCTAAACATTCAGAAACTTATACAATCAAAGAAATATTAAACTCTTACACTTTAGCTGCATTGTTTATTATTTTGGAAGAATTTTATGTAATACTAATAAATTTCCTTTATATAATTTTAGAAAATATGTATATCCTTGAAAATAATAAAAATCTTTTCCACTCGAGTGAAACAAATATTATATATCTTAGTGAGATTATATTTTCCATAAGTTAACTTTAATTTATTTATAATCGATGTGTGTCTTATTAAATTTCTTGCGAAAAATGTATTTTATATTAGTTTAGTTACACTTCAACGTCTCTCTTTCTTTTTGCGCTCTTTTATATCTATATCTCTTTATCTACTATTTGCTCTCTGTAAGGCAAAGTCCCTATTTATATCTCTCTTTCCCATTGCGCAGTAGTCACAATAACAACCCTGCTGCCTGCCTGTTGCGGATATTAGAAATAGAAATCCGATGCACACACTTATCTGAAAAATAAATTCCAAACATTGAAACTTTTTCAAACTATCTTAAAAATTTTACTATTTTCATTGATTTTGAAAACATAATCAAGGAACTTTATCATATTTAGCTTTTGATTTTTTTATTTAATACATATTAAGAGTTTGAATTAGTCCTCGTGAATTTTCCTTGCGTTGATTTGGACTAATAACTTCGATTATAGTCAAGAGAAATAACAGAATGACCGATAGTAGTCATTAGCTTCATTAGCTTCACTTTATTTTTTTTTTTCATGGAGAGTTTTGAATCAAGTGTTTGAGTGACAGCAAATGCTCCGAAAATTGTTCAAATTTGCACTTAGTATTTGCCTTCCGAATTTTATTGAGAACATAAACATTTTTGCGATTACCGACCGTAGCTCAAGTTTTTTTCAATAAAGTTTTAATTATTCATTAATTTAATTTTCGTGTGATTCTTTAGTATGTTTTTTTTACGCGAATAATTTACTGGCAGACTAACAAATTGACGCATTACTTCCAAGTTTGCAGGCTTAAAAGGTAACAATTCGCAGTGGTTGTTAACTCACATCCAAACGCGTTGAAATCTCTTAATTTCTCTCTCATTTGTCCTATGTATTCCAAGGAGAGGCCGGCGTAGTTGCGCAGTCAGCAGTCTAAATGCTTCCCTGAGTCTTGCTCTTAAAAGCTTACACTTCGAAAAAAAATTGTTAAACTAATTTTTAGGAAGTAGAAACAAAATGACTTTAAAATTGGGTTTTCGATGAATTAAAGTAAAAAAAAAAATACAAAGAAATGTAATTTTTTCCTTGTTGGTAGGATTTCATAGCAGATCTAGCAACACATAAATACATTTATATTATTGTTTAGCTTTGTAAAAACACTGATCTAGGATTATTCGCATTACCACACAATTTTCAATATACACGAAACTTTTACATCCATTACTTCTACTGAAATAGGCATCGGCGTTCGCTTCGTAAAACAGTTGCACAACTGTTGAGTGCTCAAAGGATATTTTGTAAGTCCACAACTTACCCTTTCCGTTCAGTATAAATAGAACCAATTTCCCATTATATAACGGTAAATAGAACAACAATTGGAAAGGTAATCTCCAGATACCAAAATGGGAAATTCCTATTTGGCTTAAAAAATTGTGCACCATCTTTATATTTCTTGTGAACAATAATAACATTTGGTTGGAACATAAGATCAAATAAATTTTATACCCTTCCAGAAGGTATAATAATTTTAGCCATTTGTTTAAAACACAGAATCAACAACAATCAGAATCAACAGGCGAGTCGATGTGCGTCTATTGCAACACAAACTATCAGTTTCGTATATCGTATAGCTTTTAAAGAACCTAGCGGCCTATAATTATTATTTTTCAATATATTTTCACCAAACTTAACACATCTTATTTCTTAATATTCCACACATCCATATATATGTATATGTATATAGCAGCTGTAAAAATAATTATATAAAATATAGCTATCATAGTACAGATCTGTTCAAGTAAGCAAGAGATTTTTTATACAAATACAAAGAATTGATCTTATTTTATATCCATTCGGATAACAATTAAAATTTGTTTCAAGTATTAACCCCGAAATGTCAAAATATAAGACTTTAAGATATTTTTTACGCAAAAATTTCGATACGAAATATATATCTAGAAATCTTAATTCGATATCAATGTTAATCTACGATATAGCCGGGATACGATAAAGTTGAGTCTGAGAAAACAATGCTAACAACCCCATCGTTTATTCAAAGGCAATGCAATGCTTGAACTAAGGGTTGTAACACTTTGCGCAGACGCAACTATTATGAGAGCCAATAGGAAAGTTCAAAAGTATAAACGTGTGCGTGTGTATGCGTAAATTTGTGTGTGCATATTCAATTGGGCTTCGAGTTCTTTAATATGGCGTATGTAAAATACTAGAGAGGCGTGTATGGAGGAAAAACGTGCTAAGGACCAAGTGTGGAAATATCAGATTTCAGAAATATTTCCAACAAATTTTTTTCGGAACACGAATTGAATTTGGGGGCTACTTGACTGTACTTAAGCACATAAAACCCCCAATAAAAAATAATATTAACTTTTTGCAAGTATATAAAACAAGCAAACAATCAGAATCAACAGACGTGTCAATTTAATCCTGTCCGTCTGTATGTATAAAAACAAACATCAGACTAATTACAAGGGATAGGGCATCAAATTTGACATGCAAATTTCAGCATGTCGTTTGCAGATGAAGTTTATTTAAGACTTTGATTGTCAACTACTACTATTTATTGCAATTACATTAAACTTGTTAACCGAATGTTAATTTTGAACTTTTTTTTAAGAAGTTTAGATATTCTCGCTAAAAATAACATAATTTTTAAGGATATCATAATTAAACTCGGCACAACAAAATGTAAAGTTGTCAGTTTTATATTCCAAAGCTGTTATAAGAACGATCGGACGAAGCCTCAACAATTAATTTCTATATTGTATCTGGCCAAAATTATTATACCCTTTGCTTTGCAAATGTAATTATGTTAATGAAAATAAAAATCCTTCATCTCAGATTGGATGTTTCTACAATTTGTAGTTGCTGAGAACACGTTTATAAAGGCAGAATGATAAACGTACATTGCCTAATTGAATCGGATCTTGATGATGATCATGTACGAGCATGCAATACATTTATAACCGACTGCACGCTGACTGCACAACAAAAGTGCATATAATTTTTTCCTATCATTTTTATTTATCGATTTACAAAATCGATTTCGTAGGGGCGGAAGGGGTGGCAACCAAAAGTTGAAAGTCCGCCTTCTGTGTAATGTTACCAGAGACCTTACTACCCAATTTGATGTTTCTAGCTTTTTTATTGTTATTGTAAATCAAAAAATTCGATTTATAGGGGCGGTGGTCATGGCATCCAAAAGTCGAAAATCTAACTTCTGCAAATTTGATGATTTTAAATCTTATGGTTATTGAGTTCGATTTATTTGCAAGTAATCGAAAAACGACGGACATGATTAAATCGACATGGCTATTGATACTGATTAAGAATATATATACTTTGTATGTCTGTAAACTTTGTATAATATACCATTTTTTAACCATTTTCAATGGGTAAAAATTGATAATCGAAAATAAATTGCCCCGAAATTTGACATTTGTCATTACTTTTTGAACGCATCTGTGGGCTTATCCTTGGTAATTACAAGAGCTAAAGACCAAACTGAGTATGAGAATAATTGTATACTATAGACAAATAAATTTTGTTTCAATTTTGTTTCGATTTATTTCAAATAACGCAATTCTAATAAAAGCTAGAAACATAATATTTGGTAGAAAGCTCCCAAGTAACATTATATTAACATTAGAATGTGGATTTGCAACTTTTGGATGTCACGCCCATCGCCCCAAATTATACGAAAAGTAGATAAGTTAGAATTATCACATTGGGAGGAAAGATGCGAATTTTGAACTTTGTGTTGCACACAAAGCGCGCCCACAAATTAATTTTTTTTTTCAAATTACAAAAATAGAAAGCTTTTATAAGACATTTTTATGGCTATACAAATAATAAGTCTATCTTATAAATTGCTATCAGATAACACAATTTACACAGAATAACAGCGAAAAGTTGTCCATACAAAATTGAAGCGACGCGGGAGAGGGCCTGCGTCAATGCTTGGGCCGATTACACATAAAGTTAGTATGCAGTCGTGGCGTCAATACATGAGCATATATACACTGTGAAAATATGCGATGCACTGTTGCTAATTCATCAAAAAAAATGTTAAATATTAGGAATTATCTTTCAAAAGGCAAAAGTAAATATCTTATTGTCGAATGCACTCAAGCTTTCTATACTTGTTCAATATAAATTTATAAATTGCATGTTTAAAACTTAAATTTGCGTTTTGATGAGTCTGCGCTGTTAAACTTACATTTTCATTAAACAGTCTGCAAATTTGGTGGACTGTTCTGTATGATTTTAACTATAGATAAGTATCACAAGAGCTTTCTACATATTAGTTACGTTTTAAGTGGACAACTATGTATACTTTGGATAATAGAGAAGTGGTAGGAAGATCTTATCCTACAAATTAGCTAAATTTCAAATGGATAAATATGTAAATTATATATATATTATAACAGATGATAACTTGGATGCATTTTTTACAGGGATCTGAATAGGTATGCCACCTTCGATAACTTGAGTTAAGGATTTTTTTTTTTTCAAGTTTATAATGTATATATATATATATATATTATACCTTGAGTATCGATTATTTGTTGCCGACTCATGAGCACTGCATTCCTGTTTAGTACTGGCAGACATGACCGCTGGATGTGAATTTAAAACATGATGCGGACTGGCATGAACAGCAGGCAAAATACTCGGTGAAAATCGAAATGGGAACTCACTGCCGGCGAAATATATACGGTTTATTAGAGTAATTCAACCAAAATTTCTATCTAATCACCTTGATAGAGTTGTGTTAATGGGTAATGAAGATGGGTAAGGACTTCTAAAGTTAGATGCTGCATATACTGATGGTGTGTGCCTGAAAAAAAAGAATGTTATATAATGAAAGTTTTTTGAAAATTATCGAAAGGATCAACTCACCACGACGCGACTTGTGACATATCGGGACTCAGCATGGGATAGGGATATTGACTGGCCGCAAATGGATATAGGGCAGGACGAGTAAGACCTGAAAACAAGTTTATTTTATGATTATAATTTTTATATTATTATTAGTATGTATTAGTAAAAAATTATACAGTAGGAAAAGACGTATATATATATATATATATTTATATATTCTTCTGTAAATATATACAAATATATCTTAATACTACCATACATATACAGTTATCTTCTTATAACGCAGCTAATACATATGTGAAAGGTTTAAGATTAATATTTTTCAAACTAAGACGCAGTACCAAAAATAACATTGAACACTTTTATATTTTATTTCTATATATGCTATAGGTTATAGAAATCTGATTTTATAACAATTACGCTATTTATATTATATGCTATTGAAAACGTTGATTGCCTAAGATATGGAAAGCTGGCCTATAAATTTATGTCATTTATATTTTCATACGAAAACAAATTTTTTGCCCGATTGTTCCAATGGCCCATTTTGATAGAACTTGGAGAAAATGGGAACAATAATAAAATGAGTTGTTTGCAAAGATATCTTGAAAATTAGCAAAAGTTAGCCTTTCCATAGCTTCCTATACGATGCGGTTGTTTTGGCTCATTTCGCCTCATTTATAGCTGCGGAAAAAAAGGTTTCTTTGAGATTGATTTTGATAAAATTTGCAAAGGGAGGAGTATTTTTAATAGTTTGATCATATTTTTTTTTTATTATTATACGAAGTATTTAAAGTCTCTAGCTTTTATAAAAGCTGTGATCTAAATCTAAAGTGACTTGCTAATACATTTTCTAAAGCTATTATACCGGTGGCTTAGTATAAACAAAAGTTAGAAAGTGGGAAAAAAAATTTTTAATGCCGGTTTCGCTTTCATTTTAATTGAAAATTTGTTGTCTTTGCTTAGCATTGTTGTTGTTGTCATGTTATATTGTATAAGGCCAATGCTGGATAAGAAATTAAAGGGTGTGGAATACTGTCAGTGTCACAGAGATCACCCGCGGGTGAATCATGTGTCGCTTTTAGCAACAAAAAGGATGTCATTATTATGTGGTTGTGCAACATGTTTTTATTCATTAGACCATCCCATTTTTATTTGTCAATTTCAAGTTGAGTGGGTCTCAACTGCTTTACTGATACCGATACCATTTATGCTCGCGCCTAATATGCAACCTTTAGATGCACTTTACATCATTGAATTTTACAATATATTGTTGTAGTTTTAATTTAATAAAGGAAAATACATTTTTAAATATTTTCATGTTTTTTTTTCAAAGTAATTAAAAAATATGTGCTTACAACTTACATATATATATATATATATAAGATAAAACTTTATATCCCTTTAAGAAAATATACATTGGTTTCTACAACTAAAGGGTATTTAAAAGTCGTCTTGATGGATTATTTGTAGCTATGTGTTTTTTGAGTCAACCCCTACGTATGTTTAAAAATGTCGTATTAGAGCTTATTGCTTTAAAATCCGCTGGACCAGTTCCCGTTCTACATTTTCCCTTTCCTATCCCCTTTTATGTCATTGCTTCAATTTTCTGTGTCGGACGGAGCGTACTTAAGCTGCGCGCATATCATTAACAAAGAATCTAAAGAGTCCTGCACCGATGCGTATGACGATCCAAATCTCGATCCTGATGAACAGTACAAGCTCAGTTACAGGGTCACGAGGGTTGGTGATGACAACCTTCCCTTACCCTCGGAGCAGCCACAAGCCTTTGTGTCGCCCCTTTTAATTCAAAAAATTTTTTTTACCGCCGGCGGGGGGTTTTGGACTAACCTTAGGTAAAACGCCCCCATTTTAGACATATATTGTACTAATAGTCCACTAATTATGTGTATATTTTGCAGCGCTCACGGGATTCTCCCGAATTGGATTTTCACATTGAATATATTTTCCCGAACGTTAGTTTAAATGCCAATAAAAGTAGTTTAATTTTAAGTTCAATGTATTAGGAAAAAAATTTTCCGCATAGGAAAGCAGTTGAAACCATATGCTCAAATGTGAGATATCCATAACTAAACAACTAGCAAGAAACTTGTCCTTCGGCGTAGTTGCGGTGGGACTCGGATTGCTTCTCTTTTAAAACTTTTTAAAAAAATCTGACATTTAAATATTACCTAGCCCAATCGGACAATAAGGAAGTTATAACTGGGGAAATTTTTACATACAACTAGAAAGAAACGGTTTCTTCGGCGTATCGAAGCTTGCATAAGCTTGAAGATATTTGCGTATATACTCGAGTATATATTGTCGTATATTGTTTTTTAGTTACTATTTATAAACAATTGGCATCTATAATATAAATAATGTGAATAAGGTTTCAGAATAAAAGCTCGTACACTATATCTAATGTTATGTTGAAATACTTGCAAATAAAACAAGTAAAGAAAACTGCAATTAAGTGCACTCGCCAATAAGGTACCATTCACCCACTTCGAACATTTAAAAAATAATTCTTTATATAAAATACTTTTCTTTAACGAAATGGCAAAAACGAGTGATTCTAAGTTATCTTCCTTTCTTATAACCAAAAACTATTGGTTTTTTGATAATATGTGACATACGAAAGCCCTGCGTAATGCAACTGATGAAAAATATATATGCTTTGTTAGACCACACACGCCTCCTTTTGCCTGCTACATACATTTGCAGAAAGCCAGTATACCAAATTTCCCCAATTTTCTATGGCTCATAAGTGCCAATTTTTAATGGTAATACAAAAATACTTAGAAAAAAAGTTTTCGTCCGATAGCTCCTATAAAAGCTACAAGATTTTTGAGAAATTGGACTATGCAAGCATAATTGCCAAATAACTTTTGTTTTCATACGAAAAGTCACATTTCAACCCATTGTTCCTATTTATATTTCGAGCACTAGTAAAACAAGATTTGACGAGATTGGTTATGATATCTTGAAAAATATTGGTCAATAGTACTGTAAGTAACATATGGCTGTTATAGGAACATTCGCTCAAAAATGAATGAACATACAAATATGTTAAAAAGGAATTTGTTTAACAATAAAAGAACATGTTATATAAATGATTTAAGTATCCCAGCTAAAGGTTGAATCAAACAACTTTCGACCCCATCGAGGCTGAGTGAAATCGGTAGAGCAAAACACTCTAGGTCGGCTAGAAGTCCCTGCTAGCCAGGATTTCAGTACTTTATTCAATTATTAGTGCTATGCGCATTGTTATGGATCATAATACCGTGTAATCCGCAAGCAGCTTTTAAGTGCAGGCCTTTTATTTTCGTCATTGTACTCATTAGAGGACAGAACTGCCCGACTCGTGGACCATTAGCTTGCTCAGGACCGAACAACCACCGCAACCAACCACCGCTCCGAACAATAATTTAGTTGAGTGAATATGCAAGAGTGAATCAATGAATGTGAATCGTACATAAGTAAGCATACAAACGAATAAAATCGCATCATGTGCAATTATTATTTCATAATTTGTTTGAATTTCGCCTTACGAGTGAATCGAAGGGTGAGAAAGTCAATAGCTTGCGGTTGGTTGCGTTGAGATACAAGTTGTTTACGGGTTCTAAAATAAATCCACACACAGTGATGCAGTGGTGCTTTTAATAACGATATTTCGAATACTGCCATTTGAAACGATCGGTTAATCCACAGAATAATCCATTTAAAATTGTATATCTCTTTTCTTGTGGAAATTACATTCATTTGCAAAGGTAGAAGGAGCCGTGGCAGCCTACAACTATATAAAAATCAATAGCCGATTCGATTTAGCAGTCTATCTGTAGACATATTACAAAAGCTGGAAACACCTTATTTAGAACGGTGGGTTGCATACGTAGACCAAGTTTATTTCAAACTTTGAGTGCCAAAACTACCGCCTCCGCCAATGAAAAGTGTTTTTCGATTTTTTTCAAATAACGCAAGCATTCTAAGAACTAAATGCCCCACATTTGAGAGGATGATCGCAATTAACATAATGCAAAATGTGGATACCACGCCCCGACCATATAAATACCTTTTTCAAATTATAAAAATAGTAGACTAATTATTTTCGATATTCTTATAGATGATATTGACCTGAGCTATAAATTACAACCCAATCAGACATTAAACACAGAAACTATGGAATTTACCGGACCAGAATTTACTGGACGATTGTTTTTGTAACGAGTTTTTTTAACGAGTTTATTTATATCCTTAAAAATTATTGTAAATTTGATACAAAGAGAGAATTATTTAAATGTTCGTAATTTGAAAATCCAGATAGCAACCGACTTTAACCAATATAGTTATTGGAAAACAATATATAACAGTAAGGTATCATTAACCCAATTGGCAAAGCTTTTACTTAATAGTACATACTACTGTTTAAAAAATTATTAACAATGCGCACTATTTTATCGCTTGAAAACTTCCCGTATTATACGTCACAAACGGAAACTTCTCGTGGCTGCGCAGCCGTGCCTTAACGTCGTACTTCGCACCTCTATAGGTTTTGCGTTTGTAGTTCGATCGAATTGCAATTTATAGCGCAGGCAGTATATTGTATATAGCTTCTTCAGTTGCTATATATATTGTATAGTATAGTGAATGTGTAAAAGGCTTAATCATATTCATCGAACTTGAGCGCAGAATGTGATGTGGTCTAAAATAAATTACAATTTTGAGTCGGCTGTTTATGTTGATTAATAATGTACTTTATAGAGCTGCAAGAGTATACAAACGATTTATTAGTGTGGTGGTCATGGCATCCGCATACCATGTTATGTCAACACGCGCCTTCTTACCAAATTGGTGGTTCTAGCTCCTATAATAGTTTTTATACCATTTAGCCATTGAAAATGGAAAAAAATGGTATATTAACTTTGTGAAAATGTTTGTAACAGGCAGAAGGAGGAGTAAATATATTTTTGATTAGCACGAATAGACGAGTCCATTTAGTCATGTCCGTCTGCCTGTCCGGCTGTCCGTCTGTATGAACACACAGATCTCAGATATTTAAAGAACTAGAGACACCAGACTTGGTGGGAGTGTGCGTGAACTCAATACACATAAGAAGTTTATTTTTCAACTTGATGAGCCACGCCCCACCGCCTCCGCTGATCGATAAATGTTTTTTTTTTAGATTTTTTGCGAATAATTCTATAACGAAATGTGATAACCGCACCAAATTGTTGCGCAATTTGTACACGCAAAGTCGTCGTGCAGTCAGCGTGCAGTCGGCATGTGCCATAAGCGTCAATGCATGTTTGTTTGACTTCGAAAATATGCGATGCGTTATTATCAGTTCGCCGAATAAAAGTAATTCATATAAAGAATTATTTTTGAACAGTCAAAGGTAAATGGTATCTTACTGTCGAGTGCACTTGACTGTAACTTTCTTTACTTGTTTATATTAGCATGTGCGGTAGCGCTCATAGTTTTTTTTTTGGGAATTTGGCGTGTCAAATCGTTGTGACCTGCGTCTAATTTTAACTAGATCGAATAATAAACAATAATAAGAGGAGCAAGAAGTATCACATACAAAAGCAGCAGCGACACTAATGCTTAGATTTGACTGTATATGCGAGTGCAGCATTTCTATGTAGCGTCAATAAATGCTTTTGGCCGTGTGTGAACAAAGTCAATACTTATGAGATCAACAAATCCGCGAAATCTGCGATGCAACGCATTGTTGTAAACTTAAACTTAATTTTTAACACCAAATAAAGGTAAATATTTTACTGTCAAGTCCACTTAACTGTAGCTTTTTTAATTATTACCAATTTTCAATAATAAATGGTATACAAATAAAATTTAAAATCAAACGAAGGGGATCAATGGTATCTAATAGTTGAGTGCGCTCGACTGTAGTTTTGTTTAGTTGTTTAACTTACCAATTGCCTTTGGATCCAGCTGATATGGAGGTATACCACAATGCGCAGGCGGTGGTGTTGTTAGTGGGTCTCCATTGTGACAGAAAAATGGTGGTAATCCAATTTTATTTGCCTTTTAAAAAAATAATACGAAAATATATATTAATAATATTATTAAATAGTACATAACCCAGATATAATTAAAAAAAATATGGTAAATTAGCTTTGAGGGGTATTTAAAAGAAAAATGTTTTTCTTTACTAATAATTATGTTATTCCCTTCAAAGTAATCCTCCTCAGATATAATACACTTATGCCAACAGTTTTCAAATCCTCAAAACACTTCTCATAAGCAATTCACGGTATAGATCTTTCAGCGATGCAGTCTTCAATCGTTACAAATTTCCGTCCTTTCTTAGGCCTCTTTAGTTACATTACTGTGTTTTTTTTAGCCACATCTCTCACAAGCAATGTTGAGTGAGCAGGAGCATTGTAGTGATGCAAAAGCTGCAAAAGTTTTCAACAATTCTGGACGTTTTCGTCATATTTCTTTTTGCAAACGGCGAATAACTTCCAGATAATGCTGTTTATTGACAGTAAGATCATATGGAAAGAGCACATGGTGCATCACACCACGGTAATCGAAGAAAGTCGTGAGGAAAACTTTGACATTTGATCGAACTTGGCGTGCTTTTTTTGGTCCTAGCTCATCTGAGCTCTCGCGACGGTTTTGTTAGGTAAAATTTTAGCATAAGCTTCGCTGACAGACGTCTCGTGCCCCACTAAAATTTTCATGGCACGAGCCAAGCGATATACCGAAATCCTCTGCAACTTGTCTGATAGTGATACGACGACTTTTCAAATCAGTTTTCTTCGCTGCTTGAATGTTCACTTGACATTGTCATCTTCTTGGAAGATTTTGTACCACTTGTAAAATTTTTTTCAATGAAAAGTTTCATCGTAGGCCACTGTCAACACTTCCAGTTTTCTCAGCACTTAAATGATCCATATTTTTCGATAAAATAAATTGCCGAGCACGCAAAACTATTATAATATAAACAAAGGCAAGTTGGTACAGATGTTTTTAAATGTGTACCACATAACAAAACAAAAAACTTATTATCGTAAATAGGTTGCCCACGAAATTTTAAATATTACCTTACTTCTTAAGCACATCTCGTATGTAACAGTCAGATGGAAACGTGACAAAGTCTGCAATTGAAAGCTTCAGGCAACCCTGTTACATTTGACAGCGCTGTGTTGAGAGCGTTATTCGGAGACAGTTTTTACCAATACACACACAATACAATACACAATACACTCCGAAAGAATGCGGTAAAGTTGTTCAACTTTATATTTAAAATAACTTTTCAATTTTGCAAACCAAGCATACTCATCGTCCAAAAAATAAAGTTAAAAGTAATCCCGGTGACAACACCGTAAGACGTTTATACCCAGTTTTTGAACTCATCCAGACAACGAGCAATGAAAATATTGAAGCCGTCCGGGCCAGAGTTTTGTCTGATACAAAAACGTCGAGTTATCGCCAATAATCGATTTACTGCGGCCATTTTTCCCCGGAAGACTCATATCGAAAAGATGTGACTGGACACCTAGGTCACCAGGTTTGACGTCACCAGACCTATTTTTGTGAGGTTATTATAAATCCAAAGTAAATGTTTTGCAAACCAAGAACACAAGCTCAACTCAGAGCCAGCATTCACCGCGAAATCAAAGCTATGTCGGAAGATATGGAAAATGCCGAAAAAGGGCACTGAAAATATATATTCTTGATAAGATCAATAACCGATTGGGTCATGTCCTTCGGTCTGTCTGCATGAATTTATAAATTTCACTATATTTGGTATGAGGGTGTATACCACACACATATGATGAAATATACTAAGTGACGCGCATAACGCCCCTGCAAATCGAAAAAAGAATTTCTATTTTAATGCGATTTATTTCAAATAATTCAAGTAAAACATGAGATAAAAGCACCAAAATTTAAGGATGCCTTATAACATAACACAAAATTTGAATTTTTGAACTTTTTAATGACTCGCCCACCAACCATATGTAAAAAAATTTTAAATTAAAATTAAAAATATAATAATTATGGAAGATACAATAACAATGTTGCAACAATGTTGGCAGCGGAACGGCTATGCATAAAGCTCAATTTATTAGAACGTGAAATTGTTATTTCCAATCCTACTGTCGTTCGCGCTCCCCAATAGCTTTATTTACGTTTTTATACCATTTACCCATTGAAAATGGGTAAAAAATTGTATATTAACTTTGTGAAAATGTATGTAACAGGCAGAAGGAGGCGTGGCAGACCATACAAAGTATATATATTCTTGATCAGCATCAATAGCCGAGTCGATTTGGTCATGCCCGTCTGTAAGAACACACTAATCTCAGCTATTAAAATAGCTAGACACCAGACTTGGTGGGAGTGTGCGTGTATTCAATACACACAAGAAGTTTATTTCAAACTTAATGTGCCACGCCCATTTCGATTTTTTGCAAATAATTCAATAACACACCACACACCAAATTTGCTTGGAGGGTATCTTGCAACATTATGCAGAAGTTGGATTTTAGACTTTTGGATGCCACGCCCAATGTCCCTATAAAACGTATTTTTTTAATTTAAAAGAAAACTAGAAAATCTAGTGCGGATTTTCAACTTTTGGATGCCACGCCCACCGCCCCCATAAAACGTTTTTATTGAAAAAAAAGTATTGCTCTACCCTATAAATAACAACCCGATCGGACATTAAACAAAGAAGTTATAGGAGTTAGAATTCCCCATACAAAGTATGGGCGCTAGTAATACCCTGTAGCTTTCTTCACTTGTTTTTTTATCTATACAAATGAGTATTTAATTTATTTAAAATCTATGTTACAGACAGCAAGTGTTCAGGTGACAAGTGACAGGAGTGTTTTAAACTTTTTGATATAGATATAGGATATAGTTACGAGAAGTTTCCTGCTACAAATGGCTGTAAAGACGCAGCAGAGGGACGGCATCATTACTAGTGCCGACTGCGCACACACAGTCAGTGTGCAATCAACGTATGCGTGTAGCGTCAATATACCATATGTGTGTGTTGCTTGTGAAAAAATGCGATGTTATTTTTATTGCTGGTTATTATTAGTTCGCCGAATGAAAGTATTTAATATTAAGAATTATTTTTTACTTGTTTGTTTTATTATTTTGATAAATTCTTCCCGAACATCTATACCAACTTTCAAGTGTATGTCATTCTTTGTTTGGTTGTGAGAGGTAAAATGGTTACCATATGAGCGTTTTGCGTTCTCGGTGATATATTGTTCAGCATTTTGTCATGTCCGTCTGTCTGCCTAGGCCGCAATATACACGGTCCACATATATTATTTCGTAACTCACAAATTATTTTTTGATAACTCAATTGATAAATTGATAAATCAATTGCAGATATATTTCCTTCTCAGTTTCACATGTGTAGTTCAAATCTATAAGTACAAATCTGACGACAAAAATTGTGTTGATAACACGAAACGATCTATTAGATACGAGCTTGTATGCGTCAACACATATCAAACATATATATTTCAAATGTTCAAATATAACCAACATAAGCGTACATAGACTAACGAAAGTACGACCACTTAATTTCTCTACGAGGTGTGTTCAAAAAGTAAGGTGACTTTTCAAATTTCGCGGGCAACATATTTTCGATTATCGATTTTTTTGTTTTGTTATATTGGTACACTCTTCCCTAGCATCTGTACCAAGTTTCAATGGAACATCCTCTTTTGTTTGGTTGTGAGAGGCGTAAAGTTACAAGTTATTTTGCGAGCTCGGAAATTTTTTGCTATCGAAAAATATGGATCAAAGGATTTGCATCAAATTTTGTGTAAAAAATAAAATTAAGTGCTCTGAAACACTTGAAATGTTGACAGTGGCATACGGTGAAACTGTTCTGAGTAAAAAAAATGTGTACAAGTGGTACAAACTCTTCCAAGATGGCCGGGAAGATGCCAATGACCAGCCTCGCTCTGGACGCCCAAGCACGTCAACAACTGATGAAAACGTTCAAGCAGTGACGAAAATTGTTTTGGAAAATCGTCGAATCACTATCAGAGAAGTTGCTGAAGATGTCGGTATATCGCTTGGCTCGTGCCATGAAATTTTTTCAAACGTTTTGGGTATGAGTCGTGTGTCAGCGAAGTTTGTTCCGAAATTGCTGAATTTTGACCAAAAGAACCGTCGCATGAGCATCGCTCAAGAGCTGTTGAATGACGTCAACGACGACCCAGATTTACTCAAAAGGGTCATAACTGGTGACGAATCATGGGTATATGGTTATGATATCGAAAGCAAAGCCCAATCGTCCCAATGGAAGAGCCCAGGCGAGCCAAGACCGAAAAAAGACTGCATCGCTGCAAGAGCTCAAGGCTATACCGAAAAGTGCTTATGGGAAGTGCTTTGAGGATTGGAAAAACCGTTGGCATAAGTGTATTGTATCTGAGGGGGATTACTTTGAAGGGGACAACATAAATATTGATAAATAAATTAATAGTTTTTCTTGAAAATACAAAGTCACCTTACTTTTTGAACACACCTCGTATATACGATTACTCTACTCTAATACATAGAAGCAGTGAGCACAAAGCGGCGATTCAGCAAAACTGAAAATATGTCTTTGATGTTGCCGCCGCTAAACGAATATCAAAAGTGCCGCCCACGTTGTCGTTTTCACTGCAATAAGTTGAAGGGAGGCAGAACTCCGCCCTCGCCGCCAACTAAAACATTAATTCTAATCACTATGTATGTGAGGTTCCATACACATGTATTTATTAAGGTTAATGTACACCATACATACATAGATGTATGTATAGATAGGTATTTTTATTGCATCGATAAGATTCAATAGCTGTTTTGATTTTATATCGCATCGCATCTTATAAAATCGTCTACCATTTTAAGAAGAGCGTAGCAGAAAATATAACATGAAGAATCTGCGAAAGCTTGCTTATTATTATTTCGATTACTCCTTTCGTTATTATTAGTTATAAAGTTATAAGGTTATAGTTAACGTTTTTGAGAGATAAACGGCAAAGAAAACAAAAGAAAAATTTGGATAAATACGGTGTTAAAATATCGGCTTTGAAATATTGGTTTCGTGGTGGCCAACATTCCACTGCCAATGTAGTCCGCAGCGGCAAACCTTCGATGCGGTAACATAGGACAATGGCAAAAAAAACATGAAATGTTGTTGTCTGATTGGAAAGTGAAGGTGCGCCAGCTAGCAAATGCCATCGGGGTGGATAAAATCAAAGTCCTTGAGCTTAAATTGCTTCCCCATCCACCTTACTACCCGATTTGGCTTCCTCGGACTTTTATCTCTTCCCGAACCTGAAAGATCACTAAAAAATTCAGCTTACGCTAGGTGATCATCAAAAAGCTGAAAAATCGCTGGATTATGGATCTAAAAAGGGCTTACATTTAATAAAATAAAAAAATGATTTGTTGCAAAAACTTTACTATAAAAAGAGCTAGATGCGTCTGGAAGATCTGACAACAATACGCAGAGTTCGAATTTTCAACTCTTGGGTCCTACGCCCACCGACCCATAAATCGCATATTTCGAATATTTCGAAGTATAAAAGTTTGAATAAAAAAATGCAGTAGGAAGGCCGCTGGTCATATTACGGAAAATTGCAATAATTTGAAACCCACGCCTACCATGTTAATTAAAACCAGGTCGAACAATAAACACAAAGGTTATAGTCGAAGGAGGTTTACTAAACAAAAGAAGCAGGGACATAACGGACCGTTGTGTTGCGTTTTTTAAATAGAAATAACGAATATTAGGAATTCATTTTTAACGGCTAAAGTGTGTAAATAAAATCTTCCTGTCGAATTAACTCAACTGAAAAATTCTGCTGTATTAAATACTTTTCTGAGCATGCAATTTTCGGGCTTCGCTTGTGAAGTCAAATTGACTCGTATCTGGCAATGCTGAATATCTTTTGATATCTTTTGAAAGGGCAACGCCTTTTAAATTACGTATAGTTTACATCAGTTTCCGAGCTTAAAAATTATAATCGATTGAAATGGAGTTCACAAACGCTGAAATTCAAACAATTTGGAAATTTTATTTCGCGCAATTTAGCAGACACATTATTTTCTTAGGAGACAACAAACTATCGATTCAAGCCGCTAAACAATAGTTCAGGCAATTCCGAAGTTACCAAAACGCTCAAGCTCGCCGGACCACCGTTGATACGAATGAACTTATAGAAATAATATATCGAGATCGCCATGTGACTATTAGAAGCATAGCAGAGGAGCTCCAACTATTGCCATTTAAAAACGAACAAATTTACAAAAAAGCTCGATGTATGGGTGCCACATGAGTTATCTAAAAAAAAAATATGAGCCTGTGAATCTATCAGCGAATCTCTGATGCACCGTAATAAGCTCGACTCGTTTCTGGATCAATTGGTCACTGGAGATAAAAAATGCATCACATATAGAAAAACTAAGAGTAAACAAGTGAAGAAAGCTACAGTCGAGTGCACTCGACAGTAAGATACCATTTACCTTTCGCTGTTAAAAACTAATTCTTAATATTAATTACTTTTATTCGGCGAATAACAACGCATCGCATATTTTCGAGGACAAATTCACATGCATTGACGCTAATGGCACATGCCGACTGCACACTGACTACACGACGACTGTGGCCAGCCAGCATTGTGTTCCAGCATAGCAACGCCTGGCCCCATACATCTTTCGTGACTCGTCACAAGCTACGGGAGCTTGGTTGGGAAGTTTTAATGCATCCCATCCATATAGCCGAGACATTGCCTCAAATATTAACTATATATTTTTGGCTATGCAAATTATTTTCGATGGGCAGAA
The DNA here is from genome assembly GCA_035046045.1 of Zaprionus bogoriensis. NCBI lineage: Eukaryota > Metazoa > Arthropoda > Insecta > Diptera > Drosophilidae > Zaprionus > Zaprionus bogoriensis. The sequence continues at coordinate 707,073 of JAWNOI010000221.1, forward strand.
ATTGAGTTCAAAGAAGGCTTGTGAAAATCGAGAGTCATATACAAATTATCATAAAAATGGCAGCAAATAGTCGAAGAGAAGGGTTCATATATCACTTAAATCGGACAATGCTAACTATTTTAAAATAATCTTTGAAAATCAATAAAGAAACCAGTTGAAACCATTGAACCGATAAGATAAATTGTATAATTACTGTAGAACAATTCGGTCAATTTATAAAAGCTTTTGAGATGTCGTAGCGAAATAAGGTACATCTTATTTTATTACATTCTTTACATTCTCTCAAAATGTTCTCAATATCGGCCTACCATAATATAAAGCTGCCATGGGAAAAATCGGTCGAAGATTGTGTTGAGTTTCCGACGAAAACACAAAAAATTTAATTTAAATTTAATTTCTAATTAATTTATTTTATAGCATTTACAGGAGCGATCTAAGGCAAATGAAGTCATTAGAGAATTTCAATATCACAATAAATATTCCGTCCGAGTTCGAAAAATATGTATTTATCACACAAAGGTATATAGACAATGCTAGAAGTTGATGACTGTATGTACAGTTGCAGTCAAAATAATAGTAGTAATAATTGTAACTTTTTCTCCATGTTTGAAATATCCAATTCATTTCTTCACTTTAGCATTTCTTAAGAATTTTTGAAAGAGAATGTAAAGTAATATTACTTCGTTGTCATCAATTATTCGTCTTTTTTTTTTGTATACCCATTGAAAATGGTATATTAACTTTGTGAAAATTTATGTAACAGGCAGAAGGAGGCTTCGCAGACAAAGTATATATATTCTTGATCAGCATCAATAGCCAAGTTCGTTTGTATGAACACGCAGATGTCACTTATTAAAAGAGCTAGAGACACCAGACTTGGTGTATACCATACAATATACATAATAAGTTTATTTCAAACTTTATGCAAATCGAAAGAGACTTTGATTAATTGCAAATAACTCAATAATAGATATCTTAAAACATTATACAGACGCCCACCATTCCTTTAACTATGAGCCAATAAAACAAATGCGCGGCAAACCATTGACAAACAAATCAGTTTCTAGTATTATATATTAAGGCTGCAAAGTGTGACCCTCCATTCAGATCTGCTAGATAATCAAAAAAAAAAAAAAAAACATTGCTATTTTGATGTAAGCCTACAAACACTAAGAAGACATAACAGAAAAAATAATTTAATGGAAATTAGTCCCATTACTAAAAAAATAAAACATTGCTAAACTTTTAAAATTAATTTAAATTGGCCCCTATAGAAATGGAGAAATATTTAATAGTCGGCTAAATCGAAGATTGTTTTATTTGGTAGACATGGGTCTCGACAACATATAATAACTTCACCAACATCAGATGTTGTCGAAAAGCAAAGTGGCCAATGAATGGTTCGGTGCTAATAACATTGATGTTTTTTAAGTCTCCCGATCCTAACCCAATTGAGAATCTGTAGTATTCCATCAAAAGAACAATCTCAGAAATTAAACCAATAAACAACAACCATGATTGGAATGTTGTGAAAAGAAAAGAAACGCGATTTCTGTAGAAAGCTGGCAAACTTTCGTTGACTCTATGCACAAACGTTGCTTAGCTTACTATAATTTTTTGATTTTTGAAAATTTTGTAAAGATTCAGCCCTACTATTTTGAATAATTTAATTTTTTGAAAAATTAAGAAATATTTGTGGTGAAATTCAAATGAGCTGTATAGGGCTTGTTTTAGTCCACATCGGCACTACTATTATATATATATATATATATATATATATATATATATATAGCAATTGCTAAGGGATAGGTTTCAAAGCGAGCCTTTTAGCAGTAAACAAATGTTGGTTGGATCGAAGTGAGCGCCATTGTTTAAAAATCATCTGTTGCAGAACAATTTGGGGGTTGTTCTTTGTCTCGCATTGAAACGGACTGTGCAATATTGGGTGGTTGCTTCTCCCGAATTGTGGTGGCAGCCGGAGCAGTTTTTAAGTTGAGTTCTTGAGCTCGAAACAACCCCAACCGATCCCCGCCCTACAGTCCTTTTCAACGTATAACATGCATCCCCACCCGACATGCAGATTTGCAATGCCTACAAACGTCGGCCAAAAGTGAAAGACGCAAAAAGAAACGAGAGGGACTATACATATGTATATGCGAACCAAAAGAAATATATACATATATACGAGGTGTGTTCAAAAAGTAAGGTGACTTTTCAAATTTCGCGGGCAACATATTTTCGATTATCGATTTTTTTGTTTTGTTATATTGGTACACTCTTCCCTAACATCTGTACCAAGTTTCAATGGAACATCCTCTTTTGTTTGGTTGTGAGAGGCGTAAAGTTACAAGTTATTTTGCGAGCTCGGCGATTTTTTGCTATCGAAAAATATGGATCAAAGGATTTGCATCAAATTTTGTGTAAAAAATAAAATTAAGTGCTCTGAAACACTTGAAATGTTGACAGTGGCATACGGTGAAACTGTTCTGAGTAAAAAAATGTGTACAAGTGGTACAAACTCTTCCAAGATGGCCGGGAAGATGCCAATGACCAGCCTCGCTCTGGACGCCCAAGCACGTCAACAACTGATGAAAACGTTCAAGCAGTGACGAAAATTGTTTTGGAAAATCGTCGAATCACTATCAGAGAAGTTGCTAAAGATGTCGGTATATCGCTTGGCTCGTGCCATGAAATTTTTTCAAACGTTTTGGGTATGAGTCGTGTGTCAGCGAAGTTTGTTCCGAAAATGCTGAATTTTGACCAAAAGAACCGTCGCATGAGCATCGCTCAAGAGCTGTTGAATGACGTCAACGACGACCCAGATTTACTCAAAAGGGTCATAACTGGTGACGAATCATGGGTATATGGTTATGATATCGAAACCAAAGCCCAATCGTCCCAATGGAAGAGCCCAGGCGAGCCAAGACCGAAAAAGACTGCATCGCTGCAAGAGCTCAAGGCTATACCGAAAAGTGCTTATGGGAAGTGCTTTGAGGATTGGAAAAACCGTTGGCATAACTGTATTGTATCTGAGGGGGATTACTTTGAAGGGGACAACATAAATATTGATAAATAAATTAATAGTTTTTCTTGAAAATACAAAGTCACCTTACTTTTTGAACACACCTCGTATATGACGAATGTGTGTGAGTGAGTGTGTCAAAGTGAGTTAGAGAGTCTGTGTTTTTTTTTTCGTTTATTAAATTTATATTAACTATGCTAAGCTATTATACTATTATACCGATACAAATACTGATCAGACGTGCAGATGGCCGATAAAACATTGCTTCGCGGATCCAAAAACAGCATCTTTACAGCGTTTCTTTTCCTTTCCAAGCTCCGCAGCGTTTTCAAAATGTCCTCCGCAAAACACAGACCGCCTCTCATTCTTCCTGCCCCTTAAGCATAAGCGGCACAAGACTGACTACCTATATAGTGGCTCCGGGCTCGAGCTGGAGCCGCTCCCAGTAGTACACTAAAACATGCTGAGCGTCTTCCACTAAAAAATTCTTAATATTAATTACTTTTATTCGGCGAACTAACAACAACGCATCGAATATTTTAAAAGTCAAATACACATGAATTGACGCTAATGACACATGCCGACTGCACGCTGACTGCACGAAGACTGTGCGTGCGCATCTATCACTTTGTATCCCAGGTTCGATTCCCAGTCCTGGTTTCTTTTTGAATTGCTAAAAACAATTGGTTTTTCTTATTTTTTTACATCATCCATGTTCGTCAACTTGATTAAAAATATCATACTATATTTTTCAGCAAAGTGCAAAAAAAATAATAAAAACAAGTAAGGAAAGCTACAGTCGAGCGCGCGCGACTGTAAGATACCATTTACCCTATTCGAAGAAATAATACAAAATAAAATAAATGGTATAAAAATAAAAAAAACGCAATTTACATTAAGAAAAAAAAAATCGCCCCGCGCCAGATTCGAACCCAAGAACTCTCACGAACTTTGTAAATTACGAGTCGGACCTCTAACCACTAGACCACACAAGTTTATGCCATGCGATCGGCAAATTAGGCTTTTATTGACGCGGGCCCTCTACTGCGTCGATTTAACGTTTTGGTTAGGAATCGCTAGCGCCCATAACTTTGTATGGGGAATTCGAACTCCTATAACTTCTTTGTTATTAAAAAATAAAAATTGAAGAAAGCTACAGTCGAGTGCACTCGACAGTAAGTTATAATTTACCTTTGGCTGCTAAAAATAATTCTTAATATTAATTACTTTTATTCGAATTAATAACAACGTATCGCATATTTCCTAAATTAAATACAAATGCATTGACGCTAATGGCACATGCAGTCGGCGCAAGCATTGAAGCCAAGCCTCTGCTCCGTCTCTGCTGCTGTATGCAAAACTTCTCGCGCCTAGGAACAGACCATGTGCTTCAGTGGTTTGTTGTGAGAGTTGTCAGCTCTATAACTAAATGTCCCCGGTTCGAATCCCAGCGCAGTCTTCTTTTTTTTGTATTGCTTAGAAAAAGTTTTTGGTTTTTCTTATTTTTTTTGCATAATATATTTTTCATAAAGCGCAAAATTATTAAAAAAAAAAATTGCCCAGCGCAGGATTCGAACCCGCGACCTCACGCATCAGAAACTTGCGAGCCAACCATCAAGACCACACACAGTTACGCAGTGCGATCGGCAAAAAAAAAAAAAAAATTGCCCGTTGCTGGAATCGAACCCGCGACCACACGCACCAGAATCTTGTATGCAACCATCTAGACCACACACAGTTACGCGGAGCGATCGGCAAATGAGACTTTTATTGATGCCGGCCTTCTGCTGCGTCAGTTCAACATTTTAGTTGGAATTCTAAGCGCCCACAACTTTATATGGGAGATTCAAACTCCTATAACTTCTTTGTTTATTGTCCGATCGGATTGAAATTTATAGGGTAGATCTGTACTATGGTAAGCTACAAGAGTGTTAAAAAAAATGTTTTGTTATTTCCCTACTTTTCTTAAAATGCAATAGTTTGGGGGCGGTGGGCGTGGCATCCAAAAGTTGAAAATCAAACATTCTCCGTAATGTTACCAGGCACCTTACTTTCAAATTTGGCGCTTCTAGCTTTTCTAGTTTTCTTTTAAACTTTAAAAATGTGTTTTTTAGAGGCGGTGGGCGTGGCATCCAAAATTCTAAAATCCAACTTCTGCATAATGTTGCAAGACACCTTCCTACCAAATTTTGTGCGTTTATCTCTTTTCGTCATTGAATTATTTGGAAAAAAATCGGTGGAGGTGGGCGTGGCACATCACATTTGAAATAAACTTCTTGTGTGTATTGAATACACGCACACTCCCACCAAGTCTGGTGCCTTTAGCTCTTTTAATAGCTGAGATCTGTGTGTTCATACAGACGGACATGACCAAATCGACTCGGCTATTGATGCTGATCAAGAATATATGTACTTTGTATGGTCTGCCACGCCTCCTTCTGCCTGTTACATACATTTGCACAAAGTTAATATACCATTTTTTACCCATTTTCAATGGGTAAATGGTATAATAAAAAAACAATTTACATAAAAAAAAAGATAATTGGCCCGCACAAGGCTCGAACTCGCGTACTCACGAAATTAGGAACTTACGAGCCAAACCTCTAAAAGTCAGACCACACAGAGTTACGCAATGCGATCGGAAAATGAAACTTTTATTAACGCCAGCCCCCTGCTGCGTCGGGGAATATTAACTCCTATAATTTCTTTGTTTATTGTCCGATCGGGTTGTAATTTATAGGATAGATCAATACTATGGTAAGCTAAAAATGTTCGGTTATTTCTTTTTTTTTACTTTTCTTATAATTCAATAAAAACGATTTATAGGTGCGGTGGGCATCCAAAGTTGTAAATCTGCATTCTGCGCAATGTTACCTTACTTCCAAATGTGGTGCTTCTAGCTTTTCTAGTGTTCTTATAATTAAAAAATCCGTTTTATAGGGGCGGTGGGCGTGGCATTTAAAATGTTAAAATCCAAATTCTGCATAATGTTGCAATACACCCTCCTACCAAATTTGAGGCGTTTATATCTTTTCGTTATTGAATTAATTGCAAATAATCGAAAAACGCATTTATCGATTTGTGGAAGCGGTGGGCGTGGCACAAGTTTGAAATAAACTTCTTCTCTTTTAATAGCTGAGATCTGTGTGCTCATACAGACGGACATGACCAAATCAAATGTATGGTCTGCGACGGCTCCTTCTGCCTCTTATATACATTTTCACAAAGTTAATATACAATTTTTTAGCCATTTTCAATGGGTAAATGGTATACAAATAATTTTGACGCAACATATCAATAAAGCCTGTACCCATTTAAAATAAGTAAAAAAAACTTCTTCAAATATTGAGATAGTCTCTGTTATAACAACTAAAGAAGGGCTAATGGTTAGGTACAATTTTATATAAAATTAAAATTATTTTGTTGCCGTTTGTGAGTTATTTATTAATTATAGTGGTTTGGCACTCAAGTCTACCCAGCGTTGTCAAAATGCTGTACAGCAAATGTATATATTTGAAGGGTAAAGTGGTACAACGCCGAACGCCACCGACGCGCTGAAATTTGAGTGACTTTTCGGTCGCGCACGAAAACGACAAAAGAAATGTTTTGATCATACAGGTGGACGGAAATGATCAACTCAATTCTGCGCGCGCGTCTCGTAGATATTACGTACATTCTAAACTTCTAAACAAATGATTTAAAGGAGCGTTAGGCATGACAGCTAAATGTTAAAAGTCCGCATTCTGCATAATGTTTAGTGTGTTTAGTACATTTATTTATAGTAGTGAGCTATACAAAAATACTTATGCTAAATTTGACGTCTCTAGCTATTATGATAAACACTCGGACATGGCTAAGACGACTCGGCTTTTGATATTCATCAAGGATATATGCATTTTGTGTCCGAAGATGATTTCTTATGTGCGATTCAAACATCTAGCTCGATTTAGTGTAGCTTTTGCTTGGATGGATTTATTTACAATATCCCAACAGGAAATTTACCCACATGAGTACAAAACATCGGTATTTATTTTTTGCACGTATTTTATACCCTCTAAATAGTGTAAGAAGTTGAACCAATTTCCAATAAAAACTAACTATCTTAGGTACAATATACGCAAGTTATAAATAAATAAAATGTTCAACACTTATCTAAGAATAGACAATTTGTTGTGATAATGCGACAACCCTCCCCCTAAGCAGAGGTAGTTACCCTTTGTTACACCCAAGTCCCGCAATTGAATATTCAAGTATAGTGTCAACCCTTGATATTTTCTCTATCTCGACAAAACAACCCCTTTTTGTACAATAAAAGGTGATATTTAGTTGTTAAATGTTTTTCATTTATACGGAAACGCCTATCTAATTACATGGGCTCAACAATTAAAGAATCTCGTTTATTACAGTAATTAAGTAGATTACCCTCTGCAATACCATAATAGTAATGCTTAGATGTATATACATATTAGCAGTGAGCTTTACTTCCATATTCTAATTTCTGTAAAATCAAATGACCGATCGAACGAAAATGTAGCTACAACATTTATTTTTAATTTACATTCAAACCGACACATAAAACGATATAGAATTACTTTACTTACCATAGTTACGGGAAGACCGCCAGCTGCCCCATTAGCATATGAATAAGGCGACACCAGATAACCCATATTAAAAGTGTGGGCGTGTGTTTCGAACTTATCTAAAGTTAGAATTAAATAAGTTAAATAAATTAATAAAGATGTAAAGAAAGCTACGTTTTACTAACCCTAAGCTGTCAGTTGTCGTTAAATTATTATACCATTTACCAATTGAAAATCGGTAAAAAAGTAAATTAACTTTGTTAAAATGTATGTAACAGGCAGAAGGTGGCGTGGCAGACCATACAAAGTATGTATATTCCTGATCAGCATAAATAGGCGAGTCGGTTTGGTCATGTCCATCTGTCTGTCAGTCTGTCCGTCTGAATGAACACACATATCTCAGCTATTTAAAGAGCTAGAGACAACAGACTTGGTGAAAGTGTTCGAGCATTCAATACACATAAGAAGTTTATTTCAAACTTTATTTGCCAGACCACCGCCTCTGCTGCTGTATGGGAAACTTCTAGCGCATATAACTTCTGTGTTTATTGTCCGATCGGGTTGAAATTTATAGGGTAGCTAAATATTTTTGACTTTTGGATGTCAACTCCACCGCTTCCAGACGTCGATTTTGTAAATCAATAAATCAAATTATAGGGAAAGTAGAAAAGTTACAGATGTTGTATTAAAATATAGTATAATTGTAGCTGTAACAGCCAAAGGTAAATGGTATCTTACTGTCGAGTGCACTGTAGCTGTCTTTAGGTTTTTTTTGTTTCAAACAATTTAATGCATAAATGGCGGCAAATTCAAAAATTGCGTACCTTATATTTAAAACTAGAAAAAGACGTTACTTTCTTCGTACCGGAGGTTTTATAACCTTGTAGATTTAATTTATTATATGAGGTCTGTCCGAGTATTCGACCTGCAAATATTTCTCGGCGCCAGTATTAGTTTTAAAATTTCCCAAACTGTAGACTTTGGTATACCAAGATTTAAAATCAGGTCGGATACATTTCGGACAGACCTCGTATTTGTATATAAGTATATACAGTTATCCACTTATAAAATGGCAAATGCTATTGAAAACGTTGGTTGTCGAAAATATGGATAGCTAGCTGATATATAGTCACAATATCTGTATTTCATACGAAAACTTATTTTTCGGCGATTTTTTCTATTTTTTGGTAAAACCATTGCGAAGAAGTTCGGAGGGCATTTGAGAACACTTTTAAGACTTAAAAGAAACGAAACCAAAGGCTTCATATCCATCCTCTGCCTGTTACATACATTTTAACAAAGCTAATATACCATTTATTTACCCATTTTTAATGAGTAAATGGTGTAACAATTTTCGTTCCTTGATAGTTTCAACATTGTAAATTTATGTCCCAGTTTTCAACAAGCTAAAACAAGCACACAGCGAATTAAATGCAAGAGGCGTGGATAATATAACATATAACTAAAACGTGCAAATATATATCAGTATATGTCAGTATATACGATATCTTTTTTTATTTTTTGTACTGTTTTGAGAATTTATATTCCTTATCAGAAATGCGGTCTATGTACTATTAAAATTAATATTTTTCAGAAGTTATATTTTTTTTCATCAAAGTAGTTTCCTTGTGCTTCGATACAGCTTTTAGCACGGTCAATAAGAAATTCAAATGAGTGTTTAAGGAAATTTTTCGGAATGCTTTTGAGAAAATCGTTCGTCGCCTTATGGAAATGAAATGTCCTGAAACCAGTACCTTTAATGGGCAAATTATATTTTTCAAATAGCTTAAAATCGCAGGGTGGAAGATCAGGTGAATATTTGTACTTTATTTCCTTTAGCAATTTTTGCTCTTCAATCAATTTATGCGGAACAAACTTGGAGAACACCTTCCGTAGACCCAATTTATCTATCAAAATGCGATGAATAGATTCTTTGGTGACATCTAACTCCATTTCCATGTAACGCAAAAAGATTTTAGCTCATTCTTAATGAATTCTTGCATTCAATGGTATATTAACTTTATGGAAATGTATGAACAGGCAGAAGCAGGTGTGGCAGACCATACAAAGTATATTCTTGATCAGCGCCAATAGCCGAGTCAATTTGGTCATATCTGTCTGTCTGTGCGTCTGTGTGAACACAAAGATCTCAGCTATTAAAAGAGCTTGAAATGATGTGCCACGCTTACCGCCTCCGCAAATCGATAAATACGTTTTTTGATTTTTTGCAAATAATTCAATAACAATTAGAGATAAAAGCATCAAATTTGGTAGGAGGGTGTTTTGCAACATTATGCAGAAGTGGAATTTTAGACTTTTGGATGCCACGCCCACCGCCCCTATAAAAAGAATTTTTTTTGTGCAGTCAGCATGTGCCATTAGCGTCAATGCATGTATATTTCACTTCTAAAATATGCGATGCGTTATTAGTTCGCCGAATAAAAGTAATTAATATTAAGAATTTTTTTAACAGCCAAAGGTAAATGGCATTTTTCTGTCGAGTGCACTCAACTGTGGCTTTCTTTACTTGTTCAATATTTATGGTATTTTGGCCGGCCCAACTACTGATCGCCACAGAGGTCCTCACAACCTTTTGGAATCGCTTAAACCACTCATGCAGATTAAAATATTATAGGCACTGCTTACCAAAAACTTTTTTCATTATTAGAAATGTTTCAGTGAAAGTTTTCCTAAATTCAAAAAAAAGTTTCATATTTGCAATTTATTCAAAATGTATTTTACAACCGATGACCAAAAGCTGCTGTCACTTTTTGATCGATAGCCTCGATTGTAGTCGTCCAATTGTCTTAAAATTTGTACGTGGCAACCAAAAGTTGAAAAACGATGGGCACAAAACGTTTGAAATATTGAATACTCGAATTCTCCTATCAAGTTTGGTAGCTCTAGCTCTTTTAATAGCTGAAATGTGTGTGTTCATACAGACGGACATGATCAAATCGACTCGGCTTTTGATCAAGATCAGGGCTGATCAAGAATAGGTATACTTTGTATGGTCTGCCACGCCTCCTTCTGCCTATTACATACATTTTAACAAAGCTAATATACCATTTATTTACCCATTTTCAATGGGTAAATGGTATAAGAATTTTCGTTCCTTGATAGTTCCAACATTGTAAATTTATGTCCCAGTTTTCAACAAGCTAAAACAAGCACATACCTACACAGCAAATTAAATGCAAGAGGCGTGGATAATATAACATATAACTAAAACGTGCAAATATATATCAGTATATATCAGTATATACGATATCTTTATTTCTTTTTTGTACTTTTTTGAGAATTTATATTCATATATGATATATATATATATATCAGAAATGCGGGAAACTGAAATTCTGGATTTGTTAAAAATGTTTTATACACATTAGGTACTTCTAAAAATAGCCATTGTTTTTATATCGTTATGGGCGAATTTCATAACTATACAAAAACTCATGAAGCTGTTAAAAAATATTGGTGATAATTTCGAAATGCCAATAGCGTGCAATGTGAATATACTACCCGCTTAATTAAAGTTCAGGAGCAGTTTAGCTCGACTGTTGCGTTACTTTTGACCACGAACAAGTTTGGAAACTTAACGGACTTCAAGCCTGCTTAATCTTATATAGTCGAAATTAGGATATTTCATTATCTAGCCTTTTTTGCCGTTTCAACTTTTTTCTATTTTAGCGCAGTTAAAATCTGTTTTTTTCCTAACAAAAGCAAAAAGCAGCACCTCTGATGGTCGAAAGCAGAAGAAAGAAAAATGAAGCAACAAATGAGAAAACGAGAAGACAAGAAAACGAGAAGTAAAGTAAGTAGCGTGTCGACGACGCGATCTGCATCACCTTGTTAGCACCCTAGAAGCCACGCCGCGGCTGCTGAAGCTCAGCGGCATTGTCGACAGCCGCCGATTATTTATCAGGTCCTCGACAACGCACAGTGGTCAAATGCGTAGATGATGGACGGCCGAAAATAATTATTTTATACATTAGTAATTTAGATATTACTATTAATGAACTATATTAATTCAGGGCATGAGACTCATTCCGTCTTGAAGAGTACTACATTTAACAAACATTCTCCATTTATTGGGTCGATCACTCAGTAATTTCGTTTGATGCCAACAGCTGATCTTATTGAGTTTTTTCGCAGAAAACTTCACACTTAACTGCTTTATCGTTGTATAGTTGATATAATAAGACAGTTTTGGAAAAAAGTGTTGTTAAACCTATTGGAATAGTTTTTGTTGGACATTTCCGGCATATTTTACTGTTTTACTATCGAAAGGTTAACAAGTGAAGAAAGCTACAGTCGAGTGCACTCGACAGTAAGATACCATTTACCTTTGGCTGTTAAAAAATAATTCTTAATATTAATTATTTTTATTCGGCAAACTAATAACAACGCATCACATATTTTCGAAGTCAAATCCACATACATTGACGCTATGCTATTGCCGACTGCGCCCTGACTATGTGTGCGCAGTCGGCGTCGGCGTCGCGACTTTGCTGCTGTAAGGGGAACTTCGCGTGCCTATAACTTTTGTGTTTATTGTCCGATCGGATAAAAATGTATAGGGTTGGTTGATATTATTATGATCTAATATAATAATAATTTGATTTACCGATTTACAAAATCGATTTTTGGGGGCGGTGGGCGTGGCATCAAAAACTTGAAAATCCGCGTTCTGCGCAATGTTACCAGGGATTAAACTTCCAAATTTGGTACTTCTAGCTTTTCTAGTGTTCTTATAATTCAAATAATTCGTTTTATAGGGGCGGTGTGCGTGGCATCAAAAAGTCTAAAATCCAACCTCTGCATAATGTTGCAGGACACCCTCCTACCAAATTTGGTGCGTTTATCTCTTTTAGTTATTAAATTATTTGCAAAAAATCAAAAAACGAATTTATCGATTTGCGGAGGCGGTGGGCGTGGCACATAAATTTTGAAATAAACTCGATCTGTGTATTCAATACACGCACACTCCTACCAAGACTGGTGCCTCTAGCTCTTTCAATAGCTGAGATCTGTGTGTTCATACAGACGGACAGACGGACAATTAGACGGACATGACCAAATCGACTCGGCTATTAATGGTCTGTATGGCCTGCCACGCCTCCTTCTGCCTGTTACATACATTTTCACAAAGTTAATATACCATTTTTTACTTATTTTCAATGGGTAAATGGTATAAAAATGCAGTTTAAGCAAGGCGAAAATGATGTGTTGTGTACGGAGAAGATATTTAATATTTCCAATCAATACAACAAAATCAATCGCTATACTATCCTATACCTTAAATAGGAGCGATAGAATGAAATTAAAGATTTTTTTAAAGAATTTAATTAATACATTATTTGAACAATTTAAGTGCATAACTGTGTATATAGATTATTGTTATTTTAATTTATATATATATATATATGAATATGAATATGAATATGAATAAACGGAAATGATAGTAATACATATATATAGTAGGGTGTGAAAACTTCGGTACGCCAAAAACAACGTTTCTTTATAGTTTTACATAACTTTTCTAAAATACAAAATGGTCACAATAATAATTATCTAGATGTAATCTTTCCATACCACTGTGCAACGGCGGTTTTGGAATTACAAATGTGTGTGTGTGTGTATGTTCTCTCGGTCTTCGCCTTGTGTTTGGTTGTTTATAAAAATGACGCATGTATATGAACATACATGCATCCATACATAAGTGTTCATGCAGGTAGATCCAAACAAACATACAAATAATGTATATGCGAGTTTATATGTATGTTTAAGCAATTGTAACAGGAACAGCACGGTTTGTATTGTAGGTATGTATCTACTCCGATACAGTAGACTTCAGACAAGCGTATGCGTTTGCAAGCATGCATATATTTATATGGTATATGTACATATTTGTAAATAACACAACTCGATTTAATTTTTAGTGAATATACGACTAGGAAAAAGGGTACTATGAAGGATCGCTACTTTCGGTGAACTGAAACGAATTGATTCGATCGTATATATTTTATGGTCAATATTTCCGCTTATACAAATTAGCACGAACTCGTTCTAACACGGTTTTAAAAATATATTCTATACATATAATCATCTCATTAGATATGTAAGCCAAACAAGTGAAGAAAGCTACAGTCGAGTGCAATCGACAGTAAGATACCATTTACCTTTAGCTGTTAAAAAATAATTCTAAATATTCATTACTTCTCTTCGGCGAACTAACCACAGCGCATCGCATATTTCACAGTCAAATAAAATACACATGTATTGACTCTATTGGCACACGCCGACTGTACGCTAACTGCACGACGACTGTGCGAGCGCAGTCGGCGCAAGCATTACCGTCGGGCTTCTGCTGATGTATGGTAATCTTCTCGCGCCTATAACTTCTGTGTTTATTGTCTAATCGGATTTTAATGTATAAGGTTGGTCAATATTATTAGTAGCTACAATAATACCTAACAAATTCTATAACTTTTTTACGTTTCCTATAATTCGATTTATCGATTTACAAAATCGATTTCTGGGGGCGGTGGGCGTTAGAATTCCGCATTCTGCCTAAACTTTTTAGAGACCTAACTCCCAAATTTGTTGCTTCTAGCTTTTTTAGTGCTCTTAAAATTAAAAAAATTCGTTTTGTAGGGGCGGTGGGCATGCCTACCAAAAGTCTAAAATCCAAATTCTCCATAATATTGTAAGGCACCCTTCTACCAAAGTTTGATGCTTTTATCCCTTATTGAATTATTTGCAATAAATCGAAAAACGCATTTATTGATTTGAGGTAGTGGCACAGTAAGTTTGTAATAAACTTCTTATATGTATTGTATAAATGAACACTCCCACCAAGTATGGTGTCTCTAGCTCTTTTAGTAGCTGAGATCTGTTTGTTCATACAGACGGATATGACCAAATCGACTCGGCTATTGATGCTGATCAAAAATATATATACTTTGTATGGTCTGCCTTGCTTTCTTCTGCCTGTTACATACATTTTCAATGGGTAAATGGTATAAAAAGCCTGGTATAGAAAGCTTCAATCGAGCGCTCACGAAGGTAGGATACCATTTAGAAAATTTAGAAAGCTATTACAAATTCTAAATACTAACAAATACCACTCATAACATTTTTATAAATTCCGCACTATTGCATACTCGCTCTAAGACATGCATTCTTATTCACAGGCGATTATCTGTCAATTTTGTTTCGATAACCTAGAAAATTGTGTTTTCCATAACTTTCGAGTTTATTGTTCGATTTTGTAGTTATTTATAGTGTAGGTCAATATTAAAAGTTTTGCAACTGTTATGCTTTTCTTATAATTAAAAAAAGTTGTATAACGATGGTGGGCGTGGCATCCGAAAGCTGAAATTTCGTACTACGCATTGCCAACAGACCCTTCTTAGCAAAGTGCTCTTATTAAATTAAATTAAAGTTTGAAAAGATCAAGAATATAAATTCTTTGTAAGCTAGCGTTTCGATTAAAATTTCATTTTTGAAAAAAGAAATGATAATCATTTTCAAAATAAAGATAGTCATTGTCGCTGCGGAGCACTTCTCCATATACTTACTGAAAACGGGACATTGGTCTGGCCTTGCCACTGTCTTGTTGCCCTTTTCCTGTGTAAAGAATCAAGAAAGGAAAGCATTTAAAACATATCAACCAAAAATTAAAAATAGTATTATGAAAACAACAGACAAAGAGCAGTGCCAAAGAGGGGAAAGACTATAAAGAAACGTTACTTTCGTCGTACTCAAAGTCGTATAACCAATTTCATGGAAACTTTAAAATTCTATTGAAAACGTTGATCGCCTAAGACAAGTCTAGCTTGGCTTGAGTTAATAGTTATCTGATGATGTTTATCAAGCTTCAATTTAATAAACTCAAACTCAATAAT
Source organism: Zaprionus bogoriensis (assembly GCA_035046045.1). Classification (NCBI taxonomy): domain Eukaryota; kingdom Metazoa; phylum Arthropoda; class Insecta; order Diptera; family Drosophilidae; genus Zaprionus; species Zaprionus bogoriensis. The sequence continues at coordinate 722,585 of JAWNOI010000221.1, forward strand.
CAGTCTTGTACAGCTTTTTTTAAATCTAGCAATAAATATTACCGTCGGCGTATATATTCATTTATAATCTTCGATTCAATATCCAAAATATTTTTTTTATCATTTCGATTAAATGGATATTCTTGCGAATTTAACTGTATCTTTCGAATCGCTGAAGTTTTCATACAAAAAACTATCTAATTTTTCAAATTTGTTCGCAATTTCTTAAAAATAAATAATTTTTGTCAATTTTCTTTATGTTCGAGTTAAAACTGAAAAATAAAATTTGTTAACAAAGTTTTTGAATTCTATGCTCCGATGGGTTACGTCTTTTGCAAGGAACTGTATAGGTTGAGACCCTTATATTACTTTCTAAAAAGGTAAGATAAGGATGAATATTTGCCCACTTACCTCGCTTTCCGTTAAATCTATCAGACTTGATTTTTCCTCCACTAAAAGGTTCTCAGATGATATTTTCTCATCCTCGTGATCGCCTTCATCCTTGAATATCTTTACTTCATCGGTACTGCCCAAATCATCCCCAGATGATCCATGACGCGAATGTGTATGTGGCATGGTATAACGCTTCAGGATGTGGATACCAAAATTGTTTTCAAAGTCTCACGCTTATGTTAAATTTATAATTCACCATATGATATAATTTTATTTGGATATCATTGGACAAAACAAATTGACGATCCATTGCCGTATCGAACGTCGTACGCGCTCAATAAAGGCATTTAACAAATTCACACGCACGAGAAATCCGCCGACACAAAACTATTATTCTGAAAATTAAACAAAAAACGCATATCAAAAACAAATAATTAAAGGCAAAACCATTAAAAACCCCTTACAAACTGTAACCATAAAATTCTATTTACACGTTAACTTTTTTACCATTTACCCATTGTTGACATGCAGAAGGAGGCGTGGCAGACCATCAGCATCAACAGCCGGGTCGAATTCTTCATGCCCGTCTGTACGAAAACACAGATTTCAGCTATGACACGAGTTAGAGCCACCAAAATTGGTAGGAAAGTTCGTATATTCAATAGACATAAGAATTTTATTTCAAACTTTATGTGCCACGCCCGCCGCCTCCGGAAGTCATTTTTCGATTTATTACAAAAAAACTCAATTATAATAAGAGCTAAAAGCATCAAATTTTGGTAGGAGGGTTCCCTGCAACATTATGCAGAAGTCGGATTTTCCACTTGTGGACACTACGCTCACCGCACCATAAAGCTAATTTTTCGATATATAAGAAACCCCGAAAAACTAGAATCACAGAATTGGATAAGAAAGTCCCTGGTAACATTACGCAGATTGCAAATGTTCAAATGTCGGCGTGTGCATATAGCGCCAATACATGTGTATTTGACTGTGAAAATTTGCAATGAGTTGTTGTTTATTCGCTGACTAAAAGTATTTAATATTAAGAACCATTTTTTAACGTCCAAATTTTTGAGGGGCAATTGGAACAGTGGCGGAAAAGAAAACAGGGAAGCTGGACTCTGACTTTATCCAAATGTATGTAACAGGAAAAAGGAGGTGGGTTACACTATAAAAAGTATATATACTTATTTTGAATAAGCATCAATAGCCCAGTCAATTTGGGCATGTCCGTCCTTCTGTATAATCACACCTCACTGAAAATCGACATTTTCGATTTTAAGCTTTAATAAAAGGCAAAATATGACAACTAATTTTTTATTTGGCACACAAATATCTAATTATAATGTTGAAATTCGCTGCAAATTGCAGCTAGATCGTCAATGACGTTAATAGCCCGTTGTCAATGCTTGTGTTTCACTACATGTGTGAGATCAGCATGTGCGTATAGCATAAATACATGTGTGTTTAAATAAGACCAATGGTAACTTAATATCGTGAGCACTGAAATGTATATTTATTTACTTCCTAAATGTTATACCATTTACCCATTAAAATGGGTAAAAATTATATACAATATTAACTTTGTGAAAATGTATGTAAAAGGTAGAAGGAGACGTGGCAGACCATTCAAAGCATATATTCTTAATCATTAATTAAGAGCTGGAGACAAGAGCTAGAAAAGTGCGTGCGTTTATTTCCAACTTAGTGTGCCTCGCCCACCGCATCTGCAAATCAGCCAAAACGTTGTTCAATTTATTGCTAAAAAAGGAGTTATTACAAGAGCTACAAGCATTAAATACGATAGGAAGGTCTAATGTAGCATTACGCAGATCGAATTTTGGATTTTTAAGAAAAACAGAAAATGTAGAATCGATAAGACAATAGAACACAGAAGTTATAGGCGCTATAAGTTCCTATACAAAGTTATAGGCGCTAGAAGTTTTCAATACTAAGTTGGACCGACGTAGCATAGAGCCGGCATCAAATACAGTTTAATTTTTCCTCTCGACGTGTTCCTCTATCTGATTTAATGGATAGAGCTCTTGATCTCAAATCACTTGTTTCACGGTTCAAATTCTGCGCCTGCTTTTATTAATTTTTTTTCATACAAAACCATTTTTTTTATTTCATTAGGAAATCGAATGAAACACCTTTTTTTTATTTCATTAGGGAATTGAATGAATGCTTCAAATTGTCTACGTGCGCGCGGTATTTTCGCTAGTTGTTTTAGTTTTATTCGTCGCATCTGGTTATGCTATACCTTTTTGGAAAGCTCTTTTACGCGCTAACACGGGTTTCATTGAGTGTTGTTTCTTTCAGTCGTTCTTGAGTGAAAATACGGCAAATTTTACAGTACTACTAGAAGATGTAGAAGATGTGCCACGCTCCGGAAGGCCCGTCGTCGAAAATTGCGATAGAATCGCTGAATTGGTCGAAAGAGACCGGCCAGCCGTAGCATCGGTCAAGAGCTGGGCATGAGTCATCAAACCGTTATAAACTATTTGAAGAAGCGTCGAGTCACTAAGAAGACCGATGTATGGGTGCCACACGAATTGACGCAAAAAACATCTTTGACCGTATCAACGCATATGAATCGCTTCTGAATCGCAACGAAATCGACACGTTTTTGAAGCGTATGGTGACTGGCGATGAAAAGTGGGTCACTTACGTCAACGTAAGGCGCAAACAGTCGTGGTCGAAAAGCGGTGAAGCGGCCCAGACGGTGGCCAAGCCTGGATTGACGGCCAGAAAGGTTCTTCTGTGTGTCTGGTGAGAACGGCAGGGAATCATTAACTATGAGCTGCTCTCCTATGGCCAATCGCTCATTTGAACCTCTACTGCCAACAACTGAACCGCCTGAAGGTAGCACTAATGCAGTTGAGGCCATCTTTGATCAACAGAGGTCAAATTGTCTTCCATCTAGACAACGCTAGGCCACACACATCTTTGGTGACGCGCCAGAAGCTCCGGGAGCTCGGATGGAACTTTCTTTGGCATCCACCGTATAATGCAGATCTCGCACCAAGTGATTACCACCTGTTTCTCTCCATGGCCAACACGCTTGCTGGTCTGAAGTTGGCCACAAGAGAGTCCTGTAAAAATTGGCTCTCCCAGTTTAGGGAAGCAAGTTTCTATAAAAGCGAAATTATGAAGTTGACATATCGTTGGGAACGCGTCATCGAACAAAACGGCGCAAATTTAACTTGAATCGCATAATTGTAATTAATTTTATAAACAATTGAAAATTCAATAAAAAATACCGCAGGACTCTTTTGACAACCTAATATTAATCGAAACCAATTGAAACTCAACTCGCATAAATACGATTGAAAACTAAAAACTACTCAATGCTATTAAACTTAAAGTTTTTTATTAAATTTCCCAAATATAATTATCAACACAAAAATATTATTAAATATAAAATATATATAAAATATTAAAATATATATATAATAAGATAATATATATAAATAAAATATATATCCGAAAGAAGGAGCAAACATATCAAAATTTCCTGGTACCCGCTAGCGTAAACATTTCTTAGCAAACTGATGGGTAAATTCTGAGTAGAAAACACTGCTTGAGCGGATTGTGTGGTAGGTAGTCTTGCCTGTACTCACAGCAGGGAATACCGGTAACTATTAGTTCAAGGTAACAAGCAAACGTAGAACCAACAACAAAAAGAGCAATGGCAACAGGGCAAAACTGATGACAACGAGTTTCTTTCTACAGAACGTGATTGCAGGATATCAACAGGTAGACAGAAACGAAATGAAAATCAAAGCAAAGAGAAGAAAACGGGCGTGAAATCAGAATGTAAATAGAAAAACAAGCAAATAATGCCTTTATTAAATATCAATATAGGCAAAGCCCAGAAAATAATGTTATTTACTTTTATGTTTAACAATTACCTAACTTGAATTTTCCGTCGGCAAAACTAGTTTCTTTTCTTTTTAGAATTAATTTTTTGGCGGCAATAAAGAAAGAATTCGGCAATCATTCAACACAATCACTTTTTCGAAGATATATTGGTATTTTCTGAATTACCAATATTATATAATTATTCACTGCACTTTTGGCGCATTTACATTCTCACTCATTAATTAATTTATTTTATTTCAATTTTACTTTTACACTTTAGATCATAATTCTTCAGCAACTTTATTTACTACACGTACAGGCAACCACACACAAGCAATACACCAACTCACAAAGCACACGAATACGAATGACGATCCCGATCACCACACCACACACACCAACACACACGCACTCATGTGTGCGTTAATAGATACAACGTCTAAACGTGTGTATGTACGACTGTGCTTTGTATATTTAACATTTGTAAGTATGCATAAGTATACGTTTGAAATTATACATGTGGTGCATATACATCTTGGTAAAACATTAATTGAAAGAATCACTATCCACTTCTATATTTGCATTAATTAACACATTCACACTTCCACACATATATATATATATATATATATATATTATATTGAATATATATATATTTATACATATATACATATATATACCTAAATGTCCCTACAATACATTTTTGTTGTGCCTGCCAGCACCTGGTAAATTATTTCTCTTTAAATTTCAAAGTTACAACTATGTATTTCAGTATAATGTATTTTTCAGTGCGCTAAATAACATTTATAATTTTAAAACCGCCCGAACAACATAACACAACCGCCATCCTAACCACGCGCAACAAAAACTGAGCAAGTTAACAGAGCTCTGCTCTTTGTGGTAAATGAATTGAATGTTATTAAGAGTACAGTTTTACAAGCACTAGGAGCGCAGTTAACATGTCTTCCTCTACAAGAAACAGCTGAAGTATCGATAACCGGGTCAAAAATTAGTATTCCAAGCTGTTAATTGCAGCCCTGAAATTAAGTGTGGCCATATTTGACTCACAAGAACCTTAAGCCAAATTAAAAAAAACCTATCGACATTTTATCTAACATTTGTTTAAAGAAAACAAAATGTCTTATGTAATTAGAGAAAAAAAATTTAAAGTTACTTTTCGGATGGAATAAATTCACAATTCAAATTCTAAGATTGTAAACTGAAAATTAACTCAAAATCATGGCAAAAATATATATTTCTACTATTTTCGTTTTTAACATTTCATGTACTTGCATACCAGAAATTCTAAAGCTATTATTATTTACCGCACAACATGGTTAGGAAATTGACAACACTGATTTTATTTTCATACGAAAAGAATCATTTTTATTAACTTTAGTTCCAAACAGAAAATACTTTAATTTTAATTACAAGTAATTACTATTTCCAATATTTTATTTTGCACATTTATTGAGTCCTTTGTTTGTTTTCCGTCTAGAAATAAAAATACAATTAATGAATATTTATGTTCGTTCGTCAATATATTTACTATCAATGACAATTTGTCAGTTCTACTATCTAAAACAACCGTTTCACATGGTTCCTTCAAGGTTGAATGATTTTTCATCATTAATAGTTGTTTAATTATAATTAATTTAAACGACATCTTACCCTTTATATATAGATTGTCTCGACCCGACTGCATACATTTAACACCTAATGTAATGCAATATATTGTGCGTTTAATCAAAACTCGACACAATATCCATGTAATTCTGAAATTAAAAAAAAAAAAAACTTTTTCTCATTCGATTTGGTTACGATATCATGAAGATTAAGATTAATTTTATTCGGTTTTATTGAGGCGTGAAGGCAATTTGCTCGATGTGTTATTTCATACATTACACTTTAATAATCAGAAAAAAAATTCAATCATTCAAAACTTGGGTAGCTTTGGAAGACAAATATTAATATTTTCATTGATCTAATTACCACATTTGTAAAATAAAATCAAGGAAAAACTATTTTTATATCGGACCACCAACATAAATAACACCTAGTTACTAACAGCGTGACCGCGCCGAACCAATCGAAAAATACTTTTTTTCTAAGAAAAATATACTAAAATATACTATTTCGATTATTAGATTATTACCATAATAATTTTCTTTTAAAACGCCTAGAAATTTGAATATAATTTCGTATTAGAATTTTAGAATTTTTTTTTATCAATGATTATGAAGAACATAGGCCTTCCCGCTGGAGAAACGCACCGTTTCATGCTAGAGATCAGTAGCCGCGTGCTGCTTAAGTGACGCCAGCCTACTCAAAATGTCCGACTGACGCGCTTTGCAGTGCGCATCCATCTTATTTGCGCTCCTGCCCAGCCATTTTTCATTTTCTGGCATATTCTCCCACTCAGCTCTATATTTTTGCTTATTACTCATTCTTTTTACTCATTTATTACATATAATTCAATAAAAAGAAAGCGTCACATATGTTAAAGTGTGACAAATACCATATAATACCATAAAATCTCAGAAAAATGCTACTAAATACCTATATACCATTAAAATACTTTTGAGCAAAATCAGAGCTGATAAAATACCAAAAAGTATTTAAAATACCATAAACGGTCACGCTGGTTACTAAGGTACATCTAATCAGTAAGATATAAGCTTATAATAAAGTTAATAAATTTAATATTATGTTTAAAATGACTTACCGTAATGGCCAAATACTTGTATTAATTCGCACTACACCTTATTCTGCAATAAAAAAAGGTATTTTTTTTATTATGAAACATTTCAATATGGCCCTATAATAATATAAAATAGGATTATTCAGGAAGTTTACAGTTTTTCATCAAATAATTAACAGCGACGAAAAATAAGACATCATCATGCTTTTTAAGATTTAAATTTTATATAGAATTTATTAACATACATTTTATAAAATCATAATTATAATAAACGCACCTTTATTTAAAAATAAAATCAAAAGTAATTTTTGACTGCAGTTCTACTTTTAAATTGCATCACCCTGTAACAAGAGAAACAAGTAAAGCAAAATAATATTTAAAAAATTACATTAAATTATATTGCAAACAAATATCTCAGCAATTAGTATTTTGCGTTGGATTAGGAACAGTTCTCTTCATCGTTTCTCAAAGCGAGCTGGGTAAGTTTGTCATCACAGTATATATTTATACATATATATATATAAAACTCATGGGATCCTTTGCTGATAGTCCATAATTGATATTCCCTGAATTAAATTTGTTGATACCTGTAGAAAAATTAATTGAAGAGCAACTTATTTTATAATGGTTAAATTATTAGTGCGCTGTGTTTCACATAACTTATTCTACCTTTTAGATAACTAAAGTTTACCAAAATTTAGCCTATACTTATTTAAAATCATTTTTCAAATTAAAATATTTATTTGTTCACATAAAATCATCCCAACGCCTGAACGCTAAATAAATCGCGTGGGAATTTCTCTGAAATTCCTCATTGCAGTGAAAATGTATGGAACATGCAGAAGGAGGCGTGTCAGGCCCTACAAAGTATTTATATTGTTGATCTGCATCAAGAGCCGAGTCGATTTATTCATGTCTGTCTGTATAAACACACAGATCTCATCTTTTAATATAATAATACACATAATATGGTAATATACAATACACATAAGAAGTTTCTTTCAAACTTTATGTACCACGCCCACCGTCTCCACAAATCGATAAAGGCGTTTTTCGATTTGATGCAAATAATTCAATAAGAAATAAAAGCGTCAAATTTGTATGAAAAATTTCTTGCAACTTTATGCAGACGTTGGACTTTTGACTTTTGGGTCTCACGCCCACCGCCCCTTTAAACGAGTTTTTTAATTTGTAAGAACACTTGAAAATCTAGAAACACAGAATTTGGTAGTAAGGTCCCTGGAAACAATACACAGAATGACCAACAATATAAACTTAAATCCAATCGGACATTAAACACAAAAGTTATAGGCGCGAGAAGTTTCTTATAAAGCAGCAGAGGCCCGGCGTCGATGCTTACGCCGAATGCGCACGCACAGTCATCATGCAGTCGGCTTATGCCAAAAGCGTTGATACATGTCTATTTGATTGTGAAAATTTGCGATGCGTTGTTTATTCACTGACTAAAAGTAATTAATATTAAGAACTATTTTTTAACAGACAGAGGTAAATGGTATCTTACTGTCGAGTGCACTCGACTGTGGCTTTCTCTTGTTTTTATTCTAATTGTTGCACTTACCACATTCGTCATAAATCATAATCCCAGATATCTAAAATAGAAATACAAAATTATTTTAATATAGGACTAACAATTCGAATATCCACACCCTAACTAAGTTATTATCAGTTGAAATGGTGAAAAATGTCATCACGAAAAACTTCAAGAGTAGCAAATAAGATGGTCATCATAAAATTTAATTGTAGATTTAAACAAAATTTCAATCTTTCTAATTCTTATTCATATTACCTTCGACTTTGTTTTGGCGGCATATGCGACTGGTACCTATAAAAAAAATTAAAACGTAATTGATAGTTTCTTAAAATAAGGTTATTATTGAATTATATAATTTTATATAATTTTCAGTTTGTGGAACTTTCATTTATACAATTCAAAATGATGGGGAATCCGTAGATATTCATCATAATTCAATATTATCTATAAATTATTTAAAATCATATAAGCACCTTAATTTCAAATCCTCCGGATATCAGCGTACTAAAAAGAGGAGTCGCTAGTTTCTGCTGTTTTGCTTTAAAATCGCCCGTTTACTTTTATAAAGACATCTTTGAGAAGGAGAAATGCGATTGCCTCACCCTGTAAGCAGAGAAATTCAAAGCAAGCCCTATTAATACTTAAAAAATCAAAACATTAGATTATATTGAAAAATATATCAGCAACTATCATTTTGCGTTGGATTAGGAACAGTTCTCTTCATCGTTTTTCAAAGCGAGCTGGGTAAGTTTGTCATCACAGTATATATTTATACATATATATATATATATGAAACTCATACGAACCTTTGCTGATAGTCGATAATTGATATTCCCTGAATCAAATTATTTGATACCTGTAGAAAAATTAATTGAAGAGCAACTTATTTTATAATGGTTAAATTATTAGTGCGCAGTGTTTCACATTACTTATTCTACCTTTTAAGCTAACGAAACAGCCAAATAAAGTTTACCAAAATTTAACCTATACTTATTTAAAATCATTTTTCAAATTAAAATAGGCCCATTTCTTATTTGTTAACATAAAATCATCCTATCGCCTTAACGCTAACTAAATCGCTGGGGAATTTCTCTGAAAGCTATTGCTTTACTAATTGAAAATGGGTACAAACTTGTATATTGACTTTGTGAAAATGTATGTAATAGGCAGAAAGAGGCATGGGATACAAATCATAAATATTCTTCATCGGGATCAATAGCCGAGCCGAGTTTGTCATGTCCGTTTGTCTGTCCGTCTATATGGACACAGATTTCAACTATTATAAGAGATACACATACACCAAACTTGGTACGAGTTTTGTGTATATCATTCACCTCAAAAGTTGATTTCAAACTTCATGTGCTACGCCCCCGCCCCCGAAAATCGAAAGACGCAATTATAATATGAGCTAAAAGCATATAACTTGCTGGGGTCGTACCTTGCAACATTATGCAGAAGTTGTATTTTCAACTTTTGGATGGGGGCGGTGAGCCCCCAGAAATCGATTTTAAAAACTAATAAATCGAATTGAGGAAGAGTATAAAGGTTTCAAAACTTTCGTCATTTTGGTAGCTGTCAACAACAATTAACTACCCTATAAATTTCAACTTGATCGGACAATAAATACAGGATATATATATATATCGCCAGAAATTTCCCCATATAAACAGCTGCAGAGGGGCGGAGTCGTTGCTTGCGCCGACTGCGAATTCACAGTGTGCAGTCGACGTGAGCGTGTAGCGTCAATAAATGTTGTTAGCTCGCCTAATAAAAGTATTTAATACTAGGAATTATTTTTTAACGGTCAAAGTTAAATGGTCTCTTACTATCGAACTCGACTGTGGCTTTCTCTTGTTTTTATTCTAATTGTTGCACTTACCACATTCGTCATAAATCATAATCCCGGATATCTAAAATAGAAATACAAAATTATTTTAATATAGGACTAACAATTCGAATATCCACACCCTAACTAAGTTATTATCAGTTGAAATGGTGAAAAATGTCATCACGAAAAACTTCAAGAGTAGCAAATAAGATGGTCATCATAAAATTTAATTGTAGATTTAAACAAAATCTCAATCTTTCTAATTCTTATTCATATTACCTTCGACTTTGTTTTGGCGGCATATGCGACTGGTACCTATAAAAAAAATTAAAACGTAATTGATAGTTTCTTAAAATAAGGTTATTATTGAATTATATAATTTTATATAATTTTCAGTTTGTGGAACTTTCATTTATACAATTCAAAATGATGGGGAATCCGTAGATATTCATCATAATTCAATATTATCTATAAATTATTTAAAATCATATAAGCACCTTAATTTCAAATCCTCCGGATATCAGCGTACTAAAAAGAGGAGTCGCTAGTTTCTGCTGTTTTGCTTTAAAATCGCCCGTTTACTTTTATAAAGACATCTTTGAGAAGGAGAAATGCGATTGCCTCACCCTGTAAGCAGAGAAATTCAAAGCAAGCCCTATTAATACTTAAAAAATCAAAACATTAGATTATATTGAAAAATATATCAGCAACTATCATTTTGCGTTGGATTAGGAACAGTTCTCTTCATCGTTTTTCAAAGCGAGCTGGGTAAGTTTGTCATCACAGTATATATTTATACATATATATATATATATGAAACTCATACGAACCTTTGCTGATAGTCGATAATTGATATTCCCTGAATCAAATTATTTGATACCTGTAGAAAAATTAATTGAAGAGCAACTTATTTTATAATGGTTAAATTATTAGTGCGCAGTGTTTCACATTACTTATTCTACCTTTTAAGCTAACGAAACAGCCAAATAAAGTTTACCAAAATTTAACCTATACTTATTTAAAATCATTTTTCAAATTAAAATAGGCCCATTTCTTATTTGTTAACATAAAATCATCCTATCGCCTTAACGCTAACTAAATCGCTGGGGAATTTCTCTGAAAGCTATTGCTTTACTAATTGAAAATGGGTACAAACTTGTATATTGACTTTGTGAAAATGTATGTAATAGGCAGAAAGAGGCATGGGATACAAATCATAAATATTCTTCATCGGGATCAATAGCCGAGCCGAGTTTGTCATGTCCGTTTGTCTGTCCGTCTATATGGACACAGATTTCAACTATTATAAGAGATACACATACACCAAACTTGGTACGAGTTTTGTGTATATCATTCACCTCAAAAGTTGATTTCAAACTTCATGTGCTACGCCCCCGCCCCCGAAAATCGAAAGACGCAATTATAATATGAGCTAAAAGCATATAACTTGCTGGGGTCGTACCTTGCAACATTATGCAGAAGTTGTATTTTCAACTTTTGGATGGGGGCGGTGAGCCCCCAGAAATCGATTTTAAAAACTAATAAATCGAATTGAGGAAGAGTATAAAGGTTTCAAAACTTTCGTCATTTTGGTAGCTGTCAACAACAATTAACTACCCTATAAATTTCAACTTGATCGGACAATAAATACAGAATATATATATATCGCCAGAAATTTCCCCATATAAACAGCTGCAGAGGGGCGGAGTCGTTGCTTGCGCCGACTGCGAATTCACAGTGTGCAGTCGACGTGAGCGTGTAGCGTCAATAAATGTTGTTAGCTCGCCTAATAAAAGTATTTAATACTAGGAATTATTTTTTAACGGTCAAAGTTAAATGGTCTCTTACTATCGAACTCGACTGTGGCTTTCTCTTGTTTTTATTCTAATTGTTGCACTTACCACATTCGTCATAAATCATAATCCCGGATATCTAAAATAGAAATACAAAATTATTTTAATATAGGACTAACAATTCGAATATCCACACCCTAACTAAGTTATTATCAGTTGAAATGGTGAAAAATGTCATCACGAAAAACTTCAAGAGTAGCAAATAAGATGGTCATCATAAAATTTAATTGTAGATTTAAACAAAATCTCAATCTTTCTAATTCTTATTCATATTACCTTCGACTTTGTTTTGGCGGCATATGCGACTGGTACCTATAAAAAAAATTAAAACGTAATTGATAGTTTCTTAAAATAAGGTTATTATTGAATTATATAATTTTATATAATTTTCAGTTTGTGGAACTTTCATTTATACAATTCAAAATGATGGGGAATCCGTAGATATTCATCATAATTCAATATTATCTATAAATTATTTAAAATCATATAAGCACCTTAATTTCAAATCCTCCGGATATCAGCGTACTAAAAAGAGGAGTCGCTAGTTTCTGCTGTTTTGCTTTAAAATCGCCCGTTTACTTTTATAAAGACATCTTTGAGAAGGAGAAATGCGATTGCCTCACCCTGTAAGCAGAGAAATTCAAAGCAAGCCCTATTAATACTTAAAAAATCAAAACATTAGATTATATTGAAAAATATATCAGCAACTATCATTTTGCGTTGGATTAGGAACAGTTCTCTTCATCGTTTCTCAAAGCGAGCTGGGTAAGTTTGTCATCACAGTATACATTTATATATATATATATATATATATATGAAACTCATACGAACCTTTGCTGATAGTCCATAATTGATATTCCCTGAATTGAGTTTGTAGATACCTGTAAAAAAAACTAACTGAAGAGCAATTAATCTTATGATTAGTTATTAGTGCGCAGTGGATTACATAACTTATTCTATCTTTTAATCTAACGATATAGCTAACTAAAGTTTACCAAAATATAACCTATACTTATTTAAAATCATCTTTCAAATTAAAATAGACCCATTCCTTATTTGTTCACGTGAAATCATCCCATCTCCTGAACGCTAACTAAATCGCATGGAAATTTCTCTGAAATTCCTCATTGCAGCTAAACTGATTGAAATAAAAATGGGTAAAAAAAATGGTATATTGCCGTTGTGAAAATGTATGGAACAGGCAGGAGGCGTGTCAGGCCATACAATATATACTTTGTAAATATTGTTGATCTGCATCAAGAGCCGAGTCGATTTGGTCATGTCTGTCTGTATAAACACAGATCTCAAGAAGAAAATCTAGAAACACTGAATTTGCTAGTAAGGTCCTTGCTAACATTACACTGAATGACCAACAATATAAATTTAAATCCAATCGGACAATAAACACAAAAGTTATAGGCGCGAGAAGTTTCTTATAAAGCAGCAGAGGCCCGGCGTCAATGCTTACGCCGAATGCGCACGCACAGTCATCATGCAGTCGGCGTATGCCAAAGCGTTGATACATGTCTATTTGACCGTGAAAATTTGCGATGCGTTGTTTATTCACTGACTAAAATTAATTAATATTAAGAACTATTTTTTAAGACAGAAGTAAATGGTATCTTACTGTCGAGTGTACTCGACTGTAGCTTTCTCTTGTTTTTATTCTAATTGTTGCACTTACCACATTCGTCATCATATCCGCGCATATCTAAAATATAAGCAAAACATTTTAATATAGGGCTAAAAGTTTGAATATGGGCACCCTTATTGAGTTTATCTCAGTTGTGATTGTGAAAAACGTCATCACGAAAAACTTCAATAATAGCAAATAAAATGGTCATCATGAAATTTAATTGTAGAAATAGACTTTCATATATTCTAAGAATCCAAGTTTTCCACAAGTACCTTCGATTTTTTTAGATGGCACATGATGTCCAAATCTGTAAAAACAAAATATTGTGCTCGGCTTATTACGTTTTCATAGTGTAAATTTTCATAAAAACTTACCATGAGTTCAAGGGTTTATTTTAAAAATAACTGAAATAAAATAACCTAAAATTATTTTACCTCAAATCAAAACAAAAAGAAATACCCTGTACGGTCCCAAAAAAAAATTAACTTTCTTGTTTGTTTTTTATCCGTTTCTTATATTTTCGAAATCCATTATTTTAGGAAAAAATCTAGGACTCGGAATCTTTTATTGATTTTATTAAACGGCTTCTTGCACAGGCGGCTCATAGCCCTCGGGACGATCGATTACAGCACCTTCGGCAGAAACAACAGTCTCGGTGGTCTTGCCACCACCATCGCCGTGCAGCTCCAGCAATTTGGATACATCGAAGCGGGGCTTCTTGAGCACCTTGACCTTGCGAATGTAGACATCATGCAGTGGATAGATTCGCTGGCAGCTCTTCTCAATGTCCTTGGCAATAGAGTCCAGAGCCAGCTTGTTAACGAGCTGCTTCAGATCGGCGCCGCTCACCTCATTCGTTATGATGTCAGTCATGCGAGCGCGAATCTTACGCACCTGCGACTGTTGAGCATAGCAAGTCTTGCGCTGCGACTGCTGATCTTTCGATGTGAAGCCAATGCAGAACACTCGCAAAAGATAACCATCGACGGTCTTAGCCTCAACAATGGCCTCGATGAGGGTCTGCCATTTCTTTACCATTGATCTGTGCAGGCAGAGAAACAATCAATTAGGCGACCAAACTATCTTAGTCATGGATAAACTGGACACCATTACAATAAAAACAAGATTAGAGAGGCTATAAAAAGAGCACTTCACTGGTACATACAATTTACACAGATTGCAAGTTACTTTAATTTATTTTATTGGGTGTTCTAATTAAACGGGAATTTTGCAAGCTCTTGCAGAAAAAAGGTGAATTCGTCGTCTCGAGTGCTTCGAAAGAACTTAAAATGTTGGCATTATTATAATAATATACACTTTGTTGTTTTCTTGAAAAGTTCGGCAAAAACGTAGAGAACGAAACGCAATGCTTAACACCAGCATTAAATCCGGCAAATCTTAATATAGAGAATGGCTAACTTAAAAAACTTGGGTTTGAGGAAGACACGCTTTAAATTGCAATTCATGGGAAACAAGGGAACAACTGCATAAAAAATGCGTTAAAGTCAATTTGGGTGGAGGAATAGTAAAATGATTGATAACTTGGGACATGCGTTTAAATCTGAATCTCATCAGCCTACCTGTACTTGTCCGTAGTCAAATCCATACCATGAAAATTGCACAGCACATTGCGGTCCTGCACATCTTCGGCAATGAGCCGGAATTTGCGGAACGAGCGCTCAGGATCGATGTCCTTCTGCAAATCGGCCAAAGATACCTCAAAAACCCGACCCTTCAGATAGTCGGAGGCAATGCGCTGCCCCTGTGTGCGGTTAACGAGGGTTTTGCCGATTTGACGGGTTTGGAACATGTTCGGTGCCTTAACATCGTACCAATCCTTTCGTGAGAAGGGATCCACTACCTTCTTCTTACCACCTTTTTTGCCGCCTTTGGAGAGACCCTTATTTTTGCCAACCGCCATGGTAAACGTTTGAACCGGAAAAGGTGGAACCACGTTGACGAAACTGTCAAAACCGTATGACGTTGTGTAGTGCTGTAAAATTTTTTAAGAAAATCTAAGGCTGATCTACACTGCTTTTATAAATATCCGACCTGATTTTAAATCTTAGTATACAAAAATCTACAGTTTGGAAAATTTTCAGACTAAAGCTTGCGCTGAGAAATAATTGCAGGTCGGATACTTTCGGACAGACCTCGTATGTATAGGTATATTTCATTGATAAAAATAAAAAAATAAAATAAATATATAAATAAAAAATAAAAATATTCTGCCAGTTTTGATTAAATTAATATCCAATAGAAGCAATTATTATTATTATATTATTTCACCAAAATGTCAACTATGTAGTTTTATTTAAATATATTTAAATGGTTGTTTCCACGAAAATTATTATTTTCACTATTTTTATTTATCTTGTTATACCGATTATAGAAAGATTTTTTCATACTTGACTCGTTATACATTTGTGATACAAACATGTACGTTACTTCAATTGCAAATAAATAATTGAATTTAAAGAAAGTAAATATATAATAAATATAATTATATATATATATATATATTCAATTGCAAATAAATAAATTGAATTTAAAGAAAGTAAGTATATATATATATATTATATATATATATATATATATATATATATATATATATATATATATATATATATATATATATATATATTATATTAACAAGAAGGAAATTAAGGTTTTGTTATGGTTTTTATATCATAAATTAATTATCAATACCTTTCGATTAGTTGTGTTGTCAGATAATTTTATAAATACTAAGCCGATAGGTTTTTGTTAGCTGAAAAATCGATCAATACAATATCTGGTCACATTT
This sequence comes from Zaprionus bogoriensis, assembly GCA_035046045.1. Lineage (NCBI taxonomy): Eukaryota > Metazoa > Arthropoda > Insecta > Diptera > Drosophilidae > Zaprionus > Zaprionus bogoriensis. Next base: position 739,200 of record JAWNOI010000221.1, read on the forward strand.
AGTAATTTATTGCATCCACTTGGTTCTTCTTCGTTCCCATTAAATTGTTTTTACAATAAAAAAAAACTTTGTAATTATTTGCCAACAAAATATTTTCTAAATCAACCATATTATGAGAATTTCCGCTCGTACTGGCTGTCCCATCGTTTGCACATAAGCATAATTGCATACAAATTGTATACGAAAAAGGCGGTTTAGTTCAATAATTGGAATGGATCTTGATTTGTCCAGTGTTCGTCAGTGCATGAGTTGACTTTTGAGTTTTGAAGACAATATAAACACATATTATGTGCAAACGTATTGAGAAAGAGCCGAATAACCCAGGTATTCTATTTTGAATTGCGCTCTGTTCAGTACGCCGCACGCAAAAAAAAAAAAAAAAACAAAAAAGAAACATTTTATTGTAAACAAACAAAACAACATAACTTGCAATGTACAAAATCTGAAAACTATATATAAAAAGTATGGACCCCTCCAGTAACTTTGGGTACGAGCATTTTGGCATATGTGTTCAAAACGATGACGATCAATCCTATAAAGCCCGTCTATATCGGAGCGTAAACGATGGTGAGTTAGTTAGTTAGTTATATATATATATATATATATATATATATATTATTTTTGATATTGTAGTGTTCTTATAATACAAGTATATAATAATAATCTATGGATTATAGACTACATGGATAAAAGCATAAAATAAACTTGGAAGGCTCCCTGCAACATTATGCAGAAGTTTGATTTTATTTTGTCACGCTCACCGCCCCTATAAAACGAATTTTTTTAATTATATAAATACTAAAAAGCTAAAAACACCAAATTTGGTAGTAAGGTTACTGGTAACATTACACAGAATGCGAATTTTCAACTTTTGGGTGCCACGCCCACTGCTCGGACAATAAACAGAGAAGTTATAGGCGCGAGAAGTTTCCCATTCAGCAGCAGAGGTCCGGCGTCAGTCGTACAGTCAGTGTGCAGTCGGCGTGTTGCAATAGCGTCAATACATGTGTGTTTGACTTTGAAAAAAAGCGATACGTTGTTGTTAGTTCGCCGAATAAAAGTAATTAGTATTAAGAATTATTTTTTAACAGCCAAAGGTAAATGGTATCTTACTGCGAGTGCACTCGACTGAAGCATCAAAACGATCAAATAACTCACAATAATATTTTCCTGTTTGTTTTTTCATGCTCCAAATAATCGATTTGAATTATGCCGCGTGTATTCCAAAAAACAATTTTCATAACTTTTCCAGCCGATTGTTGCGTTCATGGAAGCTTTGGTGCACTTTCGCTTTTGAGAATCCACTGATTTGCTTGTTTTGACGTCTTCGGTGTATAGTGATGTATTCAAGATTCATCAACCGTTATGAATTCAATTTTCAATTCAATTTTATTACGCTAAATCATGTCCAAATCAGCCTTTGAAATAAAGATAATTTCGGGCCACTTTCTTAAGCCTTTTTTTTTTAAAAAATGTTCAATTAGAGCACGAAATTTCCATTTTATTCACTTTCAACTCATGTATATTTAAAAAAAAAATAAGTATTCGATTCTTGTGGCGCCTTCTCTATGTCAGCCTAGTAGACTATCCAGATTCTAATATCTGGTAACCGCTGAAACCGGAGAAACAAGTTCACAGTATTGCTTTTATCCATTTCTAAGCATGTTTGTGTGTGTATTTCCGTTTATCGATTAAGTTGAAAATTAAGAATGTCAATCCATTCAGGTAGCACACAATGTACCAGGTGAAACCATATGAAACTGAGTTTTTTTTTTAAACTTTGGAGATTTATTTAAAAAAAAATGGTGACAATTTCAATCTTCAAAGTATGCCCCTTCAGAAGCCACACATTTTGCCCATCTTTCGGGCAGTTTATGAATTCCTCGCCAGAAGAATTCCTTTTCCTTGGACCTAAACCAGTCTTCTAGCCAATCCTTAAGGTCTTCATAGGATTCGGACCGCTGGTTGGCTTATCCGTGTCCCAAACTGGCGAACAAATGGTAATCTGATGGAGCTAAGTTAGGTGAATAAGCCGCATGGGGTGTGGACTCCCAGCCAAACGTGGCTACCAATTCCTTGGTGCCTTTTGGCCGGTGTGATGGCGTGTTGTTCTCCAGAAGAATTGTTTTGTGCTGCCTTTTTGCGTATTCTGGGCGTTTTTGTAGGATTCAATTCTTCCTATTGTTGCTGGTAGCGTTCGCCCTTAACGGTTTCACCCGGTTTTAGGAGCTCATACCAAACGATTCCGGCCTGATCCCAGAAAACTCACAGCATGGCTTTGCGGCCGAAACGGTTTGACCGAGATTGGGATTGGGCCGGCTGGCCTGGGCTAACGTAGGATTTTCGTTTGGGGTTTTGAAAATAGATCCTCTTTTCATCCCCAGTGACAATGCAATGCAAAAACGACTTCCTTTTGTACCGTTTCAAAAGAGTTTCGCAAGTGGTTTTTCTGTTCTCTTGTTGGCGTTCATTGAGATCGGTCGGAACCCATCTGCCGACCTTTAATATTTTTCCCATGGCTTTCAGGCGTCTTCCAACGGTGCTCTGGCCAACATTCAATTGTGCTGCTAGTTGTTTTTGGGTTTGGCCATCGTCCTGATCAAGCAACGCCTGCAATTCATTGTCCTGAAACTTTTTTGGTGGTCTTCCACGCTCTTCATTCTCAACTCCAAACTCACCGCTCCGCAATTTTTTAAACAAGGCTTGGCAACTTTTAATGCTTAGGGCATGCACACCGTAAGCTTCCACAAGCATTTTTTGGGCTTCCACAGCAGTTTTTTTTTTAAAGAAAGCAGAAAAGCAATGATGTCTGCGGTGGTTTGTGGGTATAAAACTCGACACTTTCAATATTAGAAAAAAATTGCTATTGGAAAAAAAACTTGCAAATAACATTTAAGCAGTGTTGCCAGATGGCAAAAGATGCTAAAAAATGTTTACCAAACATTTATCGATCACGTTTGTAATCGATAATTAACAATAAAGTAAAACGCAGTTTCATATGGTTAGACCTGGTATTAGACATATTCTATTACGGCAATAACAATTTTGTTTGAATGATAATTGAACAGTTTCTGTTAGTATTTTTGCCAATTTTCATAATTTAGAGGACGTCTGATACCAAAGATATTAAAACATACCAATTTAAGCCAAATTCACCCAAGATATTTCACCATGGCAGAGATATCCTTTTAAACAACCCTACTTGCTATTTGTAAACAGCATGTAACTGGTAATATGTGTTTCATTTTAAAGATAGTTCTTGATGCGAATTCCTGGGCTGTCGGATTTGTTATGTGCAAACTGTTTGGGCTTACCCAGTGCTAGCCTTGTAAAGGCCCACTTTGCTGCATATAGCTTGACCAGAGCTCGTTTCTGTTGGCGTGCTTTGCCATTTTACAACTTTATTAAGCCTTTTTAAACATTTGAACATACATTTTTCACTTTTAAATTATTTATAACAATTTAATGTACTTTAAAGGTATTTCTTTTCATGCGTCATTTAAAAAAAATTGTGGCGGTGGTGATATTATTTTTTTGGTAGTTTTTTTCGGCACTGCTTATTCGGATACGCACTTTTTATCCTAAACTCACTAAAATGAAATTCAATGTTAGAAATTAATCCCATATATATTTTTTTAATATAAAAACCTGTTAAGCGTTTCTAAACGGGCTAAATTTGGCAGGGTCATCCAGAAAATCAAATAATGAGTGTCGGGAATTAATTAATTTGCATTTTTTTTTATCAATTTTAGGTGATAGCCATAGTGAATTGCGTTTCAAGTCTTTGATTCCAAATGAAGAAGAACATAATCATCAGAGCTTACGATACGATTCCAAAACCCTATTAAAGAAAACTAAAAAGATGTATGTATGATTTGTACATTTAAGATTTGAATTCTTGATTAATTGATTTAATTTTGTAGGCATGGAAGGAAAATTTATAGTTCTGAAGATGCAGAAGTGACGGGCTTAAAGATAGATCAGCGAAAGTCTCGGCGTTGGGAGCAAAAACTGGTACAAATTAAGACAATGGAGGGCGAGTTTAGCGTTACAATGTGGGCATCAGGCACATCAGACGACGAGTTTTCAAACTCGGATCAAAACACCGAGGAGTTAGATTACTTACCAGAGAACGAAATTGATAATGCGTGCGATGCTAAATTTCCTGAAGCCGTACAAGCAATAAGCAATAATCTGCTGGCGTCACAAAAAGTTGATTCCTCAGTATTAGAGCAGCAACAGCAAAATCAACTGTTTTTGCATCAGCAGCAGGAGCAGTACATGCAGCAAATGACGCTACCGTTAAATCAGAAAAATAGCTCAACAGACTGTCAGCTGGCCAAGGACCATACAAAATTGCATGGAAATGATCATGAATTCGATCCAACGACTGAGGTAGCTGCCATTGGAAATGTTCCGTTTTCTGAGGGTACGCCTATACATTTTTATATTATTTAATAAGTATCAATAATCGTGTCAATATATCTGTCCGTCTCTATGAGCACAGATCTCAACTACTGTAATAGTAATAATTGTGTGCCTCCGTCATTATCTGCGAAATAGATATTTTTTATTTCTTCCATCATAACAGCTTCGCGAATTTCTTAAAAAATATGAACGACAGTAATTAATTTTTTGTTGTGTGCATGTTTGTTAATATGTTTATGTCAAAATTTTTATAATACCTTATCGAAATTTTTTATTTTGAAAATAATTAATATAATTAGTTATATAGGAATATAATATAATTAATTATTATTAATTAATTATTATAATAGTTGGTATAATTTTCTTTTCATGAATATTTCGCGATTCAACTTTTTCGGCTAAAGGCTGCAACTTAATCAAAACCAACTTTTAGGTTCAATTTTTTTTTTTAATTTCCTTAACACAATGATCAATGGAAAATTATCATTCTCAAATATAAATATCGTATTTTTTATATTAAGTAAAGCAAAATATTCCATTAAACATATCACATTATGCAAAAAAAATAACATGTTAATATATTATCAACAATCCTAGTTTATATATGTTAAATATAGACTGGAGTCATTCATTTAGAGAAAGAACATGGTGGTAGTAGCTTTAGACATTTACTTGCTTAATATATATTAACAAATGAGTCAAATTTTCAGCTGCACCGCAGTTTGCAGACCAACTGGATTCATCAGATTATCAGCAATATATGAACGATAAGACGATTGGCTGTCCGCACAAGGGATGTCATAAGTACTTTCGCGATTCTTCCGCAATGCGCAAACACCTTCATACACACGGTCCTCGGGTGCATGTCTGTGCGGAGTGTGGCAAGGCCTTTGTGGAAAGCTCCAAGTTGAAGCGTCATCAATTGGTACACACAGGTGAAAAACCGTTTCAATGCACATTTGAAGGCTGTGGAAAACGTTTCTCCTTAGACTTCAACTTAAGGTTAGCGTTTTTTGTTTTTGTTTTTCAAATGGATAAATTTAATCAATGTGTTTGTTTTAGAACTCACGTTAGAATACACACGGGAGATAGGCCATTTGTTTGCCCCTTTGATGGATGCAACAAAAAGTTTGCACAGTCAACGAACCTGAAATCACATATATTAACGCATGCTAAAGCAAAGTAAGTAAAATGGATGAATCACTTCTGACCATCAGACCTGATGAGTGTTATATTTATTTAGACGTAACATAGCTGTTCCACGCCATTCCAACGAGCCACTTTCCCCTTGTTCCAACGGTGTAAGTTCGGACAACAATTTGATAAAAGTTGAATTGGGTGATACTCTCACAAATAGCCATGCCACCCCATTTGTCATGTACGCCGACTAAATAAGTAAATTTTAAGTAATTATATTGGAGTACGGAATTAATGCATATGCGTTTTAATATATAGCCTATATATAACTGTAAGCTATGCACAGAGACTTTTATTTTCTGTTTATAAGACTATGAATATTAAAAAGTGGCGAACATACCAAATGCAATTCTGTCTTATTTTTTCTTTTCCACTAAGCCCTTTTTCTGATACTCATCATAGATTATTTTTATATTTTTCTAAAATACCTATTTTGTAAAAGAACAAAATTTTCATATTTGATAATATTAAAATAATAGTATATATTATTGATCAGTCGTTCTTCCGTCTGTTAATTGCTCAATCTGTTGTGCCGGAAACTAGACTTAGATTTTTGGTAATATTTAAACTTAATGCAATAGGCGTGCTGGAAATATAAAGGAACGAAGCGATATCGGACATATACTATATATCGTATAACTGCCATTGAACGTATACGTCGATTTCAGTCGATGTGGTACATACCGAAATATATTATATTTTGATGGTTCTCCCTTATTTGTTCGAAAATGTATCAGTGCTTGAGAATATCTTGCGGGATAACGAAATGATATATAGACTCTCAGTTTTGATTTTTCTTAAAGATAACGCTATTTCCCATGAGTTATAGAAGCAAAATGGATAGAAAAGAATATATTATTTCTCTAACTTTGATCTTAAAAAAAATTATTTTTTTTTCTTACAAAGTTTAAATGAAGGTAATAGTTTCAGTCTTGACGCAAAACATGATTCGGAGAAAAGTTTTTACAATGTTATAAACAATACAATTTTTTTTTAATAATGAGAAAGAACCTTCCCTTTTTAATTTTGTGGAATAAAATAAAATGTTCATAAAATGTTGTAAACTAATGTCTAATATTTTGTATGAACGTCAATGAAACTGGATAGCTAATTATATTCTTATTCTCTATATTCTTATCGAAGGAGCAATCGGAGGTAGAATGTAATGGTATCAAAAAATAAATTTACACTTGCAATTTTTTGATTGCGCATTGTGACAAAAGGGCTGCTCCACTATGCTTCTAGAGCACTGTTGTTTCGGCCAAAATCAATCTGAAAAGCTGCATTCTTGGGGATCGGATGTTGTACTTTACTTATTGGCAACGGCGTTGTTTTACGCAACAAAAAGTCTATTTTAAAATAAACTTCAGTTAAATTATATGTGAAATATTGACATTATTCGAACTCTTATTCACCTCTTACATATCCTTGAGAACTATTTATTCTCTGGCCGAACATTTTCCTATTTGGTCGGAAGTAATTCTTGAGAACGTCAATTTTGAATGTTTCCGTCGATTCCATACTATTAAGCTGTGATAAATAAAAAAGAATTAAAATCATTTACTATACAAGATAATAATTAGGATATAATTCATCATTAAGTCTAGATTTGTGAACTTACATCACTATCTTCCAAGTTAATACTGGTTAATTTGCTAGCGTTTAGGCTATTTTCTAAAATTGTATTTTCTTCTTTACTCTTGGTTTTGAGTCTGTGAAACGCTGACTGCAGATTAGTAGGCGGAAACTTTAAGGTGTTGGCATCAGGTAGTCTCCACGTCTTCAGGTCGTCATTCCAAACAGAGTTTTCCATAATTTTTTCCGGATTCCTATAAGTGAATTATTTTTCTCAAAATGCTTAAATAAAACTTAATGCTATAGTCAATAAGAAAAATCATATATATATATATATATATATTCAATAGATATATATAAACTAATAATATAATAATATAACATATATATTGCATTTAAATTTTTTACCAATATCTTTTGTGTTTTTGTAGAATGGGTTGTGCTTTTTGTAAGAGAAGCTGATAAAATTTCAGTTGACGTTGTGTTTTTCGGATCTCGTCTAGATAGTCTTCCCGATCTAATTGAAACTCCGAGTTAAGATCATCCACCTCTCGTTCGAGCATTTTTATTTTTTGAGTACACATTTTTATGCGTTCGTTTTTAATGTATATTTCTTGTTGGATGCTTGCATAGTGATCTTTCAGCAAATCTCGATCTTCACTTTCCACCCTGCTCAGGGCATGAGCTATGGCACTAAGGTGGCGTTCAGCCTTTAATTTTCGCAATCTGTGATTCTCCCTTAGCTGCATATCATTAACCTTTTCACCTCCGATTAGAGCATGCTTGATTATATCAATTTTCTTTCGTGCTTGCAATTGAATGACCGCTGATTGAGTCAACTTTGTTTCGGCGGTCTCCTGATTAGATTTCGATAGATTATCCATAATTTCCTGTCGCAGTTTCTCCTTCTCTCCCTCTAATAAGAGCTTCTCCTGTTCTTGCTGCAACAGACCCTCCTGGTGCTGGCTCATATCGAGCATTCGCTTCAGTTCGATAATTTCTTGCTGATATTGTCGCAGCTGGGCATCTTTGGGATCTTCATTGATCATGGGCTTATTAGATATATTTTTTGCGCGATTTGCATATCGCAAAGTCGACAAAGTCTCGTCATAATTAGTGTCGGCCGGAGAGATGCATGATATCATAATTGTTTTTGTATTTCCGCCAAGTGAATCCTTTTGAGAATTAATAAAAAGGAACAATTTAGCTTTAATTATTAAATTTTGCTGAAAGATATATTTTTTTGATTAAATGTTTGCAACGCACAGAAGGAAACATCTCTAATCATATGTATTATTAGCATCAACTGCCCTGTTGATCTAGCCATATCCGTTGTTCTATTGATATGCCTTTTGAATGAGTTTGTCAGTTTTAAAGCTATTTTCATTCTTCATACTTTTGAATGAAGTAAATATACACATGTACATATTCCAGTTAGATTTCAAGATACCGTAACACGTTACATCTTTTTTAACAATGCTCCTATTATCCCATACGAATTTGATCAAAATTTCTCTCGATAACATAGTGATCTAGCTAATATCGTACAAAAAGAAGCAACGTTATGCAAGTTTCTTCGTAAGGTAATCCTTTTTTGGAATATTTAATATATATAAAATATAATTAATTTATAATACATTATGACAATAATTAATTAATTAATCGTCAATATGTTATCGCCTTCAAAGTAATTTTCCTGTGATTTAACGCCCTTTTGCCATAGGACTTTTTAGGCAACACATATTTTATAGGCGCTCTCCGGTATTGCCTGCAGCTTTCTCCACGAATTTACTTTGAAGGCTGCAAGTGACTCTAAACGGGTTCCATGTCACGGTAAATTAAGTTTTGGGAATAAGAAGTCATAAGGTGAATCCATAGTTGATCGATAGTAATCATCTAGCCTTTCGCCTTAATTTTGATTTCAGTTCTTTTTATACCATTTACCCATTGAAAATGTGTAAAAAATGGCAGACCATATAAAGTATATGTATATTCTTGATCAACATCAATAGCCGAGTCGATTCGGTCATGTCCGTGTGTCTGTTCGTCTGTATGAACGCACCAGACTAAGTAGGAGTGTGCATGTATTCAGTACACATAACGAGCTTATGTCAAACTTGATGTTGGTTGCCACTCTCACCGCCCCCAAAAATCGATTTGGTAAACCGGTAAACCAAAATACTACTGCGGGCTTAAGATGGAGGACTAGTTCTTTTTTTCTTGAGTTGGCAGGACTGTTGATGACATCTGGGGGTAAGTTCATGTCAATGACAGTATCAGTACTATATTTACGCTTGTGTTTACCAAACGATCAAGAGTGTATTCGTCGATTTTTGTAATGTCTGATTTAATTGAGCAGAGAAGTGCCATCAAATTTTGTTTGTGGAATTAAATTTCGTCTGCGGAAACGTTGAAGAAGTTGGGGAAGGCCTTTGGTGATTCTACCATGTCCCAGAAAAATGTTTATATACAAAGACTTCAAAGAGGGTCAGGAACGTGTTGTTGACTTGAAGCGCTCCAGACGACCATCGACGTCAACAGATGACCAACACGTCAATGAAGTGAAGGAATTAGTGCTCAAAAATCATTGGTTGACTATTAGAGACCTTACTAATATGATCGGAATATCAGAAGGATCTGTGAAAACCATTTTGAAAGACCGTTTGGGCCTACGAAAAGTCAAATCTCGTTTGGTGCCGAAAACGCTCAATTTCATGCAAAACTGACTATCAGGACAAGCTCATATGCATAATCTCGGGCGATGAGACTTGGATTTATGCTAACGACCCTAAAACAACAGACCAATCAAGCGAATATCGTGCTAAAGGTGAGGCCAGACCGAAAAGAGCATTTCAAAGTCGTTCAAAAATCAAGGTTATGATGACAGTTTTTCTCGATTTTCGTGGTGTGGTGCACTATGACTTCTTTCCACCTGACCAAACTGTTAATAAAGAATATTATTTGAGCGTTATGCGTCGTTTGCGTGAAGCAATTCGTCGAAAAAGACCAGAATTATGGACCAACAACTCTTGGTTATCGCATCACGATAATACACCGTCGCACAGTGCACTCGTTCTTCGTGACCATGTCGCCAAGAATGCGACGCATATTGTTCCGCAACCACCGTATTCTCCTGATTTGGCTCCGTGTGACTTCTGGCTATTCCCAAAACTCAAGAGACCACTCCTGGGAACGCGTTTCGAGTCGATTGAAGAGATAAAAGCGGTAGGAGGGCGCTCAGGGCTATACCGGAAAGGGACTATTTGGCCAGTTTCGAGGATTTGAAAAAACGTTGGCATAAGTGTATTTTATCAGGAGGGGATTACTTTACAATGCGTTGTTATTAGTTCGTCGAATAAAAGTAATTAATATTAAGAATTTTTTTTAACAGCCAAAGGTAAATTGTATTTTACTGTCGAGTGCACTCGACAGGCATTCGGCTGTAGCTTTCTTCACTTGTTTCATTCTCCATTCTGATGATTGTTAAATTGTTTGCATGTCGTACTTGTACATCACCAGTTATGATGTGATTCATGATTTTCGGAATACGCACGATCAAGTATTGAACAAATTCTGGTATAAGGCGTGCAACAACGCGTTTCATGCCCAAATTTTCCACCAAAATCAAACGAACGCGAGAGATATTCAGGTACTATGGTGCCTCTATAACACTTAAATGACGTACGACTGGTTTATTTATTTTTGACGATTATTTTAACTTACAATATTAGTCAAAATCATTCTGAAACTGTTAATACTATTCCTTACTAGAAACATCTTATCAGTTTCAACCATCAACAAAGATCAAAAAAGGAAAAATTATATTTTATTCGTATTTAGTATCGAAATACGCTCCCAGCCAATGGCTGGAGCTATTGCTCCCGACTTTTTATACCATTTACCCATTGAAAATGGGTAAAAAATGATATATTAACTTTGTGCAAATGTATGTAACAGGCAGAAGGAGGCGTGGCAGACCCTACAAAGTATATATATTCTTGATCAGCATCAATAGCCGAGTCGATTTGGTCATGTCCGTCTGTCTGTCCGTCTGTATGAACACACAGATCTCAGCTATTAAAAGAGCTAGAGGCACCAGACTTGGTGGGAGTGTATTCAATACACACAAGAAGTTTATTTCAAACTTGATGTGCCACGCCCACCGCCTCCGCAAATCGATAAATGCGTATTTCGATTTTTTCCAAATAATTCAATAACGAAAAGAGATAAACGCACCAAATTTGGTAGGAGGGTGTCTTGCAACATTATGCAGAAGTTGGATTTTAGACTTTTGGATGCCACGCCCACCGCCTCTAAAAAACACATTTTTATAGTTTAAAAGAACACTAGAAAAGCTAGAAGCACCAAATTTGGAAGTAAGGTGCCTGGTAACATTACGGAGAATGCGGAATTTCAACTTTTGGATGCCACGCCTACCGCCCCCAAAAATCGATTTTGTAAATCGGTAAATCAAATTATAGGAAAAGTAGAAAAGTTTCCGAAATTATTTAGGTGTTATTGTAGATAATAATAATATCTACCAACCCTATAAATTTAAATCCGATCGGACAATAAACACAGAAGTTATAGGCACGAGAAGTTTCGCTCACAGCAGTAGAGGCCCGACGCCGACGCCGACTGCGCACGCACAGTCGTCGTGTAGTCAGTGTGCAGTCGGCATGTGCCATTAGCGTCAATGCATGTGAATTTGTCCTCGAAAATATGCGATGCGTTGTTATTCGCCGAATAATATTAAGAATTAGTTTTTAACAGCGAAAGGTAAATGGTATCTTACTGTCGAGTGCACTCGACTGTAGCTTTCTTCACTTGTTTAATCATACGCCGCCGACGCCGATTCTTTTTTACCCTTACGCCGCCGCCAAAGCCATCGGCACTAAGCTTTATTCTATAACCCTATCCTATATGCAAAGTTCAAAAAGGGCAAATTTTAAATTTCGCAACGTATTTTTGATTATCGATTTATTTGTTTTGTTATGTTGGCAACTCTTCCCGGATATCTGCTCAAACTTTTAAGTGTATAATTTTCTGTTTGGTTGTGAGAGGAGGTTGTACGTGTATTGCGTGCTTGTCAATTTTTCCTTTTATTCGATATTTGCTAATCTGGGCCGATTGTGCTTTGGTTTCGACATGATTACCATATATCCGTGATTTGTAAAACGTACACAAAATTAGATGCTAGACCCAAATGATCCATATTTCTCGATATTAAAAATGATTGGATAAGCAAAAAAATAATAAATAATTTCTTAAGCAGTGGTATTTAGTATATAGAGTTTTAATAGTTTTCCGAATTAGATAAATTGTATCCTACCGTTATTCGCGGTTACTTTACTTGTTTAAACTGGAATTAGGTTGAATTGATATTTTAACAAATTACTATTTCAAATTTATTTTGTCAAAAGGTGTCGGAGTTGTTCGGTGTTTTGATTTTTTTTTTATAAAAAAGTGAAATTTGTGAAGTTTAGGGAGACGATGCTGTATCAGTTCGTGTAGCACAGCAATGGTTCGCTCGCTTTAGTTCTAGAAATTGTGATGTGAAAGATGCACCTCGCCCTGGTCTACCTATCATTGTAAAAGTTTATGAAATTATGGAAAAGATTGATCAGGACCATCACATAAGCAGCCACGACATCGCCAAGGAACTAAACATTCATCATCAGACTGTTTTGATCCATTTAAAAAACGCTGCCACAAAAAGAAGCTCCATGTTTCGGTGCCACATGAATTGTCTTTGTAAAATGCAATTAATGACCGAATTAACATTCTCTGGTAAAACGATATGAAATCGAACCATTTCTGAAGAAAATGAGAACAGGAGACAAATAGTGGGTCAAAAATGGCAATAATGTGAAAGAAAATTCGATCATGGTGAAGGATGGGGAAGCTCAACGAACGGTCGCAAATTCAGGACTGACGCCAAGAAAGGTTATGCTAAGTGCTTGGTGGAATTGAAAAGAAATCATTCACAATGAGCTACTCCAGCTCGGTTGAACGAATGCTTATTCACTTCTGAACAACTGATAAGACTAGAGCAAGCACTAGAAAGAAAACAATCAGAAAGGGCTACGTCTTTCATTAGAATAACGTTAGACTCGGTAAAAAGATACCTTGCACCATCGGACTACCATTTGTTGCGGTCAATGCAGAAGTCCCTTAATGAAGTAAAATTACATCAAGAGAAGCCTGTGAGAATAACTTGTCGCAGTTTTTCGACGGAAAACCAGAAAAGCTTTACACTGATGAAAAATGTCTTTAGCGGAAAAATGGCAAAAGGTGGTTGACCAAAATGGAAAATATTAAGTTCAATACAGTTCAATAAGCATATAAAAAAATGTGTTGAGTTTTATATTATACTAGCAAACCCGGCGAACTCCGTTTCGCCACCAGATGGCTATATTTCTCCCAGTCCCTCCCCCAGTCGCTCTCCCCAGTCCCTCTCCCAATTCTTTTCCCAGTCGCTCTCCCAGTCCCTCTCCCAATCCTCCCAGTCGCTCTCCCAGCCCCTTTCCCAGTCCTTCTCCCAGTTGCTCTCCCAATCCTTCTCCCTCTCCCAGTCCCTCTTCGAATTCTTTTCCCAGTCCCTCTCCGAATTCTTTTCCCAGTCGCACTCCCAGTCCATCTCCCAGTCGCTCTCAAAGTTCTTCTCCCAGTCCCTCTCCCAATCCTCCCAGTCGCTCTCCCAGTCGCTTTGCCAGTCCTTCTCCCAATACTTTTCCCAATCCTTCACCCAGTTGCTCTTCCAGTCCCTCTTCCATTCCCTCTCCCAATCCTCCCAGTCCCTCTCCCAGCCCCTCTCCCATATATAACATTTTTGAAAAGAATTTTTTGATAATTTTTTAAGAGATTTTATAATCAAATTTATTGCTTAATAATATTTTATTTATTTATTTTTATTTTCAAGGAACCTTTGACGAACACGTCAAAGTATAACACACCTAAACACATTATTTGTAATACATAAACAGTCTACTTTTGTTCACCAAGCAGCAAGGTACTTTTATTTATTTTAAAATAAATTAAAGTTCCTTGTTGCTCGGTGAACAAAATTAGACTAACTATTTATTATGTAAACAGTGTATAGGTGTGTTTTACTTTGACGTGTTCGTCAATGGTTCCTTGAAGTGGCCGGGAAAATTTGTATGGGAAAAAGAGAATGGCTATTTTTAGAGATTATCCAGAAATAATTATAATTTAAAACCATAAAAAAACCATCCATGACAAAAAAGCAAACTCAGTTGATTTGGTGGCAGGCATTTTTTTTTTTAATTTTGATATGACTTGAAGTCATAAAAAGTAGATAACAACATCGAAACTAATACAAAAGAAACGCGCAGGTTAGTGGCCGAGGGATTTTAAAATTTTAAAATAAATAAAACTACCTTGCTGCTAGGTGAACAAAAGTAGACTATTTATGTATTACAAATAATGTGTTTAGGTATGTTTTACTTTGACGTGTTCGTCAAAGGTTCCTTGAAGTGGCCGCGAAAATTTGTATGGGAAAAAGAAAATGGTCATTTTTATGGTTTTCCCTGCAATAATTCTAATTTTTCTCGCCGTGCAAACCATCCTTGAACTTCAACGAACAATTTAAAAAAAAATTTGGGCAAATTGGTTCAGGCGTTGTTGAGTTATGCGTTTACCAACACATTTTGCGATTCATTTTTATATAATAGATAAAATGTAAAATATATAGTTTATATATTGTACTATATATTATAAGTTATATACTATCTGGAAATTCCCATTTTAATCGCCAGCGTTAGAAAGCGAAGCGGAATGTGTTGACTAGATAGTTTTGTTAGCCCATCTCAGAAGCGCTCCACAATTTTTGCAATGACTAGAATTTTTGAGTTTTCAACGGAATTTTGTTGCGAATGTAAAAAAAACATGACAACAAACGAATCAGTTTTATCAAAAAACTCAACCATATGAATGGTAAAAAGAATACAGCGGTTTTTGCACTCAAATTTCACACTTCGCTTGTGAAGTCAAAAGAATCATAAATGGCAACACTGTCTATCGTTTGATTTAACAAAACTTTTTAAATGGAGTCCACAACCGCTTAAATTCGAGCAATTTTAAAATTTTATTTCGCACAAGAAAAAACTGGTGCGGAATCTCGAACACAGATTATTTCTGTCTTAGGAGACAATATGGTAAACTATCATCCTCTGAACAGTCGTTACGAGGTGGTAATTTCGTTACCGAACCGCCCAAGCCCACCGGACGCCCAGTGACCGTTGATACGGATAAAATTATGGAAATAGTGGATCGAGATCATCATGTGACTATTATAATCATCGCAAAGAAGCGCGAACTAAGCACAGAAACCGTTCATAAGCATTTGAAGTCGAAAAAGATTACGAAAAAGCTTGATGTATGGGCGCCTCATAAGTTATCTCAAAACAACCATTTGGACCGTGCCTCAATCTGCGAATCCCTAATGCACCTTAATTAATTCGACTCATTACTTGATCGACTGGCCACTGGCGAGGAAAAATGAATCACATATGACAACACATAAAGCATAAAGGATTAGACCAGGACGATGTCCCGTCTCAAACGGTGGCTTGGAAGGTTTTAATTAGTGTATGGTAGGATATCGGAGGAATTATCTACTATGAAGTGCTGCCCTATGGCCAAACCATTAATTCTGACCCCAACTGTCAACAACTAAAACGATTGAAGATTACACTTGAACTGATGACAACACCAGGCCCCATACATCTTTGGTGACTCGTCAAAAGATACGAGAGCTTGGTTGCGAGGTTTTAATGCATCCACCTTATAGTCCGAACATTATCCCAAGCAATTACCGTCTATTTTTGGATATTGAATTCAAAGGCGGCTTGTGAATATCGAAGTTTTTTGCCAATAGAGACAATGCCTCCTTCAGAAGAGCCATGCACAAATTACCATTAGAATGATAGCAAATAATTGAAGACAAAGGTACATAGAGCTTAAATCGGACAATGGTAACTATTGTATTATAATTTTAATTCAAAATTGTCTTCCAATTCGTCGTCTTCAAACCTTTTTGTTGATTTTACACATTATTTCTAACATCAAAATCATTATTTATGCATGTCGTCCAAATAAAGCATTATCACCACAATTCTTGATATCTATTCGATGCGAATTTGAAGCACTTTAATTCACAAGAAAACAAAAAATAAGGCTTACCGCAAATTCTCAACTTGCGGTGTAAACTTCGACATGTTTAACGTTGTGAACAAATATGCTACTGTTTTTGCAATCACTTGATTAATTGTATATCAAAATGTTTCAAAGATGTCATACATACTAGCCAAAAAAGAATTAGGGCTCGCACACAAGATATGTTCCCTATGCACACTTCATACCGTTACACCTGGTATATACGAGGTGTGTTCAAAAAGTAAGGCGACTTTGTATTTTCAAGAAAAACTATTAATTTATTTATCAATATTTATGTTGTCCCCTTCAAAGTAATCCCCCTCAGATACAATACACTTATGCCAACGGTTTTTCCAATCCTCAAAGCACTTCCCATAAGCACTTTTCGGTATATCCTTGAGCTCTTGCAGCGATGCAGTCTTTTTTCGGTCTTGGCTCGCCTGGGCTCTTCCATTGGGACGATTGGGCTTTGGTTTCGATATCATAACCATATACCCATGATTCGTCACCAGTTATGACCCTTTTGAGTAAATCTGGGTCGTCGTTGACGTCATTCAACAGCTCTTGAGCGATGCTCATGCGACGGTTCTTTTGGTCAAAATTCAGCAATTTCGGAACAAACTTCGCTGACACACGACTCATACCCAAAACGTTTGAAAAAATTTCATGGCACGAGCCAAGCGATATACCGACATCTTCAGCAACTTCTCTGATAGTGATTCGACGATTTTCCAAAACAATTTTCGTCACTGCTTGAACGTTTTCATCAGTTGTTGACGTGCTTGGGCGTCCAGAGCGAGGCTGGTCATTGGCATCTTCCCGGCCATCTTGGAAGAGTTTGTACCACTTGTACACATTTTTTTTACTCAGAACAGTTTCACCGTATGCCACTGTCAACATTTCAAGTGTTTCAGAGCACTTAATTTTATTTTTTACACAAAATTTGATGCAAATCCTTTGATCCATATTTTTCGATAGCAAAAAATCGCCGAGCTCGCAAAATAACTTGTAACTTTACGCCTCTCACAACCAAACAAAAGAGGATGTTCCATTGAAACTTGGTACAGATGTTAGGGAAGAGTGTACCAATATAACAAAACAAAAAAATCGATAATCGAAAATATGTTGCCCGCGAAATTTGAAAAGTCACCTTACTTTCTGAACCCACCTCGTACATATATATATATATTTTATACCATTTACCCATTGAAAATGGGTAAAAAATGGTATATTAACTTTGTGCGAATGTATGTAACAGGCAAAAGGAGGCGTGGCAGACCATACAAAGTATATATATTCTTGATCAGCATCAATAGCCGAGTCGATTTGGTCATGTCCGTCTGTATGAACGCACAGATCTCAGCTATTAAAAGAGCTAGAGTCACCAGACTTGGTGGGAGTGTGCGTGTATTGAATACGCAGATCGACTTTATTTCTTGATGTGCCACGCCCACTGCCTCCGCAAATCGATAAATGCGTATTTCCCTCCTACCAAATTTGGTATGTTTATCTCTTTTCGTTATTGAATTATTTTCAAAAAATCTTAAAACGAATTTATCGATTTGTAGAGGCGGATGGCGTGTCACATAAAGTTTGAATAAACTTCTCTTATGAATACACGCACAATCCCACAAAGTCTGGAGCCTCTAGCTCTTATAATAGCTGAGCTCTGTGTGTTCATACAGAGGACAGACGGACGGACGCACAGACGGACATGACCAAATGGAGACATGCGGACTACTCGGCTATGTATGATGATGCTGTAAACTCAGTATAGTCTGTATTGTAATTTGTACCCATTTTAAATTTAATTAAATAAATATACAGTGGCTCGCAGCTTATTTTGTGTCGTCTAACTTTTAAACTGAAAAGAATTTATAAAAAATTTAAATGCAGTTTTTATACCATTTACCCATTGAAAATGTGTAAAAAATTGTATATTAACTTAGTGAAAATGTATGTAAAAGGCAGAAGGAGGCGTGGCAGATCATACAAAGTACATATATTCCTGATCAGCATCAATAGCCGAGTCGATTTGGTCATGTCCGTCTGTCTATATGAACGCACAGCTATTAAAAAAGCTAGAGACACCAGACTTGGTGAGAGCGTGCGTGTATTGAATACGCAGATCGAGTTTATTTCAAACTTGACGTGCCACGCCCACGGCTTCCAAAAATCGATAATTGCGTTTTTCGGTTTTTTGCAAATAATTCAATAACGAAAAGAGATAAACGCACTAAATTTGATAGGAGGGTGTCTTGTCATAATGGGTCGCCGCACAAGACAAGATTATTTACAGAATTTAAGCGAAGAAAGACAAAATATTAGGTTTTCAAATAACTCCTTTCCGCTTTTTAACTTATTATTCAATGCTTTATAAAAATTGATACAGTGAACGGATTTAGTTCAAATATGCGCTGCCACTTTTCACAGCCCTCTTTTGAGCCCAACTTTACACCAATAAGTTCATTCGCCATGGACACGAACAGGTGGTAATCACTTGGCGCTATGTCCGGGCTATATGGTGGATGCAATAAAATCTCCTATCTGAGCTCCCATAGCTTGTGACGAGTCATCAAAGAAGTGTGTGGTCTGGCATTGTTCTGGTGAAACACTACACCCTTCCTGTTGGCCAATTATGGTCTCTTCTGGTCGATCGCCAGCTTCAAGCGGTCCAGTTGTTCGCAGTAGATGGTAGAATCAAGCGTCTGGCCATATGGGAGCAGCTCATAGTGTATGATTCCCTTCCAATCCCACCAAACACAGAGCAATCTTTCCTGGCCGTCAATCCCGGCTTGGTCACGGTTTTGAATATGATATGATTCCACTGCGAACTACAGTGATGATGAACATTCTGATATTGGACCAATGAAGACTATATGCAGATATTGCAAAGTTTTTTTTTTTGAGACTAACAATAAGTTTACGAATCTTAACATTACAATTTAGCTAACAGTATACTAAGACTGCATTCTGGTTGCGCGTCCCTCAAGTCGGTCGCTGGGTGGGTAAGTCATTGCGCCGAAGACGTGATTGGTTGCTCAACCTTGTTAGACCTCTCGCCAGGTGGTTAGGGTGCAGCAATAACTTAGTAAAGTACTTTTCGTTTTGCCCCACGGTGCCCCGGTGATGGCTCTCAAGATCTTCGACTGGACTCGCTGGACTATGTCAAAATTGCTATAGCTGGCATTCATATAGGTTTTAGTACCGAGTTATACAGCAGGACTTTATATTCAAGGCTAAGAGGAGAACGAGCATTGATAAGCCAATGGAGGCTACTGGCTTTTAGCTTTAGATGTGTTCTTTTGGCTTCAATGTGCCGGCGCCATGTGAGTCTTCTGTCTAGGAGTCCTAGATATGTCACTTCGTTTGCTTACGGGAGTAGAGTGTTGTTTAACGTAAGCGGCGGGCAGCTTTGCCTGTTCAGGGTAAACGTAACGTGCTTGCATTTTTGTTCGTTCACTTTAATTCTCCAATCTGATAGCCATTTTTCATTATCGAGCAGATGAAGAGCTGGCTGCGCTGTTGCTTGCATCGGGCATTTTGAGCGGCTAAGATTAGCTGTATCATCAGCAAACGTAGATGTTGTTAGTCGTGTGCTTGTCGGGATGTCTGATGTGTAAAGGACATATAATGTCGGCCCTAGCACGCTACCTTGAGGAACTCCAGCTCCCACAGTGAACTCATCAGATAAAGCAGTGTTGCACCTCACAACAAATTTTCTGTCGTAAAGGTAAGACTCTAGGAGTTTGTGGGTGTTGTAGGGGAGCATTGTCTTGATCTTGCACATTAGACCTTCTAGCCAAACTCTATCAAATACGTGAGACACATCTAAATATATGGCGGTACAGTACTCTCGTTTTTCGAACGCGTTCCGAATTTCTGATGTTATCCGGTTGACCTGCTCAATTGTTCCGTGCTTTTCACGAAACCCAAATTGGTGTGACGGGATTACTTCCTGGAGTCTTAGGTATGTGTTTATCCGAGTCAATACGCATTTTTCAAAGAGTTTAGATAAGCATGAAAGTAGACATATAGGTCTATACGACGTGGGGATTGTGTGGTCTTTTCCCGGCTTTTATATAATTGACTTTTTCCATCTCACTGGATAGTGGCCAAGTTTTGCGATGCTATTGAAAAGCTGGGTGATAGTGCAAACGGCGCAATATGGAAGCTCAATGATCATTTTGGGAGTTATCTGATCGCAGCCCGGGGATTTTTTCGGATTCAGTTGATTTTTAATCATGCCAGCGATTTCGCTTGGGCGAAATTCAGTTGGCTCATGTTGAAGCTGAGCCTCATATGGTAAGGTCGGCAAAGTAAACGCACTAGTGGCAGGATTTGGTTGGAAGACATTTTGAAGGTGATTGGCAAACGTGCTGGCTCTGTCTGCATCGCTGCGCGCCCAGCCGCCTGTGGGATTTCTTATAGGCATCACGGTTTCGTTCGGTGAGCTCAGGGTTGGGTTAGCTTTCCATAGTGAGTGTTTTGTACTGGAGGTTGACAATTGCTCTATGTAGCGGCGGTAGACGTCTGCTTCTTCTTGCTGTAGAGCTTTAGTAAGTTGGCGTGAGGCATGTCTTAAGCTTTGCTTAGCGGATGGCGATCTGTGGAATTGCCACTCTTGACGTAAGCGTCGCTTTTCGAGGACGAGCTGTTTGATTTGTAGATTTGTCTTCTTTTGATTGCATTGTGTATTTATAGTTTGAGGTGTTGAGGCTCGAGCTGCAGAGACGAGTTCAGACTCCAGTGAATTAACAAAGCTGTCTACATCGGCTTCATCGTTGAGGTGAGGACTTAGCGTAATGTGTGAGCTAATATACTTTCTGTACTTAACCCAATTGGTTTTCTGCGAGGTCAATTTTAATTTTAACAATTTTTAAGAATAAACAGGACAGGCCAGTGATCAGATGAGAGCTCCGAAAGGCATTCGGCGCTTATCAGATTTTAAGGAATGTTTTTGGTAATTGCAAAGTCTATTAAGTCGGGTAGTTTCTTTGGGTCTGCCGGCCAGTATGTTGGTGTGCCAGAAGAAACATAGTCGAGCTTGTTCTTGGCTTTGATAATTGCATTGTAGAGCTGCTTTCCTTTTGGAGTCACGAGACGAGATCCCCAATGTGTGTGCTTGGCATTGTAGTCTCCTGCTGCTATGAAGTGGTCTCCTAGTGAGATGAAAAACTGCATAAAGTCATCTTCAGCAATGGTGAAGCGAGGGGGGCAGTATACGGTGGCTAGTGTAAGTTGGTTGCCAGTATTTAGTTGTATATTTATAGATGTGGCCTGAAGGTCATTTTTAGCAAATTTATTATGATAGTGGTGCTTAATACAGCTTCTGATTAGAATTCCAGTCCCACCATGTGCTTTACCATCTGAGAGCAGCATTACGTCGATTTGATTGTCGAGTAGGAATTGAGCTAACTCAAGTTTATGCTGCGAAACGCCGTTAGCGTTCCACGTAGATACCCGTAGGGAAGCCATTATTTGGATTGTTGGGAGACCAGCTTTTGAATCAGTAGATTTTGGTTTCGCATTAAATCTTGCATAGTTGTGCGTAAGGCTTTGTTCCGTAAGGCTTTGTTGTAGGCTGCATATCATAGCTTCAAAGTTGTTCTTTTTGGCTGCTCCAGCGATTGATGCTGCTGAGCCGTTTTTGATTCTTGGTATGCTGATTGCAGAAGTGGACGTTTTGAGGCAGGGATAGCCTGTCCTGATTTTAAAGCGCTTGCGTATGTCACGTTTTTGTCAGAATTTATGGGTCCTAGTGAGGATCTGGCTGCAGTCGAGAAGAAGACTTCAGGGTTAGATTTAGAGGCTATCAACGCTTTATTTTGGGTGCGGGCAGTAATTCCTCTCTGGTGTATACGGCTTTTCAGATCCTTATGAACTGTGCAACCTCTTAAGTTAGCAGTGTGATTGCCACCGCAGTTGCCGCACTTTTTCGAGTTGCTGTCATCTTTGCTTGCTGGGCAGTGTGCATTTAAGTTTAAACGAGAAACGGCTGGATTGTGCTGCGCAAATGGAAAAGTCAAACTGGATCCATTACTTACACCACCACAGCCACTGAAACAATTGTTCAATGGAAGTGATCCCTATTCCAGCCATTTTCTTCAACACATTCTTGAATATAATAACTGCTTTCGCATGGATTCTTTTGGAGCTAATATCATTCGAGAAGGCGGCTTCATGCCGACATGCAAGGTAAAAGATACTACACACATAACCGATCACTCACATGATCAGAAGTTACACCGTATTCTTCAACAAATGATTGTTTGCAATTACAGATACAAGGACAAATATATCATTTTCATGGTTCAATGGTGCCAACACCAGATGAACCGCATCAATTTCTGCAAATATATTTAATTTCGTCGATGGTGGATCAGATGAATGTGCGGTGCAATATACTTGGTACACAACAGTTAAAGAGACGAATTATTGAACAGCTGCAAGCATTTTTTCACGCTAATAATGCTGTGGTTAATATGTTCAAAACAGCATTGGAACGAATGCCATCGGATACGCTCAAATTTGTCGTAAGAGCGGATTGTACCCCAACAGGTAAATATGTGCGAATATTCAATGCACACACCGTTAGTGATGTTGCTGCAATTATTGTTGGCGATCAAACTAAATCGCATGACATTGTCGTTCAGCGAAGAAGCAATATCATGCATCATTGGAAAGGGCTCTGTGAGGTAAATGTACGTGGCCCAAAATCGTTTGCGCATTTGAAAACTGTGAATGGCCACTTGGTAACAACACAGTTCCGGCTACTACAAGGAACCTTTGACGAACACGTCAAAATATAATACACCTATACAAAGTTCACATAATAAATCGACAGTCTAATTTTTTTCTTTGAGCAGTAAGGTTCTTTCATTTATTGAAAAATCCCACGGTTTTACATTCGTTGCAAAGGTCTCGGGCTCCGTGAGGTAAATGTACGTGGCCCAAAATCGTTTCCGTGAGGTTTATAGCAAACAAAGATCAGGAAATATTTCAAAAAGTAAGTTATGCGTTTTCTCACATATTAATTGGAGCCCGTTGCTGGGATTTGGTGAGATTTGGTAGAATTTGGCGGGATTTAGGAGGAATTTGGTGGGAATTGGTGGCAATTAGCGGGATTTGGTGCGATTTGGTGGAAATAATTATACCATTTACCCATTGAAAATGGGTAAAAAATGGTATATTAACTTTGTGCAAATGTATGTAACAGGCAGAAGGAGGCGTGGCAGACCATACAAAGTATATATATTCTTGATCAGCATCAATAGCCGAGTCGATTTGGTCATGTCCGTCTGTCTGTCCGTCTGTCCGTCTGTATGAACACACAGATCTCAGCTATTAAAAGAGCTAGAGGCACCAGACTTGGTGGGAGTGTGCGTGTATTCAATACACACAAGAAGTTTATTTCAAACTTGATGTGCCACGCCCACCGCCTCCGCAAATCGATAAATGCGTATTTCGATTTTTTCCAAATAATTCAATAACGAAAAGAAATAAACGCACCAAATTTGGTAGGAGGGTGTCTTGCAACATTATGCAGAAGTTGGATTTTAGACTTTTGGATGCCACGCCCACCGCCTCTAAAAAACACATTTTTATAGTTTAAAAGAACGCTAGAAAAGCTAGAAGCACCAAATTTGGAAGTAAGGTGCCTGGTAACATTACGGAGAATGCGGAATTTCAACTTTTGGATGCCACGCCTACCGCCCCCAAAAATTGATTTTGTAAATCGGTAAATCAAATTATAGGAAAAGTAGAAAAGTTTCTGAAATTTTTTTTAGGTATTATTGTAGATAATAATAATATTGACCAACCCTATAAATTTAATCCGATCGGACAATAAACACAGAAGTTATAGGCACAAGAAGTTTCGCTCACAGCAGTAGAGGCCCGACGCCGACGCCGACGCCGACTGCGCACGCCGACTGCGCACGCACAGTCGTCGTGTAGTCAGTGTGCAGTCGGCATGTGCCATTAGCGTCAATGCATGTGAATTTGTCCTCGAAAATATGCGATGCGTTGTTATTCGCCGAATAAAAGTAATTAATATTAAGAATAAGTTTTCAACAGCGAAAGGTAAATGGTATCTTACTGTCGAGTGCACTCGACTGTAGCTTTCTTCACTTGTTTTAATTTAATTTAGTTTACCAAAGAGCACTTAAATGACACGGATAATTTGCGGACACGTACGATTTAGTATTCACTTCCATTAACTTAGAGAAGTTCAACTATATAGCACTTTTTTTTGTAGTTGAAATGAATTCATTACTGTTGTGAAATTAAACAAAATTTTTCATTTTTTAATAAAAAACAAAAAAACAAATTTCTTCATCTTTTAATCACCAAAAGAAATAAAGCCATGTGGTGGCGAAACGGAGTTCGGCGGGTTTCTTAGTTGTAGATAATAATAATATCGACCAACCCGATAAAACCGATCGGGCAATAAACACATAGACGCGAGAAGTTTCCCTTACAGCAGCATATCTTACTGGCTGATGCAAAAAAATAAGAAAAAACCAATTGTTTTTAGCAATACAAAAAGAAACCTGGCCTGAGAGGAATCGATCCTGGGACTTAAAGTTATGGAGCCGCTAACTCTGACACTAAACCACCGACGACATTTTAAATGTTAGTTTCAAATTTCATTCTAATATCTTAGCTGAGACACATTGTCTGTTTCTAGTAAATACATACAATGAATGTGTTTATGTATATTTTTTTTAGGCGCGAGACTCCGCACGCACAGTCGCCGTGCAGTCAGCGTGCAGTCGGCATGTGCCATTAGCGTCAATGCATGTGTATTACACTTCGAAAATATGCGATGCGTTGTTAATAGTTCGCCGAATATAAGTAATTAATATTAAGAATTATTTTTTAACAGCCATAGGTAAATGGTATCTTACTGTAGCTTTCTTCTATTGTGGTACTTGCCTTCATTTTCAAATAACAAAAAAATGTATTTGGAGTTTTGCCAAATATAATTAAATATTGGAAAATATTAGCAAACAGTGTGACCAACATAATATATAACAAAAATTGCCAATTTTCAATCCAAAACTTTAAATTTAATTCATTCAAAAATCTTGCACGAAATAAGCTGTGACCAGAGCTTGTTTCGCGTTGTCTGCAAAATACCGTTCTTTCCTGGCTCTTTACTCAGAGACTCTGAAAGAACCGGTTGTGTGAGTTTGTGAATGAGAATGAGAGCGTTTAGAGCAAACCCGTTGTTTTCTATTTTGTTTTGTTTCGGTTGTTCCAAGACCGTTTTGTCGGTCTCCGGTTTTTTACGTATTCATTGGTATACATTCACATGCATAGGCAAGCATCTGTTTTGCAGACGAAATATATTTCATTAAGTAATAAGCATGCTTATTATGCTTATTACTCAATTTATATTAATTGCGATCGTGAATTGAGTGTGTGCAAGTAAATGAGAAGAACGTTTGCGTTGACTTTTCCATTCAATTTGTCTCTTGCTGACTCTCTTTGTGCAAGCGTCGCTCTCTCCGCTCTTTGCGCGCTGCTCAATGAAAATCTAAGTAAAAAGAGCTCAACCCAAAGCATAAGTGAAGACAGCAAGAGTCCGTTGCTCAGAGAGAGAGACCGAAAGTAGGAATTGCAACGGTTTGCCTCGCAAAAAGAGAGAGAACGAAGAAAAACGGTAGAGAGTCTTTTGCAAGCTCTGGCTGTGACCCTTGAAATGTCAGTCTTTTCGATAAATGATAGTTTTAAGCGTTATTTAGAAAAAAAGAAAAATAATGAAATACCCATAAGATTAATAAATATTTGCTTAAAAAAACTATATTTAATTTTTTTATACCATTTACCCATTGAAAATGTGTAAAAAATGGTATATTAAGTTTGTGAAAATGTATGTAACAGGCAGAAGGAGGCGTGGCAGACCATACAAAGTATATATATTCTTGATCAGCATCAATAGCCGAGTCGATTTGGTCATGTCCGTCTGTCTGTCCGTCTGTATGAACGCACAGATCTCAGCTATTAAAAGAGCTAGAGTCACCAGACTTGGTGGGAGTGTGCGTGTATTGAATACGCAGATCGAGTTTATTTCAAACTTGAAGTGCCACGCCCACGGCTTCCAAAAATCGATAATTGCGTTTTTCGATTGTTTGCAAACAATTCAATAACAAAAAGAGATAAACGCACCAAATTTGGTAGGAGGGTGTCTTGCAACATTATGCAGAAGTTGGGTGTTAGACTTTTGGATGCCACGCCCACCGCCTCCAGAAAAAACATATTTATAATTTAAAAGAACACTAGAAAAGCTATGGTAGAAGCACCAAATTTGATAGTAAGGTGCCTGGTAACATTGCAGAGAGTGCAGAATTTCAACTTTTGGATGCCACGCCTACCGCCTCCAAAAATTGATTTTGTAAATCGGTAAATCAAATAATACGAAAAGTAGAAATGTTTCCGATAATATTGACCAACCCTATAAATTAAAATCGGATCGGAAAATAAACACAGAAGTTATAGGCACGAGAAGTTTCGCTCACAGCAGTAGGGGCCTGACGCCGACGCCGACTGCGCACGCACAGTCGTCGCGTAGTCAGTGTGCAGTCGGCATGTGCCATTAGCGTCAATGCATGTGTATTTGTCTTCGAAAATATGCGATGCGTTGTTATTCGCCGAATAAAAGTAATTAATATTAAGAATTATTTTTTAACAGCGAAAGTCCAGTGCACTGGACTGTAGCTTTCTTCACTTGTTATAAATTCCTTTCTTATTTATACAAAGCTTAAGGCCAGACATTCTACATGTCCACTACAAGGTCAGTGGCATTGCGCGTAACACCAAAGAGCCTAGGGACCTTACCCATGCAATTTTTTTGTATAACCTACTTCACAATCAAGAATATAGGAATAAATTCTCAACCAAAGTAAGACCAGGACCATGTCCTATTCCACCCAAGCAGCTCTTGAATCAAATGTTCGCCAGACAACAACCAGTGAGAGCGTACAATAACAATCTAGGCCAATTTAGAAATCTCTACCGACGACAATATCATATACTGAACAACAATACGTACCTCAACAGTTTTATGCACTCAGAAAAACGTATGCAGCGCCTCCGCGCCCATTTGCTCCAAAACCACAAAAAAGACCAGTGCCAATGGAAGTAAACAGTTCTATTCGATCAGCAAAGACCAACTACATGAATCACCCACAGGCAAACAACTTTACCGACAAGCGTCCACCACCAAAAATACAACGACAATTTCATAGTAATACAGGTGAACCAATTTAATAAGTCTTCGAAGCACAATACGAACACAATACGAGGTTTCCCGAAAAGTATCCGACCGACCTGATTTTAAATCTCAGCGCCAAATTGTCTAAGCGACCTCTGCCGAGTATAAATATAAACTGTGAACTTATCAGCTGGTCGCAAATGCCGCTCGGACGTACAGTTATTACACAGCGAGTATTTGTTTACGAAACTTTTTTTTTGCGTTCGTCGCATTTTCTTATCCTTAAAAATGACGGAAAAATCAGATCAACGAATACCAATTTCGAAAACTTTCGTACTTTTCCTATAATTTGATTTACCGATTTACAAAATCGATTTTTGGGGGCGGTAGGCGTGGCATCCAAAAGTTGAAATTCCGCATTCTCCGTAATGTTACCAGGCACCTTACTATCAAATTTGGTGCTTCTAGCTTTTCTAGTGTTCTTTTAAACTATAAAAATGTGTTTTCTAGAGCCGGTGGGCGTGGCATCCAAAAGTCTAAAACCCAACTTCTGCATAATATTGCAAGACACCCTCCAACCAATTTGGTGCGATTATCTCTTTTCGTTATTGAATTATTTGCAAAAAATCGAAAAACGAATTTATCGATTTGCGGAGAAGGTGGGCGTGGCACGTCAAGTTTGAAATAAACTCGATCTGCGTATTCAAGTCACGCACACTCCCACCAAGTCTGATGACTCTAGCTTTTTTAGTAGCTGAGATCTGTGCGTTCATACAGACTGACAGACGGACAGACAGACGGACATGACCAAATCGACTTGGCTATTGCTGCTGATTAAGAATATATATACTTTGTATGGTCTGCCACGCCTCCTTCTGCCTGTTACATACATTTGCACAAAGTTAATATACCATTTTTTACCCATTTCCAATGGGTAAATGGTATAAAAATAATTAATAACCTGAATTACCTTTGTAGATTACTTTCCATACCATCACGCTTAGAAACGTCAACAATACTAGACTATTCAAATTCACATGTGATGAAGATTAGAATCGGCCCCTCAGAAAAGCAGAACATCACTTTCAAAATCATTTACGTATTCAACATTAAAAAAATATAAAGATGCCTAAGAATCCTTCGAAAAATCCTGTAATATATATATTTTCACAAAATGAATATACCATTTTTTACACATTTTCAATGGTAATAACTAAGGAAAGCCAATCAATAAATAACGGAGAGGTAGAAACTTTAAAATACAAGTTAACAATTTTTTGTTAGGAATTAACCAATATGATTTATGCAATAAACTGGACTTCTACCTAGCGCATAAATTCAAGTCTGCGAAAAGTTGGTGAGAAAATCCGACAATTTTTGCAAATATTGAAGAGTTACTGAATTTCGCAAAAATTAAAGAGGCATCAAACGGTAGAGACATTCTCTACATAATAAGTCTAACCATAATAAAATATAAGTTATGACAAAAAATATTGCTAAAACCAATTAAAAAAGTTAACCTTATAAACAAGACTAAATTTAACTCAATTGTCCAATGTGGCAAAATAAATTTTGGAATTAAAGAAATTTAAAAAACTTTTAATGATAAAACCATTTGCAAAAAAGAAAATCTAATAAACATAAGTATTAACACTAGCGAACCCAAATCAGAAGGTAGCAACAATCACCAATACTAGCATCTACATTATCATGGCGGCCAGATCACAGAGGTCACGAAAAACCAAAGACCATATAACCCCAGTAAGCAACGCAGCAGTAAATCTAAATCCATCCAATCAGCGACCGAGGACGTTCGCACGTACAGGTGGAAGAGTTAAAGCTAGGCATTTTACGAGTATATGTCCACTACAAAGTCAGTGGCCATGAACCTTTTCCATGCCCAACGACACGTGCTGCATCGGCATATTTACATACTTAAAGAACATTTACGCAACTGCACAAGCACTGACCTTGCTTCTAAGTTTGTTATTTGTTAGTTATATATCTTACCTGTAAAAGCCGCGTCAGCTTTGAGTCCCGGTAGGGTACATATTTTGTTTTACCATCAACCAGAGCTGATATAACATTACCTAATGCTGAAAGCGATAAATTGATCTTTGTAGCCTCCTTAAGGCGTTCTCCGATTGCTCCCGTTTTAGACAATCGCTCCGATCCAGCCAAATCCACTAGGTTCAATTTTCCTCGCCGAATACCGCCCATTATAGAGGATGAAGACGGTAAGCCCGTATCTTGAATGTGTTCTAAGCTTATCGTAAATATCGTGTGTGATCGCGAGCTCTGGTCATTCATCAATGTGGCGCCAGTAATACGATTATTATTTCCTAGCTTTAACCAATTATAACATTCTTTGGCGTTCATAACGGGCTTACTACTCAGAGACGGTACAGTTATGCCCACCCCCGGTACATCTTTCAATATGTGACTTTGCATATAACCTACAGAGCCATTGTCGCATAGGAGGTCTCTGATATTCTCATTATATATCTCCAGGTAGCTGACCAAAGCCAGATATTTCATGCTGCTGGATATGGATATCGTCTCAAAAATATGATCAAAGCATCGTGGTATTATCCCATTGTAGGACTTGTTTTCAAAAGATCCATCCTGAAAAATGGAAAACTTTGTGTTATTGGGTAAAATAAGTAAGTACTTAACAGGGATAAACAATTATAAAGATATAGATACACTAAATTTGGCATAAAAGCTTATGTTGATTAGCATCAATAGCCGAGTAGGTCATGTCCGTCTGTTTGTCAGATCTCAGCTATTAAATGAGCTAGAGGCACCAGACTTGGTGGTAGTGTGCGTGTATTCAATACACATAAGAAGTTTATTTCAAACTTTATGTGCCACGTCCACCGCCTCCGCAAATAGATAATAACAATAAGAGATAAAAGCATCAAACTTGGTAGGAGGGTGTCTTGCAACATTATGCAGAAGTTGGATTTTAGACTTTCGGATGCTAAGCCCAACGCCCCTATAAAACGAATTTTTTTAATTATAAGAACACAAGAAAAGCTAGAACCAAATTTGGAAGTAAGGTACCTGGTAATATTACGATGAATGCAGATTTACAACTTTTGGATGCTACGCCCACTGCTCCCATAAATCGTTTTTATTGAATTATAAGAAAAATAGAGAAATAACCAAACATTTTTTTGACATTCTTGTAGCTTAGCACAGTACTAATTAACCCTATATATTACAACCCGATCGGATAAACAAAGAAGTTATAGGAGTTAGAATTCCCCATACAAAGTTATGGGCGCTAGAGATTCCCAAATAAAACGTTGAACCGACGCAGCAGAGGGCCGGCCTCAATAAAAGTTTAATTTTACTATCGCATTGCGTAACCTTTAAGAAAAGGGGCATTGAAATAAACAAGGACAAAACCCAACAGGTGGTATACACAAAAAGAAAAATAACTACGCTAACAAGAATAAAAATAGATGACAAAATCCTAAAACTAAGTACAAGCGCAAAATACCTGGAACTCGCTATTGATTCAAAACTCACTCACGTGGAAAAAACATATAATTAACAAACGAAACGAAGTAAAAATCAAATTTCGACAACTCCACTGGCTTCTGGTAAGACAATCAACTTAAGCACATCCAACAAGCTACTAATCTATAAAACAATAATAAGACCAATATGGAATAGAAATATGGGGAACAGCCAGCAAATCCAACCTCGTTCTACGAGGGTCGTTCAATAAGTCCTTAAAAAAAGATATAAAAACACTGTTTTTTGCAGAAATTTTTTTTTATTTTTCAACATAGTCCCCTTTTAGCTCTACACACTTTGCCAATCGTTTTTCCAACATTTTTATCCCGTCCAAAAAATAGGATTTCGGAAGCTCTTCAAAATACTCATTTGTTTGAGCAATGACGTCTTCGTTGGAAGCAAACCGTCGTCCTCCTAGCCATTTCTTCAGATTGGGGAAAAGAAAATAGTCACTAGGGGCCAAATCTGGCGAATAAGGGGGATGCTGCAACAATTCCATTTTCAATTCCTCGATTTTGGCCATGGAAACAGCGCAGGTATGCACACGCGCATTGTCCTGATGCAAGAGGACTTTTTTCTTGTTCAGATTGATTTCTCTTTGATTTCCTCGCTCAACCGATGCAATAACGACGCGTAATACGCTCCTGTTATTGTTTTCCCTTTTTCCAAGTAGTCAGTAAAAATTATGCCCTGCGAATCCTAAAAGACCGTGGCCATCATCTTGCCGGACGATGGCACAGTTTTTGCCTTTTTCGGAGCCCTTTCACTCTTGAAAATCCACTGTGATGACTGTCTCTTTTTTTCTGAAGTGTAGTAATGTATCCAGGTTTCGTCTACAGTGACATCTCGACGAAGAAATTCGGCCTGATTGCGATGAAAGAGCGCCAACATAACCTTAGAGTCCACTACACGATTGCGCTTATTCTCAGCTGTGAGCAAACGCGGCACCCATCTTGCCGAAATTTTTTTCACATTCAATTTTTCATTCAAAATTGAAGCGACTGTCCCTTGTGATATGCCTGTGGCCTCAACTAATTCGCGCACTTTGATTCGCCGATCGCCCAAAATCAGATCGTGGATTTTGTCGATGATTTCAGGAGTAGCCACCTCAACTGGACGTCCTGAACGATGTTCATCTTTTGTGGATGAGCGGCCACGTTTAAATTCGTTCACCCAGTTGTAAACCGTCGCAAACACAGGTGCAGATGTGCCATGAACTGCATCCAATTCGGCTTTGATATCCTTCGGACTTAAGCCTTTCAAATGGAGATGTTTGATGACAGCCCTGAACTCGCTTTTGTCCATTGTTACAAACACGTGTATTTTATAAACTTTGATCGACAATAAAAATTTACCTAAGTTATCGATCAAGCTGAAATTTGGAAAGCTTTCCAATCGATAGTGGTACTTACCAAAAAAAATCTTTACCGACACTACGAGCGCCATCACTCGGATTTTCTAAGGACTTATTGAACGACCCTCGCAATACAAAGAGCCCAGTCGAAAATACTAAGAGTAATAACAAACTCAGACAGATACACAACAAACGACCACATACACAGAGAGCTAAACACACAGACGATCCCAGAGATAATTAAGCAGAGTAGCATTATCCACATCCAAAAATTACTAGCACACCAAAATTAAAGCCTTAGAAAGATCCCGAGAAGAGAAGCACAGCCAAGACACTAAAGCGAAGAACGCCTACAGCACTGGCGGAACAATAGCTTCGAATAAATAAATAAAAAGAAAAAAAAAATAAGCGAAATATAAAACATGTATACCAAATATTGTCTTCCAGAAAAATTATTTATGATTCTATAGAATAGATTGTACGAGGGGTATTCAAAAAGTAAGTTTCCCTAGTCTGGCGTTTCTCTCAGACGCCACCTAGCGGACTCTAGCTGAACATAGTTTCAGTGTAGATTCTACCGATAAGACCGGAATTGGTTTCGGTGGCCAAGAATACTTTTTTCAGCAGTACGAGCTCAATAATCATGGAGTTACCAGTGCAAAGCGTGTCCGATTGTGAATTACGTTCGGTTATTCGTTTTTTAACTGCAAAAGGGTTAAACGGTAATGAAATTCACAGTGAATTGGTGTCTATTTATGGTGAAGACTGTATGAGTGTGCAGATGGTGCGAAGATGGCGCACAGATTTTCTCAACGGACGCGCAGAAGTGCACGATGAGCAGCGTGCCGGACGCCCAAAAAGCGCCATTACGGACGATGCGATTGCAGCGGTTGAAAACATTATTCAGGAGGACAGACGATGGACTATTGACCATATTTTGGAAATGATGCCTCCTAAATGTCAAATTCACCGAACTTCAGTCCATACAATATTGTCAAATGACGAAATCAAACAAGTCGTCAAATCGTGGATCAAAAAACAGGGCACGGAATTTTTTAAGGAAGGTTTACTTAAGCTTTCACACAGATACCAAAAATGAATTGTAGTCCAAGGAGACTATGTAGAAAAATAGTTTAAGAGTCAAAGAATAAAATAAATTTATTTTTACTGCCTAAAACTTGTTTTTTATTTTTCCCTCAACACAGGGAAACTTACTTTTTGAATACCTCTCGTAATACATAAAGGGGTTAAAAAAAAAAAATCACGTAAATCTGTGTGGTCTGATGGTTAGAGGTTTGGCTAGTTCCAGATTTCGTGAGTTTGCGCCTTGCGCTGGCCAATTGTTTTTTTTTATGCAAACTGTAGTTTTTTTTTTTTTATTATTTTTGCACTTACTGAAAAATATAGTAAAATATTTTTAATTAAATCGACGAACATAGATGATGCGAAAAAAAAGAAAGTCCAATAGTTTTTAGCAATTCAAAAAGAAACCTGGACTGGGAATTAAACCTGGGATATAAAGTGATAGATGCGCACGCACAGTCGTCGTGCGTAAAAGTAATTAATATAAAGAATTTTTTTGTCACATCCAAAGGAAAATGGAAAAATTTAGTATCACGATCACCGCCTTTAAAAATCGATACTTTTAGTTTTTGGATTCAATAATATGCAACAGTATAACAGATTGCGATCGGACAAAAAAAAAACGGCACATCGGCGCGGAAGGAGGCTATGCTTTTGTTTAACTGTATGTGTGAAATCGGCGTGTGAGCGTGAGTAGCGGCAATACAAGTGTGTTGGAGTGCATGTGTGTAAAAAGTCAATGTGAGATCAATACAATAACAATAACAATTGCATCGCAATGTGATTGTGTGATTTCGTGTCGGATCTAAGCTGTAGCCTCTTAACTTGTTACTAATATGTGAAGGTAAACATTGTGCTTCAGCTTTTTTAAAATACCTGCATTGTATGTGTTTTGCCACAACCAGTTTGACCATATGCAAATATAGTTCCATTGTATCCCTCCAGAGTGCTCTCTACTAGCGAGTAGCACATGTCGTTATAAATCGTCTCAGTTTTTGAGAAAGCATCATATGCACTGTCGAAAGTGAATGATTTTTTGGGCGCACTTTGAGCTAGAGGGTTGACAATAGAAACTGCATAGTTGCTGATTTCTATAATATTCTGAAAAATATATGGTTACAAATTAAAATTTCATGATTACAAATTGCCCATGATGATATGTGGAAAGAATACTTGTGCATATACGTACATTACATTTGTTGACAATTTCCTTCTGATTCATGGGTCGGCAACGCACGATGACCTTGACGTTTTCGCCCATTTTTACTGTAGCTCGCAAACTCGTTTGGTCTAGTTGGTGTGAATTCGCATAAAGACAAGGCTATACTGTTAAGTCTACTCTGACAACTTATTAGAAATACATAAATGTTAACATGAATCAATAACTGAATATTAACCTATTTTCGTGCTTGCGCTTAGTATATGTACAACTAACAACATGTAAGAAACGCTACAGTCGAGGACGCGCGACTGCAAGATACCATTTACCCAATTCAAAACAAGGTGTTTAATAAATTTTTGTAATGAAAAAAAAACAAGAGAATTTATTAAAAAAAAATTCATTCATTCTTGCGCAGGGTTCGAACTGCGGCACAAGTTTGGCTCTAACTAAAAGACCACACAGAGAATGGAGGCGCGACCGGAAAATGATACTGATTGACTCCGGCCTTCTGTTGCGTCAGTCCAACTTTGTATTGGCAACTGCTAGCGCCTACAACTTTGTATTAGACCTTCTGGCGCCTATAAATTCTTTTTTACTGTCCGATCGGGTTGTAACTTATAGAGTATAACAGTATATAATTCAGTTCTTATAATTCAAATAAATCCATATTCGCGGCGGTGTCATTCAAAAATTGAAAATCCGCATTCCGCATTATATTATATTATATTTTCTTATAATAATTTCGTTATTTGCAATATATCGCGTTGTATATATGTAAAGTTAGAAATAAATTTCTTATGTATATGGTATACACGAACTCTACTACCAAGTTCGATGGCTCTAGCTCTTGTAATAGCTGAAATCTGTGTGTTCACACAGACAGACGAACATTACCAAATCGACTCAGCAATTGCTGCCACTCCACTCCTCTGCGTGTTAGACACATTTTCCATTTTTTACCCATTTTCAATGGGTAAATGGTTAATAGCATGTCTTAAAAAGTGGGTAAATGGTATCTTTCTGTCGACTTGCTCTCTTTATTTATGATAGATAAAAATTATACATCATACATCATTTAAGTGTGCTTTAAGTGCGCTTGCGCCAACTTCGAGGCTAAAAGCTTCGAAAGCTTCTCTACAATGCTAGTTTTACACAATAAATGTACTTTTGTGGCTGCATAAACCAATTTCCCAGCAAAAGAAGACTTATTGACAATTTTTGTATATTGTAATAGTCAGGCAATAATGTAAATCTGTGATCAGTAGTCCAGTGGGGATAAGGGAACGCTAGTTCGATAGATGAAGAAGAAGATGACACAAAAATATAGAGAATTCGATGATGATTGCCGAGATGTTCGGGTAAGAATTGGGTCTCTCTCAAGCGGTATATATACAAGATATTACATAGTGCAGCTGTTGTTGCTATCTATGTTTCTGGTTACCAAATCGCTTCCACCTGTCATCCGCATCGGTGAGTTCCAAGTACACATATAACCATAAACAGTTTTGCCGACCTGGTCAACACTTTTTTTCATCGTATTAGGCGCTATTTTTACGGAGGACGAACGCGAAGGTAGCGTTGAGTCGGCATTCAAGTATGCAATTTATCGAATCAATAAGGAAAAAACCCTGTTCCCAAACACACAGCTCGTCTACGATATTGAGTATGTACCGCGTGATGACTCTTTTCGTACCACAAAAAGAGTCTGTCGGCAACTGGAGGCTGGCATATATGCAGTATTCGGGCCAACGGATACATTGCTCGCCGCCCATGTCCAATCTATATGTGAGTCCTTTGATATACCGCACATAGAGGCACGCGTCGATCTGGAGCTGAATGTCAAGGAGTTCTCCATTAACCTGTATCCATCTCAGCATGTCATGAATCTGGCTTACCGTGATCTAATGACATATTTGAACTGGACCAAAGCCGCAATTATCTATGAAGAAGATTACGGTAAAAACTTAAATCACATTCGTGGACAACATAATCCTCTCTTTTCTTACAGGGCTATTTAAGCAGCAAGACCTTATACACGCTTCTGCCGAAATGAGAACAGAAATTTATATAAGGCAAGCGAATCCGGAGACGTATCGTCAAGTATTGCGTGCCATTCGACAAAAGGAAATTTACAAAATAATTGTTGACACAAATCCAACAAATATCAAGATGTTTTTCCGATCCGTACGAGCAACATTTCTACTTATATTCAAAGTTCCACCGCTTATCTTTTATTTATATATTTCTTTGCATATAAATAGAAACTTATTCAGTCTCTGCAGAGGGTTTACTGATTTTGGCAAGAAAATTGCAGCGCACAGAATCAATGCACTTGGTAACATTACCTAAAATTTGGGTTTTTATACCATCTACCCATTAAAAATGTGAAAAAATGGTATATTAA
Source organism: Zaprionus bogoriensis (assembly GCA_035046045.1). Classification (NCBI taxonomy): domain Eukaryota; kingdom Metazoa; phylum Arthropoda; class Insecta; order Diptera; family Drosophilidae; genus Zaprionus; species Zaprionus bogoriensis. The sequence continues at coordinate 776,329 of JAWNOI010000221.1, forward strand.
CTTTGAGAAAATTTATGTAACATGCAAAAGGAGACGTGGCATCAAAAGTCGATTTTTTTTAGCCATTTCCGTCTATCGTGCTGTTTGTCTGTATGAACACTCAAATTTCAGCTACTACTAGAGCTAGAAACACAAAACTTGGTAGAAGAGTCCGTGTATACCATATACATAAGAAGTTTATTTCCAACTTTATGTGCCACGATTATTGCAAATAAACCAATTATCATAAAATCCAGAAGAATCACGGTTCAAACACTATATATAACTAACGGAGTAGCTTTCTTTATCTTTTAACTTTAATAAATAAATTTTTTTAAATTCTCTTCGACATTCTCATAGCTAACAATAATATTGACGTATTAAAAATAATGTTGACAAACGCGACCATACAGTACACACAAAAGTTAGGGGCGCAAAGAAGATTCCCATACAAAGTTGCAGCAAAGGACTGGTCTCAATGCTTATGTCTGATGAGTATTTGTATATGGGCTTGTCTGTGTAGCGTCAATACATTTGTGTTAGACTGTGTAAAATGTGATGTGACTCTTTATTTTGCATTAGTTAAATATAATTTTTTAATATTGAAAATAATTTAATCAACGGACAAAGTGGGTAAATGGTATTTTTCTGCCGAGAGCACTCGCCTGTACCTGTCTTGTTTTTTTTTATATATTTTACATTCCGTTTCATACGAAATTAAACCTGATTACGCTATCTTTACAGATATTGCAGCTACAAATGAACGATCATAGATATCATTATATGTTTACAACTTTCGTAAGTTCATTGTAAATGTACACCCTAATGAAACTGTAATCATCCATTAACATTCGAGCTAGGATCTGGAGACATACGATCTTGAGGACTTTAGATATAATAGTGTAAATATAACAGCTTTTCGTCTGGTTAATGTCGGAAGCAAGCACTATCAGGACGTTGTAGATCATATGCAAAAAATCCAGCAAAGCGGCTTGGATATGATAAACGGCATGTCTTATATTCAGGTTTGATTGCCATATACCATAGAAATATACATATGTATGTATATTATATACCAGGTCTATGCATATGAAACTGCGTTTAACTTCATTGTTATTAATCGGTAACAAAAGTGATCGATAAATTTATGGTAAAAATTATTTAAGCATCTTTTGACATTTGGCAAAAAGGCTCAAACTTTGCGAGTTTTTTTCAATAGCAATTTTTTTTATATAATTGAAAATGTCGAGTTTAATATTCACAAACCTCGATTCGTGGACATCGTTGCTGTGGAAGCCCAAAAAATGCTTGGGGAAGCTTACGGTGTGCATGCCTTAAGCATTAGAAGTTGCCAAGCCTGGTTTAAAACTTCCGGAGCGGTGAAAAAAGTTTTCAGGACACTGAATTGCAGGCGTTGCTTGATCAGGACGATGGCCAAACCCAAGAACAACTAGCAGAACAATTGAACAATTGAATGTTGACCAGAGCATCGTTGGAAGACCCCTCAAAGCCATGGGCACAATTTTAAAGGTCGGCAGATGGGTTCCGCATGACCTCAATGAACGTCAACAAGAAAACAGAAAAAACACTTGTGAAATTCTCTTGGAACGGTACAAAAGGAAGTCGTTTTTGCATTGCATTGTCACTGGGGATGAAAAGTGGATCTATTTTCAAAACCCCAAACGAAAAAAATCCTATGTTAGCACCAAGGAATTGGTAGCCACGTTTGGCTGGGAGTCCTTACCCCATGCGGGTTATTCACCTGACTTAAAGAAGACTGGTTTAGGTCCAAGGAAAAGAAATTCTTCTGGTAAGGAATTCATAAATTTCCAGAAAGATGGGCAAAATGAGTGGCTACTTTGAAAATTGAATTTTTTTTTAAGAAAATCTCTAAAGTTGTAAAAAAAACGCAGTTTCATATGCATACCCTGGTATATCACATGTAACAAATATAGCATATATATCGAATATATCACATAAATTATATTAGGCATCATATGAAATCTATGAATCCTTCTTAGACCGAATCTGCGCTAATGTACGATTCTGTGTACGCGTTTGCACATGGACTGAAACAGTTGGAAATCAGTCACAATATGACATTTGGAAATCTTTCCTGTAACTCGGACAAAGCCTGGGCAGACGGTCTTTCACTTTACAACTACATAAATGCTGTCAGTTCTTCAGTTTTATGTGCGGTACCTTTTATTGTTTATTTGCTATTTGTGTTGTAGGTGGCAATCGATGGCTTGACTGGCACTGTAAGCTTTGTTGAGGGACGCCGCAGCAAGTTTAAAATGGACATACTCAAACTAAAACAGGATGTAATACAAAAAGTCGGCTACTGGCAACCAGATGAGGGCGTTAACATATCAGACCCGAGTGCATTCTACGATTCTAGCATAGCCAACATTACGCTGGTTGTAATGACCCGAGAGGTATGTGCAAGAATTTAATTTTATTTTTGTATATTACCCATTACCCATCAATTACCCATTTAATATTAACTTTGTGAAAATTTATGTAACTGGCAAAAGAAGACGTGGCAGACCATACAAAGTACACACATTCTTGATTAGCATCAATAGCAGAGTCGATTCCGTCTGTCTGTCTGTATGAATACACAGATTTTAGCTAATAAAAAAGATAGAGCTCCCAAACTTGGTATTCAATACACATAAGGAATTTATTTCAAACGTTATGTGCCACGCCCACCGCCCCCATTAATCGATTTAAAATATGCTAATAATATTCACCGTAATTTAAATCTGATCGGTCAATAAGCTCAAAAGTTATAAACGCGAATAGCAGCAGAGGTCCGGCGTCAATGCTTGCGCCGACAACGCACGAACATTCAGCGTGCAGTCGGCGTGTACGTACAGTGAAAATATGAGATGTATGTAAAGTATTTAATATAAAATATTATATTTTAACAGCCAAAGGTAAATGGTATCTTAGTGCACTCGTTTGTAGCTTTCTCTACTTGTTTTACTTAGGTTTCTATTTATATCAGATTCTAGTGGTGGTATTTTCCCAGATATTACCTAGCTAGAGTTAGCTGCATCGTCGATCTTTCGTCCTTCTACGACTAAGGTTTTAATATTAACGAAGTTATGTTAAAATTAAACAGTAATCGTTTCAAAACTTAATTTTTTAAGTTTTATTAATTAAGATAAAAGTCGTCTTTTCAAGTTGGGGGTACAATTAGAAGTAAAACTAAACTCGTTTTTCGAGTTTCATTGGCTTAAGCAGAACTGCACGTCAGCATAGTGCTGGCAGAGCGGCTGCAAAACTCGACGCGGTTTTAGGTATTTTGCCCAATGTGTTGCATTTCCGTTTAGAGCGCAGCGATGGGTAGGAGTACCGGCAGCTATAGCTGAGGCAGCTAACGGGCGATCAGTGCTCTTCAATTGTCACGCTGTTGCCGTTGCAATTCTGTCGCTGACGTTCCATTATCCATTGTGCATGCATGTACATTTTTGAGTGGCGACACGATGTCGCTAACGGTTCTCAGAGCGCACAGCGGCTGAGGGAGAGACATACTCGGCTGCTGAGGAAGCTCTGTTCGTAGGGGCATAGAAATGAGATGGCATTATGATTTGCTAAAATTGTTAAATAGCTTATAATGTGAAATAGCGAGTTTAGTTAATGTTGCACCACCGAGACGAACAGAACTTGCTGCGTTTTGAACATGGAAACAAATGAGCTTTCTCCGTGAAGTGGGATCTGCTTTGCCTACTGATTCATATTTGTTAGCCTTGGGACTGCAAAATCGCAACCATCTGAAAGATGCAGTTTTTGTGTTGTTTTTTAAGTTTGACTTTTTTTTTGTAAAGTGTGTAAACAAAAAGTAAATCAAATTGTTGAAGCCCCAAAGTAACTTCATAGAAGACGATGCAACTGGCTCGGATCGCAAAAAGTTCAAATCTCCGTCCTTGGTGAAATGTAATTTCTGCGGAAAGGTTGGGTATAAATATGCCGAATGTCCGGCACATTTGCAGAAGAGCCAGAGAAAAGGCAAATCCTACAACGACGGGCGTGACAGATAGATCTAGTGTCCAATGCTTCAAATGTGACAAAATTAGGCACTTTGCAACCGCATGTCCTAAAGGCCGATTAGGTGGAAACGAAAGAATTTATGAGAAGCGTGTCGATATCTGCGCAATAGCTCCACCCTCTGTAAGAATAAAAGCATCCAGTGAGTCTGATCCATTTTGTTTTGATTCTGGTGCAAAATGCTCGCTGGTCAAGAAAAGTGTCGCCCATAAATATAAAACTCATTGGCATAAGTAACGATGCAATTTATAGCACTCAACAAGTTTTATGTAATATAAAAATTTAGCAATACTGCTTTGAGATTTTATTACACGATATTTAAAACAAGTATTTGAAATACGATGTGATTCTCGGCCATGGCTTTGCCTTTGATAGACGCTGATAAATTTCAAAATTATAAAACGGAAGAGATAGATGTGGTGACTTTAACTGATTATGAGGATATTATAAGTTCTGATACAGATTAAGTTGATTCCGATAAAATTGTCTTAACGAATATCTTAAAATGCTACTCTGATTGGTTTATTAGCGGAATACCAAAAACTCGAGTCTCGACAGGGCTGTTGGAAATTAAGTTAATAGATCTACAAAAGACAAAGACAAAGACAAAAGTGCTACGACGTCCCTATAGGCTTGGCGAGGAAGAAAAAACCTGGTGACCTGACCATGCCTGAAAAATGCACCTTCTGTTTTTCAGAGGGCCATAATAAGAGCATTAGGATCACTGGCACACTGATACGCGATCGTTTATATTGATGTCGTGTTTGTTATTGCAAAAACTATACAAGTGAAGAAAGCTACAGTCGAGTAAACTCGACAGTAAGATACCATTTACCTATGGCTGTTAAAAAATAATTCTTAATATTTATAACTTTTATTCTGCGAATTAATAACAACGCATCACATATTTTCTAAATCAAATACACATGCATTGAAGCTAATGGCACATGCCGACTGCACGGCGACTGTGCGTGCGCGCCGCAAACATTGACGCCGAGCCTCTGCTGCGTTTCTTCTGCTGTATGATAAATTTCTCGCGCCTAAAACATGTATACATAAACACATACATTGTATGTATTTAGTAGAAACAGACAATATGCCTCAACTGAGATAGAACGAAATTTGTAACCAATGTCTTATTTGCCGTCGGTGGCTTGGTGTGATAGTTGCAGCCTCCATAACTTTAAGTCCTAGGATCGATTCCCAGCGCAGGTTACTTTTTGTTTTGCTAAGAACAATTGGTTTTTCTTTTTTTTTTTGCAAATAATTCTCAATATTAATTACTTTTATTCGGCATCGCATATTTTCAAAGTCAAATACACATGCATTGACGCTAATGGCACATGCCGACTGCACTCTGACGACACGACGACTGTGCGCGCCCATAACTTCTGTGTTTATTGTCCGATCGGATTTAAATTGATAGGGTTGGTCGATAATATTATTATCGACAATAATACCTAAAAAAAATTTCGGAAAGTTTTCTACTTTTCCTGTAAATTGATTTAACGTTTTCAAAACAATTTTTGGAGGCGGTGGGCGTGGCATCCAAAATTTGAAAATCCGCATTCTGCGTAATGTTACTAGGGACCTTACTTCCAAATGTGACGCTTCTAGCTTTTCTAGTGTTCTTATAATTCAAAAAATTCGTTTTATAGGGGTGGTGGGCGTGGCATTTAAAAGTTTAAAATCCAACTTCTGCATAATGTTGCAAGACACCTTCCTAACAAATTTGCTGCGTTTATCTTTTTTCGTTATTGAATTATTTGCAAAAAATTGAAAAAACGCATTTATCGATTTACGGAGGTGGTAGGCGTGGCACATCAAGTTTGAAATAAACTTCTTGTGTGTATTGAATACACGCACACTCCCACCTGGTCTGGTGACTCTAGCTCTTTTAATAGCTGACATCTGTGTGTTCATACAGACGGACATGACCAAATCGACTCGGCTATTGATGCTGATCAAGAATATATATATTCTTTGTATGGTCTGCCACGCCTCCTTCTGCCTGTTACATACATTTTCACAAAGTTAATATACCATTTTTTACCCATTTTCAATGGGTACTAAATGCACATCCACTGCTTCCGCCACTACTTGCAGGGACGTACATTTTTCGTATATATGTACGTATTGTTATTCCTTTAAGGCTAATCGCACACAGCTAGACTAACGCCGAGAGTACATAGATGGTGGTCATTATTACAGTCTTTTAAATTTGATATGGATCTTGTGATCCTATGACGCATGTGCTTATCTCGGAATAATAATATCTCAAAATAACGAATTGCCAGAATATTTATTAAAAACATATGAATTAAAGAAAGGAGTTTTATATAGAAAGACACAACGAAATGGTAAAACTAAATGTTTGCCTGTATTCCCAAGGGTATTTATGGTAGATGAGCAGTGATTAATCACGTTCATGAATCTATTATGCATCTAGGTTGGGAAAAAACATTGGATAAAGTCTATGGATTTTATTGGTTTGAAAATATGTCAAAGCACTATCGTAGATTTGTTGAAAACTGTGGCGTCAGTAGAAGTAACAGAATGGCCCGGTGCTTCAAAACAAAAAAAAAAATACAAGTACCATATGTTTGAGTACATATGCAGTTTCTCAGTTTAAATTCAAATAATTAAACATTACTTAAACATATTAGATTCCTAAGGTAGACATCCCGTGGCACACAGTGCATATAGAAATAACAGGAAAGAATGACCTAAAGGAATACGTAATTGTCTTGATAAATGCGTTCACGAAATTTGTTTACTTACATCACACCATAGGGCAAACGGCCAGGTAGAGCGTATAATGAGCACACCTAAGAGTATGTTGACAGCAGTCGAAACCAGTCAGAGGTCGTGGCAAGATGCTCTAACCGAAGTTCAATTACAAGAATACAAAAGCGTTGCCAAACTAAGCTTGATCCGAAATTTAAATGTCCGTTCGAAATAATCGAACATCTAGATGGCGATAGATATGTTTTAAAGTCTTTAACAAGCAAAATAACTTATAAGTATGCGCATGAGTTTTTGAGGGCATTGCTCAATAAAGAATTAAGTAAAGAAATTTATAAAGAATAAGATGACTCAAGAGAAGATGCATTTGACTCTGAAATGAGAAATAGAGATAAAGAAGGCACAGCAGCCTTGGAATCCCAAGAGGGGATAATAAAGAGACCGCACCATAACTGATGGAAATGTTATGGCGGGTTTCACTGAATCCCAAGAGGGAATATAGATACCGCATCATAACAGATGGAATTTTTATGGCGGGGGTCAATTGACCGCACCACTATGGTGTGCTTGCTTGCTGTGGCGGGGGTCAGTGGTGATCGCACTATGACAGAAGGATTTGTTATGGCGGGGATCGGTAAGAATAACTACACATCATAATGGAATTACAGAAAAGAAGAATTGTTAAGTTTGATTTAAATGAAAACCAATTTGATTGTTTTGTATAAAAGTTTAAACTTTATATAAATAAAAGTTAATAAAGTAAATGGTTAATAAAGTTTGACGATAACTGAGCAAATCTTGTCCTAGATATGGCACACGACGACGTGTGATTTGTTAGGAAAGCCGTGTCGTAGATTGGTAAATTAGCCCACTGTATATGTTAGGCATAGGGTGTCGAAAGGAGATGGCATTATAATTTGCCAAAATTTTGAACTGGTTTATAATGTGAATGGCGAGTTCTGGTAATGTTGCGCCACCGAGGCAAACAGACCTTACTGCGTGTTGAACACGGAAACAAATGAGCTTTCTCCGATATATACATCAATATTCAACATACGTTTGACTACTGTTAGGTTGTAATTTTATATGGCAGACCTTGTAGGTGAATTCTTTTTTGGTGTCTTATACCCCTCTCTTTCAATATATATGGTTCGGATGGGCACCATAGTAGCGCATTTGAAATCGTCTGTATAACTTTGCTCTGCACTATACGAATCTTGTTTTGAATGACAGCGATTCAATAAGCTTGGGATCCGTATTTCAATACCACGTTGTATACAAACTTTAGAAAGTAGGTCCAAGGACGTTACTTTGTGGAGCTCCTGCGTGGATGGCCCTTAGAACGATTTGTAACCATCCATAGCTACCCAGAATGCACGGTTTGCCAAAAAACTGCTGACCAACTGGTAAAACTGCGGTGTCAGTGTCTGCTTGAGCTTGCTAGGCTACTGTGCCAAACTCTATCGAACGCTTGCTGGATGTCCATAAAAATTAAAATACCTTGCTTACGTTCAATGGCTTCTTGATGTTTACCAATCCATGCAGTTGTTCCAGTTAAATTAAACAAGTGAAGAAAGCTACAGTCGAGTGCACTCGACTGTAAGATACCACTTACTTTCGGCTGTTAAAAAATAATTCTTAATATTAATTACTTTTATTCGGCGAACTAATAATAACGCATCCCATATTTTCGAAGTCAAATACACATGCATTGGCGCTAATGGCACATGCCAACTGCTTGCTGACTGCGCATCTCACACTTTGTGTCCCAGGTTCGATTCCCAGTCAGTCCAGGTTTTTTTTTGGAATTGCTAAAAACAATTGGTCTTTCTTATTTTTTTGCATCATCTATGTTCTTCAATTTGATTAAAAATGTCATACTATAATTTTCAGTAAAGTGAAAAAGTAATTAAAAAACAAGTGAAGAAAGCTACAGTCGAGTGCACTCGACAGTAAGATACCATTTACCTTTCGCTGTTAAAAACTAATTCTTAATATTAATTACTTTTATTCGGCGAATAACAACGCATCGCATATTTTCGAGGACAAATTCACATGCATTGACGCTACACGACGACTGTGCGTGCGCAGTCGGCGTGCGCAGTCGGCGTCGGCGTCGACGTCGGGCCTCTACTGCTGTGAGCGAAACTTCTCGTGCCTATAACTTCTGTGTTTATTGTCCGATCGAAATTAAATTTATAGGGTTGGTAGATATTATTATTATCTACAATAATACCTAAAAAAAATTTCGGAAACTTTTCTACTTTTCCTATAATTTGATTTACCGATTTACAAAATCGATTTTTGGGGGCGGTAGGCGTGGCATCCAAAAGTTGAAATTCCGCATTCTCCGTAATGTTACCAGGTACCTTACTTCCAAATTTGGTGCTTCTAGCTTTTCTAGTGTTCTTTTAAACTATAAAAATGTGTTTTTTAGAGGCGGTGGGCGTGGCATCCAAAAGTCTAAAATCCAACTTCTGCATAATGTTGCAAGACACCCTTCTACCAAATTTTGTGCGTTTATCTCTTTTCGTTATTGAATTATTTGGAAAAAATCGAAATACGCATTTATCGATTTGCGGAGGCGGTGGGCGTGGCACATCAAGTTTGAAATAAACTTCTTGTGTGTATTGAATACACGCACACTCCCACCAAGTCTGGTGCCTCTAGCTCTTTTAATAGCTGAGATCTGTGTGTTCATACAGACGGACAGACGGACAGACAGACGGACATGACCAAATCGACTCGGCTATTAATGCTGATCAAGAATATATATACTTTGTATGGTCTGCCACGCCTCCTTCTGCCTGTTACATACATTTTCACAAAGTTAATATACCATTTTTTACCCATTTTCAATGGGTAAATGGTATAAAAAGCAATTTACAAAAAAAAAAAAAAAAAATTGTCCGCCCCGCGCGGGATTTGAACTCGCGACCTCACGAGTCTGGAACTTGCAAGCCAATCATCAGACCACACACAGTTTTGCAATGCGGTCGGAAAATGAGACTTTTATTGATGCCGGCCTTCTGCTGCGTCGGTTGAATGTTTTAGTTGGAATTCTAAGAGCCCATAACTTTATATGGGAGATTCTAACTCCTATAACTTCTTTGTTTATGGTCCGATCAGGTTGTAATTTATAGGGTAGATCACTTATATGGTCACCTACGAGAATGTCAAAAAAAATGTTTAGTATTTCTCTATTTTTCTTATAATTCAATTAAAACGATTTATGGGGGCGGTGGGCATGGCATCCTTAAGTTTAAAATCCAACAAAGTATATATATTCTTGATCAGCATCAATAGCAAAGCTGTTACAAGAGCTTGAAAGTCTTAATTTTGTATGAAAATAGGGTAGCATACGCAGATAAAGCTTCTTTGAAACTATGAACTCCACACCCACAACCTCCAAAAATCATGTTTTATAGTTGTTGATGCTCTTAGTACGTCCAAGCGGTTTTGGGGAGCGCTGCCCGTTTAGAACACAGCTACTGCTGACTTGCGTAAGAACGTGCATTATAGAACTGTCAATGGTATATTAGGAGAATTGCGGTGATCATTAACCCAGTAAAAGGCGGATAGTAAGAAAAGTAGTGCAGTGGCATAAGAATTTTGTTAAATTAAACAGTCTTTATGGAAATTTGCTTTCCTTAATTAAGACGGTTTTCCCAGGGTCTCTTCTTAAAGTTTCTTCTATAGACAGGAGTGACAATTTATTATCAAGGCCATTGTTTGTCCTTACTGACACTTTACCTCTTGAAATTTCTTCTCGATTCTCAATATACTTGATTGTTGATGTAGCTTTTGTGCGATTTCAAGTTGAAAACCCACAAGAGCTGCGTGTATGATGTCTAGCAGTTTCTTGTTGTATTATAGCTAAAAATAAGTGCTTCATTTGTAACTGTCAACTCTTTTTATATCTTTCGATTTCCGTAAATGCATCTTTCGATTTCCGTCGATGTACTATGAAACCGTTCTATTTGTTGTTATGATCTCTTTGTCGTCGTCCCTTAGTGGTAATTACTCGCGAAGCGGGGAGGGATTCGGGGGTTATGATTCTTCCGATTCCAAGAACTCCTATAGATCATTATTAAGAAAGTCAGTGCACAAGTACTACGAAATGAAAGCGGGAATGCTCAAAATATATGGAGAAAAAATGTAAATTAGACCCATCGGACAGAAATTATAACTTGAACATATGTTAGAATAGTCGTTTTCTTTAGTTTTTTTAATGGTCTATTAGCCATATATAAGAAAAATTGTTCTCAAATCTTAGCACTTACGCCATCCATAGCTGCATTCTCCGGTTCCGTATATCGGTATAGCTGAGGAATTTCACAATAAAATTAATTCGTACAATACCAAAAATTAAGCAAACAATATCATTGCAGAAGTTGACCTGCAGTATTGGTACGATGTCTTTGTAATTTACTTTTTACTCTTGATCTCAACCCTCGCATGATCTGCAATGTTGGTCTTATGATGTACGCATTTCTAATAGACGTTACATTAAATATTCAATTAAAATGAAAATAAACTAAATGTAGAGCAAATTTTTGGAATGTTTAGAGTGGTTTTTGCCGGTCAGCTGGAAACCGTCAGTTGTGCGAATGCAGCACTGGAACTCTCGATATGTCGATATGCTGATCTTAAGCGATGTATAAAATGAATTTGAGATCGTCGTCCGATGCAAAGGTTAACGTACTTTTATTTGGAACGGATCTCTTTCTTGGGGTAGTTCTCTCATTCAGTTTGGTTCAACGCGACTTTTTCTCCATGCACTGGTATGGGATCTTTGGCAACGGTACGTTTTCCCGAAATGCAGAAAAGCGCGAATGCTAGAACGAGAGCAAGCATGTAAGTGTATAAGAAAAAGACAAGTATGAGAGGGAATAAAGGAAATTTAGATCATAATGGCTCTCGAACCTGCTAAGCTTAGCTTAGGTTTGACCATTGTGGAACTTGTCTAACATCTGCACGCCACATTATTGCTTATAAGAGAAGCTATGCATTCTAACGAATGTTTGGACTTAATAGGTTCTGAATTAAGAAATTTTGTATTGTCACAGAATATTGTCTCGGTTTTTAGAAACAAATTACCTAATAAAAGAGTATTGCTCTTTATTTCTACGATTTCTCTGGAGCTTATTGGATGGACTACTGAAAATTTTAGGAATTTGTATTAAAGGGGTCAAGGAGATGAATTTCTCATGCGAATGATATTGAATGATATATATTGACGTACTGGCTATCAGTTGTTATTGTTTGGTTGTATTGTTTGGGTGGATACCTAATTTACTTTCCTACAAAGCGTGTTCTGCCATTTTAAGCTACTTCCGCAGCAATACGATACATTTTCGGAATAAAATAGTCACACATCACTTGTCTTATGTGTTTTTAAGTTTCACGGTGTGCCTGATTATGTTCGGCTACGACAATTTTTCTCTGCTTTGTTTCATTTGTAGGGTCCGTCAAAAAGAATTTTGAGTACATATATGTCGTTGACGGTAATGATTCAGCCAACTTGTGTTGGTTATAAGCCAAAATTGGAAGAGTAAATGTATAGCGTTAATGATAATTGTATTTCTGGGCTGTTTACCAGGACACTAACGTGCTGTCGTCATAGTGCATCAGTGAAGTAATTCTCTTTTCCGAGCTTGTAAATAACTCTTGCGTTTTGTCTAAGAGGTTGAGTTTTTTCAGATATTGCGAATGTTAACGTTTGGTGATTGGTAAAGATCTTCAAGTCCCCAATCTCATAAAGGAGATATTTTAAAGGCCAAATAATTAATGCTCTTTCTCTTGTTTGATGCACAGCTAACCTCGTTCTCTCGCAAAGTTTATTGTTGAATTTTCACTATCTTTCTCTGCATGCTCTATTTGATTAACCCCGAGTTTGGGTCTAGAGTTGTAAGGAACTGCGATTTGCATATCTTACAAAATTGGCGATATTGTCTGTATATCGTCCACGTTAAATCAGTTTCTTTCTCGATAATTTTTTTTGTTGGTCGTTTTCATTTGTTCCTTTCTATCTACGACCAAAGTCTGATTATTGAAGATGATTTGAAGGTCGAATAAAGCCATCTGCAATGAGTTGGGATGGTTTGGCTTTCATTCGTGCAGAGTAAAGTTTTCTGATCGCGGTCAACTTGGCGACCGCCAGTGCGATCTCTGTCTACGAATGATTGCAAGTTGACACACAGCCTCCTCGTGGCACCTCCTGGGTAACTATCTTAGCATCCGCTAGATAGTGAGCTAATGTGTGCAGCGGGTCATCAGGACTGTAAATGGTTGAGCGCAGGGTTTGGAACCCGTCTCGTAAAAAGAAATCCCAAGGAAAACCAAAGCGAAAGCCTCGGATAGGACTATATGCCACCATGTCTGAGTTCGGTATTCCTGCAAAGCTGATACATCTTTGCAGGATGACATTGAGCAGCACCATCAGCTCTGCCAAGGTAGGAGCGAACCTCTCCGAACCTTTTAATACCGTTCGAGGTTTCAGACAAGGCGACCCTCTGTCGTGCAACCTCTTCAACTTCGTGATGGAAGGGGTTTTGCGGAAAGCCGGTGTACATCGATCTGGCACTATTTTTTTATACAGGTGTCCAGCTCCTTGCTTATGCTGATGATATTGACATCATTGGCCGTAGCAAGCGTGATGTCACTGCTGCATTTTCCGCTATCGAAAAAGAGTCAGCAAAAGTGGGTTTGGCGGTAAACGAGGGCAAGACGAAGTATATGCTGTCGACAAGCAGGGAGACGCGGCGCCTAGACTCCCATGTGGTAGCCGACAGCTATAACTTCGAAGTGATCAAGGAGTTCACGTACCTTGGCACCGCCATTAACACCAAAAATGACGTCAGCCTGGAGATCAAGCAAAGAATCTTGCCACTTGCCAATAGGTGCTACTTTGGTCTGAGTAGGCAAATGTGCAATAGAGACCTCTATCGCCGAACAAAACTAATACTCTACAAGACACTCATCCTACCAGTGCTCTTCTATGGCGCAGAAGCATGGGTAATTTCACAGACGGATGCAGCAGCGCTTGGAGTGTTCGAGAGAAAAATTTTCGCAAGATCTTCGTCGGTTGGGGACGACTTTCACATTCGGATGAACCACGAGCTGTACGAGTTGTACGACGACGTGGACGTGGTCCGGCTCATCACGATACAACGTCTGCGCTGGCTCGGCCACGTTGTGCGTATGGATAAAGAAGCTCCAGCTAAGAAGATATTCAAAGCGAGGGTCGACTATGGGCGACGGCGAAGGACGACCAAATCTGTAGTGCCACCAAATAATAAAAATGAGTTGCTTAACTTCTGCATTGACAAAATCGGCAACGCCCATAGGGTGGGGATGTACGAGTGTGGTTCAAATATGATCGAAACAAATGCTCGGGCACGCTTATGTATTATCACTAGCGGCATATTTTGTCCACCTTTCCAGAAGCTTTTTCGGCGATGTGTTTTACGTATGTTTTCAGAAAGAATAGTATGCATTACATTATTTCTTATTTTTTATTTTTTATTTCTGTTTAATTTATAATCTATCTATTTGATAATAACTAAATTTTACATATATGGGGAAGAGGCTATTTACAGAAGGGTATTTACAGGGAAGTAGTCACCACTCACTGGACGGCCTAAAAGGCAGGTCAAGGGGTGGTGTCTTCTAAGACGTCTGACTTGGAGGCTGTTGTCCAGCAGGTTGATTGCAAGCTGGTTGCAGTGGGTGTCAAGTCTTTGCAGGTGTTTAAAGCCAAAACTGACGATCTCTTCAATCACCGTTGGCATGCGTAAGTCTTTGTGAAGCGTGCGGTTCCAAACGTAGAATGGGGCCTTGGTGATTAGACGCAGGGTTTTGTTTTGGAACCTTTGGAGGACTTCGATGTTCGAATTGGATGCAGTTCCCCATAATTGGATTCCGTAGGTCCAGACTGGTTTGAGTATTGCCTTGTGCAAAAGTACTTTGTTGTTAAGTGACAGTTGTGATTTGTATCCAAAAAGCCATCTCATTTTTCGGTTTTTAAGGTTTAGCTGCTTCCTCTTGGCTTGGATGAGTGCTGACCAAGTTAGCCTTCTGTCTAGTGTTAGGCCAAGGTATTTGATTGCCGTTTCAGTTGGTAGGGTTTTTCCATTCACTTGAAACGAGCAGATTTTGACTCGTTAACCACAACGTTCCACCTTTTTAGCCAGGGTTCGATTAAGGTGAACTGCGCTTGGAGGATGACTGAGGCTTCAGCAAAGTCATAGGATGTTGCTAGGAAAGCTGTGTCGTCTGCGGAGATGGCAATGGTGATGTCATCTCTCTGAATGGTAGGGAGGTCTGCAGTAAAGAGTGTGTAGAGGACTGGCCCCAGCACGCTACCCTGAGGTACTCCAGCATTGATGTTGTGGATGTTGGACTCAACCCAGTCGCATCTTACATAGAACATCCGACTATGTAAGTAGGAATTCAGTGTAAGGTAGTATGAAGAAGGAAGCAGAAGTTTGAGATTGTGTCCTAGTCCTAGGTGTCATACTCTGTCAAAAGCTTGTTTGACGTCTAAGAAAGATGCCGAACAGTACTTTCTTGACTCCATTGCAGTTAGTATGGTCTGAACCACTCTGTGACACTGTTCGGGCGTTCCACGCAGAGATCTGAATTCAAATTGGTGCTCTGGTTTAAGTTTCCGTTCTTCTAGCACTGGAAATAGTCCAGCTAAGAATATTCTCTTGAATATGTTAGACAGGATTGCCAGCAAGCTGATGGGACGGTAGGAGGCAGGATCCTATTCAGGCTTCCCGGGCTTGGGTATCATTACAATTTTCGCACACTTCCACTGAGAGGGGAAGTGGTGAAGCCTAATGATACCATTGAAGATGGCTGTTAGGTATGCAAGTGCGCGTGGAGGAAGAAACTTCAAAGTTTCTGTGTCGATGCCATCATAACCAGGGCTTCTGGTGATCTCTAGGATGTTCAGTATGACTTCCACTTCTGTGACCAGTACAGGGCGTATAGGCAGGTCCATCTGGCAGGGTGAATCTAGGTAGATGCGTGTATCGTTCTCATCCGTAATTGAGGAAGTGTTGAAAGGAGCAAACGTTCTTTCCAGATGAGCCACAAAGGTTTGGGCTTTCTCCATGTTGGATCGGCACAAGGAACCGTTTGAGCTGAGGATAGGTGGGTTCCTTTTAGTCGGCTTTTTCAAATATTTAGTTGAGTTCCAGAGATTATACTCAATTCCGTTCGGTTCAGCATTTCGCATGTAATCAGCGACTGATTCATTACGCAGATTGAATAGGAGATTCTTTAGGTCCTTGCAAGCACGGTTTAAAGCTGCTTTGTCCCGGGGGTTGCGGCTAAGCTGCCACACTCTACGGAGGCGTCGTTTAGTACGCAGTTGCTCAGTGACTTCATCAGAGAGGAGGAAGCAATCTCTGTGGGGTCTGCGTTTGGATACTCCTTAGGAGTATCCTTAGGGTGAGGAGTGCAAGAATATGCTACTTCGTGGATGCTGCGGGTTAGAGATTCCACCGCTTCTTCGATATCCTCGCTAGTCTCCAACGAGGTGGTGGGGTCCAATGTCTCTTCGAGCCTTGCTTTGAATTTGTTGATATTTGACTTGCTACTTAAGAGTTTCCTGTATCGTCTATTGACATCAATAGGCATGTTAATGCGGAAAACAACAGCACAGTGATCAGATAGTAGGTCAAAATCGTTGTGAATTTGGACTAGGTTTGGGTTGACGCCGCGAGAGATACCGAAATCCAGAACGTCGGACACCTTGTTGTGGTCTGTAGGCCAGCAGGTGGGATGTCCGGACGAGAGAGCGAACAGGGTCGATGCTCTCATGCTTGCGAGCAGAGCTGATCCCTTGGGATTGCATAGTTTTGCATTGAGATCGCCACCCAATATGAATTTTTGGCGATGTCTTTAAAGATTTGGTTAAACATTTCTGTTGAAACTTTATGCCTAGGTAGCGCAATTGTCATTGTTCCAGTTGGGGTATCAAGATTCAGCAAAGCTACTTGTAGCCAAGGTTCGAGGATTGGAGTGCGCTCAGCGTATTTAAGGCTAGCTTTCACAATTATGGCAGCACCGCCCCTTGCATTGCCGCTAGGGTGGTTTGCGGATATTAGGTTATAATAGCCTTTGATGTTGAAGTACGTCATGTCAGTAAAATGGGATTCTGATATGAGCAGAATGTCGACGTTATTTCTTTTTATGTACATTTCGACCGCAGGCCTACTTTTGCATAGACCGTTAGCATTACAGAGGACCAGCTTGAGACCTATTTGTATAGAGATGCCAAGATGGTGCCCATCATTTGCGTCATCTGGGCGAATTGTGTTTGTATTAACTGCATCATGGCTTGGATCTGAACCAGTAGGGATTGCTTAGAGTCTTTAGTCTTCTTTGGATCACATTTAGTGTGGTTGGACGTAGACTGGTTTCTTAGTATGTCGGCGAAGCTGACGTTGGCTTCTGTGAAGGAAGCGGTGGTAGTTTTGGCTGGGAGTGGAGGTCTCAGCTGATTGTTGGGAATGCACACAATGCACACATGTTGGTGGAACTTCACGCGGTTTGATACAATCCGTCGACTTGTGGTTGCCACCACATTTGACACAGCGAAAAGGCTTACGGCAGTAGCCTTGCGTGTGACTAAATTCCTGGCTCCTATGGCACTGAGTGAGATCGTTGTACTTCTTTGGTGGCTCGATTACAACTATTGCATTGCACAAGCGTTTTATCTCGAAGACAGCTTTGTTGTTGTTAGCGGACTCTAGGTCTATAAAGAACATCGGTAGAGGCTCTTTGGTGGCTCGGTTCTTGGCGTTGGTTATGTCACATAACTTAGATATGTGACGGACTGTGTGTCCAGTCCAGCTCAAGGTGTTCCGGATGTGATCTAGGAGATCTAGGTGGAGATTCCTAATGACAGCTCGGTAGGCTCTTTTCTGCTTGAGTTGGTAGGTATGGAACTCAACGTTTCTAGTTGGTCTCACTGGTCGCCATGATTCTAATCTCGCCTTCACGACCTGCTTTGTATGTGAAGCTATCACTATCAATAGCTTCACAGAAGATTGCCTTCATGTCAGAGGTTATGAAAATAGGTGGCGGTTTCGGTGTGGGGTTCACAGTAGACGTGAACGTAGGCTTGTATGTAGAGGCGGCAGCATGATCCGTGTCATTATCGTTGGTGGCTAACAGAGCAAAGCTGTTTGTGGAGTTTGCATATTCCGTTGGACTTTTGGCCGAAGTAAGGATGGCTGGTTTTGGGCGACAACGAGCAACTTCATAAATTGACTCCTCTGCGTCGAGAGGACAGAGATTGTAGACGACGAGTCACGGTATTCCCTGTATTCACGGTATTTCCTTCCTTTGTGTTTTATTGCGTTCTTGGCTGCCTGCCAAGGCACGTGGAGAGAACATCGCCCTTCTCCGGCGCTTATCACACCGAGTGGTGAGACTCTAGCAAGCTTTTGCTTCGAGGCCACTGAACTTCAATTGTTGAACAGTTATTGCTGTTGTTTGCACAAACAACAAAAATACGCGACACGCTGCAATTTTTTTCTGATAAGGAAAGCTCTGCGCCTGCGTAGATGCGACTGCACTCGACGAGTGTTCGAACACGACTGTGTATGTTTTCAGAAAGAATAGTATGCATTACATTGATCGAACGTTGTTTGTGTGATTGTGCATTCAAAGAGCACATGAACCCGTGCGAAACAAGTCAAGCACAACTTTTGTTCTATGTTATGGAACCGTTCGTTAACTGACATGTTCAGAAAACTTATACAGTCGTATTGGATGATTCTCTCTCGAGCTCACCTTACGAGTCTGAGTCTTGGAGGTGACTCTGCTCTCGACCTCTCTTGACCTTTTCTCGAACTCGTTGATAGGTTAATTTCTTTATTTGTCTCGGGCGTATGGTATCGCTCTACTAAGAAGGCGTTTATGTCAGACACATAAGGAAGAGGTACATTTTAGCAGTTTTAACGAACACGAAAAAACTAAAATGCAATCCCAGCTTTCTATGAGGATCTTCGAAAAATTCAAGGATGTCAAGCACCCGAACACCCAAATATTTGATCGTGAGTCCAGCGTGGTCATCAAAGCCTTCAATCCTGAGCGTTACAGATTATTAATAATTATTATTAATAATAATAATAATTATAATTATTTTTCTACTTGTAACAAGTTTTTTGTTCTGCGAGTCTTAGTGGATGCTCATGGAGTCATTCTTTGACCTGGTTTGTTGCTTGGATGCTGCGTTCCCTTATTTCGGTGAGCTGTTTTTCCACTTTAATGACGCCAATGTCGTGCAGTGGTCCTAGTATCGACCCTTGCGGAACGCCACCTGCGACCACGTACTGTTTCCATCCTTCTGTGTAGTACATGAGAGTGTGAGTTAGAGTTAGGTAGCTGGCCACTGGCTATTTTATTTTTTCTAACATTTTACCCATTGTATCTATCATACAGAGTAGTATGTATGAGCTAGCATAGCGTATTTCCCTTGGGTATGAGAACAAGCCTTTGGAAATATGCCTTGTTGGATGCATCCTTCGTACACATCAGCATAAAATTCAAAGTTCATTTCCACTACTAGTTTCAGAACTCTATTTGGGATAAAGTCTTTAGAGTTTGCAAAAGTATAATATTTACTGTTTGTAAAACTTCTTCAATCTCGATGTGTTCGCCATATGGTGTTATTTCCAACTCCATAGGATTTGTTGTTTGGCCAATTTCTTGAACAGGGAACAAAGTATCAATAATTGTTTCAAGGAGACTTGGGCACGCTGGGGGTTGCTTTCTGCCCCTTGAGCTCTGACAAAAGAAACCTGAAGGGTCCAGGGTTACCTCTTTCTATCCCTTTGTTTTATGACTTGTGGAGTTGGGTCCCCAACGCATATAATTATGGCTTTGTGGTCGCTATATGTGTATATGTTGTTGACATGCCACAGGATGTTTCTACTAAGTCTGAAAGTGGCAAAGGATATATCCACTATAGAGGTTCTGCCATTTCTTTAGAAAGTGCTTGTGCTACCCTTGTTAAGAGATACTAGTATTGAGAAGGATGCTATTATTGCATGCTCTTTGACATTTGTCGTTCTGCTACCCCATTCGGAAGTCCATGCATTGAAATCTCCTCCTATGATTGCTGTAATTTTACCTCTTGCTTGTGGCATGTCTTAAATGAGTTTACCACCGCAAGCCCAGACAGCCGTCTTACGGGTTGTTTCACTTATCCATTTACTTATCGTGTAATTACGTTAATTTATAAGAGCTACGTCGATATTTTTTTGCAGCTAATCTGTGTCAGAATGTCCTGCGCAGCAGAACCTTGATTGTAGGTCTTTTTGACCATCTCTTGATAAGCTAGGCATACCTTGCTTCCAAATAGATTGTGAAACTTCTTTTTTGGTCCTTGCAGTCATTTGATGCAGTGCCCGCACCTTCATCTCCATTTGGTCACGTCCTTGCTATGTGCCCTTAGTGCCAGCATTGGTAACATTTTGGGATGCTCGTTATAAGACTAACCCTGCAGCGTACTAAGCCTAGGTTAATATTCCCTATCTATTTAGATAATTTTATTTGCTTTTTCATAAGGTGGCTTTACCAAAGTTGCATGTCCAAAAGAGGCACGCAGGCTTTTTACCCTATCTAATTGTATGGCACGATCCCCACCGGCGATCTTTATAGATTGCAGGTTATCATTATTGGGTGTATCTCCATCATGTCCCTGATTTCGATAATGACTTTTTACGTCAATATCCTTGTCATCGCAGAGCTTCCTAATACCTTTTGTTCTGCTGCTTATGGCATTTCAGCTGGGTTCTTATTAAACTGAGGAGAATATCGCCTTTCTGGGTTTTTCCGATGTGAGTGACGTTCTCGCCCTACCGTTTTAGCTACAGTTCTACTATATTTTCCGTAAAATGTCAGCATATGACATTTCACCGGTTTTGGTCAGTACTATGGCATCAGGCCATGTACTGATTTTTTAACTTTTTGTGGTTTCCGTGATATCTTTGTCCACACTGTCTTCTGGATGGACTCAGTATCAGGATCCACAGTTCTAATTTTACAATTTTTGTCTAAGCAGGTTCCAGCTTCCTGCTCCTTTTTTGGTGACGTGGGCCGAGCCCTGCCACACTTCCTTACTAGAGTCAGGGAAGTAGAAGTAGTAAATAATAAGTAGAGATCAGTCACACGAAGATAGCAGACACAATATTTAGTTCACGTTAAATAAATTTTTTCTTTTTTTCTAATCCTACATATGTTGTATGGTTTGCAACACCTCCTTCTGTCTGCAATGAGTTAATACATTTTTTAATGATTAAATGACCAAACAACGAAACTTACACTTAATAAAATTATTTTATGAAGTTAAAGGATTAATTGAACTCAATGTTTTGAGTGTTAATAAATCAGCTATCATCATATTGATAACTAGTATTTAAATTTTATGTTAAAAATCGACAGGAACGTCCGTATGTAATGGTTAAAAAAGATGCGAATTTGACTGGAAACGCTCGCTTCGAGGGTTTTTGTATTGACCTACTTAAGGTGATAGCTCAACAGGTTGGCTTTCAATATAAAATCGAGCTTGTGCCGGATAATATGTACGGTGTCTACATACCAGAAACGAATTCCTGGAATGGTATTGTGCAGGAACTAATGGAAAGGGCGAGTATTAGTAAATAACCATGAAATGTTTTTTGGATTAATATATAATTTATTAAACAGCGTGCTGACTTAGCAGTGGCCTCAATGACGATCAATTATGCTAGAGAGAGTGTAATTGACTTTACCAAGCCCTTTATGAATTTGGGTATTGGAATTTTGTTCAAGGTAGGATTTAACGTAAAAGATCTAAATTACGCTTATATAACTTAGCATTGTAATATACAGCAAATGATCTATTAAAAAATTAATAACAAAGATGGTAGGTTCAACATATTAAGTTTTGATGAATGGCTTAATTGTATTTGCAATTTAATGAATTTAATAATAAAATAAGTATAGAAAGCTAGAAGCGTGGTGCTGAATAAGCCTGATCTGTGTATGCTTCACAAACTCTTGGTAGAACTGAAGTCTCTAGCCTTTTTTTCAGATAAGACCAAAACGCTCATACAATACGGACAGACAACATTTTTTTACAGGCAAATATTTTTATAGCTAGAACGCAATGTCCAAAGTGAAATTCTTAAAAAAAAACTTAATTAAAGAGGAATGTGTATCTACGATACGGCGCTTAGCCCGGTCAATTAGCATTTCAACTAAGTGTTTAAGATCATTTTCGGAATGCTCTTGAGAATATCGTCCGATGCCTTTTGGAAAGTTAAAATGTACTGAGACCAGTGTCCTTCAGGGTTCAAAATCAAGTGAATATTTGTAGTTTATGTCCTTTTAGCAATTTTTGCTCTTCAATCAATTCGTGCGGATCAAACTTGGAGCACACCTTCCGTAGACTTAATTTATCTATAAAAACGCGATGCGATTTAGTCTTTGATGATATTTAACTCCATTTCCAGGTAACACAAAGAAGATTTCGCTCATTCTTTTCTGCACTTTTTCAATATTGTTTTGGGTAATCACTGATTTTGGCCGGCTCGGTTTCTGATCGTCACAGAGATTCTCACGACCTACTTGGAATCGCTTAAACCACTTATTCACATTACTATGGAATAGGCACTCATCACCAAAAACTTTTTTCATTATCAGCAATGTTTCAGTGAACGTTTTCCCAAGTTTAAAACAAAGTTAAATATTTGCAATTTGTTTAAAATGCATTTTACAACCGATGACCAAAAGCTGCTGTCACTTTTTGATCGTTAACTTCGATTGTAGTTGTCCATTTGTTTTAAAATTTTTGCAAAATGTCCACAAGAGATCAAACTTTTTATTTCATATACCCACCAATAGATGGTGCCGCCAAAAACAGTTATATTAAAAAAGGCATGTTTCTTTTGCAAAAGACCATGTATAGTATATTAGCTATGTGCAAATATATGTAAATGGCAAAAGAAGGCGTGATCGACCATACAAAGTAATCTTGATCAGCATCAATAGCCGAGACGATTTAGTTATGTTAAGGTAGCATTTGGAAGAATGTGAACGTCACATTACTATAAATGGTTACTTTAATGAACATTTGCCATTTCAGTAAACTATATAGAGCTATCTCCTGTAGGTGCCGACAAGTCAACCCACCCGCCTGTTTTCCTTCATGAACCCACTGGCTATTGAGATCTGGTTATATGTGCTAGCTGCTTATATATTAGTATCGTTCGCATTATTTGTGATGGCTCGATTTTCACCGTACGAATGGAAAAACCCACACCCGTGCTATAAACAGACGGATATCGTAGAAAATCAATTTTCTATATCGAATAGTTTTTGGTTTATAACGGGCACATTTCTACGACAAGGCTCTGGACTTAACCCGAAGGTAAATACATTTTTCGATTCAACATCAGTTGGAAACTTTATCAAATTAGGCTACAATTGTGTGTTTATACCCTTACAGATGGCCTGCAGATTAAATTTTAAACTACAAAAATTAATACAACTTCAATTTTTCTGATATTATTTATAAACTATCATTTATTCCAATTTTTCCTGCGTTGAACTGTTCAGATACAGTAAAAAATAATAATAGTTTTAATTTTAAGTGCATATGTGTCTTAATTGAAAATAATTTGAAAAAATATATAAATATATGAGTAATCGGATAACTTTTGCAAGTATCTGCAAGGGTACATAACCTTCGGCACGACGAATGTAACACATATTTCAATCATTTTTATGAAAGTTACCATTTTAATAAGATGTTTGTGCTGCATTTCAGATTTCAGATCGAGCACAAACAAAGTTTTTCTCCTTTATGAATCCACTTGCCATTGAAATATGGTTCTTTATAGTACTGGGTTACGTTTTAGTATCATTATGTATTTGGATAGTCGCACGATTATCTCCAGTTGAATGGATCAATTCAATGAAAGTCTGTCCAATGATTTGCGATCACAATTATATGGAACATGCGTTGGAGTTTAAATCTTTTTCAAAGGAACTCCCAATTGAGGAGACTAGTAACGTAGTTGATTTTGCCGATCGTCCTGAAAGTAATGACGGATATGCTTCAGAAAACACTGTGGAATTAGTTAGCGTGACAAACGAGTTTACGTTAAAAAATAGCTTTTGGTTTGCAATCGGAGCACTTATGCAGCAAGGTGCCGACCTATATCCTAGGGTATGCATCGATTTTCTTTCTTTACTTAAGTTTGCTAAAGTAAAATTCCGATCTTAAAAATATCGTCCAGGAACTTAAAGTCTGCAGACTTTTGAAGTAAACAAAAACGAGTAACTCTTTTTCATAACTAGGAAAAACTTGACCAAATATATATATATATAATATATTGTAGTACTTTATTCTGGATCAGTCTCAATATTTAGATATTTGGCTATCAGTTTGTCAATCTGTGTAAACGCATAGATTATAATACATACATATACTTTGTAAAGTCGCAGCCAGGTATACGAAATTTAGTAAGAAGGCTTTAAAATCGATATTTTCGATTTACAGCTTTACTAATAAATTAATTAAAGTGATATTTGACATTTATAGACGCGGGAACAAAGTTAATGTGTATTAGACCAACAATGCAGTAATAAAATGTGTAAAATGTGTAAGCGTTGTTGTGAATTACTCTTACTCTTCTTTCTTTATTTATTTTGTAAAATAAACAATTAAGAAAGTAACAGTCGGAAAACTAATACATATTCGAGTCGAATTATAAAATATGCAGCCTTTTGCTTTCTCACTTTGACCTATGCAGTCTTACACGTTATAGACCATATATCGGACCAGATAGCCAGACTTCATGGAGTGAGATATTTTACATGTTTAGACATGGCAATTTCCTAGACAAATTCCCTTGGACAAGAATTCGGAAGAGTGTACTCCTTTTTTACACCGAATTTATTTTTTCTTAAAACACTATTTAGTATACGAAAGGTACGCAGGTGAAATTCATTCGAATTCGCTTAAAATTCAGCGTTAGCTGCTTTACCACCTCCTCAGTCGTTTTCCGTTTTACGACAATTTATATGATTAGCGTCTTGATTCTGGCAATTTATGCTAGCATTTTTTGCTTTATGAAGCTGTTGAATCTTTTGACTTCTGAGAAGAATGCATTTTTTTTAAAGTCAGATCATGAATAAATAAGACAAAAAAAAAAAGCTGCCTCACGTGCTGAGACACTGTACCATTCATATGATTTAGAGACTTTTGCTGCTATTTCGTCTATCAAGCATTTTTGCCGTTATTTATTGAGGTACAAAGAAAATGCCAGTGATGCCTATGCCTATGACTATTGTTGGTTCGGAACATTTCTAAATATATCTTTAAGTTATATGTGTATTTCTTAAAAATTTTAATGAAGTTTAAAGAGACAAAAATGAAACTGTTGAAAGAGACAGTAATGAAACTTTTGAAAGATACAATAATGAAACGATAGAAAGAGAAACTGTTGAAAGAGACATGAATGAAACTGTTGAAAGAGACAGTCATAAAATGATTGAATGAGAAGCTGTTGAATGAGACAGTAATGAAATGATTGAAAGAGAAGCTGTTGAAAGAGACAAATTTGAAACGGTTTAACGAGAAGCTGAATTTACTGTTGAAAGAGACATTAGCCAAAATATTGAAAAAGAATTTTTTAAAAGAGATAGTAGCGAAAATATTAAAAAAAAAAATTGTTGAAAGAATTGAATTTATTGAAGAAGAAACTGTTGAAATATACAGTAAATTCTGGAGAACTGAATTTGTGTTAAGAATGTAAACTTCAATAAAACTTTTAATTAATCAGGGCATATGAGTTAATGACAATATAATATGCGATATGTGAAAAAAATGGTATTAGTTGAGAAAGCAAAGTAAATTTGAAGACTTCATTATTTGATGGCATAATTTGACAAGTCAGTTTGGCAAGTCAGTTGCGTGAATGCTTCAGTCTGACCGAAACTCGCTAAGCAAATAACGATGAGGGAAAATGATAATAACGACGATCTTACATATAATAGCCGAGCCTAGACATGGCTTCTTTGGCTGTTTTGTCCGACATTATGAAGCTTGGCAGATCTTTTTTCCTAAATCATATTAATTAATCATAACAATAAATCATATTAATTATGAAATTATTTTACAACTATCTTTATAAACGCATATTGATTGTAAAAAAAATTCTATTGATTTACAGGCAACTTCAACGCGAATTGTTGGTGGTTGCTGGTTCTTTTTTTGTCTAATTATAATCTCATCATATACGGCTAATTTGGCTGCTTTCCTAACGGTCGAGCGTATGATAACCCCCATAGAAAGTGCAGCCGATCTGGCCGAACAAACGGAAATATCGTATGGAACTCTGGAAGGCGGATCTACAATGACATTTTTCAGAGTATTTTTCAATGAAATTTTTTTATGTTTATGGATTGAAATATTTTTACTCAGGATTCGAAGATTGGAATTTATCAAAAAATGTGGCGTTATATGGAAAACCGAAAGTCATCTGTATTTGTGAAAACCTACGAGGATGGTATTAAGCGAGTTATGGAGGGTAATTATGCATTCCTCATGGAATCTACAATGCTGGACTATGCCGTCCAACGGGATTGCAACCTGACACAGATAGGAGGCTTGCTAGACTCCAAGGGTTATGGTATAGCAACACCCAAAGGTTCACCATGGCGGGACAAAATCTCTTTGGCCATTCTGGAACTTCAGGAAAAGGGCATTATTCAAATACTCTACGATAAATGGTGGAAAAATACGGGGGACGTTTGCAATAGAGATGATAAAAGCAAAGAATCGAAAGCTAATGCTTTGGGAGTCGAAAACATCGGTGATAATCTATTTTTCCTAACAATCAATTTTTTTTTTTGTTTTATTTATCCGTGATATGTGTTGAAGATGAACCAAATATTTTAAATGGAAAACTTTAACCAAACAAGACATATATGTTGCAGATCATACAAAAAATATACATATTATTTGTCAGTATAAATACAATACAGTTAGTTCATTTTAACGTTGGATTCGATTTTAAAAAATTTTTTTATATTCTTTCTAAACGTTAGTTGTCTAAGTTTTGTAGTTTTTTTTTCTATAACCAAATAAGAAATTTGTTGAGCGTTCATAGGAAACTCGTACTAAGACCGATTATTCCTAAGGAAGCTATATCTTATAGTGGTGCTATATTGATATAATTTAAATAGAATATTAGAAGCATTGTTGAAATAAGACGTAGTGAGTTTGGTACGATATCTTGATAATAGCAAATATCGATCAAAAGGCTACTGCAGTTATATGATATATTGGTCCGATAAGACTTTATTCTAAATTATTTACAGAGATTCATCAAAACGACGGAAAAGCGGATAGATAGACATGGTATATATTTTTTTTGGTTGGATCAATTTCTTTGCCAAAATTAGTATACCCATCACAACAAAAAATAATAATAAATAGTTTAAATTTAGGAACAATTTATCATTTAAAAGCGTTTGCACTTTGTCGATCAAATTGATTTAATTTAATATTGATGGAGAATATCTTTAGCACTATATAATAAAATAATAATATTGTAAATATTGTACGAGGGTCGTTCAATAAGTCCATAGAAAATCCGAGTGAAGAAATCCGAAATCCTATTTTTTGGAAAATAAAAAAAAATTTATGCAAAAAACAGTGTTTTTATATTTATTATTATTATTTATTTTTTCTAAAGACATATTGAACGACGCACGTAATTAATTATGTTATAAATAAGTAAACTGGATTGCTCATCATACTAACTATGAATTTCAACATCTTTTGTTGGTGTATGTAGGTGGCGTATTTGTTGTACTTCTCTGTGGCCTAGCGCTAGCGGTCGTTGTGGCAATTTTTGAATTTTGCTGGAACTCGAAAAAAAATCTGCACACAGACAATCAGTCGTTGTGTTCAGAAATGGCCGAGGAATTGCGCTTCGCTATGCATTGCCAAGGATCCAAATCAAAGCAACGCGCTGCTCTTAAGCGGAATTGCCTGAAGTGTGCTCAAGGGTCGACGTACGTGCCCGCTAACATGACTATACCAAATTTGGGTGTTCATTACAATTATTTTAATTGAGATGCGCGAAGCAAATACTATCTTTGTACAAAGACTTTAAATTTGAATAAAAATGTATATACCAAAGCGAACAAGCTAATTAAGTAGATCTGCGTGTTTATTCTTGCTTTAACTTTAACTTATAGTTAAAAAATAAGGTTTGGGGTTGTGCATGTACATTTTGTATAATTGTGCTAAGCAGCCTTTTGTTTATAATATACCGAACGGTATTACCGCTTTTGTTTCTTATGTGATTTATTTATTTTGCGCCGCTTTAAGATCATATCGTATAGAGCTACCAGACCTTCCTGCAATCCTTCTCCAGTTATTGCGCATGCAGGCTGTATGTACCAACTCCTCTGCTGGTTCTGCTGGGAAATGCGGGGCGATGCTGTTAATGTTGTTGTTGATGTTCTTGTTGCAGTTGCACATGTTGCTTCCATTAAGCTGGGAGCCTTCTGTTTTTTACTATCCGACTTTCCATCTTCCATTTCTTTTGACTTACTTTTTTTCTTTATATGATTTTCGTTTGCAACTGTGTTGTCTGTCGAGATATTCGGCATGGAATTGAGCATCTCATTGAGACCCAAGAGTTTCTCCAGTTCCTTGGGACAACAGGCATTCGGTAGATCTTGCTTATTGGCTAAAATGAGCACCGGTACACCCTGACAATGTCAACGGATATTATAATGCAAAGTATTTAGTGACACTCTTTAACTTACCTGGTTATCTGGACACTTTGCTGTTCTCATCAGCTCCATTTTAGCTTCTTCCATGCGCTCTGTGTCTACTGAATCCACAACGAATAGAATTCCATCCGTGCAACTGAAATACATGGGTATGAAGCAGTTTAGCCAATTTGTAATATTTCAACATTTAGATGTATATCCATTTATATATCAAGCTCCTACCGAGTGTAACTACGCCAGAGCGGTCGCAGCTTTTCCTGGCCTCCCACATCCCAAACGAGGAAATGAACACCCTTCGCCTTGCCCATGTTGCATTGCACCTGAGTGTAAATGGAAAAATAAATAAATATTATTTTATTTTCGAATTGGAATTGGAATTACTTTTTCACAGTTAAAACCAATTGTAGGCACTGTGTTCAAATACTGGTCAAACTTTAGTCTGTAGAGCGCTGTTGTTTTGCCAGCAGAATCCAAACCAAGCATTACTACGTGTAGAGTTCCCTGTAATGTAAAAGCATTTGTTAATATGTTCCTCCATATATAGTGAATCAAAATAACCTGCGACGGCAGAGCATCCAAAAAATTGCCATTTTTAACCATAGTTGCCCCCATTTTAATTCTTTTTATTTTATATATAAATGTTTTGTATTTGTTTTCTTACATTTTATGTTCAACAAATTGATTCGTGTTAATATCAATGTATCGATATCGACATATCTTGATATAATTTCTGCGATAATTCGATATACATTTTTAAGAAGTGTTTGTATTATTTTTTAACATTTTCTGTTTAACAAATTCGTGTTGTTAGCCATGTATGCTTATCTTTATTTTTGGTTAAAATTCTTTAGACTGTTTGATGTGTGTATAACATATTTTTTCATTTGTTTAGGGATATTTTGTTTTCACCAAATTGTTTCGAGTTGTTAGCAATGCTTCGTATATTGTATATCGATATCTTATCTTCCGTAATTCACGATAGCTCGAAAAGCCGTTTCAATTACCGGTCTTAGAAACAAATATATGGCCAAATAAAAGCAGAAAGTTCTTTATGATCATCTTTGCATTGAGATGGTATATTTGTATATCTATCTCTAACGTTTATGGTTCTCTAATGTATGGTTAAACGTGGATTGTATATTTTATTAAAGTCTTATAGCATCGAAAACATCGTTATACATACATATGTATTCGTAGATACACATGCATATATTTATATATTTAAAATTTGATTTTTTGTGAATGTGAGAGGATTTGGTAATATAGTATGTAAATAGAATGTGGACAGTGAAGACGCTATATTTTATGTGCACTCATATTCTTTGAATCGAACGGCGTTCATACGTAAATCTACATTATACAAAGAGATATATAAAGTCTCTACACATTTTTATATATATTTCATTTATTTATGGTCATTTCAGCCCGCAGTATATTGTACTGACAAACTCTTGGTACTAAATTATTGGTGAGTAATAAATACTGATAAGCACGATAATTTTTTTAAATATTAATAGATATTAAAAATATCTACATATACATACATGTATAAGTACATATTTTTATGAATGTAAATCCAAAATAGATAAGTTGTGTTTAATTTTTAAATTATGCAATAAAAAGTTGTAATGTGTAATTACCAAAAGTAGAGTTAGAGTGTTCAACTGTTTAATATAATTTCTCGCAGTTTTTTAAATCTGGGTACATCAACAGATTAGGCACGGTTTCTTCATAAAATTAATTGGATTATTCCAATCGTAACCATGTATGTAAAATTGTTGTGACATATATATAAATATATAAAGTTTGTTGAAGAGTTAATCATAATATTTACTTTAAAAGGGATTTGAAAAAGGTTTATTTAGTATTTTGAATACCCTTGAAAAGGGTATAATAGTTGTAGACAGATGAATGCATTGTGAAGAAAACTTAACTAATAACGCATGAATATGGTATAATTGGTCAGCATCAACAACCGAATCTATATACTTAGGTCTCATTGCATTTCCTTTTTTCAATGCAAGCTAGTCTCTCAATTTTGAAGTTATCTTAATGAAGGTTGGTATACATAAATTCATTCTACACTTCTACGCAGTAAATAAGTCGGAACGGAAATAAGTTGGGCCCATACATCGTATAGCTGTAATAGAATTATAATATTTTTGTTATTGTTTAAGATTTTATGGGTTTTGGTAATTATAGGCAAGTTATAAATTTTTTAAGGTAACCAAAATGTTTAATAGTTTATTCCAAATTGTATAAAATCGGAATATTATTTTTCTTTTAACCTTCATATAAAGATTCATATCAAAATATCAAATTTCTGCTTATTACATTTGCACCAAGTTAATAAACAATTTTTTACACTTTTTTAATGGGCTTATTATAATTGACTGAACTACGTGCATGCAGTTATAATAGTCTGAATGTTTAAATTATTATTATCATTATCTGGTTAGAGCCAAAATGCATCGCAAAGGTTTCCTTAATATTGTTATTGTACTCCCTATCAACGCCGTTTATTTCGATACATAAATAAAACCCTACCAGAGCTACCAATCTGTTTCTTTAATCATTTTAATATTCTCTGATATTTCACTCTGCTTTCCAGAATTTTATACGTAGATTTCTCAAACTAAAATATGGATTCGGAAGCCATGGTAAGTTCAGATTATAATTTACTGAATTTTTGTAAATCACTGCGTTTTCGAAAATAGTACATATTTATTAAATAGTAATAAAAAGACAATGAAACATATCAGAGCATTTAAGGTTTTGGGTAATCCTATCTACATATAATCAAAAAAATAATAAAAAATGTAATCCATAAAATCAAGATGTATATCAAGAGTTTTGTGCGAATAATATATCTAATCACTTCGCTTATAGCTAATCTAAAATGCTTAATATTAAACCTGTTTATCCCCTTTTAAATTTTGTTTACATAACTTGTTTTGCTTTTCGAAAACGAAGAGCATAAATAAAGAAACCTCAAATTCGACAAAAACTGAAGACCAGACTGAAAGATCTCAAAATGGTAACAATGTGGAAGAGGAGGAAAATCACAAGGATATTGCGGAGAAAATTGTTGAGATAGTTGTGGCCGAAGACAATGAAGTTAAGGAAGAGGTAGAAGGTGAATCTGATAATTCACAAACGAATGCAACGAGTTCAGCCACAGTTGCCGACACCGCCAATGAAACAGATGCAGATGGAGATCCGAATAAAAGGGAGATTCAAACAACAACAACAACCACATTGATTGTTTCTTCTAAGGGGGAGGAAACGGATGGTGGAGATACTGCACAAACTAAAATACAAGAGAAAAACGAAAATAAAAATGCCGAAATAGGGGAGGATAAGGTTGCAAATATTTCGCAGGATAGCACTACAACATCCTCTAAAACTGACACACAATCCGAATCAGAATCCGAGCAGAGTGAAGAAGGGGAGGAGAAGACGCAGGAGCCTCTGGCGAAGCCGGCGAACCCGGAAACAAAGCCAGATACCCAGACAAAAGTATTTATATTCACTAAATTGACTTTCAATTCAGATTCTTAAGCTTTCTTATTGATATATTAAAAAGACGTTGGAGCGAAAACAAATGATTTGTCCGAAAAATAGGAAGCCTTATTTAAAAGGAAACCTTTTTATAAGTTTGCTAGACTCAAAGTTTTAATTCTGTTCACTAGGTTCAAGATGCTCAAGTTATCGAAAAAAACCCGGAATCAGCAATACCAACTAGTATCGAAGTTTATTTAGAAGAGAACGTCTTCAAGGAAAATGTAAGTGTTAGCTCTTAAATTCACTAAGTTATTTCATTTACTAGTATCCATATTGACGGAAATATGAATAGACAGACAGCCAGATATGGCTACTTCAACTTGTCTTCCAATTTTGAATTTCGTTTACTGTTTAATCCTGTACCTATATTATTGGGTATAAAATTCAAGTACTCTTATTTCAGTTATCAAATCATTTCTTGACTTTTCAGATGGATATCAATAACCAAATAGAAAATATTATATCGGATATTGATCTAAATATAAAAACTCAAGAGAAAATCACACAGCTGAAGGAGAAGGAGCTGCAGCTTTTACAAAAACAGAAGGAGTTGGCCAACCAAATACAACAACAACAGATATTGGCTCAAAGACTAATTGCTGAAAACCATCGGAAAGAACAGGAATTAAAGGCGCAGGAGCTAAAGGCACAGGAGTTGCAAAATCAAAATGAGTATAGGCAGGAGCAACTGACAAAGCCGATTGAGCAATACGACCACAAGGTAGGTGGAACGATCGCGTTAGATATCGATAGAGGAAGATATGATTATCATTAACACTAAAATTTCAATAATTTTCTAAATCTAAGAATGCTTAAAATTAATGATTACCCTTAACAGATTTTCCTACGCTAGTTTACATATAAAAAGTGTACAACATATATAGGTTTAAATATAATGTTTGTTGTTGAGCACCGTGAGTGTCAGAGTGCCAAGTGCCAAGATATATATATCAGTGAATTGATATTTTGGGTAACTCATGTACCTGTTTGTATATTAGAAATTCTTGCTCGTTTGTTTCTCTCCAATTTTCTCTAAAATTAGCCTTAAAGAGAGCGCTCGTGAATGTGTGTGCTTATATATTAAAGATGTGTATATATGTGTATGTGTATATAGGCTATGAGATAGAACAGTTCTGAAAAATTGTACAAAAATTTAGTGCAAGCAGCTGGAAGAAAATAAAAAAACTTTGATGATAACGGCAAAAACTGTGTGAAATTTGCCCAATAAGAATAGAAAAGAAAGAGATAATAGCTTCTAGTTCATTGTGCACAATGTATAGAGAATTTCATGACTCAGAAAACAATTGTACAATTGATAGAAAACGTGGTTTTCGACCTAGTGATCGTTTTAACGTCAACAAAAAGCAGACTCTTTTCGAACTAGGATTAAAAATATGGCAAAGAAATGTTGTACGTAAAGAGCATGACATAACATATATATATATATATATATATATATATATATATATATATATATATATATATATATATATATTGTATATAACTATTTGTATACGAGGTGTGTTCAAAACAAAAAAGACACCTCAAAATTTCGCGGGCAACGTATTTTCGATTATTGATCATAACAATATATATATATATATATATATATATATATATATATATATATATATTGTATATAACTATTTGTATACGAGGTGTGTTCAAAACAAAAAAGACACCTCAAAATTTCGCGGGCAACGTATTTTCGATTATTGATCTTTTTCTTGTGTTATGTTGGTAAACTTCATTTGCGATTTGCATAAAATTGTATGTAAAAAATAATATTAAGTGTTGCGAAACACTGAAAATATTGTCAGTGGCATACGGTGAATCTGTTCTGCGTAAACAAAATGTTTACAAGCGGTGCCGAAAAGATGCCAATTACGAGTCTCGCTCTAGACGTTTAAGCACGTCAACAAGTCAACAACGTTCAAGCAATGACGAAAATTGTTTTGTCAAATCGTCGAATCGTTATCAAAGAAGTTACTGAGGATGTTGGATATCACTAGGTTCTAGCCATGATTTTTGCCATGAATTTTGCTTTACACTTTGGGCATGAGACTCCTGTCACCGAAGTTTGTGCCAAAAATGCTTAATTCTGACGAAAAGAACCGTCGCATGAGCATCGGTGAAAAACTGTTGAATGACCCAGATTTACTCAAAAGACCTCATAAACTGGTCACGAATCATAAGTATATGAATATGATATCGAAACCACAGCCAAATCGTCCCAATTTAAGAGCCCAGATGAGCCAATTCGGGAAGAGCGTATCAATAAAACAAGAGTAATCGATAACCGAGTATATGTTACCCGCAAAATTTTAAATTTGCCCTTAATTTTTAAACACATTTCGTATATGTATTTATATGTATACATTTGTGTATGTGGATACGTATAGGAATCATCAAACGTATCGAAGACAATTGATTTGCGAAAAATATTTACTCCAGCCAACGATGCGCCACAAATCTTGCCCAAGAATCGTAAGTAAAGTTCCAGAAAAATATTAAAAAAGGTGATACGTAAAATAAATGGCGTTTACCCAAAATATCGGCAGTCTTCGTTCGCTTTGCACTCAGAATTATTTATTCCACCATATTTTCAACCAATGCAAATCATATGCAATAATCGCAAGCGCATTCAGGGTTGGAAAGGAAATTTTTGTAGGTATATAACAGAAGATTGCGTATCGCCTTTTTATAGATATTAACTGATTTTCATGAATTTATTACTAATCCGTTTACTTGTAAAATAGGAAAACTATATGCATCTTCGGCATTTTACTCGCCCACCCTGCATCCCACTATGGAGGACCAGGTCGAGCTAGCCCGCCGAATCTCACACTCATTAAGCGACATTAGTAATCAGACTTCAAAGGGTCAATCAATGTATGTGAATCGCAAAAAGCGCTCGGTCAAGTGGGTACACGAAGGTTGTGGCCAAGGTAATAGACTCTCTTGACAACCATACATATGCACTCCTACTACATTTATAGAGTAGTATATCACAGGTATAGAGTACACATTGCTGGATTTGTAGTGCATAGATTCTACAAATTACTCAAGAGCTATCGAAAGTTTTCCAATATATGTATATATATTTTTTAATTTCTTTCAATACAGTTTTAGTAACTTTTGTGGCACTTTAACAACGACATCTATCGATATTTTCTGTTGTTCTCAAAGAATGCTCAAATGAGTACTCTCAAATAAAGCTCTCTGAATCTGTAGTATTATAAGGAGTTTTAAAACTATATGCAGTAAACTCTTTTCACTGCAATATCCTTTCTTCTAATATCCATTATTTTTATACCGTTAACTATTGAAAATGGGTAAACAACTTTAACTTTGTGAAAAAGTAGGCTGAAGGAGGCGTTCAGACCATACAAAGTATATATTAGGTCGTAAAAAAAATCCTGCTGTATTTTTATTGAATTTTCAATTGTTCATAAAATTAGTTACAATAATGCGATTCAAGTCAAATATGCGCCCTTTTGTTTGATACGGTCGATGCAAAAGAACCATCCTACCGAGCTTTCAAACTTCTGGCGCGTCACCAAAGATGTCGGCCTCTTCTGCATGAGTTCTGCTTTCAAACGTAATGGAAATGGAAACTGCATCAGGTCCATACGCTGCACAAATTTTATTGGCGGCTTGAGATGCATTTTTGCCTTTATCGTAGTAGTACTGTAAGATATGCCGTATTTTCTTTTTATTTTGCTCCATGTTTGCGACCCTCTAACTCACGAACGACTAAAAAGAAACAACAATCAACACGCGTTTTTAACATACGAGTCGATTCCGTCTGTCTGTCCGCCTGTATAAATACAAAGATTTCAGCTATTAAAAGAGCTAGAGACACCAGAGTTTGTGGGGGAGTTCACGAAAGAATTTTTTCCGATAAAACGATAAAGGCTTTTTTTCGATTTATTGCAAATAACTTAATAACAATATAAGATAATAGCATCAAGCTTGGTAAGAGGGTTTCTTGAAACATTTCTATAAAACTAATTTTTAAAATTATAAGAACACTAGAAAAGCTAGAAACACCGAATTTAGTAGTAAGGTCTCTGGTGACATTACACAGAATGTGGATTTTTAACTTTTGGCTACCACGCCCATCGCTCGGACAATAAACACAGAAGCATAAGCCCGGCGTTAATGCGTATGCCGACTGCGCACGCACAGTCGTCGTGCAGTCGGCGTATGTCAATAGCGTCAATACATGTGTATTTGACTGTGAAAATATGGGATGCGTTGTTGTTGGTTTGCCGAATAAAAGTAATTAATATTATTAATTAGTAATTATTTTTTAACTCTCGACCGACAATTTTTATACTTGTTATTGTAATAAGGAGCTTAGAAGTAAGCGCTAACTAGTAATATAGTTTGTAAGCTTCATAGCAAATTAATGAATTTATAATATTATCTAAACAGGGGAAGAAGAAGAAATTCAACCCAAGGCATTATATAAAGAAAATGTCGAAGAAAAACTTCAGACGGAACTAACCAAGTTGGAAAAACTGCCGCTTAGACTAATTATGAATCCACGAGGACAAATGCGGGACTATAACTCATTGAAAGAATCGATAAACATAGAGACAGGCCTCTTATCACCTGATAATTGCGCTGAGCTTATAACCGCACTGCAATTGCATAAGGGCAGAGGTAAATTCAATCTATTTTATTCTGACAGGGTTTAATAGATTCCAAAGAAAGCTGAACGGTATTTCTTCCAGTACGTATCAAATCAGTAGCTTTGAGAAAAACAGTAACGTATCAGCATTTCTAAGCAATCTTATACTAAGCAGTCTTATACTATGAATGTATTATCTAGGTTTTCCGGTATTGTCATAAATATTTATAAATAAGTTACAGTTTAGTTAGTTTAGTTGAAAAAGACTGAAAGACTTTGTTTAGCTTTTCATACGTTTCATTAAGAATCATGTTAACAAGCTGTCTAACTAATAAAAAATTAACGATTATTTTTTATTCCAAATTATGGTCATTGCTTTGCAAACGCCTCTGCCTGCGCCTGCGCCTCAACTGCCTACAAACAAAAAACAATAATAACGAAGGGGCTGAGCTCTTTGCAAAACGACGTAGAAAAGCCGATAATTGGGTAGTCGATGAGACAAACGCTGGCACTCATAGTCCGTCTGGTCTTTCAGATTACAAGCCTTATAAGGGAAAGCCGACTGGCTCACCAAACCTTTTACCAGCCTATTCAGATACTGGAAAGCATCGTGTCCAATTGAATATCCATCAGGACAATCTTATCGAGAAGTATGCCAAGCCAGGTGTCCAGGTGATCAAATCTCCATGGGAGGCGGCATTACAAACGGGCTCGGCAAGTTCAGCGTTTGTTGATGACTTAAGATATACAAGTCTCACGCCGATCGCTGCTGGGACTTCACCTGTGAATCTTCATAACGATGTTATTGATTACCCCGTATCTCTTCAGTCGGATATTTCACCTACCTGTAGCCGTACATCGTATAATATCGATAATAAACAGGATGCGTATTTGAATGTAAGTTTTCCAGGTTTTATTCACTTAATTTCTTATTCCTCCTTTTTATTAAAAAAGCCCAAGAATCCGCAAAGAGAACTTGCCTATAAGCCAAGCGTGGCGCAAGGCTGGGGAGGCCGTAATGTTGAATTACCCAAAGGTAAATATAAATATTTTCATACCCACTACTATTTCGAAATTCTCAATATATTTTGAGCAAATGTTATCTTTACTGGGCAATATTTCAGGAAACCAAAAAACTTGTAAAATATCTAGATTTTTTTTTCAAATAATTCCTTTATGATCTTATTTGTGGAAGACAACACTTTTGTAAAAGGAAAACAAAAAAAAGATGAAAACTCAATCAAACATGTTATTGCTTTTACTATTTTTTTTACATGCCTGAAAACATAAATTTTAAGTAAACGAAAACAAGTAGAGAAAAGAACAGTCGAGTGCACTAGACATCATTTAACTTTGCTTATTAAAAAATGATTCATAATATTAAATACTATCATTCGTCGAATTAACAGCAACACATCGCTTATTTTCACAGTTAAACACATACATATTTATTGATACTATAAACAAATGCTGACTGCACAATAACTGTTCGTGTGCTGTCGGCGCAAGCAACGACACCAGCTCTCTGTTGCGTCTTTGATGCTATTTTGTATGACAAACTTCTCGCGCATATAACTTACATATATGTTTACTATTCGATTAATGTTATTGAAAGCTACGAGAATGTTAAAAAATTCTTTAACTTTTCTAGTGGGTCGTTCTATATGTCTTTAGAAAAAATAAATAATAATAATAAATATAAAAACACTGTTTTTTTGCAGAAATTTTTTTTTATTTTTCAACATAGTCCCCTTTTAGCTCTAGACACTTTGTCAATCGTTTTTCCAACATTTTTATCCCGTCCAAAAAACAGGATTTCGGATTTCTTTACTCGAATTTTCTAAGGACTTATTGAACGACCCACGTAGTTTTCTTATAACTAGTTTTATCGATTTTTCGCTGTCGAATGCACCGAACTGTATTAACTGTATTTACCAGTTTTTATACCATTTACCCATTGAAAATGGATAAAGAATGGTATGTTAACTTGGTGAACACACAGGTCTCAGCTATTAAAAGAGCTAGAGACGCCAGGCTTGGTAGAAGTGTGCGTGTATTCAATACACATAAGAAGTATATTTCAAACTTAATGTGCCCATGCAATATTATGCAAAAGTTGGCTTTTAGTCGTTTGGATGCCACGCCCAGCGTCCCCATAAAACGAATTTTTTGAATTATAAGAACACTATAAAAGCTAGAAGCACCAATTTTGGTAACATTACGCAGAGTGCGGATTTTCAACTTTTGAATGCCACGTCCACCGCCCCCATAGACCTGCACACGCATAGTCGTCGTGCAGTCAGCGTGCAGTCGGCATGTGGCAATAGCGTCAATGCATGTGTATTTGACTTCGAAAATATGCAATGCGTTGTTATTAGTTCGCCGAATAAAAGTAATTAATATTAAGAACAAGTTTTCCCGGCGAACTTCGTTCCGCTTTCGCTCCAATCAATAATTGTCTTCTCATTTTATTAATTCACATTTTTCGAAATGCAAAATAAATAAAAACATTAAGTATTAAGTGTTCAATAATTCTTTATTCCTCTTTTTTTTTGTACACTGTTTTTTTGTTTAGTTATTAGGTGCAAGAACAAACAACACAGATGATCTTCCCACCCTTAAGCATTCCACATATAATTGACCATGTGAAAACATGGGTATTCCAAATTCAAACCACAGATTTTCAAAGATTGACCTTGTTATTTGTTAAAAGTCATAGCGAATGCAAGACGTACAGGAAATTGAAGTCTTTTAAACTCAAAAGGCACATCAGTTGGTATCATCGGTATTCTCGGAATGAGAACTTCCTCCCCTTCACATTTTTCTTTGAGTATCATCGCGTAAATCATCAGTTTCTCTACCACTAAACGCGTCCCATTGCCAGTTTTGGTTGGTTTATGTTTCTGAGAGTGATTACTACGGAGCCAACCTTTAGTTGTAAATTGTGTGGTGGTAAGCCAGGTACATCCAAGGAGCTCAAAAATTCTATTGGATTGTTGGTAGCTTCATCTTCAGTCGTTACACAGTCAATAGATTTGAATGAATACTTTGGTCCAATGATCTCATTCTAAATAATGTAGTGTAGTTCTACATCTTTATTCTTCGCCGCTAAAATTGCTCAGTCACTCAACCATTCATTATTTTCGTAATTCGTAATGATGTTTGAGAATATCTTGTTTATAAGTTCATCTTTCGATGAGACAAAAAAAGTTACAAAAATTAGAAGAAAATGAAATTACTTGACCATTTTCGATATTCAGAAAATGCTCCGAAAAATCTTCTGCAGATGTATCAATAAGCAAAGCAACTCTTATGTTTAATATCAGTTGAAACACTTTTTTCTTATTTGAAAACATACTACGTAAAAATAGGTATAGGAAGCTATTTTTTTACTTTCAAAATCACGTAGTGTAAGACTCATTATTCTTATTCGTTTCAGACAGAGATTGAAAAAATGATGAAAATAATCTTCTAAAAACGAAGGAAATTTCTCAACAATGAATAAATTAATGTGTGAATACCATACAATTAAATCACATGAAAAGGAGTGTCCAGAGCACTCTAAACGTCTGCATGAACTTAATAAGAAGAAAATTATTTATTGGATCGAAGGCGAAACGAAGTTCGCCGGGTAAGATTGTTAGTTAATAAATACCTTGAATCTCGGATTGAACCCTTGACCTTCGATAATATCTGTCTCAAATGAGGTCATTTGGAAAAAACTATTGTGTTTTCTTGTGTTTTCAAGAAAATTAATCATGTGGAGTGTCGCCACAAAGTAATGAATGCAATGGCTCAGATGGTGGATTCAATAATGGCAATTTCATTTTCCAATAAAGCAGCGCAATCCTGGCGTTACCCCTTCAGTAACCAATGATGCAATCGTATCGAAACGCTGCTCGATTCAAATCACAACACGATAAACTTCTTGTGCATTGCCAACCGATCCGTTTCACGGGTCACTTCACTTTGTTCTTGTGATTGCGAAGCACAATTACTTTATTTAATCGAAGTTTAGTTAGTTTCATTGTCACTCACTAAAGAACGCAATTCAGTTTGGTTAGCACGATAGATAGCTACTCGCATATTTGATTGACTGCGACGACCTGTGTCTGGTCGTCTTCTCCTCGGCATCGTAACGTAATTAATCTAATTGAGAAAACTTCGCGCTCAATTAACTATCACTATCGTAAAATATTAATTAAAACAAGTGAAGAAAGCTACAGTCGAGTGCACTCGACAGTAAGATACCATTTACCTTTCGCTGTTAAAAAAATTCTTAATATTAATTACTTTTATTCGCCGAACTAATACAACGCTTCGCATATTTTCGAAGACAAATACACATGCATTGACGCTAATGGCACAGGCCGACTGCACAATGACTACGCGACGACTGTGCGTGCGCAGTCGGCGTGCGCAGTCGGCTTGCGCAGTCGGCGTCGGCGTCGGCGTCGGCGTCGGGCCTCTACTGCTGTGAGCGAAACTTCTTGTGCCTATAACTTCTGTGTTTATTTTCCGATCCGATTTTAATTTATAGGGTTGGTCAATATTATTATTATCTACAATAATACCTAAAAACAATTTCGGAAACATTTCTACTTTTCCTATAATTTGATTTACCGATTTACAAAATCGATTTTTGGGGGCGGTAGGCGTGGCAATCCGCATTCTTCGTAATGTTTTTTTTTAGCTTTTCTAGTGTTTTTTTAAACTATAAAAATGTGTTTTTTAGAGGCGGTGGGCGTGGCATCCAAAATTCTAAAATCCAACTTCTGCATAATGTTGCAAGACACCCTCCTACCAAATTTGGTGCGTTTATCTCTTTTCGTTATTGAATTATTTGGAAAAAATCGAAATACGCATTTATCGATTTGCGGAGGCGGTGGGCGTGGCACATCAAGTTTGAAATAAACTTCTTGTGTGTATTGAATACACGCATACTCCCACCAAGTCTGGTGACTCTAGATTTTTTAATAGCTGAGATCTGTGCGTTCATACAGACGGACATGACCAAATCGACTCGGTTATTGATGCTGATCAAGAATATATATACTTTGTATGGTCTGCCACGCCTCCTTCTGCCTGTTACATACATTTTCACAAAGTTAATATACCATAGTTTACCCATTTTCAATGGGTAAATGGTATAAAAAGAGCATACTATTGGGAATGTTACTAATAACAAAAGAAAATAAAGAAAGTTTTCGCGCATGTTAATCGTAATAATTTTTTCTGTGTTTTTGATTTTTGATTTTTTTCTTAATTTATTGACTTCCACGAACAATTCAAGACTTAGATGAAATAATTCCGTTCAGCCGTTCTCCATTTTTTTTTTTAATGGCATGGCTACTAAGACCTTTAGGCCGTTTGTATGGGAAATAGAATAGCGCTGTTATAAGGGTTTTTCCGACAATTATTCGATTTTTTCGCATTTTTAACTTTCTCTAGACCTCCGCGAACATTTCAAGACTAAGATAAGATTAATCCATTCAGCCGTTCTCGAGATTTAGCTCAATTTTTAGAACACGACTTTTTTCTATGTATAGATTATTTTTTAACAGCCAAAGAAAAATGGTATCTTAATGTTGAGTGTACGCGACAGTATCTTTCTTCACTTGTTATGTCTGTAATTCAATTTTGGATATTTCTTTGTATACATAGATTTACTTTGATTAAAAA
This sequence comes from Zaprionus bogoriensis, assembly GCA_035046045.1. NCBI lineage: Eukaryota > Metazoa > Arthropoda > Insecta > Diptera > Drosophilidae > Zaprionus > Zaprionus bogoriensis. The sequence goes on from JAWNOI010000221.1 coordinate 818,819, forward strand.
TTCATAATTTAAGCGAATTCAATTGTTTATCTTGAGTTCACCAGAAATTTACAATTTCAGAGAATTGTGAAAACCGTATATCTCTTGAACAACCTTACAATGCGGCGAATAACGGTGCTATAAACGCAAATAAACCGATTCGTAACATACATGATAGAGTGCAGCAAAAACTTCAGCAGTTAGAGAAATTTCAGCATAACTTTCTAAGACAGCAGAGATTAGCTATTGCTGATCTCGCTAGCATTGTAATGGGATCAACAGCGACAGCAAAAAGAAAACTTATGTTTTTCAAAAACCTCGATACAATCACATCTCCGGCTAGCAATGGATCAGAGGATAAAGGAGTATTGGATGATCAATCGGTCAATGTGCGTCAGTTAATATACTCGTTCGAACAACACTCAATGAGAGACAATGAAAAATACCAAAACAATCATTTCAAAATCAAAACAACAGGAGATGGTATCATTTCAGACGGCTGTAACTCGCAGCATACTGCTGACCAGTTAGGCACGATTTCCAATACTTTTATCTCTGTTTTATATTCATTCGCAATCGTCCCCGTGTTCTAAAAATTCTTTATTCCATTTTACGAATACATGGTGACGTTTTTTGTCGTGTTGTGCCGAGTTTCTTGTATACAAGTCTTAAAATATAGTAGAATAAAATCAATTAATATATTTTAATATTTTTTTAATATTTTAATAAATAGGAGGTTATCAATATTTTATTCAATTTCATTGTTTTGGATCATGATTTATTTGCAATGTACATATAAAAAATGTACATATAAAATGATCATTGCTATTAAGCAATGTGTCTTTACACATACAGAAGGACAGATAAAGCCTGATCTATATAGCTATTGATAATGATCAAGAATAAGTATATTATTATATGTATGTAATAACACTACTATACTTCAGTCTGTTTTAAATATATGCCAACAATGTTGGCCCTTGTTATAACTTAGTTGGTATTGACCGTAAAGCATATTGTAATATCTGATTTAATTCTAATACCATTTACCCATAATGAGGCGTTATTTTAATTTCTGAAACAGGGGTATTTAGAATAAAAAATACATTTATAATGGATTACATTTGAATTTTGAATGTTTTATGCCAATTGTCGACTGCTCCCGTCATTTTGTTGATTTGTACGAATTGTTTGAATGATATCTAAAAGTTCCGGTCTGTCGTCTGTCTGACGGCAACTTTTTTATTGGATCAAGTTGTTTTCTAATTAAATTATAATTGTTTGATAATAAAGGTAATGCTTACTGTTGTGGGACCCTATGTAATTATGTAGCAATGTGATTTAATATACATGCTATATAATCATATATTTTAACTAACTTGCATTCTCCACCCCAAACAGGCTTATATGTTCCAAAGGAAATTTCCCTAGCCAGTTATGGTCCACCACCAGTTCAGGCAGGAATAGATCAGCCGCTCTATGGCCACAAGGATTCATCAAATGTCGACTTTACTTGCGACAATCCTACACTGGACAGCTCCACTCTGCGTGGATTTCCCATAGCTCAAGGCTCATGCGGACTCTACGGCACTGTGACGCCTAAGCAACAATTTTACGGACCAGCAAATTATCAAAAGGCTCCCATAATCCCACAGCAGGCCGTGCCGCATATCAACTTTAACCCATCACCGCTTTCGCACGACAAACTATCAAAGTTTGAAGAGCCACATCCGAAAAACGTGCAACCGCGTCTTTTGAGGTGTAGCAAGCCGTCCGGCTTTGGCGGCGTATCGAATACATCTCCGTCTCCATTTGCCGCAGGAATTCGTAATAAATCCCATTATGAACAATCGGTATCACAACAATTGGGATCCTATCATCAATTGGGGAACTCACCTGGTCAAACTCAGACATTTAATAACTGTGCTCGTGGGTGGAACACTGGCTCCAAACGAAATACCTTCTGCTCGACTAAAGTTTCCTCAACGGTTTCAAACAGTCTTCCCTACTCGGATTTTTAGACGGATGCAGACACTTGAGATTTGATTCTCCTTAACTAACAATGATTTATCACATGTTTTTATTTACATTCATATATTATTCTATTTGTGTGAGTTTATTGAGTTTGATTATTTGCGTCTTTCAAATAAAAAAGCGAGGTCTTAGAAAATTGTTTTTTTCCTAAGCATTTTGGCATTGCTAAAAATTAAACTACCGATATTGGAGTTTAGAATTCTACAACACTATAGGATTTTCTAATTATTATTATTATTAGGTGGCACTAGAACCATTTTCGGGTTTTGGCCGACCTCAGCGTCTCCCTCCAGGCTCCTCTGCTCTTCGCGCCTCCTCCAATTGGAAATACCCAGTAGAGTAAGGTCCTTCTCTACTTGGTCCTTCCATCGAAGATTTGGTCGTCGCCTTCGTCGTCGCCCATAGTCGACCCTCGCTTCGAATACCTTCTGAGCTGGAGAACTTCATCCATACGCACAACGTGGCCGAGCCAGCGCAGACGTTGTATCGTGATGCGCCGGATCACGTCCACGTCGTCGTACAACTCGTACAGCTCGTGGTTCATCCGAATGCGAAAGTCGTCCCCAATCCGAACGGGACCAAAGATCTTGCGAAGAATTTATCTCTCGAACACTCCAAGCGCTGCTGCATCCGTCTGTGAAATTACCCATGCTTCTGCGCCATATAAGAGCACGGGTAGGATGAGTGTCTTGTAGAGTGTTAGTTTTGTTCGGCGAGAGAGGTCTCTATTGCACATTTGCCTACTCAAACCAAAGTAGCACCTATTGGCAAGTGTGATTCTTCGCTTGATCTCCAGGCTGACGTCATTTTTGGTGTTAATGGCGGTGCCAAGGTACGTGAACTCCTTGACCACTTCGAAGTTATAGCTGTCGGGTACCACATGGGAGTCTAGGCGCCGTGTCTCCCTGCTTGTCGACAGCATATACTTCGTCTTGCCCTCGTTTACCGCCAAACCCACTTTTGCTGACTCCTTTTCGATAGCGGAAAATGTACACCGGCTTTCCGCAGTACCCCTTCCATCACAAGTTGAAGAGGTTGCACGACAGAGGGTCGCCTTGTCTGAAACCTCGAACGGTATTAGAAGGGTCGGGGAGATTCGCTTCTACCTTGACAGAGCTGATGGTGCTGCTCAATGTCATCCTGCAAAGACGTATCAGCTTTGCAGGAATACCGAACTCAGACATGGTGGCATATAGGCTTTCCCTCGTCGGGCAATCGAATGCAGCTTTGTAATCGACAAAGAGATGGTGTGTGTCAATTCCATATTCGTGGGTTTTTTTCCAGGATTTGGCGCAATGTGAAGATCTGGTCTATGGTGGATTTACCAGGTCTGAAGCCGCACTGATAAGGTCCGATCAGTGTGTTGGCATACGGCTTCAGTCGTTCACATATAACGCTCGATAGGACCTTGTCGGGTCGCCTTTCTTCAGAACAGGACAAAGGACGCTGAGATTCCAATCGTTGGGCATGCTTTCTTCCAGCCATATTTTGCACAAGAGCTGATGCATGCACCTTATTAGCCCTTCGCCGCCGGCCTTAAACAACTCTGCAGGCAGTCCACCAGCACCGGCTGCTTTGTTGTTTTTGAATCGCGTAATAGCAACTCGGACCTCGTCATGGCTAGGTAGTGGTATATCCACATTGTCGTCGATTGGTGGTATCGGGCTGCTTCCTCCAACGGCGGGATTGATGCCGTCATCGCCTGCTAGCAGCTTGGAGAAATGCGCCCTCCATAACCTCAGCGTGCACTGCGTATCTGTAACCAGATTTCCATTATCATCTCGACAGTTAGATGCTCCGGTCTTGAAACCTTGTGTCAGACGGTTGACTTGTTGGTTAAAATTTCGAGCATCATTCCTGTCTTGCAACACCTCAAGTTCCTCACACTCTCGCTTTTCTTGCTCCCGTTTTTTCCGTCTAAAAAGTCTCTTCCTTCCTTTTCTCCCTGTAACGTTCACACGCTTTTCTGTAGGCGGCGTTTTTTGCCGCAGCTGTGACGCGACACTCCTCGTCATACCATTGGTTCCGTGTGGGAGGGCGCTTGAACCCAATGGCTGTTTCAGCAGCAGCTCGCATGAAGTGGAATATGTGCGCCCAGAGTCTGCCGGCGTCAACAGGGAGAGGGGTAGGTTGGTGGAGCAGTTCCAAGAGGTGAGTGGAGTAGGCCATTGCTGTCCGTTGTGATCGCAGCTTAGTGACGTCAAGCTTTCGTTGCGTGATGGGCCTATCTTGGCTGCGACAAGATAGTGGTCCGAGTCTATGTTGACTCCACGAAACGTACGCATCACGCTTGTGGCATGCCTTCCGTCTATCACAACGTGATCAATCTGGTTGCGCGTTTTTTGATCAGGGGACAGCCATGTGCCCTTGTGAATGTCGAGGTGTTGAAATCTGGTGCTACTCACTACCATATTTCGCGCCGCGGCGAAGTCAATCAGCCTGAAACCGTTGTTCGAGGTGGTCTCATGGAGGCTGAATTGACCGACGGTGCGGTCAAAGATGCGTTCGCGCCCAACCTTTGCGTTGAAGTCCCCGAGGACGATCTTCACGTCGTGATTTGGGCAGCGGTCGTATGTGTACTCGAGTCTCGCGTAGAACGCATGCTTAACAGCATCGTCCTTCTTTCTAATTATACTATTCAATAATAATGAGAGTAAAAAACTTGCTCATAAAGCACAAAATGGAGATGCTTTCTTATAAAGAATTTATTCATTCGTTTTTGTAATATGAGTTTAGAGTTTAATTTACTTGAATTGCAATTTTTATTATTTAGATTAATTTATTTTAAGTTGAAATTTTTCAAATTATTTTTCCAACCATTTATTAATCCATTATGAATTCGAACTGTAAATTATATATATTCATATTAATTATTATTATTCCGCGCACTAATAACAACGCATCGCATATTTTCGAAGTCAAATATATATGCATTGACGCTAATGCCACATGCCGACTGCACGCTGACTGCCCGAAAACTGTGTGTGCGCAGTCGACAAAAGCATTAACGCGGAGCCTCTGCTCCTTCTCTGCTGCTGTATGGGAAACTTATCGCGCCTATAATATCTATACATAAATAAATACAAACATGTGTATGTATTTATCAGGAACAGACAATGCGCCTCAACTGAGATATTTGAAGGAAGTTTGTAACCGATATTTTTCTCAGTCGGTGGTTTGATGTGAGAGTTGTCAGCTTTAGCACTTTGAAACCGAGGTTCGATTCCCAGATCAGGTTTCTTTTTGTATTGCTAAGAACAATTGGGTTTCCTAATTTTAGCATCATCCATGTTCGTCAATTTGATTAAAAATATAGTATACTAGCAAACCCGGCGAACTCCGTTTCGCCACCAGATGGCTATATTTCTCCCAGTCGTTCTCCCAGTCCCTCTCCCCAGTCCCTCTCCCAGTCCCTCTCCCAATTCTTTTCCGAGTCGCTCTCCCAGTCCCTCTCCCAGTCCCTCTCCCAATTCTTTTCCCAGTCGGTCTCCCAGTCCCTCTCCCAATCCTTCTCCCAATCCTTCTCCCAGTTGCTCTCTCAGTCGCTCTCCCAGTCCCTCTCCCAGTCCCTCACCCAGTCCATCTCCCAGTCCCTCTCCCAGTCCCTCTTCCAGTCCCTCTCCCAGTCCCTCTCCCAGTCCCTCTCCCAGTCCCTCTCCCAATCCTCCCAGTCGCTCTCCCAGTCGCTTTGCCAGTCGCTCTCCCAGTCCCTCTCCCAGTCCTTCTCCCAGTTGCTCTCCGAGTCGCTTTTTCAGTCCCTCTCCCAGTCCCTCTCCCAGTCCCTCTCCCAGTCTCTCTCCCAGTCCCTCTCCCAGTCCCTCTCCCAATCCTTCTCCTAGTCGCTCTCCCAGTCCCAGTCCCTCTCCCAATTCTTTTCCCATTCGCTCTCCCAGTCCCTCTCCCAATTATTTTCCCAGTCGCTCTCCCAGTCGCTCTCCCAGTCCCTCTCCCAATCCTCCCAGTCGCTCTCCCAGCCGCTTTGCCAGTCGCTCTCCCAGTCCCTCTCCCAATCCTTCTCCTAGTCGCTCTCCCAGTCCCAGTCCCTCTCCCAATTCTTTTCCCATTCGCTCTCCCAGTCCCTCTCCCAATTATTTTCCCAGTCCCTCTCCCAATCCTTCTCCCAGTTGCTCTTTCAGTCGCTCTCCCAGTCGCTCTCCCAGTCCCTCTCCCAGTCCCTCTCCCAGCCCCTCTCCCAATCCTCCCAGTCGCTCTCCCAGTCGCTTTGCCAGTCGCTCTCCCAGTCCCTCTCCCAGTCCTTCTCCAAATCCTTCTCCTAGTCGCTCTCCCAGTCCCAGTCCCTCTCCCAATTCTTTTCCCATTCGCTCTCCCAGTCCCTCTCCCAATTCTTTTCCCATTCGCTCTCCCAGTCCCTCTCCCAATTCTTTTCCAAGTCGCTCTCCCAGTCCCTCTCCCAATCCTTCTCCCAGTCCCTCTCCCAATTCTTTCCCCAGTCGCTCTCCCAGTCCCTCTCCCAATCCTTCTCCCAGTTGCTCTCTCAGTCGCTCTCCCAGTTCCTCTCCCAGTCCCTCTCCCAATCCTCCCAGTCGCTCTCCCAGTCGCTTTGCCAATCCCTCTCCCAGTCCCTCTCCCAGTCCCTCTCCCAGTCCCTCTCCCAGTCCCTCTCCCAGTCCCTCTTCCAGTCCCTCTCCCAGTCCCTCTCCCAGTCCCACTCCCAGTCCCTTTCCCAGTCCCTCTCCCAGTCCCTTTCCCAGTCCCTTTCCTATATATAACATTTTTGAAAAGAATTTTTTGATAATTGTTTAAGGGATTTTATAATCAAATTTATTGCTTAATTATATTTATTTATTTATTTTTATTTTTTTGAGAATGAACTTTTTAGAGATTTGTCAATCAAATTTAATGCTTAATAATCGAAACTAATACAAAAGAAACGTGCAGGTTAGTGGCCGAGGGATTTTAAAATAAATAAAAGCACCTTGCTTCTCGGTGAACAAAAGTAGACTATATATGTATTACAAATAATGTGTATAGGTGTGTTATACTTTGACGTGTTCGTCAAATTGACTACGTTTTAGTTACAAATCATTTGTATGGGAAAAAGAAAATGGCCATTTTAAAGGTTTTCGTCGTTAAAACCATCCTTGAACTTCAACGAACAATTTAAAAAAAAATTTGGCCAAATTGGTTTAGGCGTTGTTGAGTTATGCGATTCCCAACACATTTTGCGATTCATTTTTATATAATAGATTCCAGTTAAGTGAAAAATTAATAATAAAAAGAAAACAATTTGGATTAAAAAAGACAATTGGCTTGCGCAAGGCTCGAACTCACGAAATCTGGATCTGGTCAGAAACACCTATAACCACCAGACCACACAGAGTTAGCATCCTCTGCAGCATCGGCTCAACGTTTAATTTGGTAATCGCTTTCACCCATAAATTTGTATGGGAGATTCTAACGTGGCATTCAAAAAGTTGAAATTACGCATTTTGCGTAATTTTACCAGGGACCTTACTACCATACTTGATGCTTCTAGCTTTTCTAGTGTTCTTAAAATTCGAAAAACTCGTTTTATAGGGGCGGCAAAAGTCTTAAATCCAACTTCTGAATAATATAGCAAGGGACCTATCTACCAAGTTTGATGTTCTTATCCCTTTTCATTATTGAATCATTTGCAATAACTCGAAAAACGATTATCGATTTCCGGATGCGATGAGCATGGCACATAATGTTTGAAATGAACTTATTATGTGTATTTAATACTCTAGGTATTTTAATATCTCAGATCTGTGTGTTCATACAGACGGACATAACCAAATCGACTCGACAATTGATGCTGATCAAGAATATATATACTTTGTATGGTTTGCCACGCCTGCTTCAGCGTCTTACATACATTTTCACAAAGTTAATATACCATTTTTTACCCATTTTCAATGGTGCTGCGAAACCATGGACAATAACATTCGGTGAAACGGCCAGGAAGAAGGTCTAGCCTCGCCCTGATCGCCCAAGTACATAAAAAATTGATAAAAACGATCAAGCTAAGCAAAATTGTTTTGGAAAATCACTATCAGAGAAGTTTCTGGGGATGTCGGTGAATCGTTTGGATCGTGCCTTGAAATTTCTACTAACCGTTTGGACATGAGACGTGTTTGTGCCGAAATTTCTGTTTTGTTTAAAAGATCCGTCGCATAAGAATTGTCATAAAGAGATGTTCGGCTAAAGCTATAGTCGAGTGCACTCGACAGTAATATTATATTACTGTCTTTTGAAAACTCTGGTAATATACCATTTACTTTTGGATATTAAAAAACAATTTTTAATATTAATTACTTTTATTCGGCGAACTAATAACAACGCATCGCATATTTTCGAAGTCAAATACGCATGCATTGACGCTAATGGCACATGCCGACTGCACGAGGGCTGTGCGTGCCCAGTATGGTGTCTCCAGTTTTTTATACCATTTACCCATTGAAAATGAGTAAGAAATGGTATATTAACTTTGTGCAAATGTATGTAACAGGCAGAAGGAGGCGTGGCAGACCATACAAAGTATATATATTCTTGATCAGCATCAATAGCCGAGTCGATTTGGTCATGTCCGTCTGTCCCTCTGTATGAACACACAGATCTCAGCTATTGAAAGAGCTAGAGGCACCAGACCATCCTTGAACTTCAGCGAACAATTTAAAGAAAAATTTGGCCAAATTGGTTTAGGCGTTGTTGAGTTATGCGATTCCCAACACATTTTGCGATTCATTTTTATATAATAGATTCCAGTTAAGTGAAAAATTAATAATAAAAAGAAAACAATTTGGATTAAAAAAGACAATTGGCTTGCGCAAGGCTCGAACTCACGAAATCTGGATCTGGTCAGAAACACCTATAACCACCAGACCACACAGAGTTAGCATCCTCTGCAGCATCGGCTCAACGTTTAATTTGGTAATCGCTTTCACCCATAAATTTGTATGGGAGATTCTAACGTGGCATTCAAAAAGTTGAAATTACGCATTTTGCGTAATTTTACCAGGGACCTTACTACCATACTTGATGCTTCTAGCTTTTCTAGTGTTCTTAAAATTCGAAAAACTCGTTTTATAGGGGCGGCAAAAGTCTTAAATCCAACTTCTGAATAATATAGCAAGGGACCTATCTACCAAGTTTGATGTTCTTATCCCTTTTCATTATTGAATCATTTGCAATAACTCGAAAAACGATTATCGATTTCCGGATGCGATGAGCGTGGCACATAATGTTTGAAATGAACTTATTATGTGTATTTAATACTCTAGGTATTTTAATATCTCAGATCTGTGTGTTCATACAGACGGACATAACCAAATCGACTCGACAATTGATGCTGATCAAGAATATATATACTTTGTATGGTTTGCCACGCCTGCTTCAGCGTCTTACATACATTTTCACAAAGTTAATATACCATTTTTTACCCATTTTCAATGGTGCTGCGAAACCATGGACAATAACATTCGGTGAAACGGCCAGGAAGAAGGTCTAGCCTCGCTCTGATCGCCCAAGTACATAAAAAATTGATAAAAACGATCAAGCTAAGCAAAATTGTTTTGGAAAATCACTATCAGAGAAGTTTCTGTGGATGTCGGTGAATCGTTTGGATCGTGCCTTGAAATTTGTACTAACCCTTTGGACATGAGACGTGTTTGTGCCGAAATTTCTGTTTTGTTTAAAAGATCCGTCGCATAAGAATTGTCATAAAGAGATGTTCGGCTAAAGCTATAGTCGAGTGCACTCGACAGTAATATTATATTACTGTCTTTTGAAAACTCTGGTAATATACCATTTACTTTTGGATATTAAAAAACAATTTTTAATATTAATTACTTTTATTCGGCGAACTAATAACAACGCATCGCATATTTTCGAAGTCAAATACGCATGCATTGACGCTAATGGCACATGCCGACTGCACGAGGGCTGTGCGTGCCCAGTATGGTGTCTCCAGTTTTTTATACCATTTACCCATTGAAAATGAGTAAGAAATGGTATATTAACTTTGTGCAAATGTATGTAACAGGCAGAAGGAGGCGTGGCAGACCATACAAAGTATATATATTCTTGATCAGCATCAATAGCCGAGTCGATTTGGTCATGTCCGTCTGTCCCTCTGTATGAACACACAGATCTCAGCTATTGAAAGAGCTAGAGGCACCAGACCATCCTTGAACTTCAGCGAACTGCGCACGCACAGTCGTCGTGTAGTCAGTGTGCAGTCGGCATGTGCCATTAGCGTCAATGCATGTGAATTTGTCCTCGAAAATAAGCGATGCGTTGTTATTCGCCGAATAAAAGTAATTAATATTAAGAATTAGTTTTTAACAGCGAAAGGTAAATGGTATCTTACTGTCGAGTGCACTCGACTGTAGCTTTCTTCACTTGTTTTTATATAATAGATTCCAGTTAAGTGAAAAATTAATAATAAAAAGAAAACAATTTGGATTAAAAAAGACAATTGGCTTGCGCAAGGCTCGAACTCATGAAATCTGGATCTGGTCAGAAACACCTATAACCACCAGACCACACAGAGTTAGCATCCTCTGCAGCATCGGCTCAACGTTTAATTTGGTAATCGCTTTCACCCATAAATTTGTATGGGAGATTCTAACGTGGCATTCAAAAAGTTGAAATTACGCATTTTGCGTAATTTTACCAGGGACCTTACTACCATACTTGATGCTTCTAGCTTTTCTAGTGTTCTTAAAATTCGAAAAACTCGTTTTATAGGGGCGGCAAAAGTCTTAAATCCAACTTCTGAATAATATAGCAAGGGACCTATCTACCAAGTTTGATGTTCTTATCCCTTTTCATTATTGAATCATTTGCAATAACTCGAAAAACGATTATCGATTTCCGGATGCGATGAGCGTGGCACATAATGTTTGAAATGAACTTATTATGTGTATTTAATACTCTAGGTATTTTAATATCTCAGATCTGTGTGTTCATACAGACGGACATAACCAAATCGACTCGACAATTGATGCTGATCAAGAATATATATACTTTGTATGGTTTGCCACGCCTGCTTCAGCGTCTTACATACATTTTCACAAAGTTAATATACCATTTTTTACCCATTTTCAATGGTGCTGCGAAACCATGGACAATAACATTCGGTGAAACGGCCAGGAAGAAGGTCTAGCCTCGCTCTGATCGCCCAAGTACATAAAAAATTGATAAAAACGATCAAGCTAAGCAAAATTGTTTTGGAAAATCACTATCAGAGAAGTTTCTGTGGATGTCGGTGAATCGTTTGGATCGTGCCTTGAAATTTGTACTAACCCTTTGGACATGAGACGTGTTTGTGCCGAAATTTCTGTTTTGTTTAAAAGATCCGTCGCATAAGAATTGTCATAAAGAGATGTTCGGCTAAAGCTATAGTCGAGTGCACTCGACAGTAATATTATATTACTGTCTTTTGAAAACTCTGGTAATATACCATTTACTTTTGGATATTAAAAAACAATTTTTAATATTAATTACTTTTATTCGGCGAACTAATAACAACGCATCGCATATTTTCGAAGTCAAATACGCATGCATTGACGCTAATGGCACATGCCGACTGCACGAGGGCTGTGCGTGCCCAGTATGGTGTCTCCAGTTTTTTATACCATTTACCCATTGAAAATGAGTAAGAAATGGTATATTAACTTTGTGCAAATGTATGTAACAGGCAGAAGGAGGCGTGGCAGACCATACAAAGTATATATATTCTTGATCAGCATCAATAGCCGAGTCGATTTGGTCATGTCCGTCTGTCCCTCTGTATGAACACACAGATCTCAGCTATTGAAAGAGCTAGAGGCACCAGACCATCCTTGAACTTCAGCGAACTGCGCACGCACAGTCGTCGTGTAGTCAGTGTGCAGTCGGCATGTGCCATTAGCGTCAATGCATGTGAATTTGTCCTCGAAAATAAGCGATGCGTTGTTATTCGCCGAATAAAAGTAATTAATATTAAGAATTAGTTTTTAACAGCGAAAGGTAAATGGTATCTTACTGTCGAGTGCACTCGACTGTAGCTTTCTTCACTTGTTTTTATATAATAGATTCCAGTTAAGTGAAAAATTAATAATAACAAGTGAAGAAAGCTACAGTCGAGTGCACTCGACAGTAAGATACCATTTACCTTTCGCTGTTAAAAACTAATTCTTAATATTAATTACTTTTATTCGGCGAATAACAACGCATCGCATATTTTCGAGGACAAATTCACATGCATTGACGCTAATGGCACATGCCGACTGCACACTGACTACACGACGACTGTGCGTGCGCAGTCGGCGTGCGCAGTCGGCGTCGGCGTCGGCGTCGGGCCTCTACTGCTGTGAGCGAAACTTCTCGTGCCTATAACTTCTGTGTTTATTGTCCGATCGGATTGAAATTTATAGGGTAGATCTGTACTATGGTAAGCTACAAGAGTGTTGAAAAAAATGTTTTGTTATTTCCCTACTTTTCTTAAAATGCAATAGTGTGGGGGCGGTGGGCGTGGCATCCAAAAGTTGAAAATCAAACATTCTCCGTAATGTTACCAGGCACCTTACTTTCAAATTTGGTGCTTCTAGCTTTTCTAGTTTTCTTTGAAACTATAAAAATGTGTTTTTTAGAGGCGGTGGGCGTGGCATCCAAAATTCTAAAATCCAACTTCTGCATAATGTTGCAAGACACCCTCCTACCAAATTTGGTGCGTTTATCTCTTTTCGTTATTGAATTATTTGGAAAAAATCGAAATACGCATTTATCGATTTGCGGAGGCGGTGGGCGTGGCACATCAAGTTTGAAATAAACTTCTTGTGTGTATTGAATACACGCACACTCCCACCAAGTCTGGTGCCTCTAGCTCTTTTAATAGCTGAGATCTGTGTGTTCATACAGACGGACAGACGGACAGACGGACAGACGGACAGACGGACAGACGGACAGACGGACAGACGGACAGACAGACGGACATGACCAAATCGACTCGGCTATTGATGCTGATCAAGAATATATATACTTTGTATGGTCTGCCACGCCTCCTTCTGCCTGTTACATACATTTGCACAAAGTTAATATACCATTTTTTACCCATTTTCAATGGGTAAATGGTATAAAAAGAAAACAATTTGGATTAAAAAAGACAATTGGCTTGCGCAAGGCTCGAACTCATGAAATCTGGATCTGGTCAGAAACACCTATAACCACCAGACCACACAGAGTTAGCATCCTCTGCAGCATCGGCTCAACGTTTAATTTGGTAATCGCTTTCACCCATAAATTTGTATGGGAGATTCTAACGTGGCATTCAAAAAGTTGAAATTACGCATTTTGCGTAATTTTACCAGGGACCTTACTACCATACTTGATGCTTCTAGCTTTTCTAGTGTTCTTAAAATTCGAAAAACTCGTTTTATAGGGGCGGCAAAAGTCTTAAATCCAACTTCTGAATAATATAGCAAGAGACCTATCTACCAAGTTTGATGTTCTTATCCCTTTTCATTATTGAATCATTTGCAATAACTCGAAAAACGATTATCGATTTCCGGATGCGATGAGCGTGGCACATAATGTTTGAAATGAACTTATTATGTGTATTTAATACTCTAGGTATTTTAATATCTCAGATCTGTGTGTTCAAACAGACGGACATAACCAAATCGACTCGACAATTGATGCTGATCAAGAATATATATACTTTGTATGGTTTGCCACGCCTGCTTCAGCGTCTTACATACATTTTCACAAAGTTAATATACCATTTTTTACCCATTTTCAATGGTGCTGCGAAACCATGGACAATAACATTCGGTGAAACGGCCAGGAAGAAGGTCTAGCCTCGCTCTGATCGCCCAAGTACATAAAAAATTGATAAAAACGATCAAGCTAAGCAAAATTGTTTTGGAAAATCACTATCAGAGAAGTTTCTGGGGATGTCGGTGAATCGTTTGGATCGTGCCTTGAAATTTCTACTAACCGTTTGGACATGAGACGTGTTTGTGCCGAAATTTCTGTTTTGTTTAAAAGATCCGTCGCATAAGAATTGTCATAAAGAGATGTTCGGCTAAAGCTATAGTCGAGTGCACTCGACAGTAATATTATATTACTGTCTTTTGAAAACTCTGGTAATATACCATTTACTTTTGGATATTAAAAAACAATTTTTAATATTAATTACTTTTATTCGGCGAACTAATAACAACGCATCGCATATTTTCGAAGTCAAATACGCATGCATTGACGCTAATGGCACATGCCGACTGCACGAGGGCTGTGCGTGCCCAGTATGGTGTCTCCAGTTTTTTATACCATTTACCCATTGAAAATGAGTAAGAAATGGTATATTAACTTTGTGCAAATGTATGTAACAGGCAGAAGGAGGCGTGGCAGACCATACAAAGTATATATATTCTTGATCAGCATCAATAGCCGAGTCGATTTGGTCATGTCCGTCTGTCCCTCTGTATGAACACACAGATCTCAGCTATTAAAAGAGCTAGAGGCACCAGACTTGGTGGGAGTGTGCGTGTATTCAATACACACAAGAAGTTTATTTCAAACTTGATGTGCCACGCCCACCGCCTCCGCAAATCGATAAACGCGTTTTTCTATTTTTCGCAAATAATTCAATAACGAAAAGAGATAAACGCAACGAATTTGGTAGGAGGGTGTCTTGCAACATTATGCAGATGTTGGATTTTAGAATTTTGGATACTACGCCCCCCGCCTCTTTAAAACGCCTTTATAATTTAGAGTAACACTAGAAAAGCTAGAAACAAGGTGGTTAGGTGCCTGGTAACATTACGCAGAATGCGAATTTTAAATTTTTGGGTGCCACGCCCACCGCCCCCATAAATCGTTTATATTGAATAAAAGGAAAAGTAGAGAAATAACAATAACAAAATAATAATCTCGAAGCTTGTCAGAGTACTGATCTACCCTATAAATTACAACCCGATCGGACAATAAAGAAAGAAGTAATAGGACTTTGAATCCCCCATACAAAGTTATGGTAGAGATTCCCAACTTACACGTTGAACCGACGCAGCAGAGGGCCGGCAACAGTAAAAGCTTCATTTTCCGATCGCGTTGCGAAACCCTGCGTGGTCCGGTGATTAGAGGTTTGGTTTGCAGATTCAAGAATTCGTGAGGTCGCGAGGTCGAGACCTGGCGTGGGCCAATTTTTTTTTTTAACGTAAATTGTTTTTTTTTTTATTACTTTTGCACTTTACTGAAAAATATAGTATGATATTTTTAATCAAAAAAATAAGAAAGATCAATTGTTTTACGAACCTGGGATACAAAGTGATAGTTGCGTACGCACAGGCGTCGAACAGTCAGCGTGCAGTCGGCATGTGCCATTAGCGTCAATGCATGTGTATTTGACTTCGAAAATATGCAATGCGTTGTTATTAGTTCCCCGAATAAAAGTTATTAATATTATGAAAATTAGTAACCATCAGGGACTTGTGGCAGGAGGCATTATTCTGCTGCCGAATAAATGACTTACCAATAAGCATGTCGCGATGGTTTGGCTTTCATTCGTGCAGAGTAAAGCTTTCTAATCGCGGTCAACTTGGCGACCGCCAGTGCGATCTCTGTCTACGAATGATAGCAAGTTGACACACAGCCTCCTCGTGGCACCTCCTGGGTAACTATCTTAGCATCCGCTAGATAGTGAGCTAATGTGTGCAGCGGGACACCAGGACTGTAAATGGTTGAGCGCAGGGTTTGGAACCCGCCTCGTAAAAAGAAATTCCAAGGAAAACCAAAGCGAAAGCCTTGGATAGGATCTCTCTCTCTCTCTCTTATGATGACGACCACCGCAAAACGAAAAAGGAC
Source organism: Zaprionus bogoriensis (assembly GCA_035046045.1). Taxonomy (NCBI): domain Eukaryota; kingdom Metazoa; phylum Arthropoda; class Insecta; order Diptera; family Drosophilidae; genus Zaprionus; species Zaprionus bogoriensis. The sequence goes on from JAWNOI010000221.1 coordinate 834,659, forward strand.
TACGACTTAAGGATATGCACCTGAAATGTCCAAACTCTTAATTGGGAAGGTGCCTCTATCCAACTGGCGGATGCCCTCGAAAAATTAAAGGCTGACATTCCCGCCATCCAGGAAATGAGATGGACAGGACAAGGTTGTCCCAAGCGAGCAAACTGTGATATCTACTACAGCTGCCATGCGGAGAGGCGCGAATTTGGATGCAGATTTGTAGTAAGATTTTTTAATCTTAGCATAATTTGCGCGCACGCCTCGATGGAGGAGAAGGACGATGCTGTTAAGGATGCGTTCTACGCGAGACTCGAGGACACATACGACCGCTGCCCAAACCACGACGTGAAGATCATCCTCGGGGACTTCAACGCAAAGGTTGGGCACGAACGCATCTTTGACCGCACCGTCGGTCAATTCAGCCTCCATGAGACCACCTCGGTTTCAGGCTGATTGACTTCGCCGCGGCGCAAAACATGGTAGTGGGTAGCACCAGATTTCGGCACCTCGACATCGTTATTTGATCAGGGGACAGCCATGTGGCCTTGTATGGCTGTCCCCTGATCAAAAAACACTCAACCAGATTGATCACGTTGTGATAGACGGAAGGCATGCCTCAAGCGTAATGGACGTGCGTATGTTTCGTGGAGTCAACATAGACTCGGACCACTATCTTGTCGCAGCCAAGATGCGCATGCCAAGATATGCCGTGCGAAAAACATACGCCCCATCACGCAACGAAAGCTTGACGTCACTAAGCTGCGATCACAACGGACAGCAATGGCCTACTCCACTCACCTCTCGGAACTGCTCCACCAACCTACCCCTCTCCCTGTTGACGCCGGCAGACTCTGGGCGCACATATCCCACTCCATGCGAGCTGCTGCTGAAACAGCCATTGGGTTCAAGCACCCTCCCACACGGAACCAATGGTATGACGAGGAGTGTCGCGTCGCAGCTGCGGCAAAAAACGCCGCCTACAGAAAAACGCTGCAGTCTGGCGCAACGCGAGCTACGTGTGAACGTTACAGGGAGAAAAGGAAGGAAGAGACTTTTTAGACGGAAAAAACGGGAGCAAGAAAAGCGAGAGTGCGAGGAACTTGAGGTGTTGCAAGACAGGAATGATGCTCGAAATTTTAACCAACAAGTCAACCGTCTGACACAAGGTTTCAAGACCGGAGCATTAAACTGTCGAGATGATAATGGAAATCTGGTTACAGATACACAGTGCACGCTGAGGTTATGGAGGGCGCATTTCTCCAAGCTGCTAGCAGGCGATGACGGCATCAATCCCGCCGTTGGAGAAAGCAGCCCGATACCACCAATTAACGACAATGTGGATATACCACTACCTAGCCATGACGAGGTCCGAGTTGCTATTACGCGACTCAAAAACAACAAAGCTGCCGGTGCTGATGGACTGCCTGCAGAGTTTTTTAAGGCCGGCGGTGAAGGGCTGATAAGGTGCATGCATCAGCTCTTCTGCAAAATATGGCTAGAAGAGAGCATGCCCAACGATTGGAATCTCAGCGTCCTGAGATCACCACCTCATACAAGGTCCTATCGAGCGTTATATGTGAACGACTGAAGCCGTATGCCAACACACTGATCGGACGTTATCAGTGCGGCTTCGGACCTGGTAAATCCACCATAGACCAGATCTTCACATTGCGCCAAATCCTGGAAAAAACCCACGAAAATGGAATTGACACACACCATCTCTTTGTCGATTACAAAGCTGCATTCGATAGCCCGACGAGGGAAAGCCTATATGCCACCATGTCTGAGTTCGGTATGCAAAGCTGATACGTCTTTGCAGGATGACATTGAGCAGCACCATCAGCTCTGTCAAGGTAGGAGCGAACCTCTCCGAACCTTTTAATACCGTTCGAAGTTTCAGACAAGGCGACCCTCTGTCGTGCAACCTCTTCAACTTCGTGATGGAAGGGGTTCTGCGGAAAGCCGGTGTTCATCGATCTGGCACTATTTTTTATAAAGGTGTCCAGCTCCTTGCTTATGCCGATGATATTGACATCATTGGCCGTAGCAAGCGTGATGTCGCTGCTGCATTTTCCGCTATCGAAAAGGAGTCAGCAAAAGTGGGTTTGGCGGTAAACGAGGGCAAGACGAAGTATATGCTGTCGACAAGCAGGGAGATGCGGCGCCTAGACTCCCATGTGGTAGCCGACAGCTATAACTTCGAAGTGGTCAAGGAGTTCACGTACCTTGGCACCGCCATTAACACCAAAAATGACGTCAGCCTGGAGATCAAGCGAAGAATCACACTTGCCAATAGGTGCTACTTTGGTTTGAGTAGGCAAATGTGCAATAGAGACCTCTCTCGCCGAACAAAACTAACACTCTACAAGACACTCATCCTACCCGTGCTCTTATATGGCGCAGAAGCATGGGTAATTTCACAGACGGATGCAGCAGCGCTTGGAGTGTTCGAGAGATAAATTCTTCGCAAGATCTTTGGTCCCGTTCGGATTGGGGACGACTTTCGCATTCGGATGAACCACGAGCTGTACGAGTTGTACGACGACGTGGACGTGATCCGGCGCATCACGATACAACGTCTGCGCTGGCTCGGCCACGTTGTGCGTATGGATGAAGAAGCTCCAGCTCAGAAGGTATTCGAAGCGAGGGTCGACTACGGGCGACGACGAAGGGGACGACCAAATCTCCGATGGAAGGCCCAAGTAGAGAAGGACCTAACTGTACTGGGTATTTCCAATTGGAGGAGGCGCGCGAAGAGCCTAAGCGCCTGGAGGGAGACGCTGAGGTCGGCAAAAACCCGAAATGGGTTGTAGTGCCACCTAATAAATAAAATAAATAAGCATATCACCGGAATGAAAGGCATTATCGTTTAGGACCAAATATTGCCCTTGATTCATTCAGCCGGCAATAGGAACTAAGTCACCTAGCGTATTGTATGCAACGCATCCCCACGGGCCGCCTTTTCTGTCTTTGTACCAGTAGTAATCTTACAAAAAAAACTAATTTTTGATGAATTTTACTCAAAGGAGCATTCATTTGTCCATAGAGTGCTTTCCCAGAACTCCTTTGGCTTCCTTTGCGAAAGACAGTCTTTTAAGCTTGTTTGCTCTTCTTAAAAATGGTACGTCCTTGGCTTTAAAAGTCTTAAAATCTCATTCTTTTAATCATCGACGCACTGTGCACTCACCAATAGGGGTCTAAGCTGTCAAATTAAATTGGTCTAGTGCAGATTGGGGTTTCAGAAGAACATTTTTTTTAAATTCCCGAGCTGTGTTTTGCGCTTAGCATCTGATCTTCTTAAATTACGCAAGTCACTATGCTTTTAAAATTTTTAATTTGGTAGTGCACAGTTTTATGCGACACCTCAAACTCATTGGCAATGGTTTGACAGGTATCCCAGCGTTAAACTTTGCTACCACTGAAGATCGGGTAACTAAGCACAGCCGTTTTATCCATGTTACTTAATAATTTTTTATAACTGTATTTTAATAACAAAATTTAATATTGGTCAAAGTTGAACAAAGAAGTTGTTTGATTCTCGTGTGCTTAAAAGTGTGAAAATATTTTCATAAAGCTGGTTTCAAAATACCTGTGCCACAAAAAAAAACCGATTAATCGATAATCCAAATTACGTTGCCCGCGATATTGGAAATTTACCTTAACTTTTTGAACGCACCTCGTAAATAAAGTTGGAGATGATTCAAAATAGCTAAAACGAACAGGGTATTAAAGAAAAATGAAAAAAGCGAGATTATTGCGGGCAAGCTTTCTTTACAATACTGTGTTAGAAAAAGTAAGCTTTTTCCGTTCTGGAAAGCTGATAATAAAAGCTCTCTCTTTTTTTCGCAAACTGAGAACAGAGTTGCGCACCACACACATACAGGTTTTTAGAGTGTAGAAATCATAAGAATTAATATAACATCTAGACATCAACAGCTCCAAAATTTTGTCACAAAAAATTGTACAAAGTTACAATTAAAAAAAATAAAGAATAAAGCAATAAAAATTTGTTGTTCACGGAATCAAAGACAAAGCCCTTTAGAGCAAGTATTTTTTAATAATATGTCTTGTGTATAAGCAGTCAAATGTTTATCATTTTTGTATATATGGACGAATGTATATGTACATATATATAAATAAATAAATAAATATAAATAAATATATATATATATATATATATATATAAAATACCTATATATATATATATATATATATATATATATATCAGTATCATAATTTAGTGTAATTGGACTGTAATCAAAAAAAGGGAAGACAACATCTTTGTGCCTAATCCGTGCTGCAAACCGAACGTGGGTTGCATACACTTGAATTTGTAACTGAATTTTAATATATAATATTTTAATATAATATATAATATTTTAATATATCAATGTTCTGATTATTTTTTCAGATTTAAAGAAAAAGGGGAAATAAAAACTGCATTTCCACCTCAGAGATGACAGAAACGAACTGTTTATGTGGGGTGAACAAGATCATAATGTTGATCTTGCACTTAAGCACCGGTATCTGGCATGTCCACGCATCTTCACTTTTTAACGTTAATGGTAAATTCTAGACGGGTTGGCTACAATTGAATTCTCACCAATTCCTCCTTTTCTTGATTTGTAGGTCTAGTCGACATGGATCGACCCTATTTTGACGATGTAAGTGCCAGAAATATATCCGCAGTTGTAGATGAAACTGCAATTTTGAGGTGTCGTGTTAAAAATAAAGGCAATCGAACTGTAAGTGTAGTCTATTAAGTGTTTTAAGATATTTGTGAACAAATCCTTTACCTAATACCAAATGCTATAACTGACTGTCTGAAAAAACTAAGATTAGGTTTGTTTGTCATAAGTAACATTTTGCAGTTATACATTTTTATTTTTTTTATGTAAATGTATGTAAGAGGCGCACAAATAGCCGAGACGATTTGGTCATGTCTTAGTTTTGCAGTCATTTTGATGAAACTTAATAAACATATGTACATATGTACTTATTTGCTGCTTTCTTTTGCAGGTTGTAAATATGTAAGCTGGCGTAGTAGCAATTAGTCGAAAAATGAGATTTCTTATGAAAACACAAATAATTTACATATTTCTATATACTACTGTGAGCAAAAAGTAAGGTGAATTTTCAATTTAAATTCGCTGGCTTAAGATGGCGAACTAGTTCTTTTTTTTCTCGAGTTGGCAGGACTGTTGATGACATTTGGCGGGAATTTCATGTCAATGTCTGTATGAGTACTATACTTACGCTTTTGTTTACCAAACGATCAAGAGTGCATTTGGCGATTTTTACAATGTCTGATTTAATTGAGCAGAGAAGTGCCATCATATTTTGTTTGCGGAATGAAATTTCGGGGATGGCCTTTGGTGATTCTACCATGTCTCAGAAAAATGTTTAAAAGTGTTACAAAGACTTCAAAGAGGGTCAGGAACGTGTTGATGACTTGGAGCGCTCCGGACGACCATCGACGTCAACAGATGACCGACACGTCAATGAAGTGAAGGAATTAGTGCTCAAGAGTCGTCGGTTGACTTTTAGAGACCTCACTAATATGATCGGAATATCAGAAGGATCTGTGAAAACCCTTTTGAAAGACCGTTTGGGCCTATGAAAAGTCAAATCTCGTTTGGTACCGAAAACGTCGCACACTGCACTCGTTCTTCGTGACCATTTTGCCAAGAATTCGACGCATATCGTTCCGCAACCACCGTATTCTCCTGATTTGGCTCCGTGTGACTTCTGGCTATTCCCAAAACTCAAGAGACCACTCCGGGGAACGCGTTTCGAGTTGATTGAAGAGATAAAAGAAAAATCGACGAGGGCGCTCATGGCTATACCGGAAAGGGACTATTTGGCCTGTTTCGAGGATTTGAAAAAACGTTGGCATAAGTGTATTTTATCGGGAGGGGACTACTTTGAAGGGGATGAAATTGATTTAGGAGAATAAATAAAGAATTTTGACTTTACAAAAATATTCACCTTACTTTTTGCCCACAGTAGTAAGTAAGCTACCAACACATTAGACATCAACGTTTCCAACATCATAAAATCAGATTGATATTACTATAGCTTTCATAAGTGCAACCAGATGAGTATAAGCTTTTTAAAGAATTTGAAAAAATATTCCGGAAACTTCTTTGTTATTTGTGACTGTTGCATATCTGCAGGTTTCGTGGATGCGCAAACGTGATTTACATATTCTGACCACAAACATCTATACATACACGGGTGATCAACGTTTTTCTATTATACATCCGTCAAGCAGTAACGACTGGGACTTGAAAATCGAATATGCGCAACCACGGGATAGTGGCATTTACGAATGCCAAGTTAATACTGAGCCGAAAATTAACTTGGCAATTACATTGCAAATCACAGGTAAGACCAATAAAGCGAATTACGGATATAATAAAAATTTATAAAAGTGCAAACTTTAAATGGTTATCAACTTGAATAATATGCATATTTTAGATTATCGAAACTTTTAAATTAAATTTATATTTATTATTGTTTACTCAGAGTTCACGCACGCATCGTCAGTGTGTAGACGGCATTTGGGTGTAGCGTCAATACATAAGCAAATTACTGTTCTTAATTCACAGAATAAAAGTATTTAATAATAAGAATTATTATACCATTTACCCATTGAAAATGGGTAAAAAATGGTATATTAACTTTGTGCAAATGTATGTTACAGTTGTAAACAGGTATGTAAATCGGTAAATCAAACTATAGGAAAAGAAGAAAAGTTTCCGAAATTTTTTTAGGTATTATTGTAGATAATAATAATATTGACCAACCCTATAAATTTAAATCCGATCGGAAAATAAACACAGAAGTTTTAGGCACGAGAAGTTTCGCTCACAGCAGTAGAGGCCCGACGCCGACGCCGACTGCGCACGCACAGTCGTCGTGTAGTCAGTGTGCAGTCGGCATGTGCCATTAGCGTCAAGGCATGTGTATTTGTCTTCGAAAATATGCGATGCGTTGTTATTCGCCGAATAAAAGAAATTAATATTAGGAATTATCTTTTAACAGTGAAAGGTAAATGTTATCTTATTGTCGAGTGCACTCGACTGTAGCTTTCTTCACTTGTTTTTTAAAAGCGAAAGGTAAATGTTATCTTACTGTCGAGTGCACTCGACTGTAGCTTTCTTCACTTGTTTTTTAACTGTTAAAGGTAAATGGTGTCTTACTTTCAAGTGCACTCGACTGAAGCTTTCTTTACTTTTTATACCATTTACCCATTGAAAATGGGTAAAAAATGGTATATTAACTTTGTGCAAATGTATGTAACAGGCAGAAGGAGGCGTGGCAGACCATACAAAGTATATATATTCTTGATCAGCATCAATAGCCGAGTCGATTTGGTCATGTCCGTCTGTCTGTCCGTCTGTATGAACACACAGATCTCAGCTATTAAAAGAGCTAGAGGCACCAGACTTGGTGGGAGTGTGCGTGTATTCAATACACACAAGAAGTTTATTTCAAACTTGATGTGCCACGCCCACCGCCTCCGCAAATCGATAAATGCGTATTTCGATTTTTTCCAAATAATTCAATAACGAAAAGAGATAAACGCACCAAATTTGGTAGGAGGGTGTCTTGCAACATTATGCAGAAGTTGGATTTTAGAATTTTGGATGCCACGCCCACTGCCTCTAAAAAACACATTTTTATAGTTTAAAAGAACACTAGAAAAGCTAGAAGCACCAAATTTGGAAGTAAGGTGCCTGGTAACATTACGGAGAATGCGGAATTTCAACTTTTGGATGGCACGCCTACCGCCCCCAAAAATAGATTTTGTAAATCGGTAAATCAAATTATAGGAAAAGTAGAAAAGTTTCCGAAATTTTTTTTAAGTATTATTGTAGATAATAATAATATTTACCAACCCTATAACTTTAAATCCGATCGGACAATAAACACAGAAGTTATAGGCACAAGAAGTTTCGCTCACAGCAGTAGAGGCCCGACGCCGACGCCGACGCCGACTGCGCACGCCGACTGCGCACGCACAGTCGTCGTGTAGTCAGTGTGCAGTCGGCATGTGCCATTAGCGTCAATGCATGTGAATTTGTCCTCGAAAATATGCGATGCGTTGTTATTCGCCGAATAAAAGTAATTAATATTAAGAATTAGTTTTTAACAGCGAAAGGTAAATGGTATCTTACTGTCGAGTGCACTCGACTGTAGCTTTCTTCACTTGTTTTTTTTGACAAGGTGAATATGTTTAATAAGGTGGCTGGTTTCCATTTAACTTACAATAGCTGAAATTGTTACTATATACAAGTTAACCTACAAAGAATATTAGGTTGTTGTGTAGTGACATACCGATTCTTCGATTATTTGCTGCCATTTTGATGGTATTTGAATATGTCTTTCCTGAGCAAGTCATTGGGCCTATTGACAAAAAAACTCGGCGATTCGATTTTCACAAGCCTCCTTTGAACTCAATTTCTGCACATCAAAAAATTTTGCTTAGTCAAAAATAGATGGTAGTCGCTTGGGGTAATGCCTATAAAGTGCAATAAAACTTCCCAACCAAACTCGCGTAGCTTGAGGCGAGTCACCAAAGATGTATGGGGCCTGGCGTTGTCATGATGGAACACAATGCCCTTATGATTTACCATGGCTAGCGGTTTCCGTTTAAGTGCAATCTTAAATCCCTCCAGTTTTTTACAGTAGAGGTCAGAATTGATGGTCTAGCCATAGGGCGGCACTACATAATAAATAATTCCTCGGATATCCCACCATACACTCAGCAAAACCTTTAGAAATGAATTGAGCTTATCACGGTGCATCAGTTTTGAGATAACTCATGAGGTATCGAGATTTTTTGCTAACTATTTCGACTTCGAATGCCTATAAACGGTTTCCGTTGCCAGATACGATTCCATTTACCTTCACAAGCGAAACTCGAAGTTTGAACACAAAAACCAGTGTGTCGTTACCAAACAATCTAATGATATTTTATTATATTTACATGCGAAGCGGAGAGTGATCTTTGGGAAAAAAATTCCGAAAAACTTTATCATGACCCTAAAGGTTAGTAAACTATATTGTAATGAAATTATCATTTAAATACATTTCACCCATTATAAATATAAATGTATTCTATATGAAAATGTATATTAACATTGTTAAATATAACAACTTGTTTGTGTTTTCAATGTATTGGACAATAATATTTCGTTTTTTAAATGTGTGAAAGGTATTTATCAGTCAAGAGCGCTAGACTAAACTTGCATTATTGGCTAAAACAGATTTTTCAATTTTTCTTTATCTTGAAGCTGCACGCGCTAAAATTTTGGGATCATCGGAAATACATGTGAAAAGAGATAGTACCATAGCGCTTGCCTGTTCGGTTAATATACATGCCTCCTCCGTTTTATGGTAATTATTCAGTCGATGTTATACTATTATCCCATTTAACTTAAGGTAAGCGTTAAGATAAAAATGGAGAGGGAGCAAAAATTGTTTACATTTATTTTAGGCTATTAGGTCGTTCACTACGCAAATGATCTTACTGAGTTTTTCATAGACAACTTCACACTTAACGGCTTAACCGTTGTATACATGAAAAAATGATATAGTAAAACAGATTTAGAAAAAAGTTTGCTTAATTTGTTGGAATAGTTTATGTTGGGTGCCTTGTCGAAGATGGAAGATCGAAAACAGCATTTTCGGCATACTTTACAGTTTTACTATCGAAAGGTTAAAAACCCAGTTCAAGCAAGGCAAACATTTTCTGATGTGAGAGGAGATGTGTTGACCGAATAAATTACATTAAAAAAAACGAAGTTACTTATAGGGCGACCTAATAGCAAATCTATTTGATATACAGCAAGCTATTTATTAATCGTACAAAAATGTTTGTACCATAAGGTTTGAATTTACGTTCGCTTGATTGTGAAGTCGTTGAATAGAATATTAAGTTTTATTTTTTACCAGCCAAAGTATGTAAATGGTACCTTTCTGTCAATTGCATTTGGTTGTAGCTTCTTTTACATATTCTTTTTTGTTATACCATTTACCCATAAAAAATTTGTTTTATGTAAATGTGAGAAATTGCATAAGAAGGCGTGACAGATCATACAAAAAATATATTTTTTAAATCAGCATATTGAGCTGAATCGATTTAACCCGCCTGTTTATACCAGGTCTATGCATATAAAACTGCTTCATTTTTAATTATCGGTAACAAAAGTGATCGATAAATTTTTGGTAAAATTTTTTTTAGCATCTTTTGACATCTGGCAACACTTCTCAAACGTTATTTGCGAGTTTTTTTCCAATAGAATTTTTTTTTCTAATATGGAAAATGTCGAGTTTTTTGCCCACAAAACACGATTCGCGGACATCGTTGCTTTTCTGCTTTCTTTTAAAGAAAACTGCTGTGGAAGCCCAAAAAATGCTGGTGGACGCTTAAGGTGTGCATGCCCTAAGCATTGGAAGTTGCAAATCCTCTTTTCAAAAATTCCGGAGCGGTGAATTTGTAGTTGTGAATGAAGAGTGTGGAAGACCCCCAAAAAAGTTTCAGGACACTGAATTACAGGCGTTGCTTGATCAGGACGATGGCCAAACCCAAGAACAACAAGCAGACCAATTGAACAATTGAATGTTGACCAGAGCACCGTTGGAAGACGCCTCAAAGCCATGGGAAAAATTTTAAAGGCCGGCAGGGATGGGTTCCGCATGAGCTCAATGAACGCCAACAAGAAAACAGAAAAAACACTTGTGAAATTCTCTTGGAACGGTACAAAAGGAAGTCGTTTTTGCATTGCATTGTCACTGGGGATGGAAAGTGGATCTATTTTCAAAACCCTTAATGAAAAAAATCCTATGTTAGCCCGGGCTAGCCGGCCCAATCCCAATTTACAAAAACGCCCAGAATACGCAAAAAGGCGTATTCCTTACCCCATGCGGCTTATTCACCTGACTTGGCTCCATCAGATTATCATTTGTTCGCCAGTTTGGGACACGGATTAGCCAACCAGCGCTTCGATTCCTATGAAGACCTTAAGGATTGGCTAGAAGACTGGTTTAGTTCAAAGGAGTTCTTCTGGCGAGGAATTCAAAAATTGGGAAAAATGTGTGGCTTCTGAAGGGTCATGCTTTGAAGATTGAAATTGTCACCATTTTTATACCATTTACCCATTGAAAATGGGTAAAAAATGGTATATTAACTTTGTGCAAATGTGTGTAACAGGCAGAAGGAGGCGTGGCAGACCATACAAAGTATATATATTCTTGATCAGCATCAATAGCCGAGTCGATTTGGTCATGTCCGTCCGTCTGTCCGTCTGTCCGTCTGTATGAACACACAGATCTCAGCTATTAAAAGAGCTAGAGGCACCAGACTTGGTGGGAGTGTGCGTGTATTCAATACACACAAGAAGTTTATTTCAAACTTGATGTGCCACGCCCACCGCCTCCGCAAAACGATAAATGCGTATTTCGATTTTTTCCAAATAATTCAATAACGAAAAGAGATAAACGCACCAAATTTGGTAGGAGGGTGTCTTGCAACATTATGCAGAAGTTGGATTTTAGAATTTTGGATGCCACGCCCACCGCCTCTAAAAAACATATTTTTATAATTTAAAAGAACACTAGAAAAGCTAGAATGCCCGGTAACATTTCGCAGAAAGCGAATTTTCAACTTTGGGATACCACGCCCACCGCCCCCATAAATAGTTTTTATTGAATAATTAGAAAAGCAGAGAAAAATCAAAATATTTTTTGACATTCTCGAAGCTTGCTAGAGTACTGATCTACCCTATAGATTACAACCCGATCGGACAATAAGTTATAGGAGTTTGAAGTCCCCATACAAAGTTATGGGCGCTAATAATTCCCAACTAACACGTTGAACCGACGCAGCAGAGGGCCGGCGTCAATGAAAGCTTCATTTCCCGATCGCGTTGCGAAACCCTGAATGGTCCGGTGATTAGAGGTTTGGTTCGCAGATTCAAGAATTCGTGAGGTCGCGAGTTCGAGACCTGGCGCGGGCCAATTTTTGTTTTTTAACGTAAATTGTTTTTTTTTTTATTACTTTTACACTTTACTGAAAAATATAGTATGATATTTTTAATCAAATTGACGAACATGGATGATGCAAAAAAATAAGAAAGATCAATTGTTTTTAGCAATTCAAAAATAAACCTGGACTGACTTGACTGGAATTCGAACCTGGGATACAAAGTGATAGATGCGTACGCACAGTCGTCGTGCAATGCAGACGGCATGTGCTAATAGCTTTAATGCATGAGTATTTGACTTCGAAAATATGCGATGAAGCTTTCTTCACTTATTTGTTTTTTGTTTGTATGGTATCTACATATTTTCTAAATTGCTTGCAAAGCTTTTAAACTAGTTATTATTTATTTTTTTTTTATTTTAAGAAAAGAGTTTAATTAACTAAATCCAAAATAAAAAGAGAAGTTATGGAAGATACAAGCGACTATAGCCAGAAAGCAATGTGCATTGTCCATAATAATAATTAATAGTAGCAATCTGTAATAGCTTTTTCCAATTGAGTAAATTATATATTAGTGTCGCACGCCATCGACTGTAACTAAGCTTTTTTTGTTAACATATTAGGTTGTTTGGTAATGACATACGGATTTGCAAACCACTGAACAGTGGTTCAGGCGATTTTATCCGAAATTTGTGGATTGCGATTGTCATGAAGATGCACCGCAGAGCATGGAAACCGTGCATTTAAAGTCGAAAAAGTTGGAAAAAAAATCTCGATGTAAAAATCTCATAAGTTATCTCAAAATAACCTTTTGGACCGTGTCTCAATCTGTAAATATTTGATGCACCGTAATAATAACCTCGACTCATTTCTGAATTGGTTGGTCACTGGCGATAAAAATGGATCACATATTAAAACACCATGTGTAAAAGATCCTAGTCTAAAAACAGAGTCGTCTCAAATGGTGTCAAAGCTAGGATTGAAGGCTCGGAAGGTTTTGCTGAGTGTTTGGTGGAATATCATAAGAATTATCCATTATGAAGTGCCGCCCTATGCCCAAACCATCAATTCTGACCTCTACTGTCAACAACTGGAGTGATTGAAGATTACACTTAAACGAAAACCGCTAGCCATGGTAAATCATAAGGGCATTGTGTTCCATCATGATGACACCAGGCTCCATACATCTATGGTGACTCATCACTTAGGAAGATTTAATGCACTTTATAGTCCAGGCATCACCCTGCATTAACTATGCACAATTTTTTCGATGGGTAGAAATTGAGTTCCAAGGAGGCTTGTGAAAAATGAATTGTCGAGTTTTTTGTTAATAGGGACAAGGATTTCTTCTGGTGGCAGCTGCCACCAAAATGGCAGCAAATCATCGAAGACAACGGTACATAAAACACCTAAATCCAACAATGGTAACTATGTTAAAATAATCGTCAAAAATCAATAATGAAACCAAAATGTCATTACCAGAAAACCTTATATAATAGTGAAACAATGCATAGTTTATGTATATTATTCGGTAATAGAATTAGGCGAAGTTGCAGGGATTTACTGCTGTATATAATATAATATAATATAATATAATAATATAGTAATAAAATAATATAATAATATAATATAATGTATTAATATAATATAATACTATAAAATATGGTAATACTATTATTAGAGTAAGTTTGGTTGAATTAAACCTGTAAACCTAAATTGAGATTTCTTAAACTGAAGGTATCACGGTTCAGCGATTGTTGACTTCGATTCGTTACGGGGCGGCATAAGTCTGGAAACGGAGAAAACGGATGTGGGCACTACCAGTCGATTAATGCTGACACGTGCTTCGTTGCGTGATTCCGGGAATTACACTTGTGTACCCCATGCTGCGGTTCCAGCTTCAGTGCGCGTTCACGTCTTGACGGGTAATCAAATATATTCATAAATTCAAATTAACACGAATATATCTTTCAAATTGTATGTAAGAATTTATTGATATGTGCAAGTATTTTAGGTGAGCAGCCTGCGGCAATGCAGACGAGCGGTGCTTGTGTTCAAAATGCTATGACCGCATGCATATTTGCGTACATGATCATATCAAAAATATTGTTGTTTCAAGAATTAAGGATTACCCACTATAAACCTGTACATCGAAGTTTAAGCTGACTAATTAAAATCTCAGCCATATCCGCGCTAATGCTCTCTCCAGGTGAGGTGAAGTTATTCAACTCATTATATATAGTAGTATAGCTGAAATTATTTTTGTGTACTCAGTTTTGATAAATGTAAAAACATGATTTTTAATATTAAATACCTATTTTTTACGAATTCACAAAAATGCTTTACATCACAAATTTTCACTTATTTGTTGATCACGAATGCATAGACTTGTTCACTAATAATGTTACCACACGTTTTAATGTTATCACACATATTACTTTTTTTTTACTGTTTACGTTATAAGTAATTAAACAAAAACTATTTATAATATCTACCGATCGAAAATAGACAAAAATTACATTAGCATTTTGTAAAAAATGTGCCGTGGCAGACCATACAAAGTATATATATTCTTGATCAGCACTAACAGCCGAGTCGATTAGTCATGTCCGTCTGTCTGTATAAACGAACGGATTACAGCTTTCAAAAGGAAGAGACACCAACTGAATGAATGAATTTATAATTGTCCGGTAATCTATACAAGGTGTCCCAAAAATAAACGAACTTATAGTTTAATCATCTTAGCCATTTTATTAACTATGATTATTTTTATTTTTTGCTAAACAATGTTCACTTCTTCAAATCTCGCTCCAAGTGCTGTGATGTGTATCTAATAAGAATGGCCTTTCGGATATTGTTATCTTCTCGTCATATCGTGAGAGTGGTTCGGGAATCTTCTGATAGGTATTGCTTTCTGAGCCGCCATAGTAAATTCCTTCTAGTGATTCACTGATGATATTCGTGACGATTGCAGGCCTTCCTTGAAGCAGGTATGGAGTCCTAGTAGAACCTTTGGCAGGATTTGTTTCCATGGCAAGTTCAGAATGCGCATCATGACTGTTTTAAAGGTGAGATGCCATCTCTCGACAAGGCCATTGGATTGGTGTGAATATGATCACTGCAAATACGACGAGTGAGCTCTTTGAATAGTGCAGACTCTAATTGGGTGCCTTGATTAGTCGTTATTGTCTTGGGAGTTCCAAAGTGTGCGACCCATGTCGACCAAAAAACTGGCGACAGTCTTTGTGAATATGTCCTTTAAAGGGATAGCTTCTTGCCATCCTATCCGCTATCTTTGGTACAGAGGCATAAGGACAAATATCATGTGAATATGGTCAAACTTGCTTGAAGGAAGTTTTATCTTTTGGGGTGCCAGGTGGTTGTACCTATTGATTTTTGCACATTGACACTAAAGACAGCTTCTGCACCAGCTGAGTATGTAATTGTTTACAAAGGGGCTAGACAAATTTGTTCCGAATTGGATGCATGGTGAATCTACCACTCGGATGCGAGAGGCTGTGAGTAAAAGAACCAATATTATTCCGTAAAGAGTTGAGCGAATATATCCGACACATCGACACATCGCAGTAGAGAGAATTTTTCGAAGCGAATTTTTTGAAGTTTAAGAGATGTTGTGCCTTGCAGCAACTCGGTGAGTTCAGAAGAATTAAGTTGCGATTCCTCGATGGATTGCCATTTGACTGTAGATGACATGTTGACCACGCAGAGTCTGGAAATTGCATCAGCAACTACATTTTACTACTTTTGATAGTACATAAATCTCTGGTGAACTGTGGGATATAGCTCAGTTGGCGTAGTTGACGTCGTGAAGTCTTCTCAATGTTAGAAGTATCTGATGGCTTCGTATACAAAGAGCAGTTTACGATCGTAGTTGCTGAGTTTTTTTTGAGAAAAACCCAAGCGGTTGCCATGTGTCATCTATGCGATGCTCTAAGGCTTCTCCTATTGCAACATCTAATGCGTCACACACCATTGCCCAAGTGCACCAAGCTGTGCTTTGGGGTGTGTTCAAGGGTTGCGTTGGCGACGCTGTGCTTAGAAGCGTTGAAGGCCGAGATGCGTTCTGGTGTCCATTCGATCAAGCGCTGATAAATCTTCTTACATTCCTAAAAAGTTCTGAAACTGGTGCCTGACTCTGTGATGAATGAGGTAGACATCTTTTGTAGTAATTGACCATGCCAAGAATTTTCTTCAATTGGTTGAAAGTCGTATGCCGTTCGTAGTTCTGGATGGCTTCGATACGACTGGTGATGGGATGCCTTTTTATACCATTTACCCATTGAAAATGGGTAAAAAATGGTATATTAACTTTGTGCAAATGTATGTAACAGACAGAAGGAGGCGTGGCAGACCATACAAAGTATATATATTCTTGATCAGCACCAATAGCCGAGTCGATTTGGTCATGTCCGTCTGTCTGTCCGTCTATCCGTCTGTCCGTCTGTATGATCACAGCTATTAAAAGAGCTAGAGGCACCAGACTTGGTGAGAGTGTGCGTGTATTCAATACACACAAGAAGTTTATTTCAAACTTGATGTGCCACGCCCACCGCATCCGCAAATCGATAAATGCGTATTTCGATTTTTTCCAATTAATTTAATAACGAAAAGAGATAAACGCACCAAATTTGGTAGGGGGTTGTCTTGCAACATTATGCAGAAGTTGGATTTTAGACTTTTGGATGCCACGCCCACCGCCTCTAAAAAACACATTTTTATAGTTTAAAAGAACACTAGAAAAGCTAGAAGCACCAAATTTGGAAGTAAGGTGCCTGGTAACATTACGGAGAATGCGGAATTTCAACTTTTGGATGGCACGCCTACCGCCCCCAAAAATAGATTTTGTAAATCGGTAAATCAAATTATAGGAAAAGTAGAAAAGTTTCCGAAATTTTTTTTAAGTATTATTGTAGATAATAATAATATTGACCAACCCTATAACTTTAAATCCGATCGGACAATAAACACAGAAGTTATAGGCACGAGAAGTTTCGCTCACAGCAGTAGAGGCCCGACGCCGACGCCGACGCCGACTGCGCACGCACAGTCGTCGTGTAGTCGGCATGTGCCATTAGCGTCAATGCATGTGAATTTGTCCTCGAAAATATGCGATGCGTTGTTATTCGCCGAATAAAAGTAATTAATATTAAGAATTAGTTTTTAACAGCGAAAGGTAAATGGTATCTTACTGTCGAGTGCACTCGACTGTAGCTTTCTTCACTTGTTGGTTTTGTTATGGTGTTGGACATTGTGCCTGTAGTCCGTTCCTTTGAAGGGTATGGTGACGTGCAAAAATTCCCCAGAAACAGAAACAGAAACGTATTTCTTGTCTTTTAGGTAAGCTGGCCTCCTTATATTTGTCGTGGAATTGACGAGTTTGTCATTTTTCAGATCGATGAGTTGTTGATATTGAGACAAGAAATCTGTACCAATAATGTCAACTTCGGTTTCAGTAATGATGAACATCCACGAGTAGAAGCAACGGAGGCCAAGACTTAACTTCAATAATTCGTTGCCAAAGACATGAATGACTGTGCCATTCGCAGCATACAGGTTGAGATTGCTATGTTTGGTAAGGTGCGAGAGAGAGCAGGGCTCTTTTGCATTTTTTGGCATCGTTTCAGAAGCAACGGTAATAATAACATGTGTCATATTATCTGTCCGTCTGCTGCTGTTGACCATGTGAAACGCATGCTGTTGATTGATCATGAGCCGTCGGGTTTCGCTGAGACCGGTTGATCGACTGACGGCGTGAGCGATTTGTTGACTTTAGGCGTTGAGGGTATTTTGGAGTGTCCGTTTCCGGGACCATCCACGAAGTGGATCTACCTTCGTTCAGCACATCTTCAACAGCTTTTGTTGGTAATGGCGCCAGCGTTGCTCGATCATAAGAGTTTCCGTCATTGTTTTAGCTATTTTTGTTAGTTTATCGAGATCACTAACTTCCCAGATGTATGTTTTAAGGCATATTGTTATGGAACAGCAAACGGAAGATATTCTCGCTGCTAAATCCAAAAGCTGAATGCTGCATGTAAGCTAGGATTTAAGAGGGCTTTAAGCCAACTTTAGGCGCATTTGGATTCAGCATACCGGAAAATTTTTCCAGTAAGCGAGTCTGCTTTGAATTTGACTGCTAAGATGACGTCCGCTACCAACTGAACGATGACGTGGTCGAACTTGTCATCCTCATTGGCGATGCCGAGTAAACGAAACTAGCATTCCACCCGTGCTAGCCATAGCTGTGTGTTACTAGTTGTAAACTTGGGTAGCCTTAGCGGTGCACGTGAAAGCGGAGAAGAGACTGCCACAGTTGATGTTGACGCAGCAGATGTGCTCATCTGCATAAGGTCAGTTTGATTTTGCAGCTCTCGGATTCATTCCAAAAGTTCATCGTTGTTAGCCGTAGCCATGTTTTCATCGGATTTTTTAAAATTTAGTTAATTTAGTTTAGTTAACACGTGCATCGCATTAAACAGAAGATTCACATAATTTCACTATGTGGTGAAATTCAATGTCTGTATCTGAGAGCTTATGCCACTTGTGAGCGATGTGTATTTAATTACGTGAAATAAATCACGTCGGGGTCTTCACTATAGTTTTCTCCGTTGTCAACTATAAACATTAATATTTATTGTAACACGATGTTCATTACGAAAGTTAAGTTTATTGCTGCATACACCGGATCGTTGGTTACTTCTTCGAATCTTGCTCGAAGAGTTGTGTAGCGACAAGTGTAGCCGCTGGCGCTGCCACCATTGAATATCGACGTCCCTTGTGACATCGTAAGAGTGGTTCGGGAAACTGCTGCTAAGTCAAATAGAACCTACTTTGAATAAACGCACTAAAAAAATGTGTATTTTATTTTTTAAAACAAAAGTACGGTTATTGTTGGGTCACACTGTGTACTGTTACTTTTTTATACCATTTACCCATTGAAAAAAAGAAGAAAAATGTAATAGGCAGAAAGAGGAGTTTGGATATACCACTACCTAGCCATATTTTGCACAAGAGCTGATGAATGCACCTTATCAGCCCATCGCCGCCGGCCTTAAACAACTCTGCAGGCAGTCCATCATCACCGTCTGCTTCCTCCAAATCTCCGGGATTGGTGCCATCATCGCCTGCTAGCAGCTTGGAGAAATGCGCCCTCCATAACCTCAGCGTGCACTGCGTATCTGTAACCAGATTTCCATTATCATCTCGACAGTTAGATGCCCCGGTCGTGAAACCTTGTGTCAGACGGTTGACTTGTTGGTAAAATTTTCGAGCATCATTCCTGTCTTGCAACACCTCAAGTTCCTCGCACTCTCGCTTTTCTTGCTCCCGCTTTTTCCGTCTGAAAAGTCGCCTCTCTTCCTTCCTTTTCTCCCTGTAACGTTCACACGTAGCTCGCGTTGCGCCAGACTGCAGCGTTTTTCTGTAGGCGGCGTTTCTTGCCGCAGCTGCGACGCGACACTCCTCGTCATACCATTGGTTCCGTGTGGGAGGGCGCTTGAACCCAATGGCTGTTTCAGCAGCAGCTCGCATGGAGTGGGATATGTGCGCCCAGAGTCCGCCAGCGTCAACAGGGAGAGGGGAAGGTTGGAGGAGCAGTTCCGAGAGGTGAGTGGAGTAGGCCATTGCTGTCCGTTGTGATCGCAGCTTAGTGACGTCAAGCTTTCGTTGCGTGATGGGGCGTATGTTTTTCGCACGGCATAGCCGCATGCGTATCTTGGCTGCGACAAGATATTGGTCCGAGTCAATATTGACTCCACGAAACGTACCCACGTCCATCACGCTTGAGGCATGCCTTCCGTCTATCACAACGTGATCAATCTGGTTGCGCGTTTTTTGATCAAGGGACAGCTATGTGGCCTTGTGGATGTCGAGGTGCCAAAATCTGGTACTACTCACTACCATGTTTTGCGCCGCGGCGAAGTCAATCAGCCTGAGACCGTTGTTCGAAGTGGTCTTATGGAGGCTGAATTGACCGAAGGTGCGGTCAAAGATGCGTTCGCGCCCAACCTTTGCGTTGAAGTCCCCGAGGATAATCTTCACGTCGCGGTCTGGGCAGCGGTCGTATGTGTCCTCGAGTCTCGCGTAGAACGCATCCTTAACAGCATCGTCCTTCTCCTCCGTCGGGACGTGCGCGCAAATTAAGCTTAGATTGAAAAATCTAGCTTTGATGCGGATTGTAGCCAGCCGTTCACTCACTGGGGTGAAATTGGAGACGTGGTGGCGAAGTCTCCGGCTTACTAAACTAAACTTACTATTCGCGCCTCTCCGCATGGCAGCTGTAGGAGATATCGCAGTTTGCTCGCTTGGAGCAACCTTGTCCTGTCCATCTCATTTCCTGGATGGCGGGAATGTCAGACTTTAATTTTTCGAGGGCATCCGCAAGTTGGATAGAGCCACCTCCCCAATTAAGGGTTCGGACATTCCAGGTGCATATCCTTAAATCGTAGTCCTTTTTCATTTTGCGGTGGTCGTCAACATAAGTCAAATTTGTTTTTAGGTATTACAAATAATATTGATCAACCCAATAAATTTAAATCCGATCGAACGATAAACACAAAATTTATGGGCGCGAGAAGTTTCCCATACAGCAGCAGAAGCTCGACGCTACTGCTTGCGCCGACTGCGCACGCACAGTCGACGTGCAGTTAGCGTGCAGTCGGCATGTGCAATTAGCGTCAATGTTTGTGTATTTGACTTCGAAAATAAAAGTAATTAATAATAAGAATTATTCTTAACAGCCATAGGTAAATTGTATCTTCCTGTCGAGTGCACTCGACTGTAGCTTTCTTCACTTGTTTTTTGACTGGTTAAATATTACTATTTAATATTTGGAGTTAAATAGTCGAGTTCACTAGAGAGTAGCTTTCTTTATTTGTTACTTTTAATTATTATTATTAGGTGGCACTACAACCTATTTCGGGTTTTGGCCGACCTCAGCGTCTCCCTCCAGGCGCCTCTGCTCTTCGCGCGCCTCCTCCAATTGGAAATACCCAGTAGAGTAAGGTCCTTCTCTACTTGGTCCTTCCATCGAAGATTTGGGCGCCCCCTTCGTCGTCGCCCAAAGTCGACCCTCGCTTCGAACACCTTCTGAGCTGGAGCTTCTTCATCCATACGCACAAAGTGGCCGAGCCAGCGCAGACGTTGTATCGTGATGCGCCGGACCACGTCCACGTCGTCGTACAACTCGTACAGCTCGTGGTTCATCCGAATGCGAAAGTCGTCCCCAATCCGAACGAAACCGAAGATCTTGCGAAGAATTTTTCTCTCGAACACTCCAAGCGCTGCTGCATCCGTCTGTGAAATTACCCATGCTTCTGCGCCATATAAGAGCACGGGTAGGATGAGTGTCTTGTAGAGTGTTAGTTTTGTTCGGCGAGAGAGGTCTCTATTGCACATTTGCCTACTCAGACCAAAGTAGCACCTATTGACAAGTGTGATTCTTCGCATGATCTCCTGGCTGACGTCATTTTTGGTGTTAATGGCGGTGCCAAGGTACGTGAACTCCTTGACCACTTCGAAGTTATAGCTGCTTGTCGACAACATATATGAGCACCGGCTTTCCGCAGAACCCCTTCCATCACGAAGTTGAAGAGGTTGCACGACAGAGGGTCGCCTTGTCTGAAACCTCGAACGGTATTAAAAGGTTCGGAGAGGTTCGCTCCTACCTTGACAGAGCTGATGGTGCTGCTCAATGTCATCCTGCAAAGACGTATCAGCTTTGCATACCGAACTCAGACATGGTGGCATATAGGCTTTCCCTCGTCGGGCTATCGAATGCAGCTTTGTAATCGACAAAGAGATGGTGTGTGTCAATTCCATTTTCGTGGGTTTTTTCCAGGATTTGGCGCAATGTGAAGATCTGGTCTATGGTGGATTACCAGGTCCGCACTGATAACGTCCGATCAGTGTGTTGGCATACGGCTTCAGTCGTTCACATATAACGCTCGACAGGACCTTGTATGAGATGGTGATCAGGCTGATTCCCCGGTAGTTGGCACATATCGTCGGGTCGCCTTTCTTCAGTACAGGACAAAGGACGCTGAGATTCCAATCGTTGGGCATGCTTTCTTCTAGCCATATTTTGCAGAAGAGCTGATGCATGCACCTTATCAGCCCTTCACCGCCGACCTTAAACAACACTGCAGGCAGTCCATCAGCACCGGCTGCTTTGTTGTTTTTGAGTCGCGTAATCGCAACTCGGACCTCGTCATGGCTAGGTAGTGGTATATCCACATTGTCGTTGATTGGTAGTATCGGGCTGTTTCCTCCATCGGCGGGATTGGTGCCATCATCGCCTGCTAGCAGCTTGAAGAAATGCGCCCTCCATAACCTCAGCGTGCACTGCGTATCTGTAACCAGATTTCCATTATCATCTCGACAGTTAGATGCCCCGGTCGTGAAACCTTGTGTCAGACGGTTGACTTGTTGGTAAAATTTTCGAGCATCATTCCTGTCTTGCAACACCTCAAGTTCCTCGCACTCTCGCTTTTCTTGCTCCCGCTTTTTCCGTCTGAAAAGTCGCCTCTCTTCCTTCCTTTTCTCCCTGTAACGTTCACACGTAGCTCGCGTTGCGCCAGACTGCAGCGTTTTTCTGTAGGCGGCGTTTTTTGCCGCAGCTGCGACGCGACACTCCTCGTCATACCATTGGTTCCGTGTGGGAGGGCGCTTGAACCCAATGGCTGTTTCAGCAGCAGCTCGCATGGAGTGGGATATGTGCGCCCAGAGTCCGCCAGCGTCAACAGGGAGAGGGGAAGGTTGGAGGAGCAGTTCCGAGAGGTGAGTGGAGTAGGCCATTGCTGTCCGTTGTAATCGCAGCTTAGTGACGTCAAGCTTTCGTTGCGTGATGGGGCGTATGTTTTTCGCACGGCATAGCCGCATGCGTATCTTGGCTGCGACAAGATAGTGGTCCGAGTCTATGTTGACTCCACGAAACGTACGCACGTCCATCACGCTTGAGGCATGCCTTCCGTCTATCACAACGTGATTAATCTGGTTGCGCGTTTTTTGATCAGGGGAGAGCCATGTGGCTTTGTGGATGTCGAGGTGTTGAAATCTGGTACTACTCACTACCATGTTTCGCGCCGCGGCGAAGTCAATCAGCCTGACACCATTGTTCGAGGTGGTCTTATGGAGGCTGAATTGACCGACGGTGCGGTCAAAGATGCGTTCGCGCCCAACCTTTGCGTTGAAGTCCCCGAGGATGATCTTCACGTCGTGGTTTGGGCAGCGGTCGTATGTGTCCTCGAGTCTCGCGTAGAACGCATCCTTAACAGCATCGTCCTTCTCCTCCGTCGGGGCGTGCGCGCAAATTAAGCTAAGATTGAAAAATCTAGCTTTGACGCGGATTGTAGCCAGCCGTGCACTCACTGGAGTGAAATTGGAGACGTGGTGGCGAAGTCTCCGGCTTACTACAAATCTGCATCCAAATTCGCGCCTCTCGGCATGGAAGCTGTAGGAGATATCACAGTTTGCCCCCTTGGAGCAACCTTGTCCTGTCCATCTCATTTCCTGGATGGCGGGAATGTCAGCCTTTAATTTTTCGTGGGCATCCGCAATTTGGATAGAGGCACCTTCCCAAATAAGAGTTCGAACATTCCAGGTGCATATCCTTAAATCGTAGTCCTTTTTCGTTTTGCGGTGGTCGTCATCATAAGGGGGGATCCTTTCCGAGGCTTTCGCTTTGGTTTTCGTTGGGTTTTCTTTTTTCCGAGGCGGGCTCCATTCTCAACCATTTAAAGTCCTGGTGACCTGCTGCACACATTAGCTCACTATCTAGCGGATGCTAAGATAGTTACCCAGGAGGTGCCACGAGGAGGCTGTGTGTCAACTTGCAATCATTCGTAGACAGACATCGCACTGGCGGTCGCCAAGTTGACCGCGATCAGAAACTTTACTCTGCACGAATGAAGCTACTTTTAATAGAACCATTTAAATTACTTTTAAAGTTATTGTGTTTATGTAAATAAAAATCAACACTTCTTTAATTATTCCATATATTAATCCAAATATTGTTTTTTCATAGATTACATGCCGATTACAATGCGAAATTTTAAGAGAGCGAAATTGACGGATATTTAATACGCATTCATATAAAAAATATATATTAAATATAATTCCTATAGTCCTATGTAAAAAATTAACAATAATAATAAAAATGATATACGTATACATACTGAAAGAAGCACTTATGTATATTATTGACTTATAATGTGGAGTTTGTCATCATCCATTATACAGTTTTATAATAACAAAATAATGTGTATTGACATGTTACTATGACTTTGAACTGGAAATTAAATGGTGACGTTTATATTTCATTCTCTCCCTAGCAGGAGGCGTGGACCCTTGTGACCTATTGTATATTGCATTGCGTTCGTTAGGCTTATTGAACTCTGCGCACCTTGAATATCCTCCAAAAATTGATGTATGCGTCGGTAATTTTGGATCATGTGTTTTAAGTGCTATAATAAGAAAAACATGAGATCTTTAGCATCAACTAGGTATAACACGGATTCAAATACTGGTTTTAACTTCTTATAACACAAACAACACTAATTAGATATTGCCTTTGTGCGGACGCGAACGTTGCTAATAAGCATTAATATCCGAGAACTTGCTTATCCATTTTCCATTCATCCTTCTATCAATTTATGTGAACACACTAATCTCAGCTATCATAATAGCAAGATATACTAAGTTTGACATTAAGCATACGCAGATGAAGTTTATTTTAAACTTTGTGTGAAACGCCCACAGCCTTCGAACATTTAAAATAATAATCAGCAGCTATAAAATTGTCAATAATTATAATTTTAACACTCGCAATAATTGCAATCTGGTCGGACAATAAATACAAAAGTCATAGGTGAGAGAGGCAAAAAGAAGACTGCGCTATCATGATAAGCTTAGGATGGAAATTTAAAATACATAAATTTTAACGTTATTTATGTAGATGCGATATGAAAATGTTGCAAATTATAGTCTTAATATTTTGGGTTGAAATTTTATATAGTTTTTATGGGGCTCTAAGCGTTGATACCAAAATTAACTACAAACTTGATATACGTATGGTTTTTAAAAAGTTTATCTCAAATATACCTTGTGTGCTGCTTTTTACATACGTTAGAAGAAGATAATATAAAATAATTACTATTTAAAGCTTTTACCCATTGAAGGAGGAGCATATATATTCTTGATCAGCATTAATAGTCGAGTCGATTTGGTCATGTCCGTCTTTATGAATCACAGATCTCAGCTATTAAAAGAGCTAGAGGCACCAGGCTTGGTGAAGGTGTGCGTGTATTTAATACCCACAAGAAGTTTATTTTAAACTTGATGTGCCACGCCCACCGCCTCCGCAAATCGATAAATTCGTTTTTCGATTTTTTGCAAATAATTCCATAATGAAAAGAGATAAACGCACCAAATTTGGTTGGAGGGTGTCTTGCAAAATTATGCAGAAGTTGGATTTTTATTTATTATACCATTTACCCATTGAAAATGGGTAAAAAATGGTATATTAACTTTGTGCAAATGTATGTAACAGGCAGAAGGAGGCGTGGCAGACCATACAAAGTATATATAAGTTAAAACCGTACGAGGTCCCGTGCCTGTTGAGGTAGAAGGAAATAATCCAGGACATTGATCTTTTAGTTTTCAAATTAAGTTTTATTTGAGTTTTATTGTATCTGTTAATATTTGTTAATATGAAGCTGAGAATTAATTGAACTGTTGTGGTTGACGGCTCCAATAGAAGTGTCTTCTGCATAAACGTTTTGGTTCTTAGTGCCCGCTCCCAGTGGAGTCCGATGTCAAGCAATGGATTTTATGCTGACCCAGCGCATGGCCTAATTGTGCACTCGATCAGTGGTCGTTGCCCGTTCGGTTATATCCGCTCTGCCGGCGTCATGTTGACGTTAGCAACATAGTCGCTATTTTGTGTGCGCGGCAGTTTTGGCTTGATGGTCTGCTGGCGGCGTGTCTGGTAGCAGGGCAGCAGGGGGAACCAATGTTAAGTGTTTCCTTAACTCCTCCCCACCACAAGATCTGCGTCCCGCAGATTCACTGATTTCGTTGATGAAGTCGTCAAGCTCGATGGGATGTCAACAGGCTTCGGGAGACCCTTGGTCGACGTGATCCTGTGCCATATGATACCAATCACTCCTAGAATGGTGAACGCTGCCAGCCCTTCGATCCAGTAAGAAAAAACCAAGTTGTCGGCCATACTAGACAACTTTTTGAGGTTTTCGAGGTTGAAGTCATAGACGTACTTGAGGGAAGGTTCGTATCCAGCGGCTGTCACATTAGTGAGGACGGCAGGCATTGCCATCACGTGTGTCGATGTCTTGCTGCTATACTGCTCCTCGCCGACCTCGATGGTTTCATTGCTAAACTGCACAATGAAGGAACCACATAGACGGTGCTGTCTGGGGCCGGCTGTCAGTGTCCCGTTGAAATTGGAGAGGAATAAAGTCCCGTCGTCCACCATCTCGACGATCCGCTGGTCATTCCTTAGGAACTTGCATGAGGCATGGCCACCCTTCAAGAGTTGTGGTATACAACTATCCTCATCCAGTCTTCGAAGTTCATTCTCCTGACAAACAGTTACGTTGCCAATGGACACACAACTGCCCAGTACAGCGAACGTCTCCTGGGAGTTGATGGCCACTTCATTGAAGTCCAGCACCAGTTGTTTGCCGTTGATGATCGTTGCGTAGAGTAGAACCTTGTGGTACGTTTTCGCCGCCACTCGCGGGATCGCAACGATGTAAAGGAGGCTGGTTCCATTCGTCAGTATTGAGGGGCGAGAGAATTCCACGGCTTCGATACTGTTCTTGTATGGTAGATTCTCCACTTCTTTCAGAATTGACTCCATCTCCTCATGGTCTAAGAGGTTCGTGTTGACGACCCCCGTCTTCGCCAGTTGGCATGCTCTGGTCATTTCCTTGACCTCATCCGCTAGAATGATAGCCTTGTGTAGGATTATTGTAGCGGTTTGCACCTCCTCGTCCAGAGCGTTGACCTTTCCGACGACGTTTTGTAGCTTCTCCAGAGTTTCATGCTCCAGATCGAATAGTCTGGTGTTGATCCTGATTTGCTGCTTGTTGTTGTCTAATAGCCCGCCTTGGGATGTTAGGATTGCGTCCCAGTCTGACGCATCGGGAGAGCCGGCTACCCACTTCCAGGCTGAGCCGATCCAGTTTATCGACCTGCGTTCTCTCGGTGCCGTAGTGGTAAAGCGAGATATACCCTCAATGGTATCACGTATGTAGTGGGTCGCCAGTGCTTTGATTTTCTCGTCCCTTATTACGTCGGCTTCCCTCGCTGTATTTGTAATTGTTTGCTTCAGTTGGTCGAGGTGAATCACATGAGCTAGTTTGAACACTCCGTTTACGCGCCACACAATGCCATGCTGGAGAGACACCACAGGAATGTCATATTGGAATATTTGAACCGCGTGGACCAATAGTACGCTTGTCGAAACGAGATAGAATAGTTGAAGGGGTGAGAGTAACTTAATTAACAATGTAGGTTACAAAAGGTGTTCTTAATTGTAAATGTTTTAATAGTGTTTTCCTTAAAATTAATACGAAAGTGTACTTAAATGTGTAAATTCGGTTTAAATGTTGTAAATATGTGTTTCTTAGGATTATTACGAAAGTGTAGTTAAATGTGTAAATGTTTTAATGTGTAGGTTTTTTAATAGTGTGTTTCTTATAAAATTAAAAAAAATGTATAAAAAATGTAATTTTTTGTAAAATTGGGGCTTCGTGAAGTCATCTTGCCATTTCTTCACACTCTCCTTTTTTTGTTGTTTTTGGTTTTATAGTTTTTTTGTGTAGTTAAAGTGTAGTTAAATGTGTAAATGTTTTAATGTGTAGGTTTTTTAATAGTGTGTTTCTTATAAAATTAAAAAAAATGTATAAAAAATGTAATTTTTTGTAAAATTGGGGCTTCGTGAAGTCATCTTGCCATTTCTTCACACTCTCCTTTTTTTGTTGTTTTTGGTTTTATAGTTTTTTTTTTTTTTTTTTTTTTTTTTCAATTTATTTATTAACGTCGCTCTTGTGGAAAACCTTGCCCGATCTAGTTTTAATTGTTACTACACGATCTTCCTACACCTCTTCTTTCCTAAACCTTGGTTTTTCCTTTGTCTTGATTTGCTTGTTGGCAACAAAAATAGTGTCGCCCTCCTTATAAACTTTAGGATCTTCCCTATGTCTATTGCGAGTGTCATTAGTCAAATTCTGCTTATGTTCGATTAAACCCC
This sequence comes from Zaprionus bogoriensis, assembly GCA_035046045.1. Taxonomy (NCBI): domain Eukaryota; kingdom Metazoa; phylum Arthropoda; class Insecta; order Diptera; family Drosophilidae; genus Zaprionus; species Zaprionus bogoriensis. The sequence goes on from JAWNOI010000221.1 coordinate 862,927, forward strand.
TGACATCTTCCAACGCTTGCTTCCTAAAATCGACCAAGCCCTCATAATTAATTTTTGCGGACCTGTCGAAAAAAATGTCGGCAGGTTTTTTATTGGTTACAGAATGTATCGTATTATTATACCTATCGACTGCTATATTAACCAACTCAATGGTCTTGAAAGATGGGTGTTCACTCCTTAACCATCTGTAAATTTCAAGGAATGTACAGTGAAATTTTTCAATTTGACCGTTCACCTCGCTTTTTTGGGTAGGAGTATAATACAACTCTATGCCCAATGTTCTTAAATAGTTTAGGACTGTTGGACACAACAGTCCTCTTTCATTGTCTGATACCATCATTTTAGGAGCTGTGAAATAGTGAAGAACTTCCACCAGTTTTTCACGCAAGTGAACAGCCGATTTATTTTCGAGTGGAAATAATTTAGCGAATTTGGTGAATTTATCAATGCAACTCAAGTATATCTTTTTCTCTAGAGTAAAGACATCAATGTGCAAGATTTCGCATGGGTAATTTGGTACAGGTGTTGGTTGTAATGCCGGCTTGTCCGGGTGTCGGTTGTATTTAAACAACTTGCAACACTCACAGGAAGAAATTTGTGCCCGTATGATACTAGCCATACGAGGGAAATAATATTTTTCGAGAAGTTGGGAGCGAATTTCCTTAGAGCCCCTATGAGCTCTACGGTGCTCTTTTTCTATTATTTCACATATTTCCTCTTCGTCTGTTATGTCGAGTACTAATCGTTGTGTTATACGGACTTTATAGAGTTTAAAGTCTCGCGAACAACAAGATTGTAAAAGCTGCAGATACACATCCGGAATTTTCACCGCATTAAGTGTAACAGGTTTTAGATATTTTTTCAATGAGGAAACTAGATCAAGTTCAGAAAGGTTTTGGCTGGGAATCAAGTGTCTAGAGTAACCAGAATGTGGTTGCTCACAAACGTAGTTGGAGCGGTTAGCATCGAATATTAATTGATTGCGGAACGCGTTGATTGGAGTCTCGAGATGGGGTATTAGTTGTGAAGCATCCTCAAGCGCACTGTGAACAGTTGCGACTGAGTCCGTGTCCCCGTCTGTTGCTCTTATCGAGTCAACCCCCAGGTAGTTCAAGCAAGTTGGCGGGATACGCGAAAGTGCGTCAGCAACCACGTTTGACTTGCCCGGTTTGTAAATAAGAACGCAATTGTATTCCTCAATTCGAGATTTCCATCTCTTGAGTTTTGCGTTAAAATTCCTGTTACCCAATGCAAAGGTAAGAGGTTGATGGTCAGTGTATACTTTGATAGAACCCGCGCCATACAGGTACGAACGAAGGTTATCTAGTGCCCATACTATGGCAAGCATTTCCTTCTCATTTGTAGCGTAGTTTTCCTCCGCTTTATTGAGAGATCTGGAAATGTACGATATTGGTCGATCTCTGCCCTGATCATCTTGAGAAAGAACAGCCCCAATAGCGTAATTGGAGGCATCGGTGGTTAGATGGAATGGCTTTGAAAAATCGGGGAATGCTAGTACCTCTGAAGAGGCCAGTATGGCTTTGAGGTTTTGAAAAGACTGTAGAGCTTGTTCATCGAGCTCTATCGGGACTTGTTTGGATTTTGACGCTTTAACCTTCGCCAATTCTCCACGTGTTAAATTAGTCAGAGGTTTGGCGACCTTAGCGTAATCTCGGATAAATTTCCTATAATAAGATGTCATACCCAGAAACCTTTTCAATTCCTTCAAATTTGCAGGGGGTTCCATTTTATTGATTGCCTCTACTTTTTTCATATCGGCCTTGATGCCGTCCCTTGTAACGACATAACCCAAGAATTCTACTTGTGTGGATAGGAAATGGGTTTTTTCGAGATTAACCCGAAGTCTGGCTCTTTTTAAATTAGTGAAAACGAGACGAAGGTTTTCCCAGTGACTCTCATAGTCTTCGCTAAAGACTATGATGTCGTCTATATAAACATAGCAGATTTTTCCGATGTATTCACGCAACACATCATCAATCATTCTCTGGAAAATAGCAGGGGCATTTTTCAACCCAAACGGAAGTCGAAGGAATTCATATTTTCCATTCAATGTTGAGAATGCCGTTTTTGGTATGTCAGATTCTTTCATGAAGATCTGATGGAAGCCAGACGTTAAGTCCAAGGTAGTAAAGTATTTGGCTTTGCCAAGGCTTGCCAATGTCGAATTGATATCAGGGATAGGATATGTGTCGGATATTGTTATCGCATTGAGGCGTTTGTAATCCACGACTACGCGGTACTGTTTTTCCCCATTGGGTTTGTCTTTTTTTGGAACTATCCAAATGGGAGAGTTATAAGGGCTCTTGGAAGGTCTCACTATTCCCTCCTTAAGATATTCTTGTATGTGCTTTTCTACCTCATCTCTCATATTGGCGGGGTACGGATAACTTCTGGTGTAAATAGGGTCTGGCGTGCTTGTGTGGATTTCGGCTTTAATGACCGTATCCACCGCCCCACCAGGCAGAAGAGGTTCGAATAGGACTGAGAATTCATGAATCAATTTCTTTAACGTCACCCTCACTATTTCAGGATGGTCCTCATCCAGTAGGAGATGAACATTGAGTGAGTGTTTCGCCAAAAGTGGCAATGTAACACCGGGTGAAATAGTTAGGCAATGGTTTTCTCTATCGATAAGTGCTTTTAAAGTTTTGAGAGTATCATCCCCGATGATACCCTCGAATGAATCTAAACCAGGAAGAACAAAAAAGGTGACAGGGGTTTCATTCCCATATGGTTTGAAGAATTGTCCTGCAAGGCTATGCGTTATTCGCACGCCTCCAGCAGCTGACTGGACACAGAATGGTTTTGGCAAAGGAGTACTACCGGCAGCGATTCTAGGGCTGATGAAGTTTTTATTTGCACCGGTATCTATTAAAAATTTTAATTTAGCCCCATTTTTTGTGCCATACTCTATGTATGGTACACTTGAGAGGCTTCCGACATAAAATTCGGCTGTTCCTCAACTACACGACTGATTTCTTCGGGATTCTCCCCACGATATTCCTCACCCAAGGAACCCTCGCTTGTTTCAGTTGGGCCATCATAATATGACGTACCGTTGAAACAAGTATCTTCCGAGCTTTGGTCAGATTCCACCAACGTTGAACTGGCTGCGGGCCCGAGGCTTGCCTCCATATGATATAGTCTCTGAGCTTTCTTGAAAGGATTGTTCGATGAGTCATAGCTAAGGCTGCGCTTGCTGTTACCACTTCCGTCTCGTCTGGCTCCATATCCTGACCGGTAGGATTGCCCAGATTGGTTGGATTCCATTTTAATTGCAGGTCTTGGACCACTGAACCTCGGGCTGCCATGCGGACTTCGGGTTGCGACATTGTTATACGCCCCAGTCATTGATGGTCTGGGAGAAAATTGAGGCATGGGTCGATACTGAGGGGAGAATCTCGGACCCATTGGTCTATAAATTTGGTTGTAAGGGACATGTGGGGTTTGATTCATGGACATTTTAGGAACCACATTTTGCAATTCCAGACAGAAGGAATAGGCTTCCGGTAGATTCTTCGGGCGCCGAATAATTAACAGCTTGGAAGCATCACTATCTAGTCCCCTGGTAAAAACGTCCAAGGCTTTGTCCCTATACGTTTCCGCCAAGGCGTCAACGACATTGGGAGCATACGACCCACCATTTAATTTATTCAAAATAAGAGAGAGATGGTTATTTACTTGTAAATAAAAGTCCTCCAGAGGCCTAGACCCTTGCATCATCTGACTCAATTGGTATTCAAGAGTTCTCGTGTCTCTCTTGTCAGCATAGTGAAGTGCGAGTACGCGCTTAATTTCTAACCAATCATCATCGGGGACATTGTAAGACAACAATGCTGAGTCAGCACCGCCCCTGATTTTTTGTCTGATGTGAAGGAGAATGGATCTATACAATGGCTTTTCTTTTACAATGGCGTAATCATCCAGGATGGATTGCGCTCGATTAACCCAGGACACATACTTAGCGGACTGCCCCTCGAATATTTGAAGCTCTTTGACACAATCCGGCAAGGTCAGTGTCTCTTTCAACTCGTACTCCGTACGAGGCCTGGCCAAAGGAAGCGTCTGTTCTACAACCGGGTTTCGACTTTCATAGTCGGACTCTAAAGTGGACACTCTATTGCTAACTTTTCTAATATCGTCTTTGACGGACAACACCTGGTTAATTAGGGTTTTAAGCGAGTCGTCAAATTTACTAAGACTTTCTTTAATCTCTTCCATTTTGGTCTATATTTATAGGAGAAGTGCAGGAATAGTAATTTTGAATATGTTTGGGCTTTTATAATTGGGGCTCCCACAAGTGCGAGTTTTGATTTTCAATAAAAAAAAAAATTTCTTAAATTGTAGGCAAAATAGAGAGGCTTATAATGGCAAAATGTTTCACTCACCCTTCAATTTAATTGTTGTTTGTGTTGTTGTGCTGCTTGAGTATGGTCAGCAGTTCCCTGGTGTGTAACTAAATTCTTGGTTGCGTTATTGTGTGTAGTCAGCGGTTTCTGTTGAGGAGGAAAAAAAAATACAATGAGACTTTGTATGTGTATTAAGTGTATTTGTGGTTTTGAAGTGGCATTTCATGTGTGTATGATTATTTTTTTGTTTTAAATTTTTCAAATTGCGTTCACTTAGTTTTCGATTATATTTTGTTTTTTGAGTTGTTTATTCTTTAACTATTTTGGCACTGGGTGCGGTGGTCCGTATTCGTCCGTTTTAGCCCTCAAGCCTACTAAGGTACGGATTAACACACAGTCCACTAGGCGGCTTTTTCGGGTGCATTCCACACCTCTCAGCGTATCTAGTGAACTACCACTCACCATTTTCCTCTTTTTTAGACACAACACTTTGCTCCCGTGGGGGTTACGCATATACAGCACAACGTCCCTACCGCGGAGGGTGGTTGTTTTCTGCTTTTTTTTTTTTTTTTTTTTTTTTTCAGTGTATATTTGCAATCATCATTTTTCCACTTTTTTATACACAACACTTTGCTCCCGTGGGGGTTACGCATATACAGCACAACGTCCCCACCGCGGAGGGTGGTTGTTTTTTTCTTTCTTTCATGTTTTTTTCATATTTTCTAATTTAAAAAAAAAAATTGTATATGTTTTTTTTTTTATATTTTTTTCTAGTTTAAAAAAAATTTTATGTTTTTTCTTTTTTGTGTTTTTTTAATTATTTTAAATTTTTTAGAACGCAACTTGACACGTTTCACACACTATGCACACACCACATTAGTTTTATATTTTTCATAATTTTTTCTTTTTTTTTTTTTATTTCTTATACTCTAGCACACATCTTATCTTATAATTTTTTCGATTTTTTTTTTTTTTTTTTTTTTTTTAATTTTTTCACGTTCGGGTCGGCTCTGTTAGAGCGGACTGCTCGGGCGCCAGTTAAGACCGTACGAGGTCCCGTGCCTGTTGAGGTAGAAGGAAATAATCCAGGACATTGATCTTTTAGTTTTCAAATTAAGTTTTATTTGAGTTTTATTGTATCTGTTAATATTTGTTAATATGAAGCTGAGAATTAATTGAACTGTTGTGGTTGACGGCTCCAATAGAAGTGTCTTCTGCATAAACGTTTTGGTTCTTAGTGCCCGCTCCCAGTGGAGTCCGATGTCAAGCAATGGATTTTATGCTGACCCAGCGCATGGCCTAATTGTGCACTCGATCAGTGGTCGTTGCCCGTTCTGTTATATCCGCTCTGCCGGCGTCATGTTGACGTTAGCAACATAGTCGCTATTTTGTGTGCGCGGCAGTTTTGGCTTGATGGTCTGCTGGCGGCGTGTCTGGTAGCAGGGCAGCAGGGGGAACCAATGTTAAGTGTTTCCTTAACTTATATTCTTGATCAGCATCAATAGCCGAGTCGATTTGGTCATGTCCGTCTGTCTGTCCGTCTGTCCGTCTGTATGAACACACAGATCTCAGCTATTAAAAGAGCTAGAGGCACCAGACTTGGTGGGAGTGTGCGTGTATTCAATACACACAAGAAGTTTATTTCAAACTTGATGTGCCACGCCCACCGCCTCCGCAAATCGATAAATTCGTATTTCGATTTTTTCCAAATAATTCAATAACGAAAAGAGATAAACGCACCAAATTTGGTAGGAGGGTGTCTTGCAACATTATGCAGAAGTTGGATTTTAGAATTTTGGATGCCACGCCCACCGCCTCTAAAAAACACATTTTTATAGTTTAAAAGAAAACTAGAAAAGCTAGAAGCGCCAAATTTGAAAGTAAGGTGTCTGGTAACATTACGGAGAATGTTTGATTTTCAACTTTTGGATGCCACGCCCACCGCCCCCACACTATTGCATTTTAAGAAAAGTAGGGAAATAACAAAACATTTTTTTTAACACTCTTGTAGCTTACCATAGTACAGATCTACCCTATAAATTTCAATCCGATCGGACAATAAACACAGAAGTTATAGGCACGAGAAGTTTCGCTCACAGCAGTAGAGGCCCGACGCCGACGCCGACTGCGCACGCCGACTGCGCACGCCGACTGCGCACGCCGACTGCGCACGCACAGTCGTCGTGTAGTCAGTGTGCAGTCGGCATGTGCCATTAGCGTCAATGCATGTGAATTTGTCCTCGAAAATATGCGATGCGTTGTTATTCGCCGAATAAAAGTAATTAATATTAAGAATTAGTTTTTAACAGCGAAAGGTAAATGGTATCTTACTGTCGAGTGCACTCGACTGTAGCTTTCTTCACTTGTTTATATTTATTATTATTATTTATAGTTTAAAAGAACACTAGAAAAGCTAGAAGCACCAAATTTGATTCTAAGGTGCCTGGTAACATAAATTTTGGATGCCACGCCCACCGCCCCCAAAAGTCGATTTTGTAAAATGGTAAATCAAATTATAGGAAAAGTAGAAAAGTTTCCGAATTTTTATTGTAGATAATAATAATATCGACCAACCCTATAAATTTAAATCGGATCGGACAATAAACATAGAAGTTATAGGCACGAGAAGTTTCCCTTACAGCAGCAGAGGCTCGACGCTACTGCTTGAGCCGACTGCGCACGCACAGTCGGCGTGCAGTCAGCGTGCAGTCGGCATGTGCAATTAGCGTCAATGTGTATTGTGTATTTGACTTCGAAAGTATGCGATGCGCGGTTATTAGTTCAAATAAAAGTAATTAATAATAAGAATTATTTTTAACACTCCTGTCGAGTGCACTCGACTGTAGCTTTCTTCACTTGTTTTTTTGACTGGTTAAATATTACTATTTAATATTTGAAGTTAAATAGTCGAGTTCACTAGAGAGTAGCTTTTTTTATTTGGTACTTTTAATTTAACCATTTAAATTACTTTTAAAGTTATTATGTTTATGTAAATAAAAATAAACATTTTTTTAATTATTCCATATATTAATCCAAATATTGTTTTTTCATAGATTACATGACGATTACAATGCGAAATTTTAAGAGAGCGAAATTGACGGATATTTAATACGCATTCATATAAAAAATATATATTAAATATAATTCCTACAGTCTTATGTAAAAAATTAACAATAATAATAATAAAAATGATATACGTATACATATTGAAAGAAGCACTTATGTATATTATTGACTTATAGTGTGGAGTTTGTCATCATCCATTATACAGTTTTATAATAACAAAATAATGTGTATTGACATGTTACTATGACTTTGAACTGGAAATTAAATGGTGACGTTTATATTTCATTCTCTCCCTAGCAGGAGGCGTGGACCCTTGTGACCTATTGTATATTGCATTGCGTTCGTTAGGCTTATTGAACTCTGCGCACCTTGAATATCCTCCAAAAATTGATGTATGCGTCGGTAATTTTGGATCATGTGTTTTAAGTGCTATAATAAGAAAAACATGAGATCTTTAGCATCAACTAGGTATAACACGGATTCAAATACTGGTTTTAACTTCTTATAACACAAACAACACTAATTAGATATTGCCTTTGTGCGGACGCGAACGTTGCTAATAAGCATTAATATCCGAGAACTTGCTTATCCATTTTCCATTCATCCTTCTATCAATTTATGTGAACACACTAATCTCAGCTATCATAATAGCAAGATATACTAAGTTTGACATTAAGCATACGCAGATGAAGTTTATTTTAAACTTTGTGTGAAACGCCCACAGCCTTCGAACATTTAAAATAATAATCAGCAGCTATAAAATTGTCAATAATTATAATTTTAACACTCGCAATAATTGCAATCTGGTCGGACAATAAATACAAAAGTCATAGGTGAGAGAGGCAAAAAGAAGACTGCGCTATCATGATAAGCTTAGGATGGAAATTTAAAATACATAAATTTTAACGTTATTTATGTAGATGCGATATGAAAATGTTGCAAATTATAGTCTTAATATTTTGGGTTGAAATTTTATATAGTTTTTATGGGGCTCTAAGCGTTGATACCAAAATTAACTACAAACTTGATATACGTATGGTTTTTAAAAAGTTTATCTCAAATATACCTTGTGTGCTGCTTTTTACATACGTTAGAAGAAGATAATATAAAATAATTACTATTTAAAGCTTTTACCCATTGAAGGAGGAGCATATATATTCTTGATCAGCATTCATAGTCAAGTCGATTTGGTCATGTCCGTCTTTATGAATCACAGATCTCAGCTTTTACAAGAGCTAGAGGCACCAGGCTTGGTGGGAGTGTGCGTGTATTTAATACCCACAAGAAGTTTATTTCAAACTTGATGTGCCACGCCCACCGCCTTCAATAACGAATAGAGATAAACGCACCAAATTTGGTTGGAGGGTGTCTTGCAACATTATGCAAAAGTTGGATTTTAGACTTTTGGATGCCACGCCCACCGCCTTTAAAAAACACATTTTTGTAGTTTAAAAGAACACAAAGAACCGCCTCCAGAAAACACATTTTTATTGTTTAAAAGAACACCAGAAAAGCTAGAAGCACCAAATTTGATACTAAGGTGCCTGGTAACATAACGCTGAATGCGGGTCTTCAAATTTTGGATGTCACGCCCACCACCCCCAAAAATCGATTTTGCAAAATGGTAAATCAAATTATAGGAAAAGTAGAAAAATTTCCGAATTTTTATACCATTTACCCATTGAAAATGGGTAAAAAATGGTATAGTAACTTTGTGCAAATGTATGTAACAGGCAGAAGGAGGCGTGGCAGACCATACAATATAGAATATATATACTATATATTCTTGATCAGCATCAATAGCGTCGATATCAATAGAGTCGATTTGGTCATGTCCGTCTGTCTGTCCGTCTGTATGAACGCACAGATCTCAGCTATTAAAAGAGCTAGAGTCACCAGACTTGGTGGGAGAGTGCGTGTATTGAATACGCAGATCGATTTTATTTCAAACTTGATGTGCCGCGCCCACCGCTTCCGCAAATCGATAAATGCGTATTTCGATTTTTTCCAAATAATTCAATAACGAAAAGAGATAAACGCACCAAATTTGGTAGGAGGGTGTCTTGCAACATTATGCAGAAGTTGGATTTTAGACTTTTGGATGCCACGCCCACTGCCTTAAAAAAACACATTTTTGTAGTTAAAAAGAACACTAGAAAAGCTAAAAGCATCAAATTTGGAAGTAAGGTGCCTGGTAACATTACGGAGAATGTGGATTTTCAACTTTTAGATGCCACGCCCACCGCCCCCAAAATATTAAATTTTAAGAAAAGTAGCGAAATAACAAAACATTTTTTTTTACACTCTTGTAGCTTCCCATAGTTCAGATCTACCCTATAAATTTCAATCCGATCGGACAATAAACAAAGAAGGATAGGAGTTAGAATCTCCCATATAAAGTTGTGGGCGCTTAGAATTCCAACTAAAATGTTGAACTGACGCAGCAGAGGGCCGGCATCTATAAAAGTCTCATTTGCCGATCGCGCTGCGTAACTGTGTGTGGTCTAGATGGTTGGTCGCAAGATTCTGGTGCGTGAGGTCGCGGGTTCGAATCCAGCGACGGCAATTTTTTTTTTTGCCGATCGCACTGCGTAACTTGATGGTTGGCTCGCAAGATTCTTTTAATAATTTTGCACAATACTGAAAAATATAGTACAGGGTTGCCCATATTCGACGGTCCCATCTGACGACGCCATAACTTTTGACTGAGATGCCAGATCGCTTAATGACATACCGCGTTTGAAGCGTCAGTCCAAGCAGATTTTTACCATGGAACAATACACGCCACGCGAGCGCTCTGAAATAGTTGTAATTTACATTCAACAGAACAAGTCAATTGTGAAAACTCAACGTGCTTTTAAAAAATTAAAAAATGTGAAAAGTGCGCCTTCTAAGAACACCATTAAGCGTTTATACGAAAAATTTACGAGTGGTGAGGCTCTTTCTAATCTGAAGAGGCCAAATAAAAGTCGACCAAGGCGATCGGACGAAAATGGTGTCGAAAAATGGTGATTTGGACTGGCCACCGCGTTCGCCCGATTTGACGCCGCCTGACTTCTTCTTGTGGGGATATTTGAAGTCAAAGGTTTACGTTAACAAGCCAAGGACCCTAGAAGAGCTCAAGGACAACATTCGTGAAGAAATAGCCGCTATTTCGGCCGAAATGTTGGCGAAAACGATGGAAAATGCTGCATGGGTCCGTCGAATATGGGCAACCCTGTATGATATTTTTAATCAAATTGACGAACATGGAAGATGCAAAAAAATAAAAAAAACGAAAAACTTGTTCTAAGGAATACAAAAAAAAAGAAGCCTGCGCTGGGATTCGAACCGGGGACATTTAGTTATAGAGCTGACAACTCTCACAACAAACCACAAACCAAACGAGGCACATTGTCTGTTTCTGCTAAATACATATGTATGTAGAGAAGTTTTGCATACAGCAGCAGAGACGGAGCAGAGGCTCGGCGTCAATGCTTGCGCCGACTGCGCACGCTTAATCGGCGTGCAGCCAGCGTGCAGTCGGCCTGTGCCATTAGCGTCAAATTGACGCCGTCAATGCATGTGTATTATTTGACTTCGAAAATTTGCGAAGCGTTGTATTAGTTCGGCGAATAAAAGTAATTAATATTAAGAATTTTTTTAACAGCCATAGGTAAATGGTATCTTACTGTCGTGTGCACTCTACTGTAGCTTTATTCACTTGTTTTTTAATTATTATTGTAGATAATAATAATATCGACCAACCCTATAAATGTAAATCGGATCGGACAATAAACATAGAAGTTATAGGCCCGAGAAGTTTCCCTTACAACAGCAGAGGCCCGACGCTGACTGAGCACGCAAAGTCGTCGTGTGGTCAGCGTGCAGTCGGCATGTGCTATTAGCGTCAATGCATGTGTCTTCGTAAATATACGATGCATTGCTATTAATTCGCCGAACAAAAGTAATTAATTTTAAGAATTATTTTTAACAGCCATAAGTAAATGGTATCTTACTGTCGCGTGCACTTGACCGTAGCTTTCTTCACTTGTTTTTAAATTAAATTTAAATGTATTCAACGTTTTTTTATCACGATTTAGTATTATACTAGGCTCTGTGGAACGTAACTCCCGTAATTAAATTTAGAATATCACCTTTCTGGACTGGTAATTTGTCAGGCATTGCTAGCTGCAAGCTAGCTGAGAGTACTCTTGGGCTTTCTAATAAGATAGGTGTCGACTGCCGCCTGCCATCGTAGGGCGCTTCTATCAGATGTACCTGGCTGTCCTCGTGTGATTGATGACTGCTAAAAACTTACTTATAATACAATATCAAACACTAAGTTGTAAAAAAGAAATAGCTCACTTAGAGTATTCGATGTTCTTTGAGGAAATTAATGAATGCAGCTTTTCCGGGCATGTGTCTAACATGTAAGTGTACAAAACATTAATCATTTCACTAGGCACCTTAAAAAGTTCCTCATAGTGATCGATCATTATTCTGTAAAGAGATAATTCATATATGGTATATTTAGTATATAGTAAAAAGTTAATATTACATCATACCTTATAACATTTATTGTATCGGTTAAGTTCCCTTGTTCGTTATATTCAAGAACTCTGGGTGTCGAATCTCGCAAAATATTTGGCGCAAAAACGGTTGATATGTTATTGCTATCCATTTTATTTCCAGACATTTGAAGGGCACCATCTCTGGAATACACATCATCGCAATGGGCAGCTACATTTCCAAGAAACTTAAGTAGTACATATAATGTATCACGATGCGTAACTGGAAGCAGTTTTATAAGGTGTGATATTGCCTCAAGCTGTAGACGACGATTTCGAATACCTAAAAGAAGCTCTTAAGATTTTCATGTTGTCTTGCTGGTTGCTTTAAAGTTTACGTTGAGTTTCCAGAAAGCTCGTATATAATCCTTCGCAGAGAAGAGGTTCGGGTAGATCCCTTAAATATTCCTTAAGCAGGGTAGCGATATCGTGTGGGCAGGTATTATCAGGAACACACATATTCCAATTTTTATTAAAGTCTTCGCGTAGCTGTAAGTTCACGATTAATTTTAATTCATATTATTCACATAATATTATACATACTAGTTTCACACGTCTCTTGGAGGTGCTTACACGAAAAATACCAATTTTCTTTAGTCCGTGTACCTCCAAATACTCTATACAATTTACGACGAATGTAGGTACGCTTAGACAATGCTTAAAAGGATTTTTTGATTCTTGATATTCGATACGATCAAGATTAATTTCACTACCACTTCTCATATCAAACTGACTTCGTGAGATTTGCATAGTAATAGGTATAGACTTGGCCAGAGTTTTAAAAGAGTAATCTGCCATTGAGACACCCTCTGAGTCCATTGATTTCGTTGGTAAACTTTCACAAGAACGTACCTTGAACAAAATTATTGAATATTTTTATTATTATTTCATCATTTTCAAATACTAAACAATAAAAAACACCTATATTACTAGTTTATATTCTAAACAAGTCTTATTCATACAGAATAATTACATGATTAAGATGACAAGAAGTTTATTGACACTAACATATTGATAAAACAAGTAGAGAAAGCTACAACAACGCATTTTCCCACAGTCAAACACACACTTATTGACGATACACGATACGTGCTGACTGCACGCCGGGCCTCTATAACTTCTGTATTTATTGTCCGATCGGGTAGACATTTAAACGCTAGATCGATGTTTTTTTTTAGACCGTCTGTCTGTCCGTCCATCCGTTTGTATGAACACACAGATCTCAGCTATGAAAAGAGCTAGAAACTTCAGACCTGGTGGGGTTGTGCATTTTCTCAATACAATTAAGAAGTTTATTTCAAACTTTGTGCACCACGTCCACCGCCTTCGCAAATAGAAAAAATGCTTTTTTCGATTTTTTGCAAATAATTCAATAACAATAAATGATAAAAGCATCAAACTTTGTTTCGTGGTTTGGTGTCCGTTGCATTAAAAAGTTGAAAAACTGTATTCTACTACCAAATTTGGTATTTCTGGCTTTTCTACTGTGAGTGGGCATGGCATCCAAACGTCTAAAATTCAGCTTCTTCTAATGTTGCAAGGAACCCTCGTACCAAGTTTTATGCTTTCAGCTCTTATTATAGTTTAGTTATTTTTTTCGGAGGCGGTGGAATTGGTACAAAAAGTTTTAAATTAATTTCTTATGTGTATTGTTCACACGAACTCTTCCACCAAGTCCAGTGTCTCTAGCTTAGATCTGTGTGTTCATACAGACGGATAGACAGACGAACATGACCAAATCGACTCGGATATTGAATCTAAATAAAAATAAAAATTGCAACACTTTCAAGATAATAATTCTTATAATTTTGTAGTAAGACGATTCTAATAATACATACATTGCCATTTAGTTTTCCGACTTTGCACTTGCTACTGTTGTCACTACTGCGAAATACTGAAGTTATTGATTGTTTAGATCTGGTATTTTCTTGTTTTTTGTCCCTTAATAGACAATTTTCCAGAGACATTCCAAATAGTGAATCACGTCCACCTTAAGTAAATGCAAGATATTATTAATATAATTAATACAGCAATATTTTTTCAAGCAATCTTCCGTGTTTAAATATTCGCATTACTTTTTTTACGCAAAATGCATACAAATTAATAAAGTAAAACACAAGACAAAACAGTAAAGAAAGCTACAGTCGAGCGAGCGCGACTGTAAGATACAATTTACTCAATTCAAAACAAGGTACTCCACGCCTTAAAAAAATATTTAAAAAACCAAAAACAGTAAAAGTAAGTAAGGATACACACCGATGTACATATGGACAGACATGCGGACATGACGGACATAACATGACATGACGCTTGCTTCTGCTGGTCACATACATTGTCAAAGTTAAATACCTTTTTACCCTGCTTAAATGGGTAAATGGTATCATTAGTAAGAAACTTTACTTTCGTCGTACCAAAGGTTTCGTACCTTTTTGGATTCTAAGTACTATATTATATGTACTATTGTTGGTTGTTTTGAACATAATGACATTGACGATTTTTGACAATTATTTTAACATAGTTATCATTATCCTATTTAAGTGCTATATGTCTTAAATTGTTAACTGTCATTTTGATGGTAATGTGTATATGCCTCTTCTTAAGGAAAAAATGTACATAGCTGAAAACAGATATCAGGTAACCGCTTGGGGCAATGTTCGGACTTTAAAATGGATGCATTAAAACTTCCCAACCCGTAGCTTCCGACATATCACCAAAGATATATATTTGGGGCCTGGCGTTGTCATGTTGGAACTCAATGCCCTTACGATTTACCATGGCTGGCCACTTCTGCTCAAGCGCAGTCTTCAATCACTACAGTTGTTGACAATATCCTTTGAGATAACTCGTGAAGCACTCATACATCGAGCTTTTTTGTCAACTTTTTAGACTTCGAATGCCTATGGAATATTTCCGTGCTTAGTTGGAGTTCCTTTGCGATGAATCTAATAGTCATATGACGAACACGATCCACGATTTCTATTATTTAAATTACTACTTCAATCGCCCGAACAACTGTTCAGCGGTTTGAATCGATAATTTGTTGTCTCCCAAGACAGAAATAATCTGTCTGCGAGATGCCGAAGCAGATTTTACTTGTGCGAAATCAAATTTTCAAATTGCTCGAATTTCAGCGTTTGTTAACTACATTTCGATCCAGTGTTATTTTTAAACGCGAAAACTTATGTATCAAACGATATACATCGTTGGCAGATACGATTCCATATGACGTCATAAGCGAAGCGCAATATTTGAATGTAAAAACCAGTATGTCATTACCAAGAAACCTCAACATACATGTATGTATTAACTATTATCCATATAATATTTGTACTTGTATATACATACTTTTTATTTATAACGCTAATATAATATTATTATATAAGTATATTAGTACAATAGGTTTGAGACTAATATTTTTCGATATTGAAATTCACACATTTGAAAGGTTGGCTGCTGAAGATCTGGATGGCTGACCTATTCTTACTTGCTAATTTTTTTGTGTTTTTATTCGAGCATTTATTTTACTACTGATTGTTTCTATGGCAGCTATATGTTATATTGAAGCGGTTTAGATGAAATTGAAAATGGGAATGTTGCGATGATTATAAGAATAAGATTTGGCAAGTTTGGTGAAGATATTTTGAAAAATAGCACAAATTCGCCGATAGGTTGAAACTATATATTGGTCTGGTTTATTGCGTGCAGAAAAAAAATTGTGTGTAATAAGTTTCTTTTAGATTAACGACGGACAGATAGTCAGAAATTGCCAGATACTTTGTATGGTAGAATTTTTTTTCCGGGCGTTGCAAACATTTGTCAAAATTATTATTCTCTTAGCAAAGGTATTTTTCCACAAACTTATAACGCGTTGAGACATTATAAATTCACTGGTCATCAACATTTTACGTTTAGATTGTGTATAACTCATTCCTATATATACACTAGTCGCATAATTATTTTGACGAAAAATAAATGGTGCAATTTTTCAATGGTTGAAAATAATTCAATGCATTTTTATACCATTTACCCATTGAAAATGGGTAAAAAATGGTATATTAACTTTGTGCATATGTATGTAACAGGCAGAAGGAGGCGTGGCAGACCATACAAAGTGTATATATTCTTGATCAGCATCAATAGCCGAGTCAATTTGGTCATGTCCGTCTGTCTGTCCGTCTGTATGAACGCACAGATCTCAGCTATTAAAAGAGCTAGAGGTACCAGACTTGGTGGGAGTGTGAATACGCAGATCGAGTTTATTTCAAACTTGATGTGTCACGCCCACCGCCTCCGTAAATCGATAAATGCGTTTTTCGATTTTTTGCAAATAATTCAATAACGAAAAGAGATAAACGCACCAAACTTGGTAGGAGGGTGTCTTGCAACATTATGCAGAAGTTAGATTTTAAACTTTTGGATGCCACGCCCACCGCCTCTATAAAACACATTTTTATAGTTTAATAGAACACTAGAAAAACTAGAAGCACCAAATTTGGTAGTATGGTGCCCGGTAATATTACACAGAATGTGGATTTTCAAATTTTGGATGCCACGCCCACCGGTCCCATAAATCGTTTTAATTGAATAATAAGAAAAGTAGAGAAATAAGAAAACATTTTTTGACATTCTCGTAGGTGGCCATAGTACTGATCTACCCTATAAATTACAACCCGATCGGACCATAAACAAAGAAGTTATAGGAGTGAGAATCTCCCATATAAGGTTATGGGCACTTAGAATTCCCAACTCACACGTTGAAACGACGCAGCAGTGGGCCGGCATAAACAAAAGTCCCATTTTCCGACCGCACTGCAAAGCTGTGTGTGGTCTGATGGTTGGCTCGCAAGTTTCAGACTCTGGGGTCCCGGGTTCAAGTCCCGCGCGGGGCGGACAATTTTTTTTTTATACCATTTACCCATTGAAAATGGGTAAAAAATGGTATATTAACTTTGTGAAAATGTATGTGACAGGCAGAAGGAGGCGTGGCAGACCATACAAAGTATATATATTCTTGATCAGCATCAATAGCCGAGTCGATTTGGTCATGTCCGTCTGTCTGTCCGTCTGTATGAACGCACAGATCTCATTTATTAAAAGAGCTAGAGTCACCAGACTTGGTGGGAGTGTGCGTGTATTGAATACGCAGATCGAGTTTATTTCAAACTTGGTGTGCCACGCCCACCGCCTCCGCAAATCGATAAATGCGTATTTCGATTTTTTCCAAATAATTCAACAACGAAAAGAGATTAACGCACCAAACTTGGTAGGAGGGTGTCTTGCAACATTATGCAGAAGTTGGATTTTACACTTTTGGATGCCACGCCCACCGTATAACTGTATTTTAATAATAAAATTTAACATTGGTCAAAGTTTAACGAAGAAGTTGTTTGATTCTCGTGGCTTAAAAGTGTGTAAATATTTTCATAAAGCTGAGCTGTCAAAATACTTGTGCCTCACAAAAAACCGATGACTGCATGCATTCCTATCAGCAGAAAGAAAATGCAAAAGGTGAGCGAAATAAAATTTGGCATGCACCTACCTAAACAATATACAATATAAACACATAATTTCCTTGTTTTGCGCCTCATTTCCGCACCGTTATTTGATTATTTAAGGTAAAGCAACGTTTAAAAGTCAAAACAAGGTTTCGTCAAAATAATTATGCCGACTAGTGTATATGAAGTAACGACATTTATTAAGGACGACGGAGGAAATATTTCGTTTCATTTGTGTCGAATTTCTACCACTTTAAAATAACACAAGTTCACCAAAAGTATATAATGTCTGGACGATATTATTTGGAGCGATATTATAAATATAACGCTATGACGTTGCAAACATCTGGCCACAATTAATATTTCTCCTGAAAGGATATATTAAGAATGCTTACTGTTTTCGTCCTTTTTTCCAATGTCAAAAAAACTTGTTGTGAGTGCTCTTTTCTTTAATAGCAGCTGTGATTTTTGGGGTTTTCGTTCTAAATCAAAATATTTTTAAAATTAAAAAAAATAAATAAAATGAGTTATTTTTGTTGCCAACATCCTAGGTATACATGTTGCACAAATGCGCATACATATTAAGGATTAGTTATAAATTTTGAAATTGTTATGAAATTATAATGGCCGGTGTGCATATAATTTTTTAATAATACTGAGCATATAAGTTGTGCAGAACGCATCACCTATATTCACTCCAATGTTTAGTTCCTTTAATTTTTCTAGAGCAATATACATTAAAGATTCTGCTTCAATGTCAGACAGTTTTTCCAAAGATGTATCTGTTAGTTTTAAAAATTGGCCTTGTTCCGAAATCCATATGCAGTTTTCCTATGTAATATATAAAACATATTATTTTTATTTGAAATAAAAACATATAAAAAATGCTACAGTCGGGAACCCTCGACTGTTGGGATTAATTTACCCAATTTGTCCGTTACAAAACAAATGACACGATTGATCGAAAAGATTATGATGCATATTCTATTTCATTATATTTAATTTTCAATTTGATTTTATCATTGCTTAGTATCGTTTTTGGGTAATTAAGATTTGTGTTTTATCAAAGCTTATGTTATACATATATACGTATATACCAACTTTTTATACATTATAAAAAGGTGAAATGGAATATGAAGATCGTTATCTCGACAAGATTTAAATGGACCGGTCTATATTATCAGCTTACTACTTGTGATTAACGCACGAGTTGTCAATTTTAATGTTTAAGAAAACTTTACAATTTACTTTACAATCGAGACATACAAGTTAAAATGAATTATCTTGCGTAAATTGATTTGATTTGTTTTTGCAAAACACATATGTGAGGGCGGGTGTGTCATCCAAAAGTAACAAATCAAACTTCTGCATAATGTTGCAGGTACCTTCCTACCATGTTTGATGCTGTTAGCTCTTGTTAGTTATTTGCAATAAATCGAATCGCGGAGGCAGTGGGCGTGGCACATAAAGTTTGAAATAAACTTTTATTTGTATTAAATACACGAACTCTCCTACCAGGTTTGGTGTGTTTAGACTTTTGAAAAGCTGAAATCTGCGTGCTTATACATACGGACATTACTCGACTCGGCTATTGATGCTGATCAAGAATATATGTAATCTGTATGGTCTGTCATGCCTCCTACATATTACATACATTTTCACAAATTTAATACAAAATTGTTTATAAATTAAAATATAAGTATAAATATGATTTACAAGACGCTAATTCTCATAAACTCATAGCTATCTATAATATTCAAATCAAAATGAAAATCGTTGTGCTCATTTAGAAAGATAGAACGACGGTCAGGACCAAATTAACTAGGTTATTAATGCAGATCAAGTATACATACAAGCAGCTAAATATAATTTTGATATTCGCTAAAAATTTCACCCCGATCGGATTGTAAATACTGATGTAATACTCAATAAAAGTTTCCAATAAAAAGTGATTACACAACTTAGCGCCATCGTTTGTAAATGTATGTGTGAGATCGACATGGACGTGTAGCGCAAACACATGCATACTTAATAGAATGTGTTCAATATTCATTTCGTTTAAGAGCTACAAATGAATTAAAATATGTTATGCAACACGTATATGTGAACTTATTTTGCACAATTTTCGCTAATTGCATGAATTTACCGATGGAGCCCATTTATCTGCATACAGCGCAATGTCTCTTCTGTCATCCTGGCGAATTTGGCCTTTCAAGCGGTTACCCCAGATTTTTCTTGATACAAACTGACCAATATTCGATAATGATTTTGACTTTTGCATATTTGTGGTTTCATTTTTAGAATCTGAAAATATATTTTGCAAATTTTAACTTTATTTATAGTATAGACATACAACTATAACAATTAAATCAAACTATATTAAAACTATTAAAATGTACTTAATTCGTTGCTTTTTAAGATGTAGTAAAATAAATACTTTTTAAATTGAAAACAAGTAAGGAAAGCTACAGTCGAGCGCGCGCGACTGTAAGATACCATTTACCCTATTCGAAGAAATAATACAAAATAAAATAAATGGTATAAAAATAAAAAAAAGCAATTTACATTAAGAAAAAAAAATCGCCCCGCGCCAGATTCGAACCCAAGAACTCTCACGAACTTTGTAACTTACGAGTCGGACCTCTAACCACTAGACCACACAAGTTTACGCCACTCGATCGGCAAATTAGGCTTTTATTGACGCGGGCCCTCTACTGCGTCGATTTAACGTTTTGGTTAGGAATCGCTAGCGCCCATAACTTTGTATGGGGAATTCGAACTCCTATAACTTCTTTGTTATTAAAAAATAAAAATTGAAGAAAGCTACAGTCGAGTGCACTCGACAGTAAGTTATAATTTACCTTTGGCTGCTAAAAATAATTCTAAATATTAATTACTTTTATTCGAACTAATAACAACGCATCGCATATTTCCGAAATTAAATACACATTGTGCGTGCGCAGTCGGCGCAAGCATTGAAGCCAAGCCTCTGCTCCATCTCTGCTGCTGTATGCAAAACTTCTCGCGCCTAGGAATAGACCATGTGCTTCAGTGGTTTGTTGTGAGAGTTGTCTGCTCTATAACTAAATGTCCCCGGTTCGAATCCCAGCGCAGTCTTCTTTTTTTTGTATTGCTTAGAAAAAGTTTTTGGTTTTTCTTATTTTTTTTGCATAATATATTTTTCATATAGCGCAAAATTATTAAAAAAAAAAAAAAAATTGCCCAGCGCAGGATTCGAACCCGCGACCTCACGCATCAGAAACTTGCGAGCCAACCATCAAGATCACACACAGTTACGCAGTGCGATCGGCAAAACAAAAAAAAAAAATAGCCCGTTGCTGGATTCGAACCCGCGACCACACGCACCAGAATCTTGCATGCAACCATCTAGACCACACACCGGCAAATGAGACCGCGATCGGCAAATGAGACTTTTATTGATGCCGGCCTTCTGCTGCGTCAGTTCAACATTCTAGTTGGAATTCTAAGCGCCCACAACTTTATATGGGAGATTCAAACTCCTATAACTTCTTTGTCCGATCGGATTGAAATTTATAGGGTAGATCTGTACTATGGTAAGCTACAAGAGTGTTAAAGAAATGTTTTGTTATTTCCCTACTTTTCTTAAAATGCAATAGTTTGGGGGCGGTGGGCGTGGCATCCAAAAGTTGAAAATCAAACATTCTCCGTAATGTTACCAGGCACCTTACTTTCAAATTTGGCGCTTCTAGCTTTTCTAGTTTTCTTTTAAACTATAAAAATGTGTTTTTTAGAGGCGGTGTGCGTGGCAACTTCTGCACAATGTTGAAAGACACCCTCCTACCAAATTTGGTGCGTTTATCTCTTTTCGTTATTGAATTATTTGGAAAAAATCGAAATACGCATTTATCGATTTGCGGAGGCGGTGGGCGTTGCACATCAAGTTTGAAATAAACTTCTTGTGTGTATTGAATACACGCACACTCCCACCAAGTCTGGTGCCTCTAGCTCTTTTAATAGCTGAGATCTGTGTGTTCATACAGACGGACAGACAGACGGACATGACCAAATCGACTCGGCTATTGATGCTGATCAAGAATATATATACTTTGTATGGTCTGCCACGCCTCCTTCTGCCTGTTACATACATTTGCACAAAGTTAATATACCATTTTTTACCCATTTTCAATGGGTAAATGGTATAAAAAAATTAAAAAATAATTTTTAATAATAAATACCTTCTTTTATATAGCGAACTAAAAAGAACGCATCGCATTTTTTCACAGGCATTGACGCTTAACGCACACTCCGACAGTCGGCGCAAGCAATTATGCCTTCTGGGACGGTGGGAGTGGCATCATCATCCTTACTACCACCTTACTACCAAATTTGGTGTTTATAGCTTTTCCTGTGTTTTTATTATTAAAAAAATCGTTTTATAGGAGCGGTGGGCGTGGCATCCAAAAGTCTTAAATCCAACTTATGCATAATGATGCAAGGAAGCATCCTACCAAATATCATGCTTTAATCTCTTATTTAGTTATTTGCGGAGGCTGTAAGCAAGGCGTGTGTATTGCATACACGAACTTTCCCACCAAGTCAGGTTTCTCTAGCTCTTTTAATATCTGAGATCTGAGTGTTCATACAGACAGACAGAGGGACATGATCAAATCAACTCGGCTGTTGATGCTGAATAAGAATATATACTTTGTAACCACTAGTCAGATACATTCGTCAGACGAAAATTTTATATATTATAATATAAGGTTGTCAACTATCTCCCTTCCGCTTTTTTTTGTTTCTGAGTTTGGCGGCTTTGTGCAAAGCGCTACACATCGGTATCGGGCAATGCTATATATCGATTGAAAGATCTTGGAATAACCTACAAAACGACGCTATTTATGACAAGTTGAAAACGGCAGAAATGAAGTACGCGACACGAGTTCCAAAACAGACTGATGAGCCGCTTTCACGGCTCCTTTATTTATATCAAAATCTTATTCTAACTTATCTCTATATTAAGCTACGGGGGGTTACATGAGCGCCCTAAGCGATAAGTGTGTATTTATATTTAGGGTCACAATGTGTAATGTTGCATTGCGTGGGTCCAGCTGCTGTCATATGCATATGCTGCGGACTCCTACACGCTGCTTTGGTCAGGCCTATCTCAAGTGTTGGACTGATTTATATTTAACCTTTTGAACTCATCTGCTTGACAAAGTATTTATTCGATTCAGAAAGTTCATTGCCTTCTAAACGTTGCTGGTGTCAAAAACTTATTTCTAGTGCATTGTTTATGAGTTGACAACGGCAAGAAACTAATCTTAGCACTCTAAACTTCATCTCAACTGCAGTGTTCAATCCATGTGTACTCTATAGGATTGAACACAAGTTATTGCGTTGAAAAGTTATACACGTGTAAACATGGAGTTCACAAACGCCAAAATTCGCCCTGTTTTAAAGTTTTCCTTCGCAAAAGGTAAATCCGCTAGAGAAACAATCGGTGAGATTAATGGTGTTTTAGGAGATAGTACTCTAACATTTCGAACCGCGAATTAAAGGTTTCGACGATTCAGAGTCGGTGAAAATGACACCTGGGATAAGCCAGCCGGCGGAAGACCTTTGACGACGAAAACCGATCAAATCATGGAAAACATCGAGCTAGACCGGCATATGACATCTCGTGACGTCGCCGAGTTAGTCACCAAACCGTTTTAAACCATCTGCAGAAGGCTGGATACAAAAAAAAATTGGATGTTTGGGTGCCGCATGATTTGACACAAAAAAAACTGTTGGACAGAATCAACGCCTGCGATATGCTGCTGAAACGGAATAAACTCGACCCATTTTTGAAGCGGATGGTGACTGGCGACGAAAAATGGATCACATACGACAATATCAAGCGAAATCGGTCGTGGTTGAAGGCCCGTGAATCGTACAAAACAGTGACCAAGCCAGGATTGACGGCCAGAAAAGATTGCTCTGTGTTTGGTGGGATTGGAAGGGAATCTTACACTATGAGCTGCTCCCATATGGCCAGACGCTTGATTCAACCATCTACTGCGAACAAATGGACCGCTTGAAGCTGGCGATCGACAAAAAGCAACCATAATTGGCAAACAAGAAGGGTGTAGTGTTTCACCAGGACAACGCCAGACCACACACTTCGTTGATGACTCGCTGGGACTCAGATGGGAGATTTTATCGCATCCACCATATAGCCTGGACTTAGCGCCAAGTGACTACCACCTGTTCCTGTCCATGACGAATGTCCTTACTGGTGTAAAGTTGAGCTCAAAAGAGGCCTGTGAAAAGTGGCTGTCCGAGTTTTTCGCAAATAAGGAGGGAGGTTTCTAGGAGAGGGGTATTATGAGGTTGCCGTCTAAATGGGAACACATTATCGAACAAAACAGCGCATATTTCAACTAAATCCGTTCACTGTATCAAATTTTTATAAAGCATTGAATAAAGAGCAAAGGGAGTTATTTGACAACCTAATATATAATATACATATATATAATATATATATATATTATAATAAATAAAATTCTAGTCTTTGTTAATAATGCCTAAAATGCATTTACAACAGGCAGTGATTCTTATGAATGATATTTTGCCTCCACTGGTGTTACTCGGTGACATGCGCCTTTTTGTCTATTCTGTGTAACAAAATTACCCATAATACAGGGTGTTTGGGATCAAAGATCGTTCATACTGGAGCACTAGCGAAAATTGCTATAACTTTCTGCGGTGGTGTTTTAATTTCAATTTGCAAAGCCTGTTCCTTGCAATTTTGAGGAGTTAATAAAAGTAATGGCTTTAAAATTACTGAGGAATTCGGGTCGCATTGGCGGAAGTAGGAATTTAATCCCCTTGGCTGCTATACCAATTGCGGAGATGGTACTACCCTCTCCGTGCTTTTATTTTGCGACTGTTTGGTCGCATTTCTCTTTCACTAAATATATAGCTTAGACTATTTTTTGCGTCAGGGACGTAGGTACATTTGTTAATGTTAAAATAGAAACCTGCTTCCATTAGGATTTTTAAAACTGGGTCTGGTCTCAATTGCCTGTTCTTTTGTTTCTGCGACTATTTAAGCGTCATCAATGTTTACAATAACAAATTAATGGGCTACTGATCGTTGTTACTCGTGCGTGGAACATTTCCCAAAATATCAGATATTCTTTCTTTTTCAAACTTATTTACATCTTTTTTGAATTAAAACGTTTTACCAAACTTGAATCGTGCCACATCGCGTGCACACTTTGGCTCACAGATCTCAATTTTTTTTACTTCGATTACAACTCTTAAACCTTAACTTGAAATCTTTCGTTCAATAAGAATATTAAAATTAAGAGCTCTATTTAATATAACATGAAATATTATTTCTAGAAATTGTTCGTTGTTATTAATGTTACAAAGGATATGTGTTGTGCTCCATACAGGCTTGGTTTTAATACTCCTTAAGACCACTGGACTAGACAGACGTTTTTCTTGCAACTTTGTCCCTACGCTTTCTTAATGAGGGACCATTCATTGCATGAATTGAAACAAAATGGAATAAACTTACCAAATTGTTTTAAAATACCCTAAGGCTCTATGGTCACCAAGTTCACACGTTTTGCAGCGGAGGCTTCTTACAGATGCTTTGATGCTTCCTAGGGCTACGTAGTGTTCCAGCTCCCCGCCCGAATTGTGGCCAGGTCATGCCACTAGACTCCTAATGCAGCAAAAAGACTTGAATGAGACGACGTTTTCGAGAATTCAAACAATTCCAAAAACTACGCCATATGTATGCATACCTTATCGGGTTGGATATAATGAATTTTAGGTCCAAGTCGATTTGGTCATGTCTGTCTGTCTGTACGTCTGTATGAACACACATTTCTCAGCTATTTGAAGAGCTAAAGACACTAGAGAGGGAGACGCTGAGGTCGGCCAAACCCCGAAATGGGTTGTAGTGCCACTTAATAATAATAATAGAGACACCAGACTTGGTAGGAGTGTTCGTATATACAATACATATAAGAAGTTTATTTCAAACTTTTTGTGCCACGCCAACCACTTCCGCAAACGATAAATGCGTTTTTCGATTTATTGCAAATAATTCAGTAACAATAAGAGATAAAATCAACAAACTTCGTAGGAGGCACCCATGCAACATTGTGCAAAAGTTGAATTTTAGACCTTTCGAATTTTTTGAATTATAAGAACACTAAAAAAGCTAGCAGCACCAAATTTGGAAATAAGGATCTTCGTAACATTACACAAGACGCGTATTTTCAACTTTTGGATGCCACGCCTACCGCCCCCAGAAATCGATTTTGTAAATCGAATTATAGGAAAAGTAGAAAAGTTATAGAATTTATTATTGTAGCTACTCGTACTAATAATATTGACCAATGCTTTAAATTAAAATCCGATCGGGCAATAAACATAGAAGTCATAGGCGCGAAAAGTTTACATACAGCAGCGGAGGCCCGGCGTGAATGCTCGCGAGGACTTTGCACGCACAGTCGTCGAGCAGTCACCGTGCAGTCAATGCATGTGTTTAGACTGTGAAAACATGCGATACGTTGTTGTTAGTTCGCGGAAAAAAATAATTAATATTACGATTTTTTTTAACAGCCAAAGGTAAATGCTATCGCATTTGTTCACAATCAAACGCACATGTATTGACGCTACACTCACACGCCAACTGCAAACAGATTGTGAGTGCGCATTCGGCGCAGGCAATAACCCTCTGCTGCGTCTCTATTGCTTTTTTTATGGGAAACTTCTCGCGCCTCTAACTCCTGTGTTTATTGTCCGATCAGGTTGCAATTAATTGGGTAGGTAAATATGACTGGCAGCTACGCGAATGCCCAAAAAGTTTTGTAATTGTCTACTTTTCTTATAATTCGAAAGAAAACATATAATTTCGATTTATGGAGGCGGGGGGTGTGGTATTTAAAAACACACCTCGTATAACATATTAGGTTTATTTCAAACGCTAAGTGCCTTGCTCACCCCGTTTACAGACGCCTGTATCGATGTTTAACAAATAACGTAACTTTAATAAAAAGGTTCTTAGGAACATTAAGCATGGATTTTATACTTTTGAATTGAAATGTTAGATACTTGTAGTTAATTTGAACCTACCTTATAAATAACAGTCCTATCGGATAAGAAACACAAAAATTATGGCAGTTGGCAGAGTGTCGGCTGCTTATGAGCCTGAATTTGTTATAGCAAAAACGCAATAGCACACATTGTTAAAAATTTGTTAAACAGGGGTATTTAAAATTGATTTTCCGAAATTTATTTTCGAATGTAACACATTTTCATTCAGTTTTTTAAACATATTAATTTTTTAATTGTATGTATGTATGATAATCAAAGGTACATTTACTTACTTAAGTAATTTACATTTATGTTTCTGTGTTTTAGACTGTGGCAAGTTGATGATTCCACAGAGTTAACATGCCAAAAGTTGGAAAGGAAATGTGAACTGGAGCTGAGAAGACCGCTGGCAGCTCCTCCAGTTTTCTCCCGCAAATGATGTTGTTGCTGGAATGCACTTGTCGGCGATGTCGGAGCTGATTTGCAGGGGATCTTACCACTGATGCTGTTCTTATTATCTCGAGCCCTACAATTTTGATCGTATTCTAGTTTCCTAAGAGTTCGCTCATCTAGTTCTTTTTGCCAGGCGATATGTGCAAGTTTCAGGTGTTGCGACGCTTCGTTTCCTCGTATATAGTCTAATGCGATTACGGCCCAAGCATTTAATGTTTGTACGGCCTTATTATTGTCTTCATCTATTCCAGGTGGGTTGATTTCACCTTTTGCCTTGATGTTTTTCAAGTTGCGATCATAATTAACGGACTTGAAACGATTCGCATATGCGTCTTGTGAGCTTTTTTTACGAGCCATTCGCAGATATCGCTTAATAGTATCACTTACGGATTGTGAAACGTCCTCGTTGTCGATGGAGCTTTTTCGAATTTCTAAAGACGAAACCATTCCCAACCCAGAGTTATTCGCTTCCATTACCTCTCCTTCGGAATTGTGTTCCACTGTGAGTTCATAATTTTCAGCCAATAATTTAAGTTCGTTCAGTTGAATAAAATTCGTTTGTGTTCCACAAGAATTGACTTGAGTAATTTTTGAACTTCTATGGAGATGAAGAGATTCCGGGGGTTTCCTTCGGCGGTCATAGCACAATGGACTTGTCTTTTCTATGTTATCATTCATACGTTTAATTAAGCTGGTATCAATCTCTAGATTTCTGACGGAATTTAATTCTTTTGGAGCTTTTTCTTGTAAATCATTATAGTTTATTAAACTGGAGAATGACACAGCATGGCCTAGACATTGCGGATTGTTTGGCTCTATTGTATGGAGCAATCGATGTAATTGCTGTTTCTTTAATATGTTATATATCTTCTTTAGAAGAGCTTTATCTTTCAGAATTTCTGGTGTTATAGTATGCATATCTAGGCCTACACAGGTAAAAATTCCGCCTAGCAACTTCAGAGTATCAAAAAGTTGACGTTCACAATCTGCAGGATCCGCGTATGAATATGAACTTTCTCTCGTCGATTGATCTTCTGGACGTTGTGAGCTTGGCGATGTTGTCTGGTCCGGTCTAATAGTTTTTGTGCCCAACAAGGTGGTCGTCTTGTATGCATTACGAATGTTTAGATAGCGTTGAAGTAATTCGATTACCTCATTAATATTCTTCTGTTCGTCCTGTTCTCTTAGAAGCTGCAACTTATTGCTGTGTCGCGAAAGTATTTTCAGGCGTCTTTTCGAATACTTTGTCGCGCCAGGAAAGGACGCCTTCCGTCGCCAGACTACAAAACGTGGTTCCATCGCACATACTTGTTGAAAATTTGTCTCAATATATCCAATACTATCGGCGCTACTATGCTGAATGCCTTCTGGCAAAAGCTTTCGGCCTGCATCGGTCATATAGCGCCAGGTTTTTCGTGTCAATAGCCAACGTTCTCGTTTTTTTTCCTTATCCTTTATTTGGTAACGTCGTCGCATGGAAACAGATTGCGAGTGTTTTTTTGATAGTTTTATACTTGTGCGACCGTCTCCGTCTATTTCTGAAGGTAAAATGGCCGAATTTTGATTTAAACTGAGTTTAGTTGGTTGCAAATCCAACGTTTTCTCATTGAGATTTAGCTCATTGAGCATATCATCCAGGGGACCTGACCTTTTCTTAACCACCGCATTCGGACGCCGCAAAGTGTTTGTACCCTGATCGTCTTTCTTTTTTGCCTCCATTGTTATCTTACTTTGAATGGTCTGTGGCTGGCGCTGTTTCTTCTGAGCCCGCTGTTATATATATTCTCGCTTTTTCTTATGTAAATGTCATCTGAAATTAACATAAGAGGTGTTTGAAGCTTAGGCTCTATTATCTAATTTGATTCAATTTTTTTTCGGTCCAATGCGTGTTACTTTATGTCATAAATAGGCTGTAAGCAATGCATGTTATAAGAAAAGTATAGAAAGCGTAAGTATATTCAGAGTATTCTTGACAATATGCTCCCATATACCCGCATTGACCGTTGAAAATTAATTCGTTATATTAGGCGCATATATTTAACGAATTCACAACAACAAGTTGCATCGCACATGTTTACTGATTTGTTAAGCTCACACTCATTTTCACAAAAAGTAACGGACTGATTTTCTTCCGCCGTGACTGTACTTCGGAGCATACGCACACCGATTGTATTCGGTAGGGCTAGAAAACGAGCGGCTGGAGAGTCAGGACAAACATTTTCACGCGACGTGTTTCTGTGAGTGGTGCAAGCCGAAAATGAAATACGCGATTAAATTCTGTGTGAGAGTCGGTGAATCTGCTATAGTGACGTTTGATATGATTCAAGTAGTAGTATATTACTTTAGGAAAAAGTGGTGTGTTTCGGTGGAACCACGCCTTTTTGAAAGGCCGCGAACAGGTCACTGATGAAGACCATGCTGGAAGACCTGTGACTTCGACAAACACTAACAATGTGATTGAAAGTTGCACCAAGACAGCAACCCGGCTTACACTGCCTCTCTTGTGAATAGCTGCCTAACCAAAGCCGGTATCCCAATACTTCCGCAGCCGCCCTACAGCCCAGAAGTGAACCCCCTCCCCGCTGACTTTTTTTGTTTCCTCGTCTTAAAAAGCCTACAGAAGAGATCTAAGCGACATGCACCTCGGCACTCAAGGTTAATGCCTTCCATGACGCCTTCGATGCTTGAAAATCGCGTTAGTAGCGTTGCATCGACGCAGAAGAAGCCTATATTTTGAAAGTTTTTGAAAATTTTAACGATTGGTTTAATAAAACTTTAAAACAACTCAGTCGTATTACTTTCTGGACAGTCCGATCAATTCCGCTTGTATTGACAAAACCATGCTTTGGCGCTTCTTACATACACATACAGTCATTTGTGAGCAATGCTTCGCTGCTAGTTTGGCATTGCTTGCTAACTTTTGTCTTTATTGCACAATCGGGCTGAAATTTGGAATACACGGTTTGTATTTTTCCATAATTGGGAAACTTTACAGATTTAAATGAGTATTTTACATACAGCGCATTCTTAACTCTTCGTTTATACCATTTACTCATTGAAAATCGGTAAGAAATGGAATATATATTATCTTTGTGAACTTTGTGTTTATAGTTCGATTGATTCTTTTACTTTTCTTATAATTCTAAAAAAAAATCTTGTGGTTCAAAAATCCGCTTCCGCGTAATGATACAAGGACCGTTCCTACCGAATTTGATACGTGTAATTCATGCAACAATTGCGTTATTTGCAATAAAATAAAAAACGCCTTTTTCGATTTACAGAGGCGGTGAGCGTGACACATAGTGTTAAAAATAAATTTATTATGTGTATAGTTAACACGGCCTCTCCTACCAAGTTTTAAGTCTGGAGTTTTTTTAATAGCTGAAATTTGTGCGCTTTCACAGACGGACAGACGGACAGACAGACAGACAAGCTACACCTATAGATGTTGATCAAGAATATATATACTTATTATAGTCTGCATCGCCTCTTTCTGCCAGTTACATGCATTTTCACAATTCACTATTATTTACCCATTTTCAATGAGTAAATGGTATAAAATTAAGTATTTGAAAGAGTAAAATGTATGCAGATTGTAATGTTTCACTCTAGTTTTTGTACCATTTACCTATATAAAAAAGGTAAAAAATGGTATATTTACTTTGTGAAAATGTATGTAATAGGCAGATTGAGGGGTGGAAGACCATACAAAATATCTTGATCAGCATCAATAAACAAGTCGATTTGGCCATGTCCGTCTGTATGAATGCACAGATCTCAGCTATTAAAAGAGCTAGAGGTACCAGACTTGGTGGGAGTGTGCGTGTATTGAATAAACAGATTGAGTTTATTTCAAACTTGATGTGCCACGCCCACCGCGTTTTTTGATTTTCTGCAAATAATTCAATAACGAAAAGAGATATACGCACCAAATTTGGTTGAAGGGTGTCTTGCAATATTATGCAGAAGTTGGATTTTAGACTTTTGGATGCACAGCCCACCGCCCCTATAAAATGAATTATTTGAATTATAAGAACACTAGAAAAGCTAGAATTCTAGCACCGTCGTTGCATGTAGACGTGTATTTATTGGACTCCGGGAAAAAATATCCAATAAAACCATATAAGTGCTGTGACTTGTTCAATAAATCTACAATAACGCGATAAGACGCTCTCTGCGATGAAATCACTAATGTTTATATTGATAAATTAAGTAATTTATACAAAACTTAAAACTCTAAGTATATTAATCTCGATTACAATAAGTCAAAACGACCTTCGCACACAACGTCAACGTGAGCAAGGCGAGAGACGGCTCTCAGTACAAAGAAACAATGCATACTTCTATTTCAAAGCAACCGAAAACAATGCAAGCTCTGATCAAGCGCGGTCAATTACCCCCAACTTGACCGAATTCTTAAACGTAGAGATGTCTCTGCAGCCTAAGAGCGCAGTAACTAGCACCGCAATTTCGCTCACAACGTCAACCGTAACAACGATAACAACCGCAACTGTATCGACAGCTCGTTTAACGACGTCATCAGCTAGCAGCGCAAACATTAATACGTCTGCCGCTGCGCTTCCCGAAAAACGTAAAAACGTAGCTGCAATAGAAACGGACATTAACTCAAACCGATTTAAAATCTTGGCAGATGCCTATGAGGTTGAGGCGGCTGAATCTACTGAAGTCGAGAAAAGGAAGCCAAAGCCTCCGCCTATTTACATACGAGAAAGTTCCAATGCTCTTGTCAACAAAATTATTGAGCATATATTGGCAAGGATAACTTGTAACTGGCAACATTCAGGAAACAAAAGTTTAAATGAAGTCTGAAGACAATTACAGATTATTATCGAATTATCTTACCGAGAATAAAAAGAACTTTAACACGTATCAGCTAAAAAGCAGCAAAGGCCTGCAAGTCGTACTTAAGGGCATAGAATCCGAAGTAACGCCAGTAGAGATAACAAAGGCGCTACAAGAAAAAGGATTTAGTGCAAAGACACTCTTCAATATTCTTAACAGGGATAGAAAGCCGCAGCCACTCTTTAAGGTTGAGCTTGAACTAGAAAATAAGCGCCTGAAGAAATATGAAGTGCACCCTATATACAATCTTCAGTTCCTGCTGCACTGCCGAATTACAGTTGAGAAACCGCACAAACGCAATGGTCCAGTACAATGTGCGAACTGCCAAGAATATGGCCATACAACGTCTTACTGTAAACTGCGCCCGGTTTGTGTAGTTTGTGGAGAGCTCCATGACTCCGCACACTGCCCAGCGAGCAAAGATGACTGCAACTCGAAAAAGTGCGGCAACTGTGGTGGCAATCACACTTCTAACTATAGAGGTTGCCCAGCTTATAAGGATCTGAAAAGCCGGATCCATCAGAGAGGAATTACTGCCCGCACCCAAAATAAAACGGTGAAAGTTTCCAGATCAAACCCTGAAGTCTTTTTCTCGACTGCAGCAAGATCTTCACTAGGACCCATAAACTCGGACAAAAATGTGACATACGCAAGCGCTTTAAATCAAAAACGGCTACCCCTGTCTCAAAAAGTTAATTTCTGCAACTGGTATACCAATCGCCGGGAGCAGCCAAAAAGCAACTTTGAAGCTATGATATGCAGCCTACAACAATTCTAATCAGAAGCCGAATTAAGCACCACTATCATAACAAATTTGCTAAAAACTACCTACAGGCCACATCTATAAATATACCACTAAATACTTGCAACTAACTTACACTAG
Source organism: Zaprionus bogoriensis (assembly GCA_035046045.1). Classification (NCBI taxonomy): domain Eukaryota; kingdom Metazoa; phylum Arthropoda; class Insecta; order Diptera; family Drosophilidae; genus Zaprionus; species Zaprionus bogoriensis. Next base: position 895,688 of record JAWNOI010000221.1, read on the forward strand.
CACACACAATGGGGATCTCGTATCTATATAATGCAATTATCAAAGCCAAGAACAAGCTCGACTATGTTTCTTCTGGCAAACCAACATACTGGCCGGCAGACCCAAAGAAACCACCCGATTTAATAGACTTTGCGATCACCAAAAATATTCCTAAAGATCTTTCATCTGATCACTCGCCTGTCCAGTTTATTCTACTCCGACATCCAGGAACATTGGAGCAATCATTAAAATTGACCTCACAGAAAACTAATTGGGTTAAATACAGAAAGTATATTAGCTCACACATTGAGCTAAGTACTCATCTCAACAATTAAGCAGACGTAGACAGCTTTGTTAATTCACTGGAGTCTGTAATTGTCTCTGCAGCTCAAGCTTCAACACCTCAAACTATAAATACACAAGGCAATCAAAAGAAAACAAATCTACAAATCGAGCAGCTCGTCCTCGAAAAGCGACGGTTACGTCGAGAGTGGCAATTCCACAGATCGCCATCTGCTAAGAAAAGTTTAAGACATGCCTCACGTGAACTTCCTAAGGCTTTTCAACAAGAAGAAGCATATGTCCACCGCCACTACATAGCGCAATTGTGTACTTCTAGTACAAAACACTATGGAGAGCTCACCCAACTCTGAACTCACCGAAAGAAACCGTGATGCCTATTAGAAATCCCACAGGTGGATGGGCGCAGACAGAGCCAGCACGTTTGCCAACCACCTTAAAAATGTCCAACCAAATCCTGCCACTAGTGGGTTTACTTTGCCGACTCTCTCATATGAGCCTCAGCTTCAACATGAGGCAATTGAATTTCGCCTAAATGAAATCGTTAGCATCATCAAAAATCAACTGAGTCCGAAAAAATTCCAGGGCTGCGACTACATAACGCCCAAAATGATCATCGAGCTTCCATATTGCGCCGTTTGCACTATCACCCAGCTGTTCAATGCTATCGCAAAACTTGGCTACTACCCAGTGAGATGGAAAAAGTCAATTATAATAATGATAGCAAAGCCGGGAAAAGACCACACAATGCCCACGTCGTATAGACCTATAAGCCTACTTTCTTGCTTATCTAAACTGTTTGAAAAATGCCTTTTGACTCGGATAAACACATACCTAAGATTCCAGGAAGTAATCCCGTCACACCAATTTGGGTTTCGTGAAAAGCACGGAACAATTGAGCAGGTCAACCGGATAACATCAGAAATTCGGAACGCGTTCGAAAAACGAGAGTACTGTACCGCCATATATTTAGATGTGTCTCACGTATTTGATAGAGTCTGGCTAGAAGGTCTAATGTACAAGATGAAGACAATGCTCCCGAATAGTACCCACAAGCTTTTAGAGTCTACCTTTACGACAGAAAATTTATTGTGAGATGCAACACTGCTATATCTAATGATAACATGGTTGGAGCTGGAGTTCCTCAAGGTACGGCTAATACTATATGTCCTCTACACAGCAGACATCCCGACAAGCACACTTAGAGCATCTACGTTTGCTGATGATACAGCTATTCTTAGCCGCTCAAAATGCCCGAGGCAAGCAACTGCGCAGCTAGCTCTTCATATGGTCGATGTGGAAAAATGGCTATCAGATTGGCGAATTAAAGTGAACGAAAAACAAATGCAAGCACATTACATTCACCTAGAACAGGCAAAACTGTCCGCCGCTTACGTTAAACAACACTCTACTCCCGCAAGCAAACGAAGTAACATATCTAGGAGTACACCTCGACAGAAGACTCACATGGCGCCGGCACATTGAAGCCAAAAGAACACACCTAACATAAAACTAAAAGCCAGCAACCTTCATTCTCCCCTTAGCCTTGAATATAAAGATCTGCTGTATAACTTGGTACTAAAACCTATATGGATGTACGGCTCCCAGCTAAGGGGGAATGCCAGCAATAGTAATATTGACATAGTCCAGCGAGTTCAGCCGAAGATCTTGAGAACCATCACCGGTGCGCCGTGGTACGTTCGCAACGAAACCATACATCGCGACTTAAACATACTACCAGTCAAAGAAGTGTTCGCAGAACAGAAGGAAAAGTACCTTACCAAGCTATTGTTGCACCCTAACCAACTGGCGAGAGGGCTAACAAGGTTGAGCAATCAATCACGTCTTTGTCGCAATGACTTACCCACCCAGCGACCGACTTGAGGGACGCGCAACCATAATTCAGTCTTAGCACACTGTTAGTTAAATTTTAATGTTAAGATTTGTAAACTTATTGTATATATTTTATTATAGTATATTCAAACTTTCATGGATAATCATATGTAGAATTGTTAGAATTGTTAAACTAACAATTTTATTGCTCATCGTTAGTGAAGAAAGCTAAAGTGGAGTGCACTCGGAAGTAAAATACCATTTACTCTTAGCTGTTAAAAAATAATTCTTGATATTAATAACTTTTATTCGGTGAACTAATAACAACGCATCGCACATTTTCGAAGTCAAATACACAAGCAGTGACGCTAATGGCACATGCCGACTGCACGACGACTGTGCGCAACATTGACGCCGGGTCTCTGCTGCTGTATGTGAAATTTCTCGTGCCTATAGCTTCTGTGTTTATTGTCCGATAAGATTTAAATTTATAGGGTTGGTAAATATTATTATTAAAATTCTGCAACTTTTCTACTTTTTCTATGATTTGATTTATCGATTAACAAAATTGATATTTGGAGGCGGTGGCCGTGGCATCCAAAATTTGGGAATTCGCATTCTGTGTAATGTTAACAGGAACTTTACTTCTAAATTTGGTGCTTCTCGATTTTCTAGTTTTCTTATAATGAAAAAAAAATTGTTTTAGAGGGACGGTGGGCGTGGGATCCAAACGTAGGAAATCCAACTTCTCATAATGTTGCAAGACATACTCCTACCAAGTTTGATGCTTTTATCTCGTATTGTTATTGTATTATTTAAAAAAAATCGAAAATTGCATTTATCGATTTGCGGAGACAGTGGGCGTGGCACATCACATTTGAAATAAACTTCAGGTGTGTATTGACTATACATATTCACACTTCCACCAAGTCTGGTATCTCTAGCTCTTTTAATAGCTGAGATCTGTGTGTTCATACAGACGGATACACATGATAAAATCGACTCGGCTATTGACAGCATCAATATATCATAAAGAATATATACTTTGTATGGTCTGCCACGCCTCCTTCTGCCTGTTACATACATTTTCACAAAGTTAATATACCGTTTTTTATCTATTTCAATGGGTAAATGGTATATTTATTATTCGTGTAGCATAGTTTGCTTTAGCTTTTTGCTTTAGTTGATAAAATAGAAAAACTTCAGTTAACATAATTAAAGGATTAATTAATATTATCATAATATTATTTTCATAACACTTTAAATTATTTCCACATGACAGAAACAAAAAAACGTGCACTACGCCGTCGATTAAACAATTTTCAACCTAGTGGATTCAACAAACAATTTTCTCAATTTCTTCTGCTTTTCTCTTGAAGTATTGTGATTAATGTTTAAAAATTTATAAAATACACGATATTTGACGTACAGCACAACATCAAGAGTGTAAATGCACGTACTTAGTTGAACATATTTATGTGTATGAATGCACTTGTATACATAGACACATACATACTTATGTACATACTTAGGTATAAATTCACTTTTCCACTACGAGATGAAGGCATGCACAGGTATACATACACATACGCACACACAAAAACATTGAGGCACATATGAGAATTTGTTCATTTCCACTCACAAATCTACTCGTACATAATATGTACTACATACTCGCTTTTATAGAAATACACGATTTATTGTTAGTTAACATATTTAAAATAATTTAACGATAACAATCCTAGTGTATCTCTAGCCCTAAAACGATGGGAATAAATCCTAAGAATGTTGTATATATATGTATATATATATATATATATATATATATATTTTATAAATACGATAGCAGACGAACACACTTAATAAGAATATTTAAGTGTGACTGCATTCGTTTATTCCAATTTATAAATTTGGGAATACTTACAGTCAAATACAGAACGGATCTATAAAAGAGCTCGACGCACTCGCATATTTTTCCAAAATCTACGAATGATTTGTTGAGATATCTTAGAACGTTTAAGCTTGAAACAACCTTCTTTTCTTATTGTTTAATAGTCTATTTTTAAAATATTTAGATGATTTCAACAAATATGTTTTGGTTTTTTGCACACCGTAATAGAATTAAACGTAATGTGATATTGTGTCAGTCAATGTGATATTTAAATGAACATATATCTTAGTTAGATTTTCTATCTCAATATTAAAGTGAATAGCTTGGTAAACTTTAATAAACAGCCAAATGGTTTGTAATTTTTTTATTTTTAGGAAAGATTGAAAAGCTCTGTTGTGCTTTTTTTAATTCAGAGAAAAACGCCAATTAGTATTTGAAAGAAAGATGCATATGTAATATAACAGTCGAGCATCATGTGCAATAGTCTCTGTTATCCACTAATTCTATTATATTACAAGAATAAGAGTAAAATATAATAAGAATATGCAAACTTTTCTAGCGATTTCAGTGATTTTCTTTATCGATCCCTTAAAAGACCTTGTTAACAGGTACGCAAGTCTCGCGCCAATCGTTCAAATTTTATTCGAAGAACAGATGAGTAAATACAAATAAATAAATAAGTAAGTTGATAAATATTTGAACGTGTTCATGAGGAATTAACAAGTAAAAAAAATACAACAGAGCACTCTCAAACTAATATTTAACGTTTTAAATTTAGTAAATCACGCGACAATCCCAAGTTGCAAAGCTCCTAAGAATTAAATCTGGTCGAGATATCGATAGAGTTATCGATAAATAACGTTAAAAATAAACAAACTGAGACTTGTTGCACACTCAAAAAAAAAACAACTTTAATTTTAAAGCTCAAAACTTCACTACTTATAATAGATAGTAAATTTGATGTTTTGCCGAGATTTAATTAACTTTAGCTGCAAGCTCAGCGATTTGCATCGTGCTATTGGGGTGTTCGAGATGATAGTTTTTAGAACTCTATAAACAAATTATTTATTTATATTAAAACAACAAAAACAAGTAAGGAAAGCTACAGTCGAGCGCGCGCGACTGTAAGATACCATTTACCCTATTCGAAGAAATAATACAAAATAAAAAAAATGATATAAAAATAAAAAAAAAATCGCCCCGCGCCAGATTCGAGCCCAAGAACTCTCACGAACTTTGTAACTTACGAGCCGGACCTCTAAACACTAGACCACACAAGTTTACGCAATGCGATCGGCAAATTAGGCTTTTATCGACGCGGGCCCTCTACTGCGTCGATTTAACGTTTTGGTTAGGAGTCGCTAGCGCCCATAACTTTGTATGGGGAATTCGAACTCCTATAACTTCTTTGTTATTAAAAAATAAAAATTGAAGAAAGCTACAGTCGAGTGCACTCGACAGTAAGTTATAATTTACCTTTGGCTGCTAAAAATAATTCTTAATATTAATTACTTTTATTCGAATTAATAACAACGCATCGCATATTTCCGAAATTAAATACACATGCATTGACGCTAATGGCACATGCCGACTGCACGCCGATTGTGCATGCGCAGTCGGCGCAAGAATTGAAGCCGAGCCTCTGCTCCGTCTCTGCTGCTGTATGCAAAACTTCTCGCGCCTAGGAACAGACCATGTGCTTCAGTGGTTTGTTGTGAGAGTTGTCAGCTCTATAACTAAATGTCCCCGGTTCGAATCCCAGCGCAGTCTTCTTTTTTTTGTATTGCTTAGAAAAAGTTTTTGGTTTTTCTTTTTTTTTTTGCATAATATACTTTTCATATAGCGCAAAATTATTAAAAAAAAAAAAATTGCCCAGCGCAGAATTCGAACCCGCGACCTCACGCATCAGAAACTTGCGAGCCAACCATTAAGACCACACACAGTTACGCAGTGCGATCGGCAAAAAAAAAAAAAATTGCCCGTTGCTGGATTCGAACCCGCGACCACACGCACCAGAATCTTGCATGCAACCATCTAGACCACACACAGTTACGCGGAGCGATCGGCAAATGAGACTTTTATTGATGCCGGCCTTCTGCTGCGTCAGTTCAACATTCTAGTTGGAATTCTAAGCGCCCACAACTTTATATGGAAGATTCAAACTCCTATAACTTCTTTGTTTATTGTCCGATCGGATTGAAATTTATAGAGTTCGTCAATATTATTATTATCTACAATAATACCTAAAAAAAAATTTCGGAAACTTTTCTACTTTTCCTATAATTTGATTTACCGATTTACAAAATCTATTTTTGGGGGCGGTAGGCGTGGCATCCAAAAGTTGAAATTCCGCATTCTCCGTAATGTTACCAGGCACCTTACTTCCAAATTTGGTGCTTCTAGCTTTTCTAGTGTTCTTTTAAACTATAAAAATGTGTTTTTTAGAGGCGGTGGGCGTGGCATCCAAAAGTCTAAAATCCAACTTCTGCATAATGTTGCAAGACAACCCCCTACCAAATTTGGTGCGTTTATCTCCTTTCGTTATTGAATTATTTGGAAAAAATCGAAATACGCATTTATCGATTTGCGGAGGCGGTGGGCGTGGCACATCAAGTTTGAATAAACTTCTTTTGTGTATTGAATACACGCACACTCCTACCAAGTCTGGTGCCTCTAGCTCTTTTAATAGCTGAGATCTGTGTGTTCATACAGACGGACAGACGGACAGACGGACAGACAGACGGACATGACCAAATCGACTCGGCTATTGATGCTGATCAAGAATATAAATATTCTTTGTATGGTCTGCCACGCCTCCTTCTGCCTGTTACATACATTTGCACAAAGTTAATATACCATTTTTTACCCATTTTCAATGGGTAAATGGTATAAAAAGCGACAGTGATAGTAAAATACCATATTTTGCCACTTTTATCGTTAAAACTATGTTTGTATACCATTAACCAATTGGTAAAAAAAGGTATATTAAATTTATGAAAATGTATGTAAAAGGTAGAAGGCGGCGTGGCAGACCATTCAAAGTATATATGTATGTATATTCTAGATCAACGCCAATACTTGAATCGATTTAGTCTGTGTGATCATACAGATTTCAGATATTACGAGAGATAGAGATTTATTTCAAACTTTATGTGTCACGCCACAACCTTCGCAATTCGAAAAATCCGTTTTTCAACTTATTGCAAGTAACTCAATTATAATGGAAGCTAAAAGCATCGAATTTGATGGAAAGGTTCCTTGCAGAGTTACGCAGAACTATTTTCAACTATTGAACACCACACCATCCGCCCCTATAAAACAAATTGTAAGAAAAGTAAAAAAGCTAAAATCACCAAATTTGGTAGGAAGGTTTCTGGTAACATTAAACATTATGCGGATTTTCAACTTTTGGATGCCATGCCCACTGCCCCACTGCTGGAATTGAAGAAAAAGTAGAAAAGTCGACATTCTGGAAGCTGTCAATAAATTTATATATATTATATAAATTTCATCTCGATCGGACAATAAATACAAAAGATATGTGTGTGATAAAAATGACAGCGGAGTCGCAGCAGAGGGCCGATGGCTTTCTCTACTTGTTAATGTTAAATTATTTATTCAACACAATCACAACAACATGTTGCATAGCATATTTTCACTGATTTGTTGATACCATTGAAAAAGTTTATATTTATTTTGTAGGTAACAGGCAGAAGGAGATTTGGTCATGTTCGTATGTATGAACACACCGATTTCAGCTATTACAAGAACTAGAGGCAAACTTTATGTGCCACGACCATAAAAAACTAATTTTTCGAATTATAGGAAAAGCAGTCGGTGTGTGCGCGTAGTGTCAATACAAGTGTGTTTGACAATATGAAAATATGCATTTCGGTGCGTTGTTGTTAATTCACCGAATAAAAGTATTTAATATTAAGAATTATTTCTTGTTTTTTCTTCCAATGAAGGACAAATGCAAATATTTTAAACAATATTTTCCACAACGCCACCAACATCGGAACTACTTTTTTATGTTTTCCCCCTTCTTTTATAAATTTAAATTTATGAGTTGGTGGCGATGTATTGTTGAAATACCAAAGTTATTAACAAACACTCATTGTACTCCACAAAATATACACTCTGACCAAGCAAAGTATATTTTGTTTATGTTTTATTACGGCTTTGAATAGTATATGGTCGTTCTAACTGAAAGCGCACACTTTGGTGTCACTTTGAAAGGCTCTTAATCATACATGTATTTCTATGCATAAATGAGGTTTTGTATGTGTGTGTAAATATAAATTTATATATTTCACCAGCTTTCGCAATAGACTATATTCACAGCCAATTATTTTTACTTTTTACATACTTCTCGCACACTGCAAAAATTGTATGTTAGAAAAAAATGTTTAAGTAAAATAACTTTTAAATATGCTTGTGCTTATATTAAATACATACATATATGTACACGTTTGTGTGTGATCAAAACTTTTATGCTACGTCAGTCAAAGTACATATGTATGTATATTGAAGAATGCTTAAAAAAATTTTTTGCTCTAACAACAAGAAACTTAAATTATTATTAATCAAATTATATTATATACATATTATTACACAATATTACTTTTAATATCTTAGGTATTGTCTGAGAAATTATTCCTTTGATCCAGTCTATAGTAAGATTATATTAGTTTAAATATATGATATATATATATATATATATATATGTAGAATATATGTTAGATAGATAACCTACATATAAATATATATATGCACATATGAATGCTATAAGCAGTATTCAGATGTATATGTGAGTATTTATAATCGCATGTGTATTTGTCACTTTTGTTACTAATATTGTCACAATTTTATCTAATGTTCTATGTAAAGAATGTATATCATTTTTATACATATATCTACATACACACATAAATACAAATTAATATATGTAGGTACGAATACGCTTCGTTTCTAAGTTTGACACTTAGATACTTAGTCTTTATATTCACATAGTTTGTAAATTATGGACATATACATAATTTCACTAGATTTTTATTTCTCACATATTTTTAGCGACATTAACAGATGTGTCATTATATAATGGATATTTCTGATTTGAACAAAAATCAAAGTACCCATTCTGATACAATATAAAAATAAGTACATATGTAAATATTTATACATACTATAGTTATCTATAAGAATACAAGTTAATATACATAGTAATGGGACAATCACTTATGCATATTCATATGTACATATGTATGTATGTATGTATTTAGCTCAGATTACTTTTGAGCCCTCTATGTTTGACCTCCAAATCAATTCCCAGGCAAATGTCATAGGTTCAGGCTGCATACAATAAATTGAAAAAATATTCAGATGATGTGTATTTACATACGTGTATCGTATGACCAATGCTAACATAATACGTATGTACATACATATGTACATTGGATTTTGTGTACATTTTGTGTGTGTACGTGTGAACAGATTGAACTAAATGTACACATCAATAAAAGTGTTATATATAGATGCATACATTCAGTATGTATATATATGTATAATATATAAACATATATATATATAATATTAGTGATTAGCTTTGGGACAAATTCTTTTGCATAAATGTACATACATACGTATGTGCATAAGAACATATGTATTTAATTCAGACCGTTTTTAATTTTCGTCAAAAGTCAAAAGTTTGAAATATGTATGTAAACATACATACATATTGTTACCTTATAATGCCTAACAAATAAAATAGGTGTGGCTTATATATGTCTGGGCTTTCAAAATCTATGGAACACTCAAAAGTTCTCTTCAGTTCTTGTACAAATATTTAGTATTCTGTATTTATGTAAAATTGTACGTGACTTGAAGAAACCATTGAGCCTTTATCGGCATTTTTTAATAAATCTCCTTGCTAGATTTAAAAAGCAATAAAAAGCTCCAAGTTTCTTATAAACCTCCGATACTAAGCCTCAGCCCAATTACTGAGATATATGTATATACATTATACAATATACATTACTATATGTCTGTCTGTATGTTTAACATAGCTTATCAATGACCAAAAGATAAGTATGATCAGTCAGCTATAAGATTTCTACCAATATTCACTTAAATATTATCTATTTATATGAAGACTGAGACAAATAAAGTAGAATAAAGTTCAAAAAAATTTTTGGTTGGCCTAAGCCCCAATACATTTTTTTGCACCTCAGTTTTTAGGGAGTATAATCCGATCGGCCCGTATTCGCTAAGAATTCATCAGTAAAGCGTCCCGTAGCTGTAATTATAAAACTAATTATAATTATCTACATATAAATATAATTATAAAACAAAATGAAACGATAATCATTAAAAGTGATCTTTTTGGGAGAAAGGGCACAATACGCAAGGTTGTATTAATTACCACTACTAAGTCGTAATAATAAGTTGTTTTACAAGTTAGCTTATGCATTAAATTTAAGTTATAATACATATAATAATAAAATAATTAATTATGAATGTATTAATACAAAGATTTAAGCTATTACAAGAGCTAGAGACACCAAACTTGATAGGAGAGTATACCAGACAAATAGGAAGTTTATTTCAAACTTTATGTGCCACGCCCACTGCCTCCGCAAATCGAAAAAGGCTTTTTGCCATTTCCATTTCCTTCTGCAATTTTTATCCATTTCCAATGATGATGGGATTGGTATAAAAATACCGTAACCTACATATATATTAATACATATATATATATATATATATATATATATATATATATATATATATATATATATTATTTTTATATACTAGTACAACCAATTATAAATTGGAGGTATTTTTATTCAATTTAATCCCTTGCAACTTATTTTACAATCGGTCTACAATTTGGTTTTTCCAAGTCAATCGGTTCAATAATGACAGGGATATTTAACATTTGCCTACCAACGTAAATATACATGCACAATATACTTATCCAGTTTCAGGTATTTAAAATTCAAATTTATAGGACATATTACTTAATTTATAAGTCTTATAAGAAAGATCTTGAAGTATATCCACTCTAACATATGTAGAAATGTTTCGGCTGATTATTGCAGTTGAAATACTTATGAAACTAATAAAAATAAAACTGATAATAAGAATTAGAAGAAAATACTGCACCCTAGATTGTGAAGTTTTCAAAGTCAAACATTCATTAAAAATGCTTTAAGATTAAATTTGCGGTGTGACCATTGTATAGACATCACTAGATCAATCGGACAATAACATCAATGCAAAAGTTATTAAACGATACGTTTTTCCTACAAAGCTTAAATCTTACATCACATATTTATTTGTTAGATTATATAGGAATTTAATACGCGAATGATTATCAATGGCCACTTACAATCTTCCATTAGTATAACCTGTGTATTTTCTATATTTGTACTAGCGACAGAGTGTGGAATTTGTGTAAACTCGTCTTCTGTAAGTGCTGTGTTCCATCTCGACCGGGCAGTTGAACGATGTGCCGAACTAACAGCCATTGTCGGTGCTGAATAGAGGCTCAAGTTTGTGGGACTAATAACACCTGACATTGTGGAAATCGTAGCCGGGTATCCCAATAGCTGCAATAAATTGTTTTGATCGATCAATATTTTAATAATACCAAACGTACAATGTTAAACGTTCATATATTTTCTAGAAAGTATCTTATTTACCATATGGTCCTTCTTCTAAGATTTATTCTTGCTAGAACTTATACTTATTTAATAAGAACGATAATAAGATATAAAACTAAACTATGTAAAACTATACTATATAAAAGACAAGACAACTACAGCCGAGTGCACTCGACAGTAAGATTTAAAAAGATTTGGCTTTTAAAAAATAATTCTTAATATTGATTACTTTTATTCGGCGAACGAACAACAACGCATCGCATATTTTCACAGTCAAATATACATGTATTAACTGACGGCACGACGACTGTGCGTGCGCAATAATAAAGTCGGTAACTCTCCACTATTCCTATAATTTGATTTACCGATTTACAAAATCGATTTTTGGGGGCGGTAGGCGTGGCATCCAAAAGTTGAAATTCCGCATTCTCCGTAATATTACCAGGCACCTTACATCCAAATTTGGTGCTTCTAGCTTTTCTAGTGCTCTTTTAAACTATAAAAATGTGTTTTTTAGAGGCGGTGGGCGTGGCATCCAAAAGTCTAAAATCCAACTTCTGCATAATGTTGCAAGACAACCCCCTACCAAATTTGGTGCGTTTATCTCTTTTCGTTATTGAATTATTTGGAAAAAATCGAAATATGCATTTATCGATTTGCGGAGGCGGTGGGCGTGGCACATTTATTGTATTGAATACACGCACACTCCCACCAAGTCTGGTGCCTCTAGCTCTTTTAATAGCTGAGATCTGTGTGTTCATACAGACGGACAGACGGACAGACAGACGGACATGACCAAATCGACTCGGCTATTGATGCTGATCAAGAATATATATACTTTGTATGGTCTGCCACGCCTCCTTCTGCCTGTTACATACATTTGCACAAAGTTAATATACCATTTTTTACCCATTTGCAATGGGTAAATGGTATAAAAATTGGTTTAATGGGGGCGGTGGGCGTGGCATCCTAATGTCAAAAATTCCATTTCTGCATAATGTTGCAGAGAACCCTCCTACTAAATTTGATGTATTTATTTCTAATTTTTATTGAACTATTTTTAATAAATCGAAAAACGCGTTTGCGTAGGCGGTGGGCGTGGCACATCAAGTTTGAAATAAACTTCTTATATGTATTGAACATGCAAACTCTCCCACCAAGTCCAGTATCTCTAGCTTTCTTAATAGCTGAGATCTGTGTGTTCATACCGACGGATATGACCAAATCGAGTCGGCTATTGCTGATCAATAACATATACATTGTATGGTTTGCCACGCTTCCTTCTGCCTGTTACATATATTTTCACAAAGTTAGCATACCATTTCTTACCAATTTTCAATGGATAAATGGTATAAAAATAAAGAAGCTAGAAGCAGCAATGTTTTGCGAAAAGTCGATTCATATAGCATCAACCAATCATATGCAACACATTTAATATTAAAAATAAAATTTTAAGGCTCAAAGTGCGAATTCACTCGACTGTAGCTTTTTATTTGTTATACTCACAGATGTAGACTGCGTGTGGAAGTGATTGAAGTATTCCCGACTGTTAGCTGAGGGGTACATTTGCGTAGCGATTCGCGTCAGAGAATTTGAAGCAATTGCTGGAATTTTAGATCGTATTGTGTCGCCTGAACTATGAGAGCTGGGGTGTGACTGAATTTGGGTATGATTTTGTGCCTGTGGCGATGTCCTGGTTACGAGTGCATCACATTCAGAACTGCGAATAGACTCCGATGCTTCCGTTGCTGAATCCGTACCAATTGGGCTGTGGGTACCCTCAATGTTTTCTACTACACAACGCGTCTCATCAATTTGGATGTCTTTTGGTGAAGTTTGGAGCATCGCCAGGTCGGCGCTGGTACGTATAATAGCAACGGGACGTGCCATCGGAGGTAACATCGGCGGCAGCATGCTGTTATGATAGGCGCTCGCAGCGGGACCCGTAGGAAGTTTCGCTCCTCGCAATTGTTGATGGATTTGATGGTAATGTGGCGAGGTGTGATGGTGGGTGTGGTTGTGCGAGGCCAACTGATGCGAATGGCTGTGTTGAAACGTCGTATTTTCCAAAGTAGCAGAGCCGACATCCTGACAAACGTACGTCACAAAATCGGCTATTTCATGTCCTTCAACTGCAAACTTATCGCCCTCCTGGTGCTGCTGCTGCTCCAAAGACTGATCTGGACTGTTATGCTGTGGATAGTATAATGCACTGATTGGGCTCGCGGAGCTGGCCAGTAGTGTTGAGCAGTTGTGGTGTAGGATTGCTTTGAAAGAAAATAATAATATTACTTTATAATGCATGATATAGTGGGCCATTCTACCTTCGGCCGAGCGAATTTGTGGCATGGCCGGCCTGCTATTCAGCGAGGTGTATCGTTGCAAGGAGAGCATAGAATCTCCGGTATCGCCATTAGTAATGTTATTTGTAGCAGCCGAGCGGAGTATTACGGAAAAGCCGGTTGAAGAGCAATTGTCGAGGCTTGTACTGGCATTGGTTGCACGAGAGGCATTTGAGGGTGACGAGCTTTGAGGGATCTTGCAAATTTCAGATGATCCGGTGATAGGAGATTGTGATAAAGGCACGCTTTTCGCAACTTGATTTTGGTCGACAAAGTCAACTAGAAGAAAATATTTTCATATATCATTCATTTTTTAATAGCGTTCATCTCTTTTGTAAGTTAAAACTATCGCAATAAATAATTCTGTTTTATATCGTTCTCAATTTCTTTCGTAATGAACCAAGTATAATTTATACGTTGAAAATGAATAAAAACAAGTAAGGAAAGCTACAGTCGAGCGCGCGCGACTGTAAGATACCATTTACCCTATTCGAAGAAATAATACAAAATAAAATAAATGGTATAAAAATAAAAAAAAAGCAATTTACATTAAGAAAAAAAAATCGCCCCGCGCCAGATTCGAACCCAAGAACTCTCACGAACTTTGTAACTTATGAGTCGGACCTCTAACCACTAGACCACACAAGTTTACGCCATGCGATCGGCAAATTAGGCTTTTATTGACGCGGGCCCTCTACTGCGTCGATTTAACGTTTTGGTTAGGAGTCGCTAGCGCCCATAACTTTGTATGGGGAATTCGAACTCCTATAACTTCTTTGTTATTAACAAATATAAATTGAAGAAAGCTACAGTCGAGTGCACTCGACAGTAAGTTATATAAATTATAATAAATTATAACTTACTGTCGAGTGCACTCGACTTTGGCTGCTAAAAATAATTCTTAATATTAATTACTTTTATTCGAATTAATAACAACGCATCGCATATTTCCGAAATTAAATACAGGGTTGCCCATATTCGACGGACCCATGCAGCATTTTCCATCGTTTTCGCCTACATTTCGACCGAAATAGCGGCTTTTTCTTCACGAATGTTGTCCTTGAGCTCTTCTAGGGTCCTTGGCTTGTTAACGTAAACCTTTGACTTCAAATATCCCCACAAGAAGAAGTCAGGCGGCGTCAAATCGGGCGAACGCGGTGGCCAGTCCAAATCACCATTTTTCGACACCATTTTCGTCCGATCGCCTTGGTCGACTTTTATTTGGCCTCTTCGGATTAGAAAGAGCCTCACCAGTCGTAAATTTTTCGTATAAACGCTTAATGGTGTTCTTAGAAGGCGCACTTTTCACATTTTTTAATTTTTTAAAAGCACGTTGAGTTTTCACAATTGACTTGTTCTGTTGAATGTAAATTTCAACTATTTCAGAGCGCTCGCGTGGCGTGTATTGTTCCATGGTAAAAATCTGCTTGGACTGACGCTTCAAACACGGTATGTCATTAAGCGATCTGGCATCTCTGTCAAAAGTTATGGCGTCGTCAGATGGGTCCGTCGAATATGGACAACCCTGTACACATGCATTGACGCTAATGGCACATGCCGACTGCACGCCGATTGTGCGTGCGCAGTCGGCGCAAGCATTGAAGCCGAGCCTCTGCTCCGTCTCTGCTGCTGTATGCAAAACTTCTCGCGCCTAGGAACAGACCATGTGCTTCAGTGGTTTGTTGTGAGAGTTGTCAGCTCTATAACTAAATGTCCCAGGTTCGAATCCCAGTGCAGTCTTCTTTTTTTTGTATTGCTTAGAAAAAGTTTTTGGTTTTTCTTATTTTTTTTGCATAATATATTTTTCATATAGCGCAAAATTATTAAAAAAAAAAAAAAAATTGCCCAGCGCAGGATTCGAACCCGCGACCTCACGATTCAGAAACTTGCGAGCCAACCATCAAGACCACACACAGTTACGCAGTGCGATCGGCAAAAAAAAAAAAAAAAAATTGCCCGTTGCTGGATTCGAATCCGCGACCACACGCACCAGAATCTTGCATGCAACCATCTAGACCACACACAGTTACGCGGAGCGATCGGCAAATGAGACTCTTATTGATGCGGGCCTTCTGCTGCGTCAGTTCAACATTTTAGTTGGAATTCTAAGCGCCCACAATTTTATATGGGAGATTCAAATTCCTATAACTTCTTTGTTTATTGTCCGATCGGATTGAAATTTATAGGGTAGATCTGTACTATGGTAAGCTACAAGAGTGTTAAAGAAATGTTTTGTTATTTCCCTACTTTTCTTAAAATGCAATAGTTTGGGGGCTGTGGGCGTGGAATCCAAAAGTTGAAAATCAAACATTCTCCGTAATGTTACCAGGCACCTTACTTTCAAATTTGGCGCTTCTAGCTTTTCTAGTTTTCTTTTAAACTATAAAAATGTGTTTTTTAGAGGCGGTGGGCGTGGCATCCAAAATTCTAAAATCCAACTTCTGCATAATGTTGCAAGACACCCTCCTACCAAATTTGGTGCGTTTATCTCTTTTCGTTATTGAATTATTTGGAAAAAATCGAAATACGCATTTATCGATTTGCGGAGGCGGTGGGCGTGGCACATCAAGTTTGAAATAAACTTCTTGTGTGTATTGAATACACGCACACTCCCACCAAGTCTGGTGCCTCTAGCTCTTTTAATAGCTGAGATCTGTGTGTTCATACAGACGGACAGACAGACGGACATGACCAAATCGACTCGGCTATTGATGCTGATCAAGAATATATATACTTTGTATGGTCTGCCACGCCTCCTTCTGCCTGTTACATACATTTGCAAAAAGTTAATATACCATTTTTTAACCATTTTCAATGGGTAAATGGTATAAAAATGTAAATTGTGCTAATGTACGTATGTAAAAGGAAGAATAAGGCTTGGCAGACTATATAAATTACACATATTCTTGATCATGTCCGTCTCTCTATCTATCTATGTAAAGATAGAGAATTCAGCTATTGTCAAAGCTAGAAAAACATAATCTCACAGGAACTTTTTCGAATGTATCTGTATTTTTATACCATTTACCCATTGAAAATGGGTAAAAAATAGTATATTAACTTTGTGCAAATGTATGTAACAGGCAGAAGGAGGCGTGGCAGACCATACAAAGTATATACATATATTCTTGATCAGCATCAATAGCCGAGTCGATTTGGTCATGTCCGTCTGTCTGTCCGTCTGTCCGTCTGTATGAACACAGGGTAGGTAAGGGGTTGTCTTGCAACATTATGCAAAAGTTGGATTTTAGACTTTTGGATGCCACGCCCACCGCCTCTAAAAAACACATTTTTATAGTTTAAAAGAACACTAGAAAAGCTAGAAGCACCAAATTTGGAAGTAAGGTGCCTGGTAACATTACGGAGAATGCGGAATTTCAACTTTTGGATACCACGCCTACCGCCCCCAAAAATCGATTTTGTAAATCGGTTAATCAAATTATAGGAAAAGTAGAAAAGTTTCCGAAATTTTTTTTAGGTTTTATTGTAGATAATAATAATATTGACCAACCCTATAAATTTAAATCCGATCGGACAATAAACACAGAAGTTATAGGCACGAGAAGTTTCGCTCACAGCAGTAGAGGCCCGACGCCGACTGCGCACGCCGACTGCGCACGCACAGTCGTCGTGTAGTCAGTGTGCAGTCGGCATGTGCCATTAGCGTCAATGCATGTGAATTTGTCCTCGAAAATATGCGATGCGTTGTTATTCGCCGAATAAAAGTAATTAATATTAAGAATTAGTTTTTAACAGCGAAAGGTAAATGGTATCTTACTGTCGAGTGCACTCGACTGTAGCTTTCTTCCCTTGTTCTATATGGTATATCTATCTATATTTTCGATTTTCATATATTTGTAGCATGCACGATGGTAAGCTACTATTGCCAAATTCTATAACTTCAATGTTTATTTTGCAATCGAATTACAATTTTTTTCTCGTGTTTTCTTGAAATTTTTAATAATCAACTATAACCAAACGTTGAAAATCTGAAGACTGCGGAACCATCTTAACAAGTTGGTGCTTCTAGCTTTTATGTTGTGTTATTTAGAATAAACCGAAACCACATTTTTTTCATTTTCAGGGGTGGTAGAGGTGGTCAATTTCTCAACATTTAAAATTAAGTAATCGGTATAGTAGATTGAACTATATGCTTCAAGTTGTGGGGAGAAACGAAGTTTAACAAAAATACCGTATTCGGAGGGTGTATTATTCAAAGCGCTTTAACTCTTATAATATTTTATTGAAAAATTCTTTCGCATGTATTTTCTCCACATATGTAACTTTAATTTTTCTTTTGAAAAATGTAAAATTGATAGAAAAAATTTAAAGAATGTAAGGACATTCTAAAACTCACTGTTGTAACTGCTTGGGAGCGGATGGGCTACAATGGCACCGGGTTGATCCTGCACCTGGGACTGTTCCTGGTTCTGCATCTGTGTAACAGGAATTGGTGAATCTGGTGACGGTTGATATGTGTGAAACTCATAGGTAGCCGACGAATTCTCGCGCTTGATAATGTTGCCATGCAGGTTGTTGTTTCCAACCTCATCCAAGATTGAATCTAAATGCAAATGGGAACACATTGCTGAGAATGCTGCTGTATTCACGTTCATTATTGTTAACACCTTTGGAGAGAGTCCAGAGCTCTTGGGATGAGAAAACACCAGTAGCTAGGATAATATCATTGCAGACAACCCCATTATAAGGGTTGTGATGAATTCCTTTGGTTTCAGGATCGGCACATTGCAAACTATCATCCTTTCTGGATCCCGGCAGATTATGACTAAATATGGCGACATGAGGAGCTCGAGCGCTGATCAAGGAGATCGCATTATGTGTATTAATAAAGTTGGCCAAATATAAATCCAGTTCTCGTACAGAGACGTTGATGTGATATGGATTTACACAAAGGCCAGGATGCAAGCATTCCGGATTCTTTTCCAACCGCTCACCATCTGTACTCTCCAAAGGTATGGCTTTAAAAAGTATAACCATTACGAGATCCAGCCGCCAAACCTTATCAGCTTGTCTCAAGCAGTCAATGCGTCGCATTTTACCTTTTTGATCGGGGTTAGAAAGTACGCAAACAGATTTTCTTTTACCAATTATCGATTGTACGAAATCTTCGCGACTCTCCTGCGTAATATCTTTTCGCAATTTTCCCAAAAGACGTGAAGCCCATTTCTGCTTAACTTCAGTCTTTTCATTCTGCAAGAAAAGAAGAAATGTATGTATAGTATGTAAGAAAGGATGTAGAATGACGCGAATGATGCAAACCATTTGGTAAATCGCAGCACTAAATATTTATACTGATTGAATTTGCAATAGGCAAGTGTATCAATGATAGAGCTGCAGGCGTCCATTAAATACATTTTTACAAGTACGTAGGGTAAAAATCGCTCGATGGGTTCTTTATGATATATCTGACCGATTTGGCACGACCGGCTTATTTACAGCGCGTAAAATAAGGAAGAATAGTATACAATAGCTCAAATAAGATACTTGTTTGCGTTGCAACAAACGAAAAAACAGACGGACATGGCGTCATCGACTCGTTTGTTGCATTCGACTTTAATGCTCTTGTTTGTTGTTGTTTGAAAATATATAAACAAATACATACACAAATATTTACCTTACCTGAAGCTCATCTTTGCAATGCCTTTCTTCCTCCAATGACATTCGCTTCTCGTGCTTCTTGTAATATTTGCGCTTGGCGGCTTGCAGGTTGAACCAAGAGTACGAAAACGATTTGACATACGGTAATAAAGCTTCAATGAAGGGGTGGAATTCATCCTAAGTTAGGTAGAAATAAACTCATATCAATTAATCGTATTACCATTTTGAAAAATAAATTTGAGCATTCAAAAGCTTAAATATTATTTGTTTTGTAAATGGAAAAAAGAAAGGAGCAGTATCATATACCAACAAACATGTAGCATCATTCAATCAGAAATATGCAGACTGTGCAACGAAAAACAAATATATATATTTATGTTTTCGAATATCATTAATGGACCAGTTTTTGGGTACCACAGCTACCGATTTTAAGCTGGAATATTTACCTAGGTTCAATAAATGCCTGAATGCACAGATCATAGTTATTACAAGAGCTAGAGATAGCAAATTTGACATAAATATTCCTGTATAGATAATGTAAGACTTTCGACTTTATTAACAAACAAAGTATAACACATAAATATCGTTTGGCAGATAAATAGCTACAATTATTGTTGACATTCGCTTTGCAGCTCGATCGGACAATAAACACAGAAGTTATAGATGGGGGAAAATTATATATAATATGCAGTAGAGTGTAGACTTCAATGTTTGCGTCTGACTGCAGGCTTATTTTTTCCAATTTTAGAACGAAGCCCTAATAAATACAAATAAGAGTTCATCTATACATTACATTTTGATCGAGCAAAAAACAAAAATGTTACAAAAACTTTATTTTTGTTCCTAATAGTTTTGCATATATCTGAGTAAAAGGAAAACCTGTGATATAAATTTGATGTCAATTCAAAATAGATATTTATATTTCCCAAAATACTCTGTCTGTCGATTTTACTGTCGGTTCCAATTGTGAGTTGCACATTAACTATTAACATACATATACAACAGTAAATGGTACTTCCTTTTTGCCCTTCAGTTGCACAGACATTTTGACGACTCTTATTAGATGAACAATTTAGTAGTTTTATCAAGGGGAAGTGCTCTTGAAATATATTATTTTTATAAAATAATCCATAAACACTATTTCTTATACACATATACACACATAATCCTTATATAATAAACATTCTTGTACATTACATTTAACAAATAGGAATAAATGACGAAAACACACAAATACCATATATACGAACAGATACCTTACAGATACATATAATGATACAGGTACAGATACAGATATAGATACAAATACAGATAAAGACATTGTTACAGTTTAATTTCATTGGCATCAACATAATGATAAACAAAGATTTTGATTGCAAAATGCAAATATGATAGGATATGTTAATTACATTGCGTTATTATTTTCCAAATTATCCAGAAGGAATTTTAAAATACCTAACAATAGAATTTATTATCTTCAATTAGTTTTAGAAAGTTGTTTCCAATTTAAAGCCATCAGCATAAACCAGAAGTAAAATTAAATATTTCTACTTCTGCTCACCTGGCCAGTCGACGATGTTTGTAAATAGGAAGATACGTCTGTCTCGATCATACAGCTTCTCAGTGTATCTGGTATAAACATACCTTGAGTTGAGTTGAGTTAACCATATAGTCCAATAGCTTCTAGATGTAACTTGCTGTTGTGCAAAATTCGAATTAAAAAGACCCTTGGTAATTTTGAATTGGGTATAACTTTACCAGAACGCTTTACAATTTCATTTACATTTTAGACGATTCGCTTGAAAAAATATTAAAAGAAAGTATGAATAAATGTTTGCAGTATAATTTAAAATCGAAGAAATTAATAAACATATAAACAATATATTTATTATATATATATATGTATATAAGCATATATATATATATATATATATATATATATATATATATATATATATATATATATAGATGATATATAGATGATATATATTTATATATATATATGCATGTATGTATACATTTTATTTATTTTTTTATTTACCATTCGTGTAAGTATTACACAATTATTTCACAATATTATCTTAACAGATAATTTGATGTTTTTGAAAAAAGGTAGATGAGCAAGTATACTACCATGTGCATAATTTGTGATTACATGCTGTTGTGAGGAGTATGTCGAAAACATATGTATATGCGTGTGTATTTATACATACATTATTTCGAATAAGTAGATGGCAATGTCAGTGCGCTGTGCAAAACGAATACCTTTCAACTAAATTTAAACTGGCATTTCCAGCGGGGATTATTTTTACAAATTTGATTATTGACTCTCTCTCTCTCTCTCTCTGCTCTCTTAGTGGCCTATTTGCGTCTCTTCAATAGAAGAGGCAGTGGAATCCCTTACTTTACCACAACTGACTTCGTGTTCTTCTTGAGAAAGAAAATATATTCGAACTAAAAATAGAAAAGAACCTGGTCGAACTTTCCGTCCTCTGTTATGTAAGCATGCGCACAGCCTAGAATTCATAATGCGCATGTCGTCAAGAAGTCCCAAAAAGAGAATGCAGCAGTGAGCACCCTAGACAACCGCTCTTTCAGACTCTTTTGGTCAACTTTTTCTCTTTCTACACAATAAATATTTTATTGCTGTAAAGTTAAGTAAAATTGTCAAAACTTATTATAGCATAAGGACAAAACTATCTAAGTATGAAGAACTAGAAGAGAGAGAGAGAGAGAGAGACCTACAGTCGAGTGCAGTCGACAGTAATATACCATTTATATTTGTTTGTTAAAAAGTATTTCTTAATTTTAGGTACTTTTCTTGGGGGCTCCCCCAATGCATGGTATATTTTCACAGGCAAATACACATGTACAATATTTACCTACACGTACACAGCGTCTGCATACTGACTGTGCGTGCGCAGACGGCGCAGTCTGCTGTGTCTCTGCTGCTATTTCTGTACGAAACTTATCGTGCCAATATCTTCTCATTCATTGTCCAATCGGGTTTGTAGGGTAAACCAATATTATTGACAGAATTAATGTAAAAAAAGGTTTGAAACTTTTCTAATTTTCCTATAATTCGATTTTTCGATTGGCATCGGGAAGTTGAAAACTAGCATTCTGCGTACCTTCTTCCCAAATTTGATGATAGCTTTTCTACTTTTCTTATGATTTGAACATTTGAAATGAAATTTGAACATGATGCAGAAATCGTTATATCACTAGCTGTTGCATTTTGAGTTAATTTTATTGGTAATTTCAATGAAAAATGTATTTCTTGTTCGTTCGTGCCCTCTATATGATATCGTAGTATGATTTCCATATTATGCTTATGCTTATGCTTCAACTGAGAAACGATTTATTAAAAAAAACAACAATTATCTTTCATTTTAGTTTTTTTCGTAATCTTGCGAATTATAAAAGATGTTATATCTATATACACTTATTCTATTATCTTGGGTATCATTTTAGTTACTTTCCTGTTCATATTTGTCAAGCGTTCCATGGAAGTTGGCATGCGCACCGAATCATACAATAATCGAGCTTTTAGGTGACTATTGCTTATATAGAGATACATTTCGAAATAAATATCAAACAGTGTGGTGTCATTTTTCAATGAAAACTGAAAAATTTTGTTAGTGTATTAAATGAATATAAATTATTAAATAAGTTTTTCTGTGCATTATATCAGAATTTATGAACATGGCATTGCGTTCTGCTCTGTTGGAGTGTATCACCATGTTTCCTTCCAGCTGGCTCTCATATTCTCATTTTCATTATATTTGTCCTACTCTAGAGACAGTACTGTGACTGTAAATTATCATCCCCTGCTTAGTCATTTACTTATACATACACTAGCTCCAACAATAGAGTGTTTTATAAAAAAATTTGCTAAACTGAAAACACAAATAAAAATAAATAAATACATTTTCAAATAAACATCACTTCATACATGTGCCTCAAAGGAGTTAAAGAAAGAAATGATTTCCTTAGTTTGAACGATAAGAGTTTGTGTTTATAATGGAGGAGTTCGAAAAATCGCTATTCACAAACATTTTGTTAATGTGAATCATTTCAGTGTTTACTTATGCGTTACATAAGCCCTACATATAATCCCAACGTTGGACAATTTTTATGGTAATTTGAGAGGATAAAATGCAGCATATGTAATAATAAGACAATAAGTATGTAATCTAGTGAGTCAGACTATGTAAAAGCATATCTGACCACCATATCTTATCAAATAATCTGATAAAACTTCATTATATAAAATGTAATCCAAATTACATTTACGAGATTTTATATAATATTTACCTTAATGTTGAAATATAAAATTTTCTATATAATATATATATATCTATATATATATCTATAACAAGTAAATAATTACAGTGCACTCGACAGTAAAATGTCTTTTACTCACTTTGGCCATTAAAAATTATATCCTAATTTCAAACACTTGCATTCTTTGTCAAAACATAAAGTTAATCGCACCGACATATATTGTAGTTATATGCGCATTCCGATCTCAAGCGACCCAAGTTAATATACCATTTTTACCCATTTTCAATGGGTAAATGGTAAAAAAATAATGAATTCAATATGTTGTCATATGAACTTAAGAAAATATAAGCTAAAGTTGTTTTCATGTGATGGCATAAGTATTTTGACAAGTACCTTTAAAATGAATAATACGAAAACTAAAGGAAGTAAAAAAATTTACTAAAATATATAATTTCCTTTGGTTTCAATAACTTTTTGCAGGCGTCACTGCACTGAATATATAAAGTTTTGGATGATCTCTGGAGACATCTCTTCCCCAAGGGAAGGGACCTCAGGAATTGTCTTCTTTCGGTTTTGTTCAAAGAAACTGTTCTCTTGCGTTGTAAAAGAGACCAGACGTTCTCAATAATGTTTAAGCCAGAACTTTGGCCAGTTCAAGACAGTAACGCCCGCATCCGTAATCATCCGGGATTTGTGGCAGGAGGCATTATCTTGCTGCCGAATAAATGACTCACCAATGAGCATATCACCGGAATGAAAGGCATTATCGTTTAGGACCAAATATTGCCCTTGATTCATTCAGCCGGCTATATGAACTAAGCCACCCAGCCTATTGTATGCAACGCATCCCCACAGCGTGACAGACGCTCCTCTATTGCTCACTTTTTGCAAACGGGCAGCCTTTTCTGTCCTTGTACCATTAGGAATCTTACAAAAAAATTAATTTTTGATGAATTATACTAAAAGGAGCATTAATTTGTCCATTTGAGTGCTTTCCCAGACCTCCTTTGGCTTCCTTTGCAAAAGACAATCTTTTAAGCTTGTTTGCTCTTCTCAAAAACGGTACGTCCTTGGTTTTAAAAGTCTTAAAATCTCATTCTTTTAATCGTCGACGGACTGTGCACTCACCAATAGGGGTATAAGCTGTCAAATTAAATTGATCTGGTGCAGATTGGGGTTTCAGAAGAACATTTTTTTTTAATTCCCGTATAAGGACTCGGTCTTCACTAAGCTCTGTTTTGCGCGTAGCCCCTAATCTTCTTAAATTACGATAGTCATTATGGTTTTTAAAATTTTTAATTTGGTAGTACACAGTTTGACGCGACACTGAAACTCATTGGCAATGGTTTGACTGGTATCCCAGCGTTAAACTTTGCTACCATTGAAGATCGGGTAACTAAACTTAGCTCAGCCGTTTTATCCATGTTACTTAATAATTTTTTATAACTTTGTATTTTAATAATAACATTTAATATTGGTCAAAGTTGATCGAAGAAGTTATTTGATTCTCGTGGCTTAAAAGTGTGAAAATATTTTCAATAAGCTGCTGTCAAAATACTTCTGCCTCACAAAAAACCGATGTATGCATGCATTTCTATCAGCAGAAAGAAAAGGCAAAAGGTGAGCGAAATAAAATTTGGCATGCCCTTAGCTAAACGTAGATTCTTTGTTTTGCGCCTCATTTTCGCACCATTATTTGCTGATTTTAAGCAGAGCAACGTTAAAAAGTCAAAGCAAGGTTTCGTCAAAATAATTATGCCGACTAGTGTAGGCACGATAAGTTTCTCTTACAGCGGCAGAGGCCCGACGCCGACTACGCACGCACAGTCGTCGAAGATGCGATGCATTGTTATTAGATCGCCGAATAAAAGTAATTAATATTAAGAATTATTTTTTGACAGCCAATGGTATCTTACTGTCGAGTGCACACGACTGTAACTTTCTTCACTTGTTTTTTTATTTGAATATAACCTTTTTTTTATTTCATTAGAATAAGGAGTGAAACACCTTACAGTATCTTACAGTCGCGCGCACTTGACTGTAGCTTAAAAGTAAAGGTGATAAGTATTTTTCGTATACTGAAGAGTACTGAGGTACAGATATTCCGAAAGAATGTACCAAAATAACAAAACAAAAAAAAACCAAATTTTACAGGTGACTTAAATTTTTGAACGCACATCGTATATCGTCTATCTGTACAAGCACTTTACCCTAGATACCCAATTTATCATGATGATGCCTATGATAATACGCATATTGAATTTATTTCAAATTTGGAATGCCACGCCTACCACCCCCGAAAATGGGAAGAGGTATTTTCCGATTTAAAATTGGAACTAGTCTTACTGATCATAATATCGTTTTAAAATAGTCAGTTGCACCAAAATTGGTAAGAAGATTCCTAGTAGCCAGAGCTTGCAAAAGACTCTCAACCGTTTTTCTTCTTGCTCTCTCTTTGCGAGGCAAACCGTTGCAGTTCCCACTGTCAGTCTCTCTCACGGAGCAACAGACTCTTGCTGTCTTCACTCTGAGTAAAGAGCCAGGACAGAACGGTTTTTGCAGACAACGCGAAACGGTCAACCTTTTTTTGCAAGCTCTGCTAGTAGCATAAAGCAGAAAGTTGATTTTACAATTTTGGTTGCTATACCTGCCGAGCAAATTAATTCTTTTTTTTATATTATTCTAGATAACAAGTATATCATATATATAATAAAAAAAGAAAAAAAAGAAATTACAGCCCAATATACAACAAAGAAGTTATGAAAAATAAAAATTGTAGATACGCGCAATGACGATGCATATGTTCGAGCGATACAGCAATAGTGCACACTGTAAATGATTCTTTAAACAGCGTTATTTAGTATTTAGGATTAATAATACGTAGTTTTCTGAATTGGGTAAATGGTATCGTGTCGTGTGCGTTTGAAAGTCACATTCTTTACTCATTTGTATTTATATATCAATAACAATAACATAATATAAAAAATACATTTACATATGCATATATCTTTTCTTAAATATATGCATATGTATGTTTAATAACTGATAATATTATATGTATATTCATCTGTTTGCAGCTATGGCTAGTCTAATACTAATAGCATGCTTGGCTATATTAGGTCTAATAATTGTGATCGCTCTGTTCTTAGCTGGAGGATATCTTTGGTGGAGGCATAAAAGGTCACAATTACAGTTTATAGAACCGAATGAAGACGAAGAATCCAGCAGTTATAGCCTAAGGTAAAGCTTTAATCTTATGCATAGCTATAAACAAATTTATATGTTATGAACAATGTTATGAATAAGCCAACTAATACTATATATTAACTAGATTTTTTTTTCCAAAAATGGTATATTCACTTTGTGATATTGTATGTAACAGGTGGAATGATACGTGGCATTAATAGCCGAGTCGATTTGGTCATGTCCATCTGACTGTATGAACACACAGATTTCAGCATATTACAAAAGCTAGACACTCCAAACTTGGTAGGAAAGTTCGTGTTTACCATACATATATTGCAAATATTGTAACTCAATTATAATAAGAGCTAAAAGCATCAAAAAAGCATAGGAAACCTTTTCCAACGTTACTCAAAATAAGGATTGTCAACTTTTGAATGCAACGTCCACTGCCGCTACCCATAGGTGCAGAAGTTTTGCATATAAAAAAGCAGCAGAAGCGGTGGGTGTGGCATCCCAAAGTTAAGAAGTTGTCAATCAAAAAAGGTAGAAGCATCGAATTTGGAAGAAATGTATATAATAATGCATCATTACACAAATTTCAGAATTTTAACTTTTGGATAGAACGCCCACCGCACCCATAAATTGAATCATAAGACATTTTTTCGAATTATAGAAAATAGAAAAAAATAAAGTTACAATACTCTTCGACATTCTCATAGCTGCCAAAAATATTTGCCCACCCTATAAATTTCAATCCGATCGAACAATAAAAACAGAAGTTATACCATAGACGCGTGAAGTTTCCCATACAAATAACAGCAGAGCAGCAGCAGAGGGCGCACAGTCAGTGCGCAGTGCGTGCGTTAACTGTGAAAACATGCGATGCTTTATTGTTAGCTCGCTGAATAAAAGTATTCAATATTAAGTATAATTTTTTAACAGTTAAATGTAAATGGTATCTTACTGTCGAGTTCACTCGACTGTAGCTTTTCTACTTGTTGTCAATTGCTATTGTTTTGCATTTTTATCATTTGTTGCTTATTCCAAACTTATGAATTCCACTTGTACTATAATTTCAGAGCAACGCAGGATATTGTGGACTCCGGAAATCCTCCAAGTAAGCCGCAAATCCCAGTTTCACAGACAATTACAACACCACTGCAAAATAATATTAACCGTAAACTGAATGGCTTTTTGAATTTGCGAGCTCCTTTAATTGGGTGAGTACTCGAAGAAACAACAATTTTTAAATAATTTTAAATATTGTTATACATATTTAAATAATTGTAATTATTGTTATACATATTTATTACTTACTAAGGGGCACATCAACGTCGATACCTGCAAAGACGACCAATATTACAGGAGAAACTACCTCCAAGGAGTTACCGGTAGGCAAACATATTGTCTGCTGACACATAAAAAACAAGAAAGCTATAGTTGAGAGCACTCAGCTTACCTTTGACCGTTCAAAAATAAATCTTAATATTCAGAGTCAAACACACATGTGCTGACGCTACACGCACGCGTTGACTGCACACTGACTGTGCAATCAGCGCAAGCAATGACGCCGGCCCTCTGCTGCGTTTTTGATGTTATTTGTATGGGAAATTTCTTGCGCCGATAACTTCTGTGTTGATTGTTTGATTGGATTGGATTGGATTAGGTAGGCCAATATATATTTGGCAGCTACGAGAATGTCAAAAAAATATTGTAACTTTTATATCTTTCTTATAATTCGAAAAAATCATTTAGAATTCGATTTATGGGGTGGTGGGCGTGATATCCAAAAGCTAAAATCCCTTAATCTGCGTAATTATTAAAGGGGCTTTCCTACCAAATTTGATGCGTTTAGCTCTTATGGTAATTTAGTTATTTGCAATAAATCGAAAAACGACTTTTTCGATTTCCGGAGGCGACGAGGGTGGAACAAAAAGTTTTAAATAAACTTCTTACCTGTATTGAATACACAAACTTTCCAACCAAACTTGGTGTCTCTTTATACCATTTACCCATTGAAAATGGGTAAAAAATGGTATATTAACTTTGTGAAAATGTATGTGACAGGCAGAAGGCGGCGTGGCAGACCATACAAAGTATATATATTCTTGATCAGCATCAATAGCCGAGTCGATTTGGTCATGTCCGTCTGTCTGTCCGTCTGTCCGTCTGTATGAACGCACAGATCTCAGCTATTAAAAGAGCTAGAGGTACCAGACTTGGTGGGAGTGTGCGTGTATTGAATACGCAGATCGAGTTTATTTCAAACTTGATGTGCCACGCCCACCGCCTCCGTAAATCAATAAATGCGTTTTTCGATTTTTTGCAAATAATTCAATAACGAAAAGAGATAAACGCACCAAATTTGGTAGGAGGGTGTCTTGCAACATTATGCAGAAGTTAGATTTTAAACTTTTGGATGCCACGCCCACCGCCTCTATAAAACACATTTTTATAGTTTAAAAGAACACTAGAAAAGCTAGAAGCACCAAATTTGGTAGTAAGGTGCCCGGTAACATTACGCAGAATGTGGATTTTCAAATTTTGGATGCCACGCCCACCGCCCCCATAAATCGTTTTAATTGAATAATAAGAAAAGTAGAGAAATAAGAAAACATTTTTTTTTAATTCTCGTAGGTGGCCATAGTACTGATCTACCCTATAAATTACAACCCGATCGGACCACAAACAAAGAAGTTATAGGAGTTAGAATCTCCCATATAAAGTTATGGGAGCTTAGAATTCCCAACTCACACGTTGAACCGACGCAGCAGAGGGCCGGCATCAACAAAAGTCTCATTTTCCGACCGCACTGCAAAGCTGTGTGTGGTCTGATGGTTGGCTCGCAAGTTTCAGATTCTGGGGTCCCGGGTTCAAATCCCGCGCGGGGCGGACAATTTTTTTTTTATACCATTTACCCATTGAAAATGGGTAAAAAATGGTATATTAACTTTGTGAAAATGTATGTAACAGGCAGAAGGAGGCGTGGCAGACCATACAAAGTATGTATATTCTTGATCAGCATCAATAGCCGAGTCGATTTGGTCATGTCCGTCTGTCCGGCTGTCCGTCTGTCCGTCTGTATGAACACACAGATCTCAGCTATTAAAAGAGCTAGAGGCACCAGACTTGGTGGGAGTGTGCGTGTATTCAATACACACAAGAAGTTTATTTCAAACTTGATGTGCCACGCCCACCGCCTCCGCAAATCGATAAATGCGTATTTCGATTTTTTCCAAATAATTCAATAACGAAAAGAGATAAACGCACCAAATTTGGTAGGGGGTTGTCTTGCAACATTATGCAGAAGTTGGATTTTAGACTTTTGGATGCCACGCCCACCGCCTCTAAAAAACACATTTTTATAGTTTAAAAGAACACTAGAAAAGCTAGAAGCACCAAATTTGGAAGTAAAGTGCCTGGTAACATTAAGGAGATTGCGGAATTTCAACTTTTGGATGCCACGCCTACCGTCCCCAAAAATCGATTTTGTAAATCGGTAAATCAAATTATAGGAAAAGTAGAAAAGTTTCAGATTTTTAGGTATTATTGTAGATAATAAAATTATTGACCAACCCTATAAATTTAAATCCGATCGGACAATAAACACAGAAGTTATAGGCACGAGAAGTTTCGCTCACAGCAGTAGAGGCCCGACGCCGACGCCTACTGCGCACGCCGACTGCGCACGCTCAGTCGTAGTGTAGTCAGTGTGCAGTCGGCATGTGCCATTAGCGTCAATGCATGTAAATTTGTCCTCGAAAATATGCAATGCGTTGTTATTCGCCAAATAAAAATAATTAATATTAAGAATTACTTTTAAACAGCGAAAGGTAAATGGTATCTTACTGTCGAGTGCACTCGACTGTAGCTTTCTTCACTTGTTTTTTTAATTACTTTTTCACTTTACTGAAAATTATAGTACGATATTTTTAATCAAATTGAAGAATATGGATGATTGAAAAAAATAAGAAAGACCAATTGTTTTTAGCATTTTCAAAAAAAAACAAGTAAGGAAAGCTACAGTCGAGCGCGCGCGACTGTAAGATACCATTTACCCTATTCGAAGAAATAATACAAAATAAAATAAATGGTATAAAAATAAAAAAAAAAGCAATTTACATTAAGAAAAAAAAATTGCCCCGCGCCAGATTCGAACACCCAAGAACTCTCACGAACTTTGTAACTTACGAGTCGGACCTCTAACCACTAGACCACACAAGTTTACGCCATGCGATCGGCAAATTAGGCTTTTATTGACGCGGGCCCTCTACTGCGTCGATTTAACGTTTTGGTTAGGAATCGCTAGCGCCCATAACTTTGTATGGGGAATTCGAACTCCTATAACTTCTTTGTTATTAAAAAAAAAATTGAAGAAAGCTACAGTCGAGTGCACTCGACAGTAAGTTATAATTTACCTTTGGCTGCTAAAAATAATTCTTAATATTAATTACTTTTATTCGAAATAATAACAACGCATCGCATATTTCCGAAATTAAATACACATGCATTGACGCTAATGGCACATGCCGACTGCACGCCGATTGTGCGTGCGCAGTCGGCGCAAGCATTGAAGCCGAGCCTCTGCTCCGTCTCTGCTGCTGTATGCAAAACTTCTCGCGCCAAGGAACAGACCATGTGCTTCAGTGGTTTGTTGTGAGAGTTGTCAGCTCTATAACTAAATGTCCCCGGTTCGAATCCCAGCGCAGTCTTCTTTTTTTTGTATTGCTTAGAAAAAGTTTTTGTTTTTATTTTTTTTTTTTCATAATATACTTTTCATATAGCGCAAAATTATTAAAAAAAAAAAAAATTGCCCAGCGCAGGATTCGAACCCGCGACCTCACGCATCAGAAACTTGCGAGCCAACCATCAAGACCACACACAGTTACGCAGTGCGATCGGCAAAAAAAAAAAAAATTGCCCGTTGCTGGATTCGAACCCGCGACCACACGCACCAGAATCTTGCATGCAACCATCTAGACCACACACCGGCAAATGAGACCGCGATCGGCAAATGAGACTTTTATTGATGCCGGCCTTCTGCTGCGTCAGTTCAACATTCTAGTTGGAATTCTAAGCGCCCACAACTTTATATGGGAGATTCAAATTCCTATAACTTCTTTGTTTATTGTCCGATCGGATTGAAATTTATAGGGTAGATCTGTACTATGGTAAGCTACAAGAGTGTTAAAGAAATGTTTTGTTATTTCCCTACTTTTCTTAAAATGCAATAGTTTGGGGGCTGTGGGCGTGGAATCCAAAAGTTGAAAATCAAACATTCTCCGTAATGTTACCAGGCACCTTACTTTCAAATTTGGCGCTTCTAGCTTTTCTAGTTTTCTTTTAAACTATAAAAATGTGTTTTTTAGAGGCGGTGGGCGTGGCATCCAAAATTCTAAAATCCAACTTCTGCATAATGTTGCAAGACACCCTCCTACCAAATTTGGTGCGTTTATCTCTTTTCGTTATTGAATTATTTGGAAAAAATCGAAATACGCATTTATCGATTTGCGGAGGCGGTGGGCGTGGCACATCAAGTTTGAAATAAACTTCTTGTGTGTATTGAATACACGCACACTCCCACCAAGTCTGGTGCCTCTAGCTCTTTTAATAGCTGAGATCTGTGTGTTCATACAGACGGACAGACGGACAGACAGACGGACATGACCAAATCGACTCGGCTATTGATGCTGATCAAGAATATATATACTTTGTATGGTCTGCCACGCCTCCTTCTGCCTGTTACATACATTTGCACAAAGTTAATATACCATTTTTTACCCATTTTCAATGGGTAAATGGTATAAAAACCTGCACTGACTGGGATTCGAACCTGGGACCCAATGTGTGAGATGCGCAGTCAGCGTGCAGTCGGCATGTGCCATTAGCGTCAATGCATGTGTATTTGACTTCGAAAATATGCGATGCGTTTTTATTAGTTCGCCGAATAAAAGTAATTAATATAAAGATTTTTTTTTAACAGCCGAAGGTAAATGGTATCTTACAGTCGAGTGCCCTCGACTGTAGCTTTCTTCACTTATTTGTTTTTGAATAGCTGAATTCTGTGTGTTCATACAAATCGACTTGTCTATTGATGCTGATCAAGAGTATATATATTTTGTATAGTCTGTCACGCCTTCTTCTGCCTGCTACAAATATTTTCACAAAGTTTATATATCAATTTTCACCTATTTACAATGGGTTAATGGTACAATAAAAAGATTCTGTGCAATTGGGTCTCGTCGACCTATTTTTGTGGTAACATAGTCGCTTAAATATATATTTTTTACTAGTATATCATTGTTTTTAGCAAGTGAAAACAGATTTCTTTAGACTGATTCTTAAAGAGTTGAGAGTAGTTGTGCAGTGAGAAGTAACCGTGCAAAAAATTAATTATTAAAAATTGCTGTATGAAAAACTTCTCGCGCTTATAACTTCTGTGTTTATTGTCCGATCGGATAAAGATCGGATATAGAATAGGTCGATATTATTAGCAGCTAAATAATATCTTAAACAATTTTTTACTTTTCCCATAATTGCACTTTTCGTTTTAAAAAATTGATTTCTGGAGGCGGTGGGCGTGGCATACATAAATTGAAAATTCACATTCTGTGTAATGCTACCAGGTACTACCTTTTTAAATTCATAATGCTTCAAGAAAACCGCCTACCAAGTTTGATGCTTTTATCTCTTATTGTTACTGATTTATTTGCATTTAAACGCATTTATCGATTAGCGGAATCGATGGGAGTAGCAAATAAAGTTTGAAATAAACTTTTTGTATGTATTGTATAGACGAACACTCCCACCAAGTCTGGTGTTTCTAGCTCTTTTAAAAGCTGAGGTCTGTGTGTTCATACAGACGTATAGACGGAAGTGACCAAGTCGACTTGGCTATTGATGCTGATCAAGAATATGGCACGCCTCCTTCTGCTTGTTACATACATTTTCACAGAGTCAATATACCATTTTTCAACCATTTTCAATGGGTAAATGGTATAAAAAGCAAATAACTAAATTTCAAACTCTTGCTTCGTTACTAATTTATTATTTATGGCTACATTAAATTGACAGCCCAATACTACTCGACTTGGCCAGACAAGATGTACTGCAGTTGTGGGAAGATATATTTCAAATCAGTTACCTTTTATTTTTATCGTTTTCCGTCTGAATTTCACCAGAATAAGAGTATTTCGATGACTGATATGTACCTTGATGCCGATCCCAGCGAAAATGTTGGACAGATACATTTTTCACTGGAATACGATTTTCAAAACACAACACTTATATTGAAAGTTCTTCAAGGGAAAGAGCTTCCAGCTAAAGATTTAAGCGGAACATCTGATCCCTACGTACGTGTCACATTATTGCCAGATAAGAAGCATCGCCTGGAAACAAAAATAAAGCGAAGGACTTTAAATCCTAGATGGAATGAGACATTTTATTTTGAAGGATTTCCAATTCAAAAACTTCAGTCGCGTGTGAGTACAATTTAGAGTAGTTTCAACTATTTATTGGATTTTTGTGTAATATATGTACTTATTTCTAGGTATTACATTTGCATGTCTTTGATTATGATCGTTTTTCAAGGGACGATTCCATCGGGGAAGTTTTCTTACCGCTCTGCCAAGTAAGCTTTACTATGTAACTAGTCTGTCTATATTACTTGAATTCGTCATTCTTCAGGTTGATTTCGCTGGCAAACAGTCTTTTTGGAAGGCCTTGAAGCCACCAGCGAAAGATAAATGCGGTGAACTCTTATCTTCGCTATGCTATCACCCCTCCAATTCGATTTTAACATTAACTTTGATAAAAGCGAGAAATCTCAAAGCGAAGGACATTAATGGAAAATCAGGTAGTGCAATGGATTCTAAAGAAAAAAAACTGTCAGTAAGACTTACACAAATTTTTATTTGAATAATTTAAAAAAAACAAGTAAGGAAAGCTACAGTCGAGCGCGTGCGACTGTAAGATACCATTTACCCTATTCGAAGAAATAATACAAAATAAAATTAATGGTATAGAAATAAAAAAAAGCAATTTACATTAAGAAAAAAAAATCGCACCGCGCCAGATTCGAACCCAAGAACTCTCACGAACTTTGTAACTTACGAGCCGGACCTCTAACCACTAGACCACACAAGTTTTCGCAATGCGATCGCAAATTAGGCTTTTATTGACGCGGGCCCTCTACTGCGTCGATTTAACGTTTTGGTTAGGAATCGCTAGCGTCCATAACTTTGTATGGGGAATTCGAACTCCTATAACTTCTTTGTTATTAAAAAATAAAAATTGAAGAAAACTACAGTCAAGTGCACTCGACAGTAAGTTATAATTTACCTTTGGCTGCTAAAAATAATTTTTAATATTAATTACTTTTATTCGAATTAATAACAACGCATCGCATATTTCCGAAATTAAATACACATGCATTGACGCTAATGGCACATGCCGACTGCACGCCGATTGTGCGTGCGCAGTCGGCGCAAGCATTGAAGCCGAGCCTCTGCTCCGTCTCTGCTGCTGTATGCAAAACTTCTCGCGCCTAGGAACAGACCATGTGCTTCAATGGTTTGTTGTGAGAGTTGTCAGCTCTATAACTAAATGTCCCAGGTTCGAATCCCAGCGCAGTCTTCTTTTTTTTGTATTGCTTAGAAAAAGGGTTTGGTTTTTCTTATTTTTTTTGCATAATATATTTTTCATATAGCGCAAAATTATTAAAAAAAAAAAAAAATTGCCCAGCGCAGGATTCGAAACCGCGACCTCACGCATCAGAAACTTGCGAGCCAACCATCAAGACCACACACAGTTACGCAGTGCGATCGGCAAAACAAAAAAAAAAAAAATTGCCCGTTGCTGGATTCGAACCCGCGACCACACGCACCAGAATCTTGCATGCAACCATCTAGACCACACACCGGCAAATGAGACCGCGATCGGCAAATGAGACTTTTATTGATGCCGGCCTTCTGCTGCGTCAGTTCAACATTTTAGTTGGAATTCTAAGCGCCCACAACTTTATATGAGAGATTCAAACTCCTATAACTTCTTTGTTTATTGTCCGATCGGATTGAAATTTATAGGGTAGATCTGTACTATGGTACAAGAGTGTTAAAGAAATGTTTTGTTATTTCCCTACTTTTCTTAAAATGCAATAGTTTGGGGGCTGTGGGCGTGGAATCCAAAAGTTGAAAATCAAACATTCTCCGTAATGTTACCAGGCACCTTACTTTCAAATTTGGCGCTTCTAGCTTTTCTAGTTTTCTTTTAAACTATAAAAATGTGTTTTTTAGAGGCGGTGGGCGTGGCATCCAAAATTCTAAAATCCAACTTCTGCATAATGTTGCAAGACACCCTCCTACCAAATTTGGTGCGTTTATCTCTTTTCGTTATTGAATTATTTGGAAAAAATCGAAATACGCATTTATCGATTTGCGGAGGCGGTGGGCGTGGCACATCAAGTTTGAAATAAACTTCTTGTGTGTATTGAATACACGCACACTCCCACCAAGTCTGGTGCCTCTAGCTCTTTTAATAGCTGAGATCTGTGTGTTCATACAGACGGACAGACAGACGGACATGACCAAATCGACTCGGCTATTGATGCTGATCAAGAATATACGAGGTGTGTTCAAAAAGTAAGGTGACTTTTCAAATTTCGCGGGCAACATATTTTCGATTATCGATTTTTTTGTTTTTGTATTGGTACACTCTTCCCTAACATCTGTACCAAGTTTCAATGGAACATCCTCTTTTGTTTGGTTGTGAGAGGCGTAAAGTTACAAGTTATTTTGCGAGCTCGGCGATTTTTTGCTGAATTTTGACCAAAAGAACCGTCGCATGAGCATCGCTCAAGAGCTGTTGAATGACGTCAACGACGACCCAGATTTACTCAAAAGGGTCATAACTGGTGACGAATCATGGGTATATGGTTATGATATCGAAACCAAAGCCCAATCGTCCCAATGGAAGAGCCCAGGCGAGCCAAGACCGAAAAAAGCACGCCAAGTTCGATCAAATGTCAAAGTTTTGATCACTGTTTTCTTCGATTACCATGGCGTGGTGCATCAGGAGTTCTTACCATATGGTCGTACGGTCAATAAACAGTATTATCTGGAAGTTATGCGCCGTTTGCAAGAAGCAATACGAAAGAAACGTCCAGAATTGTGGAAAAACAATTCATGGCTTTTGCATCACGATAATGCCCCTGCTCACTCATCTTTGCTTGTGAGAGATTTTTTGGCCAAAAACAACACCACAATAATGCCTCAGCCACCATATTTACTGGATTTGGCCCCATGTGACTTTTTCTTGTTCCCAAAACTGAAGAGACCTATGAAAGGACGGAGATTTGCAACGATTGAAGAGATAAAGACTGCATCGCTGCAAGAGCTCAAGGCTATACCGAAAAGTGCTTATGGGAAGTGCTTTGAGGATTGGAAAAACCGTTGGCATAAGTGTATTGTATCTGAGGGGGATTACTTTGAAGGGGACAACATAAATATTGATAAATAAATTAATAGTTTTTCTTGAAAATACAAAGTCACCTTACTTTTTGAACACACCTCGTATATACTTTGTATGGTCTGCCACGCCTCCTTCTGCCTGTTACATACATTTGCACAAAGTTAATATACAATTTTTTACCCATTTTCAATGGGTAAATGGTATAAAAACACGTTCAAAGAAAATCAGAAAATATTAAATTTACATGCTTGTTTTGGGTTTTTTCAACCCTTTTTACTGAAAATGACAAAAATTGTATATTAGCTTTGTAAAAATGTATGTGACATACAGAAGGGTGCGTGGCAGACTATGCAAAGTATATATATTAATGATCAGCATCAATAGCGGAGTCGATTTGGTCATGTCCGTTCGAAGTTTATTTCAAACTTTAAGCTTAAGTGCAATTCCCACCACATCCGAAAATCGATATTTTCTATTTTCAGCTTAAATAAAAAGAAAAGTAATGGGATAAGAACTTCAAAATATCTAGCTATTTATATTGTTGATATTCACTGCTAATTTGAATACGATTGGACAATAAACACGGAAGTCCGCAAGAAATTGTCCATAGAAAATATGTAGCGACAAAAGTTTATATTTCATTTTCGTCCAATTTTTCCTGTAAAAGGTGTAGGATATAGTTTTCCGGTGTTATGAAAATTAAGAAATTAAAAAAAAAATAAGTTGGTTACCGAAGACATGAATAGCTAGCCTTTAATTACATGCTAAATAATTTTCGATTTTTTACGAAGTTTCATTTTTAGAACGATTGTCCATTTGGCACCGTTCGATCAGAACGAAAATTTATAGGAATGTTTTAAATAAGTTTGAAAAATCGGACGATAGGTTATATGGCAGCTATAGGATAAATATTGGTCCGCGCGGAAAAAATACGTATATGAAGCAAGTTTCATCAACATTTTTTTAAAATTGTAAGACTTTATTGCGTTGCAACTGACTTCATGAAGGAATGACGGACAGACAGAAGATAATGACAAGACTCGGCTGTTGCTGATGATGATGCTCAACAATATATGTATGTACTTTAAAGGGTCAGAGATGTTTCCTTCTGTGCGATGCAAAGTTCTGGCAGAATTATTATCATACCCCCGGCAGACTTATAAATAGGCTTATATATATCAAATTAGCTATAAAAGCAAATTTAAGGCAAGTGAATTAGCTAAATTCATGATTTGTACAAAACAAATATATTTGTTTCAATCCGAAGTGCAATCGATTATTGGGCAAAATAAGAATAAGTATTCTAGACTTACCGAATCTCAAAATTTATCGCACATTTGCTTGTACGAAACAGATGTATTTGTTTAAATCTGACGAAGAACCGAATATAAGGCGCTTCTAAAATGGTTGCGATTGAAAATAGAAACGATTGAGCTCTTTTGATCATTCAACTTGTGTCAAGCTTGCTTAATCAATTGGCCCACAAAGCTTTCAAGTTTCTAAAAGTGTGGAAACTTCAACCGAATACTCGTTGAAGAATTAAGACTACTATCCAATAAAGTTAAAAATAATTTTTTGAGCTTTAAGTCTACTGTTTTTATTGTTTTTTCCAGGTTTTAAAACAATAAAATAATTGTTATTTTAATTTGGTAATGTAATGTTATGCTTTATAATATATTAAAGCAATATATTGAAGTTACTATCAAAAACTTTTAAAAATAGGAAAACAAAAACTTTCATTAAAAGAAATTTGCGTTTCAATTTTTTTTTTTTTTCAATGAATGTATATTTGTCATTTGCTTAAAGTATGTAAAATATATTATAATTAATGGATGATTGGCATTCAAAGTTCTTACAGCAATTCTTTTATTTTCGACCAGATCCTTATGTCAAAGTGTGGCTTCAATTCGGGGACAAAAGAGTGGAGAAAAGAAAAACGCCCATATTTACTTGCACTTTAAATCCAGTTTTCAATGAATCATTCAGTTTTAACGTACCATGGGAAAAGATTCGCGAATGCTCGCTGGATGTTATGGTCATGGATTTCGATAACATCGGTCGTAACGAACTGATTGGCAGAATATTATTAGCAGGTATTATTATTGGCGTTCTAAAAATACACATTTCCGGTCATAATACTAGTAGTGAAACTCTCGTAACTTTGGTAATACTATTCTCAACAGCTGAAAATATTCAATGTATTTCGTAACACTAATAACACTTAAGTATTATTTTTTTTAAATATATAATTAATACATTTAATTTAAATTGTTCGGCAATTATTGCCAATTATCTCGTTATTTACCTAATTAAAATTATAGTAGTGCCAAAATTATAGTACTGTGGTAGTATTAGGTGCGCAACTAAGTTGTCGCTGTTTTTTTCGATAAAAATGCTTCTGAATCATACCTAACGCATGCAAACGGCTTTGACGGGTAACTCCTAATTCTGAAGCAAACTCTGCTTGAGTTTGGCACGAATCGTCTTCGAGCAAGGCCTCCAATGTAGCATTTTCGAAAGTTTTGGGCCTTCCTTCACGAGGAACATCAAAATCACCGTCTTTGTTGCTGTTTCGCTCAGAGCAGTATTTCCGTAGTTTTTGGAG
Source organism: Zaprionus bogoriensis (assembly GCA_035046045.1). Taxonomy (NCBI): domain Eukaryota; kingdom Metazoa; phylum Arthropoda; class Insecta; order Diptera; family Drosophilidae; genus Zaprionus; species Zaprionus bogoriensis. The sequence goes on from JAWNOI010000221.1 coordinate 935,861, forward strand.
CTCTCGATGCTCTTGAGCTGTCGTTTTTTCGGATGGAAGAAGAAAATCAACACTTCCCGCAAATAACGATTGTTGGGCACAAAATTTGAGATTTTTACTTAACCAGAAGTATATAATGCGAAAACGAAATCACTCATGTGTCGCAGCAGTTTGTTTACCATGTGTCTAAGCTTGCTTCGTGACGTTTTGGATATGTCAAAATCGACCATTCTTACTGCTAAAGCAATCTACTGACAAACAGCAAGAACTTAGTTGTGCATCTAATGTTATTCTAACTGATTTATATAACCGTTTTCAACAATTTAGTTCTTATGATGAGTCTAAAACTAGGAAAAACAAGTAAAGACGGGCTAATTCTGTTATATAAACGGCCGAGCTTCGATCCCAAGCGGCGGTTGTTTTTTTGTTTGTGCAAAATATTTTTTTTTCTCTTTTTTTTCGAATCGTTCATTTCTCATTCATTTTTTTATTGTTGTTCTGAAAATTTGGCACAAATACGTGCCGCCGTCTGATTAAGAAATATCATTCTTCTTTTTATACCATGCTATATTATTTTTCTGAGATTTTATTTAAAAGGCAAAAGGAAGTATGGCAGACCATACAAAGTAAATATATATTTTTGATTTGCATCAATAGCCGAGACGATTTAGACATATCCGTCTGTATAACATACAGATCTCAGCTATTAGATGAGCTAAATACACATCAGAAGTTTATTTCAAACATTATGTGCCACGCCCACCACCTCCCAAAATCGATAAAGGCGTTATTCAAAAAATTCATCCTCAAGTTAAAAATCTGCATTCTGCGAAATGTTACCAAATTTGCTTCTATCCTTTCTGTTTTTCTTGTAATTTGGAAAAGTTCTTTTATAGGGAAGAAAAATATATATAATATATACCTGTACCAACTATATACTAAACTACTATATATACTATATACTATATATGTATGTATATAATTTGAAAAATTTCTTTTTTAGGGAAGAAAAATATATATAATATATACCTACACCAACTATACACATTTGTATGTTTAAAAGCATTTTTTTGTCCAAATAAAAAATATGCAATTGAAAATATTGGCTGCCTAAGATATGGATATAAAGTAACATACCAGATAATTTGTGTTTTCATTCGAAAATTAATTTTTCGACTGATTGCTGCCAATTTAGTTATAGCGTGAAGAAAAAAGCTGTATGTACAAAGTTTCATATATATAACTTCAAAACAGAGACTAGTTTGACTTACAACAGACATGACGACGGAATGACGAGTATGGCTAAATCGTATCGACTGCTGATGTTGATATATTTACTATATTATACCCTCTAAATGAATATTATAAATTTAAGGTATGGATTAATTCCAAACATCTGGGAAAGTTTTAATACCATTTGCAAAAAACTTCAATTATGTATTTTTCTATTTTTATCTATTTTTTTTAATGGTTCAATTTTTGTGATTTTTTATGTTTTTTTTTATTTTTAAAGGTTAAAAGATTTTAAATAATTATACATCATTATCATCTACTTGTAGTAAAGACACTAAAACAATTAAAAAAACATTAGAAGAAGAGCTCCCAACGCCATTTATATTTGACTCTTAATTTAACGCAGTTGTGTATTTATATTATATAAATTTGGATATTTAATATATATATATTATATTCCCATTTAGGTAAAAACGGCTCGGGAGCATCGGAAACCAAACATTGGCAGGATATGATTTCAAAGCCCAAACAGAGTGTAGTGCAATGGCACCGCCTTAAGCCCGAATAAAGATTTTAACTATATTCATACGATTTAAAAGTATCGGCTGTACAATGACTTACGCAGAACAAATACTGCGTATTTGAAATAAGTTTTTGTGGCGTATTATTATATAAAAATCATGGTAAATATATCATTATGTATGCCCGATTAATATTAATTATTCTTCAGAATCAGGGTGAACTTGGAAATACGCAAAATTCGTAAAAAACTTAATTGATAAAATCACTGGAAATCAATGGATTGTCTTTAAATATCACCATGCTATTTTAACCGAAGCAAAAAAAGCATTAAAAGGAACGGAAAATAGTAAGAAATACATGTGTTGGTTAAACGATATATGAAACGGAATATACTAATTATAACTTACTTTCACGCAAGAAATAGAGAGAAATAGAAAAAGAGATAATTGCATACAAAAAAAAAACATAGATTTTAATGTATATATATTAAATAATTAACAGAAAAGGAAAATAAAAAGTAGCAGGATAAAGTTGTTATTTATTAGATTCTAATTATATCTCGTAAAACGACATTGTTACAAGTTACTTAAATGCGAATTGTTGTTTCTTTTATAATAAAAGGAAAAAAGTCAAATATGTCATATTAATCTGACATACGTAAATATATACACATACAAGAATAGGTTAGAAAACATTTTAAAATGATAGGCTTTAGGCTTAAAGAAAATCTAACATTATTTTTAATGCAGATACTCAGAAATCATAAAAAAATAATTAAAATTAGCCAAACGTTGTCGGCAAAAGCGTCTGCCAAGATTAGGTGCAAAAATTGAAAACGAGAAATAAACATATATCGAATTATAATTAATAAGAGAAACTGAGTTAGCAAAACGAAAAATCGAAAATTCAACCCACCTTGAAATTACATATTTGTTATATACCTGTTATATTATTAAAATAAATTTGATAATTGAATAGCTGCAGATAAAAAAATGTGTAATCTAGTGCGTGAATAACTTTTTAATTTAAGCAGTCGATTTTTGCAACGCAAAGAAGAAAGCATCCCTGTTCATAAAATACATATGTATACAGCGTGTGTTCAAAATGGTGAGTTCAAATTTTGCGGGCAACGTATTTTCGTTTATTGATTTATATAACTTTGTGAAAATGTATGTAACAGGCAGAAGAAGGCATGGAAGACCATACAAAGTATATACATATATGTTATTGCTCATCAGCATCAATAGCCGAGTCGATTTGGTCATGTTCGTCTGTATGAACACACAGATCTCAGCTATTTAAAGAGCTAGAGACACCAGACTTTGTGGGAGTGTGCGTGTATTGAATACGCAGATCGAGTTTATTTCAAACTTGATGTGCCACGCCCATCGCCTTTTGCGTTTTTCGATTTATTGCAAATAATTCAATAACGAAAAGAGATAAGAGCATCAAACTTAGTAGGAGAGTGTCTTGAAACATTATGCAGACACTTTTAGATTTTTGGATGCCACGCCCACCGCCCCAATAAAACGAATTATTTGAAATTTAAAAGCACTAGAAACTATATAGAACTATAGGAAAATTATAAAAGTTACAGAATTTTTTTAGGTGTGATTGTAGATACTAATAATATTGACCAGCCTTATACATTTAAATCCGATCGGGCATTGACACAGAAGTAATAGGCCAGCAGCAGAGGCCCGTTGCCAATGCTTATTGCGCGCCAATGCCTATTGCGCACGCACAGTCAGCGTGCAGTCGGCATGTGTCATTAGCGTCAATGCAATGAGTTTGTATTTGCGAGAAGCAATACATTCAGAATCACGACACCTCACTTTTATTTGCTTGTAAGTGATTTTTTGGATAAAAATAATACGAGGGTCATTCAATAACTCTTTAGAAAAAATAAATTATAATAATAAGTATAAAAACACTGTTTTTTGCAGAATTTTTTTTTTTATTTTTCAACATAGTCCCCTTTTAGCTCTACACACTTTGCCAATCGTTTTTCTAACATTTTTATCCCGTCCAAAAAATAGGATTTCGGATTTCTTCACTCGGATTTTCTAAGGACTTATTGAACGACCCTCGTACCCAAAAGTGCTTATGAGAAGTTCCTTGAGGATTGGAAAAGCCGTTGGCATAAGAAGGGGGCAACATAAAAATTGCTAAATAAATAAATAGTTATGTTTTATTTTCAAATATAAAGTCACTTTATTTTTTTAACACATCCGTATATTTTTGATCAGGATTAACAGCCGAGTCGGTTTAGCTGTGTCCGTCTCCGTCATTTCTCTTGCAATTCAAACTTGTCTCTCAGTTTTGTAGCTACTTATGTTGATGCAACTTGGTATATGCCTCTTTTTGGAGGACGTTGTAAATAAGTGAGAACGAACTAAATCGGCTTGGCTACTCCAAATAAATCTGATTACTGTATCCAAGACTTTTAAATAGTTTCAATATGACATTGGATATTCAGTTTTAGTTTGAAAAATATTAGCCTCAATTTTTGTACATATCAACTGCGTTATCAGTGGATACACACTGAACGTCAAGTTTTTTCGAGTTTGCTATTGAGAACAACTTCGTAGTTTAAATTTTGCTTTTCTGGTCATCAAATGTGATCTATTTTATAAAAATATAAATCTCGAGAGAAGAAACATTATATCTCATTTTATTTTTGTCAATAAAGTATGCACTTATTGTTGTGGAACCTCTAAACTTCAGTTTTTGACATCGCTTATGAACGCGGAACAAAAAAAACGTAACCAAACCAACGATAAATGAATTGTTGAACCTTTCCAAATAACAAATAAAACAATTGAAGAAAGCTATAGTCGAATGCACTTGACAGTAAGATACCATTTACCTTTGGCAGTTAAAAAAATTTTTATTATTAATTACTTTTATTCGGCGAACATGCACATGCCGACTGCACGACGACTGTGCGTGCGCATCTATCACTTTGTATCCCAGTTTCGATTTCCAGTCCAGGTTTCTTTTTGAATTGCTAAAAACAATTGGTATTTTTAATTTTTGCATCATCCATGTTCGACAATTTGATGCAAAATGTCATACTATATTTTTAGTAAAGTGCAAATATAATAAAAAAATAAAAACAATTTACATAAAAAAAAAAATTGGCCCGTGCAAGGCTCAAACTAGCGAACTCACGAAATCTGGAACTAGCGAGCCAAATCTCTAACCACCAGACCACACAAGGTTACGCGAGGCGATCGGAAAATAAAACTGTTATTGACGCCGACTCTCTGCTGAGGCGGTTCAACGTTTTAGTTGGGAAACACTACCGCCCATAACTTTGTATGGGGAATTCTAACTCCTATAACTTCTTTGTTTAATGTCCGATCGGGTTGTAACTTAAAGGGTATATTAGTACTATGGTAAGCTACGAATGGTTTATTTCTCTAATTTTTGTATAATACAATAAAAACAATTTATGGGCGGTGGGCGTGGTATCTAAAAGTTAAAAATCCACATTCTGCGTAATGTTACCAGGAACCTTACTAACAAATTTGGTGCTTCTAGCTTTTCTAGTGTTCCTATAATTAAAAAAAATTGTTTTATAGGGGCGGTGGGCGTGGCATACAAAAGTCTGAAATCCAACTTCTGCATAATGTTGCAAGACCCTCCTACCAAATTTAGTGCGTTTATCTCTTATTGTTATTAAATTATTTGCAAAAAATCGATTTTTCGATTTGCGGAGGTGGTGGGCGTGGCAAATAACGTTTGAAATAACTTCTTTTGTATAATGAATACACGCACACTCCCACCACACTCCCTACCTCTTTAAATATCGATTATCGATTTGCTGAGGCGGTGGGCGTGGCACATCAAGTTTGAAATAAACTCGATCTGCGTATTCAATACACGCACACTCCCACAAAGTCTGGTGTCTCTAGCTCTTTAAATAGCTGAGATCAGTGCGCATACAGTCCGACATGACCAAATGGGTAAATGGTATAAAAAGTCGGTGAAATTGTGCAGAGCAAGTATTAACAGACTAGCTTTTTTATATCATTTACCCATTGAAAATGGGAAAAAAATGGTATATTAACTTTGTGAAAATGTATGTAACTTGATCACTTGATCTTGATCAGCAACAGCCGAGTCGATTTGGTCATGTCCGTCTGTATGAACACACAGATCTCAGCTATTAAAAGAGCTAGAGGCACCAGACTTGGTGGGAGTGTGCGTGTATTCAATACACACAAGAAGTTTATTTCAAACTTGATGTGCCACGCCCACCGCCTCCGCAAATCGATAAATGCGTATTTCGATTTTTTCCAAATAATTCAATAACGAAAAGAGATAAACGCACCAAATTTGGTAGGAGGGTGTCTTGCAACATTATGCAGAAGTTGGATTTTAGAATTTTGGATGCCACGCCCACCGCCTCTAAAAAACACATTTTTATAGTTTAAAAGAAAACTAGAAAAGCTAGAAGCGCCAAATTTGAAAGTAAGGTGCCTGGTAACATTACGGAGAATGTTTGATTTTCAACTTTTGGATGCCACGCCCACCGCCCCCACTCTATTGCATTTTAAGAAAAGTAGGGAAATAACAAAACATTTTTTTTAACACTCTTGTACCTTACCATAGTACAGATCTACCCTATAAATCTCAATCCGATCGGACAATAAACACAGAAGTTATAGGCACGAGAAGTTTCGCTCACAGCAGTAGAGGGCCGACGCCGACTGCGCACGCCGACTGCGCACGCACAGTTGTCGTGTAATCAGTGTGCAGTCGGCATGTGCCATTAGCGTCAATGCATGTGAATTTCTCCTCGAAAATATGCGATGCGTTGTTATTCGCCGAATAAAAGTAATTAATATTAAGAATTAGTTTTTAACAGCGAAAGGTAAATGGTATCTTACTGTCGAGTGCACTCGACTGTAGCTATCTTCACTTGTTTTGATTATATTCATTCACTCACTGTGTTTGCATCAGGATCCTTTTACAACTTAGCTAGCAACCAATTAAAATATGTTTTCCTTCAATCGTGTTCACTTTATTTTATAGTACAAGATATAAACGCACATATTTATACACCTTTCATTATTGCATATTCTCTCTCTTTCTCTCTATATATGCATACATATATATCTTTATATATACATTACATTTTATAGGTTGCATTGTATTCAATTGAGTTGTCCTAACTTTATTTATATATTTATATTTATATAAATTGTTTTTATATAAACATTAATTGGCTTCATCGTTGAAAAGTGAGTTGAAAAAGGGATTGAGACTTTTCACTGCAACACCTATCAAAAAAAAAAAAAAACATTAAAATAACCAATGCACACATGTATTTATAAAAGTCATACCCTTGCCAGCCGACTGATCCTTTGAGTCTCGCCATTTACAAAGCGTTTCCGTTTGTATTACACCGGCATCGTATAGCTCTCCAAAAAGTTCACTCAATAACCCTAAATAGACATAAATATGTTTATTATTTAATTATTATTTAGATTTTAAAATACGCAGACCTCTGGGGTGTTCTAAGTTGTGTACCAGCAGCTGCACACCGTATAGGCACTCGAGCTGTAAATCCTCTTTGGAATCGATGTAGCGTAGGAAAACGGGTATGCAAAATTTTTGAAAGATTTCCGGTTCGAGCTTATAACTATTTTCTTTATAGACAATTGCAAAGTTACTTAAAGTTTGCGTCAAGCCTCTAATAAATAGCTTATCCGCCGCCACAATATTGCCCTGAAATTTCCACAGTTACAATTAAAATAAAAATATTTACCATTTCAATATGCAAATTTCATTCTTACATTACTGTAGTCAATTATGCAATCTGCTGTCGAACCTTCCTTAAGCAGGTGCTCAATATGTTCTATCACATTTTTCACGTGCTTATCAGCGGACTCGCGTTCTTCGATCACTGGAGGTTTTGATTCATTTTCCACATATTCTAATTTCTACAAAAAAACTTTAATTCATACATATGTTTAAATTAAAAATAATACATCTTACATTCGACTCAATAAAATCGATTACTTCGGAATCCGGCATAAAGTCAGACCAACGCATGCTAAACTTCTGCCACATATTGCGCGTAAAATTTGGTCCCACTTCCCTGGTACAGTATGTTAAATATGTTTTCAGGAACTTTTTTCCCATGCTCGATGGGCTGTTGTCTCGAAGATTTTTATTCCATAGATCTGACACAGTCAGCAACTTTTTGACAATTAATGGACCTATAATTAGAGGAAAGAATAAAGAAGTGTATTTACGATAATTTAATGATTTAATAATCATTAGCTCCAAACTAAGACAATTACAACTTCTATTCGATTCGAAAAAAACATTTTTTTATACCATTCATCCATTGAAGATATGTTAAAATTTATGTATTAACAAACACAGAAGTTATATGAGTAGCAGAGGAAAGAATGTTTTGTGTGATATGGACAAACAAATTAAACCACCGAGCTCTATAACTATAGTTATTTTTCACTAGTCCAACTTGTTTTACTATTAGGTGCGCAACTAAGGTCTCGCTGTTTGTCAGAAGATGGCTCTAACAGTAAGAGTTGGACGATTTTGACATATCCAAAACATAACGAACCAAGCTTAGACATACCGTAAACAAACTGCTGCGAAACATGACTGATTTCGTTTTCGCATTATATACTTCTGGTTAAGTAAAAATGTCTAATTTTGTGCCAAACAAATGTCATTTGCGGGAAGTGTTGATTTTTCTTTTCTATTCGAAAAAACGGCAGCTCAAGCGTATCGAGAGTTTCAAAAAGTGTATGGAAATGCTGCTCTGAGCGAAACAAAATGCCGTGATTGGTTTCGCCTTTGAAGACGGTGATTTTAATGTTGACGACCGTCCTCGTGAAGGAAGGCCCAAAACCTTCGAAGACTCTAAATTGGAGGCCTTGCTCGAAGAGGATTCTTGGCCAACTCAAGAAGATTGCATGCGTTGGGGATGATTCAGTTAAATTTTTATTAAAAAAAAAAAAAAAACAGCGAGAACTTAGTTGCGCACCTAATATATAAGGGGACTCACCTGCAAATTGAAACACATAAAGCCAAAGCTCCGGAATATCAACAATTAAATCGTTGGCAAATTCGCTAAACTCTTTGTAAGCTAACAAGAAATGATCCACAGACAGGTGATTTTGTTGCACAAGATAAGCAATAGAGTTGGCTAGATATCGCCTGTACTGTTTTCCCACATTCGCTAAATGCAAATAATCAGTCAGAATATAGTACAAAAGTCCGCAGCGCTGTTGCTCGGGTATCCGCTTAATGCAGTCCACAACTGAAGGCGTGACAGATTTGGAGACCGCTGTTAGATCAATTATATCTGTTAAAACCGACTTAAATAGCTTTAAATCGTTGTCACGCGGCTCAATAAATACAGCATTCGGCGGTGCATTGGCAGAAGTGATGGTTGTCGAGGAGGCACTAGTTATTGGCTGCTCATTAGCTCTATATAGGCCCATTCCAACATTGCCACTAGAAGACGTTGCCTACAAAAAAAGCAATGAATAAATCTGATTAAAAAATTGATAATTTTAAAGAGGAATACAATTGTATACTGTGCAAGTAATGCGATTTTGATGGCTTATGGCCTACCTTATTAGAGTGTCTGCCCTGAGGTGGAGCCTGTTGTGTGTACTTGGAGTGACTAGTTTTTTGCAGAGTGGAATTGTTTATTAAGCTACGGTTCTGTTGATGAGAATGCTGGCTAACCCCACGTGACGATGAATTCTCCCGCGAATCTTGCGAAGAACCTGTTCTCGAGTGGATTCCTTAACATAATAATAAATTTGTAATAAATTTTTATAGCTTAAATTCAATCAATTGAAATTTAAATGCTATTTACCTCTATCATTAAATCTATCACGCTCCATAGATCCCTTATTGTAGGATCCTTTGTTTCTGGGTCCACTGCGATCACGATCTCTATCGGAGGACATATTCTTATCAATCAAAGAGGAGAGCGCAGCAAAAGAGTTGGAAGGAGTTGTCGTTGGGGTTGACGACTGCCGGTTTACATTGTTATTCCAAATAAATTGTGATACTCCGCCCATTTTCTTCGTGTCCAAATTTTGGCTTAGCTGCAATGTCTGCAAAATATTTAGAAATCTTCAATTTGCAACAAATAGAGAGATGTTCCCTTATATGACTTTGAAGAGGAACTAATTAAAATTATAAACTATTGAAAGTTTTAACCGACTCACCAGACCCTCTAATTTATTAGTATCCACCGCTTGGGAACGACTACCTTTTCCGGTCTGCACGTGCCACGTATTATCATCGTTATTGCCATTGGAGTGAGTGCTGGTGTTACCGCCGTTGGCACCGCCAACGACACTGCTGTTGGTACTGCCACTGCCACCGTTATGGGTTTGCTGGCGTCCGCCACCGCCTTCACCACCGCGTTGGCTGTGACTGCCTCCGTAACCTGTAGATCTGTTATCGCCATAGCGCCGATCATCACGCTTTCCAGACCCTGATTGAGGAACGTTAGGTCCCGATGTAGAGCTGGTGGAGAGTGACCCACTGTAATTCATATATTGGGCGGAAAGCTGTTCGTTTTTCGCCTCTTTCTCTATCTGTCCCATGGTCTTGGGCGCCTCGTTGCGAGTTGATTGCCATTTATTTTTTCGCAAATCGATGACATCCTGTAGCATAAAACGCACCCTTGAACTGACTTTAGAACAATCCTTATCAGTCTTGGAGGCGATTGCCTGCATGCGACTTATCGATTTTTCCAGTGAATAACAACGACTTGGTTCCTTGGCATTTACCGGCGTCTGCTCAAACTTAGCACCCACAGTTGTGAGCAGCTTACACAGACACTCGAGCATATCCTCCGAATGCGGGTTGAGCAAGGTATCAATGCACGAATAGATAATCTTACCAGTCAACATGGAAATCTTAAAGAGTTCTCCAATAAAACGCACAGTTCCACCGGACCGTCGTCGTATTTTACGCTCCTCTTCTTCAAGCTGGGCTTCCAACTCAGCTTTTTCATTGGGGTCGGTGCTCTTTTTAATCTTATCGACAATGGGCTGCAGTTTCTTTTCCTTGGCTGTGCTTTGCGATACGTTTTGTGTGAATTCTCTCTCAGTTTTATCTATCAATGCATTACGGAAATGCTGAAGATTCGATTTGGTTCCGCTTTCCATGCGCTCGTCGCGAGCTTTTACTTCGCTGATGAGTCTATGACAGAGTCGCGCATAGGAAACGGAGAAATTCGGTTCATCAATTGCCTTTTCGAAAACAAGCACAATCACCTCATCCATTTTTTCTGGCGTATCAATTTTCAATTTAATTATCTCCTCAACTAGTGTATCAAATCGCTCTGGTGTCAGCTTATTCAAAATTCCGCGAACTCGGCGAACGAGTTCATCTTTCTCATGGCTAGAATTTCCAGCAAGCGAGCCACTAACGCCATCGTTATCAAGCACCTTATTTTGTTGACGTGGTCGCCACGCATTTTCCGTCTCATTTAACTTCACATCCTGATTAAGCGATAAATTTACATGTATCATACCTTTCATGCTACTCCTGGCTGCCTGCACGCCGCTCATCGAGACCTGTTTTCCTACGAAATTGCTGCTTGCATCGTTGGAGCTTCGATTAGCTCCGCTTCCGATCATTCCTACCATCGACTGCACTCTTTTGTTGTTGTTTCTCATAAAGAGCGGCATCAGGTTGGGGTGAGGCAATATGGACACATTCTTCACCTCAGGCTGCACGCGAGACGCCTTTGCCTCGCGTAACTTCAGCAGCTGCTCTCTGTTGTACTGTCTTTTGCCGTCGGGGTTACTCGGTGACCATTGGCCATCTTTGTAATCGATGATTGGTGCAATAGATTGAGTGTCTGTGTCTTTGTCTTTCTCTACTTGTGGTGCTTCCACTACATCTGTCAATGCTACTGCTACCTCTTGCTCATGTTTTGGGATTTCCGCTTTAAGCTCCTGTTCCATCAAGTCCACAGAACGATCCGTCTCATCAGGCATGCGTTTTGGAAGAATGGATGTCACAAACTCAGCTGAATTACTGATATCCTGTGTTGTCTGTGATGTCTCTTCAAGTACCTCGCTAAGGACTTCCCTTGCCAGTTGTTGCGATTCCTCCGATTGGGAAGAAGTATTTTCTGTAGTCTCTAAAGTTGCTACTACGTTTTTCTCAACTACTTTTTTCTCCACAGCGGGAGCTACGCCCGTTTCCTGGGACAAAACAGACATTTGGGCCATGTACTCGTGGTGTATTTGTTGCTGCTGCTTCTGCGGTTTCTCTTGCTGTAGCGATGGCTCTGACTTCTGGTCTTGTGGCTGTTGTAGTTTATCTTCCTTCTGCTGTAGCTGCTGTTGCTGCGGCTTTGATTGTGTTGGCAAGGAATGGGCTGTCTCCGCAACACAGACCGGCTGTTTATTACTCTCAATCGATGCGGCTGTTCCTTTCGCCGCAGCATCATCCACTTCGACTGAAAAATTTTAAGATGAATAATTGCAGCTGCTTTTACGAAAATTAAATTGAGATTTTTGTCCAATGTTTTTTATATCTACAGACCCAATGCTAACAAGTAATTTTGAAATAAAATTCAAACAAATTTATTTAGTTTAAACGTCAAAAAAAATCTCAAAAATCGTTAACCTATTTATTTAAAGATTATTTAAAATGGACGTGCATAATTCGGACAATAATCCCAAACATGGATATTATCAAAATGTAATATTCCATATTTTTAACACATATGAAAAGAATGTATTCACTATCAGAGTGCAAAATCAAGGTTTCTTTTATATATACATAGACATGATTTTCTTTTTTTTTTTTTTATTCAAAAAGCTTTTGTTGACCTTGCACGGACTTAGGTAATGCACTCTATAAAAATAGAAAGTGATCTTCGACGTTGCAGTAGGTTTTTGAATTTATCACTTTTCGTTTCATTTGTATATTAGAATTACTTATGAGCTTTAAAAAAGATATATAACAGTACTAAAATAGAAAAAAGCGTTACTTTCGACGAACCGAAGGTTTCATACCCTTGCAGCTCCTTTTTTACTTATTTGTGTATTCTCTTTTACTGTAATTTTTTTTTTTTTTTTTGTAACGATCACGTTTTTGTACAAAATTACAATGTATAATGGAATTTTCTTTGAAGTCGCCAGACCCATACTCTATATTTACATTTGGGGTGTATTAAAGAATGATTTCGCTGAATGAAAATCTAAAATAAGGACGATTTATGAAAAAAAAGTAAAGATTGAGTCAATTGTTCCACGACACTCCAAATTTTTAAAACTCGGTATGTTCCAGACAAATAATGGTGTTAAATTAAAAATTTATCCAATCAAGAGAAAATCTTATTGTTTGAGCTTTTATTCTATCGTTTCTATTATTTTATTGAAGCCATAAACAATAAATGTTTTATTGACATAATAGTTAAAAATACTGAAGCACAACTTTATAAATTTGAATGAAAATAATAAACAAAAATTTGCACTAAAAAAAAAAGAAAATTTAAAAAATAATAAAAAAATATTGCATGTTTATTATGACATATGTATTATATGCATATATATGGTACTTTTATACAAAAATGATTCCATGATAAAAATTTGCATGTGTAAGGGGTCATAAAAAATTAACAAGAAAGGTAAATGGAAAAAACTTTTTCTTGAATACTTTGTTACAATTAGGCATAAATAATAGAATCAATGAAGAAGCAATAAAATAGTTCTGATTCAAAAACCATCCGTTATTCGCATATATTTTGGCCTTGTCTTTTCCAGACTCTTTACGAAAAGACTCAGAGAGTAATCGATTTATGGAATCTTAAATGAGCTCGCTCGCGCTCAGAGCGAAACCGTTTTTTCTTATTCTGTTTTGTTCTGGTTGTTCCAAGGCAGTTTTGTCGTGTTCAGTGAAGCAAAAGTTCTTTTGCGTATGTAGACATTTACACGGTATAAATTTATCCGCAAAGGCAAGCAAATCGTTAAGCGTCTGTTTTGCAGACGAAAACTATTAATTCAATTAATTTAATTGCGATCGTGAATTGAGTGTGTGAAGTTATGAAATATTTGTTGTGTAAAATGAGAAGAGAATTAAATAAAAAAGTTCACCAATTCTTGTGAAGACCGTTTGCGTTGAGTTTTTCGTTCAATCAGTCTTTTGCTGACTCTCATTGTCCTAGCGTTTCTCGTTCCGCTCTTTGCGCACTGCTCATTACTCAACGACAATTATTTGCGACCTCTGGAAAACATGGATCGTGGAATTATTTTTGATCCCCGCGGTATATACTACTATATATATACTATATATATCTGCGAACAATAATGTAATGCGAACAAATAATGTATTAAAGAAAAGCTGAAAGTTGAAAGATTTAAGAAATAGGCGAAAAAATAATAGGACCGCTAATCTAAAAATCCCTTACAATAACTCAAACAAAAACCCGGTGAAATCTTTTTACTTTATGATAGTGTGCTTAACGAGCTTAATTTTTAGGAGCATTGCTATTTATGGAAATATCAGCGAAGTAAAACCATCGTATTGATTTTCTTGGATAAACATCAAGAACTACCAGGGAAATTTTTGCACAATAATGCAGCATCAGGGCGAAAACTCGACGACAACAATCGATCATTCACCAGATTCACCGTATTTGGCAATGCAAAATGCTCTTCCAACGCTCAAAACAAGAATTACCATTAGGTGGAATCCGTTTTGAGCCACTTACAGCCATCAACGAAAATTAGTGGAGTGAGCTTTAAAAGATGTTTTGAAGACTGAAAAATTCGATGCCACACACTTATTGCATCACAGGCTGATAAAATAATGATGATAAATAAATAATTAATAAATTAAATTAATTAAATAATTTGTGTTTACTTAACAAATTTCGGATACTTTATTGTCCTCATATAAAGTTTCAAAAGGTTGGAATCAAAACTGAAAGAATATTTTGCGTTGCAACAGACATGGCATGGCTGTGAGGTGCAAAAATACTGACCAAAATTATTGTAGTTGCTAAAAATTTAATCAAAATGAGACACGTTACATTTCTAAGTTTCATACAAACTGACAAAAATATATATATATATTTATTTATTTATGATTTATTTATATCTCAAATGCTGAACATACCGAATTTTGAATCTATATCTAATATCAATATGCTGTTTAATGTTAATGTTAACACAATTTGTTGTATTACATTCTGAATTCAATTTGAGTGTTCAAAATATTCACGGTTTAAAGATCCAAAAGAATAGGCAGGGGATAACTTAACTTAAATAAACCTGCCTTCTTTTTTTATATCTTTCACATTGAATCGTTTTTTGCACGAGTGTCCATCCAATTGTCGCGTTTTTACCTAGCGCTATAGATAGACACAGATGATATCGAATTGTATTATGTTTATACTAATGCAGCATTCTAATGATCGGCAGTGTGAGCAACAGTTGCGATCGCAACCACAATCTAGCAGAGAGCGAGAAAAAGAAGGGCAAGCGTCACAAGCGTCATCGCAGCTAGCAGTAGAAGCCACAAAACACGTCATCAGCTGAGCAAAAGCAAAAGTGAACATTTTTCTAGACGCATCTCACACACTTGTAGTGTACAAATCCACAAAGCAAATGAGCTCAAAGCACGTGTTTGCGTTCGGGAGAGCACAGAATAGTAGCACAGTGGACGATGACATAAGCCAAAACTCGAAAACTTAATGAAAAAATGTCTGCTGGAAACAAGCCAGATTGTCTCTTAAATATCCAAACTATTGATTAATAGACTGGTTTTTTTTTTAAATATAATAAAAAAACAATTAGACTAAAGCTTCGTAATCACATTAAAAATACAGGAGTTTCTTAAAGCGAAGGCCCCTTTTTTTTATCTTATCGTCTAAATTTTAATTCAAATGAATATGTTTTAAGTTAAAGATAAGTCTATGATTTAATGTCTATGAAACTAATGCATGGTATTTATTACTTTAATGGTTACTTCATTAATTTAATTTTTTTTTCTAAATTAAAGTTATAGCTATAGTTAACCTAAAATACTGGCTTGTGTAAGACTACAACGAAAATACGAAAAATTAAATGGGTTTTCAATATTATCGTTAATATAAACTGTACGGGGTTCCAGGGTTCGTTTGTTCTGTCGTGTTTTTGTTATAGTTTATGGCTTTCCCAATCATTAAGTTAAGGAATACTTAAAATATGAATAACTATTTACGGGATTTTCCATCCGAAACTAATTCTTCAATGTGTTTACCAAATTAACAGGTATTTCAATTCCTATTGTTTTCGTTATCGAAATAGTAAAAATGAAATCACATCAAATATAGATACTTTCACTGAAACAAAACATCAAAAACAATATTTTCAGAAGATGCATAGGCGCTGATAAATATTATAATTATAATTTTTTAAAATGTTCCTAAATTTTTTTAAATTGGAAATCAATTTTCCAAATTATTCATCAAAATTCCTTTTTATTTGAGTTTTCTGAAATTACTTATATTTTATTTTATCGGATTGTTTTTTACCATTTACACATTGAAAATTAACTTATGTATATATATACAGTATATATATTCATATACATATTCTTGATCTGCATCAATAGCCGAATCGAATTGGTCATGTTTATCTATCTATCCGTCTGTATGAACTCACAGATTTCAGTTTATACAAAAGCTAGAGACACCAAACATGGTAGAAGAGTATTCAATACACATAAAAAGTTTATTTCAAACTTTATGTGCTCGCCTATCGCCTCCGCAAATTGAAAGAGACGTTTTTTAATGTATATTGAACGTTTGATACAACGCATACCGCCCCTAAAAAAAAAAAACAATTTTTGTAATTTTAAGAACACTAGAAAAGCTGGAATCACCTAATTTAGATTAGTTAGGTCCCTGGTAACATTTGGATGCTACGCCCATCGTAGAAAGTAGAAAAGTTACAAAACTTTTTCGACATTTTCGTAGCTACCAAAAATATTGACCTATACACAGAAGTTATAGTCGCGAGAAGTTTACAGAAACAAATATCAGCAGGCACGCAGTAGAGGTCGGCGTCATTGCAGAGTGCAAACAAACTATACGTTTTTTAAAACGTGTTAAACGATATACAGCGTTACCACATACGATTCCAATTGACTTTACAAGTGAAGCACGAACTTTGAATGCGAAAGCCGGCATGTTATTAATATCCTAATAATTTATATATTTTGTTTGGTTTGTCACGCCTGCTTCTGCCCATTTTCAATAGGAAAACATTTTTTTCAACGTTCATGTTTATATACTGACAAAAAGCGAGAACTTAGTTGCGCACCTAATAATATTCTGCTTAAAAAGCATGAATTGATTTTGGACTTTTAATCAATAGATCATAAAGATTCTGAGGTCTAGTGACTACGTAAACCCGGCCAATATGTTCAAAGTGTTTCTTTTTAACCATTTCTGAGCACTATAATGAATGTATTTCGGATATATGTCCTTTAAAAGAATCCATTTTTATATTATTTCATATTCTGAAATACGTAAGACATTCACTTAAGTCATAATTTGGAATGAGAACGTCCATTCAGACATATTGTGAATTGCATGCAACTGCTAATATGTCTATCATTTTGTGAATGGACCTTTAACTTATTCCTAAGCGACAAAATTTCGTATTTTGTTGTCCCAGTTATGTGCAATCTATTCGGACTATTTCAGCCTAATTAAGCTACTTTTTTCTCAGTTGTAGCCCTAGAAAGGCTTACTATGCGGCCATTAAAACATCTATAGGCTGTTAGTCTGAGCAGGGTTCACCTCTGCTGCCGTGTTTCTGACATTTTTCTGATAATCGGAACAACTATCTTCGGGATTTTCCATCTGAAGCTAATTATTAGATATGACTCCCTTTTACAAAACAACAGGGTATTTTAAGTCCCATTACTTTATTAAGTTTGAACAAACTAAGCAGTTAATTAATGAAATAGTTCAAATGGAGTCAAATCTATAATATAGATGCTGTTTTTAACTGAAACAAAACATCGAAAAACAAATACTAAAAAAAAATTAATAATATTAAAACTTTTTCTTCAATATTTTATTTTTTAGTGAATTCTGAACTTAAAAATGTTATCCACAGGTATGAAAAGGTTAAGAATAATATTGAAACTTTTTCTACAATACGAGGGCAGGCCGATAAGTACTGTGGAATTGGACGTGTTCGCGGATTTAAGAAAAATTGAGAAAGAACATCGGCGCAGCGAAATCAAAGAGCGCTTGGATGCTGTGTACGGTGACTCTTCTCTTTCGATGGCTACCGTCAACAATTGGTTCAACGAGTTTCAACGTGGTCGCATGTGGTTTTTGATGAGTCACGCCTAGGTGCATCGAAAACGACTACCACGGAGGATAACGTGACAAAAATCCACGATCCACGTATTGGAAGACAACCGATTGAAGATGCGCGAGATAGCTGAGACAGTAGGCATCTCAAAAGACAGCGTGGGTCATGTCCTGCATGAAATTATGGGCATGAGAAAGCTGTCGGCGCGATGGGTGCCGCGTTTGCTCACTCCGGACAACAACCGCAACCGTTAGTGCGTCGTTTCGTGACCGTCGACTGCTACACATCGGAGACCAAGGAACAATCGGAGCAGTGATGGCCACCGTTTTTTGGGATTCACAAGGTGTGATCTACATCGTCTACCTGGAGAAGGGAAAAACGGTCACAGGGATGTACTATGCCGAATTATCGGCCCCATTTGGCGAAGAAAAAAGTGCTCTTCCATCATGACAACGCACCGACTCACACTTCCGCCCTCGCCACGGCCAAATTGGTCGAACTGGGCTGCGAACTTCTACACCACCCACCATATTCTCTAGTTTTGCCCCCGTGTGGCATATTTTTGTTTCCAAACTTTACAGGTCACTCGCTGGACAGAAATTTGCGTCGAATGAATGATGTTTGTTCATTAAGCGATTACACAAACAGTATCACATTTTTCCGAAATGGATCCCATATGTATTGAATAAAAGACTGATAAAAAGCTCAAAAATAAATTGTGAAAGAAAATTATCGAATAGTTACTTATAAACGGAAAAAAGGTTAAAACATAGGACGAGACAGCCGTCAATATCTACTTAAATACCAAATGGATTCGTCAAAAAAAAAAATAGTACTCTTTTATGGATAAGAAAGGTGTGGTGTATCATGAGCATCATAAACTTAGTGGAACTGTTAATACTATTGCCTACTAGTAACAGCTCATCAGTCTGAACCATGTATTTCTCGAAAAAAAAACGTCAAAAATGAGCGGAATTCATATTTCATTTAACGAAAAAAACACTCATTTCATACCGGTGCACATGATATACACTGCCGACCACGCCTGCATCTGCCTGTTACATACATTTGCACACTGCTTTCAAACAAAGTTAACATGTAAGTCGGATGACATGCTAACATGACAGCCATATGCATAAAAGAAAAAGTGTGCTAATGATACGAAAACGACCACTAAATCGTTCGTGCGGAGCATTGCAAAAACAGTATTGAAACTGTTGAAAATTATCCAGTCTTTCTTGATTCGATCATAACTGGTAAAGAGACATGGTGCTCTGAAACTAAGTGTCGATATGCTGAATGGAAGTCCGAAAGCGAGCCGAAACCAAACAAATTGCGTTTTCAGAAGTCTCGAATCCAGACAATGGCGATTACCCTTTATAATGAGAAGGGTATTGTTGTCCGCAAGGAGTTTTTTTTCCAGATTAATGAAAAAATTTAACAGTAAACAGTTTAATGGAGAATTCTATTTACGCGTGTTACATCGATTGTGGAGAAGAATTTGTTGTGCTATCTCTGAATATCCAGCAGGATTTTTAAAGCACGATAATGCACCACCTCATACGACCAAAAAAGTTGCGAATTAGTAAATGGTGTAATGAAATAAATGTAATTAAAATTCACTCACCATTTGTAAATATCTTTGACGACTCAGACTCATCAGGGGATACAATAGGAATTCTTGAAAATAAATTATATATTAAAAATTTGAAAAACTGTGATTGGGGATTATCATACCTTTTGCTTTTGACCTTTTGAGGTGGCGTCGGTAAAATTTCAACAGATGGGGCATCAGACATGGCTGAAACCACTGGAGTTTGACCCACAATAGTTTCTTGGCGTTGAGCGGGACTTTGATCTACAATTACAAGATTGGATTAGATTAAAATACAACTAAAGAAAGATGAGTACAGTAGAAACTTAGATACCATTTACCCAGTGGTTGTATAATTTAATTTATAATATTAGGTACATTGAAATACATTCCGACATTTCTAAGTTTGCGAAAAACTTTATGTGGCAAATTAACTCCAGCTCTTAAAATAATATCATTCGTTTCTCCTATTATGGGGAGTGGATAACTTTATCTCGTTTAGAAGCGACAGTTAAAAAAAAATGGATTTCGGAATGTACAGGGTTGTCCATATTCGACGGACCCATCTGACGACGCCATAACTTTTGACAGAGATGCCAGATCGCTTAATGACATACCGCGTTTGAAGCGTCAGTCCAAGCAGATTTTTACCATGGAACAATACACGCCACGCGAGCGCTCTGAAATAGTTGAAATTTACATTCAACAGAACAAGTCAATTGTGAAAACTCAACGTGCTTTTAAAAAATTAAAAAATGTGAAAAGTGCGCCTTCTAAGAACACCATTAAGCGTTTATACGAAAAATTTACGACTGGTGAGGCTCTTTCTAATCCGAAGAAGCCAAATAAAAGTCGACCAAGGCGATCGGACGAAAATGGTGTCGAAAAATGGTGATTTGGACTGGCCACCGCGTTCGCCCGATTTGACGCCGCCTGACTTCTTCTTGTGGGGATATTTGAAGTCAAAGGTTTACGTTAACAAGCCAAGGACCCTAGAAGAGCTCAAGGACAACATTCGTGAAGAAATAGCCGCTATTTCGGCCGAAATGTTGGCGAAAACGATGGAAAATGCTGCATGGGTCCGTCGAATATGGGCAACCCTGTATAACTCATTCTGACGTTCAATAACTATTTGACTGCACATCAACTCTGCTAATAATTTCCATTTCATATGAGCCAAGAAAAGAAACGTTTGGCCGGTCATAGTTAGTGGCAAAAAGATCCGTTTTTCGCATATTAATGTATGCGGAGCGTGACCCTTTCGGATTTACTGTATCATTTAAAAATATGTTGAGATTTGGACTTAAGTCTAGAAATAGTAAAAAGAAACACTTCAAAGAAAATAAATTAAAGGCAAAAAGTCAAAGAAAGGTCATCACAAACTGTTATTTATTGCAAACAACACAAATAAAATAAGGTAAAACCATTAAATTTTGTACGAAAATGCCTGGTCTCATTACGCAAAATGGAGGCTTTTAATGCGCACCGCACCTAGAAATGTTTTTTTTTTTTTTTTTTTGCAAATTATTACATTTTTATTTTGTATGGGAAATTCTTCGTGTTTATGACTTCTACGTCTATTGCCCGATCGGATTGTGGTTTGTAGGGTAAGTCAATATTATTGATAGCTACGAATGTTGTAACTTACTGTGTTCTTATATCCCGAAAAAATTCGATTTACATAAGAGATCGGTGATAGAGTTGAAAAGACGAAGTCTACTTAATGATATTAGAGACCTTCCTATAAAATTTCGCGTTTCTAACTTTTCTGCTTTTCCTATAATTCGAAATATTAAATTTATAGGAGCGGACCTTCCTTTTTCCGAGGCGGTAAGCGAGGCACATTCGTCTGTCTATGGTATACACAAACCCACATATAGTTTTTGTCTTATCTGAAATATATTTGTTCTAACAGACATACAGATGGAAAGACATGACCGAAACGACTCGGCTTTTAATGCTGATCAAGAATATATTAGGTTGTTTGGTAATGACGCACTGGTTTTTGCAGTCACATTTCACGCTTCACTTGTTTTGACAACACCTTTTGAAGTGTTCACATCAGTTTCTGCGCGTAAAAGTCTTAGGAGACAACAAACTATCGATTCAAACCGCTGAAGAGTGGTTAAGCCGATTCCGAAGTGGTATTTTTGTCACCTGAGCTCAAGCCCGTCGCACGACCAATGACAGTTGATCCGGAAAAAATCATGGAAATAGTGGATCGTGATCGTCATGTAAATAGATGCACCGCCAACGATGTACCGTAATAATAACCTCGACACATTTCTGGATCGGTTGGTCACGATAAAATTTGGCTCACATATGACAACGCCAAGCATAAAAGATCCTGGTCGAAGCACGGTGAGTCGTCTCAAACGGTGGCAAAGTTAGGATTGACGGCTCGGAAGGTTATGCTGAGTATATGGTGGGATATCAGAGGAATTATCCATTACGAAGTGCTGCGCTATAGCCACACCATCAATTCTGACCTCAACTGTCAACAATCGGAGCGAAAAAAAATTTCCCCTTAATAGAAGCAGCCAACCATGGTGAATCGTAAGGGCATTGTCTTTCAGCATGGAAAGGCCATGTCGTTGGTGAATCCTCACAATCTACGGGGGCTTAGTTGGGAAGTTTCAATGCAACTACCTTATAGCCTCGACATTGCCACCGATTACCATGTTTTTTTGTCTATTTTTCTGATGGGGAAAAATTTAGAAGAAAGGGGCTTGTGAATATCGAATCGGGAGAGGCATATAAAAATTACCAATACAATGACAGCAAACATAAATCGGACAATGGTAACAATGTTAAAATAAACGTCAAAAATCAATAAAGAAGCTGGTACGCCATTACCAAACAATCTAAAATATACTTTTTATGGCCAGCCATGCCTCGAACTGCCTGTTACATACAATTGCATAAAGTTAAGTTAAGTCGACAATATTTACCTACCCTTTTATTTAAATCCGATCGGACAATAAACACGTGCATTATAGGCGCGAGGAGTTTCCCATACAGCAGCAGAGGCCCGGCTTCAATGCTTATGTTAAAGATATTTTTTTTTGGTCATTTCACTACAAAACTGCAAACTTGAAGTTTGGAGATGAGCAGAATATAAATATTTACGCATTATGGAATAATGACAAAATCTAACAATAAAGTCTCTTCATGGCAATTTGTTATTTGAAATTCTCAAACATTTGCTAAATTTTCGACCGCCTGAGAAAGTATCTACCCTATAAATTCTAAAATTCTTATCAAATCTTTCTAATATAATAGAGTAAAATATTTTAAAAAGTGTGGATAAGATTCATACCAATTTTGTACTGTACATTGGCTCTATTTTCAGAGCTGGACTGCATTACAACGCCACTGGAAAGTGGAAAGCCCACATCGGTCTGTGAAATGCTTATGGGCGGCACATCTGATTGAACTATCACTGATGACGCGGAAGAAGAAGGTGTTTCGTGGTACAGCTGATCAGTTTCAGCATTGGAATTGCTCTAAAATTATTATGAAATGATGTTAAAGAAAGTTATCGCAGCGGCAGACAGAGGACCCACCTTATCGAAATCATCGAGTATATTCTTTCTCGTTGCAGGATCGATTATCTGCAAACGATGTTGGTGACGGCGCCTACTTGAGGGTGGTACCTGAACCTGCTGCACTGGCGCCACATTGGTAGGCATAACGTTAACCATAGGTGGCACGCCCACCTGCCCGTTGCCCGTGCCACTCACTCCGATAACTGTATTTGCCCCCGGCTGTACAGAACCAGTCAGCAACTGAAGTTGGGATGGTGTGGTTCCAGGCGGACCACTTAACGGTACGCTTGGACCGCCCTGCACTGGCATCGTGTTGCCAATGCTGACGTTTGTGTTTACTGCAACGCCGCTGCGCGTATGTGGCGGTTGCTGTGGCATTGACGGCAAATATTGATAGGGGTAGTATTGAATTGGCTGGGGTGCGTATTGCAGGTGTTGAGTCTGAAAAGGTTGCCGCTGACTAAACGGGGGATACTGCTGGAGCACAACATTTGGGAACATTGCCGGCATGTGAACATGTCGGGCGTTGGCTCCGGCGCCGCTAGTTCCACGAGGTGTACTTGACGTAGGCGGTCCACGATAAATTCCGGCTCCCCCACTTTGTGGGTTTGAACGAGCATTACTCCCAGAAGTGTTATTGCCCGATGACACAAACTGTAAGAGGTTGAAAAAATGACAATAGTTATATAATTAAATAATTTGTTTTTGAATTGTTCTCCTAAAAAATAGTAACACAAAAATTAAATTTGAGATTGTTAAGAAACTTCACATCAACGAAAACTTTATTAAAAATGTAGTGAAGTTATCGAAACCAACCCTACCTTATACGATCTTCTGCTAAATTTTATGTTGATCCTCGTAAGTGAATATGAAAACATAATAGAGCTACTTGATGTAATTCGTGCGGGTTTTTTTCAAACTTTGAACGATTATTTAAGAAAAACATGTACAATAGTATTATATATAATATATCAAGCTATGACTTTTTCGCATCTTTCTGGCAATTTGTGGAGTGCAGTTCTTAACTATGCTTCGTTTTCAACTAAAAATATAGCTGGGCATAGCTCCAGGTTTTTTAAAAATTACGACACACTTTAATTACTGCGGCTAAAGAGAAAACTTCGATGCTAATTTAATTTGAACTTTATTTTGTTAATAAAGGTTTCATGAGTACTCCTAATAAAGGCAATTTTTTTCTGATAAAAATATAATCTTGACGAACCAGATGAGTATACCATACTACTGACGAAATTTGCGTAAGGATCCTGTTGTCAAAACAAAATTTCGCGTTGGTTTTAGGTTTAGGAATATGTTGTTGACAAGCGCACTAATGAACAATGGAGAATATGAGAAAATATTGGAGAATCGTCCTCTACAATTTTTAAAACAAAATGGAAAATGAAATTTAGTTTTGTATTCATCAATTAATTCGAGCAGTGAGACTTAACGCATACTCAGAGCACTGCGTTGATATTTTGATTAAGTAGCTACATTATAAGAAATATCTGGGGATCTTTTCCAAGCGAGTTCATGATAACAAATCATTCTAGAACAAAATATTCAATATAATTTAATTAGTCAATGCTTAAGGAATTTTTGTATGCATTTTTACTATGCAGTTGAGCACTGGCGAAGGAATTTTTTTATGCATTTATGCAGTTGAGCACTGGCGGTACCACCTGGAGCAAAAGGAGTTGCACGGTAGGATACGCATAATAAATATATAAAATATAAAAATAAACTAATTCAATTTACTTAACCCTAGATAAATAAATTAAAATCAAATAAGACTTTCATTAAAATTTAAAAAAATATAAAATACTAGCAAAACAAATATGAATAACACAAAATTAAATAAATAAATAAAACTGAAATTGACTAAGAGTAGAAAGTTTTATTATCAATAAAATTGATTGAAAAAAGAAGATTAAAAGTGGTTGGTAATTAGTTGGTAATGGCAAGCGAAATGGCCGCGCGGTGGTTGCACTTATGTCGCAAAGAAGATTTGGAAAGCGTCTTACAAGAGTTGGGTCTGGATGCCGATAAAATGATGAACAAACTTCATCGCAACCGTCGGTATTCAACAAAGAAAGCAGATACAATCTCGCGGTCTGGAATACGGTGGGCGAGTGGGAGATCCGATTCTCGCGAGGAGGCGAGATCTCGGCAGCTAGGACGAGACAGCCATTTAGAGCGAAGGCCAATGTGAGGGTTACGTCTTGGTTGTCAAGCACCGGCTCCAACACACAGATGCCTCTGGTGTACTCTCCATCATCTGATGGCGGTCATGCCAGCATGTTGTTGCGAAGAGGTGCAGCTTCGCAGAAGCCTTTCCGCATGGGACTCCCACCCACCGAGTTCACGTCAGGATAGAGTCAAATGTGCCGGCGATGGAAATCCAATGAGACCAATAGACGATGCACGTTGCAAAAGCGCATAGGTGCATATGTGCTTCAGGTACGGCCGTAACATATAGATCCTGCATACCAGTAGTTCCTTCAGAGGGAGCTGCAACTGCGCCAAGGGTTGCAAGGCGTGTCACATGTCACCAAGCACTGCATCATCATGAAGGACGACATGCCGCTCAATCAATGCAGATCATCAAAGTGAACGAGCTCATTTAGGCAGATGCAATCAACTCTATGACATAGTTGTCACCGGCGAATAGGCGGAGTAGCACTTGATGAATTGCAAGGAACTATTACGGAGGCTCAGTGAACTTAAAGATAAACAGGAAGAAATATTCGGTCTTCCAGAAGGAACAAATTTATTTGGGATATGGGACATTGTCGAAAAGATTCACATTAATCTAGCGAAGGTAGTGTTTCGGTGCTTAAACCCCCCTTAAGTACAATGAACTAATACATTTCAAGTGAAGGTGATAAAAAGAAAACAATCATCTGACATTTTTATGCATAACATAAAAAGAAGTGAGGTTAACATCAGATTAGTGTCGTCTTTAGAATGTGATATTCTATTACCGCACCCTATAGCATTACTATTTTTAGTCGACTTGACAGTGTGCTCCAGAAAGCTACTTGCTGACATTGGCCATTGACGAGTTCCGATTTTTAACGACTAATTAATGACGATATTTCTATGTTACCATTATCCGATTAAAGTACTATATGTACAGTTGTCTTCGATTATTTGCTGCCATTTTGATGGTAATTTGTATATTCCGCTCCAGAGGGAGCCCTTGTCCCTCTTGGCAAAAAACTTGGGCATTCTTTTGATTCCCATCGAAAAAATTGTGGATAGTCAAAAACCGATGTTAATCGCTTGGGGCAATGTCCGAACTATATGGTGGATGCATTAAAACTTTTCAACCAAGCTCCCGTAGAAATCGAGTCAACAACGATGTAAGGGGCCTGGCTTTATTATGCTATAATCGAAAATACGTTTCCCGCGATATTTTTAAGGTCACTTTATCTTTCGAACACACCTCGTATGATATAGTAGACCGATTGTGATGAAATTTAGGGAAACTAGAAGCATTTCAAAATTTTTTATTTGTTTAAAAATAATAATAAATTTTATATGAAGTTATTACGCAATCTCAAAAAAAAAACTTAAAAATCGTACTTATACAACTGAATACAAATATAAAATCAAATTGGTACTATCACATAAACTTTTAACATAATCTTCAGAAAGCCATATGTAGACATGCTTGTTTTTTTAATGATCGACGCTGTGATATAGTTTTTATACCATTTACCCATTGAAAATGGGTAAAAAATGGTATATTAACTTTGTGCAAATGTATGTAACAGGCAGAAGGCGGCGTGGCAGACCATACAAAGTATATATATTCTTGATCAGCATCAATAGCCGAGTCGATTTGGTCATGTCCGTCTGTCCATCTGTATGAACACACAGATCTCAGCTATTAAAAGAGCTAGAGGCACCAGACTTGGTGGGAGTGTGCGTGTATTCAATACACACAAGAAGTTTATTTCAAACTTGATGTGCCACGCCCACCGCCTCCGCAAATCGATAAATGCGTATTTCGATTTTTTCCAAATAATTCAATAACGAAAAGAGATAAACGCACCAAATTTGGTAGGGGGTCGTCTTGCAACATTATGCAGAAGTTGGATTTTAGACTTTTGGATGCCACGCCCACCGCCTCTAAAAAACACATTTTTATAGTTTAAAAGAACACTAGCACCAAATTTGGAAGTAAGGTGCCTGGTAACATTACGGAGAATGCGGAATTTCAACTTTTGGATGCCACGCCTACCGCCCCCAAAAATCGATTTTGTAAATCGGTAAATCAAATTATAGGAAAAGTAGAAAAGTTTCCGAAATTTTTTTTAGGTATTATTGTAGATAATAATAATATTGACCAACCCTATAACTTTAAATCCGATCGGACAATAAACACAGAAGTTATAGGCACGAGAAGTTTCGCTCACAGCAGTAGAGGCCCGACGCCGACTGCGCACGCACAGTCGTCGTGTAGTCAGTGTGCAGTCGGCATGTGCCATTAGCGTCAATGCATGTGAATTTGTCCTCGAAAATATGCGATGCGTTGTTATTCGCCGAATAAAAGTAATTAATATTAAGAATTAGTTTTTAACAGCGAAAGGTAAATGGTATCTTACTGTCGAGTGCACTCGACTGTAGCTTTCTTCACTTGTTTTTGTTTTTGGTTATATAATATGTCAATATGTTGAAGTCTTGACACAAATCTGACTTTAGATTTAGATTCAGTGGCTCCCACTAAAAATACATTATGACTATAAAGAAATTCTCTTTTAATCCGCCCGCGATAAAAACATTGAAGACATTTTTTTTAGCTAAGTGAGTAGGTGCATCCTTCATTATAAAGTGAAATTTGAACGTCTCTCGCGAATCCATTCGTTTTATTTTGGTACAAAATTTACGTTCCAAATAACATGAATTTCCTTAAAAGAGAACCGTGTAAAAGTCTCTTCTGACATGCTTTGTGCATCATAACAGGTGATGGGACATGGGTGTATGACAAAGTCAAAGAAATTAGTGGAGGGAGCTAAAAGCCATACCGTAAAGTCCCTATAAAAGATGTTTTTAAGACTGAAAAATCCGATGCCACAAATGCGTTGAGGTGTTGCGTTTTTGAGGTGTAGAAATAGTTCAATAGAAACTAAAAGTTCCATTGAAAATGGGTAAAAAATGGTATATTAACTTTGTGAAAATGGGAGAGCAGAAGGAGGCATGGCAGACCATACAAAGTATATATATTCTTGATCAGCATCAATAGCCGAGTCGATTTGGTAATGTCCGTCTGTCTGTATGAACGCACAGATCTCAGCTATTAAAAAAGCTAGAGACACCAGGCTTGCTGGGAGTGTGCGTGCATTGAATACGCAGATCGAGTTTATTTCAAACTTGGCTTGCCACGCCCACCGCCTCCGAAAATCGATAAATTCGTTTTTCGATTTTTTGCAAATAATTCAATAACGAAAAGAGATAAACGCATCAAATTTGGTTGGAGGGTGTCTTGCAACATTATGCAAAAGTTGAATTTTCAACTTTTGGATGCCACGCCCACCGCCTAGAAAAGCTAGAAGCACCAAGGTGCCTGGTAACATAACGCTGAATGCGGGTCTTCAAATTTTTGGATGCCACGCCCACCGCCCTCAATATTCGATTTAGTATTATTGTAGATAATAACAATATCGACCAACCCTATAAATATAAATATGATAAAAATCTGATCGGACAATAAACATAAAAGTTATAGGCACGAAAATTTTCCTTACAGCAGCAGAGGCCCGACGCCGAGGTCGACGCCTACGCCGACTGAGCGCGCAAAGTCGTCGTGTAGTCAGCGTGCAGTCGGCATGTGCATGTGCTATTAGCGTCAATGCATGTGTCTTCGAAAATATGCGATGCGTTGCTATTAATTCGCCGAATAAAAGTAATTAATATTAAGAATTATTTTTTAACAGCCATCTTACTGTCGAGTGCACTCGATTGTAGCTTTCTTCACTTGTTTGTTTATGGAACTATGTACCATATTTGGCCAAACCGATAGAATGTATGAAAGTACAAGCGTCCCAAATCTCACAATAAATAATTAACGCAGCATTAATTAAAAGCGCATTAATTTTGTGAAAAAATGCTAACAAACGAATTTCGTGTTCTCATTAAATATTTTTTTTCAAGAGAAAAAAAAAAAAAACCGTCAAAGAAACAAAGGAGAAGCTTGATAAGTGTTATGGGAACTTTGCACCATCAAAAACAATGGTTAAGAAGTGGGTGCAACAATTTCGTATGTGTCGTAAGTGACTACGCCCGTAATTATCTTGTGAGTGGTGACCGAAAATGTGCATGAGATAGCTGACACAGTAAACATCTCAACAGAACCAGGGTTCAATATTTTGCATAATTATTTGAATATGCGAAAGCTGTGTGCGCCAAGGGTGCCGCGTGTGTTGTCACCAAGGCAAAGCTAATTTGTACATGATGACGCGTAATAAAATTGAATTTTTTCATTTACTTTATAAGTTCAATACATCACCAGCGATTTCACAACATGCAAAACAGTGGGTTCCCAAGGGGGAAAGTGCGTGCCAGAACACAACAATCGCCCGGAAAAGTAATGGCAACTGTTTTGTGGGATACACGCGGCATAATTCGTATTAATTATTTGTAGCACAATATTATTGTGATTTATTGGATTTTTTTGATGCTGTGGAGAAAGTGAAACAGCCACATTTGCAGAAGAAAATACCGTTGTTTCACCATTACTAAATTATTCGAAATCCTCGATCATCCACCGTACAGTCCAGATTTGGACCCATGCGATAATTATCTGTTCCCGAAAAGATGGCTCGCAGAAAAACGTTTCTACTTAAATAAAGACGTGATGGCCGAAACAGAGGCCTATTTTGAGAAAACTATGTTGAAGAATGTTTTTTTTTTTTTTAAATTGATAGTTTTTGGTTAAGTCGCGGACTTTTTAAACAGCCTACATCAATCATCACGCCGAAATTTGGCGTCTGTATCTCTTGTAATAGCTGTAATCCCTGCGTTAAAAATATAATCCAGAATTTGCTTTCTGCTAATACAAATGTTAGCATTAAAGTGTCACCGCTGAGCTACTATAAAACTGTCCAACACTTTTCTTAAGGTATTGCGAAGTAATTGATTCGACTTTTTTTTCGTTGATGTACGTAAAAGGTTCTTCCCCCATAAAAGTTTGTTGGCGCATTTATTTATTTATTAATTTTATGCTACTTTGAGGGTATGTTTGGCCTACCTCTTGGTCTGCTTGGAAGCTGTTGTTTGAAAGCACATTGCTATTTTTATAGTCGTACTTCCTATTATTAATATAATTTACATTTACGCGCAGAACCTTTTTCTCGTCAACGGGATAAAGCGGGGAGGGGCTCAGCGTAATGCCAGGCAAGTTCCCAATGATACTGTCATTGCAATGACTACCACTAGTTTTTTCCGATTGTTTTTGATGCAGTTGTCGATAGGCGGCACTATTACTTGCCTTGGACAGATCAGACGTGCGAAACGATTCAATAATCCCAGTGCCGTTTCGATGCCCGTTTAAATTGTAGATCTCATTGACAATGATGCTGCCACCGGTAGTACAAATGACTGTATGCTGCTGCTGTTGTTTAGATGCCTGTTGCACTCCAAGTGGGGTCATCGGTTGCCTGTTCACAACATTTGCGTAATTTTGCTGCTGCGACTGATTCTGTGGCTGCTGTACCTGCGCCTGATGACGTGAGTGGCCCAGATGGGGCATTGTCTGCGAGCTGGCCTGCTGCGACGCGGTTTTCAGAATCGAAACAACATTGTATGCCTTATTTATTTGAAACTGCGGCTGGGATACGACGTTGTTCTGCTGCTGTTGTGGCAGAGGTTGCTTCGAGGACGGCAGCGGCATCTGTACCTGCACCAAAGAAGCATACTTTTTGGACTTTTTATTGGTCGGTAAAATCTACAACAGATTGCAAAAACGTTGTTCATAATCTTGTTGTGGTTGCGATTCATTGAAAACCAAAAAATAACAGTTTAACTAACATAAGATTTCAATCAAATAGAACCAAACTATATGTGGTGTGAAGAACAAGCCGATCGATAAATCATATCATATATATTTCATATACATTATAGTCGTCGAATCGGTTGGAAGACAAAATTTATGCCTATATTTTTTCTATTGGCTTTCCTCCTTGGCGCAGGCATTTTGGATAAGATCTGGAAGTGCCTAATCATATGAACAAATAAGCTTGTCCTAATTTCTACGCTTTTATACTTTACATTTTTCATGACGTTCCTATTATCTATTATTTTGTCTACATGGTGATTATGCTGTTTTACATAACATAGCCCTCAAATATAACAAAATCAAATTCACGATGTATTAACGATAATAAAAGGGTAACTTAAACCGAATTACAAATCATGTGTTGATATAAATAAAACAACGTCTCAAAATATTCAAACTTTTTTAGATGCCACAAAAATGACTGCATGACACAAAACAATTGGCTGGACTCATTTCATGAGAAGAGGGGTTCTTATATTGTTGAATGTTGTGGTAATGCCAACTGGGCCGATTATGAAAAATCATTATTTTAAATACTCAATATTAAGCCTTCGCTCAATATAACAAAAAGCTACGTAAATGTGATATAAAAACTTTTTAACTAACTTCCTATCAAATACTACTCACTCACTTTACGCTGTGTTCGTATGCCTCAAACAGAAAGGACGTATTTCTACGGACAAACCGTTTTCATATGAACCAGCCTTTTCACTCATACCCATACTCAAGAAAAATAACCTTTATATTAAAGTTTGGCGTTTTAAGCTTTTTTAGAAACTGAGGGTGGGGGTTCCAGGCAAACGGATTAGCATTTATTGACTCCCATTGGGAATATATACATTGTATGGTAGCCACGCCCTATACTCAAAGGTTAAGGATATCTTAGTTTTGCTAAGCTATTGGATTCTAAGATTGGTGGGAAATTTTAAAGCGTCTAGGAGTCAAGATACTACCACCATAATGTTAAAAATAAAACTAGTTTCTTAACTATAAATCTATCGATTTTATTGTTTATATTAGCGGGCCAAATGTCAATATTATTGTTAAAACTGAGTTTCTTTGCTTTAAATCTATCGATTCTATTGTTTTTATTAAGATCCAAATATCAATACTATAGTTAAACCTGAGAAAAAAATTTTAAAAAGAAACATTTCTAACTACACTAATCAATTTTAGCTACATCCAACGAGCAACTATTTTATTGAGGCTGAAAATATAATGTATGAGATCGGAGATTTCATCAGCAATTTTTTGCGATTCTCTCTGCAAAAGCACAAGAGTCAATCCGTTAATTCTCACAGACACAAAAATGGGGTTTAAATAAAGAGATAATAATAAATCATGCTTATCAAATATATTATTCACTTAGTTACCCGCGTAAAAAATGGATGGGAAATAGATGCCCATATTATAGACTTACAGTTGCGATCAAAATAATAGTACAACTCTCAAAAAATATTTCTCACATTCAAAGAACTTCTTTACTTTAATAACTTTGCTGTTTCTTTATCTGTTATTCAATTTATTTATTTTATGCAAGTCACCATAACAGTAGTACACAAGAAGTTTTTAAAATGTATTAAATTTAATTAACTTAGGTTAAAGGTTAAAAGGCTAAAAACCATAAAAGTCACTTCACTGCCGAGAGGCGAATACAACCTATTATTTACTACTCATCAACTATTTTCACAAGTTCAATTAAATATAAGCTGAGCAGTGAAACGTGTGACCGGCTAAACTGTCACTACATCATCTAGCAAGGCTAAGAAAATGTACCCCGCGAATCAGTAAGACATCCTAAAGATAATTACTTAATGGTAAGAAATTAAAAAAAAATTGTTTACTAACAAAAAAAAACTTGTTTCTTGGACAGTTTAAATTTTCCAAAATACGCTTTTAAAAATTAAAGAATATAAAAAAATGATATTTTGTAGTCGTTCATCTCTACAATATGTAAGACGCATGCTTTATAAGAATTTTATCGAAAATATCCATGCAAAACTGAGAACTGAACTGAGTAACTGAGAACATTCCTTCCTACATCGTAGGAGGATGTCTATTGGATAAAGTCCTCATGGACCATATTTTAATGTAAACATTTTTAAAATCTCATGGTACCATATTCTTCTGAGGATATTCCCTTTTTTAGGACATACCAACTTAAATTTAATCCAATGGAAGTAAATAAAATGCTAAAAATTCATTCAGTGTAAAAATTTTACACCTTGCCATATTTAAAATGTAATTAATTTGAACAATCTGATACTATCATATGCTTCTGAGGATATTCCCTTTGTTTGTACATACCAACTGAAAAATACTTCGATGGAAATTAATAAAATTGCAAATATTGTAAATATAGTTAATTTGCAATTTGTTAAAAATGTTAGACCTTAATCACTCATGAAAAGATGCTTTAATATTATTTTGACTGGGTCAATTTTGGTAATTTTCAACATTTTTATTATTTTCTAAAAATGTTTAAGTCTTTTAACATTTTGTAGATACTGTATAAATTAAAACACATTTATGGTGTGTTTAAAGCCTACAGGAGAACTATTATTATTTTGACCGCAGCTGTTAGCAACAGTTTTTGTTAAACTTCTGTATTAAACAATTAAGGCTTAACTTTAAAATGACTTACCATATTTTGTGGTTGCATGTTTTTAGAAATCTCAGTCTGTGTAGTTAATGTCGATGTCGCTGGTTGCATTACGAAAATGCCGAAAGGAAGTAATACGGTCTCCGGTCTCCTTTTGTTTTTTTCTGACGATCTGCTGGGCGATTTTTGACCCGCTGGCAATACGTCACACAATCATCTGATTACTCTTTCTATTTAATTGGCAAAGGAATAAACAGCATTTTCGAAAAATGTTCAACATCGATTGTATTTTACCTGAAAAAATGTATTAGTGGGATCGAATTCAAAGACTCAACCTACAAAATACATAAAAAAGTGCAAATGTAAGTTTAAGTACACACGCTGAAATAATTAACAATATGAATAATATAAAATAGAGTTTAAAAGTATTTTCGCTTTGTTTTTTGCAGTGGATTATGAATGTGCATAAAAATTAAAACTATAAAGAAATATAAACCATGCAAAAATTGAATCCAATCCAATCCCTCACAATATTTATACAACGCTATCCAATTGTTATGTACATTTATCATTATTTAAATATAAACTTTATAAAATAGCCAAATTTTTGTCTGACGAATTGGTTAATTATACTCTATAGGTTCGGAAACGCTTTTTTTCATGTAAAGTTGCAAACAGCTGCAAAAAATCAGTATACTCTCTACAGGGGTATTAATCAATGAAGTTTGCACGTTTGGATATGCACACTTTACGTTGCAGTTTTCAAATGTGTTGTCTTATTTTCGATTCATGATTTCGTTAACACTTTTTAAACTAACTGATCGTTGAAAATGTTATAAAAATATTTGACACAAATTGTGCCGACGTTGCGCCGTTGACGTCGATACTGCGTGCGTGCAAATGACAGAAGAGGGCAGCAGAGTGAATGGAGCGTTGCTTGTGATTTACGGACCTAATCCTAGGCTAAGAAAATATAAGATGGAAAATTCAACACTAGCTTAATTTTTAAAAACTCAAATGCATAAAAATACGAGTCTACGGCGACTTTACATAAGGTACACGTCCAATTTCTTCACCGCGAGCATAGTGAATACCATTTTGGGAGCAACGTCAACGAATTGCACTTGTAGTGTGAAATGTCATGTAATTTGTGACTTCGTCCGCTTCACCCTCGCCAGCAAAATAGGTTTACCTGAAGCATTCGCCACGTGAGCGGTAGGCGATTATATACAATAAAAACAAAGCCAGCACTTTACAAATATAACTTAGTTATTCTTTACTTTATTAAAAAACAAAACTTTTTATCAACTTCATTCCACATGCAATGTGCTACTTAAGAATGGCGACATTATATCGATATTAGTTTCGATTATTATCGGCCTGAAATCGCGTGTATTGCATTGTCGGCTAAGCTAGTCATCGTGTTCCATAATGCGCTCTTTGCAACACTGGTGAAACTAGGGAACACATTTTGGTTATAGCATCGAAAAGTTAAAAACTCAAATATGGGGAAATTAGAACAATTTCAATTATTAATAACAAATATTAACTTAAAACTGTAACATGATAATATTTAATATTTATGAATATGAATGAATGAAATATCTTTACTGTAATTGTAGACATAATTCCAACAGATTTTTTAAGTTGTGTTTAAATCAAATTAAAAGGCTAAAGGGAGACTTGAATACTGAACAAATGCAATTAATATTTGCTTAAAATATTTAATATGTTTTAAATTTGGTAAACTATTTTTATAAACGATTTGAAAAGAGAAACAGCGGACACATCAAAAGTATGCAAAGCTTTTAACCAAAGCTTTCTTTCATCTCTCTCACTCTCTTTAGCGAGTCTGCAGGACAAACTTATTCCTGGCCGTGGTCATGGTAGATACTCTTATGGTAGTAGTATGTGGTAGTAGTATGTGTACTCTCACTGGTAGTTACTCTTTGGAATCCATGGCGGCTGCTGCAGCAATGCTTATGCTCCGGAAAAGACCATTTCGGGAGAGAGATGGACAGTTAGAAGGCTGAAGTGTTGTTTGTGCTGCTTCTTTTACCGTTGTTCTTTTCTCTACGGAGCCGGACCACTCCGTGTTTGTTATTGGTGGTGTGCTGCTGGTACAAGAACTGCTTAAGTTTATCATGGAATGAATCAGTTTATCTGCAGTTAATGCTATATACAGATGTGCGTGCTTCTTTTTTATGCGAACGGAATAAAATACTTTGTGATTACCGAAAATATTATATTTTTCAAATAACAAATAAATAATTAATTATAGTAATCAGAGATTCGAGATACGGTAAGTTCTTTTCAATTAATTTATGAACACATTAAAGGCTAACATTAAAGACAAACATTAAAAAATAAAAATATAAAGATATATGGATTTATAAAATTCAAATATTATATTTAATTGATTACATATTATGTACACAGCAACACGCACACAATAGAAGCCAACAAATTCAAACACGCATACACATATAGGTTGAATAAGTCAGAGCCACAATCAGAGCCAACAAAATCAAACACGCATACACATAAAGGTTGAACAAGTCTTTTGTACTTGTGCGTACTTCTGAATACTATGTATAGGTATAGGTATAGGTATAGGTATAGGTATAGGTATAGGTATAGGTATAGGTATAGGTATAGGTATAGGTATAGGTATAGGTATAGGTATAGGTATAGGTATAGGTATAGGTATAGGTATAGGTATAGGTATAGGTATAGGTATAGGTATAGGTATAGGTATAGGTATAGGTATAGGTATAGTTATAGGTATAGGTATAGGTATAGATATAGATATAGATATAGATATAGATATAGATATAGATATAGATATAGATATAGATATAGATATAGATATAGATATAGATATAGATATAGATATAGATATAGATATAGATATAGATATAGATATAGATATAGATATAGATATAGATATAGATATAGATATAGATATAGATATAGATAAAGATATAGATATAGATATAGATATAGATATAGATATAGATATAGATATAGATATAGATATAGATATAGATATAGATATAGATATAGATATAGATATAGATATAGATATAGATATAGATATAGATATAGATATAGATATAGATATAGATATAGATATAGATATAGATATAGATATAGATATAGATATAGATATAGATATAGATATAGATATAGATATAGATATAGATATAGATATAGATATAGATATAGATATAGATATAGATATAGATATAGATATAGATATAGATATAGATATAGATATAGATATAGATATAGATATAGATATAGATATAGATATAGATATAGATATAGATATAGATATAGATATAGATATAGATATAGATATAGATATAGATATAGATATAGATATAGATATAGATATAGATATAGATATAGATATAGATATAGATATAGATATAGATATAGATATAGATATAGATATAGTAATACTATATATATATAGATATAGTATAGTAATATAGTAATCAAAGTTTTCCCCTCCCGATAAAATACACGTATGCCAACTTTTTTTCAAATCCTCGAAACAGGCCAAATAGTCCCTTTCCGGTATAGCCATGAGCCCCCTCGTCGATTCCGCGATTATCCCTTCAATCGATTCGAAACGCGTTCCCCGGAGTGGTCTCTTGAGTTTTGCGAATAGCCAGAAGTCACACGGAGCCAAATCAGGAGAATACGGTGGTTGCGGAACGATATGCGTCGAATTCTTGGCGAAATGGTCACGAAGAACGAGTGCAGTGTGCGACGTTTTCGGTACCAAACGAGATTTGACTTTTCGTAGGCCCAAACGGTCTTTCAAAATGGTTTTCACAGATACTTCTGATATTCCGATCATATCAGTGAGATCTCTAATAGTCAACCGACGTTTTTTGAGCACTTAATCCTTCACTTCATTGACGCGTTGGTCATCTGTTGACGTCGCTGGTCGTCCGGAGCGCTCCAAGTCATCAACACGTTCCCGACCCTCTTTGAAATCTTTGTAACACATATAAACATTTTTCTGGGACATGGTAGAATCACCAAAGGCCATCCCCAAACTTCCTCAATGTTTCCGCAGACGAAATTTCATTCCGCAAACAAAATATGATGGCACTTCTCTGCTCAATTAAATCCGACATTGGAAAAATCGCCAAATGCACTCTTGATCGTTTGGTAAACAAAAGCGTAAATATAGTGCTCATACTGACATTGACATGAAATTCCCGCGGTTGGCGTGGCATCCAAAAGTTGTAAATCCACTTTCTGCGTTATGTTACGGGGCACCTTACTACCAAAGTTGGTGCTTCTAGCTTTTCTAGTGTTCTATTAAATTATAAAAATGTGTTTTATAGAGGCGATGGGCGTGGCATCCAAAAGTTAAAGGTCCAACTTCTGCATAATGTTGGTAGACACCCTCCGATCAAATTTGGTGCGTTTATCTCTTTTCGTTAATGAATTATTTGCACAAAATTTAAAAACGCATTTATCGATTTATGGAAACGGTGGGTGTGGGTGTATTGAATACACGCACACTCTTACCAAGTCTGGTGCCTCTAGCTCTTTTTATGGCTGAGATCTGTGTGTTCATACAGACGGACAGACAGACGGACATGATCAAATCGACTCGGCTATTAATGCTGTGAACGTGTTATTACATATTGCTATAACTATAAACTGTAACTATAAAGATAACTATAAGTAAATTAGTACAATTTGTTTATTTTTCGATATTGAAATTCACACATTTGAAAGGTTGGCTGCGGAAGATTTGGATGGCTGGCCTATTCTTACTTGCTAATTTTTTTGTGTTTTTATTCGAACATTTATTTTACTATTGATTGTTTCTATGGTAGCTATTTGTTATATTGAAGTGGTTTAGATGAAATTGATAATGGGAATGTTGCGAGGCTTATAAGAATAAGATTTGGCAAGTTTGGTGAAGATATTTTGAAAAATAGGACAAATTCGCCGATAGGTTGAAACTATGTGATATTTTATAAATTAAGTGTAATAACTTTCTTTTAGATTAACGACGGACAGAAAGTCAGACATTGCCAGATACTTTGTATGGTAGGAATGCTTTCTTCTGTGCGTTGCAAACATTTGTCAAAATTATTATTCTCTTAGCAGGGGTATTTTTCCACAAACTTATAACGCGTTGAGACATTATAAATTCACTGGTCATCAACATTTTACGTTTAGATTGTGTATAACTCATTCGTATATAAGTCTAACGTTGAACCGACGCAGCAGAGGGCCGGCATCAATAAAAGTCTTATTTTCCGACGGCACTGCGAAACTGTGTGTGGACTGATGGTTAGCTCGCAAGTTCCAGAGTTCGCGAGTTGGAATCCCGCGCGGGGGGTCAAATTTTTTTTTATACCATTTACCCATTAAAAATGGGTAAAAAATGGTATATTAACTTTGTGCAAATGTATGTAACAGGCAGAAGCAGGCGTGGCAGACCATACAAAGTATATATATTCTTGATCAGCATCAATAGCCGAGTCGATTTGGTCATGTCCGTCTGTCTGTCCGTCTGTCCGGCTGTCCGTCTGTCCGTCTGTATGAACGCACAGATCTCAGCTATTAAAAGAGCTAGAGGTACCAGACTTGGTGGGAGTGTGCGTGTAGTGAATGCGCAGATCGAGTTAATTTCAAACTTGATGAGCCACGCCCACCGCCTCCGCAAATCGATAAATGCGTATTTTGATTTTCTCCAAATAATTCAATAATGAAAAGAGATAAACGCACCAAACTTGGTAGAAGGGTGTCTTGCAACATTATGCAGAACTTAGATTTTAGAATTTTGGATGCCACGCCCCCCGCCTCTATAAAACACATTTTTATAGTTTAAAAGAACACTAGAAAAGCTAGAAGCACCAGATTTGGAAGTAAGGTGCCTGGTAATATTACGGAGAATGCAGAATTTCAAGTTTTGGATGACACGCCCACCGCCCCCAAAAGTCGATTTTGTAAATCGGTAAATCAAATTATAAGAGAAGTAGAAAAGTTTCCGACATTTTTTTTAGGTATTATTGTAAATAATAACAATATTGACCAACCCTATAATTTTAAATCAGATCGGATAATAAACACGGAAGTTATAGGCACGAGAAGTTTCGCTCACAGCAGTAGAGGCCCGACGACGACGCCGACTGCGCACGCACAGTCGTCGCGTAGTCAGTGTGCAGTCGGCATGTGCTATTAGCGTCAATGCATGTGTATTTGTCTTCGAAAATATGCGATGCGTTGTTATTCGCCGAATAAAAGTAATTAATATTAAGAATTATTTTTTAACAGCGAAAGGGAAATGGTATCTTACTGTCGAGTGCACTCGACTGTAGCTTTCTTCACTTGTTTTTAATTCAAATTGTTTTTAATATTTTTGCACTACACTGACAAATTGAGGAACATGGATGAAAAAAAAAAAATAAGAAAAACCAATTGTTCTTTGGAATACAAAAAAAAAAGAAACCTGCGCTGGGAATCGAACCCGGGACCCAAAGTTATAGAGTTGACAACTCTCACACCAAACCAGCGACCATAAACAAAACATCAGTTACAAACTTAGCTGTAATACCTTAGCAGAGGTACATTGTCTGTTCCTGGTAAATACACATGCATGTATGTATTTATGTATAGAAGTTATAGGCGCGAGAAGTTTCCCATACAGCAGCAAAGACGGAGCAGAGATGCACAATCGTCGTGCAGTCAGCGTGTCGTCGCCATGTGCCATTAGCACAGATCTCAGCTATTAAAAAAACTAGAGCCACCAGACTTGGTGGGAGTGTGCGTGTATTAAATACGCAGATCGAGTTTATTTCAAACTTGATGTGCGACGCCCACCGCCTCCGCAAATCGATAAATGCATATTTCGATTTATTCCAAATAATTCAATAACGAAAAGAGATAAACGCACCAAATTTGGTAGGAGGGTGTCTTGCAATATTATGCAGAAGTTGGATTTTAGAATTTTGGATGCCACGCCCACCGCCTCTAAAAAACATATTTTTATAGTTTAAAAGAACACTAGAAAAGCTAGAAGCACCAAAATTGGAAGTAAGGTGCCTGGTAACATTACGGAGAACGTGGATTTTCAATTTTTGGATGCCACGCCAACCGCCCCCAAATTATTGAATTTTAAGAAAAGTAGGGAAATAACAAAACATTTGACACTCTTGTAGCTTACCATAATACATATCTACCCTATAAATTTCAATCCGATCGGACAATAAACAAAGAAGTTATAGGAGTTAGAATCTCCCATATAAAGTTGTGGGCGCTTAGAATTCCAACTAAAATGTTGAACTGACGCAGCAGAGGGCCGGCATCAATAAAAGTCTCATTTGCCGATCGCACTGCGTAACTGTGTGTGGTCTAGATGATTGGCTCGCAAGATTCTGTTGCGTGAGGTAGCGGGTTCGAATCCTGCGATGAGCAATTTTTTTTTTTGCCGATCGCACTGCGTAACTGTGTATGGTCTTGATGGTTGGCTCGCAAGTTTCTGATGCGTGAGGTCGCGGGTTCGAATCCTGCGCTGGAAAATTTTTTTTTCTTAATAATTTTGCGTTATACTGAAAAATATAGTATGATATTTTTAATCAAATTGACGAACATGGAAAATGCAAAAAAAATAAGAAAAACCAAAAACTTGATCTAAGCAAAAAAAAAAAAAAAAGAAGCCTGCGCTGGGATTCGAACCGGGGACATTTAGTAATAGAGCTGACAACTCTCACTACAAACCACAAACCAAACGAGGCACATTGTCTGTTTTTGCTAAATACATATGTATGTATGTATTTATGTACAGAAATTATAGGCGCGAGAAGTTTTGCATACAGCAGCAGAGACGGAGCAGAGGCTCGGCGTCAATGCTTGCGCCGACTGCGCACGCACAATCGGCGTGCAGTCAGCGTGCAGTCGGCCTGTGCCATTAGCGTCAAATTGACGCCGTCAATGCATGTGTATTATTTGAAAATTTGCGAAGCGTTGTATTAGTTCGGCGAATAAAAGTAATTAATATTAAGAATTTTTTTTAACAGCAAAAGGTAAATGGTATCTTACTGTCGAGTGCACTCGACTGTAGCTTTCTTCACTTGTTTTTTTATAGTATTGTGTTTGAAAAAAAAATTCCACGTCTTCGCAGAGGATCAAAAATTATTGGGCGACCTACTCATAATACGCAATTGATCCGTGACCGTTGATTAAATCGAACAGTAAAAGAACACGTGGCAAGCAATGTCAACGTGAGAGAACTAATATGATCCTGAAATAGACTATTCATCCTATTCGCTAATTATGATTGGTAGTATAGACAATGAGTGTCATGCTTGTAAATGCAAAGGTAAATCGGATGGTTTATGTTGCACATTTGGAATATTTTCTCTGCCATTACTAAGTCCGCCATCAGAACCTTTAAAAACGCTATTAGCTGGAAACACATCTCAATTAAAGTGGGACAAGACAACGTCTGTGGTATATACGAGGTGTGTTCAAAAAGTAAGGTGACTTTGTATTTTCAAGAAAAACTATTAATTTATTTATCAATATTTATGTTGTCCCCTTCAAAGTAATCCCCCTCAGATACAATACACTTATGCCAACGGTTTTTCCAATCCTCGAAGCACTTCCCATAAGCACTTTTCGGTATAGCCTTGAGCTCTTGCAGCGATGCAGTCTTTATCTCTTCAATCGTTGCAAATCTCCGTCCTTTCAAAGGTCTCTTCAGTTTTGGGAACAAGAACATGATTCGTCACCAGTTATGACCCTTTTGAGTAAATCTGGGTAGTCGTTGACGTCATTCAACAGCTCTTGAGCGATGCTCATGCGACGGTTCTTTTGGTCAAAATTCAGCAATTTCGGAACAAACTTCGCTGACACACGACTCATACCCAAAACGTTTGAAAAAATTTCATGGCACGAGCTAAGCGATATACCGACATCTTCAGCAACTTCTCTGATAGTGATTCGACGATTTTCCAAAACAATTTTCGTCACTGCTTGAACGTTTTCATCAGTTGTTGACGTGCTTGGGCGTCCAGAGCGAGGCTGGTCATTGGCATCTTCCCGGCCATCTTGGAAGAGTTTGTACCACTTGTACATATTTTTTTTACTCAGAAAAGTTTCACCGTATGCCACTGTCAACATTTCAAGTGTTTCAGAGCACTTAATTTTAATTTTTACACAAAATTTGATGCAAATCCTTTGATCCATATTTTTCGATAGCAAAAAATCGCCGAGCTCGCAAAATAACTTGTAACTTTACGCCTCTCACAACCAAACAAAAGAGGATGTTCCATTGAAACTTGGTACAGATGTTAGGGAAGAGTGTACAAATATAACAAAACAAAAAAATCGATAATCGAAAATATGTTGCCCGCGAAATTTGAAAAGTCACCTTACTTTTTGAACACACCTCGTATATTAGGATGACAAATTCTCTCCCGCTTTTTATCTCTTTATTCGATGCTTTATAAAAATTTAAGCAGTAACCGGATTTAGCTCAAATATGCGCCGTTTTGTTCGATAATGTGTTCCCATTACGTCCCTCCTTATTTGCGAAAAGCTCGGACAGCCACTTTTCGCCATGGACAGGAACCGGTGGTAGTCACTTGGCGCTCTGTCCAGGCTATATGGTGAAACAATGAAATAAAAATAAAATTCAATAAAATCTCCGATCCAAGCTTCCATAGCTTCTGAAGAGTCATCAAAGAAGTTTGTGGTCTGCCGTTGTCCTGGTGAATTTCTGGTCGCTTCTGGTCGATCGCCAGCTTCAAGCGGTCCAGTTGTTCGTAGTAAATGGTAGAATTATGCGTCTGGCCATATGGAAGCAGCTCATAGTATATAATTCCCCTTTACATCCCACCAAACACAGAGCAAAACTTTCCTGACCGTCAATCCCGGCTTAACCACTGTTTTGGACGATTCATCAGCCTTTAACCACTACCGTTTTTGCTTGATATTATCGTATGTGATCCATTTTTCTTTGCCAGTCAGTATCCGCTTCACAAATAGGTCGAGTTCATTCCGTTTTAGCAGCATATCACAGGTTTTTTTTGCGTCAAATCATGGGGCACCCAAACATTCCGCTCTTTTTGTATCCATCCTTCTGCAGATGGTTTAACTAACTCCTGAGCGATGTCACGAGATGTCACATGGCGGTCTAGCGCGAAGTTTTCCAAGACTTGATCGGAATTCGTCGTCACAGGTCTTCCGCCGG
Organism: Zaprionus bogoriensis; assembly: GCA_035046045.1. Lineage (NCBI taxonomy): Eukaryota > Metazoa > Arthropoda > Insecta > Diptera > Drosophilidae > Zaprionus > Zaprionus bogoriensis. The sequence goes on from JAWNOI010000221.1 coordinate 979,984, forward strand.
CTGCTTATGGTGTTCGCGGTTCGAAGTGATAGAGTACCATCCCTTAAAACACCATTAATCTCACGGATTTACCTTTTACGAAGGAAACTTTAATGTAACGTGAATTTCGTTAGTGTAGTGAATAGCGTTAGTGAACTCAATGTTTACACATGTATAACAATTTAACAATTTAACAATAACCCAACTTGTCATTAATAGCGTCGTGCTGTAGGTTATGTCAAGATCTGTCAAACGAAATATAGCACAAAATTATAACATCAAATTAGAAACTGAAGTTTATTTTAAGCTTTAAATTTTGAATACTAATCATAGTTAACCAAACAACAATTAAGAACAAGTGAACTTTCTTCACTACACTCGAGTGCATTCGACTGTAAGATACCATTTACCTTCGGCTGTTAAAAAAATTCTTTATATTAATTACTTTTATTCGGCGAACCAATAACAACGCACCGCATATTTTTAAAGTCAAATACACATGCATCGACGCTAATGGCATATGTCGACTGCACGCTGACTACGCATCTCACACTTTGTGTCCCAGGTTCGATTCCCAGTCAGTTCAAGTTTCTTTTTGAATTGCTAATAGCAATTGGTCTTTCTTATTTATTTGCATCATTCATGTTCTTCAAAAATATCATACTACATTTTTCAGTAAAGTGAAAAAGTAAAAAAAAAAATAATTTATAAAAAAAAAAAAAATTTGACGCCCCGCGCGGGTTTCCAACTCGCGAACTCTGGAACTTGCGAGCCAACCATCAGTCCACACACAGTTTCGCAGTGCGGTCGGAAAATGAAACTTTTATTGATGCCCGCCCTCTGCTGCGTCGGTTCAACGTTATACTTATATACGAATGAGTTATACACAATCTAAACGTAAAATGTTGATGACCAGTGAATTTATAATGTCTCAACGCGTTATTAGTTTGTGGAAAAATACCCCTGCTAAGAGAATAATAATTTTGACAAATGTTTGCAACGCACAGAAGAAAGCATTCCTACCATACAAAGTATCTGGCAATGTCTGACTTTCTGTCCGTCGTTAATCTAAAAGAAAGTTATTACACTTAATTTATAAAATATCACAAAGTTTCAACCTATCGGCGAATTTGTCCTATTTTTCAAAATATCTTCACCAAACTTGCCAAATCTTATTCTTATAAGCCTCGCAACATTCCCATTATCAATTTCATCTAAACCACTTCAATATAACAAATAGCTACCATAGAAACAATCAATAGTAAAATAAATGTTCGAATAAAAACACAAAAAAATTAGCAAGTAAGAATAGGCCAGCCATCCAAATCTTCCGCAGCCAACCTTTCAAATGTGTGAATTTCAATATCGAAAAATATTAGTCTCAAACAAATTGTACTAATTTACTTATAGTTATCTTTATAGTTACAGTTTATAGTTATAGCAATATGTAATAACACGTTCACAGCATTAATAGCCGAGTCGATTTGATCATGTCCGTCTGTCTGTCCGTCTGTATGAACACACAGATCTCAGCCATAAAAAGAGCTAGAGGCACCAGACTTGGTAAGAGTGTGCGTGTATTCAATACACCCACGCCCACCGCTTCCTTAAATCGATAAATGCGTTTTTCAATTTTTTGCAGGTAATTCATTAACGAAAGGAGATAAACGCACCAAATTTTATAGGAGGGTGTCCACCAACATTATGCAGAAGTTGGACCTTTAACTTTTGGATGCCACGCCCATCGCCTCTATAAAACACATTTTTATAATTTAATAGAGCACTAGAAAAACTAGAAGCACCAACTTTGGTAGTAAGGTGCCCGGTAACATAACGCAGAAAGTGGATTTACAACTTTTGGATGCCACGCCAACCGCCCCATAAGTATATGGCAAATTGGTGAAATTGAGTGAATTGAGGTTCGAACTACTGCCGCACTTACCCTATTCTCCAGATATGGCCCCCAGTGACTACTAACTTTTTTCAGATCTCAACAATTATCTCCAGGGTAAGAAATATTGATCAAATGAGGAGGTGATTGCCGATACTGAGACCTTTTTTGAGGGTAAAAGTTCATCCTTCTACAAAAATGACATGGAGAAGCACTGGGCTAAGTGCCGTATATGAAAACTATATTGATTAATGAAACAAAATTTTCATAGAAAAATGAATTTTTCTTTGTTAAGCCGGGAACTTTTTAAGCGGTTTGATAATGGTATACAAATCCACTCAACTAAATATATATATTACGTGCTACACCTCCTTCTATCTGTTACATTTTCTCAATATGCCATGTTTCCCATTTTATTGGGTAAATGGCTTAAACAATTTTAACAAACGTGCGGCTTGCCACATCTTCTTCTGCCTTTTATAATATTTTTTCACAAAGCTATTATAGGCGTGGGGCGCCTCTGCTGCTGCTGTTTGTATAGGGAAACTTCTCTGGGTTATATATTCTGTATTTATTGTCTGGTAAGGTTGAACTTTAAAGGGTTGATCAATGTTATTTATAGGTAACAGAATTTCGAACGTTTTGAAACTTTTCTACTTTTCCTTCAATTCGGCTTATCGACTTTTACCGATTCTGGTCGGTGGGCATGGTAAAAAATAGTTTGAAAATCTGCAAATAATGCAAATTAAGTGGTTCGAGATTTTCGGTAAATAGGTGCGGGGCGTGGCATCCAAAAGTCGAAAATCCGCCTTCTGTATAATGTTGCAACGTACATCAGCTCTAGTTCTTTTAAAAACTGAAATCTATGGGTTCATACAGACAGACAAACGGACATGACCAAATCGATTCGGCTATTGATACTGATCAAAAATATATATGCTAAGTGTAAAAGCTTTTGCCTATTATTTACGTCACCGGATTTTTGTATATAGTTACTGATGGAAAATATAAAGATAGTATACACAATACGTAAGTATCTACAAGTCTATGCAAATTTCGGTTCGCCGAAGGTAGCATTTTATTCTAGTTACTTATTTCAATGGGTGACTTGACAAATTTAAGTTTCTTTTCTTTTATAGACATATGGCTATGACTATCAAAGGATTATCTGTTGAAGATGCTTAGCCGGTTTAACCAAATGCTAAAACACAGCAGTAGATATATTAGGCCTTGCTGCCAGCTTTTTGTTATCTTGGTGTACTGCAGCAGCTTTCGATGTGATAAAGTAGTCAGCAAACGATCACAGGCACAGGATTCAGTGTCCGTGTCTCTTCCCGGAGATATAATACTCGGTGGCCTTTTTCCAGTACACGAGAAAGGCGAGGGTGCACTGCCATGCGGTCCCAAGGTCTACAATCGGGGCGTGCAGCGCTTGGAGGCGATGCTATATGCGATTGATCAAGTCAACAACGATTCGCATCTGTTGCCGGGTATCACATTGGGAGTACACATATTGGACACATGCTCGCGTGACACCTATGCCTTAAATCAGTCTCTTCAGTTTGTCCGCGCGTCGTTGAACAATCTAGATACCTCTTTCTTCGAATGCTCGGACACCTCGAGTCCACAGATACGTAAAAATACTTCATCGGGCCCGGTGTTTGGGGTGATCGGTGGTTCTTACAGTTCGGTATCTTTGCAAGTAGCTAATCTACTGCGTCTTTTTCATATACCACAAATTTCGCCTGCTTCAACAGCTAAAACGCTGTCCGACAAGTCGCGATTCGATCTATTTGCACGCACTGTTCCGCCCGACTCGTTCCAATCGGTTGCCCTAGTAGACATAATCAAGAATCTCAACTGGTCCTATGTATCTACCATTCACTCGGAAGGCTCCTACGGTGAATACGGTATCGAGGCCTTTCACAAGGAAGCTACGGAACGACATGTTTGCATCGCCGCTGCAGAAAAAGTTCCAAGTGCGGCGGACGAGAAGGTCTTCGATGCGATTATTGGGAAGCTAAAAAAAAAGCCAAATGCACGGGGTGTCATACTATTCACCCGTGCTGAGGACGCACGCCGCATTCTGCAAGCGGCAAAACGGGCGAATCTCGCTCAGCCATTCAATTGGATCGCTAGTGATGGGTGGGGAAAACAACAGAAATTACTCGAGGGTCTCGAGGATATTGCTGAGGGAGCAATAACCGTTGAGTTGCAGTCCGAGATAATTGAGGATTTTGATCGTTATATGATGCAATTAACGCCACGAACGAATAGGCGTAATCCCTGGTTTGCAGAATATTGGGAAGACACCTTCAATTGCGTTCTGACGAGCATAGAAGATGCAAATGCATCGACCAAAAAAAGAGACCATTGTGACGAAAATCTGCGGCTTTCAGAAAAAGTCGGGTATGAGAAAAACAACATTACTAAAATATAAACAAAATAATAGTAATAACATATTACCCTTAGTTACGAGCAGGAATCCAAAACTCAGTTCGTGGTTGATGCAGTCTACGCGTTCGCTCACGCACTCCATAATTTGCATCAAGATCTCTGCACCGACTATAAGCAAAATGATCAGAAACAGATGCAGCATCTACATAGTGAATCTGTTTGGTACCGAAGACCCGTCGATTCCCAATCGTTGGCGTGCCCCGACATGGCCACATATGACGGCAAGGACTTTTACAACAATTACCTGCTGAATGTTTCCTTTGTAGGTACAGTACACCCCTTTGTATTTTAAGCTATTATCTTTGTATGTATAATTTGATATTTCTATTTTTTTTTAAGATCTGGCTGGCAGTGAGGTTAAGTTCGATCGACAAGGTGACGGGTTGGCCAGATATGATATTTTAAACTACCAACGGTTACGGTTAGACAACTCCTCAGGATACCAATATAAGGTAGTGTTAAATATTCACCAGATTTAAGGCTATTCTTTCAGCGGTTCCATAGCGAATACGCACCCAATATCAATATCTTTAGCTTTCCAACTGTCCAACTTTTTGTGTTGCATTACGGTGAAAGCGTTGTAATGTAGCTGCTTGAAAATTAGCTCGCATTGACAATTCTGTTCGTCTACAGCACAATGAGCAGCAGAGTTTTGTTATAGTACCTCCCTCCTGTCTTTCCGTGAATACATAATATTTAGCTATTGTGAGAGTTAGATACGAATATGCTTGCATATTTATTATATATTATTATTATTACTATTATATTAAACTTTGAATTATTGATTTTCAACGAAATATTAAGCAAATTACAGTCCTATCAGATATTGAGCGAACAATTTACCATATTGCAACTGTGGCGAAGTTTTATTCCTTGTGCCGTCTTTTAGTATTGATGTATTTAGAGTAACTTTGTAATGGCCAAAGTGTGTGGATGATGTTTAATTAGTTTACTTGTTGAAGATCGTTAACATATTTACATGTAAGTAGCAGAAGCTGTCCTTTCTGTATTATACTATACTATACTAAGGTTACTATGTATAAATCGACATAAATGGCAGTTTGGACATACAAATACTCAGCCTATATTTAAGTCAAAAACTCAATTTTTTTAACTTTTTAGGTGGTTGGTAAATGGTTTAACGGTCTTGAGCTCAACTTGGAAACTCTCGTATGGAACGGAGAACAAGAAATGCCAACCTCGGCCTGTTCGCTGCCATGTGAAGCCGGAATGATAAAAAAACAACAGGTATTATTACACAAATTAGGAAGAAACTCCACCTTCTAAGTACCGAGTATGTAACCCTTGCAGGTACTTGCACATCTTTCATTCCATTGTTCTTTCCTTTAATATATGCATACCTATATCCAGTATCCAGATTTAACGAAGCTTTTTTTTATTTTTCCAACTCACTGTAAAGAAATATAAATTTTCGTTTGATTTTTGTTATGTTGTTTATAGAATATACCTGGTCTAATGAATTTTGGAATATGCTATTAACTTATCACAAGCTTGTTTTTAATTACATGAGAAATTATTTCTGAAGAGGTTGTTTGAAAATATTTACAATAATTTATGATAAGGTAATAATAATATAAAAATAGTTTAAGTTAATGTATTTATATACCATTTACCCATTGAAAATGGGTAAGAAATGGTATATTAACTTTGTGCAAATGTATGTAACAGGCAGAAGGAGGCGTGGCAGACCATACAAAGTATATATATTCTTGAACAGCATCAATAGCCGAGTCGATTTGGTCATGTCCGTCTGTCTGTCCGTCTGTATGAACACACAGATCTTAGCTATTAAAAGAGCTAGAGGCACCAGACTTGGTGGGAGTGTGCGTGTATTCAATACACACAAGAAGTTTATTTCAAACTTGATGTGCCACGCCCATCGCCTCCGCAAATCGATAAATGCGTTTTTCGATTTTTTGCATATAATTCAATAACGAAAAAGATAAACGCACCAAATTTGGTAGAAGGGTGTCTTGCATCATTATGTACAAGTTAGATTTTAGAATTTTGGATGCCACTCCCCCGCCTCTATAAAACATATTTTTATAGTTTAAAAGAACACTAGGAAAGCTAGAAGCACCAAATTTGGAAGTAAGGTGTCTGGTAACATCACGGAGAATGCGGAATTTCAACTTTTGGATACCACGCCTACCGCCCCCAAAAATCTATTTTGTAAATCGGTAAATCAAATTATAGGAAAAGAAAAAAAGTTTCCGAAATTTTTTTTAGGTATTATTGTAGATAATAATAATATTGACCAACCCTATAAATTTAAATCCGATCGGACAATAAACACAGAAGTTATAGGCACAAGAAGTTTCGCTCACAGCAGTAGAGGCCCGACGCCGACGCCGACGCCGACGCCGACTGCGCACGCCGACTGCGCACGCACAGTCGTCGTGTAGTCAATGTGCAGTCGGCATGTGCCATTAGCGTCAATGCATGTGAATTTGTCCTCGAAAATATGCGATGCGTTGTTATTCGCCGAATAAAAGTAATTAATATTAAGAATTAGTTTTTAACAGCGAAAGGTAAATGGTATCTTACTGTCGAGTACACTCGACTGTAGCTTTCTTCACTTGTTTCTTAATAATTATACGTTATACTGAAAAATATAGTATGATATTTTTAATCAAATTGACGAACATGGAAGATGCAAAAAAAATAAGAAAAACCAAAAACTTGTTCTAAGCAATACAAAAAAAAAGAAGCCTGCGCTGGGATTCGAACCGGGGACATTTAGTTATAGAGCTGACAACTCTCACAACAAACCACAAACCAAACGAGGCACATTGTCTGTTTCTGCTGAATACATATGTATGTATGTATTTATGTATAGAAATTATAGGCGCGAGAAGTTTTGCATACAGCAGCAGAGACGGAGCAGAGGCTCGGCGTCAATGCTTGCGCCGACTGCGCATGTAGTCGGCCTGTGCCATTATTCGGCGAGTAAATTTAATTAATATTAAGAATTCTTTTTTAACAGCCAAAGGTAAATGGTATCTTACTGTCGAGTGCACCCGACTGTAGCTTTCTTCACTTGTTTCTTATTATACTTATGCTGATATATTTGCTTTATAGGGCGATACCTGTTGTTGGATCTGTGATAGCTGTGAAGCTTACGAGTACGTTTATGATGAGTTTACTTGTAGAGATTGCGGCCCGGGACTCTGGCCTTATCCGGATAAGCTTTCTTGCTTCGCTCTGAGGATCCAGTACATGCGTTGGAATTCATTTTTTGTATTTGTTCCCTTGGTTATCGCCGTTATAGGCATTATTATGACCATTATTGTTATTGTACTTTTCGCAAAAAATCATGATACTCCACTCGTACGCGCGTCCGGCCGTGAACTTAGCTATACCCTTTTATTTGGCATTCTCGTCTGTTATTGCAACACATTCGCTCTGATCGCAAAACCGACGATTGGTTCATGTGTCCTGCAACGGTTCGGTATTGGCGTCGGTTTTTCGATTATCTACAGTGCGTTGCTAACAAAAACCAATCGCATTTCGCGTATTTTTCACTCAGCATCAAAGTCCGCACAACGTCTTAAATATATTAGTCCACAATCACAGGTTGTGATTACAACGTCCCTGATCGGTAAGTTTGCAATTTTTATAATTTCCTTATCTCTTTATATTAAAATAAGAATTAACTTAATTCAAGCCGATCCGAAAAAAAATACAGAAGTTATATATTAACTAAGAATTATTCTCACAATAGTAGCAACGCCGCTGAAAAGTCGATGTGTGTGTTCTTATTAAACATAAGTTATTATAGTCGTCGTGCAGTCAGCGTACAGTCGGCGTGTGTTAATACCGTCAATACATGTGTATGTGTAACAATTATTTTTAACAGCCAAAGGTTAATGGTATCTTACTATCGATTGCACTCGATTGTAGTTTTCTTCACTTATTATATCATATAATCATTGAAAATGAGAAAAAGCTGGAGAAGGCGTAGCAGTCCATACAAAGTTATACTTTCTCGATTAGTCAATTTAATTTGACAATGTCTGTCTGTGTTAGAGCACAGATTACAGGTATAACGATATGTGGCATATGTATGCATTTGACTATAGGTATGTAAAAAATCTATGTGGCTGAGATCAAGAAATCAGTGTTAAATCAGTATTTAACAGCCAAAGTGGATGAATTGTATCTTACTATCGAGTGCACTCGACTGTAGTTTTCGTTACTTGTTTCTACCTATTATTCTAGGCATGCAAGTTTTGATAACAATGGTTTGGATGATTGTGGAGCCGCCAGGAACTCGATTCTACTACCCTGATAGAACTGAAGTGATCCTAAAATGCAAAATACAAGACATGTCATTCCTGTTCTCGCAGTTGTACAACATGATTCTAATTACAATTTGTACGGTTTACGCGATTAAAACACGCAAAATACCCGAAAATTTCAATGAATCTAAATTCATTGGATTCACCATGTATACTACCTGCATTATCTGGTTAGCATTCATCCCGATTTATTTTGGCACTGGAAACTCATATGAAGTAAATATTAATAAGATAATTCATTACAGCATTGCCTAGCATAATAAAAACGTACATAATAATTACAGATCCAAATAACTACACTGTGTATCTCTATCAGTCTGAGTGCTTCAGTAGCATTAGTCTGCCTGTATTCCCCCAAAGTGTATATATTGGTCTTCCATCCGGATAAGAATATACGTAAGCTAACAATGAACAGTACCGTCTATCGGCGGTCAGCAACAATAGCGCAGGGCGGAGTTCCAACAAGTTCCGGACTTAGTCGCACACAAATCGGAGTGTGTGTAGCCCCTGTGTCACCAGAACGAGCATTACAGCAGACCGAAAGTCTGAAAAGCCCAAACGTGGATTCCAGTCGCACAACTGTTGCTCAAAGTAAAGTCAATGAGACCTGCACAACTGCTAATTGCGAATGGAATGGGATGGAAGCATCGAACATCGAAACATCATGTGTTCCTACTGAGCACTAGTGAGTTATAAAAATATACATTATATGTACAGTATGTACATTCTCCGGATGGGCAAGAATTATAAAGTCAAGACTAACACTTTAAAAATAATACATCATCTAAAAAAATCTCAACAATTCGTAATCTGAATAGATTTCAAAGATATAGGGTTCAGTCTGTACGTTCTCGGTATTCCGGATAGACCAGAAATATAAAGTCAAGACTAACACTTTAAAAATAATATTTCATCTAAAAAACCAATTTGTAGTCCAAATAGATTTCAAAGATATTGGGTTCATTCCAAGAGTAATGAATTCAAACGAGTAAACCATAAGTAAAAATTTCTTGGTTCCCGTCATTCAAAGATTTCAATATTCATAGAATGTTTTTTATTGACGTATAAATAAGAAGTAAGTGTCCAGATTAAATATATCAAGAAAAACCTATATTTCCTGGAGAATCATTTAATTTTCCGAATTACTTGTCCAAATTATCGAGCGACCGTATTATCCTGAACGTACTGTGTACGCAAATCGGGCAAACATGTAATGCCAGTTTTACTTTGAAAACAACAATATGTTATACAACTCTTTTTGCATTAAGCTGACTGGCTTCCAAATATGTTAAGTTTGAATAGCATAAAGTAAACCAAAAGTAATCAAGCACAGGCACAGGCTAAATAGAAATGAATAGTATAAGGATATAAACAAACTTCGATTTAATAATATTGTAATATTGTACATACATATCCAGGAGTGTTTAATTTTATTGTTGAATCTCATGCCGATCTTTCTTTACAAATGCCGATTATCCCACCAAAGATAGAACAAATCTAATTCATACAGCTTTCTTATAAAGGCTCGAATAATTAAATATTTTTTCTGCCAAACTATTATAAATTGTTATATTAATGAGATTTTTGTTAGAGAAAATACCAATTTGTAATTGGTTATTAATATTCTTTTTCGAATTATAAATGTATGAAATAAATATATATAAATAAACAAGAATTAAATAATAATTTTTTAAATTGTATATCATTTCCTGTTCCATTTTCGAAGGTTGTAAAAGTATTAATATACCATACAAAATACCATATATTTCATTTGATCGAGCGCATTCAACTAATCTATCTACTTTGGGCAACACGAATTTTAAAAATAAAATTTATTATTTATCTATCAATACCAAAAGGTAACAAAATAAATGATCAGACTATACGAGGTGTGTTCAAAAAGTAAGGTGACTTTGTATTTTCAAGAAAAACTATTAATTTATTTATCAATATTTATGTTGTCCCCTTCAAAGTAATCCCCCTCAGATACAATACACTTATGCCAACGGTTTTTCCAATCCTCAAAGCACTTCCCATAAGCACTTTTCGGTATAGCCTTGAGCTCTTGCAGCGATGCAGTCTTTATCTCTTCAATCGTTGCAAATCTCCGTCCTTTCATAGGTCTCTTCAGTTTTGGGAACAAGAAAAAGTCACATGGGGCCAAATGACCCTTTTGAGTAAATCTGGGTCGTCGTTGACGTCATTCAACAGCTCTTGAGCGATGCTCATGCGACGGTTCTTTTGGTCAAAATTCAGCAATTTCGGAACAAACTTCGCTGACACACGACTCATACCCAAAACGTTTGAAAAAATTTCATGGCACGAGCCAAGCGATATACCGACATCTTCAGCAACTTCTCTGATAGTGATTCGACGATTTTCCAAAACAATTTTCGTCACTGCTTGAACGTTTTCATCAGTTGTTGACGTGCTTGGGCGTCCAGAGCGAGGCTGGTCATTGGCATCTTCCCGGCCATCTTGGAAGAGTTTGTACCACTTGTACATATTTTTTTTACTCAGAACAGTTTCACCGTATGCCACTGTCAACATTTCAAGTGTTTCAGAGCACTTAATTTTATTTTTTACACAAAATTTGATGCAAATCCTTTGATCCATATTTTTCGATAGCAAAAAATCGCCGAGCTCGCAAAATAACTTGTAACTTTACGCCTCTCACAACCAAACAAAAGAGGATGTTCCATTGAAACTTGGTACAGATGTTAGGGAAGAGTGTACAAATATAACAAAACAAAAAAATCGATAATCGAAAATATGTTGCCCGCGAAATTTGAAAAGTCACCTTACTTTTTGAACACACCTCGTATGTAAAAAGCATAAAATTAGAATATTGATAGACTTGGAGATTTCAAGCTTTACTGGACTGAACCAACAAAACGTTTAAGGCCACTCCATGATTGGCCACGTTGTAGTTCTCTACATCCTCATGTCGACGAATTTGCATTACATCTTCAAAAACCCTACATAATTCTATACAACAAACAAAACTAATCAACCATGCTGGAAATGAGTAAATTGTTTTTCTGTACACCATCAAGTGTGATTGAATATTATCAAACTACCTGTATTCTCAGGTATATTATTTGCGGACTTCAATGAAGTATTTTATGAGTATAGTATAATTTGAGCGCACGTATCAATAATTTTACTGTCTTTTGGTGTACAGTACAATGAGACAATAGTGTATAATAACAATAACATTTTTTGTATACCATTAATACATTAAAATGGGTATATTTACTTTATGAAAAGGTATGTAACAGAGGAGGAGTGGCAGAACTTACAAAGTATATATATTCTTGATCAGCATCAATAGCGGAGTCGATTTGGTCAAGTTCGTCTTTATGAACTCACAGATTTTAGCTATCAAGAGAATGAGATGCATCAAACTTAGTAGGACAGTTCGTGTATACCATAATACTAATCTACTCTATAAATTACAGCTCAATCGGACAATAAACATTATAGTTATGGGCGCTAGAAATTTTAATACAAAGTTATAAGCGCTGGAAGTTTCCAATACATATTTGATCCGACGTAGCAGAGGACCGGCGTTAATAAAAGTTTCATTTTCCGGCCGCGCCATGTTCACCTGTGTAGTCAAGTGGGTAGAGCTTTTGTTCTCAAATCACTTCCGCTGTTTAAATTCTAGGATTACTTATATTATAATTTTTTATTTCCCTTTTTATTTCATTAGAGAATGGAGTGAAAACGCGCGCTCGACTGTAGCTGTCTTTACCTGTTAAGTTTTAATTTTCACAGTTATAGTTATATGTTAATTTGATTAACTTATTACAAATTAAATATTTATTTAATTCGCAGTGTTCTTTAATTGAGTTTTTAACAATATCACAAGGTAATTTCGTTTGCTGGATACTAAAAGCTACTTGCTGGACCTATAACTAACCCTGTAAAGCTCTCAAATAATTCCTTTTTAAATTCCATTTTAAAAGATCATTCGAGGCCAGAGCTCGCCAAAAAAAAGGTCGAATGAGCTTGCCCGCGCTCAGAGCGAAACCATTTCTTTCTATTTTGTTTTTCTTCGGTTGTTCCAAGACCGTTTTGTCGATCTCCGGTCTTTTACGTATGCATCGATATACATGCATAGGCAAGCGTCTGTTTTGCAGACGAAATATAATAATTGCGATCGCGAATTGAGTGTGTGTAAGTAAATTTGAAGGCCGTTCGCGTTAAGTTTTTCACTTAATTTGTCTTTTGCTGAGCGTTCTCGTTCATTGAAAGACCGAAGTACAAAGAGCTCAACAAAAAGCGTTCAACAAAAAATATAAATGAAGTCAGCAAGAGTCTCTTGCTTAGAGTGAGAGACTGAGCGTATGAAATTTTCGGTTGAGCTCGCAAAGAGAGCGCAAGAAGAAAAACGGTCGACAGTTATTTGCTAGCTCTGTTTGGGGCTAAGAAATGTGAATCCACTGTTTATTCCAAAATCACTATATTTTCTTGAAAAACAGGGTCGCGTAAAAAAATACTCTCCGACTACCAGGATGTCATGCAACGTAACATATTATAAGTGACGATGGGCTTTGGATCTATGCTTACGACCTGGAAACAGATAATCAATTGGCCGAATATCTTGACAAAGACGAGCCGAAACTGAAAACTGAAGCATGTCAAAAATCAAGGTCATGTTTACAGTATTTTTTCGATTGCCGAGGTTCTTCTTCCTGGCCAAATTGTTAACAATGAATACTATTTAAGTTTTACTCTTGGTTCTTGCACCACAAAATACACCGTCGCATACTGCATTCATTCTTCGATACCTTTTCCAAAAATTCTACCAATATCGTTCCACAACCACCGTGTTCACCTGATTTAGCTCCATGTGACTTCTGGCTGTTCAAACGACCGTTCCGGGAGCCATTTTGAGTCAATTAATAACATTAAACGTGAATCGCATCGCACATTGAAGGCTTTCCAGAAATCGACTTTAACCACTGTTTCAAGGAATGGAAAAAACGTTAGCACAATTGGGACCGGGGATTATTTTGAGGGGGTCGAAAACACTAGTTTTTCCCCACAGTAGTATATATTTAATATTTAGAAGGAAAATAAAATATTGGCATTTGAAGTAGGTGCAAAGTATTTTACAGCAGAGCTAAGTCTACTCTGCTTGGTTTTTATTTGTATTATGTACAGAAGTTTGTTTCGTTTTTTTTACAATAAATTGTACTACGATTAATGTTAATTTAAAATTTTTATGATTATTTATTTTATAGAACAACCACAACAAATTTCATTGTTTGTTCAGAATCTTCTGAGAAGCTAATTAAAAGAAACTACATTATGATGAAAATTTACTTGTAGTTATTTTTTTTGTTGCCTTTAGACTTCAATTGAGCACTGTGGCCGAGGAATGTTGCATACTGCGCTCGAAGTCCTCCAGACTGAGAGCTTGATCCATGTTTAGGAGTGGCAATTTACCAGCCGAAGCCCGGGCAAGCAGCTCCGGTGAAAACCATTGAGCCAATTGATTTGTAGTAGGTGATATGCGATCTATGGCATCCGTTCCCCTGTGGTAGTTCATGGCGTTGAGGCAATTGTTTTCAGAGGCTTCAGAAGAGACTACTAAGCATAATGAGTTATAATGAAAAAATAAATATTATATGTAATATTATAATTACCTGAATGCATCGGGATATTGTTCTGGCCATGTAATAAACGATACCTGGTTTGCTGTCGCTGCTGCTGTTGTGGCTGATGATGTAAGTAGGGATGCTGATTAATTTGGGAGATTCCATCGTTGTACGGTGCATTTTGTATGTTCTCGTTATTTATCGCTTCTATGGGAGGGTGCAATGACTTAAGTCGATGTTGATGCTGTATTTGCTGCATCTCATTGTTTGATGAAAAGGTTAAAAGAGACATTTGCTGTTGGCTGTTGCCAGAGTTAAGTGTTCCCTTTAGAATAGGACGTCCTAAGAAAGAAAGACATTGCATAAATGATTATTAGATTAGATTAAATTATTAGATAGGTGGAGATCGTTCGATTCTGTACATGAGCTTACCAAAAGTCTTTGCTTGCGGCATGTTTCCTCCCGGTGACCATTTGACTTGCGGCTGACAACGAATTTGCGATAGTTGTGGCAGTGGTTTTCCAGGCATTTGTGGATTGTTCGAATTCAATTGATGATGATGCGGCTGCTGGATTGCAAAATTGCCACCCAATATCATTCGGGGTTGTAGATTTATACCTGAATTACTAGACATCGGGGAGGAATCGTTTAAAAGATTACTGTGAATAGCCGCCGGAGGCTTTGTATTCTGTAGATAAAAGTGAGAAATGTTTGGAGTCGTCTCTTTATCAGCTGTCATTTTTCTCAATACAGAAGTTGGCGTGAAAGCCAGTGGTGTGGGCGAAATACTGTGTCTATGTTGAGAATTTTGTTGTTGTCCAATGCTTGAAGTCGGCGGAATATGTTGTGTAAATATTTCTAGTATAAAACAAATGTTAGTAAAATTATTCTGCGGATATTGTGTGATTCAAAACGTACCTTCAACAACATTTTTGTTAAAAAATTGATGCATTTTAAAATCATAATGTATTCCATTTGGATATACTACATTTGGTTGTAATGTATTTCGGACAGAATTTGAACATTCATATATAACTGTGGCAATAACCTCTTTTGTTAGCGCTGCAGTGTTTGGATTATTAATTTCCTTTTCTAGCGTATCCAGTGAAATATCTCCACGCAATACACCTAAAATTTAAATACATGACTTTAAGTTATTTAGGAAATCATATTAAAAAAACAAATAGGCAATATTCGTAAGCAGAAATATTAGGTTGTTTACTAATGAGATTCAAATTTCGCGCTTCGGTTGTGAGGTCAAATGAAATCGTATCTGGCAACGCTGTTTATCGTTTGATAGGTTTTGGCCACCTCCTGTTTGGTTGTAAGAGGCGTAAAGGTTATAAGTGTTTTGTGTACTCGCCGATTTTTGCTTTTTTCAGTCTTGGCTTATCCGGGCTTTTCCATTGGGCATAACCAAATGATTCGTCACCAGTTACCATTTTGAGTCAATCTGGGTCATTCAACATTCTCGAGCGATGCTCATTGATTCGACGGTTCTTTTGGTCAAAATTTAGCAATTTCGGCACTGTGCTGACACACGTCTCATTCCCAAAGTGATAGAAAAAATGTCATTACACGAGCCAAGCGATATACCGACATCCTCATCAACTTTTCTGACAGTGTTTCAACGATTTTCTTCAAAAATACGTTATCCGCCAATCGATAAATTCCCTTTTCGATTTTTCAAATAATTCAATAACAATAAATTTGGTTGGCGAGTTCCTTGCAACATCATGCGGAAATTGAATTTTAGATTTTAGAAAAGCTAGAAGCACCAAATTTGGTAGTAAGGTCCTTGCTAACATTACACAGAATACGGATTGCCAAGCCCACCGCCTTCAAAAATCGATTTTGTAAATCGATAATTCGAACTATAGGAAAATTATAAAGGTAAGAGAATTTTTTTTAGATATAATAGCTGCCAATAATATTGACCAACCCTATTAATTTAAATCTGATTCGATAGTAAACACATATTATAGGCGCGAGATGTTTGCCATACAGCAGCAGAGGCCCGGCTTCCATGCTTACGCCGACTGCGCACGAAAGGTCGTCGTGCAACCAGCGTGCAGCCGGTGTGCGCCAATAGTGTCAATACATGCGTATTTGACTGTAAAAATATGCGATGCGTTGTTTGTTCGCCGAATATTAAGAATTAAGAATTAATATTAAGAATTATTTTTTAACGGCCAAAGGTAAATGGTAAAAATGGTAAGAAACCTACAGAGAGTGCACTCGAAAACTCGCTTTAGCTTTCTAACCTTTTTCAGCATGCTGTTATTAGATCGGATAAATCCAGATCGCATCAATCGGTAGATATATGTTATTTATGATATCTGTTATTTATTTAGGGCCATCTATATGACGTCTGTTGCGTTTGAGTCTGCTATCTTCATCGATTGTCTAAAAATTGATTACAAACTTTCGTGACGACGGCCGAGTTTGCTAAGTGTTTTCATTTATATTAGAGAAATCCACATAGTAAGGCACAGAAAATCTACAGTGAGTCCCAAAAATAACGTTATATTTCAATCATACAACATTCAAAGCCATTTTTTGAAAACTTGCAGCATTAAAAGCATAAATTCAAATTAATCTTTCAAACGCAGTTAACTTTATGTTAATCGGATGAAAGGGAAAGAAAATATTAAATTTTGTGTTAAACTTGCAAAAAAAAAAATCATTGGGACATACGAATTGGTGAAAAAATGTATAGTGATGATTGTACGAGTCGTATTAAGTTGACAGTTTACACGATTTAAAAATGAACGTGAGATTTTATATGACGACCCAAGATCCGGTCGTTTAGAATCTAGTAAGCATGCATAATTGGTAGAAAAACTGCTAAAGCTGGTCGTAAAAAAGCTGTAGGTCAATTCCACTTTATATGGTGAGCAAAGAGGCGATCCTTTAGGGATTATAGAAAATTAAATTCTGCAACAGTTCCCGAACGTTATCCCATATCTACATACAATACCTCAAAGATCAGCTACACGGAAAGAAAATACTTTTCGATTCGAATTCTTGTACAAGCCCTAAAAAATGCAACACAAACCTCTCAAACGTTTTATGAACGACATCTTCCGCAGCATCGATTTCGTTTACTATAATACAGACGACATCATGATCATGTCCACGACGATGGAAGAGCATCTGAGTCACCTTCGCACGGTTCTGCAAATTCTACGCGACAATGGACTATGCATTAATTTGAGTGTCAGCTTGCTCAGAAGGAAATTCAATTGCTCAGCTATACGGTCAGCCAAAATGGCATTAAACCTCCTACCAGTCGCACCGAAGCTATCGAAATGGCATCGTTAACAACTACAGAAGATGTCTACTTCAATCTTCGCAGATTCGGGCACCACTGTCAGAACTTCTCAGGAATGTCAAGAAGAATGATCAGCGCTTAATCGAATGGACCAGAACGCATCTCGGCCTTAAGCAAAGCTTCGCAAACACAACACGTTTGCTCACGCGCACCCCAAGGCACCGCTAGAAGCGCAACGTAATGATCCTGAACTCACCGAGTTGCTGCAAGGCACAACATCTCTCAAACTTCAAAAAGTTCGCTACGATGAGGATGTTGCTCTCTTCTGCGACGTGTCAACTGCCCAGCTCTTTACGGAATAAAATTTGTTCTTTTATTCACAGCCTTTCGCATACGAGAGGTAGATCCACGATGCATGACTTACATACTCAACTAGTGCAGAAGCTGCCTTCCATGTCAACGTGCAAGAATCAATACACAACCACCTAGCACCCCTAAAGATGGCTGTTCATTCAGGCAGATGTTCACATGGACATGCCTCTGTACCAAGGATACCGCTACTGTCTGAATATGATAGACAGATTCACACGGTGGCCAGAAGCTGTCCCTTTGAAGGACAGAAACCGTTGCCAAAGCTTTTTGGTCAACATGGTTCCGCGCTTTGGAACTCCAAAGACAATAACGACTGACCAATTTGAGTCTGCACTATTTAAGGAGCTTACTCGGCTTATTGGCAGTGATCATATTCACACCACGG
Organism: Zaprionus bogoriensis; assembly: GCA_035046045.1. Taxonomy (NCBI): domain Eukaryota; kingdom Metazoa; phylum Arthropoda; class Insecta; order Diptera; family Drosophilidae; genus Zaprionus; species Zaprionus bogoriensis. The sequence continues at coordinate 998,273 of JAWNOI010000221.1, forward strand.
CTTATCACCTTCAATCCAATGGCATTGTCAAGAGATGGCATCGCATCTCAAAGCAGGCATGATGTGCCATTCGAACTTGCCGTGGAAAAAACTCCTGCCTACAGTTCTACTAGGAATCTGCACCAGCTTCAAGAAAGCTTGTCAGCAGCAGAAATGAATGAATTTTATGAATATAAGGACCACAACAACAATCCTTCAATGTTCGTCAACGAATTTCGCGAACACATGCGAACGATTCGACCAACTCCAACTGCGCACCATTCAAAACAAAACATGTTTGTCCGGAAAGGAATGCATGATTGCACGCATGTGTTCCTCTGAACCGATTCCGACAAGCAACCGCTGGAAGCACGATACACTGGACCTTTTGAAATCATCAAACGTCATAGTGACAGAGTCATCACTATCAACTTGAACGGCAATTCCGGCAACGGCATTTTCCGTTTAGCGACTAAAGCCTGCATTTTTACCCAAGGACGACAAAAATGGATATTTTTCGAGCCACTCTCACGATATCTCGAGAAGATATCGATAGACGAGCGCTGAAGCGCGAGTGGCCACACAAGTTCAAATACACTACACAACACTTATGTGATTCGAAGAAGTAAAAAAAGATCCGGTGTCTGCAGCATTAAACTTAACTTTCATTGTACATTGTGTTTCAATATATAATATTATTCATTGTTAGCAACTGAAATAACTATAAATATACAAGATGCAACGACATATACTGAAAACTTCTGGCATCAAAAGAAAAACAGTGCTAATGGTAATAATTCAATAACGAACAAGTGAAGAAAGCTACAGTCGAGTGCACTCGACAGTAAGATACCATTTACCTATAGCTGTTAAAAAAATAATTCTTAATATAAATTACTTTTATTCGCAACTTTTCGAAGTCAAATACTGTGCGTGCGCAGTCGGCGTCGGCGTCGGGCCTCTGCTGCTGTAAGGGAAACTTCTCGTGCCTATGTTATAACTTCTGTGTTTATTGTCCGACCGTATTTAAATTTATAGGGTTGGTCGATATTATTATTATCTACAATAATACCTAAATAAATTCGAAAACGTTTCTACTTTTCCTATAATTTGATTTACCGAATATTATTTAATATTATTTTTTTACACTTTTCCGAGTTCAATTTTTGTATATTACCATAGGTTGTTTAGTAATGGTATACCGGTCAAATGAAATCGTAACCGGCAACGCTGTATATCGTTTTATAGGTCTTAGCAACACCTTTAGGATGACGTATAGTTTGTTTACAAAAGTTTCCGCGCTTAAAAATTACAATTGGTCGAAATTCTCGAATTTCTGGGGCGGAAAATCTGCATTCTGCACAATGTTAGTAGGGACATTTCTACCAAATTTGGGATTCTACGTTAGCTTTTCTTATATAATGTTATCTTCTTTTCTTCACATACGCAGAGCTTAAGTTGCCTCGTTTTTCTGGAGCTTATTTGGATTGGTCGGTCCTCTTCGGCATGTACAACAACGTTGTTGGGAACAATGAAAAGCTCTCAAATCTAGAGAAGTTTCAGCACTTGATAGAGCTTCTTCTGATATCAAGGTCTATAAGCCTTGGAATTATTGATTAAACGATTCGACAATAAGCTTTTACATTTTCAGTCTGAAATATGGTCAATATTTGGACTTGGTAGTGGGAGAAAGGTTCCAAGCTAGACGTTTCAATGGGAAATGGGAAGAGGCACTGCCATTCAACAAGCTGCCGAAATGGAGCAAGATCTCAGATTCCATGGAAAAGAGATGCCGAATGTTGGAACTTGGAAAATGCTGCAGTACCTAAACCCAACATCCAACTCACTGGATAGAAAATCCTAACCTTCCAATAGTGCCCTTATTTTCTCAGCTTTCTAGTTTCTACAGTTCTAAGAACCATTTACTTTATAAACGCCCACCCTTTTTGGCTTTAACGCAAGTCTGAGATTCCAGGAACCAAACGACTTCATCCCTTTTTGAATTGTCTGCGCAAAGGGCATAGCCTGCAAAAGTGCAAGTTTGGCTATTGCAAACATTGTCCGTTAAAGCATCATTCTTTCCTTCATCTGACCTCAAACGCAACTACCCAGGCCTCAACCTACCTTGTCTCTTTTTTGCTGCCATGCCAAGAAGCCCACCCTCAAGTTTTAAATACATACCAAAATGAATACGTGATGCTTGCTACTGCTCTTGTATACACAAAAAATCTTTCTTGTATGCTAGTGCCCCCTGCCTTTCTTGATTCTGCAGCTCAACTTAACGTTTTCTCTCGTCTTGCCAGTCTTCTACAATTGATAACAAAGCGATCTGTAATTTGTACATCTTGACTCGACGAAGTTACTTCATCATAAACTGGCAGTATTGACATGAACTTGCAGTCTAGTAATGCAGATTATCAAACTTCGTTTTAGGCGTCGCTAAAAAAAACTATCGCAGGTTTCTACATCCCTACTTCGATATAGGTTCGACTGATTAGAATATTTCTAGTAATATTTTTCTGGCTGATCCGCTATTCTTAGACGGAAATATTTTTACCAATACCCTAAGATCGGCAACTGTTGCTGTGACTCAAGTGGAACCAACTCCGTCATCAGAATCTGAAAAGTCGTCCCACATTGTGAAAAGGTTTTGGGAAATGAACCATTGAGATCTGCAACCGCTATGTCAGATGATGATTTGATCTGCGAATAGCTCTTCCAAAATGGATCTATCCGTCCCAGCTCAGGGAAATATTCACTTCGCCTGCCTGATCGAACAACGTTGATTCGCTGGGAGATTTCTAAAATCGCGCATTTCGTCGTCTCAAATCGCTCGAGATCAAGTTCAGCAAGGACTCTAATCAAAAATCTCAATACATGTGGAGTATACCAGAATGAAAATCAGTACATTTGATTACATTTTGTTAAAAATTTAACCGCTAATTATTAAAAATTTTACTAAAGCAAAGAAAAATAGCAAGCGTTTGAAGCTGATTGCTTGCGTTCCGTCTTCATGTTCGTCGTCGTCTCTGCGCGCACTATGTTTGCGGGCGAGCGAAATCATATGAATTGTTCTGCACTGTTTTTATACCATTTACCCATTGAAAATGGGTAAAAAATGGTATATTAACTTTGTGAAAATGTATGTAACAGGCAAAAGGAGGCGTGGCAGACCATACAAAGTATAAATATTCTTGATGAGCATCAATAGCCGAGTCGATTTGGTAATGCCCGTCTGTATGAACGCACAGATCTCAGCTATTAAAAAGCTAGAGACACCAGACTTGGTGGGAGTGTGCGTGTATTGAATACGCAGATCAAGTTTATTTCAAACTTGATGTGCCACGCCCACCGCCTCCGCAAATCGATAAATGCGTTTTTCGGTTTTTTGCAAATCATTCAATAACGAAAAGAGATAAACGCACCAAATTTGGTTGGAGGGTGTCTCGCAACATTATGCAGAAGTTGGATTTTAGACTTTTAGATGCCACGCTCACCGCCTCCAGAAAACACATTTTTATAGTTTAAGAGAAAACTAGAAAAGCTAGAAGCACCAAATTTGCTAGTAAGGTGTCTAGTAACATAACGCAGAATGCGGATCTTCAAATTTTGGATGCCACACCCACCGCCCCTAAAAATCGATTTTGTAAAACGGTAAATCAAATTATAGGAAAAGTCGACTAACCCTATAAATTTAAATTTGATCGGACAATAAACACAGAAGTTATAGGCACGAGAAGTTTCCCTTACAGCAGCAGAGGACCGACGCCGACGCCGACTGAGCACGCACAGTCGTCGTGTAGTCAGCGTGCAGTCGGCATGTACCATTAGCGTCAATGCATGTGTCTTCAAAAATATGCGATGCGTTGCTATTATCTCGCCGAATAAAAGTAATTAATATTAAGAATTATTTTTTAGCAGCGAAAGGTAATCGGTATCTTACTGTCGAGTGCACTCACTTGTTCGTCTTCAGCTTCATCTTCTCAGCTCGCACTATGTATGCAGCCTCAGCTATTCAGGCAATGCAGCAGCTGACGAAGAATCGAAACTTCCGTTCGCTGCCACAATTGAGCGTTGAGACTTCTATGTTAATGATCTTATATCTTGAGGCGATTCTATTGAAGAGGTTCAGCACCTTCGAAAGGAACTTTTGCGACGAGGTCATTTTCCAATACGCAAATGATGTTCGAAGGAACCAGTTTATATAGAAGGTAAATCAGAAGATGATCGGGAAAAACTGCTAAAGTTCGACGATGGAGCCAATATTGCAAAAACTCTTAGAAATAGTTTGGGATCTTAGCTCTGACCATTTAATCTTTAATTTTTTGGAAACTTCGACTTTCGACCCACTCGGACTTTTAGCACTAAGACAAACTTGATTTCAGCAATAACCTGTTTCTATTTCTTTGTTTCGTTTTGGTGCCACATGCTTCATGGGAAATATAAGGTTGTCAAAAAAGTCTTGCGATATTTTTGCTAGTGATCGCTGCAAGTGATATAGCATGACCAGATGCAGGGAATAAAACTAGAATAACATAGTTTTATTCGCCGCATCTGGTCATGCGTTTTGGAAAGCTCTTTTCATGCGCTAATGCGTGTTTGAACGATGGTTTCAACTTTTCAACCGTTACAAACCATTTCATAAAATTATAATAAAATTCAATAAAAAATACCGCAGGCCTTTTTTTTACAACCTAATATATAGTTTTGAAGAAATTAATGTGCAAATGTTCCAGACTTAATTTTTGGTCCATCGCTTTAAAATTCTTCAACAATTATAAATATTGAACGATGATTTATATGGTACTTATCTCATGTAAGAATGAACTTACCCTGAAGTAAATGCTGAGCTTCAATTCGTTTCTGTTCTTGCACTGGTAAGTGTCCAGACATTTTCGAATCTGAGATATATGAGGGAAACAATTGAGACTGTATGGTCATTTGTGGTTCACTTTTTTTTCTTTGTTGTGGATGTTGTGCATCTTCACCCTTAGATTCCGATTCTTGAAACACTCGAGTTATGTGTTGAGAGGGCACGTTTGATCGATTTGGAACGCGTACAAAATTGCAACCTGATGCGTTTGGCAATGATTGGTATGATTCGGTAACTGTTTGAGGGCTGTTCGTTTGTGAGCCCAACTGCTGCAAGAGTCTTTTGAAAGCTTCCGTATCTCTAGTAGCCTGTTTCTCTGTATTGGGTTGTTCAGTTATTTCCTTACTGTTATTTAGCATAATGTTCGTAGGACGCAAATCCACTTTTGCCATTTGTGCTTCCAGATCTTTTACACTCGGAATTCCTGTAAATTAAATTAATAATATATTAAGAAAATATACTTATTTTTATCTATTTGAAACCATAAATACTTTAGACTGATTCCAAATAAACTTATAAAAAATGTTAGTTTTTACAAATTTGATCGAAAATACATTCAAGTTTGAGAACTTCTTATGTGATAACGAAACTGTTGGTGAACATTATGTCTCCAGGTCTGCAAAGTGGACGAAAAGGAGAAAACCTTTGTTCCCTCAAAATAAAAGAAATTCACTATGAATTCCCCATAATTAAGAAAAATTTACAAAAATACTAAATATAAAAAAAGTATAAAAAATTAATATTGGGTCTATAACTTACTATAACTTCGTGCGGTTTGCTTAGAGATGATGCCGCATGACTATTCTACCATCGTTTCAATAATCCAGACATGAGTTCATTTAAAGCGTCGAAGTTTGTGCTTGGGAAAGTGTTTTTGCGGGGAGTTCTTCTTCATTACTTCAATATGAAGAAAACTGCTGCCGAAAGTCATCTTATTTTGGTGGAAGTTTATGGTGAACGTGCTCTAGCTGAGCCAACGTTCCAAAAGTGGTTCGCACGATTTAAAAGTGGCGACTTTGACTTGGAAGACGCAGAACGTCCTGGGCAGACAAAAAAGTTTGAAGATGACGAACTGGAAGCATTGCAATCAAGACTGTTGCCGAACACAAGCAGAGCTCGCAGAATCTTTGGAAGTCACTCATGCAGCCATTGCAAAACGTTTGAAAGTAGCCGGATACATTGGAAAGCAAGGAAATTGACTTTCATATGAACTCAAGCCGAGAGACGTTGAATGGCGGTTTTGCATATCTGAAATGCTGCTGAAACGCCACAAAAGACATTCTTTTTTGCATTGGATTATTACTGGTAATGAAAAATGGATCCATTACGACAACCCCAAGTGCAAAAGTCATATGTGAAAACCGGCCAGCACCAATAGCCAAGGCGATTTGGTCATGTCAGTCTGTCTAAACACACAGATTTTGGCTATTACTAGAGTAAGCCCACCCCCTCCATTAATCAACTTTAAAATTTATGAATCAAATTATGAAAAAGTAAAAGATTCTCGTAACTGTCAACAATATTGACCTACCCTATAAATTTCTACCCGATGGAATAATAAAAAGAAGTTATAGGCGCGGGAAATTTCTTATGTTATAGCAGAAGTGACGTAACAGAGGTAGCAGAGTCGCACGCATAGTCACTATTCGCCGAATAAACGTATTTAATATTAATAATTATTTTTTAACAGCCAAAGGTAAATGGTATCTTACTGTCGAGTGCACTCAACTGCAGTTTTCTATACTTATTTTGTTTTGCTATGTTAGTACACTCTTCTCTCCCAGATGTTTGAGAAGAGTACGATAACAAAACAAATAAGTGAAGAAAGCATATTTCAGAAATCAAATACACATGCATTGACGCTAATGGCACATGCCGACTGCACACTGACTATACGACGACTGTGCGTGAGCAGTCGGCGTCGGCGTCGGGCCTCTACTGCTGTGAGCGAAACTTCTCGTGCCTATAACTTCTGTGTTTATTGTCCGATCGGATTTAAATTTATAGGGTTGGTCAACATTATTATTATCTACAATAATACCTAAACAAATTTCGGAAACTTTTCTACTTTTCCTATAATTTGATTTACCGATTTACAAAATCGATTTTTGGGGGCGGTAGGCGTGGCATCCAAAAGTTGAAAATCCGCATTCTCCGTAATGTTGGTGCTTCTAGCTTTTCTAGTGTTCTTTCAAACTATAAAAATGTGTTTTTTAGAGGCGGTGGGCGTGGCATCCAAAAGTCTAAAATGCAACTTCTGCATAATGTTGCAAGACACCCTCCTACCAAATTTGGTGCGTTTATCTCTTTTCGTTATTGAATTATTTGGAAAAAATCGAAATACTCATTTATCAATTGCGAAGGCGGTAAGCGTGGCATATCAAGTTTAAAATAAACTTCTTGTGTATTAAATACACGCACACTTCCACCAAGTTTGGATCCTTGGACCAAATCGACTCGGCTATTAATGCTGATCAAGAATATATATACTTTGTATGCGTCCTTGTACGCCTCCTTCTGCCTGTTACATACATTTGCACAAAGTTAATATACCATTTTTTACCCATTTTCAATGGGTAAATGGTATAAAAACCTGAAACTTGCGAGCCAAACCTCTAACCATCAGACCACACAGGGTTACGCAATGCGATCGGAAAACGAAGCTTTTATTGACCCGGCCATCGGCTGCGTCGGTTCAACGTGTTAGTTAGGAATCACTACAGCCCATAACTTTGTATGGGGATTTCTAACTCCTATAAATTTTTTTTTGTTTATTGTCCGATCGGGATGTAATTTATAGGGTAGATCAGTACTCTGGCAAGCTTCGAGAATGTAAAAAAATGTTTTGTTATTTCTCTACTATTCTTATTATTCAATAAAAACGATTTATGGGGGCGGTGGGCATGGCACATCAAGTTTGAAATAAACTTCTTGTGTTTTTAAATACACACACATTCCTTCCAAGTCTGGTGCCTCTAGCTCTTTTAACAGCTGATCAAGAATATATACTTTCTACGGTCAGCCACGCCTCCTTCTGCCTGTTACATACAATTTTACAAAGTTAATATACTACTTTTAACCCATTTTTAATGGGTTAAACCGGGATGGTTTGGCTTTCATTCGAACAGATTAAGCTTTTCTGATCGCGGTAAACATGGCGGTCGCCAGTCTGATCTATGTCTACGAATGATTGCAAGTTGACACACAGTCTCCTCGTGGCACCTCCTGGGTAGCTACCTTAGCATCCGCGAGTTAGTGAGCTAATGTGTGCAGCGAGTCATCCTGACGGTTAATGGTTGAGCGCAGGGTTTGGAACCCGCCTCGTAAAAAAGAAGTCTAATAAAAACCAAAGCGAAAAGTTCGGATAAGATCCCCCCTTATAATGAAGACCACCGCAAAATGAAAAAGCACTACGATTTAACGATATGCACCTGGAATGTCCGAACCCTTAATTGGGGAGGTGCCTCTATCCAACTGGCGGATGCCCTCGAAAAATTAAAGGCTGACATTACCGCCATCTAGGAAATGAAATGGACAGGACAAGGTTGCTCCAAGCGAGCAAACTGTGATATCTACTACAGCTGCCATGCGGAGAGGCGCAAATTTGGATGCGGATTTGTAGTAAGCCGGAGACTTCACCACCACGTCTCCAATTTCACCCCAGTGAGTGAACGGCTGGCTACAATCCGCGTCAAAGCTAGATTTTTCAATCTTAGCATAATTTGCGCGCACGTCCCGACGGAGGAAAAGGACGATGCTGTTAAGGATGCGTACTACGCGAGACTTGAGGACACATACGACCGCTGCCCAGACCACGACGTGAAGATCATCCTCGGGGACTTCAACGCAAAGGTTGGGCGCGAACGCATCTTTGTCCGGACCGTCGGTCAATTCAGCCTCCATGAGACCACATCGAACAACGGTTTCAGGCTAATTGACTTCGCCGCGGCGCAAAACATGGTAGTGAGTAGCACCAGATTTCAGCACCTCGACATCCACAAGGCCACATGTCTGTCCCCTGATCAAATAACAGATTGATCACGTTGTGATAGACGGAAGGCATGCCTCAAGCGTGATGGACGTGCGTACGTTTCGTGGAGTCAACATAGACTCGAACCACTATCTTGTCGCAGCCAAGATACGCATGTGGCTATGCCGAGCGAAAAACATACGCCCCATCACGCAACGAAAGCTTGACGTCACTAAGCTGCGATCACAACGAACAGCAATGGCCTACTCCACTCACCTCTCGGAACTGCTCCACCAACCTACCCCTCTCCCTGTTGACGCCGGCGGACTCTGGGCGCACATATCCCACTCCATGCGAGTGGGATGGCTGCTGAAACAGCCATTGGGTTCAAGCGCCCTCCCACACGGAACCAATGGTATGACGAGGAGTGTCGCGTTGCAGCTGCGGCAAAAAAACGCTGCCTACAGAAAAACGCTCTCAGTCTGGCGCAACGCGAGCTACGTGTGAACGCTACAGGGAGAAAAGGAAGGAAGAGAGGTGACTTTTTAGATGAAAAAAACGGGAGCAAGAAAAACGAGAGTGCGAGGAACTTGAGGTGTTGCAAGACAGGAATGATGATCTTAAATTTGACCAACAAGTCAACCTTCTGACACAAGGATTCAAGACCGGAGCATCTAACTGTCGAGATGATAATGAAAATCTGGTTACGGATACGCAGTGCACGCTGAGGTTATGGAGGGCGCATTTCTCCATGCTGCTAGCAGGCAATGACGGCACCAATCCCGCCATTGGAGGAAGCAGCACGATACCACCAATCGACGACAGTGGGGATATACCACTACCTAGCCATGACGAGGTCCGAGTTGCTATTACGCGACTCAAAAGCAACAAAGCAGCCGGTGCTGATGGACTGCCTGCAGAGTTGTTTAAGGTCGGCGTCGAAGGCTGATAAGGTGTATGCTTCAGCTCTTCTGCAAAATATGGCTAGAAGAAAGCATGCCCAACGATTGGAATCTCAGCGTCCTGTACTGAAGAAAGGCGACCCGACGATATGCGCCAACTACCGGGGAATCAGCCTGACTGCCATCTCATAGAAGGTCCTATCGAGCGTTATATGTGAACAACTGAAGCCGTATACCAGCTCACTGATCGGACCTTATCAGTGCGGCTTTACACACACATTACCTCTGTCGATTAAAAAGCTGCTTTCGATAGCCCGACTAGGGAACGCCTATATGCCACCATGTCTGAGTTCGGTATTCCTGCAAAGCTGATACGTCTTTGCAGAATGACATTGAGCAGCAGCATCAGCTCTGTCAAGGTAGGAGTGAACCTCTCCGAACCTTTCAATACCGTTCGAGGTTTCAGACAAGGCGACCCCCTGTCGTGCAACCTCATCAACTTCGTGATGGAAGGGGTTCTGCGGAAAGCCGGTGTACATCGATCTGGCACTACTTTTTATAAAAGTGTCCAGCTCCTTGCTAATGCTGATGATATTAACATCATTGTCCGCAGAAAGCGTCACTGCTAATGTCACTGCTGCATTTTCCGCTATCGAAAAAGAGTCAGCAAAAGTGGGTTTGGCGGTAAACGAGGGTAAGACGAAGTATATGCTGTCGACAAGCAGGGAGACGCGGCGCCTAGACTTTCATGTGGTAGCAGACAGCTATAACTTCGAAGTAGTCAAGGAGTTCACGTACCTTGGCACTGCCATTAACACCAAAAATGACGTCAGCCTGGAGATCAAGCGAAGAATCACACTTGCTAATAGGTGCTACTTTGGTCTGAGTAAGCAAATGTGCAATAGAGACCTCTCTCGCCGAACAAAATTAATACTCTACAAGACACTCATCCTGCCCGTGCTCTTAAATGCGCAGAAGCATGGGTAGTGTCACTGACGGATGATGCAGCGCTTGGAGTGTTTGAGATCTTCGCAAGATCTTTGGTCCCGTTCGGATTGGGGACGACTTTCGCATTCGAATGAACCACGAGCTGTACGAGTTGTACGACGACGTGGACGTGGTCGGGCGCATCACGATACAACGTCTGCACTGGCTCGGCCACGTTGAACGTATGGATGAAAAATCTCCAGCTCAGAAGGTATTCGAAGCGAGGGTCGACTACGGGCGTCGACGGAGGGGACGACCAAATCTCCGAGGGAAGGACCAAGTAGAGAAGGACCTAACTGTACTGGGTATTTCCGATTGGAGAAGGCGCGCGAAGAGCAGAATCGCCTGGAGGGAGACGCTGGCCAATACCCGAAATGGGTTGCAGCGCCACCTAATAAATAAAAAATGTTCTAAAAACCGAAAATCGAAAAAAATAACATTTTATTTTTTAAATACACCTCGTATATTGAAAAAAATCAGTAAACGTCAAATAACTTAAATTGATTCGTTGATTTCGTAAAATAAGTGCTTCGGACATCGGTATAATGATTAAAAAGTTATTTCTTGTTTATCTTCAATATACCTCAAAAAAGTATCGGGAATTCTTCATTTAAATCTCCTGCTTATATGGAAGACTAGGAAAACTAGGTTCCTATGTCCTCAATTATGAAGTCCAAAATTAGCGCGATCTGTCAACCAGTGTGTTGACAGCAGCTGTTTATGTAAGTCAACCTTGGTAGAGCTTGTCGAATTTTACAATGCCCGAAAGTGGTGATCAACGTAAGTACGAGGGTGTGGTGCGATAAGTACTAAACCTCCAAAAGAAAAACGAAAATTTTGGAAAAGTGGCGATTTATTTCTCAACATAATCTTCTTTTAGCTCAATACACTTGACCCAACGATGCTCAAACTTCTTTAACCCGTCTGAAAAATATTTTTGCTCGAAGTCTGCAAAATAGGCCTCTGTGGCGGCGACGACCTCCTCATTCGACGCAAATTTCTGTCCAGCGAGTGACTTTTTCAAGTTTGGAAACAAAAATATGTCACACGGGGCCAAATCTGGAGAATATGATGTATGGGGTAGCAGTTCGTAGCCCAATTCGACCAATTTGGCCGTGGCGAGGGCGGAAGTGTAAGCTGGTGCGTTGTCATGATGGAAGATCACTTTTTTCTTCGCCAAATGGGGCCGTATTTTCTGGAATTCGGCGGCGAATCGGCCCAATAATTCGACATAGTACAGCCTTGTGACCGCTTCCCTTCGCCAGGTAGTCGATGATTACACCTTGTGAATCCCAAAAAACGGTGGCCATCACCTTTTCGACCGATGGGACAGTCTTCGCCTTCTTCGGAGCAGGTTCGCTCTTTGCGCGATTTCCTATCCAAAAACAAGAATCGAATCACAAACCGATATTGCTCTTTCTCCATATTTCTAAAATCCGCGAACACGTTCGTTTCCACACGCAGTCAAAACCAATCTACGAATCCGATTTAGCTGAAATTTCGAATGTACCCGATAGTAAATTTCTCTTGCGATAGTGACGCCATCGGGCGGTGAGGCTAAGTACTTATCGGACTGCCCTCGTATTTGTGTTAAATTTTGTGTCGCAAACGAATTTTCGTGTGCAGATATATTAAAAATGTTGAACAAGGCTTTTGATGAATCTGGGATCGGGATACCCTCGAAGACATGCCTCGTTCTAAACGTCCTTCAACGAGTGTGACCGAAAAAGTAAATTGTTGCCGAAAATAGCCATGCTTGAGAGAGCTTTCCCATGAATTGGAGATGTTACACAAGAGCGTTCGAGCGTACTGGTTCCGATAGAGGTGAATTTACTTCAGACATGCTGGATCGAGCCAATTTGGATCACACCTTCATGGAACTCATAATTACTGGTGACGAGACTTGGGTCTACGAATATAATACTCTTACGAATCAGCAATTATCCGAATGGCTGCCCAAAGGCACGCCAAACCCGATCCAAAGTGAAGGTAATGTTCATTGTTTTTATGAGTCGCTTACGAGACGCTATCCGTCGTAAACGAGTTTGTGGGCCAACAACTAGTGGATTCTTCATCATAATAATGGACAAACACTCAATCAACATCATTTAGCAAGCACCGTATTTACTTGATATGGCCCCCTGTCACTTTTTCCTATTTTCCAAACTAAAATATCAACTTCAGGGAACCGCGTCGACCATCAAAACAAATTTGAGGCGAGAGCTGAATGTCCTCCCTGAAAGTGCCTATAAAAAACGTTTTGACGATTGGAAGAAGTGTTGGCACATGTACATCGCTTCAAATAGATGTTACTTTGAAGGCGATAAAAAAAAATTTGGAAGGCGATTTTCGTTTTATGAATATCTTTCCGATATTTTCTTGACAGGGTGTATATTTTTTTGAACTTGAAACTTTTATGTGTACCAAAAAATCTTTCTGCACATATTAATATTCTTTCCACTTTTTTTGGTTTTTGAATTTGGTGGCTTTGTGCAAAGCAATGCTTTATATCGATTGGCAAAACGACGCTATTTATGACATGTTAGGTTATTGCGTTTAAAAGTAATACATGTGTAAACATTGAGTTCACTAACTCCGAAATTCGCACCGTTTTAAGGTTTTTCTTCGTAAAAGATAAATCCGCTAGAGAAACATTCCATGAGATTAATGGTGTTTTAGGGGATGGTACTCTATCACTTCGAACCGCGGAGGAATGGTTTCGACGATTCAGAGCATGTGACACCATGGACACCATGGATAAGCCAGCCGGCGGAAGACCTGTGAAGACGAATACAGATCAAATCATGGAAAACATCAAGCTAGACCGCTATGTGACATCTCGTGACATCGCCCAGGAGATAGGAGTTAGTCACAAAACCGTTTTAAACCATCTGCAAAAGGCTGAATACAAAAAAAACTGATTGTTTGGGTGCCGCATTATTTGACGCAAAAAAACCTGTTGGGCAGAATCAACGCCTGCGATATGCTGCTGAAACAGAATTAACTCGACTCGACCCATTTTTGAAGCGGATGGAGACTGGCGAACGACAATATCAAGCGAAAACGATCGTGGTTGAAGGCCAATGAATCGTCCAAAACAGTGGCCAAGCTGGGATTGAAAGCCAGGAAAGTTTTGCTCTGTGATTGGTGGGATTGGAAGGTTTTCATACACTATGAGCTGCTCTCATATGGCCAGACGCTTAATCCTACCATCTAATGCAAACAACTGGACCGTTTGAAGCTGGCGATCGACCATAAGTGACCAAAATTGGCCAACAGGAAAGGTGTAGTGTATCATCAGGACAACGCCAGACCACACACTTATTTGATGACTCGACAGAAGCTCCGGGAGCTCGGATGGGAGATTTTATGGCACCCATCATATAGCCCAGACATAGCGCCAAGTGACTACCACCTGTTCCTATCCATGGCGAATGCTCTTACTGGTGAAAAGTTGAACTCATAAACCACCTTATGAAAAGTGGCTGTCCGAGTTTTTCACAAATAAGGAGAAAGATCTTACGAGGGGGGTTATAATGAAGTTGCCGTCTAAATGGGAACACATTATCGATCAAAACGGCGCATATTTGAGCTAAATCCGTTCACTGTATCAATTTTTAGAATGCATTGAATAATGAAAAAAAAAGCGGAAGGGAGATATTTTCCTACCTAATATACTATTTTGTAAAATGAAAAATGTTATTTTTCTTACTACGATATTCAGCTAGTTTTTATTGGAATTTAGCAATTATTGCTTACCTTGCGTATCATGCATTGAGCCGTCTCCAAGTGATTTGGGCTTGCTGTTACTGTGAACTGGATCATTTGCTGCAAACCATTGGCTAAAGCGCGATGTTCCCATAAATTCACTTTGAACCTTGTTTTCGTTACCCTGTAAGAAGGAAGGGATATAACTATAAAGCTTGAAATACTCAAACCAGTAAAAACAAAAAAGAGTAAAATATATTAACAAAGACCCTTAGCTGGAATTACTTCAACATTTGAATAGTGAAATTACCATTATTGTGTGCTCCATTGGATCCAAATTAAGAAAAGCATCGAAATTAAATTCAACTTCAGATTTCGAAATGGAAATAATGTTACAAGTGTTGCTTTGTTTACTATTTTGTCCATTCAAGTCTTTTGTGCACGCCTGTTGTTTGACTTTACTAAGACTTTCAACGCTACTGCTTCTTGATAATACGGTCGCCGCTTGATCAATGGGGGACGAAGAGACAGGTTCCTCGTCTGAATCGTCGAAGCCACGCAGATCGATTGTCTCATGTTGTGATGTTGGTCCGGCACTAAACCATTCCGGCTCATGTCGGTCATGAATTTGGTATAGGTTAGCACCGCTACGTTTGCCGCGACTTTGATGGCCGGCTTCACAAAAGTTGAGTTTTTCTTTATTATTGTTTGCTGTTCGGCGTCCTCCCTGAATATTATTCTTTTTGCCATCCATTTGTTCACGAGTATTATCGTTAACGTGGACCCGACGATCAGCTAGATTATCACCTGTTACTCTTTCATTCTGCTTAAGACTAAACGTGCGCTGGACTTGGGTCGTAATACTTCCATTTTGAAGATTTTCAGTGTTCAGTATTTCTGTGTCTTTATGCTTGTATTCCCAGTTATCATGAGGCACCAAACGTCCACTTCCGATGCGTCGCTCTCCACCCTGTCGGCCTGCCAAGAATGTCGGTGATGTTGCCAAATCTATGTCCATGTCCGGCAAATTTGTCTGTTTATCACTGCGCATTGGCGAACCTAACAAATTGTTCGATAATCGCATGGTATTGGAGTGATCTTTTCGATTTGATATATCTTCGACTGGCTTGTGATTTTGTATCTCATTTGATATCTCTCCTGTCGAGATTGCAAAACGACGTTTCGCAAAAGCCGGCATTAAGTGTGACGAGGAAATACTCCGATGATCTACAATATTCAATGTCTTATACGATGTTTTAGTTAAGTTTCCAGGCGATAGTGCGATGGATTGTCCATCATCTCCGCTAATTTGATCGCTTGAACTGAAGCGTTGATAGTAATTGTGAGCTCTCTCTCGATTCCGCAACGCCCGTCGTGAGCTCATTAAGTTGTTTGCATTACCTACGCCTGTGGTTTCTCTATCTCTGTCTCTATCCTTTTCCCTATCCGGTGAAGATACAACCTTTGTGTTATAACTCGGATTACTGCTCCCGGAATTAGTTGCAAATCCATTTATTTTCCAAAAGTTTAAAGTCTGGAGTTCGTGGCGGCTCGCACATACTGGACGTTGTCTGGCGATCTCATCAAAACGCAGAGCTAGCAAGTCAGCTCGTGTATATCTGAAAACAACCACATTTTTTTTTCATATGTAATATAATATTCGCTTCTTTCAAAAATATAATATTTATAAAAACTTATCAGATATACATACACATACTATTTTGTGTGGTCTTACCTGGATTTATCGTTTACTTCCATTTTACGCTTAAATCAACTATCGTTGTCCTCGTTGCACTGCAACAAACAGAAACATACAAACATACATATATTTAATTAGGAGGGATTTTTATATTCATACCACACACCTATTAAATAATGTTCCTTGTCTCAATATGCGACAATTTTTGTTTTTCGTAAATTAATTACTTTAAATAAATATTAGACATTTGTTACCACTACGATTACCTATTGCTTATGTATATACTTTACAATATATATAAGTATGAAATGATTATTAACTTTGTGCTTAATTTGTAAAACTAATACATTTATTTCTAAATAAACTATGT
Source organism: Zaprionus bogoriensis (assembly GCA_035046045.1). Taxonomy (NCBI): domain Eukaryota; kingdom Metazoa; phylum Arthropoda; class Insecta; order Diptera; family Drosophilidae; genus Zaprionus; species Zaprionus bogoriensis. The sequence goes on from JAWNOI010000221.1 coordinate 1,014,761, forward strand.
TGCAAATAGGTATTATTCTTTTATTCTACTCATTTCCTAGATTTTTAAATGTTAATATCAGTACAGATTTTTTCGTAAGATATTCACTTTCATACAGGGTTGTACCAAAATTTGTTCGATAGAACCGTTGAAAGAACTAGATCTTCGGTTTCATTCATCATTTGTTTCCTAATTATTCAGCACATATTTGGCCCTTAATTGTTATTGAATTATGATTTATAAGTCAATTATATAAACAATGCAATGAAATTCATATGTACTACTCCTAATTTAAATTATATCCCAATGCTTACTTACATAGCTCAACGAGTTTCTTCGATCAAAGTGAACGATGTCAATCTGTTCATTTATTAATTGTATTTGTGCCTTTAGTTATATCGACCTATTTTCAGTACAACTCTGTATGGAAGTGAATATTGGCTTTCATCAGAGTTGTATTGTACATTTTTTGCATCACACATTTGTAGTCAAATTGGATAAAATATTAAGGCAATGCAAGTATATAGATTTCATGTCAAGTTTTTAACTGAAATTCATTTTTCCAATGCCAATTGTATATTATTTCATAGAAACTCATTATTGATCGAAATAAACGTAAATGAAAATATGTACGTAGGTCATTTATTTGAATGAAAATTCGTGAACATTTTTAGATTAGCAATAATCTCTGCTTATTTCAACAATAACATCATCACTTTTGTGCACACCAATAGATTTCTTTGATCATAGAAAATTAAATATTTAAAACGCACAGACACATCTCCGAATACGTAAATGTATTATGTATATGTTCATTACCCTTAGCAACGATAGGATAGTGAAGTCGATCTTTCTTTCTTACATGGTATTACTCTGTCGATCAATCAACCACGCTAATGGAATTAATTTCTTAATTGTTAATGACAGATTTAATTTGTCAGAGAGAAAGCAATGGTTATATTATTATTATTGAAAGAGTTGTCGAATATTTTCAAAATATCATAGCGATGATATTTGCAGTTTTTAAAAAAAATATAACTTTGAATTTTCGATTGTTGATATCGTAATAACAAATAATAATAGAGCTTAGTGCTGGCAAAACATAGGAGCACTATCGATACTATCGATTGTGGATTCTTTTTGCAAGACATCGATTTTTTTTGCACTATCGATGTTCTGAAACATTTTTCCAACTCTACTGAAGATTGTGCGTTGCTGGTTTGATGTAAGTAAGAGGGATCAAAAATAAACGAATAAAACTAATAATTTTGGTGATCGGTTACAAAGATGGCAAACGCTGTAAGAAATGCAAAGGGTAAGCATATTTTACTCCTTTGGCTATGAACTCAAAATCTAATTTTGTGTATGTATGTGTATGTGTGCTTGCAGAAAACCAAATGGCGAAACGATTCCGACGAAGAAGAAAATTAATTTTTTTGTGGAAAACATTTGGTTATTTTTTTTTCTAATACCAATACAAACAAATACGATTTTTAAATTTAAAACAGTATTAAAAATTAAGATAAAGAAATAAACCATTAAAATGTGATTTTTGAATGAAAACATCGATATTATCGATGTTTTTCCGTGAAAAAATCGGTAGAGGCAAACATCGATTTTTTGCCAGCTTTAGTAGAGCTGAAGAATTATCGCTATTTTTTTTATTAGCTTACTGCCTATTAAATTTGCATACCATTTACCCATTGAAAATGTCTAAAAAAAAAGGTTAACTTTGTGAAAATGTATGTAACAGGCAGAAGGAGGCGTGGCATCAGTAGCCGAGTCGATTTGGTCATGTCCGTCTGTCTGTCTGTCCGTCTGTTCGTCTGTCCGTCTGTATAAACACACAGATTTCAGCTATTAAAAGAATTGCTGGGAGTGTGCGTGTGTTCAATGCACACAAGAAGTTTATTTCAAACTTGATGTACCACGCCCACCGCCTCTTCAAATCGATAAATTCATGTTACCATTTTTTGCAAATAATTCATTAACAACAAGTAAAGAAAGCTACAGTCGAGTGCACTCGACAGTAAGATACCATTTACCTTTCGCTGTTAAAAACTAATTCTTAATATTAATTACTTTTATTCGGCGAATAACACCGCATCGCATATTTTCGAGGACAAATTCACATGCATTGACGCTAATGGCACATGCCGACTGCACACTGACTACACGACGACTGTGCGTGCGCAGTCGGCGTCGGCGTCGGCGTCGGCGTCGGGCCTCTACTGCTGTGAGCGAAACTTCTCGTGCCTATAACTTCTGTGTTTATTGTCCGATCGGATTTAAATTTATAGGGTTGGTTAATATTATTATTATCTACAATAATACCTAAAAAAAATTTCGGAAACTTTTCTACTTTTCCTATAATTTGATTTACCGATTTACAAAATCGATTTTTGGGGGCGGTAGGCGTGGCATCCAAAAGTTGAAATTCCGCATTCTCCGTAATGTTACCAGGCACCTTACTTTCAAATTTGGCGCTTCTAGCTTTTCTAGTTTTCTTTTAAACTATAAAAATGTGTTTTTTAGAGGCGGTGGGCGTGGCATCCAAAAGTCTAAAATCCAACTTCTGCATAATGTTGCAAGACACCCTCCTACCAAATTTGGTGCGTTTATCTCTTTTCGTTATTGAATTATTTGGAAAAAATCGAAATACGCATTTATCGATTTGCGGAGGCGGTGGGCGTGGCACATCAAGTTTGAAATAAACTTCTTGTGTGTATTGAATACACGCACACTCCCACCAAGTCTGGTGCCTCTAGCTCTTTTAATAGCTGAGATCTGTGTGTTCATACAGACGGACAGACGGACAGACAGACGGACATGACCAAATCGACTCGGCTATTGATGCTGATCAAGAATATATATACTTTGTATGGTCTGCCACGCCTCCTTCTGCCTGTTACATACATTTGCACAAAGTTAATATACCATTTTTTACCCATTTTCAATGGGTAAATGGTATAAAAAGAGATACTTAGACGCATCAAATTTGGTAGGAGAGTGTATGAATATTATGCAAAAGTTTAATTTTAGACTTTTGGATGCCACTTCAACCGCCCCTTTAAAACGTATTTATTTAATTTAAAAGAAAACTAGAAAACCTCGAAGAATGCGGATTTTCAATTTTTGGATGCCACGCCCACAGCCCCTATAAATCGTTGAAACAGAAGTTTAATTTTAGACTTTTGGATGCCACGCCTACCGCCCCTTCAAAACGTATTTATTTAATTTAAAAGAAAACTAGAAAACCTCGCAGAATGCAGATTTTCAACTTTTGGATGCCACGCCCACCGCCCCTATAAATCGTTCAAACAAAGAAATTATAGCAGTTAGAATCTCACATACAAAACACAAACAAATGTTGAACAGACACAGCAGAGGGCCAGCGTCAATAAAAGCTTCATTTTCCGCAAGCGCTTTAAAATCAGGACCGGCTACCCCTGCCTCAAAAAGTTCATTTCTGCAGCAGCATCAATCGTCGAAGCAGCCAAAAACAACTTCGAAGCTATGATATGCAGCCTACAACAAAGCCTTACGGAATTTATGTCGTTTATGCGCACAACTATGCAAGATTGACTTCGAACCCAAAATCTTTAAATTCAAATGCTAGTTTCACAACAATCCAAATAATGGCTTCCCTACGGATATCTACATGGAACGCTAACGGCGTTTCGCAGCAAAAACTGGAGTTAGCTCAATTCCTACTCGACAATCAAATCGACGTAATGCTGCTTTCAGAATCACACCTTACAAACCAATACAATTTTCAACTACGGAGATATTCGTTCTACGGAACAAATCATCTAGATGGTAAAGCACATGGTGGGACTGGAATTCTAATCAGAAGCCGTATCAAGCACCACTCTCATAACAAATTTGCTAAAAACTACCTAAAGCCACATCTATAAATATACAATTAAATATTGGCAACCAACTCACACTAGCCGCCGTATACTGTCCTCCTCGCTTCACTATAGCTGAAGATGAGTTTATGCAGTTTTTCAACTCACTAGGAGACCACTTCATAGCAGCAGGAGACTACAATGCCAAGCACACACCTTGGGGATCTCGTCTCATGACTCCAAAAGGCAAGCAGCTCTATAATGCAATCAAAGCCAAGAACAAGCTATGACTATGTTTCTTCTGGCACACCAACATACAGGCCGCCAGACCCAAAGAAACTACCCGATTTAATAGACTTTGCGATTACCAAAAACATTCCTAAAAATCTGATAAGCGCCGAATACCTTTCAGATCTTTCATCTGATCACTGGCCCGATCTGTTTGTTCTACTCCGACATCCATGAACATTGGAACAATCATTAAAATTTACCTCACAGAAAAACAATTGGGTTAAATACAGAAAGTATATTAGCTCACACATTGAACTAAGTACTCATCTCAACAATGAAGCAGACGTAGACAGCTTTGTTCATTCACTGGAGTCTGTATTTGTCTCTGCAGCTCGAGCTTTAACACCTCAAACTATAAATACACAAGGCAATCAAAAGAAAACAAATCTACAAATCGAGCAGCTCGTCCTCGAAAAGCGACGGTTACGTCGAGAGTGGCAGTTCCACAGATCGCCATCTGCTAAGCAAAGTTTAAGACATGCCTCACGTGAACTTACTTAAGCCCTACAGCAAGCAGAAGCATATGCCCACCGCCACTACATAGAGCAATTGTGTACTTTTAGTACAAAACACTCATTATGGAGAGCTCACCCAACTCTGAACTCACCGAAAGAAACCGTGATGCCTATAGGAAATCCCACAGGCGGCTGGGCGCGCAGCGATGCAGACAGAACCATCACGTTTGCCAACCACCTTAAAAATGTCTTCCAACCAAATCCTTCCACTAGTGGGTTTACTTTGCCGAATCTCCTATATGAGCCTCAGCTTCAACATGAGCCAATTGATGTGGAAAAATGGATAACAGATTGGCGAATTAAAGTGAGCGAACAAAAATGCTACATTCACCCTGAACAGGCAAAACTGCCCGCCGATAACGTTAACCAACACTCTACTCCCGCAAGAAAACGAAGACTCACATGGCGCCAGCACATTGAAGCCAAAAGAACACACCTAAAACTAAAAGCCAGCAGCCTTCATTGGCTTATCAACGCTCGTTCTCCTCTTAGCCTTGAATATAAAGTCCTACTGTATAACTAAAACCTATATGGATGTACGGCTCCCAGCTATGGGTAATGCCAGCAATAGTAATATTGACATAGTCCAGCGAGTTCAGTCGAAGATCTTGAGAACCATCACCGGGGCGCCGTGGTACGTTCGCAACGAAAACATACATCGCAACTTAAACATTCTACCAGTCAAAGAAGTGATCGCAGAACAGAAGAAAAAGTACCTTACCAAGCTATTGTCGCACCCTAACCACCTGGCGAGAGGTCTAACAAGGTTGAGCAACCAATCACGTCTTCGTTGCAATGGCTAACCAACCCAGCGACCGACTTGAGGGACGCGCAACCATAATTTAGTCTTAGCACACTGTTAGTTAAATTTTAATGTTAAGACTCGCAAACTTATTGTTAGTCTCAAAATTAAGAGAAGATTCAATAAATAAAAGCAAGTTACAAAAAAAAAAAATTTCTACTTTTGGTATAATTCGAAATTATATCGAAAAATTTAAAATTATTGTAATAATATTCTCGCAATATAGTTTTAAACTTTCAAACTTTACATAAAACTTGCTGACGGTGGGAGTGGAACTCAAAGTTTAAAGTAGATTTTTGAAGTTAAATTTTGTGTACCTTATCTCCTAGTTATTAGGTAATCTGATAACAGACAGATAGACCGAATCGACTCAGCTCTTGATGCTGATCAACAATACATACGAAATGTTTCCAAAAAAAATTTGTTTTTAAAACAAATATATATATTTTTTTTATCAATATATATGTTTTCTAGTTCAAAGTTATTTTCTTCAGATGTAGTTTAGATATGCCAATGGGTTTTTCAATCCTCAAATCACTTTTTGGTAGAGCTCAAGGTTAGCTCTTACAATCTTTATATCTTAAATTGTTGCGAATCTCTGCCTTTCACGTGTCTCTTTAGTTTTGGGTGGATGAGGCATGATCGAGTTGTTGTTTTTGGCCAAAAAATCTCTCACAAACAAAGATGAGTGAGCAGGGCCATTGTCCGATATGTATGAATCATTTTTCAAGAATTCTTGACATATACGTCATTAAAAAGCTCTATAGCGATACTCATACGACAGTGCTTTTGGCACAAACTTCGCTGACTCACGTCTTGTGGCCAAAGCATTAGAAGAAATTTTATTTTTATACCATTTACCCATTGAAAATGGGTAAAAAATGCTACTACTGTGGGCAAAAAGTAGGGTGAATATTTGAGTTAAGTCAAAATTCTTTATTTATTCTCCTAAATCAATTTCATCCCCTTCAAAGTAATCCCCTCCCGATATAATACACTTATGCCAACGTTATTTCAAATCCTCGAAACAGGCCAAATAGTCCCTTTCCGGTATAGCTATGAGCGCCCTTGTCAATTTTTTTTTTATCTCTTCAATCAACTCGAAACGCGTTCCCCGGAGTGGTCTCTTGAGCTTTGGAAATAGCCAGAAGACACACGGATCCAAATCAGGAGAATACGGTGGTTGTGGAACGATATGCGTCGAATTCTTGACGAAATGGTCACGAAGCACGAGTGCAGTAGGCCCAAGCGGTCTTCCAAAATGTTTTTCACAGATCCTTCTGATATTGCGATCATATCAGTGAGGTCTCTAATAGTCAACCGACGATTTTTGAGCACTAATTCCTTCACTTCATTGACGTGTTGGTCATCTGTTGACGCCAATGGTCGTCCGGAGCGCTCCAAGTCATCAACACGCTCCCGACCCTCTTTGAAGTCTTTGTACCACTCTTGATCGTTTGGTAAACAAAAGCGTAAATATAGTACTGATACTGACATTGACATGGAATTCCCGCCAAATGTCATCAACAGTCCTGCCAACTCGAGAAAAAAGAACTAGTTCGCCATCTTAAGCCCGCGAATTTTAAATTAAAAATTAATCTTACTTTTTGCTCACAGAAGTATATTAACTTTGTGAAAATGTATGTATCAGGCAAAAGGAGACGTGGCAGACCATACAAAGTATATATATTCTTGATCAGCATCAATAGCCGAGTCGATTTGGTCCAAGGATCCAAACTTGGTGGAAGTGTGCGTGTATTTAATACACACAAGAAGTTTATTTGAAACTTGATATGCCACGCTTACCGCCTTCGCAATTGATAAATGCGTATTTCGATTTTTTGCAAATAGTTCAATAACGAAAAGAGATAAACGCACCAAATTTGGTAGGAGGGTTTCTTGCAACATTATGCAGAAGTTAAATTTAGAGACCACGCACACCGCCTCTATAAAACACAATTTTGTACATTAAAAGAACACTAGAAAAGCTAGAAGTACCAAATTTGGTAGTAAGGCTCCTGGTAACATTACGCATTACAGATTTTTAACTTTTGGATACCACGCCCACCGCCCATATAAAACGTGTTTATTGAATTATAAGAAAAGTAAAGAAATAACAAAGCATGTTTTGACATTTTTGACATTCTCGTAGCTTGCTATAATACTGATCTACCCTATAAATTACAACCCGATCGGACAATAAACAAAGAAGTTATAGGAGTAAGAATCTTCCATACAAAGTTATGGGCGCTTGAAATTCCCAACTAAATCGTTGAACCGACGCAGCAGAGGGCCGGCATCAACAAAAGTCTCATGTTTCGATCGCATTGCGTAACTGTGTGTGGTCTGATGGTTAGAGGTTTGGCTCATAAGTTGCAGAATTCGTTAGTTCGCGAGTCGAGTCTTGCGCGGGCAAATTGTTTTTATACCATTTACCCATTGAAAATGGGTAAAAAATGGTATATTAACTTTGTGCAAATGTATGTAACAGGCAGAAGGAGGCGTGGCAGACCATACAAAGTATATATATTCTTGATCAGCATCAATAGCCGAGTCGATTTGGTCATGTCGGTCTGTATGAACACACAGATCTCAGCTATTAAAAGAGCTAGAGGCACCAGACTTGGTGGGAGTGTGCGTGTATTCAATACACACAAGAAGTTTATTTCAAACTTGATGTGCCACGCCCACCGCCTCCGAAAACCGATAAATGCGTATTTCGATTTTTTCGAAATAATTCAATAACGAAAAGAGATAAACGCACCAAATTTGGTAGGAGGGTGTCTTGCAACATTATGCAGAAGTTGGATTTTAGAATTTTGGATGCCACGCCCACCGCCTCTAAAAAACACATTTTTATAGTTAAAAAGAAAACTAGAAAAGCTAGAAGTGCCAAATTTGGAAGTAAGGTGCCTGGTAACATTACGGAGAATGTTTGATTTCAACTTTTGGATGCCACGCCCACCGCCCCCAAACTATTGCATTTTAAGAAAAGTAGGGAAATAACAAAACATTTTTAACACTCTTGTAGCTTACCATAGTACAGATCTACCCTATAAATTTCAATCCGATCGGACAATAAACAAAGAAGTTATAGGAGTTTGAATCTCCCATATAAAGTTGTGGGCGCTTAGAATTCCAACTAAAATGTTGAACTGACGCAGCAGAAGGCCGGCATCAATAAAAGTCTCATTTGCCGATCGCTCCGCGTAACTGTGTGTGGTCTAGATGGTTGCATGCAAGATTCTGGTGCGTGTGGTCGCGGGTTCGAATCCCGCGACGGGCAATTTCTTATTTTTTTTTTTTGCCGATCGCACTGCGTAACTGTGTGTGGTCTTGATGGTTGGCTCGCAAGTTTCTGATGCGTGAGGTCGCGGGTTCGAATCCTGCGCTGGACAATTTTTTTTTTTTTTTAATAATTTTGCGCTATATGAAAAATATATTATGCAAAAAAATAAGAAAAACCAAAAACTTTTTCTAAAGAAAATAAATGGTATAAAAATAAAAAAAAAGCAATTTACATTAAGAAAAAAAAAATCGCCCCGCGCCAGATTCGAGCCCAAGAACTCTCACGAACTTTGTAACTTACGAGTCGGACCTCTAACCACTAGACCACACAAGTTTACGCCATGCGATCGGCCTATATAACTTCTTTGTTATTAAAAAATAAAAATTGAAAAAAGCTACAGTCGAGTGCACTCGACAGTAAGTTATAATTTACCTTTGGCTGCTAAAAATAATTCTTAATATTAATTACTTTTATTCGAATTAATAAAAACGCATCGCATATTTCCGAAATTAAATACACATGCATTGACGCTAATGGCACATGCCGACTGCACGCCGATTGTGCGTGCGCAGTCGGCGCAAGCATTGAAGCCGAGCCTCTGCTCCGTCTCTGCTGCTGTATGCAAAACTTCTCACGCCTAGGAACAGACCATGTGCTTCAGTGGTTTGTTGTGAGAGTTGTCAGCTCTATAACTAAATGTCCCCGGTTCGAATCCCAGCGCAGTCTTCTTTTTTTTGTATTGCTTAGAAAAAGTTTTTGGTTTTTCTTTTTTTTTTTCATAATATATTTTTCATAAAGCGCAAAATTGGCAAATGAGACTTTTATTGATGCCGGCCTTCTGCTGCGTCAGTTCAACATTTTAGTTGGAATTCTAAACACCCACAACTTTACGTGGGAGATTCAAACTCCTATAACTTCTTTGTTTATTGTCCGATCGGATTGAAATTTATAGGGTAGATCTGTACCATGGTAGGCTACAAGAGTGTCAAACAAAATGTTTTGTTATTTCCCTACTTTTCTTAAAATCCAATAGTTTGGGGGCGGTGGGCGTGGCATCCAAAAGTTGAAATCAAACATTCTCCGTAATGTTACCAGGCACCTTACTTTCAAATTTGGCGCTTCTAGCTTTTCTAGTTTTCTTTTAAACTATAAAAATGTGTTTTTTAGAGGCGTTGGGCGTGGCATCCAAAATTCTAAAATCCGACTTCTGCATAATGTTGCAAGACACCCTCCTACCAAATTTGGTGCGTTTATCTCTTTTCGTTATTGAATTATTTGGAAAAAATCGAAATACGCATTTATTGATTTGCGGAGGCGGTGGGCGTGGCACATCAAGTTTGAAATAAACTTCTTGTGTGTATTGAATACACGCACACTCCCACCAAGTCTGGTGCCTCTAGCTCTTTTAATAGCTGAGATCTGTGTGTTCATACAGACGGACAGACAGACGGACATGACCAAATCGACTCGGCTATTGATGCTGATCAAGAATATATATACTTTGTATGGTCTGCCACGCCTCCTTCTGCCTGTTACATACATTTGCACAAAGTTAATATACCATTTTTTACCCATTTTCAATGGGTAAATTGGTATAAAAAGGACTACGTTTTAAGGATATATACCTGGAATGTCCGAACCCTTAATTGATGAGGTGCCTCTATCCAACTGGCGGATGCCCTCGAAAAATTAAAGGCTGACATTCCCGCCATCCAGGAAATGAGATGGACAGGACAAGGTTGCTCCAAGCGAGCAAACTGCGATATCTACTACAGCTCCATGCGGAGAGGCGCGAATTTGGATGCGGATTTTTAGTTTCACCCCAGTAAGTGAACGGCTGGCTACAATCCGCGTCAAAGCTAGATTTTTCAATCTAAGCATAATTTGCGCGCACGTCCCGGCGGAGGAAAAGGACAATGCTGTTAAGGATGCGTTCTACGCGAGACTCGAGGACACATACGACCGCTGCCCAGACCACGACGTGAAGATCATCCTCGGGAACTTCAACGGAAAGGTTGGGCCCGAACGCATCTTTGTCCGGACCGTCGGTCAATTCAGCCTCCATGAGACCACCTCGAACAACGGTTTCAGGCTAATTGACTTCGCCGCGGCGCAAAACATGGTAGTGAGTAGCATCAGATTTCGGCACCCCAACATCCACAAGGCCATCACGTTGATCACGTTGTGATAGACGGAAGGCATGCCTCAAGGATGATGGACGAGCGTACGTCGCTGCAGTCCGGCGCAACGCGAGCTACGTGTGAACGATACAGGGAGAAAAGGGAGGAAGAGAGGCGACCTTTTAGACGGAAGAAACGGGAGCATGAATAGCGAGAGTGCGAGGAACTTGAGGTGTTGCAAGACAGGAATGATGATCTTAAATTTGACCAACAAGTCAACCTTCTGACACAAGGATTCAAGACCGGAGCATCTAACTGTCGAGATGATAATGAAAATCTGGTTACGGATACGCAGTGCACGCTGAGGTTATGGAGGGCGCATTTCTCCATGCTGCTAGCAGGCAATGACGGCACCAATCCCGCCATTGGAGGAAGCAGCACGATACCACCAATCGACGACAGTGGGGATATACCACTCCCTAGCCATGACGAGGTCCGAGTTGCTATTACGCGACTCAAAAGCAACAAAGCAGCCGGTGCTGATGGACTGCCTGCAGAGTTGTTTAAGGTCGGCGTCGAAGGCTGATAAGGTGTATGCTTCAGCTCTTCTGCAAAATATGGCTAGAAGAAAGCATGCCCAACGATTGGAATCTCAGCGTCCTGTACTGAAGAAAGGCGACCCGACGATATGCGCCAACTACCGGGGAATCAGCCTGACTGCCATCTCATAGAAGGTCCTATCGAGCGTTATATGTGAACGACTGAAGCCGTATACCAGCTCACTGGTCGGACCTTATCAGTGCGGCTTTACACACACATTACCTCTGTCGATTAAAAAGCTGCTTTCGATAGCCCGACTAGGGAACGCCTATATGCCACCATGTCTGAGTTCGGTATTCCTGCAAAGCTGATACGTCTTTGCAGAATGACATTGAGCAGCACCATCAGCTCTGTCAAGGTAGGAGCGAACCTCTCCGAACCTTTCAATACCGTTCGAGGTTTCAGACAAGGCGACCCCCTGTCGTGCAACCTCATCAACTTCGTGATGGAAGGGGCTCTGCGGAAAGCCGGTGTACATCGATCTGACACTACTTTTTATAAAAGTGTCCAGCTCCTTGCTAATGCTGATGATATTAACATCATTGTCCGCAGAAAGCGTCACTGCTAATGTCACTGCTGCATTTTCCGCTATCGAAAAAGAGTCAGCAAAAGTGGGTTTGGCGGTAAACGAGGGTAAGACGAAGTATATGCTGTCGACAAGCAGGGAGACGCGGCGCCTAGACTTTCATGTGGTAGCAGACAGCTATAACTTCGAAGTAGTCAAGGAGTTCACGTACCTTGGCACTGCCATTAACACCAAAAATGACGTCAGCCTGGAGATCAAGCGAAGAATCACACTTGCTAATAGGTGCTACTTTGGTCTGAGTAAGCAAATGTGCAATAGAGACCTCTCTCGCCGAACACAATTAACACTCTACAAGACACTCATCCTGCCCGTGCTCTTAAATGCGCAGAAGCATGGGTAGTGTCACTGACGGATGATGCAGAGCTTGGAGTGTTCGAGATCTTCGCAAGATCTTTGGTCCCGTTCGGATTGGGGACGACTTTCGCATTCGAATGAACCACGAGCTGTACGAGTTGTACGACGACGTGGACGTGGTCGGGCGCATCACGATACAACGTCTGCTCTGGCTCGGCCACGTTGAACGTATGGATGAAAAATCTCCAGCTCAGAAGGTATTCGAAGCGAGGGTCGACTACGGGCGTCGACGGAGGGGACGACCAAATCTCCGAGGGAAGGACCAAGTAGAGAAGGACCTAACTGTACTGGGTATTTCCGATTGGAGAAGGCGCGCGAAGAGTAGAGGCGCCTGGAGGGAGACGCTGAGGTCGACCAAAACCCGAACCGGATTGTAGTGCCACCTAATAATAATAACATATTTTCGAAGTCAAATAGACATGCATTGACGCTAATGGCACATGCCGACTGCCCAGTTTCTATACGACGACTGTGCGTGAGTTATAGGTATTGGGATGATGAAAATTAAATAATCTTTATCAATTACAATTTTATTCAAAGAATATGAAGTTTTTATCAGTTTAGTGGTCTGGTCAAGCTGGGAGCTCGTTCGAAAAGGAAAGAGAAAAGCTGTCCCCTCTGTTTCCTCGTCGTCCGTGTCGGGAGTCGCAATTGAGGTTCTATCGATGGTTGGCCACTACCGACACACTATCGATAGCGGTGTGATTTACGGGATGTGTTGAAAGGCGGTGGGAAGTCAGGGGAAGTAGTGTTGGTAACTCCTCCCCCTAGAATAAAGTGACGGCCAGGACGAAGGAACGGTCGGAACGAAATGTTGTTGTGTGTATAAAGTATATATAGAGACACCAGACTTGGTGGGAGTGTGCGTGTATTGAATACGCAGATCGAGTTTATTTCAAACTTGATGTGCCACGCCCACCGCCCCCGCAAATCGAAAAATTCGTTTTTCAATTTTTTGCAAATAATTCAATAACGAAAACAGATTAACGCACCAAATTTGAAGGAGGGTGTCTTGCAACATTATGCAGAAGTTGGATTTTAAACTTGTGGATGCCACGCCCACCGCCTCCAGAAAACACATTTTTATAGTTTTAAAGAACACTTAAAAAGCTTGAAGTACAAAATTTGGTAGTAAGGTGCCCGGTAACATTACGCAGAATGTGGATTTTCAAATTTTGGATGCCACGCCCACCGCCCCCAAAAATCGATTTTGTAAAACGGTAAATAAAATTATAGTATTTTTTTTTAATATTATTTTAGATAATAATAATATCGACCAACCCTATAAATTTAAATCCGATCGGACCATAAACACAGAAGTTATAGGCACAAGAAGTTTCCCTTACAGCAGCAGAGGCCCGACGCTGACTGAGCACGCACGGTCGTCGTGTAGTCAGCATGCAGTCGGCATGTGCCATTAGCGTCAATGCATGTGTATTTGACTTCGAAAATATGCGATGCGTTGTTATTAGTTCGCCGAATATAAGTAAATAATATTAAGAATTATTTTTAACAGCCATAGGTAAATGGTATCTTACTGTCGAGTGCACTCGACTTTAGTATTCTTAACTTGTTTATAATAAATTTTATGAAATTATAATTTTTCTTTTTTCGTTTTTAGCTACTGGTGTACAAATAATAAATAAAAAATTAATTTACACAAAATATTTTTCTGTTTTTGTTTTACTTTCAATAAACTATTCCTTTTTTTAAAAGTGAATTTTTTTCTGATTTTTTTTACTTTTTCAGATCCCGTTACTGAGAACGAGAAGGCACACCAAGTCGTGTATCGGTTTTTTTTTTTGTATAGAGCTGGGAGAACAAATTTTTAAAGCATTGTGATAAAAGCCCAACGGTATATTTGATTAAAACATTTTAATTAATAGATATTGAAATTGCATGAACGCTTATAACGATAAAAAAATATTTTCCCAATATATGATTATAAGGCTGTGAAATATGCAAAAACGCGCGTTTTTGCGAGATTTTAATGAGCGTAAAAGTTGATTGGCTATTGATATTAACAAATCCATAAACTTATATTCCTATTTTGATTAGTAGAAGTGAAAAATAAGAAAAAATCAACTTAAACATTTTTTTGTCGCACAGTGTTATCGCCGTTGGTGCTGGTATAAGGTCCGCACGATGAGTTAATATCGCCGTTCACGGCCTTTATAAAGATGGTATGTCCCATTTCCAGCTTCATAATATTTTTGTCGCTTCCGGATTTGTGAATGTTGCAGATAGCGGGCCATTCCTCCAGAATGTTCCTGATGTAGTCTCCATTGCTCGGTCGACCAGACTTAGCAATATAAATAAAGAAATTATGAATTTTAGGAACAATAAAATTTGGCAAGTGTTACAAATTATTTTTTTTCCTAATTATTCTCTTAATCTTGTCCTTATGTATTTTTTGCCTTTTTAGTATAGTAGTAGTATTTTGCCTATCATTATCTTCTAGAATTGTATGTTGGAAAAAACTAGGTGTTAGTTGGTTCCTTCTATTTTCTTTTCTAAATATTGTGTCATCTTGCTCTACTGGAGTAGGATATTCTCTGTCTAAGTTAAGTTTTTCTGTCCTGATTCTGACTTTTTCTTGGGCCTTTAATGCTATCTCTGGATATAGTTTTTCCCTAAATTCGTTTAATTCTTTTAGAAATTCGTATTCATTGTCGAATTTAATTTCCCTTAGAAATGAGTGCGTTCTTCCCGTAAAAAGTTCGTGTGGTGTAAGTTTCGTTGCTGGATGTATACTGTTGTTATATGTTATAAAGGTTTCCACTAGGATGTCGCCGTGGTCTATGTCCAAAGATTCCGTCTTTTTGTGTGCATCTCTTGTGCATCTTTGAAAATTTTACCCGAAAACTCGGCTCCTTTGTCATTATTATTTTTTTGGGAATACTAAAGGTATTGAAACAATTTCGTAGTGCATTTACAATTTTCATGCAATCCTTGGCTGGGATTGTATAGCCATTGGCGAATCTAGAGAATTTATCTATTATGGTTGGGACTGATTAACCATTAATCATATAAAGATCTATGTGAACAATTGATAAGGGGAATTCTGGACTTTCAGTCATCTGATAATTAATCTTTTGGGGTTTTCTGTCATACTTTAAGGTTTGGCAGATGTCACAATTATTTAATCACTAAACAGTGGTCTTCTGTTTCATATAGGGAAAATAGGAATTTCTTTTAAGATGATTATACGTTTCATATATACCTGTATAATTTTAACAAGTGTGGTAATTATTTATAAGTAAGTCCTGTTCTTCTATTGATATTAAGTCCTTCAATATTGTTTTACACCTAACTATCTTGTATAGCCCCGAGCTATATCTCTTGTAAGTTTCTTCGAGTGTGCGGAATATATCATAGTTTGCCATGATTGCTAAAGTCCTGTGTTGTTTTTAGAATATTTCGATTATCGTCTTTTTTGTGAATTTTTCCTCCGTAATAATCTTCGGATTTTATTCATAAAAAGGCATTGTGTATATTTATTTGATCTAGGTCCTTCCTTAAGAATGACCTGTAGGTTGAATTCATTGATGGAGGTATCGGACTGTTTATACCATTTACCCATTGAAAATGGGTAAAAAATGGTATATTAACTTTGTGCAAATGTATGTAACAGGCAGAAGGAGGCGTGGCAGACCATACAAAGTATATATATTCTTGATCAGCATCAATAGCCGAGTCGATTTGGTAATGTCCGTCTGTCTGTCCGTCTGTCCGTCTGTATGAACACACAGATCTCAGCTATTAAAAGAGCTAGAGGCACCAGACTTGGTGGGAGTGTGCGTGTATTCAATACACACAAGAAGTTTATTTCAAACTTGATGTGCCACGCCCGCCGCCTCCGCAAATCGATAAATGCGTATTTCGATTTTTTCCAAATAATTCAACAACGAAAAGAGATAAACGCACCAAATTTGGTAGGAGGGTGTCTTGCAACATTATGCAGAAGTTGGATTTTAGAATTTTGGATTCCACGCCCACCGCCTCTAAAAAACACATTTTTATAGTTTAAAAGAAAACTAGAAAAACTAGAAGCACCAAATTTGGAAGTAAGGTGCCTGGTAATATTACGGAGAATGTTTGATTTTCAATTTTTAGATGCCATGCCCACCGCCCCCAAATTATTGAATTTTAAGAAAACTAGGGAAATAACAAAAGATTTTGTTTGACACTCTTGTAGCTTACCATAGTACAGATCTACCCTATAAATTTCAATCCGATCGGACAATAAACAAAGAATTTATAGGAGTTTGAATCTCCCATATAAAGTTGTGGGCGCTTAGAATTCCAACTAGAATGTTGAACTGACGCAGCAGAAGGCCGGCATCAATAAAAGTCTCATTTGCCGATCGCTCCGCGTAACTGTGTGTGGTCTAGATGGTTGCATGCAAGATTCTGGTGCGTGTGGTCGCGGGTTCGAATCCAGCAACGGGCAACTTTTTTTTTTTTTTGCCGATCGCACTGCGTAACTGTGTGTGGTCTTGATGGTTGGCTCGCAAGTTTCTGATGCGTGAGGTCGCGGGTTCGAATCCTGCGCTGGGCAATTTTTTTTTTTTAATAATTTTGCGCTATATGAAAAATATATTATGCAAAAAAAAAAGAAAAACCAAAAACTTTTTCTAAGCAATACAAAAAAAAGAAGACTGCGCTGGGATTCGAACCGGGGACATTTAGTTATAGAGCTGACAACTCTCACAACAAACCACTGAAGCACATGGTCTGTTCCTAGGCGCGAAAAGTTTTGCATACAGCAGCAGAGACGGAGCAGAGGCTCGGCTTCAATGCTTGCGCCGACTGCGCACGCGCAATCGGCGTGCAGTCGGCATGTGCCATTAGCGTCAATGCATGTGTATTTAATTTCGGAAATATGCGATGCGTTGTTATTAATTCGAATAAAAGTAATTAATATTAAGAATTATTTTTAGCAGCCAAAGGTAAATTATAACTTACTGTCGAGTGCACTCGACTGTAGCTTTCTTCAATTTTTATTTTTTAATAACAAAGAAGTTATAGGAGTTCGAATTCCCCATACAAAGTTATGGGCGCTAGCGATTCCTTACCAAAACGTTAAATCGACGCAGTAGAGGGCCCGCGTCAACAAAAGTCTAATTTGCCGATCGCATGGCGTAAACTTGTGTGGTCTAGTGGTTAGAGGTCCGACTCGTAAGTTACAAAGTTCGTGAGAGTTCTTGGGTTCGAATCTGGCGCGGGCCGATTTTTTTTTCTTAATGTAAATTGCTTTTTTTTTATTTTTCTACCATTTATTTTATTTTGTATTATTTCTTCGAATAGGGTAAATGGTATCTTACAGTCGCGCGCGCTCGACTGTAGCTTTCCTTACTTGTTAATGTCATAATTTTGTATATTACGTTGATTTCTATGCAACTTAGTGCATCAGCTACAACGTTCTGAGCTCATTTTTTATATTCTATTAGCTTTACCCTGCCACGTTTCGCTGTGGCATAGTGTGGTTCTACGCCCACGGAATAAGTAACACAAAGAGAATAATTTCCCAATCCTTTCAATTCTGTAATGCTTGTGGGTATACAATATTTTTCGTTTCTCCATTCTCCGCGTAAATATAAAGACTATCTGGTTTACCGACTCGGGAACACGCAACAAACAATTGCCCGTGTGAAAAACAATCTGCATCCAAATCTACACCACACAAATCGAGAGATTGACCTTGAGCTTTATTAATTGTCATTGCGAACGCCAAGCGAATGGGAAACTGCAATCTCTTGAATTGAAACGGTGTATCAGTCGGGATCATAGGAATCCTAGGAATGAGGACGTCTTCACCTTTGAAGGGACCAGTAAGAATCGTTGCTACTACAACGTTGTTCATCAATTTCTTGACCGCGAGTCGCGTGCCATTGGAGAGTTTTGGCTGATTGATATTCCGGAGCATGATAATTGGCACACCTATTTTCAATTTCAATATGTGTGGTGGCGTTCCAGGCAAATCAAGTGAGTTCAAAAATTCCGTAGGGTAGTTAAAGGCATCATCTGCCTTCACAATGGTGTCTATTTATTTATATGTTATCTCCTGAGTTTCTATGCTGGATTGGATTACATGATTGAGTTAGTAGACATCTCTGTTCTTGGCGGCAAGAATGGCTCGTTCACTGAGCCAATAGTGATTCCTATAATTGATTCGGATATCAGGGAAGACTTTTCTGATTGGTTCTTCCTTCAATATTACTAAATTACAGAAATTGTCTGGCAATCGTATTTTTCTCGACGTCTCATTGACTGGCAGCTCTCCGTTCCCAATGTCCAGTAACTGTCGTGAAAATGCGTCGGCTGAGTCATCGTTCTGAAACTGTACACGCATATTTGTTGTCAACTATAATGTTCGTACATGTCGCCACAATGTAGAATATTTCAGGCAAGCATTTATTTCGTCCGCTGGTGTCGATCAAGAAATTACAGGCAACGTTTGTCTGAAATCTCCTGCGAGCAATATCAAACCATTCCCAAATGGTTGAACGGCTCCACGCAAATCCCGCAATGATCGATCGAGAGCCTCTAGTGATTTTTTGTGTGTCATCGTGCATTCATCCCATACAATGAGTTTACATCTTTGCAATACCTTCCCCATACCAGATGCTCTGGAGATGTTGCACGTAGGAGTCTCGATGATTTGCATGTTCAACGGCAACTTCAGCGCTGAATGAGCAGTCCTTTCACCGGGTAACAATGTCGCAGCGATTCCAGATGAAGCAAGAGATAAAGCTATGTCCTTGTTAGCTCGAACAGTAGCCAGAATCAATGTAATGAGGAATGTTTTTCCCTTTCCTCCCGGAGCATCCAAAAAGAAGATGCCCGGAGCTCCCTCATTTATCATTTGCATTACCTGGCCATAAACTATTTTTTGTTCATGGCATAAATTGGTAATGTTCGATTCGACATATGACTTGAGATCGTCGCTGTTGTAATTCTGCTCTCTGCGCAAATCCACATCAGATGCTGCAGTCGCAGTTCTGGCAGGTGCTGACATTCCCAATTGACTTAGCACTTTATTTGCAATAGTTAAGCACTTGTCTTCAATGCTTAACAAAGTTTTATTGTAAATCTCTTCTGTTAATTCCATGGTCATGGAATTTTCTAGACGTACTCTGTGCAAAATATCTCAGCTATATGCGAACGATATTTCTTCCATAACTCTGTTGGATATGAAGGGAAGCAAGCAGTCAATATGATTGCAAACAATGCGCGAATTTGGTTCGGATATGCAGTCTGGCACGCATCATTAATGCAGATATCCTTCTGTTGGTCGTTGTCCAATAAATTTAAGGCTAAGCACGCACTCCGGAAGGTGGCATGGGTGATGCCATTGAGATTTTTCAAATACTGGAAGGACGTAGGACCGGCCACATTCACCAGCAGCATGCAAAGGAAGAAACATTCATCTTGATTGGGATGCACTGTATAGAGTCTTCCAATTGTATTCTTTTTGAAGATGCCAGGTTGGTCTTCGACAGGCTCGCCTCGTTTGCGTCTCACGAACGCTTTTTTAGTGACATTCCATGTGTAATAAGAGGGCACTTCTGGATACAACAGTGTTCTGGCGAAAGCGTCTTCTTGGCATAATGTGAAGAAGGCAGTCAGAGTTGTAGCAGGCGGATTCAGGACTCTTTCTTAGGCGGCATGACTCCGTTTATCACAGAAGTGGGAAGGAAAGTTGGAATTATAATCTCTTATTTCTCATTTCAATCCATGTGGTTATACTTTTTAATGTTTTAAATGTACAGCTGTGGTTGCCCTTGGCAAGTGACGGTTGAGGCACTAGGATATATATTTTTCAATGATTTAAATGTAAAGCTGTCGTTGCCCTTGGCAACTGACGGTTGAGGCACTGGGAAACGCAAAAAAAGTAAAATATTTGCAAACGTAGATATGCTATGCACATAAAAAGTAGATAAAAACATCGCCAGAACCTCAATATATGTTGTGTCAAAATGGGGTTAATCGATTCAGCACTTTTCGAGTCCATAGGCGAATCCTATACGCACAGAGCATTTTTATATATATAGAGATAGATATCATAGTCGTATTCTAACAACTGAGGTTTCCAGCGAACTAATTTTGAATTTGGTTCCTAAAGTTCATCAACCAAATTAGGGGTCGATGATCTGTCTTAATTTTAAGCTTGTTTCCAAAGAGATATGGTCTAAAGTACTTAGTAGCCCAAATGATTGCAAGCATTTCCTTTTCAACAGTAGAACAATTTCTTTCTGTGTCAGATAATGTTCTGCTATCAAAAGATGCGGTTTGCTCTGCCCCAGCTTTGAATTTTCTTGGGGTTAGGTTTTACACCTTCAACAGGCCCAAATATGGCCCAAATATTCGATTTCTTTCCGGAAGAAGTACGATTTGTCAGGTTGTAATTTGAGATTAGCTTTCTTGAAAGAGCGCTTTGCACATCGTTCACATGCTATTGTAAGGATGAAGAAAAAATGATGATGTCATCTAAATATACCAGGAAACATTTACCGTTATTTATTTATTAGGTCGCACTACAATCCATTTTGGGTTCGGAGAGGTTCGTTCCTACCTTGACAGAGCTGATGGTGCTGCTCAATGTTATCCTGCAAAGACGTATCAGCTTTGCAGGACTAACGAACTCAGACTTGGTGGCATATAGGCGTTCCCTCGTCGGGCTATCGAAAGCAGCTTTTTAATCGACAAAGAGATGGTGTGTGTCAACTCCATTTTCGTGGGTTTTTTCCAGGATTTGGCGCAATGTGAAGATTCTTGTCTATGGTGGATTTACCAGGTCTGCAGCCTCACTGATAAGGTCCGATCAGTGTGCTGGTATACGGCTTCAGTCGTTCACATATAACGCTCGATAGGACCTTGTATGAGATGGCAGTCAGGCTGATTCCCCGGTAGTTGGCGCATATCGTCGGGTCGCCTTTCTTCAGTACAGGACGCTGAGATTCCCATCGTTGGGCATGCTTTCTTCTAGCCATATTTTGCAGAAGAGCTGAAGCATGCACCTTATCAGCCTTCGACGCCGACCTTAAACAACTCTGCAGGCAGTCCGCACCGGCTGCTTTGTTGCTTTTGAGTCGCGTAATAGCAACTCGGACCTCGTCATGGCTAGGTAGTGGTATATCCATACTGTCGTCGATTGGTGGTATCGTGCTGCTTCCTCCAATGGCGGGATTGGTGCCGTCATTGCCTGCTAGCAGCATGGAGAAATGCGCCCTCCATAACCTCAGCGGGTATCCGTAACCAGATTTCCATTTTCATCTCGACAGTAAGATGCTCCGGTCTTGAAACCTTGTGTCAGAAGGTTGACTTGTTGGTCAAATTTTAGATCATCATTCCTGTCTTGCAACACCTCAAGTACCTCGCTCTCTCGTTTTTCTTGCTCACGTTTTTTTCATCTAAAAAGACTCTTCCTCTCTTCCTTCCTTTTCTCCTTGTAGCGTTCACACGTAGCTTGCGTTGCGCCAGACTGCAGCGTTTTTCTGTGGGCGGAGTTTTTTGCCGCAGCTGCGACGCGACACTCCTCGACATACCATTGGTTCCGTGTGGGAGGGCGCTTGAACCCAATGGCTGTTTAAGCAGCAGCTCGCATGGAGAGGGATATATGCGCCATGTGGCCGAAATCTGGTGCTACTCACTACTATGTTTCGCGCCGCGGCAATCAATCGGCCTGAAACCGTTGTTGTCTCATGGAGGCTGAATTGACTGACGGTGCGATCAAAGATGCTTTCGCGCCCAACCTTTGCGTTGAAGTCCCCGAGGATGATCTTCACGTCGTGGTCTGGGCAGCGGTCGTATGTGTCCTCAAGTCTCGCGTAGTACGCATCCTTAACAGCATCGTCCTTTTCCTCCGTCGGGACGTGCGCGCAAATTATGCTAAGATTGAAAAATCTAGCTTTGTCGCGGATTGTAGCCAGCCGTTCACTCACTGGGGTGAAATTTGAGACGTGGTGGCGAAGTCTCCGGCTTACTACAAATCCGCATCCAAATTCGCGCCTCTCCGCATGGCAGCTGTAGTAGATATCGCAGTTTGCTCGCTTGGAGCAACCTTGTCCTGTCCATCTTATTTCCTGGATGTCGATAATGTCAGCCTTTAATTTTTCGAGGGCATCCGCCAGTTGGATAGAGACACCTTCCCAATTAAGGGTTCGGACATTCCAGGTGCATATCCTTAAGTCGTAGTCCTTTTTCATTTTGCGGTGGTCTTCATTATAAGGGTGGATCTTATTCGAGGCTTTCGCTTTGGTTTTCATTGGACTTCTTTTTTACGAGGCGGATTCCAAACCCTGCGCTCAACCATTTACCGTCCGGATGACTCGCTGCACACATTAGCTCACTATCTCGCGGATGCTAAGATAGCTACCCAGGAGGTGCCACGAGGAGGCTGTGTGTCAACTTGCAATCATTGGTAGACAGAGGTCGCACTGCCGGCCGTCAAGTTGACCGCAATTAGAAAACTTTACTCTGTACGAATGAAAGCCAAATCATACCGTTAAGATCACACGTTGAAAGGTGGCAGGAGCATTCGTTAGTCCGAAAGGCATTCTTATAAATTCGTAATGTCCACCCTCTGCCATGAACGCTGCATAGATGAATCTTTGGGTTCATTTCGATTTGGTGATAACCACTAGCTAAGTCAAGGGCTGAAAAATATATTTTTCGTCCAATTTTATCAGTACCATTTATATTGGGCATTTTAGTCGTTCTTAATTTATTAAACGCAGTTTGCTTTATTTAGTGGTTGTAAGGTATTTGGTCCTGACTTAGGATCGAATTCTAAAAATTGACTACTGTCATATTGGTCGAAAATTTACAAATTCCATCATGCTAAAATTATCTTTAACCTCATGCAGACCGCCGGAAACTATAAGATTTTCATTAATTTTCAAATCTTATTTAATTTGTTTCTTTATATTTTTCTTGGTTTTCTTTCTTTTGGATTCACATTTATTTTTAAATGCGTGTATATGTATATTTATTTCTTTGTTATTTATTTGTTACTATTATAGATATTATATGCATAGTTTTATTGTTTTGTGTTGCACATATTATTTTCGCCGTTATATCGATTCAGTTTATAGCTTTCTCTAAAAAAAATGTTGCTTCTCACCAGAGAACGTCATGGGTGTCAGTTTTTGGAACCTGAATCCCACTTAAAAAATTTGACGTGTTTGTCGCACTCACAAACATTTGCAGACTTCAAAGAGGGTCGGGAACTTGTTGAGCGCTCCGGACGACCGTCGACGTCAACAGATGACCAACACGATAATGAAGTGAAGGAATTAGTGCTCAAAAATCGTCGGTTGACTATTAGAGACCTCACTGATATGATCGGAATATCAGAAATATCGGTGAAAACCATTTTGAAAGACCGTTTGGGCCTACGAAAAGTCAAATCTCGTTAGGTACCGAAAACGTCGCACACTGCACTCGTTCTTCGTGACCATTTCGCTAAGAATTTGACGCATATCGTTCCACAACCACCGTATACTCCTGATTTGGCTCCGTGTGACTTTTGGCTATTCCCAAAACTCAAGAGACCACTCCGGGGAACGCGTTTCGAGTTGATTGAAAAGTTAAAAGAAAACTCGAGGATTTGAAAAAACGTTGGCATAAGTGTATTTTATAGGGAGGGAATTACTTTGAAGGGGATGAAATTTATTTAGGAGAATAATTAAAGAATTTTGACTTTAAAAAAATATTCACCTTACTTTCTGCCCACAGTAGAACATTATAAGATTTAGTAAAATCCCCATGACAGGAACGTCTTCTGGTTCGGTTATCGGCTGCTCCAGTTATAGGTTATATTTATTATAGTTATAGTTATATTTATCCAATACAATTTTATTCAAAGAATATGAAGTTTTTATCAGCTTAGTAGTCTGGTCAAGCCGGGAGCTCGTTCGAAAAGGAAAGAGAAAAGCTGTAGCCGCTGTTTTCTCGTCGTCCGTGTCGGAAGTCGAAATTGGGATTCTATCGATGGTTGGCCACTACCGACACGCTATCGATAGTGGTGTAATTTACTGGATGTGTTGAAAACCGGTGGGAAGTAAGGGGAAGTAGTGTTGGTAACTCGTGCGCAGTATAACTTCTATATAATAATAAACTTCTGTGTTTATTGTCCGATCGGATTTAAATTTATAGGGTTGGTCGATATTGCTATTATCTACAATAATACCAAAAAAAACTTCGAAAACTTCTCTACTTTTCCTATAATTTGATGTACCGATTTAAAAAATCGATTTTTTGGGGCGGTAAGCGTGGCATCCAAAATTAGAAAATCTTCGTTCTGCGTAACGTTTCCAGGGACCTTACTTCCAAGTTCGGTGCTTCTAGCTTTTCTAAGGCTCTTATAATTAAAATAATTCGTTTTATAGAGGCAGTGGGCGTGGCATCAAAAACTGTAAAATTCAGCTTCTGCATAATGTTGCAAGACACCCTCCTACCAAATTTGGTGCGTTTATCTCTTTTCATTATTAAAATATTTGCAAAAAATCGAAAAACGCATTTATCGGATTGTGGAGGCGGTGGGCGTGGCACATCAAGTTTGAAACAAACTTCTTGGGTGTATTGAATACACGCACACTCCCACTTCCCACTCCACTCCCCACTCCCACTCCCTACTCCCACTCCCTACTCCCACTCTGGTGTCTCTAGCCCTTTTAATAGCTGAGATCTGTGTGGACAGATGGACAGAAGGACAGACGAACGGACGGACAGACACACGGAAATGACTAAATCGACTCGGTTAATGATGCTTATCAAGAATATATATACTTTGTATGGTGTGCCATGCCTCCTTCTGCCTGTTACATAAATTTTCACAAAGTTAATATACCATAAATGGTATAATAAACCAATTTGTACATACTAAAGTTGCACTACCATAATATATATAACATTAAAATTTAACTTTAATATAAATATGCCTTATAAATAAAACCCCGACAACAAATATATAATAATTTTTTAAAGGTTATTTAAATATATGTGAGGTAACACAATAAGAATTTATTGGAACGTATATAACATGAATTTATTGAGTGATGTGTCTAGTCGGCGCGATTATCGTTACTCTTTGCTGTTCTGTCGCAGCAATAGAATTGTCCTGATGTGGTGGGGCTTAGTTGAAGGGGTAAGGAGCTCAGATGTGATTTTAAGAACACAGGAAAAGTGACGTGCTGCTGAATATGAAGTTGCGATCCAGGTTGCCTGACAAATAGATTATCGTCTTTTAGTCCTGAAGTTGACAGTGCAATTTTTTTTATATTTTGCCGCCCTTTGTTTCTTATTTGCGACAATCGCTTCAAATTCCGTTTCAAGCCAATTGTTTCCTTAAAAATAAGTAAGAGAATGCTTTTATTAGTATGATATAACTAGAAATAAACCTTACTACGGTTTACCGACGGTTTAATACGCTTGCAGATATTTACTTATTCTTCTTTGTAGGTAACTTATTTATAACGAAGCTAAAATGTAAAAGTATTCAAAAAAATAGTTTTCGAACTCGGAAAAAAAATCCAATGTAATATTGAAATTCTTATGAAAAGTTTGTTGTGTTTTGGGTAAAAGTATAGTTTTTAAACAAATAGAGAAAGCTACAGTATAGTGCCACAGTAAGTTACAATTTACTTTTGGCTGCATAATTCATTTTTATAACTCTTTAACTTTTCTTATAATTCAATACATCGATTTTTAAAATCGATTTCTGGAGGGCGGTAAGCGTAGTACCATAAGCTTAAAGTCCGCATTTTGCGTAATTTACCAGGAACCAAATTTGAGTATATTTCACGAAAAATGCTGCACAGGCGGTGGGCGTGGCTCACAATGTTTGATATAAACTTCTTATGCATGGTATATTACAAACTCTAATACTTTGGTGCTTCTAGCTATTTTAATAGCTGAGATCTATGTGCTCACACAGACAGACAGATGGACAGACAGACGCACATGGCCAAAGCGACTCGGATATTGATGCTGATCAATAATTTATATACGTTGTTTGGTCTGCGATGCCTCCTTCTGCCTGCTCCTCATTTCCAAAGGGTAAGAAGTACAAAAATATTTTAAAAGAGAAAAGAGATTTAATTAACAAATAAATATTAGGTTTTTACGGGCTTTTTTAAATATATTTTTGACATTTATTTTAACATTACCATTGTCGGCAATTCGAACTTCCCAACCAAAAAGGTGGGCCTAGAGTTATCATGCTTAAATACAATTCCCATTACTGTTCTGTGCAATCTTAAATTGATCCTGTTGGCAGTACAGGTAAAAGTTAATTCCCATAGGGCAGCACTTAATAATTAATAATTCCTCTGTTATCTTACCATACACTTGTAAAAACCTTCCGAGCCGTCAATCCTGGCTTGGCCACCGATTAATACGACTCACTGTGCTTTGATCAGGATCTTTAGCACTTGATGTTGTCATATGCGATCCATTCTTCATCGCCAGTAACCAACCGATCCAGATTCGCAGATTAAGACAAGGCTCAAAAGGATCTTTTGGGATAACTAATGAGGTACCTGTTGAGCTAATGAGCTTTTTCATTAGCTATGTATGTCCAAATAAACACTCACGGAATTAATTGATTAATTCTTTATTTGGCCACTCAGGGCGATATTAACAATTTTTAGTTTTAAGTTTATATACGAAGCAAGCAGGCACGACGTTGCCTGTGCAGATCAACGAAACGAGATTTTATTTATTTTCCGAATACGTTCTCGACAGTAAGGCGAATAGAAAGCGAATTACAGCGAACTACAAACATAAGATCTCTGCACGCAGGCAGAAGGCAAAAACGAAGCAAAGGTAAATAGAGAGAGAGAGAGTGATCAGTCACTGGATTCGGCTGCATAACCCAACATACTCCCCCCGTTGGAAGACAGGGGCTTTCAACAGCATCTAGCGATCCAAACGATTAAGATTTAGTCCAGTGACATCAGTTCCTGAGCCTGAACCAGAGGTGCAGTGCCAAGAAAATAAGAAGGATTTTCTGAAGGGTTTTCTGAAAAAGGCACCAAAGGTCTTGAATTGATTGTTGCGGCAATGTAGCAGAAGAGCCTTTAGCTGCGGACGACGTTCGAGTTTAGTTTGAGCAACTAAAGCTGTAGATCGTTTTGAATCATTGCCTCCGCCTGTGACAATCCATCCAAGTCGAGTCTTTTGAAGCAACGGCAGGCCTGCACCAAGCTTGATCTGCCCAACGCATAACAGATCAAAGAAAAGACTAGCTCTGATGAGTAAATCCACATTCTGCGATTTATAAAATTCAGGATCGGCTAGCTTTATATTAGCTGGGATTCTCAATCCATCCGAGCACACAGTCAAATTGGGAGGATTGTCCGTTATGGTAGGAGCAACCAAAGCAGAGATGCTGACAGAATAATCTGAAGCAAGAGATTTGAGATTAATGCTTACAGAAAATCCGTCGGATACAAAGCTGGAATCACCAATTCCAGCAACAGCTGCTGTTGTCCTTTGCCGTGGCAATTGTAACTGGTGTGCCAAACGAGACGTAACAATGTGCAACTGTGATCCAGAGTCGAGCAGTGCACGGCAAGGAATCCAAGCACCAGATCGATTTTTTAAATTTACAATTGCTGTTGGCAGGAACACAGCATCAGACACAGAATTCTGAGCGATCAGAGAAGTAGAGGTAGTGATGTTTACTGGCTGGCTGCTGGAAGAAGGCTGATTTGTTGAATTTTCCGTTTCTGACGTAGGATTTTGATTTAAATGCGATGTGGGCTGCGACTCAAAATGGAGCAGGCTATGATGTTTTCCTCCACATATTCGACAAGATCCGGCCTTGCAGTTGCGCATTTGATGCCCTGGCTTCAAACAGTTGATGCATAATGTCAGCCTCTTAGCATCTCGAAGGCGAAATTGTGGAGTTAAACTCAAGAATTGGTTACAACTGTATATAAAATGGCCAGATCCATTACAGCACACACAGGCCGCAGGTTGTGCTCTAGCAGTGAGAAACGAGCTCCGATTGTGGCTAGGTTTACGATTTGCACCCACCTGATTAAATGCTTCTGACGAATATTCCACATTTTCCAAACGTTGACAGCGTTTCTCCAGAAAATCGATTAACTGCTTGACAGTTGGTATCTTATCAGCTGTATTAGATTCCTCCCACGCTGTTCGCGATGCAATGTCGAGCTTCTGCAATATGCTATGGACGATTATACAGTCGGAGATTTGTTCCGAACTGCCTATGGATTGCAGAGCACGCAAGTTAGCAACAAATGTATCCGACAAGCATCGTAGCTTCACAGCTGACACTACCTCAACCTTCTGAATACCCAAAATTGTGCTGATGTGTGCCTGAAAGATAAGACGCTTGTTATTATACCGCTTGTCCAATATATCTAATGCGACGGCATAATTGTCCGCTGATATTTCGAGGGCTCTGATGGCATCCAACGCAGAGCCTTTGAGACACGATTTTAAATGCTGCAGCTTCGCAATTGGAGACAAATCGGGATCCTTGTCGATGGCGGTGGAGAACATGGTGAAGAAATCGGCATACTCCACGTAGCCGCCACTAAACTCCGGCAATTTCAATTCTGGCAAATTTGCTCTCCTTTGAGCTTGAACTGACGATACATCCATGGACATTTCAGGCCGAAATGTTGAGCACCGAACTCCAGCGAAGTTACGTCTTCGTATTTCCTGCTGAACGACCGCCTTTAATGACAGGACCAATTCTTCAAACTCATCTCGCATTGGGCTGCCAATTTCGTTGAAGTCAAGCTCTTCCAGACTGTCATGGGCCAAAATAAAGGACGCTTGAGTTTTGTCCAACAACTCTAAGCGCAATGACAGTTCTTCTTCGCTGGAAGATTTGATCGCATCGTTGCTGAGGGACTGTCCAATTTTTTGGGCGTGCGCAAATATAGAGTTGGCTTTGCGTTTAAAAAAATCAACTTTGTTTGTATCAAAGTTCATAGTTGAGTCCATTGGCATTTTACCGCGATTGCTTTTATATACCGTACCGACGAATTTATTTTATTAAATTTAATTATGTGCACAAAATGTTTGCTGGGTTATACACAAAGCAAAGCAGGCCGCTGCTCTGGTTAACGAACTGCACTAGCAAAGAAGATGAAAGAAAACAACAACAACTTTGCTATGCATGTAACTGCTGTTATCTACATAAAGCGCGCGACAACTAAAACGGCACTTATGTGGCGCAAGCACAAATGTATATAATGTTTAATTTTATCAAATTTATTTATGTGCACAAAATGTTTGATGGGTTGTGCACAAAGCAGAAAGGCAAAGCAAGCCGATGCTCTGATTTAGCGAACTGCACTAGCAAAGAAGTAAAAAGAAACAACAACAACTTTGTTATGCAGGTAACTGCTGTTATGTACATAAAGCGCGCGGCAACTAAAGCGGCACTTATGTATGTACAAGCACAAATGTATGTAATGTATTAGAAATTTTAGCGCAATTTCTAGTGATTTTAATTAATTTATAATCACTTTTATA
Organism: Zaprionus bogoriensis; assembly: GCA_035046045.1. Taxonomy (NCBI): domain Eukaryota; kingdom Metazoa; phylum Arthropoda; class Insecta; order Diptera; family Drosophilidae; genus Zaprionus; species Zaprionus bogoriensis. The sequence goes on from JAWNOI010000221.1 coordinate 1,044,671, forward strand.
ATTGTTCACGAAAATATCACGTCGGGGTCACCAAAATGTTGAGCTAATGAGCTTTTTCATTAGCTATGTATGTCCAAATAAACACTCACGGAATTAATTGATTAATTCTTTATTTGGCCACTCAGGGCGATATTAACAATTTTTAGTTTTAAGTTTATATACGAAGCAAGCAGGCACGACGTTGCCTGTGCAGATCAACGAAACGAGATTTTATTTATTTTCCGAATACGTTCTCGACAGTAAGGCGAATAGAAAGCGAATTACAGCGAACTACAAACATAAGATCTCTGCACGCAGGCAGAAGGCAAAAACGAAGCAAAGGTAAATAGAGAGAGAGAGTGATCAGTCACTGGATTCGGCTGCATAACCCAACAGTACCCATATATCGCGCTTTTTGGCAAATTTTTCGTCTAAAAATGCCTATGGACGATTTACAGGCATAGTTGGAGCTACACTGCGATGCTTTTTATAGTCATATAAAGATCTCGATCCAATATTTCCTTGAATTTATCCGTATCAACGGTTACTGATCGCCTGAACCACTCTTCAGTGGTTTGAATCGATAGTTTGTTGTCTCCTAAGCCACGGAAACCAATGTAAACAAACTTTAAAAGGTTTTGCCAAGACCTTACAACCGATATACGATTTCATTTGAGTTCACAAGTGAAGCGCGAAATTCGAATGCAATACCCGGTATCTCATTACCAAACAACCGAATATATAACAGGCAGAAACAGGCGTAACAGACCATTTAAAGTACACGAGGTGTGTTCATAGCGCATTTTAGATTTCCATACCATTTACCCATTGAAAATGGGTAAAAAATGCTATATTAACTTTGTGAAAATGTATGTAACAGGCCGAAGGAGGCGTGGCAGACCATACAAAGTATATATTCTTGATCAGCGTCAATAGCCGAGTCGATTTGATCATCTCCGCCTGACTGTCCGCCTGACCATCTGTATCACACAGATCTCAGCTTTTAAAAGAGCTAGAGACACCAGACTCTTTGAATTAAAAAGAAACTAGAAAAGCTCGAATCACCAAACTTCGTATTAAGATCCCTGATAACATTACACAAACAAAAATTTTTTTAATTTTTCATGCCACGCCCGACGCCCCCAGAAATCGATTTTGTAAATCTCTAAATCGAATTATAGGAAAAGAAGAAAATTTATAGAATTTATTTTTAGGTATTATTGTGGATACAAATAATTTTGACCAACCCTATAAATTTAAAGACGATTGGACAATAAACACAGAAATTATAGGCGCGAGAAGTTTCTTATACATCAGCAGAGGGTCCGCGTCAATGCTTGCGCTGACTACTGCGCACGCACAGTCGTTATGCAGTCAGCGTGCAGTCGGAATGAGCCATAAGCGTCAATGCATGTGTATTTGTTGTTGTTGTTGTTAGTTCGCCGACTAAAAGTAATTAATATTAAAGAATTTATTTTAACAGTCAAAGGTAAATGGTACCTTACTGCCGAGTGTAGACTGTAGCTTTCCTCACTCGTTTTGTTTTATTATGTTCATACACTCTTACCGTGTTTTGTGTGGTCGGCCATATTTGCTATCGAAAAATATGGATCATTTGCGATTTGCATCAAATTTAGTGTAAACAAGTGAAGAAAACTACAGTCGAGTGCACTCGACAGTAAGATACCATTTACATTCAGCTGTTAAAGAAAAATTCTTAATATTAATTACTTTTATTAGGCGAACCAATAACAACGCATCGCATATTTTCTAAGTCAATACCACATGCATTGACGCTAATAGCCCATGCCGACTGCACGCTGACTGCACGACGACTTTGCGTACGCATCTATCAGTCAGTCCAGGTTTCTTTTTGAATTGCTAAAAACAATTGGTCTTTCCTATATTTTTACATCATCCATGTTCGTCAATTTGATTAAAAATATCACACTATATTTTTCAGTAGAGTGCAAAAATAATAAAAAAAAAAAAAATTGGACCGCGCAAGACTCGACTCGCGACCTCACGAATTCTGGAACTTATGAGCCAAACCTCTAACCATCAGACCACACAGTTAAGCAATGCGATCGAAAAATGAGACTTTTATTTATGCCGGCCCTCTGCTGCGTCGGTTCAACGTTTTAGTTGGGAATTCTAAGCGCCCATAACTTTGTATGGAAGATTCTTACTCCTATAACTTCTTTGTTTATTGTCCGATCGGGTTGTAATTTATAGGGTAGATCAGTATTATAGCAAGCTACGAGAATATAAAAAATGTCAAAACATGCTTTGTTATTTCTTTACTTTTCTTATAATTCAATAAAAACGTTTTATAAGGGCGGTGGGCGTGGTATCCAAGAGTTGAAAATCTGTAATGCGTAATGTTACCAGGAGCCTTACTACCAAATTTGGTACTTCTAGCTTTTCTAGTGTTCTTTTAATGTACAAAATTGTGTTTTATAGAGGCGGTGGGCGTGGTCTTTAAATTTAACTTCTGCATAATGTTGCAAGAAAACCCTCCTACCAAATTTGGTGCGATTATCTCTTTTCGTTATTGAATTATTTGCAAAAAATCGAAATACGCATTTATCAATTGCGAAAGCGGTGGGCGTGGCATATCAAGTTTGAAATAAACTTTTTTGTGTATTAAATACACGCACACTTCCACCAAGTTTGGATCCTTTAGCTTTTTTAATAGCTGAGACATGACCAAATCGACTCAGCTATTGATGTTGATCAAGAATATATATACTTTGTATGGTCTGCCACGTCTCCTTTTGCCTGATACATACATTTTCACAAAGTTAATAAACTTCTGTAAGCAAAAAGTAAGATGAATTTTCAATTTAAAATTCGCGGGCTTAAGATGGCGAACTAGTTCTTTTTTCTCGAGTTGGCAGGACTGATGATGATATTTGGCGGGAATTCCATGTCAATGTCAGTACGAGTACTATATTTACGCTTTTGTTTACCAAACGATCAAGAGTGGTACAAAGACTTCAAAGAGGGTCGGGAACGTGTTGATGACTTGGAGCGCTCCGGACGACCATTGACGTCAACAGATGACCAACACGTCAATGAAGTGAAGGAATTAGTGCTCCAAAATCGTCGGTTGACTATTAGAGACCTCACTGATATGATCGCAATATCAGAAGGATCTGTGAAAAACATTTTGAAAGACCGCTTGGGCCTACTGCACTCGTGCTTCGTGACCATTTCGTCAAGAATTCGACGCATATCGTTTCACAACCACCGTATTCTCCTGATTTGGATCCGTGTGACTTCTGGCTATTTCCAAAACTCAAGAGACCACTCCGGGGAACGCGTTTCGAGTTGATTGAAGAGATAAAAGAAAAATCGACGAGGGCGCTCATGGCTATACCGGAAAGGGACTATTTGGCCTGTTTCGAGGATTTGAAAAAACGTTGGCATAAGTGTATTTTATCGGGAGGGGATTACTTTGAAGGGGATGAAATTGATTTAGGAGAATAAATAAAGAATTTTGACTTTCCAAAAATATTCACCCTACTTTTTGCCCACAGTAGTAGCATTTTTTACCCATTTTCAATGGGTAAATGGTATAAAAATAAAATTTCTTCTAATGCTTTGGCCACAAGACGTGAGTCAGCGAAGTTTGTGCCAAAAGTACTGTCGTATGAGTATCGCTATAGAGCTTTTTAATGACGTCTATGTCAAGAATTCGTGAAAAATGATTCATACATATCGGACAATGGCCCTGCTCACTTATCTTTGTTTGTGAGAGATTTTTTGGCCAAAAACAACAACTCGATCATGCCTCATCCACCCAAAACTAAAAAGACACGTGAAAGGCAGAGATTCGCAACAATATAAGATATAAAGATTGTAAGAGCTAACCATGAGCTCTACCAAAAAGTGATTTGAGGATTAAAAAACCCATTGGCATATCTAAACTACATATGAAGAAAATAACTTTGAACTAGAAAGCATATATATTGATAAAAAAATATATATATTTGTTTTAAAAACAAATTTTTTTTGGAAACATTTCGTATGTATTGTTGATCAGCATCAAGAGCTGAGTCGATTTGGTCTATCTGTCTGTTATCAGATTACCTAATAACTAGGAGATAAGGTACACAAAATTTAACTTCAAAAATCTACTTTAAACTTTGAGTTCCACTCCCACCGTCAGCAAGTTTTATGTAAAGTTTGAAAACTTAAAACTATATTGCGAGAATATAGTTACAATAATTTTAAACTTTTCGATGTCAAGCCCATTTCCCCTATAAATTCAAATTATACGAAAAGTAGAAAGATTTTTTTTTTTACACCATTTACCCATTGAAAATGGACTTTGTTAAAATGTATGTAATAAGCAGAAGGAGGCGTGGCAGACCATACAAAGTATATATATTCTTGATCAGCATCAATAGCCAAGTCGATTTGGTCATGTCCGTCTGTCTGTCCGTCTGTATGAACGCACAGATCTCAGCTATAAAAAAAGAGCTAGAGATACCAGACTTGTCGGGAGTGTGCGTGTATTAAATACGCAGATCGAGTTTATTTCAAGCTTGATGTGCCACGCCCACCGCCTCCGCAAATCGATAAATTCGTTTTTCGATTTTTTGCAAATAAATAAATAAATAATTCAATAACGAAAAGAGATAAACGCACCAAATTTGGTTGGAGGGTGTCTTGCAACATAATGCAAAAGTTGGATTTTAGAATTTTGGATGCCACGCCCACCGCCTCCAGAAAAAACATTTTTATAGTTTAAAAGAACACTAGAAAAGCTTGAAGCACCAAATTTGATAGTAAGGTGCCTGGTAACATAACGGAGAATGCGGGTCTTCAAATTTTGGATGCCACGCTTACCGCCCCCAAAAATCGATTTTGTAAAACGGTAAATCAAATTATAGGAAAAGTAGAAAAGTTTCCGAATTTTTTTTAGGTATTATTGTAGATAATAAAAATATCGACCAACCCTATAAATTTAAATCCGATCGGACAATAAACACAGAAGTTATAGGCACGAGAAGTTTCGCTCACAGCAGTAGAGGCCCGACGTCGACGCCGACGCCGACTGCGCACGCACAGTCGTCGTGTAGTCAGTGTGCAGTCGGCATGTGCCATTAGCGTCAATGCATGTGAATTTGTCCTCGAAAATATGCGATGCGTTGTTATTCGCCGAATAAAAGTAATTAATATTAAGAATTAGTATTTAACAGCGAAAGGTAAATGGTATCTTACTGTCGAGTGCACTCGACTGTAGCTTTCTTCACTTGTTTAAATTAGAAAGTTACAAAATATATATTTACTCTGTAAATAGCAACCCTATCGGAGAATAAAGGCAGTAGTTGTAAACCTGAAAAGTTCCCCATAAAAAATTTCAGCGAAACGGAAAAGGGCCGACGTCATCGCTTGCGCTGATTGAACACATACAGTCAGTATGCAGTCGTCATGTGCGTGTAGCTTAAATAAATGTAATGCGTTGCGGTTGATTCGACGAACAAAAGTATTTAATATTAAGGATTATTTTTGTATACCATTTACCGATTGAAAATGGGTAAAAAATGGTATATTAACTTTGTGAAAATGTATGTAACAGGCAGAAGGAGGCGTGGCAGACCATTCAAAGTATATATATTCTTAATCAGCATTAATAGCCGAGTCGATTTGGTTATGTCCGTCTTTCCGTCTTTATGAACGCACAGATCTCAGCTATTAAAAGAGATAGAGGCACCAGATTTGGTAGGAGTGTGCGTGTATTGAATACGCAGATCAAGTTTATTTCAAACTTGATGTGCCATGCCCACCGACTCTGTAAATCGATAAATACGTCTTTCGATTTTTTGCAAATAATTCAATAACGAAGAGAGATAAATGCACCAAATTCGGTAAGAGGGTGTCTTGCAACACTATACAATTTTGTAAATCGGTAAATCAAATTATAGGAAAAAAAGAAAAACTTCCAATGTTTTTATACCATTTACCCATTGAAAATGGGTAAAAAATGGTATATTAACTTTGTGCAAATGTATGTAACAGGCAGAATGAGGCGTGACAGACCACACAAAGTATATATTTTTTTGATCAGCATCAATAGCCGAGTCGATTTGGTCGTGTCTGTCTGTCTGTCCGTCTGTACGAACACACAGATCTCAGCTATTAAAAGAGCTAGAGGCACCAGACTTGGTGGGAGTGTGCGTGTATTCAATACACCCAAGAAGTTTATTTCAAACTTGATGTGCCACGCCCACCGCCTCCGCAAATCGATAAATGCGTATTTCGATTTTTTTTAAATAATAATTTAATAACGAAAAGAGATAAACGCACCAAATTTGCTAGGAGGGTGTCTTGCAACATTATGCAGAAGTTGGATTTTAGACTTTTGGATGCCACGCCCACCGCCTCTAAAAAACACATTTTTATAGTTGAAAAGAAAACTAGAAAAGCTAGAAGCGCCAAATTTGGAAGTAAGGTGCCTGGTAACATTACGGAGAATGTTTGATTTTCAACTTTTGGATGCCACGCCCACCGCCCCCAAACTATTGCATTTTAAGAAAAGTAGGGAAATAACAAAACATTTTTTTTGTAACACTTACCATAGCTGTAGCTTACCATAGTACAGATCTACCCTATAAATTTCAATCCGATCGGACAATAAACAAAGAAGTTATAGGAGGTTGAATCTCCCATATAAAGTTGTGGGCGCTTAGAATTCCAACTAAAATATTGAACTGTGTCAGCAGAAGGCCGGCATCAATAAAAGTCTCATTTGCCGATCGCTCCGCGTAACTGTGTGTGGTCTAGATGGTTGCATGCAAGATTCTGGTGCGTGTGGTCGCGGGTTCGAATCCTGCGCTGGACAATTTTTTTTTTTTAAATTATTTTGCGCTATATGAAAAATATATTATGCAAAAAAATAAGAAAAACCAAACATTTTTTCTAAGCAATACAAAAAAAGAAGACTGCGCTGGGATTCGAACCGGGGACATTTAGTTATAGAGCTGACAACTCTCACAACAAACCACTGAAGCACATGGTCTGTTCCTAGGCGCGAGAAGTTTTGCATACAGCAGAAGAGACAGAGCAGAGGCTCGGCTTCAATGCTTGCGCCGACTGCGCAATCAGCGTGCAGTCGGCATGTGCCATTAGCGTCAATGCATGTGTATTAAATTTCGGAAATATGCGATGCGTTGTTATTAATTCGAATAAAAGTAATTAATATTAAGAATTATTTTTAGCAGCCAAAGGTAAATTATAACTTACTGTCGAGTGCACTTGACTGTAGTTTTCTTCAATTTTTATTTTTTAATAACAAAGAAGTTATAGGAGTTCGAATTCCCCATACAAAGTTATGGGCGCTAGCGATTCCTAACCAAAACGTTAAATCGACGCAGTAGAGGGCCCGCGTCAATAAAAGCCTAATTTGCCGATCGCATGGCGTAAACTTGTGTGGTCTAGTGGTTAGAGGTCCGACTCGTAAGTTACAAAGTTCGTGAGAGTTCTTGGGCTCGAATCTGGCGCGGGGCGATTTTTTTTTCTTAATGTAAATTGCTTTTTTTTATTTTTATACCATTTATTTTATTTTGTATTATTTTTTCGAATAGGGTAAATGGTATCTTAAAGTCGCGCGCGCTCGACTGTAGCTTTCCTTACTTGTTTTTAGGTATTATTGTTGATAATTATAATATCGAGTTATAAGTCTAAATACCATCGGACAATAAACACAGAAGTTATAAGCAAGAGAAATTCCCCTAATGCAGAGTTCCCCTCAACGGATTCCGGATATAGCAATCCGATATCAGAAGTGGGATCGCCTCAGCCCCAAGATAACTCTGATGATCGTTTGTGTGCTCTACTGAAAACGCAACATCGTAATTTAATGGAAGTAGTGAGTGCCGTAAAAAATGCGCAAACAGCGCCAAGTGAACGCACATTGGTTGCGTTGCGCAAGTTCAATCCCGACTCAGCTGGCTATAGTAGTTCTTAATAATTGCATAAATTACAATATAATAATTGGCCGTGAAATCTTAAGTCAGAAATTTTGTGTTACTATAACAGTTGATGAAATAAAATTATGAAAGACAATGTCTTTGCATACCCTTTCTGCTTTGAGCGATAGTGTGAATCTGGCTAATGTTGACACCGAGTTGTGTGGTGTAGATAGGGAAAATTAATTGGATATATTATTTAAATTTTCAAAATCCTCAATCGACAGATTTTCTAAGAACCGCGTCACAACTGGTGAATTAAAAATACGTTTAGTTTACCCTACTGTACACAGAAGACCAGTACAGAGGAAAAGAAGAGAAATTGTGAGACACAAAATTAAAGAATTGTTATTATCGTCCTAGTAGTTTCCCATTTGCCAGTCCTGTGTTCCTAGTTTAAAGGAAAAATGGGTGAGATCGCCTTTACCGCGAACTAAATGCGAACACAGTTGTTAAAAAATATCCCTTGCCCTTAGTAAGCGATCAAATATCTAGACTACGTGGAGCATAATATTTTAGTTTTTTGAATATGGTGAGCGGGTTTCACCAAATCTCTATTAATTCAAATTCTATAGAGAGTACAGCGTTTCTGACTATAAACTAAAAATTATGTTAAAGTAAAACGATACTATTTATATTTAGACTATGTCGTGCCTTCGCTGTATGAACTTTGGTTTGTATTATTTGACTGAATCTCTTATTACTATTATTACTTTTATTTAACTAAACCTAAAAAGCCTGCAATGTGAGCTTAGCCATGCTATCGTCATCACTTACAATGTGCAAAGCTGAAAGATTGCACTTTTTACGAAATGTGCGAGAAAATTAGGCTACATTTCGCTCAATTGTTAAAGTGAAATGATAAAATAAATAATAACACAACTATTAATACAGGTGTAGAAGAATGGCATATCCTATTAGCTGAAATTTCAGATAACTGGCGTCTTGCTGAGTCACAAAAGAATTCTGAGAATTAATTTATTGTTTCTAAAACTCAAAACAACGATATCGAGGAAAATCTAGCTAGGAGTTATAAGTTGCGCTCAAAAATGCTTTTCCGCAAAATTCAGCGAAACGGCAAGACTCGATGTCTCCCAGTTGTCCCGAGGCCGTTTAGATGGTCAGCAGTTAATCATGTTCATGAAGCAATTATACATCTTGGATATGAGGAGACGTTGAACAAAATGTATGAATTTTACTGGTTTGAGCATATGGCCAAGTATACGTCCGTAAATTTGTAGACAATTATTATTATTATTACTTGTAAGCTAACTAAACCTCTTTTGGAAAAGTTGCCAATCGAACTTCACCCCATACCCAAGGTGAAGATTCCATGGCACATGAATATTCCTGAAAAAATAAGTGGCAAGAAGGATCAAATGGAGTATATAATTATTCACGAAGCTGGTTTACTTGCACCACACAGTTAATGTTAAAAGTGAAAGTTGTATAGACGCTTTGAAGTCAGCAATATCTGTATTTGGAGTACCAACGGGAATCATTGCAGATCAGGGTCGATGCTCCACAGGCTCAAGCTTTAGTGAATTCTGTTCTATGCAAAAATCCAATTACATTTAATTGCAATAGGAGCAAGTCGAGCAAATGGGCAGGTAAAACGCGTTATGAGTGTACTGAAACGTAAAGTAGTGAAAGTAACCAGCATTCTTAGCAAGGGACTTTAGGAGACATCCTATTGTCTATAAATTGTACAATAAATCGCATAACAAAAGCTAGCCCTATTGAATTACTAATTGGTAAAGAAGACAGACCTTTCAACATATTAACAATATGTGAAGCAAATAATAATGTTGATGTAAATTTTCTAAGAAATACGGCAAAAGCAAATGTAAAACAAGTGAAGAAAGCTACATTCGAGTACACTCGACAGTAAGATACCATTCAACTTTCGCTGTTAAAAAATAATTCTTAATATTAATTACTTTTATTGGGAGAATAACAACGCATCGCATATTTTCGAAGACAAATACACATGCATTGACGCTAATGGCACATGCCGACTGCACACTGACTACGCGACGACTGTGCGTGCGCAGTCGGCGAGCGCAGTCGGCGTCGGGCCTCTACTGCTGTGAGCGAAACTTCTCGTGCCTATAACTTCTGTGTTTATTTTCCGATCTGGTTTAAATTTATAGGGTTGGTCAATATTATTATTATCTACAATAAAACCTAAAAAAAATTTCGGAAACTTTTTTTCTTTTCCTATAATTTGATTTACCAATTTACAAAATAGATTTTTGGGGGCGGTAGGCATGGTATCCAAAAGTTGAAATTCCGCATTCTCCGTGATGTTACCAGGCACCTTACTTCCAAATTTGGTGCTTCTAGCTTTTCTAGTGTTCTTTTAAACTATAAAAATGTGTTTTCTGGAGGTGGTGGGTGTGGCATCTAAAAGTCTAAAATCCAACTTCTGCATAATATTGCAAGACACCCTCCTACCAAATTTTGTGCGTTTATCTCTTTTCGTTATTGAATTATTTGGAAAAAATCGAAATACGCATTTATTTGATTTGCGGAGGCGGTGGGCATGGCATATCAAGTTTGAAATAAACTCGATCTGCGTATTCAATACACGCACACTCCCACCAAGTCTGGTGACTCTGGCTCTTTTAATAGCTGAGATCTGTGCGTTCATACAGACGGACAGACAGACGGACATGACCAAATCGACTCGGCTATTGATGCTGATCAAGAATATATATACTTTATATGGTCTGTCACGCCTCCTTCTGCCTGTTACATACATTTGCACAAAGTTAATATACCATTTTTTACCCATTTTCAATGGGTAAATGGTATAAAAAAGTGCATTTTATAACAAGGATAGGTTTGATATGAACAATGAATATGAATATGAAATTTAAAAATTTTAAAGTTGGCGACTGTGCTTTAGTCAAAAATAAAGAGTGGCATCAAACTTTATTTGACCGAAAAATTAAAGACCAGAGGTGTTGGAAGGAAATAGATTTACATTGAAGTCTTTGACTAATAAGCGGACATATAAGTACTAGCATGAAGCTTTAAGAAGTATGCCGACAGAAGTGATTCCCAAATAGTTTGATATGTGTGAAGCAAGCGAAAACGTTGAAATAGACTTTAGAGACCCATTGGTGGATTCCAATTGAAGCGAAGACGTTGAAATATACGTGGAAGAATCATTGGTGGATTCCAATGAAAGTTGACACGTTAAATTAGACGTGGGAGAATAATTGGTGGATTCCAATGAAAGTTGAGATGTTGAAATAGACGTGGCAGAGACGTTACAGAACCGTTTGTGGATTCAAACGAACAACAGGATGGATTTCAAAGAGTGAGTTACCAGTGCTAGAAGCTACACGAGTTAATGTGTTAATTAATTTGAGGTGATTGGCATGGCGGTGAGCAACTAGGGTGTCCAGGTGTTACGTAACTCTATCTTTGGAGTCCGCTGTCCGGCGTGTACATACAATTAGTCTTAATTTCTTCCACACTTCTGTCAATTATGTTGGTAATACGCAAGATTAAGGCGATAACTTAACTAATACTTTTGCATCATTTTGGATGCTCTCTTTTCAGACTAAGCTCAACTTCGTAATATTTGTTCCACACGAGGGCGTGTGATAGTCAGGAAGGCCTTGTCGACCATTGCAATGAGTGTCATCGCTACTGGATTGTGTCATCTCTAGTAAACAAACGTGTATAGCATTCTTGGTATTTTCCCTTTCTTTACCTCCGACTTCTGCTTACTGTTCGAGCGAGTTTAGCAGATTTTTCTGCTTTGCGTAGCATCAACGTGACAGCATGTTTAAAAGAGAAGAGCTATAACGGCGAATTCGATCAGTGTGTATTGACAGCAGATTGGTGATGAAATGAGGCAAAAACAGCAGTTGTTGAAAACAGTCACCATGAACGAACGTAAAATGTCACAGCCGAGGAAACACACGACTCTCAGAAATAATGCAGAGTTTCCGTTAACAGTTATAGGAATCCGACATATATATATTCTTGTGCGTGTATTGAATACGCAGATCGAGTTTATTTCAAAATTGATGTGCCATGCCCGCCGCCCCCGCAAATCGATAAATTGGTTTTAGGTAGGAGGGTGTCTTGCAACATTATGCAGAAGTTGGATTTTAGAATTTTGGATGCCACGCCCAATATTAAAAGAAAACTAGAAAAAGCTAGAAGGACCAAATTTGGTAGTAAGGTAACATTACGCATAACGTGGATTTTCAATTTTTGGATGCCACGCCCACCTCCCCCATAAATCGTTTTTATTGAATAATAAGAAAAGTAGAGAGTATTCTCGTAGCTTGCCACTGATCTACCTTATAAATTACAACCCAATCGGACAATAAACAAAGAAGTTATAGGAGTTAGAATTCTACAAACAAAGTTATAGGCGCTAGTAATTTCCAACTAACACGTTGAACCGACGCATCAGAGTCGCATGAAAGTCTCATTTTCCGATCGCGTGGCGTAAACCTGTGTGGTCCGGTAGTTAGAGGTTTGGTTCGCAGATTCAAGAATTCTTGAGGTCGCGGTTTCGAGCCCTGGCTCGGGCCCATTTTTTATACCATTTACCCATTGAAAATGGGTAAAAAATGGTATATTAACTTTGTGCAAATGTATGTAACAGGCAGAAGGAGGCGTGGCAGACCATACAAAGTATATATATTCTTGATAAGCATCAATAGCCGAGTCGATTTGGTCATGTCCGTCTGTATGAACACACAGATCTCAGCTACTAAAAGAGCTAGAGGCACCAGACTTGGTGGGAGTGTGCGTGTATTCAATACACACAAGAAGTTTATTTCAAACTTGATGTGCCACGCCCACCGCCCCCGCAAATCGATAAATGCGTATTTCGATTTTTTCCAAATAATTCAATAACGAAAAGAGATAAACACACCAAATTTGGTAGGAGGGTGTCTTGCAACATTATGCAGAAGTTGGATTTTAGAATTTTGGATGCCACGCCCACCGCCTCTAAAAAACACATTTTTATAGTTTAAAAGAACACTAGAAAAGCTAGAAGCACCAAATTTGGAAGTAAGATGCCTGGTAACATTACGGAGAATGCGGAATTTCAACTTTTGGATGCCACGCCTACCGCCCCCAAAAATCGATTTTGTAAATCGGTAAATCAAATTATAGGAAAAGTAGAAAAGTTTCCGAAATTTTTTTTAGGTATTATTGTAGATAATAATAATATTGACCAACCCTATAAATTTAAATCCGATCGGACAATAAACACAGAAGTTATAGGCACGAGAAGTTTCGCTCACAGCAGTAGAGGCCCGACGCCGACGCTGACTGCGCACGCCGACTGCGCACGCCGACTGCGCACGCACAGTCGTCGTGTAGTCAGTGTGCAGTCGGCATGTGCCATTAGCGTCAATGCATGTGAATTTGTCCTCGAAAATATGCGATGCGTTGTTATTCGCCGAATAAAAGTAATTAATATTAAGAATTAGTTTTTAACAGCGAAAGGTAAATGGTATCTTACTGTCGAGTGCACTCGACTGTAGCTTTCTTCACTTGTTTTTACCATTTACTCATGAAAAATGGATAAAAAAAAAGGGTATATTGACTTTGTGAAAATGTATGTAACAGGCAGAAGGAGGCGTGGCAGACCATACAAAGAGGAAACGCACGACTCTCAGAAATAATGCAGAGTTTCCGTCAACAGTTATAGGAATCCGACATATATATATTCTTGATCAGCATCAATAGCCGAGTCGATTTGGTCATGTCCGTCTCTCTTTCTGTCCGTCTGTATGAACGCACAGATCTCAGCTATTGAAAGAGCTAGAGTCACCAGACTTGGTGGGAGTGTGCGTGTATTGAATACGCAGATCGAGTTTATTTCAAACTTGATGTGCCACGCCCACCGCCTCCGTAAATCGATAAATGCATTTTTCGATTTTTTGCAAATAATTCAATAACGAAAAGAGTTAAACGCACCAAATTTGGTAGGAAGGTGTCTTGCAACATTATGCAAAAGTTGGATTTTAAACTTTTGGATGCCACGCCCACCGCCTCTATAAAACACATTTTTATAATTTAAAAGAACACTAGAAAAGCTAGAAGCACCAAATTTGGTAGTAAGGTGCCCGGTAACATTACGCAGAATGTGGATTTTCAAATTTTGGATGCCACGCCCACCGCCCCCATAAATCGTTTTATATGAATAATAAGAAAAATAGAGAAATAAGAAAACATTTTTTTTGACATTCATTCATTCATAGGTGGCCCTATAAATTACAACCCGATCGGACCATAAACAAAGAAGTTATAGGAGTTAGAATCTCCCATATAATGTTATGGGCGCTTAGAATTCCAACTCACACGTTGAACCGACGCAGCAGAGGGCCGGCATCAATAAAAGTCTCATTTTCCGACCGCATTGCAAAACTGTGTGTGGTCTGATGGTTGGCTCGCAAGTTTTAGACTCTTAGCTCCCGGTTTCAAATACCGCGCGCGGCGAACAATTTTTTTTTTTTGTAAATTGCTTTTTTGTAATTACTTTTTCACTTTACTGAAAATTATAGTACGATATTTTTAATCAAATTGAAGAACATGGATGATTAAAAAAAATAAGAAAGACCAATTGTTTTTAGCATTCCCAAAAAAAAAAAACCTGGACTGACTGGGATTCGAACCTGGGACCCAATGTGTGAGATGCGCAGACAGCGTGCAGTCAGCATGTGCCATTAGCGTCAATGCATGTGTATTTGACTTCGGAAATATGCGATGAGTTGTTATTAGTTCGCCGAATAAAAGTAATTAATATAAAGAATTTTTTTTAACAGCCGAAGGTAAATGGTATTTTACAGTCGAATGCACTCGACTGTAGCTTTCTTCACCTGTTTTTATACCATTTACCCATTAAAAATGGGTAAAAAATGGTATATTAACTTTGTGCAAATGTATGTAACAGGCAGAAGGAGGCGTGGCAGACCATACAAAGTATATATATTCTTGATCAGCATCAATAGCCGAGTCGATTTGGTAATGTCCGTCTGTCTGTCCGTCTGTCCGTCTGTATGAACACACAGATCTCAGCTATTAAAAGAGCTAGAGGCACCAGACTTGGTGGGAGTGTGCGTGTATTCAATACACACAAGAAGTTTATTTCAAACTTGATGTGCCACGCCCGCCGCCTCCGCAAATCGATAAATGCGTATTTCGATTTTTTCCAAATAATTCAACAACGAAAAGAGATAAACGCACCAAATTTGGTAGGAGGGTGTCTTGCAACATTATGCAGAAGTTGGATTTTAGAATTTTGGATGCCACGCCCACCGCCTCTAAAAAACACATTTTTATAGTTTAAAAGAACACTAGAAAAGCTAGAAGCACCAAATTTGGAAGTAAGATGCCTGGTAACATTACGGAGAATGCGGAATTTCAACTTTTGGATGCCACGCCTACCGCCCCCAAAAATCGATTTTGTAAATCGGTAAATCAAATTATAGGAAAAGTAGAAAAGTTTCCGAAATTTTTTTTAGGTATTATTGTAGATAATAATAATATTGACCAACCCTATAAATTTAAATCCGATCGGACAATAAACACAGAAGTTATAGGCACGAGAAGTTTCGCTCACAGCAGTAGAGGCCCGACGCCGACGCCGACTGCGCACGCACTGTCGTCGTCTAGTCAGTGTGCAGTCGGCATGTGCCATTAGCGTCAATGCATGTGAATTTGTCCTCGAAAATATGCGATGCGTTGTTATTCGCCGAATTAAAGTAATTAATATTAAGAATTAGTTTTTAACAGCGAAAGGTAAATGGTATCTTACTGTCGAGTGCACTCGACTGTAGCTTTCTTCACTTGTTTAATTAGAAATTGTTTTTTTTTTATTATTTTTTTTTGCACTTTACTGAAAAATATAGTATGATATTTTCAATCAAATTGACGAACATGGATGATGTTTTTGTTTTTAGCAATTCAAAAAGAAACCTGGACTGACTGGGATTCGAACCAGGGATACAAAGTGATAGATGCGCACGCACAGTCGTCGTGCAGTCGGCATGTGCTATTAGCGTCAACGCATGTGTATTTGACTTCGAAAATATGCGATGCGTTGTTAGAAGTTCGCCGATTTTTTTATAAACAGTCAACAGTAAATGGTATCACAAGCTTACTGCAGTACAATCGAATATTCATGTAGAATATTTAGTTACGTGAATCTATTCCTACCTCTATATGTTCCGTACAGCCTTGCTGATTTTTGACTACCGCATTTGTTTTCAATTCTTGATCGCTTTCGCTGATATTTTTATTTAGCTTTAAACTTGAGCAAAGATTTGATTTGGATTCCAATGGTTCTTCAGTATCCGTTGTAGACCCATCGACGTCAACATCGACATTTGGGCTACTTGAATAGCAGGAAGTATCATCATTTAGTGGGTATCCCGATCGCGAGCAGGAACGGGATCTGGAATGTGATTGGACATGAGGACAAACGACATTGTAGGGGACGACATCATTAATTGTTTTCACGATTTGCGTTTCCTCGTCCGTTGTCTCAATGTCGACAACCTCTTCGTCATCATCATTTTCGTTTGTATTGGCTTGGAATCCATATATCGTTGATAGATCTCCGGAGTGATGATTGTTGTCGAGGGTTGGAACTGCATCTACGATGGGTGAAAATTTAGTACCTATCGGAGCAGCATAAACTGGACTCTTAGTCGGACACGGTAAGCTTTGCGATGTCGCTGTAATATTGTTTTGCGTGAAAAGCGTCTTTTTTTGTGACTCTGGTGTCATGTAGATGTTGCTATTGTTATCGTTTGAGGAGCGCGCAGTATACAGCGAGGTTGAGACAATCGCTGCTGAGGCAACAACGGGCTTAAAAGCAGAACTGTTTAATATCGACGGAATATGATAATCGGACATCGAGTCTGGCGTCTTACGACATTTTCCCGAAATGGGCTCGTTCTTAATGATGGTCGCTCCGGGCTCCGGGCGTACCCATGATAGTGGACAAGGTTCCAAGCACTTCCTGAAATGCTGTGGTTGCTGATGCTGTTGGTGCTGCCACATAGTGTAATCCACAACAAAGTTACTCGAGATCGGTACATTAAAGGGAACACCAACAGTTGCCGCCACAGCGGTAACCCCTACAACAGCTGCAGCAGCTGCCGCTACCGTCTTGTATTCATATGATTGACCTTCGGATCGTAATTTCGAGCTGACTGAAGAGTCTTTTTTCTCACTGCTATACAACTTTGCTGTCGCTGTTGATGTCTGTTCAGGTGCTCTATCAGTTATTGCAATAGTTGCAGGCGAACTCTCATTGCGACTGGTGCTACACGCCACAAGCCTTTTTCTGGTGCCGCCATTGAACATCGCTTTTACGTCCTCCCAGGCATGTATTATCTTTTCCTCCTGCGAATGCCCAAAGAGCGTCATGTGACGGCGCCACGAGTTGAAATTGGCAGCATCGGGTTGGATATAACGATCGTTTGCCGTAATGCGATGCGAATGGAAAATAAACTTATTTGGTGAAAAGAACATGCCGCAGAAATTACATTTGATGCACTTGGCCCGCGATGAGTTGTAACGCGAGGGCAGAAAGGCGCCACGACATCCCCAGGCACAGTTGTGCTGAACATTGAAGGCGAAATCGTCTGGGAGTCTTGGAGGGGTATTGTCACCCAAGAAACTTTTGCAGAGTCTTTCCGCTTCTCGTCGCGTTATCATGCCACAGCGGCGTGAACTCACTGGCATCGCTCCGGCTCGTCGTAGGATCTCCAGTTGAACGGGTGTACATTGAACACAGGTGATCCCCAGCGCAACGCGTCGGTTGTGGATCTCATTGTAGCTGAAATGTTTCAGCAGTGTGTTTGAAATCTGCGCCAGACAAAGTCGCTCCTGCCCCTCAATAAACAGTGACACAATGGGTATACCGTACAGCTGCACGGAGCTAACCTGCAAACACCAGGGGGTTATTTAATTAATTATGGTTATACTATACGAAATAAAAAGGTGCAGACAATAAGGAGCATGATAGACCATTAATACTTCTATTATGAATTTACATTTACTCCTCGCAAATTGAAATTCAATAGTTAATTCAAATGTCATTTTCAGATGGATTATTCAATATTTCAAATTAACTGTGATTTTCGTATTTGGTGAATGAATTCTGCATCTTATTTCATTCATCCATTTTAAATGAATAACAATTGTATGGTATATAAAAAATAAGTGTAGAAGCTTTAGTCAAGTGAATTTGCAGTAAGATACCCACTTTGACCATTAAAAAGTTATTCTTAATATTAAAAACTTCTATTCGCAACACGAATTTTCAATCGCACTGCTGCAGCCTTGTTCAGGAAACTTCTCGTGCATATAATTTCTATGTTTATTATCTGATCAGGTTGTTAATTATAGTGTTGATCAATATTATTGTTAGGCGTTAGACGTTTCTAATGCAAAGTTGGACCGGCGCAGCAAAGGGCCGGACTTCATTAAAAATGCTTTTTCGGGTCTCGCCAAGATTCTCTGTGTGGTCTAATGCAAATCACTCAATTTGGTAATGTCTATCTGTCTGTCCGTCTGACCGTCCATCCATCTGTATGAGCACACAGATCTCAGCTATTAAAAGAGCACCAGATTTTGTGGGAGTGTGCATGTATTCAATGCACATAACAAGTTTATTTCAAACTTGATGTACCACGCCCACTGCCTCCGCAAATCGATACATGCATTAAATTTGACAGTATTATAGAAGTTGGATTTGTCGACATTTGGATGCCACGCCCACCTCCCCTATAATGTGAACTTTTTTAATTATAAGAACACTAATAAAGCTGGAAATACCAAATTCGGTATTAAGATCCCTGGGTAACAGAAAGCTAATTTAAAAAATTTGGATTCCACGCCCAGAAATCGATATTTTAAATCGATAAATCGGATTACAGGAAAAGTAGAAAAGTTACAGAATTTTTTTAGGTATTATTGTAGCTACTAATAATATTGACCTACCCCATACATTTAGAAGTTATAGGCGCGAGAAGTTTCGCACACAGCAGCAGAGGCCCAAGTGAATACTTGCGTCGACTGCGCACGCACAGTGATGGTGTGCCATTTTCGTCAATGCATGTGTATTTGACTTCGAATATATGCGGTACGTCGTTGTTAGTTCGCCGAATAAAAGTAACTAATATTAAGAATTATTTTTTTAACAGGGTATCTTACTGTCGAGTACACTTGATACATCTTGTTTTAAATTTGATAAATGGTATGTCACAGTCGTGCGTTTATGGTATACCCTGAGGGCTACCAACTTTAGTCGTCGTAGCTCTTGTAATAGGAAATATTTGTGTCTTCATACAGACAGATGAAAAGACGGACAGATAGACGGAGATGCTCAAATTCAAATATTATATAAACACTCTGTCTGAGGAATTCAACGCCCCCTTCTGACTGTTACACACATAGAGTTTGCCTTTTTTGCCCATTTGGTAAATGGTAAAATTAAACCTACGCGCAGTGAGATTTCAGATATTACAAGTGTTAGAGAAACCAAAGTTGGTACGACAGTTCGTATATACTATACCTGTATTAAGTTTATTTTAAACATTAGGTGCCACCTACTACCCAGAAAATCGAAATATACATATACATTACGACACGATCGGATAATAAATAAGAAAATTGTATGCACCAGAAGATTCCCATATAGAGACACTGCAGAGGAACGACGTCAGGATTGCGTTCGATTGAATGTACGCGACGACATTTGCCTGAAAACATGCGACACGACTCGTTGCTGTGAATCCGTTGAATAGATGGATTTAATATTAAGATTTATTAAAAACGGTTTGGTACTAAAAAGTATCGTAATGTCAAGTGCTCTCGATTGTAGGTTTCTAAACTGGTTCATATTAAATAAAAAGTCACAGCACGTAAAGTGGCATTTCCCAAGGGAAACATTTGTCTACTTTCAATTTATTGTCTGCTTGCGGATAAAAAAATGTGGACACTCTCTCCCGCCCACTATACCTAAACAAAAATAAAGAAATCTACAGTCCAGTGCATTCGGCGGTAAGATACCATATACCTCTGCTCGTTAAAAAATAATTATTACTCGCACGATTCAATCCTGACGTCGTCTCTCTGCTGTGTCGCTGCAACTTTATTTGGGCATATAACTTTGGTGTTATCCGATCCGCTTGTTATCCAAAATTTTTGTGAATTACGAGAATTTCGAACTTTTAATATCATTTACCTATTGATTAATGATTGGTTTATTAACTCTGTGGAAATGTATCTAAGAGGCAAAAGGAGACAGCAGAGGACCGTCGTCAATGCTTCCGCCGACTGCGCACGCACTGTCAGTATGTCAGCATGTACGTGTAGCCTCAAAACATGTGCGTTTGGCTTTGAAAATATGCGATGTGTTTTATAAAATAAATAAATAAAATAAAAGTATTTGATAATAAAAAAATTTTTTTTAATGGTCAAAGCTAAATAGTATCTTACTTTCTTGTGCACTTGATTGTAGCTTTCTCTACTAGTTAGATAGATGTAATAATTAAAGTCTGGGTGTTCATACAGATAGACGGATATGACTAAATTGACTATTGAAGCTGATCAAAGTTAATATACCAACTTCACTCATTTTTTATGGGTGAAAATTAAAAATGATAACAAAACTTTGGAGCGCACTTGACAGCAAGATACCAATTACAAATTTTGTGCTGTAAAAATTTAATAAAAACATAAAATATTTCCATTTAACGTATTAACAACAACACGTTGCACCGCATATTTTTGTTGACTTTGCATTAGTTTTTCTCATGTACAATATATATTTACGTATGTAAACCTTCATGCCATATTACAGTCCGGTTAAAAAGTAAACATGAAAATCATAAATGTATGTATTTTTAAAGAGGTAAAGATATCGTTGTCGAGTAACTACAGTTTTACTAACTTAGTAAGAGGAATTCACAATTAATAATCTTAATAAAGTCAATTAAATTTTTTATTAGTACACGTACGTGATTGGATTTTTGGGATACAATTGTCTGACTGTTTTCCATTACATTGGTTGTGGTAAAAGATCGCGCGGATATTTTAATTTACTCATGCAGTACCATTAAGCCCAAGTTCTAAAAAAATGTTAAATTCATCTGAAAAGTATTAGATAAATAAGCTATAAAACTTACCACATATTATCGTAGAGGCTATTGATTTTGATTCGCAATTGTTAAGAGAGCTATTAAATATACCGGGGTTGTAAAAGTCGATATGCAAGAACTTATAAATAAATAAATCTTTTGTAGGTATGACTTTAAATCGAATTCTTCGGGAAAATGTATATTAATTCTAATACATGCGTTCTTTGCATCCACAGATTCAATTATAGCCTGCGTGTGAATGGCATAATTGAAAAGAAGATTGTCCCTAGAGACGGCTCGTTAAAGATAATAATGTTGCAACAACAAACGTTTCGAGTTGCGGACTGTTAAGCTTAATGCCCATGTGTTTGCAGCGTAAAGCGAACAAATTATAACTCAGAGCTTGGTGTGAAGGGGAGGCAAGCCACCAGAGGGTTGTATTGCAAACCAGTGAGGTAAATAATGACAAAATTATGTTAGTATTTAGGAAAAACAGCAGATTGCTAACAAATCTGGCAGATGGACGTATCTTAGCCGAAAACACATTGCGAGGGTGTTTGTTTGAGGTTAGGGAATTCTAAAGGGGTTGTTTCAACGATAACAAAAAACGAATTAGTAGTCTACCGTCGGAACTGCATTTTGTTAAAATTCTTTTTAGCAAATTAACAATGTACAACTGATAATAATAATAATAATGCGCTGGCGATAGTCGTCGTACTTAAATTTTAAAATGAATTCGATCTGCGTAAGAAACACAGAATCAACATGCTTAATTTGCTGTCTCTAGCTTTTTTAATAGGTTTGATCTGTGCGTTCTAACAAACAGACGGACAGTCGAGCATGGCTAAGTCTACGCCATTTTCACAGTTACCTATTTTTAATGGGTAATTGGTATAACAACTAGTAAAAACTACAGTCAAGCGAGGACTGTAAGATACTGCTGGGTGGAGCTTATCTGATTTTAATTTTTCATAAACATTAACATTAGTTTTGATTATGAATTCGAAGAACTATTAATAAAAATTAAAATTAACATTAACATCGTTATACTTGTTTGGACGTTCGTACTGAAAATGTTTAACTTTTGTGTGCCATTACCAAACAACCTAAAATTTACCCCAAAAATGTTGTAGTAACTGGTGCAAATGCAATGTATAACTGAGTGTTTTTTTTTAAGTTAACTATAATTTTCACGTTCTGTATAAAATACAACTCGATAGAAGATCGATAATCAAAAACAGATTTCTTCTGTCTTAGGAGACAACAAACTGTCGAATCGAACCGCTGAACAGTGTTTAAAGCAATACCGAAGTGGTGATTTTTTTACCGTAACACCCAAGTTCGTTGGACGGCCAGTAATCGTTGATATGGATAAAATCATAAAAATTGTGATTCCAGATCGTCATGTGAAGCATCACAGAGGAGCTCCAACAAAGCAAAATCGACAAAAATCATTAAAGATCCCAGTATGTCATTAACAAACAACCTAATATAACATCTAAGATTTTAAGGTCTCCTTATTATTAGAGCTTTATAACGTACATATCTAACCAATGTACATTTTTTAAACAGAAATGGGTAATTGGTATCTAACGATTGAGTAGACTTCACTATATCTTAACTTTACTGGATATTTGCTTAAAATACTGGATATGTCAAAGTCGAGAGAGCGCGACACGAAGCTTTTCCACTTGTTTTGAGTGGTATTTACCAACAGCAAACTTTTTTGGAAGTATTGAAATTAAAAGCGATTACAGCCTATTTAAGGGTGGTGGAAATTCAATAGCATATGGCAGTTGACGACCGAAAAAGATATAAAAGGAGAGAACATAAAGTCGAGTCGAAATACCTACTGATGAGTTGGCAATAATTCGGTTGAGTGGACTCTGTCAACAGGCAAATAAGAGGTGTTCCATTTGAGGGCGGGTAATCGTCATTACACACTTTGCCGGATGGTCTTTTGTTTACTCGAATAACATCATGTATAATTAATTGGGTTAAATTACGGGACGATTAACGTTTGCCGAATGGAATAAATGAAATGCGCGGATAATTGAGTTTACTTTGTCTAATTAAAAGGACTACAGGTATTCAATAGAAAGTAACGTTTTATACTTCTATGCATATTTATGCACCTTAGAATTTTTTTTGGGTTTTGGCCATAAAAACATATTCAGAAGTTCAAGAAATAGGAAGAAACGTTACCTTCAGAGTGCCGATGGTTTCATACTCTTGCTTATTATTATCCGATGCATCTTTCCATTTAAACATAAGTTTAGCGTAGCGGGAAAATACTATTTAAGCTTTGTGTGTAAAAGGCGTACAATAAAATTCTTGATCAGCATCAATAGCCTGTAGCTTTGCTATTACAAGAGCTTGGGACACCAACATAAAATTGAACGATCGTGTTAGCATTCGAAAATAAAAGTTATTTCAAACTGTAAGTGCCGTGCCCACCGCCTTCGATTTAATTTTTAGATTCAACAATAACCAAAGTATAAGGAATTTAGTTTTTGGGTACTTTTCACCTCACTCGGCTGCAATAATCAAATGCTGTCGCTTTCGCAAAGCGCTATTTAACAGACGGAATTGGCTATATCGATTTTTGTGGGCGCAAACATCCGCCCAAAATTATTAACATATTATTAATATATAACATATTAAAGAAACTAACCAATGTAGAATAAAAAGCTAATTATTCACGAATGAAAATGTCGAATAATTGTACGCTAATTTTATTCAAATGTATGTAAAAGGCTCAAGGGGGCGTAACAGAACGTATGCAGTATATATTCGGTTGCTTGGTAATGACATACCGGTTTCTGTATCGCTGTTTTCCATTATTTGATTTCATTTTGATGGTAATTTGAAGAATCCCTTTTCCCAATTAGCAAGAAACTCGTTGATTCGATTTTCACTCAGCAAAACCTTTTGAGAATCTTGACATTGCGATCGTTTGAGACGGCTCACCGTGACCTTCCGATCCAGAAATGAGTCGAGTTTATTACGCTTTTTTGTCAATTTCAAATGCAACAACAATGCGACAAAATTACTACTTCGGAATTCAGTGGATTGAATCAATAGTTTGTTGTCTGTCAACGAGATTCTGCAGCAGTTTTATCTTATGTAAAATAAAATGCAAAAATAGGTCGACCTTTCAAACTCAAACAATACTCATGCAGATAGTATAATTGTGGCGGATGTTTGCAACGCATAGAACGAAATCGATCTAGCCCATTCAGTCTGTTTGCCGTCGTTCATGCGTCAATTGAACGAAAATTAGTTCTCACTTTTGAAGCTATCTTGATGAAATTTAGTACACATACTTCGTTTTTCTGTACGCTGTAAATAAGTCAGGTCGAGCCAGATAGAACAAATATATCGTGTAAAATATATATATATAAATATATATACATATGAGCGATCGGATAAGGTAACGTTCCTTTCTAGTTATTGACCAGCATCGGCTATGTAGCTGTTTGAACACACTGATGGTTTGTGTATAGCATACGTACACGAAACTCAATTCAAACTTTTAGTGCCATGACTTCCGTCTCTGCATATCGAAACATCAGTATTTCGAGATATTGAAAAAATTAGTTTAAAAAAAACTAAAAACACCAAACTTGATAAGCAATGTGTTAGTTCATTGTTAATTTATTAAACAATAGTGATATTATTACAAATGAATATGTTAATGGTATCTTACTGTATTTATATTCTTGATCACCATCAATAGACAAGAACGGGTTCGTGTATTTTTTCAGTATTAAGCAAATAAATAAAAACAAGCGAAGAAAGCTACAGTCGAGTGCACTCGACAGTAAGATACCATTTACCTTTGGCTGTTAAACAAAGCATCGCATATTTTCAAATACACATGCATTGACGCTAATGGCACATGCCGACTGCACGCTGACTGCACGACGGCTGTGCGTGCGCAGTCGGCGTCGGGCCTCTGCTACTGTGTGGGAAACTTCTGTGTTGTAATTTATAGGGTAAGCTACGAGAATGTCAAAAAAATGTTTGGTTATTTTTCTACTTTTCTTATAATTCAATAAAAACAATTTATGAAAGCGGTGGGCGTGGCATCCAAAATTTATCAAGGATCTTACTACCAAATTTGATGCTTCTAGCTTTTCATGTTCCATGTTCTTCAAGACATGTTCCAAAAGACACTCTCCTACCAAATTTGGTGTGTCTATCTCCTTTCGTTATTGAATTATTTGCAAAAAATGGTAAGACGCATTTATCGATTTGCGGTGGGCGGTGGGCGTGACACATCAAATTTGAAATAAGCTTGTTATGTGTATTTAATATATGCATACTCCCACAAAGTCTGGTGTCTCTAGCTTATTTAATAGCTAAGATCTGTGCGTTCATAAAGACGGAAAGCCGGATTAAGAATATACACACTTCGTATGGTCTGCCACGCCTCCTTGTGCCTGTTACATACATTTTTACAAAGTTAATATAGCATTTTTTACCCATTTTCAATAGGAAACTTTTCATACAACTACGTAGCAGATGGTAGGCGTCAATGATTGTGTTTGCATGTATTATACCAGCATTTGCGTGTAAAGTCAATGCATGTGCCTTTGACTGTATATGTGAATAATGAATAAAGATCAACAAATCAGTAAAATTGTGCAACGTGTTTTATGAATTCGTTAGAAATAAGGATTTAATATTAAGAATTAATTATAAGCTTCAAAATTGGGTAAACGGTATTTTACTGTCGAGTGCACTCGACTATAGCTTTCTTTACTTGTGATATTTACTTTGAGGTCCAGTTTATTTTATTTTAGATCGAGATGGAAAGCTGATGAAATTGTTGGAGAACCATATAACCATATCAATGATTTCTGAACAGATATTCACGTTGTTATTTGAAACTTTCACAACACAATCTTTACAAGCTTAGATTTTGCGAGACATATTTGGAGTAAATCTCGCGTCGTCGAATATCAACAAAGACTGAATAGGAAAAGTGCTTCTAAAATACCGGAAACTCAGTTCCCAAATAGTACCCGCCACCATGGGAATGTCCAATAAATGAATAGCAGAGTTACGAGATATGTTTAACCAATAGGAGCAGCATTAAAAACGGAATACTCTGTGTATTCCATCTGTAGTTACCAATTAGAGTGAGACTTTTACTGGGGGCGTGTTCTCATATGGACTGTGCATTAAATGCGCATGCGTCCCTCGAAGAAATTCCTCCCCTACCCTTGATAATGCAATACTTCTGCCTTCCTACTACCAACTCCTCGTGACCATATATTGGCTTTTGTATTTTGAATGCAACGAACTGTGAATATTGCTTTTAATTTAATTAACTTGTCCTAGCAAAACTTCGACATGAAATTAAATTAAGCTCTGGCTCTAAGGATGAGGTGTGACAGCCGACAGCAGATAAGTAATTCAATTTTAACTTCAATGTATCTTGAACATTTATTTATTATAATAAGTTTGTTAGACTACGGCATAGGCAGCGTAATTAGCTATTCCACATAGATTGATACCCTTGCGAAGTCGCATGTAACCAGCCTCTCCCCAATGTTCGCCCCACCAGTTCTTAAGGATCCAAAAATCTTTTTCGAAGCCTACTACAAGCATTGCATGGTTCACAGAAGTTGAGACACAGGAAAGGTCATCATAGATCCCGTCGCTGCGGAAAAATTAAAATAATATTTAAATTTATAAAATAATTATTAGTGCGCCTCTAGCAATAACATAAAGGTACACAGAACATGATCAGATCATGTGCCAGTACCATTATTTTCACAAAGGTTATATGAGGTGTGTTCATAAAGAAGGGGCAAAGTATACATATCGCAGGCAAAGAACATTTGTGTATACTAAATATCAAGTATATATCATTCTTCGTTTGGTTATATTTTTTTAGCGAGCCTATAAACATGTACCCCCTTTTGAGTAAATCTGTGTCGTCGTTAACGTCATTCAACAGTTCTTGATCAGTTCAAATCAGTTCAAAATTTGCCAATGCTCGTAACAAACTCCACTGACACAAAGTGTTAGTGACAATTTTCTTCACTACTTGAACGTTTTTATTACTTATTGACGTACTTGGGCGTCCACATGGGCGAGGCTCGACATTAGCATCCCTCCCATCTTCGTAATCATTTTCTTTACTCGGAACAGTTTCACCGTTTGCCACTGTAAAAGTTTCCACCGGCAAAGCATACAAAGTATATATATTTTTAATCAGCATTATTAGCCGAGTCGATTTGGTCATATCCGTCTGTATGAACACACAGATTTCAGATATTAAAAGAGCTAGAGACATTGGAGTTGTTGAGAGTGTTTGTGTATACAATACACATAAGAAGTTTATTTCAATCTTTATGTGACACGCTCACCGCCTCCGCAAGTCGATAAAGGCGTTTTTCGATTTATTGCAAATAATTCAATAACTATAAGAGATAAACGCTTCAAATTTTGTATGACGGTCGATTTTCGACCTTTTGGTGCCACGCACTAGGAAACCTAGAAATACCAAATTTGGTAGAAAGGTCCCTGGGACGTCATGCGAATTTTTTACTTTTAGATGCCACGCCCATCGCCTCAGAAATTGATAACACCCGCCCGGCATCAATGCTTGCGACGACTGCGCACGCACAGTCGTCAAGCAGTCAGCGTTCAGTCGGTGTGTTCCAATAATTTCAATACATGTGTATGCGGCGATGATTATTCACCGAATAAAAGTATTTAATATTATATTAAGAATTATTTTTTTCCTTTCAAGGGTATATACAATAGTACCTTACTGTCGAGTGCACTCGATCAGACAATATACACAAAATTTGATGCGAATCCGCAATAAGTCACAGTTTTCGATAGAAAAAGTCGCCGTGCGCGCAAAACCAAGAATGATATACAATTTAAATTTGGTACAGATGTTCGGGAAGAGTGTACCAACGTAAATAAAACAAAATGATATTTGAAAATATTGTTGCCCACGAAATTTTTAAGGTAATCATTAGATCATTTTTTGAACACACTTTCAGAGTGCGTCAACTGATTCTATGATATGTACTGATCCGTTTAATTGTTACGGAATCTGTTTTATTGATGATTTGACAGCATTTATAGTTTAACCTAATTATATCACATACCTGTATAATTGAAAAGATTTTGGACTTGCATTAATCGATACGGCAACTGGTCCAATATGAGCTACAGCTGCTTGAATAGCATGTTCATTGTTAGCAGGCAAAATCGACCAGGAAGTCACATTGACCACAGCCAATTCCTTTACAAATTGACAATTTCCTTTCTGTAAGACATGTAAAGAAAGTTACAGTAAACATTTACCCATTTTGGCCATAACAACCTCATTGTAATATTAAATTCTTCTGTTTAATAAATTTACAGTATTTAGACAAAGTATCACAATTACAGTGAAGCACCAAAAGCAGACACTTGCAGCGTCGCTACTCATTTGCAATCTTATTAACAGGAAAACTGTGTGGAAATTGGGGTTACCTTGGAAACATATTTATAGTCAATTGATCGCATAAGGCCGCCGGTTTCCTCCAGATATTGAAGTGTGTTTCGCAGTGAGCCGCCCGTGCAGCCCTGGTTTCCGTAAGGTACACTACAGTCGATAATTTGTTGCTGACTAAGACCCAGTATTTTGCCAGTGCGTTTAAAGATTTGCCCTTCGATGCTTTGTGTAATGCTGAAGGCATAGCAAGAACCACAGGAATCCTGATTGTTTGACGGAGTGACGAAGCCCTTTGTGCGCCAGTCAAAACTCTGGGGAACGCTATTCGTCAACGGCGATCCGACAAAATCTGCTATTTTATCGAGTCTAGTCTTTGGATCACTGCGAAGGAGGCGCAGGAAGCTCTTGAGATACGAATCAGTATTCTGAAATAAATAATAATTTGATTCTATCTAGACATAAACAGGTTCCATGTAATACCATATCTGCCAACGGATTAATTGCTAATCGAAAGCTGCTCTTCCCGCTCTCATAATCCCTATTGTGTGAGTCCACAATTCTTCGGTTTTGTTCATAGGCTTCAAAGCTGCGTATCTCATCGTAAGCCCGTATGTAGCTTTTGTTATTAACGTTCTAAAATTTCGGGTAAAACTCCTCTGTATTTGAATTTATTCTTATATTTTTCGAACTTACCTTAAAATAGCTGAATTCTTTATTGAAAATCGAGCTTGATTCGCTTTGTTCACATATAATAAATCTCTTGTCAAGCAATATGAGTGTGTAATATATAGCCCCAACAGTCCACATTGTGCACCATTAACTAAAGCTGATGAAATTTTATTGATTACAAATCTGTCACCGTGGGCAGAACATACACATAAACAGTGTTGCCAACATAATAAGCTATAACTGAGTGCACTCGACAGTAAGATACTATTTACTTTTGGCTGTTAAAAAATAACATTTAATATTAAATACTTTTATTCGGCAACTAACTAACAAAACATCAAAATATTTTCGCAGTCAAATACACATGTATTGACGCTGTACGCCGACTGCACGCTCACTGTGAGTGCGCTGTTGACGCAAGCATTGACGCCGGGCCTTTGTATCCCAAATTCGATTCCCAGTCCTGGTTTCTTTTTGAATTGCTAAAAACATTTGGTTTTTCTTATTTTTTTTTTTTTTGCATCATCCATGTTCTTCAGTTTGATTAAAAATATCATACTATATTTTTCAGTAAAGTGCACAAATAATAAAAAAAAAAAAAAAACAATTTACAATAAAAAAACATTTGATCCGCGCAAGACTCAAACTTGCGAACCCATGAAACCTCAAACTTGCGAGCCAAGCCTGTAACCATCAGATCACACAGAGTTACGCAATGCTATCGGAAAATGGAACTTTTATTGACGCCGGCCCTCTGCTGCGTCGGTTCAACGTTCAACGTTTCAACTAGCGCCCATAACTTTGTATGTAGAATTCTAACTCCTTTAAGCTACGAATTTGGTTATTTTTATACTTTTCTTGTTATTCAATAAAAACATCCAAAAGTTGAAAATCCGCATTCTGCGTAATATTACCAGGGACCTCACTACCAAATTTGGTGCTCCTAGCTTTTCTAGTGTTCTTTTAAATAAAAAATTCGTTTTATGGGGGTGGTGGGCATGGCACCCAAAAGTCTAAAATCTAACTTCTGCAATGGGTAAATGGTATAAATACCGCTGCTATCAATATTTTCCCACGACATTGTTCAGTCCATTGTCCATTGTCCAATTCTACGGAAAAAAATAAATTTCTGAACATGAATAAGCAACGTTGCATATTTTCATTTGACTCACCCATTGAAAATGGCTTAGTATGGTAAAATGAATGCAATAGTCAGAAAGAGTCGCGCCAGACCCTACAAAATAAGTATTAACAGGCGATAACTTGGTTATAAAGCAAGTTAAAGATCTATAAATCATACCCCATACAGTGTTTAAGTTAATGTTCAATTTTGAGTGCACTCGACAGTAAGATACCATTTACAGTTGGCTGTTAAAAAAAATTATAAATATTAATTACTTTTATTCGGCGAACTAGTAACAACGCATCGCATATTTCGAAGTCAAATACCATGCGTTGACGATAGTAGCAGTAGTGCGCATCTATCACTTTGTTCGAATCCCAGTTAGTCCAGGTTTCTTTTTGAATTGCTGAAAACAATACTTCAATTTGATTAAAAATATCATACTATACTATATTTTTCAGTAGAGTGCAAACTCTAACTCATATAACTTCTTTGTTTATTGGGGTAGAACAGTGCTATAACATCGTAGCTTGTTGTAAAAAAAAAAATGTAAAAAAATGTTTTGATTTTTCTCTACTAAGATAAGATAACATAATTCAATAAGAACGATTTATAAGGGCAGTGGGCGTGGCATCCAAAAGTTGAAAATTCGCATTCTGCGTAATGCTACTGCCAAATTTGGTACTTTTTGGTTTTTTAGTGTTCTTTTAAATCACAAAAATGTGTTTTATAGGGGCGGTGGGCGCGGTATCCAAAATTCTAAAATCCAACTTATGCATAATATTGCGAGAAATCCTCCTACCAAATTTGGTCCGTTTATTTCTTTTCGAATTATTTGCAAAAAATCGAAAAATGCATTTATCGATTTGCGGAGGCGGTGGGCATGGCATATCAAGTTTGAAATAAACTTCGTGTGTGTATTGAATACACGCACACTCCTACCAAGTCTCGATTCTCTAACTCTTTTAGAAGCTGAGATCTGTGATTTACAGACGGACAGACAGAGGGACATGCCAAATCGACTCGGGTATTGATGCTGATGGGTAAATGGTATAATAATATTGACCCACTAAAGTATGTAAGTGGTATCTAAGTATTGAGTGCAAAAATAAATATTGTATGGCAAGGTGTAATTTTATACAATTTACCCATTTACAAGTGAAGAAAGCTACAGTCGAGTGCACTCTACTGTAAGAAATCTTTTACCTTCGGCTGTTAAAAAGAAATTCTTTATATTAATTACTTTTATTCGGCGAACTAATAACAACGCATTGCATATTTTAGTCAAATACACATGCATTGACGCTAATGGCACATGCCGACTGCACGCTGACTGCGCATCTCACACATTGGGTCCCAGGTTCGAATCCCAGTCAGTCCAGATTTTCTTTTTGGAAAGGCTAAAAACAATTGGTCTTTCATATTTTTTTGATTTGATTAAAAATATCGTACTATAATTATCAGTAAAGTGAAAAAGTAATTAAAAAAAAAGTAATTTACAAAAAAAAAAAAATTCCGCACCGCGCGGGATTTGAACTCGGGACCTCAGAGTCTGAAACTTGCGAGCCAACCATCAGACCACCCACAGTTTTGCAATGCGATCGAAAAATGAGACTTTTGTTGATGCCGGCCCTCTGCTGCGTCGGTTCAACGTGTGAGTTGGGAATTCTAAGCGCCCATAACTTTATATGGGAGATTCTAACTCTTATAACTTCTTTGTTTATGGTCCGATCGGGTTGTAATTTATAGAGTAGATCAGTACTATGGCCACCAACGAGAAAACCAAAAATGTTTTGTTATTTCTCTACTTTTCTTATTATTCAATTAAAACGATTTATTGGGTGCGATGGGTGTGGCATCCAAAATTTGAAAAACCACATTCTGTTACCGGGCACCTTACTACCAGATTTGGTGCTTCTAGCTTTTCTAGTGTTCTTTTAAATTATAAAAATGTGTTTTCTGGTGGCGGTGGGCTTGGTATCCAAAAGTTTAAAATCCAACTTCCAACTTCTGCATAATGTTGCAAGACACCCTCCTACCAAATTTGGTGCGTTTATCTCTTTTCGTTATTGAATTATTTGCAAAAAATCGAAAAACGAATTTATTGATTTGCGGGGGCGGTTGGCATGGCACATTAAGTTTGAAATAAACTCGATCTGAATATTCAATACACGCACACTCCCACCAAGTCTGGTAACTCTCTTTTAATAGCTGAGATCTGTGCGTTCATACAGACAGACAGACAGACGGACATGACCAAATCGACTCGGCTATTGATGCTGATCAAGAATATATATACTTTGTATGTGAAAACGGCAGAAATGAAGTACGCGACACGAGTTCCAAAACAGACTGATGAGCCGCTTTCACGGCTCCTTTATTTATATCAAAATCTTATTCTAACTTATCTCTATATTAAGCTACGGGGGGTTACATGAGCGCCCTAAGCGATAAGTGTGTATTTATATT
The DNA here is from genome assembly GCA_035046045.1 of Zaprionus bogoriensis. Lineage (NCBI taxonomy): Eukaryota > Metazoa > Arthropoda > Insecta > Diptera > Drosophilidae > Zaprionus > Zaprionus bogoriensis. The sequence goes on from JAWNOI010000221.1 coordinate 1,077,503, forward strand.
TAGGGTCACAATGTGTAATGTTGCATTGCGTGGGTCCAGCTGCTGTCATATGCATATGCTGCGGACTCCTACACGCTGCTTTGGTCAGGCCTATCTCAAGTGTTGGACTGATTTATATTTAACCTTTTGAACTCATCTGCTTGACAAAGTATTTATTCGATTCAGAAAGTTCATTGCCTTCTAAACGTTGCTGGTGTCAAAAACTTATTTCTAGTGCATTGTTTATGAGTTGACAACGGCAAGAAACTAATCTTAGCATTCTAAACTTCATCTCAACTGCAGTGTTCAATCCATGTGTACTCTATAGGATTGAACATCCTGGCCCTGTTGAAAGGTGTACCTTTCAAAAAAATACATTCTTTATGTCTTGTTTTCTGGCCCTGCTAGATGGCCGTTGTTTACATAAGTCATATATTTCTTATGTCTTAATATATCTGGCCCTGCTAAACGACCGTTACTTATAAAATGACATTTCTTCTAAATATCTTAAATTGTATATCATTATTCTAAGCTATGCGGGGCAGGGCAATTGTGGCTGGCAAGAATTGTGACGGCATGCGGCATACTCGCTGGATGAGGATGATAAGTCCCACGACGACCCCAGCGATCAAGATCATTGCTGTGATGCTAAGAGAATAGTGAGCTGCATGGTGCCACTCCAGTTCGACCGGAAAACCCATAATCCGACCTTGGCGGGGAAGCTCTGGAATCTTGAATGCCTGGATACCTCCTTTTACCTCGATATGGTTCATCGCTGGAAGCTGGTCCGTTAGGTTTATCCTTGGTATCCAAACTGATACATCTGACGTCCGGTCCTCGAAAGCCCATAGACTGACATGCTCAGAATGCAGGTAACATCCGGCCTGAAGCTGCAGTATTCCTACGCCAGTGAGTTCCAATGTGCTTGTTTTGTCTGCACAGAACACATCCGCAATTATTTTGGTTGAGGCGGAGAATAACCAAGAGTTCGGTTGATGTAGTTGGTGCCAGGTTGTCTCAGGCATCATTACGTTTACATAGCATTCTTCGATAATGGGTGACCTTTTCGCAAGTAGAAGGACTTCACACTTGGTCGCCTTGTTACAATTGAAGAGAGGGTGACGCTGCTCGCAAATGGTTAGTTCCTCCATCTTCTGGCAGTGCTCCCAATTGTCTTCAGACATGCCATAATAAACAGTCCTCGCTTCATCCACTAGTATATATTTATACACGGGATTTATGCTGACGAAGCGCCCACTGTGTACCACAGGCAGCTGATATACTTGATATGCTCGCAAAATGTTTTGGCTGATCAGCGGAATCTTTACGTGGAACAGAATGGCTGACTTTGTTGTCCGGGCCTTCACTTTAGCAGTCCTTCCAAGCTCTAATGGATCCAAAGTAGGTAGCTGTAGTCCAGATGGCATGTTGAGCGTAATCTCCTGAATGTGCTTCTGGAACTGGGTAACGGGTAATAGGCTGTCCAGGAAATTTCCCTTCTTGTTCCACATCAGGTTGATGATGCCCTGCTGGAGATGTTCGAAGGCATCCATAGCCTGATTCAGCGTTTCGAAAGCTTGTAGAAACAATTGCTCATCGCCTACTCTGTCCGTGGCGTCTTTGATTTTCAATATGTTGTCGTCTATCCTCTGGAAATTTCCCCAGATTGCCTTGTTCTGCTTGTCGAGCACCTCCAGAGTAGCGTCTAGTACGGAGGACCGGTTGCGCAGTAGGTCCAGAAGGTATCCTTCATTTTCCCTGCCTTGGTCCACCCTCCGCATTAACTCTTCGGCCTGCTCTTCATCCATTAGACCGAAGACCGCACTATAGATGGACCCAAGTATCTGCAACGGCGCCCTTGGTAGACGCTGCTTGCCCGGTGTCCTTATGTGTTTAATGATATCGTCATGTTGTAACAGCCTCTTTGCTTTGCTGTCCAATGTCGATATCATTGAATTCACTTGTGCATCGTTTTTCAGTGTTTCGCCAATGTCCTGTGTCGCTGCCAACGCTTCGTCCACTCGGTATTTGAACGCGTCATAGTCCTCCATGTCCGCATGTATAATTATGTCCCACGATGTTCTTGACAGGCCGACAATTCCCTGATCTTCGTAAAATATCCCTGCCTTATCTCTGATTTGTGTTACATTTTGACAATTTGTGTTCTTAAAAATACTTAGAAATGCTAAGATACAAAGTATTAAATTTTTATTCTTAACCTTTCTTGGATTTGTTTGTCTACTTGCGGATACCTTATGTGGTATCTCGTTTCGATTATTGTTTTTATTTGAAATGTTTTTCTCATTTTCTTCCGTAGGAAAAGGACAAACATTGTGTGTGGATCTCATAACCACTCCATTGCTTGTCCTTACTTCTACCATTCGACAAAGTCCATCCTTTCCTATGATGGACTTTGTCACCCTGCCCCTCCTCCAATTGGTTTGAACCAAATTATCATCTTTTAAGAGAACTAGGGTGCCAGGTTCGATGTTCATTTTTGGATTTGCCCATTTGTACCTTTTTTGTAACTCGGACAAGTATTCCACGGACCATCGCTTCCAAAATTCTTCCGAATTTGCTTGGACTGCCTTCCAGTGGTCTCGGAACCCCTTATAACTTTTATTATTATCTGCGTCAACTATCGTTGACATAGCTTCTCCTAAGATAAAATGGGCAGGTGTTAACACTTGCAAATCATTCGGATTGTCGGACAACGGTGTTAAAGGTCTAGAATTCAAAATAGCTTCAATTTGTGTCATTAACGTAGTGAGTTCTTCGAACGTCATTACACCGTTTGACACCTTATCAAAATGCTTTTTTACTGATTTAACACATGCTTCCCATAATCCTCCTACATGTGGAGATCGAACTGGTATGTTCACCCATTCGATCTGTTGTTGTGTACAAAATTGTTCTATGTCTCCCTGCTGCTGCTTGAAACATTCATAAATCTCCTTCAGTGAGTTTGCTGCCCCAATAAAATTTGTGCCATTGTCGCTATATATTTTCCTCGGGCAACTTCGTCTACCTATAAAACGCTTCAGTGCGCCTATGAACGCGGCTGCTGACAGATCCGAGACCACTTCTAAATGTGCAGCTTTAGTTGCAAAACAAACAAACACGCATACATAAGCTTTATCTATTCTTTTGCCCTTTATTTTATGATGAACCATTATGGAGCCAAGAAAATCAATTCCTACATTTAGAAATGGTCTGGTCTGTATTACCCTATCTTCCGGTAGATTACCCATCATCTGATGAATCGACCTGGGCTGTGCCTTAAAACATCGGTAGCAACGTTTCACAACTTGAGTCGTTAGCTGCTTACCTCGCAGTGGCCAAAATTGTTGTCGCATTATCGCTAACAACCCTTGAGGTCCTATATGTAAATGTTTCCCGTGCAAATGCACAGTGAGAAGGTATACCCATTCATCGCTAAATGGTAATAAAATAGGGTGTTTCGCGTCAAAACTCAGATGAGCATTCTGAATTCTCCCTCCCACACGAATAATATTATTATGATCTAAAATGGGAGCTAATGATTTTATGTTTATTGATCCGGGCAAACATTCTCCTTTTTTCAAGAGTTTGTATTCACTGTGAAAATGTTCTTTTTGAATAATTTTCACAATAGTAACTAATGCTCTTTTTTTTAATTCCACCCAATTGGTTGTGTCAATTTTTCTACATTTAGCTATAAATTTTAGCACATTGGCTAAAACATTTTGTAGAAACTCAAAACTATTTTTGTGGTCAATTTTCCGGAACATTGAAGCTGAGTTGCTTACCAATGCCTTTAAATTTCCCTTTCTTTCGGGTACATCAAATGTTTCATCAAACTTTAATGCTGCCCTTGGGAGGTTAAGCCGTAAAAAGTCTGGCCCTTCAAACCAAAACTTATTCCCTACTAGCTCTTTTGGGAAAGCGCCTCTTGATATTATGTCAGCTGGATTATGTTTTGTATCCACATAATTCCAGTTTGACACTTCGGAATTGACTTGAATATAATTTACCCTATGGCAAACAAATGTTTTAAGTGTTGCTGGTTCAAGTTTTAGCCAGCATAGGACAATCTTGGAGTCAGAGTAATATTGTATGGTGTCGAACTCCATTTTTAAGCTTTCCTTCACCTTTATTATTAATTCAGTCAATAATGTTGCCGCACATAGTTCTAAGCGAGGCAAAGATAAGACTTTTGTGGGGGCGACTCTCGATTTTGAGGTCGCTATATTAATAAAAGTTCTTCCGTCTGCACTACACGATTTTACGTATATGACGGCTCCATACGCTTTGGTGGATGCGTCACAAAAACCGTGTAGCTCAATACGGTCCACATTATCCCCAATTAGTCTTCTTGGTACCATTATCTTATTAAGTGTGGGTAGATCAGATCGTAACCTACCCCATGTTTCTAGTATATCTCCGGAAATCTCTTCATCCCAATCCTTTTTTTCCTTCCATAGCTCTTGGATTAAAATCTTGGCAGTTACTGTAACTGGGTTGACTAATCCTAATGGATCAAAAAGTCTTGAGATATCGGACAATATATTTCGCTTAGTTGGCTTTAGCTTGCATTCCCAATTGCATTTTATTGCAAACTTGTCAATATCTGGCATCCAAGCTACTCCCAGAGCTTTAATGCTATCTGCCTGCTCCTTATCAAACTCTAGGCGCATGCCTCTGTCGACTTTTGGAATATTTTCTAAGACTTGTGCGCTGTTGGAACACCATTTTCGCAAATGGAATCCTCTTTTTCTTAGCTCACTGGAAATATATTTTTGGATTTCCTGTGCTTGTGAGACACTATTCGCACCTGTCATTAGATCATCCATATAAAAATCGTTTTTGACAATGCTAGCCATTTTAGGAGCTTCATCCTCTATCTCTTCTGCTGCCTGTTGTAAGCATTTTACTGCTAAATATGGTGCAGCAGCTGTGCCATATGTCACTGTTTTTAGTGCATATGTTTTTAGAGGGTCATTTCGGTCCCATCGCCAGAAAATCAACTGAAACTTTTGGTGCTCCTTCTGTACCCAAATCTGTCTATACATCTTTTCAATATCCGCAGAGATAGCAAATTTATATTTGCGAAATCTCAGCAGTATATTGAAAAGATCCTCTTGCAGTTTAGGTCCAGTAAGGAGCACGTCATTAAGGGCTAAGTTATTCGATGTCTTACAAGATGCATCAAAAACTACCCTTAATTTCGTAGTCGTACTATCTGGCTTTAAAACACAGTGATGAGGGAGATAATACTTACTGTTTATTTTTTCTGGGCTCTGAACCTCAACCATGTGTCCTAAATCGATATATTCTTTTAAGAATAGAACATATTGTTCTTTCAGCTTCGAATTTTTCTCTAGCTTTCGCTCTAAGGTCAAAAACCTCCGTTTGGCTTGTGACTCAGAGCTACCTAATTGCATCATATTAGACTTAAAGGGCAATTTAACTAAGAACTTCCCATCCGAGCCTTTGCTTACATTATTCGCAAAGATATCCTCGCATAGGATTTCTTCCTTAGTAAATTTCGGAGCCTTTATATTGACTTCTTCAACTTGCCAAAATCTCTGAAGTTGCTCGTCTAAGCTGTCTAACCTTTCGGTTACTGTGCCACAAACTGCTGGTGATTCCTTTATCACCAACGGACCAGTGGCTACCCATCCAAACTCTGTTTTATTTAGTCTTATTTGACCATTATTCAGAGTTGTTGTACCTTCTAACAAGGTCTCATAGAATTGCTCAACTCCCAACAGCATATCTATTCTTTTTGGAATATTAAATGATGGATCAGCTAAGCCTAAGTCTGAAGCCACTTCTCCTATTTCAAACCGGCGAGCCGGTAGCTCAGAGACAATATTTTTCATTACTAACGTTTCAATTTGTGTATTGAAACTGGAATTTTTGGATCTTATGTGAACTTCTAAGCACTCTTTTATATGTGCTGTTCCTCCAGAAATTCCTTCAATGGAAGTTTGAATTTTACTTCCTTTAATGCCCAGTTTCTTCTGCATAGCTGCAGTAAGAAAATTCACCTGCGAGCCGCTATCAAGCAGAGCTCGACAGTCATGCCAATTTCCGTCCTTATCTTTTACTTGAACTATGGCTGTGGCCAGTAAAATATACTTTTTATACCATTTACCCATTGAAAATGGGTAAAAAATGGTATATTAACTTTGTGCAAATGTATGTAACAGGCAGAAGGAGGCGTGGCAGACCATACAAAGTATATATATTCTTGATCAGCATCAATAGCCGAGTCGATTTGGTCATGTCCGTCTGTCTGTCCGTCTGTCCGTCTGTCCGTCTGTCCGTCTGTCCGTCTGTCCGTCTGTCCGTCTGTCCGTCTGTATGAACACACAGATCTCAGCTATTAAAAGAGCTAGAGGCACCAGACTTGGTGGGAGTGTGCGTGTATTCAATACACACAAGAAGTTTATTTCAAACTTGATGTGCCACGCCCACCGCCTCCGCAAATCGATAAATGCGTATTTCGATTTTTTCCAAATAATTCAATAACAAAAAGAGATAAACGCACCAAATTTGGTAGGGGGTTGTCTTGCAACATTATGCAGAAGTTGGATTTTAGACTTTTGGATGCCACGCCCACCGCCTCTAAAAAACACATTTTTATAGTTTAAAAGAACACTAGAAAAGCTAGAAGCACCAAATTTGGAAGTAAGGTGCCTGGTAACATTACAGAGAATGCGGAATTTCAACTTTTGGATGCCACGCCTACCGCCCCCAAAAATCGATTTTGTAAATCGGTAAATCAAATTATAGGAAAAGTAGAAAAGTTTCCGAAATTTTTTTTAGGTATTATTGTAGATAATAATAATTTTGACCAACCCTATAAATTTAAATCCGATCGGACAATAAACACAGAAGTTATAGGCACGAGAAGTTTCGCTCACAGCAGTAGAGGCCCGACGCCGACGCCGACTGCGCACGCCGACTGCGCACGCACAGTCGTCGTGTAGTCAGTGTGCAGTCGGCATGTGCCATTAGCGTCAAAGCATGTGAATTTGTCCTCGAAAATATGCGATGCATTGTTATTCGCCGAATAAAAGTAATTAATATTAAGAATTAGTTTTTAACAGCGAAAGGTAAATGGTATCTTACTGTCGAGTGCACTCGACTGTAGCTTTCTTCACTTGTTTTTATCTAAATTACTGGACTTACTGACTGTGGCATTTTTCGCATTTTTGTTAGAAGGCTTATGCAGTAAGACATGATGGGACATTTTACAATCAGAACACACCTTTTTACAATTTTTGTATTGGTGGTCTCTGCCTAAACAGCGGCCGCATACCTTATGCTTAACCACCGTTTCCCATCTGTCTTGGCTATTTAAAGCCTTGAATTTATAGCAATTCTCCAAAGGATGAGCACCTTTGCATTTCAGTATGCATGCTTCGTCCTTTCGGAGTTTATTATTGCTACTGGGCCTTATTTGACTCGCTTCTAGAGCGAAAAATTCGTGCTCCAGGAATTTGAGCAGCGGCTCTAGCGACTGAATTTCCCTAGAGTTGCTGAGACCGCTCTCATATTTTGACCTCAATGGGTCACTTAATTTCCGTAGAAAGAGGAAATTAAATAGGCTCTGAAGAATATCTTCATTCTTCAAGCCCATGGCTTTTATAGCCTGGACATTTTCTTGGATCGTGTCCAAAAGAGCCTTAATGGTCGATGCTGAATCCCCGACATGGGGTGCATCGACCAAATTTTTCAAGTGCACACTCAGCACTGCTCTTTTGTTGTTGAATTTAGCATCCAACAAGGACCATGCAAGTTTGTAATTTGCGTCAGTCGGCGCCAAACTTGCTATGGTGGCAGCTGCGTCACCGTGTACCTTTGTTTTTAGGACGCACATTTTTTGTGCGTCCGGAATCATAGTTGATCCTATCAGTTGTTGGAACAACTCTTTGAAAGTCTTCCATTCCTCATATTTGCCAGAGAACGACGGAATATCGACTCTAGGCAGAGTGAATGGAAGACTCTCGCTTCTTGACCTAGAGGCAAGTTCCTCATAGGCCTCGTTAAGCGAGAAAAAAGTTTCTGTCAGATCATCATCATCGTACTCATCCATGTACGTGATGAAAATTTCCTGACAGTTTTTCTTTGCTTGTCTCACTTCGCTCATGGGTTCATGTCCAGCCTTAACTCTATTTAAGGCTGACCGATATTCACCCAGCAAATATGAGAATTTTTTACACACATTTTTCGTGCGTTTATCACCCTTAGAGTCAGGCTTCACGGCCTTCCCTAAGGGGTTCATGGAACTTAATAGTACATGTGTTTTATAAATTAAACCACGTACCTGCTCGCCGTACTTCTCCTTGAAGTACGGCGTCTTTTTTGCCTCTGCTGAGAGTTCGAGCAACCTCTTGTCGTTGAGCTCGAACTGCTCAGTGATGGCAGTTAGTTCCTCCTTGTACAGCCCTAGCTGTACCGAGTCTGTCCGACTCGCTTCTGCCGCCGCGGTGTTGTAGAGGATTTCCAGGGCTCCTCCTAGAGCCTTCTGGGTTTCTATTAACTCCATAGTTGTCTCCATTTTTCCACAACACGCACGAAAATTTTTTTTTTTTTTTTTAAATATATTTTATTTATATATATTTAAAAAAAACAAACACACGGGTTTTTTTTTTTTTTAAACACACGCGTACCGAAATTTTTTATAAAATTTAAATTTTACTTCACAATGTTCACTGATCACGTCGGGGTCACCAAAATGAAAACGGCAGAAATGAAGTACGCGACACGAGTTCCAAAACAGACTGATGAGCCGCTTTCACGGCTCCTTTATTTATATCAAAATCTTATTCTAACTTATCTCTATATTAAGCTACGGGGGGTTACATGAGCGCCCTAAGCGATAAGTGTGTATTTATATTTAGGGTCACAATGTGTAATGTTGCATTGCGTGGGTCCAGCTGCTGTCATATGCATATGCTGCGGACTCCTACACGCTGCTTTGGTCAGGCCTATCTCAAGTGTTGGACTGATTTATATTTAACCTTTTGAACTCATCTGCTTGACAAAGTATTTATTCGATTCAGAAAGTTCATTGCCTTCTAAACGTTGCTGGTGTCAAAAACTTATTTCTAGTGCATTGTTTATGAGTTGACAACGGCAAGAAACTAATCTTAGCATTCTAAACTTCATCTCAACTGCAGTGTTCAATCCATGTGTACTCTATAGGATTGAACAGTATGGTCTGCCACGCCTCCTTCTGCCTGTTACATACATTTGCACAAAGTTAATATACCATTTATTACCCATTGAAAATGGTATAAAAATACATTTTTCGCTTTATTGCAAGTAACGCAATAATTATAAGAGCTAGAAGCATAACATTTTGAAAATCACGCCTACCGCCCATTAAGAATGAAATTGTTACGCCACAATAGGTAAATTGTATCTCGCTGTCCAGTATTTGTGACTGTAGTCTTCTTGTTCATCACATACACTTACAAAATCCAATTGAGCCGAATACCCCTGACCTTTTCTGCCTTTTTAATAATTAATTGTACATGACAACATACCGTGGGGGTGGTTCTCCGGCCGAAGTCTTAAGGTGTGCCCAAAGGCTTTGTAGTAGACGGGAATGTAAATAGATTTAAATAAATATTGTTAATTGGCTATTAAATGTACTTAACTTGAGTTCTAATGCCCGGTACATAACATTTGCGACCGGAGTTTTACATATAACATCCATTAAATTGTAGTATTACGTTTGGCCTTGTAATGTAATATACAAATATAATATACAAATGTAATATGAAAATTCTTTAAAATTGTTGGTTGAGCTGCCCATAACTGCAACAACTATTTTTTCATAAAAAAGCTTATTGAACCTATTCCTCCAATGGCAACTATTTGTTTAGGTTGTAGTTTGTTGAAGAGATTGCGAGCATGTTATGAGTATTGAAAAAATGAAAAAAAACAAATCGACCGATAGGTTCTAGGTCAAGGCTTGGCAGACCATAAATAGTATATATATTCATGATCAGCATCAATAGCCGAGTCGATTTGGTCATGTCCGTGTGTCTGTTGCAGATTTCATGAGTTCAAGCCTTGAACGATCCAATCGTTTTTTTAATGAAATTAATTTTGTTTTAATTTTTTATAGCATTTACCCATTGAAAATGGGTAAAAAATGGTTTATTAACTGTGTGAAAATGTATGTAACAGGCAGAAGGAGGCGTGGCAGACCATACAAAGTATATATATTCTTGATCAGCATCAATAGCCGAGTCGATTTGTCCGTCTGTCTGTCCGTATGAGCGCACAGTCGTCGTGCAGTCAGCATGCAGGCGTCATTGCATGTGTATCTTCGAAAATACGAGATGCGTTGTTATTAGTTCGCCGAATAAAAGTAATTAATATTAAGAATTACTTGTTAACAGCCAAAGGTAAATAGTATCTTTCAGTCGGGTGCACTCGACTGTAGCTTTCTTCACTTGTTTTAAAATATGATGTCTCCTCGATTTTTCGCCTGTTTATTTAAAAGTACGGGAATTTGAACACAACGTGTGCCATAGCACACGAAATGAAAAGTCCACCTAATCGAAAATTTGCAAAGCTAATAGTTAAGTCGCCAAAACCCGTAATATAGATAAATTACTGTTATATAATATCTATTCATCCGCGCATCTATCCAATACTATATTTCTTTATGGTATATTCATTAATTTAAGGTAAAAGTAAAACAACTCGCACATTTCAGTATTTCACTCCAACTTACTGCTGAGTTTAAAAGGGCTTCGATAACAGCAGTTCTAATCAACATTTACACCCTCAAATCCCAAATACCACATTTCCGATTTTCAATGAGCATATCACTACGCTGAGAAAAACCATCAAGTTTTATCAGCGAAGCTTTTCGAGTACGTAGATGCAATTTGTTTCGCTCGCTTCTTTGCTAAGTAGTGAGTTCTGCTTTCAGCCGCCAGAGCGTGCGCGGTCTAAATTCATGTGGCGGCTCAGAAAGCACTACCTCAGCCTTTTCCCGAACCACTCTTACGATACCTCGAGAAGATATCGATAGACGCACGTGGAAGCGGAAATTGACTGAAAAACTCAACGTACATTTACACACTCAATGCACGATCGCATTTAATATATTTCGTCTGCAAAACAGAAGCTTGCCTATTCGTGTGAATGTATACCAACACATACTGAGCACTACAAAGCGGTCTTGGAACAACCGCAGCAAAACAAAATAGAAACAAGTGAAGAAAGCTACAGTCGAGTGCACTCGACAGTAAGATACCATTTACCTTTCGCTGTTAAAAACTAATTCTTAATATTAATTACTTTTATTCGGCGAATAACAACGCATCGCATATTTTCGAGGACAAATTCACATGCATTGACGCTAATGGCACATGCCGACTGCACACTGACTACACGACGACTGTGCGTGCGCAGTCGGCGTGCGCAGTCGGCGTCGGCGTCGGGCCTCTACTGCTGTGAGCGAAACTTCTCGTGCCTATAACTTCTGTGTTTATTGTCCGATCGGATTTAAATTTATAGGGTTGGTCAATATTATTACTATCTACAATAATACCTAAAAAAAATTTCGGAAACTTTTCTACTTTTCCTATAATTTGATTTACCGATTTACAAAATCGATTTTTGGGGGCGGTAGGCGTGGCATCCAAAAGTTGAAATTCCGCATTCTCCGTAATGTTACCAGGCACCTTACTTCCAAATTTGGTGCTTCTAGCTTTTCTAGTGTTCTTTTAAACTATAAAAATGTGTTTTTTAGAGGCGGTGGGCGTGGCATCCAAAAGTCTAAAATCCAACTTCTGCATAATGTTGCAAGACAACCCCCTACCAAATTTGGTGCGTTTATCTCTTTTCGTTATTGAATTATTTGGAAAAAATCGAAATACGCATTTATCGATTTGCGGAGGCGGTGGGCATGGCATATCAAGTTTGAAATAAACTTCTTGTATGTATTGAATACACGCACACTCCTACCAAGTCTGGTGCCTCTAGCTCTTTTAATAGCTGAGATCTGTGTGTTCATACAGACGGACAGACGGACAGACAGACGGACATGACCAAATCGACTCGGCTATTGATGCTGATCAAGAATCTGCCACGCCTCCTTCTGCCTGTTACATACATTTGCACAAAGTTAATATACCATTTTTTACCCATTTTCAATGGGTAAATAGTTTAAAAAACGGTTTCGCTCAGAGCGCGAGCGAGCTCATTCACGAACCCATAAATCGGTTGCTCTCTGAGTCTTTTGCCCAAATCTTTACGGAATAAAATTTGTTATTTTATTCACAGCCTTTCGCATACAAGTGATAGATTCACAATGCATCAATAACATACTCGACTAGTGCAGAAGCTGCCTTTCATGTCAACGTGTAAAAATCAAAAGCCACAACCACCTGGCACCCCTAAAGATGGCTGTTCCTTCAGGCAGATTTGACCATGTTCACATAGACAAGCCTCTGTACTGTCTGAATATGATAGACAGATTCACTCGATGGCCAGAAGGACATCTTCGCAGAAAGCACTATCTATCAGCCTTTTCCCGAACTAATATAACGGTACCACTATATATCGAATCGTGAAGGGCCACTCTTGTTCTAGTCTGCTAAACGCTATACCGCGCATATATTCTAAAATGTAACTGTTAACACCTGTTATGTCACAAACCATTTAAAGAAATCAAAAAGTATAGAAATGGACTTCCAAAAGCTTATTTCTTTCTGAAATAAACTTTTACAATAGATGGCGTCCAGAACGAGTAATTATTACAGAATATAAATAAAAACAAGTGAAGAAAGCTACAGTCGAGTGCACTCGACAGTAAGATACCATTTACCTTTCGCTGTTAAAAACTAATTCTTAATATTAATTACTTTTATTCGGCGAATAACAACGCATCGCATATTTTCGAGGACAAATTCACATGCATTGACGCTAATGGCACATGCCGACTGCACACTGACTACACGACGACTGTGCGTGCGCAGTCGGCGTGCGCAGTCGGCGTCGGCGTCGGGCCTCTACTGCTGTGAGCGAAACTTCTCGTGCCTATAACTTCTGTGTTTATTGTCCGATCGGATTTAAATTTATAGGGTAGGTCAATATTATTATTATCTACAATAATACCTAAAAAAAAATTCGGAAACTTTTCTACTTTTCCTATAATTTGATTTACCGATTTACAAAATCGATTTTTGAGGGCGGTAGGCGTGGCATCCAAAAGTTGAAATTCCGCATTCTCCGTAATGTTACCAGGCACCTTACTTTCAAATTTGGCGCTTCTAGCTTTTCTAGTGTGCTTTTAAACTATAAAAATGTGTTTTTTAGAGGCGGTGGGCGTGGCATCCAAAATTCTAAAATCCAACTTCTGCATAATGTTGCAAGACACCCTCCTACCAAATTTGGTGCGTTTATCTCTTTTCGTTATTGAATTATTTGGAAAAAATCGAAATACGCATTTATCGATTTATCGATTCGCGGTGGGCGTGGCACATCAAGTTTGAAATAAACTTCTTGTGTGTATTGAATACACGCACACTCCCACCAAGTCTGGTGCCTCTAGCTCTTTTAATAGCTGAGATCTGTGTGTTCATACAGACGGACAGACAGACGGACATGACCAAATCGACTCGGCTATTGATGCTGATCAAGAATATATATACTTTGTATGGTCTGCCACGCCTCCTTCTGCCTGTTACATACATTTGCACAAAGTTAATATACCATTTTTTACCAATTTTCAATGGGTAAATGGTATAAAAATATCTTAATCATAATATTAATAGAAGCCTGTGTCCTAAATTTCATATCTCTAATTGGAACAAGTGAAGAAAGCTACAGTCGAGTGCACTCGACAGTAAGATACCATTTACCTTTCGCTGTTAAAAACTAATTCTTAATATTAATTACTTTTATTCGGCGAATAACAACGCATCGCATATTTTCGAGGACAAATTCACATGCATTGACGCTAATGGCACATGCCGACTGCACAATGACTACACGACGACTGTGCGTGCGCAGTCGGCGTCGGCGTCGGGCCTCTACTGCTGTGAGCGAAACTTCTCGTGCCTATAACTTCTGTGTTTATTGTCCGATCGGATTTAAATTTATAGGGTTGGTCAATATTATTATTATCTACAATAATACCTAAAAAAAATTTCGGAAACTTTTCTACTTTTCCTATAATTTGATTTACCGATTTACAAAATCGATTTTTGGGGGCGGTAGGCGTGGCATCCAAAAGTTGAAATTCCGCATTCTCCGTAATGTTACCAGGCACCTTACTTCCAAATTTGGTGCTTCTAGCTTTTCTAGTGTTCTTTTAAACTATAAAAATGTGTTTTTTAGAGGCGGTGGGCGTGGCATCCAAAAGTCTAAAATCCAACTTCTGCATAATGTTGCAAGACACCCTCCTACCAAATTTGGTGCGTTTATCTCTTTTCGTTATTGAATTATTTGGAAAAAATCGAAATACGCATTTATCGATTTGCGGACGCGGTGGGCGTGGCACATCAAGTTTGAAATAAACTTCTTGTGTGTATTGAATACACGCACACTCCCACCAAGTCTGGTGCCTCTAGCTCTTTTAATAGCTGAGATCTGTGTGTTCATACAGACGGACAGACAGACGGACATGACCAAATCGACTCGGCTATTGATGCTGATCAAGAATATATATACTTTGTATGGTCAGCCACGCCTCCTTCTGCCTGTTACATACATTTGCACAAAGTTAATATACCCATTTTCAATGGGTAAATGGTATAAAAATATTTTCATTAGCAAGGGATTACAGTAAAAAGAATAAAGATCGTGATATGTATAATCATATCGAAGATTACGTTCAGTAAATGTATATAAGAGTCCTTTTAACTATGTATCTGATCGTGTTCCGCTAAATGCATCTTAACTGCTAATCGTAAAAAAGTTTGAAGTTGGTTAAAGGACTTCCAAATGCTTTAGCTTTTGATTTTATCAGAAACCTCTTATAATAGATGGCAAGTATACTTGTAAATGTGGCGGATGAAAGACCACCACCTATCAGCAGTTTTCCCAACCACGATACCTCGAGAGGAAATAGATATCCGAGCGTGGAAACCGAGCGACCACAAAGAGAATCGAAGAAATAACCAACGATCTGATTCTGCAGCATTAAAGATAACTTTTGTAATGTATGTCATGTTTCAACAAAATATAATATTTATAGTAAGCAAAGGATATAAATATATGCTGAATTCTAAATTTTTTAATCATGAATCGATGTAAATAACGAAAATAATTTTATAAACAGATTGTAATAATGTTTTCTGAAATGTTAGCACTTGTACACTTTTCTACAATATGCAAGTCTTTGTGTAAATTTCGTAGAACAGAAACTAACTTATTTACCAAAAGTGTTAACATAAATTACTGTTCGAAACATAAGCCAAGACACAAACCACACAGAAACTTTACCGCATCAGTAAAACCATGTAACTAAAACATTTTTTGTACCATTGCAGAGAGTAGGGTTTGACCAAATGAATGGAATGCACAAAATAATCAGCCGCCAGATCTGTTGAACTAGTCGCTCAGTTTTTAAGCTAACTTGATGAAACATGGTAAATATATTTTTTCAGCATGCTGTAAATAAGTTGGAACGAGCCCGATCGGTAGATATACGAGTAGCTGCCATAAAACACATCGACCATTCTATTCCCTCCAGATTTTATAAGTATCATATCACAATAACACAGGAATAGCAAGCAGTTACATGCAAAATAATTTGACCTTTTATATACCATTTAACTTTTGAAAATGGGTAAATAATCGTATGTTAAATTTGTGAAATTGTATGTAACAGCAGAAGAAGGCGTGACAGACCATACAAAGTATACATATTCTTAATCAGCAGCAATACACAAATCTAAATAAGAACACTTGAAAAACAAGAAACACTTAATTTAGTAAAAATGTTCTTCGAACTTGGTTCCTGAAATCGATTTTAAAAATCGATAAGTTGAATTAAAAGCAAAGTAGAAAAGTTTCAACATTTTCCCATACAGCAGCAGAGACGCAGCAGAGGCACGGCGTCAATGAATATAATGATGAATAGTCAGAAAGAGGCGTGGCAGACCTTACAAAATAAATAACTTGTTTATATCCGCCTGTCGATCTGCTTGATCACATTATGAAAAGCAAGTTACAGAGCAGTGCTTAAGTTAATGTTCAATTTTGTACTTAGCCACTAAAGTAAGTGAATGGTTTCTGAGTATCGAGTGCAAAAATAAATATTGTATAGCAAGGTGTAATTTTATACCATTTACCAATTAAAAATGAGTAAAAACTGGTATATTAACTTTGTGAAAATATATGTAACAGTCAAAAGGAGGCGTGGCTGACCTTACAAAATATATGTATTCTTGATCACCATCAATATAACATAACAACATTAGAAGTTTATTTCAAACTTTATGCCACACCCACATCTTTGGAAATGGAACAAGTGAAGAAAGCTACAGTCGAGTGCACTCGACAGTAAGATACCATTTACCCTTCGCTGTTAAAAAATAATTCTTAATATTAATTACTTTTATTCGGCGAATAACAACGCATCGCATATTTTCGAAGACAAATACACATGCATTGACGCTAATGCCACATGCCGACTGCGCACTGACTACGCGACGACTATGCGTGCGCAGTCGGCGTCGGGCCTCTACTGCTGTGAGCGAAACTTCTCGTGCCTATAACTTCTGTGTTTATTTTCCGATCCGATTTAAATTTATAGGGTTGGTCAATATTATTATTATCTACAATAATACCTAAAAAAAAATTTCGGAAACTTTTTTACCGACTTACAAAATTTGGGAAATTTGAAAATTAAACATTCTCCGTAATGTTACCAGGTACCTTACTTCCAAATTTGATGCTTCTAGCCTTTCTAGAGTTCTTTTAAACTATAAAAATGTGTTTTTTAGAGGCGGTGGGCGTGGCATCCAAAATTCTAAAATCCAACTTCTGCATAATGTTGCAAGACAACCCTTAACCAAATTTGGTGCGTTTATCTCTTTTCGTTATTGAATTATTTGGAAAAAATCGAAAGACGCATTTATCGATTTGCGGAGGCGGTGGGCGTGGCACATCAAGTTTGAAATAAACTCGATCTGCGTATTCAATACACGCACACTCCCACCAAGTCTGGTGACTCTAGCTCTTTTAATAACTGAGATCTGTGCGTTCATACAGACGGACGGACGGACAGACAGACGGACATGACCAAATCGACTCGGCTATTGATGCTGATCAAGAATATATATACTATGAATGGTCTACCACGCCTCTTTCTGCCTGTTACATACATTTGCACAAAGTTAATATACAATTTTTTACCCATTTTCAATGGGTAAATGGTATAAAAATACGTTTTTCGCTTTATTGTGAATAACGCAATTATTATAAGAGTTAGAATGAAATTGTTACGGCACAATAGGTAAATTGTATCTCGCTGTTCAGTATTTGTGACTGTAGTCTTCTTGTTCATCACATACACTTACAAAATCCAATTGAGCCGAATACCCCTGACCTTTTCAGCCTTTTTAATAATTATTTGTACATGACAACAGAACCTACCCTCGGGGTGGTTCTCCGGCCGAAGTCTTAAGGTGTGCCCAAAGGCTTT
Organism: Zaprionus bogoriensis; assembly: GCA_035046045.1. Classification (NCBI taxonomy): domain Eukaryota; kingdom Metazoa; phylum Arthropoda; class Insecta; order Diptera; family Drosophilidae; genus Zaprionus; species Zaprionus bogoriensis. The sequence goes on from JAWNOI010000221.1 coordinate 1,095,156, forward strand.
GTAGTAGCCGGGAATGTGAATAGCTTTAAATAAATATTGTTAATTGGCTATTAAATGTACTTAACTTGAGTTCTAATGCCCGGTACATAACATTTGCGACCGGATTTTTACATATAACATCCATTAAATTGTGGTATTACGTTTGGCCTTGTAATGTGCGTGCAGATAATATACAAATATAATATACAAATGTAATATGAAAATTCTTTAAAAATGTGGGTTGAGCTGCCCATAACTGCAACAACTATTTTTTCATAAAAAAGCTTATTGAACCTATTCCTCCAATGGCAACTATTTGTTTAGGTGGTAGTTTGTTGAAGAGATTGCGAGCATGTTATGAGTATTGTAAAAATGAAAACAACAAATGGACCGATAGGTTCTATGGCGATTATACAATATACGACTGTTAATACTGATCAGTGATCACTAACATAGGCCCAAACAAATGAAGAAAGCTACAGTCGAGTACACTCGACAGTAAGATACCATTTACCGTTGGCTGTTAAATTTTGCTTTTTTTGCTGTTAAATATTTCTTTATATTAATTACTTTTATTCGGCGAACTTATAACAACGCATGGCATATTTTCGAAAAAATACACATGCGTTGACGCTAGTGGCACATGCCGATTGCACGCTGACTGCACGACGACTGTGCATTCGCAGTGGGCGTCGGCGTCGGGCCTCTGCTACTGTGTGGGTAACTTCTCGCGCCTATAACTTCTGTGTTTATTGTCCGATCCGGTTGTACTTAATAGGTAAAGTTTCTGTGTGGCTTGTGTCTTGGCTTATAGTAATAGAAATTTACCATATGTTAACACTTTTGGTAAATAAGTTAGTTTCTGTTTTACGAAATTCAAATAGTTGAAAAGTGTACAAGTGCTAACATTTCAGAAAACATTACAATCTGCTCATAAAATTATTTTTCGCTATTTACATATAGCACTTTCCTTCGATTCATGATTATAGAATTCAGTGCAAATGTATGGTCATTTATAGTTATATCCGTTGCTAACTATAAATATTATTGTTTATTGAAACACTATGTGAATTACGAAATTTAAATTTAATGCTGCAGACGTCGAATCGTTGGTTACTTCTTCGAATCTTGCTCTAAGTATAAGTATGTATTTGACAAGTGTGGCCGTTCGCGCTGCCAAGTTCGAACATCGATATCCTCTCGAGGTAGATTTAGCATATGGAAGTCCGCTTGTATACTTGCATATGAGAACATTTTATATTTATTTACTGAAAAAATTATTCGTTCTGGACGCTATCTATTGTAAAAGTTTATTTCCCAAGTAAAAACTTCAGCTTTTGAATGTGCACTTATATTCTTTTTAATTTCATTAAATGGTTTGTGTCATAACATGTGTTAACAGTTACATTTACAGAATATTTTCGCTGTTACCTGCGTTTAGCAGACCAGGACAGAGCAAGAGGGGCCCATCACGCTTCAATATAGATTGGTATCGTGATATTAGTTTGGAAAAAGACTGATAGGTGGTGCTTTCTGAGCCGCCACATGAATTTAGACCGCGCACGCTCTGGCGGCTGAAAGCAGAACTCACTACTGAGCAATTAAGAAATCATATACGCGGCAATGAAACAAATTGCCTCAATGCATTTACGTACTCGAAAAGCTTAGCTGAGTGTATAAGCTTTTGTTTACGCTCAACTCCGAATGTTGATAAATCTTGATTGTTTTTCTCAGTGTACTGATATGGCCATTTCAAATCGGAAATGTGGTATTTGAGATGATGTAAATGCTGATTAGAACTGCTGTTAACAAATCGCTTTAAAATTTGAAATAAACTTAGAGCCAATAACTTTGTATTGAAACCTCTAGTGCTATAACTTTTATTTTTATTGTCCGATCGGGTTGTAATTTATAGGGTTGACCAGTTTGATGCTAAATCTATATTACTAAAATGTTACGTTTTCCCTTTTCTATTAATTAACAAGTGAAGAAAGCTACAGTCGAGTGCACTCGACAGTAAGATACCATTTACCGTTGGCTGTTAAATTTTGCTTTTTTTGCTGTTAAATATTTCTTTATATTAATTACTTTTATTCGGCGAACTTATTAACAACGCATGGCATATTTTCGAAAAAATACACATGCGTTGACGCTAGTGGCACATGCCGATTGCACGCTGACTGCACGACGACTGTGCATTCGCAGTCGGCGTCGGCGTCGGGCCTCTGCTACTGTGTGGGTAACTTCTCGCGCCTATAACTTCTGTGTTTATTGTCCGATCCGGTTGTACTTAATAGGTAAAGTTTCTGTGTGGCTTGTGTCTTGGCTTATAGAATTAGAAATTTACCATATGTTAACACTTTTGGTAAATAAGTTAGTTTCTGTTTTACGAAATTCACACAAAGACTTTCAAATAGTTGAAAAGTGTACAAGTGCTAACATTTCAGAAAACATTACAATCTGCTCATAAAATTATTTTTCGCTATTTACATATAGCACTTTCCTTCGATTCATGATTATAGAATTCAGTGCAAATGTATAGTCATTTATAGTTATATCCGTTGCTAACTATAAATATTATTGTTTATTGAAACACTATGTGAATTACGAAATTTAAATTTAATGCTGCAGACGTCGAATCGTTGGTTACTTCTTCGAATCTTGCTCTAAGTATAAGTATGTATTTGACAAGTGTGGCCGTTCGCGCTGCCAAGTTCGAACATCGATATCCTCTCGAGGTAGATTTAGCATATGGAAGTCCGCTTGTATACTTGCATATGAGAACATTTTATATTTATTTACTGAAAAAATTATTCGTTCTGGACGCTATCTATTGTAAAAGTTTATTTCCCAAGTAAAAACTTCAGCTTTTGGATGTCCACTTATATTCTTTTTAATTTCATTAAATGGTTTGTGTCATAACATGTGTTAACAGTTACATTTACAGAATATTTTCGCTGTTACCTGCGTTTAGCAGACCAGGACAGAGCAAGAGGGGCCCATCACGCTTCAATATAGATTGGTATCGTGATATTAGTTTGGAAAAAGACTGATAGGTGGTGCTTTCTGAGCCGCCACATGAATTTAGACCGCGCACGCTCTGGCGGCTGAAAGTAGAACTCACTACTGAGCAATTAAGCAATCATATACGCGGCGATGAAACAAATTGCCTCAATGCATTTACGTACTCGAAAAGCTTAGCTGAGTGTATAAGCTTTTGTTTACGCTCAACTCCGAATGTTGATAAATCTTGATTGTTTTTCTCAGTGTACTGATCAGGGGTGTCATATCAGCTTTTTTCCCGTCAGATCTGGCTTTTTTTGAAGTGTGATTGCGGGAAAAATATGAAAACAGCGGGCAGCGGGAATTCTGGCTTTTTGAGCAAATTTACGCAGCTTTTTTTTTTAGTTTACTTTTATTAATTGGATGAGGAGGAGGCGCGCGAAGAGCAGAGGCGCCTGGAGGGAGACGCTGAGGTCGGCCAAAACCCGAAACGGGTTGTAGTGCCATCTAATAATAATAATAACTTTTATTAAAATTTTATAGATGTTTAAATTGAATTTAACGGCTGAAATGTTAAAAATGTATTTATCTCGACAAAATATCGATATTTACTTGTATCGAATAACTTCCCTCAAAAGTTCATACCTAAATTGAAGCGTCTTGCATCACTAATATTGTGAAATTGGCTTGCGCTATATCAAGTTAACGATGCCAAAGAAAACCTTTAAACAAAAAGTGAGAGATGTCTGGCTGCAGAGCACAGAATTCAAGGAGTGGATGAGGAAAGATCCTACAGACCTCACGCGGCTATTGCAAGTGCAGCATAACTGCAAAATTAAGCGACTTGCGTGCACATGCTTCAGTTGCTCTGCAAATGCAGTCCCTGCCTTGGTCAAATGCCGACGTCGAGCGGGTATTCAGCCAAGTAAATTTAATAAAAACTAAAATTCGAAATAGCATGAGCGTTAAAACGTTAAATGCTATACTGAGTATAAGGTCCTTATTTTAATTTATTTGTATTTTCAAATTAGAAATTAATTTACTTAAAATTTTAGGTACGGGCTGCGTCGACACAATAAGTGCTGTTTTAATTACAAGCTACCACCCAGCTGCCTATCTACAATTGAAGAAAAAAAATTTTATCCAACCGATGATGATAATATTGACGACATCTTAAATATACTATAGATCTTAATTTTTGTACATTACATTACTTATTTTGAAACATCAACTGAAGTTTTTTTTTCACTGTAAAGAGTATTACCCATATATTTTATGTTAAGTTAAGTGGAACTGAGGGTTTATCATTCAAAAACATACATCACATTGCCTTATAAAAATCAGCTTGTTTCTTAACTTTTTTTCTCTGGTATTCAGCTTTTTTCAGCTTTTTTTTTTCATTGATTCAGCTTTTTTGGCTCAGAAAAAAATGACACCACTGGTACTGATATGGCCATTTCAAATCGGAAATGTGGTATTTGAGATGATGTAAATGCTGATTAGAACTGCTGTTAACAAATCGCTTTAAAATTTGAAATAAACTTAGAGCCAATAACTTTGTATTGAAACCTCTAGTGCTATAACTTTTATTTTTATTGTCCGATCGGGTTGTAATTTATAGGGTTGACCAGTTTGATGCTAAATCTATATTACTAAAATGTTACGTTTTCCCTTTTCTATTAATTAACAAGTGAAGAAAGCTACAGTCGAGTGCACTCGACAGTAAGATACCATTTACCGTTGGCTGTTAAATTTTGCTTTTTTTGCTGTTAAATATTTCTTTATATTAATTACTTTTATTCGGCGAACTTATAACAACGCATGGCATATTTTCGAAAAAATACACATGCGTTGACGCTAGTGGCACATGCCGATTGCACGCTGACTGCACGACGACTGTGCATTCGCAGTCGGCGTCGGCGTCGGGCCTCTGCTACTGTGTGGGTAACTTCTCGCGCCTATAACTTCTGTGTTTGTTGTCCGATCCGGTTGTACTTAATAGGTAAAGTTTCTGTGTGGCTTGTGTCTTGGCTTATAGAATTAGAAATTTACCATATGTTAACACTTTTGGTAAATAAGTTAGTTTCTGTTTTACGAAATTCACACAAAGACTTTCAAATAGTTGAAAAGTGTACAAGTGCTAACATTTCAGAAAACATTACAATCTGCTCATAAAATTATTTTTCGCTATTTACATATAGCACTTTCCTTCGATTCATGATTATAGAATTCAGTGCAAATGTATAGTCATTTATAGTTATATCCCTTGCTAACTATAAATATTATTGTTTATTGAAACACTATGTGAATTACGAAATTTAAATTTAATGCTGCAGACGTCGAATCGTTGGTTACTTCTTCGAATCTTGCTCTAAGTATAAGTATGTATTTGACAAGTGTGGCCGTTCGCGCTGCCAAGTTCGAACATCGATATCCTCTCGAGGTAGATTTAGCATATGGAAGTCCGCTTGTATACTTGCATATGAGAACATTTTATATTTATTTACTGAAAAAATTATTCGTTCTGGACGCTATCTATTGTAAAAGTTTATTTCCCAAGTAAAAACTTCAGCTTTTGGATGTCCACTTATATTCTTTTTAATTTCATTAAATGGTTTGTGTCATAACATGTGTTAACAGTTACATTTACAGAATATTTTCGCTGTTACCTGCGTTTAGCAGACCAGGACAGAGCAAGAGGGGCCCATCACGCTTCAATATAGATTGGTATCGTGATATTAGTTTGGAAAAAGACTGATAGGTGGTGCTTTCTGAGCCGCCACATGAATTTAGACCGCGCACGCTCTGGCGGCTGAAAGCAGAACTCACTACTGAGCAATTAAGCAATCATATACGCGGCGATGAAACAAATTGCCTCAAAAAGCTTAGCTGAGTGTATAAGCTTTTGGTTACGCTCAGCTCCGAATGTTGATAAATCTTGATTGTTTTTCTCAGCGTACTGATATGGCCATTTCAAATCGGAAATGTGGTATTTAAGATGATGTAAATGCTGATTAGAACTGCTGTTAACAAATCGCTTTAATATAATTGGGTGGCACATAAAATTTGAAATAAACTTAGAGCCAATAACTTTGTATTGAAACCTCTAGTGCTATAACTTTTATTTTTATTGTCCGATCGGGTTGTAATTTATAGGGTTGACCAGTTTGATGCTAAATCTATATTACTAAAATGTTACGTTTTCCCTTTTCTATTAATTAACAAGTGAAGAAAGCTACAGTCGAGTGCACTCGACAGTAAGATACCATTTACCTTTGGCTGTTAAAAAAAATTCTTAATATTAATTACTTTTATTCGCCGAACTAATACAACGCTTCGCAAATTTTCGAAGTCAAATAATACATATGCATTGACGCTAATGGCACAGGCCGACTGCACGCTGACTGCACGCCGATTATGCGTGCGCAGTCGGCGACGGGCCTTTACTGCTGTGAGCGAAACTTCTCGTGCCTATAACTTCTGTGTTTATTGTCCGATCGGATTTAAATTTATAGGGTTAGTCAATATTGTTATTATCTACAAAATTACATAAAAAAATTTCGAAAATTTAACTTTCGTAATTCACATAGTGTTTCAATAAACATTAATAATTACAGTTAGCAACGGATATAATTATAAATGACCATACATTTGCACTGAATTCTATAATCATGAATCGAAGGAAAGTGCTATATGTAAATAGAGAAAAATAATTTTATGAGCAGATTGTAATGTTTTCTGAAATGTTAGCACTTGTACACTTTTCAACTATTTAAAAGTCTTTGCGTCGGGCCTCTGCTGCTGCAAGGGAAACTTCCCGTGTCTATAACTTCTGTGTTTATTTTCCGATCGGATTTAAATTTATAGGGTTGGTTGATATTTTTATTATCTACAATAATACAAAAAAAAAAATTTGAATACTTTTCTACTTATCTTATAATTTGATTTACCGATTTACAAAAACGATTTTTGGGGGCGGTAGGCGTGGCATCCCAAATTTTAAAATCCACATTCTGCGTAATGTTACCAGGGTCCTTACTTCCAAATTTCCAATTAAGTGCTTTTACCTTTTCTAGTGTTCTTATAATTCAAATAATTCTTTTTATAGGAGCGGTGGGCGTGGCATCCAAAAGTTTAAAATCCTTCTTCCAACTTCTGCATAATGTTGCAAGACACCCTCCTACCAAATTTGGTGCGTTTATCTCTTTTCGTTATTGAATTATTTGCAAAAAATCGAAAAACGAATTTATTGATTTGCGGGGGCGGTTGGCATGGCACATTAAGTTTGAAATAAACTCGATCTGCATATTCAATACACGCACACTCCCACCAAGTCTGGTGTCTCTAGCTTTTTTAATAGCTGAGATCTGTGCGTTCATACAGACGGACAGACAGACGGACATGACCAAATCGACTCGGCTATTGATGCTGATCAAGAATATATATACTTTGTATGGTCTGCCACGCCTCCTTCTGCCTGTTACATACATTTACACAAAGTTAATATACAATTTTTTACCCATTTTCAATGGGTAAATGGTATACAAATAACAAAACTTTTTTTTGAAATTCTCGTTGTACTAATCTAAACACAGAAGTCATAGGCGCGAGAAGTTTCCCACACAGTAGCAGAGGCTCGACGAGGCGTCAACGCATGTGTATTTGACTTCGAAAATATGCCATGCGTTGTTATTAGTTCACCGAATAAAAGTAATTAATATTAAGAAATATTTTTTAACAGCCAACGGTAAATGGTATCTTACTATCGAGTGCACTCGACTGTATCTTATTGTGGAGTGCACTCGACTGTTGCTTTCTTGACTTGTTAATATTGCTATCGTTTTATTTCTGTTGAAAATTTTAAATGAGCTTTCTGAAAATGTATTTATGACATACATATTAGGTTGTTTAATAATGAAATACCGTTTTTTGCGTTCAATTTTCGCGCTTCGCTTGTCAAGTCAAATGAAATTGTTTCAGGAAATTAAATTTTTTGATAGGGTTACCCCACGCATAAATCGCTTACAGCAGTTTTCGCACTGAAAAATTACAATCGATCGAAATTGAGTTCACAAACGCTGAAATTTGAGAAATTTTTAAATTTTATTTTGAACAAGGGAAAACTGTTGCGAAATCTCGCCGACAGTCGACATTATTTCCGTCTTACGGGACAACAAACTATCGATTTAAACCGTTAAATTGTGGTTCAGGCATTTCCGAAATTGTAATGTTGTCACCGAAACACCCAAGCCTACCGGACGACCAGTGGCCGTTGATACGGATAAAATCATTAAAATAGTGAATCGAGATCGTCATGGGACTGCAATTATCCAAAAAAGCAAAATAAATAATTGTGGGAAATCAATAAAGAATTAATATTTCAATATTTACTTTTTAGACTACCTAATATAAAAAGTACTCGTATATTTAAAATTGATCAACATCAATACCGATTTGCTCATGGCCATCTGTCTTTTTTTGTAAATGCACAGAACTCATTTATTTCACCTAAAAAGGACACATAATTGTACCATTTAACCATTAAAAATGGGTTAAAAATGTGAAAATTGATGTAACAGGCAGAAGGAGGCGTTGCATATCATAAAAAGTATATAGATATTCTTGATCAGCATTAAAATTCGAGACGATTGTTGTTAAGTCCATCCGTCTTTCTTGATAAACACACAGATTTAAGCAATTTCATGAGCTAGAGAAACTAAACTTGGTAGGAGAGTTAATACATACCATACACATAAAAAGTTTATTTCAAGCTTTATCCACCGCCTCCGCGTTTTTCGACTTAATGCAAATATGGTATGAACGCCCCTTGTATCATTACGTTGAATGTAAATTTTTAACTTTTGGATAAAACGCCCACCACCAATGTAACATTTGTTTTTATACCATTTACCCATTGAAAATGGGTAAAAAATGGTATATTAACTTTGTGCAAATGTATGTAACAGGCAGATGTATGATCAGCATCAATAGCCGAGTCGATTTGGTTGTGTCCGTCTGTCTGTCCGTCTGTATGAACGCACAGATCTCAGCTATTAAAAAAGATAGAGACACCAGACTTGGTGGGAGTGTGCGTGTATTGAATACGCAGATCAAGTTTATTTGAAACTTAATGTGCCATGCCCACCGCCCCCGCAAATCAATAAATTCGTTTTTCGATTTTTTGCAAATCTATATATATAAAAGAAAGTCGTGTTAGTTACACCACTTATAACTCAAGAAGGGCAGAACAGATTTGGCTGAAAATTGGTAGGGAGGTAGCTTAGAGCCAGGAGACGGACATAGGATACTTTTTATCCCGTTCGACAGCGTTCCTCTGTGACTTGACATGAAACGTCAGTCACTATAAAACGTGGTATAACAAAAAAGAATCAGACTTGGAATAACAAAACGCAAATGACAGCTATGTAATTGACGTGAAATGACAGCTATGTAATGACGTATGGATGACAATTTGATATTTGTAAGAAATCAATATTAAAACTATTTCTATTAAATAAATAATTAAAAAGTGGATTGAAGTGAAGTGAAGTTTAATTAATAATGCCGCGACCAAGACGATCGAATCTTTCCCGACAAAGCCGTAATGCAAGAAGAATACGAAATACTGCAAATGAAAGGACTGAAGAACAAGAAATTGCACGTGAACAGCGCCGCAATAGTATGGCTCGACTTCGTGCTTCTCAATCACGAGAGCAAAGTGAAGCAGCCCGTGAAACAGCTCGGTTGGCAATGCAGAATCGTCGAGCGAACAACAGAAGTCAACAAATAGATAATTTGCGACGCAGAACAAGATATTTAGCTGATTTGAATCGAGCTGCGTTTCGATACGATTGCAGCAATGATTACAGCATGCATCCTAGCGTTTGCATTGGACAAATGGACGTTGTTTGCGAGTATTGTGGTGCATTAAAGTTTTCCGGAGAAACGCCTGGAATGTGCTGCGTTAATGGTAAAGTGAAATTGCCAGTGTTGACTCCGCCACATGAGCCATTGTATTCATTGCTTTGCGGCGAAACACAAGAATCACGCCACTTTCTTGCAAATACTCGAGGATCCCGATGATCCCAACCGATATGCCGTTTGAATTTATAAGACTTCAATTTCCGATACGTCTTGCATTTGCCATGACAATCAACAAATCACAAGGCCAATCCTTAAAAGTTTGTGGTTTAAATCTAGAACATTCATGTTTTTCCCATGGCCAATTATACGTGGCATGTTCACGGGCCGGAAGACCATCTGCGTTGTTTGTTTTTGCGCCTGATAATAAAACAAAAAATGTCGTGTATCACAAGGTGCTTAAGTGAAGAGCAACCTATGTACTAAAATACAGAAATAATAATGAATGATTAATGTAGTTATTTAGTTTTATTTTGTATTTTTTCGAATAAAATAAAAAAAAAACTGCTTATTTATTGCCATTAAGGCGGAACAAAGTTCGCCAAGTCACTAGTAATTCAATAACGAAAAGAGATAAACGCACCAAATTTGGTAGGAGGGTGTCTTGCAACATTATGCAGAAGTTGGAAGAAGGATTTTAAACTTTTGGATGCCACGCCCACCGCTCCTATAAAAAGAATTATTTGAATTATAAGAACACTAGAAAAGGTAGAAGCACTTAATTGGAAATTTGGAAGTAAGGACCCTGGTAACATTACGCAGAATGTGGATTTTAAAATTTGGGATGCCACGCCTACCGCCCCCAAAAATCGTTTTTGTAAATCGGTAAATCAAATTATAAGATAAGTAGAAAAGTATTCAAATTTTTTTTTTGTATTATTGTAGATAATAAAAATATCAACCAACCCTATAAATTTAAATCCGATCGGAAAATAAACACAGAAGTTATAGGCACGAGAAGTTTCGCTCACAGCAGTAGAGGCCCGACGCCGACGCCGACTGCGCACGCACAGTCGTCGCGTAGTCAGTGTGCAGTCGGCATGTGCCATTAGCGTCAATGCATGTGTATTTGTCTTCGAAAATATGCGATAATATTAAGAATTATTTTTTAACAACGAAAGGTAAATGGTATCTTACTGTCGAGTGCACTCGACTGCAGCTTTCCTTACTTGTTAATTAATAGAAAAGGGAAAACGTAACATTTTAGTAATATAGATTAGCATCAAACTGGTCAACCCTATAAATTACAACCCGATCGGACAATAAAAATAAAAGTTATAGCACTCTCAATACAAAGTTATAGGCTCTAAGTTTATTTCAAGTTTAATGTGCCACCCAATTATTATAAGAGCTACAAACATTACATTTGGTAGGAACATCCCTTGTAGAATTAAGCCGGATGCGGATTTTTAACTTTTAAATAAGAAACTTTTTCAAAATATAGGACATCCTCACAGCTGTTAATATGCAGTGTATTGGCATGTTAGTGTAGTCTCAATACATGTGCGTTTGGCTGTGAAATTTGTCGAAAAACAATTATTATTAAGAAATATTTTATTATAGTCAAAGGTAAATGGTATCTTACTGCCGAGAGCACTAGATTGTAGAGATTGTAGCGATCTCTACTTGTTTAATATTCATCTTTTTGATAAAACCTTTTTTTTTGAAAAGTGTTGAATTAAAATGATATCTTAAAGTCGCGTCCGCTCGACTGAAGGCTTATTTACTTATTGTTTAATCAAAATGAATTTATTATTGAAAAAAAAGTGAATAAAAATTACAGTCGAGTGTACTCGACAGTAAGTACCTTTGGCTATTAAAAAATTCTTAATATTAATTACTTTTATTCGGCGAAAGCACGCGGATAACACGACGACTGTGGGTGCGCAGTCAGCACAAGCATTGATGCCGAGCCTCTGCTGCTGTATGGAAAACTTCTCACGCCTATAACTTCTGTGTTTATTGTCCGATCGGATTTAATTTTATAGTGTTGGTCAATATTATTAGCAGCTGCAATAACATATAAAAAAGACATACATTTTCACATATAGTGTATTTTTGAAATATGGTGTAGTATCTCCTCGATTTTTCACCTTTTAAATAATAGTGCGGGATTTTGAACACTGCGATATGGCGCACACAATAGAAAGTCCACCCAATCGGAAATTTTCAAAGATAAAAGTTAAATTGCCAAAATCAGTAAAAAAATAAAAATGTCTGTTATATAATATCTATTCATCCGCCCATCTATCCAATACTATATTTCTATATATTCATTAAAGTAGAGTGAAAGTAAAGTTACTCGCACATTGAAGTGTTTCACTCCAACTTACGCTGAGTTAAAAAGCAATTTGTAAACAGCAGTCCTAATCAGCATTTACATCATCTCAAATACCACATTTCCGATTTGAAATGGCCATATCAGTACGCTGAGAAAAACAATCAAGTTTTATCAACATTCGGAGCTCAGCGTAACCAAAAGCTTATACACTCAGCTAAGCTTTTCGAGTACGTAAATGCATTTAGGCAATTTGTTTCATCGCCGCGTATATTCTTGCTTAATTGCTCAGTAGTGAGTTCTGCTTTCAGCCGCCAGAGCGTGCGCGGTCTAAGTTCATGTGTGGCGGTCTACAGTGTGACCATCTAGCGGAACATACTGCAGTGTTGAAACACAGCGGTACAATATATCGATACAAATGATTATCGATCACTCTCACACTCACTCTTCCAATTACCACAACAAAAGCCCCGCCAACGGATTGCGCTCTATAAAATATCATTGTAACTAAGTAACAATAAAGAACATTAATAATCAATTATATAGCGACAGCTAAACATGTGGCGGCTCAGAAGGCACCACCTATCAGTCTTTTTCCAAACTAATATCACGATACCAATCTATATTGAAGCGTGATGGGCCCCTCTTGCTCTGTCCTGGTCTGCTAAACGCAGGTAACAGCGAAAATATTCTGTAAATGTAACTGTTAACACATGTTATGACACAAACCATTTAATGAAATTAAAAAGAATATAAGTGGACATCCAAAAGCTGAAGTTTTTACTTGGGAAATAAACTTTTACAATAGATAGCGTCCAGAACGAATAATTTTTTCAGTAAATAAATATAAAATGTTCTCATATGCAAGTATACAAGCGGACTTGCATATGCTAAATCTTTTGAATTTATCAGAAATCTTTTAATATAGATGACAAGTATATGTACTTGTAAATGTGTGGCGGTTGAGAAAGCACCACCTATCGGCAGGTTCCCCAACCACGATACCTCGAGAGGATATCGATGTCCGATAATGGCAGCGCGAATGGCCACACTTGTCAAATACACTATACCTAGAGCAAGATTCGAAGAAGTAACCCACGATTCGACGTCTGCAGCATTAAATTTAACTTTCGTAATTCACAATAATATTTATAGTTAGAAACGGATATAACTTTAAATGACCATACATTTGCACTGAATTATATAATCATGAATCGAAGGAAAGTGCTATAATATGTAAATAGCGAAAAATAATTTTATGAGCAGATTGTAATATTTTCTGAAATGTTAGCACTTTACACTTTTCTACTATTTGAAAGTCTTTGTGTGAATTTCGTAGAACAGAAACTAACTTATTTACCAAAAGTGTTAACATAAATTACTGTTCGAAACATAAGCCAAGACACAAACCACACAGAAACCTTACCGCATCAGAAAAACAATGTCACTAAAACATTTTTTGTACCATTGCAGAGAGTAGGGTATGACCAAATGAATGGAATAAACAAAATAATCAGCATCAATAAAAGAATCAATTTAGCAAAGTCCCCCTGTCCGTCGTCAAATCTGTTGAACTAGTCGCTCAGTTTGATGAAACTTGGTAAACATATTATTTCAGCATGCTGTAAATAAGTTGGAACGGACAGATCGGAAGATATCCGAGTAAGTGCCATAAAACTTATTAACCGGTTTTTGAATCTGTTAAGAACTAAACACTCTATTTAATTTTCTCTCCATTCCATTCTCTCAATATTTGAATCTGTTAAAAACGAAACACTCTTTATTTAATTTTCTCTCCATTTCATTCCCTTAATATTTCGTAAATATCCTACCAATATAACACATGGAAAACAGGCCTAAAGTTACATGCAAAATAATTTGAGCTGTTTTATACCATAAAATTATTGAAAATGGGTAAAAAATGGTACATTAAACTTGTGAAAATGTATGTAAGTATCAGGCAGAAGGTACCATACAAAATAGATATATTCTTGATTAGCATCAACAGCCGATTTTGTCATGTCCGTCTGTCTGTCTGTATGAACACTCATCTCAGCTATTAAAAAGCTAGAGACACCAGGCTTGATGGGAGTGTGCGTGTGCGTGTGTATTCAATACACACACGCTCACCCGCTCCGAAAATCGATAAATTCGATTTTTTGCAAATAACTCAATAACAAAGAGGGTGCCTTGCAACATTTTGCAGAAGTTAGATTTTAGACTTTTGGATGCCACGCCCACCGCCCCTATAAAACGAATGTTTTGAATGATAAGAACAAATTTGGTAGTAAGGTCTCTGGTAACATTACGCAGAATGCCAATTTTCAACTTTTGGATGCCTCGCTCACCGCCCCCATAAATCGTTTTTATTGAATAATAAGAAAAGTAGAGAGATAACAAAACATTTTTTTTGACATCCTGATAGCCACAGTAGTGATATAACCTATAAACCCCTATAACCCAATCGGACAATAAACAAAAAAGTTATATGAGTTAGAATTCCCCATACAAAGCTATGGGCGCTAGTGATTCCCAACTAAGACGTTGAACCGACGCAGCAGAGGGCGTCAATGAAAGCTTCATTTTCCGATCGCATTGCGTAACCCTGTGTCAGTGCTGGCAAATCATCGGAGCACTATCGATACTATCGATTGTGGAACCATTTTTCAAGATATCGACTTTTTTGCACTATCGATGTTCTCAAACATTTTTCGCAGAATTTTCAGCATTGCTGGTTTGATGTAAGTAAGATCGATCAAAAATGAGCGAAAAATATTAATAATTTTGGTGCTCTATTACAATGATGGCTAACGCTGTAAAAAATGCAAAGAGTAAGCATATTTTACTCCTTTTTCCTATGGACTTGAAAGTTACTTTTGTGTATGTATGTGTAGGTGTGCTTGCAGAAAGAAGAAATGTAATTTTTTTGCTAAAAACATTTGGTTTATTTAATATTTTGATTTTCCTAATACCAAATAAATCCGAATTTTTACATTTATAACGATATTAAATATTAAGATAAAGAAACATACCAAAAAAATGTGATTTTTGAATGAAAAAATCAATAGAGGCGTCTGCAGGTTAGAGGTTTGGCTCGCAAGTTCCAGAATTCGCGGGCTAATTTTTAATAATTTTATTTTTTTAATTTTAATTTTTTAATTTAATTAATTTAATTTTTTTTCTGAATGTAAATGGTTTTTTTTTATTAATACTTTTGCACTTTACTGAAAAATATAGTATGATATTTTTGATCAAATTGAAGAACATGGATGATGCTAAAAAATTAGGAAGACCAATTGTTTTTAGCAGTTCAAAAAGAAACCTCGACTGGCTGGGAATCGAACCTGGGACCCAATTTGTGAGATGCGCAGTCAGCGTGCAGTCGGCATGTGCCATTAGCGTCAATGCATGTGTATTTGACTTCGAAAATATGCGATGCGTTGTTATTAGTTCGCAGAATAAAAGTTATTAATATTAAGAATGTAGCTTTCATACATTATTATTTATTTTTTCTAAAGACATATTGAACGACCCACGTAACATACAATTTTTAACCCATTTTTAATGGGTAAATGGTGTAACAAAGAAGAAAAGTTTCAATTGAGTTTAAATTATTTTGCATAATTTTGAAATATTTTAATACCATTTACGCATTGAAAATTAAAAAAAAAATGGTTCATTAGTATTGGGCAAACGTATGTTACAAGCAAAAGGAGCCATAAAGGTTCGTGTGTCGCCTAAAGAGATCAAATTTATTTTAAGTTTTAGGTACCACCGCTTTCAAAAACTCATTTTATTTCAGTAAAAATGATAATATAAACGGTAAAATGAAATTGTCATTTGGAATACAACTAAGTAGTAATAATATAATTATTAATCCCAGCCAGATCTTATAATAAGCAATAAATATAAATATAAAGTTGCAGTGACATAAGCATGTGTAAATTGGGTATATGGAATCTTATTAACTTCAACTTTTATACTTATTTACTTGTTCGTCTTTTAGATGGTTGATTAAACAGCGCGCGAGCCCTACAGTAGATTTTTTACTATTAACTGGGGATATCGAGCATTTGTATAATTTGAAAATATCGTATCGATGATCTATTTTGACAAAATATGATAATCTATTATATATTACTTTAAAATATCTAAACATAATAATATTTAATATATCACTATAAAATATCAGTATGTTCGAAATTTTTGATTCCCATAATAAATAGATACTCTGTCCTATTATACAAAGAACTTAATCTAAGTTAAGCAAAAATAATGTATTTAACTATAACTATGTTTATTTTCCTTGATAAATATTTACTGACAACGCGTTACTTTCATTGCATACAGACAGATTTACTCATCTGTACATTTAATTTAGGTTATTTTATACATAATAATAGAATAAATAAATATTAAATAACTTTTAGAAGGTATACAGTAAAAAGAAACATAATTACCACAAAAACAAATAACAAAAGAACTGGCAACACATCTCGCCAGAGCGGGGGCATTGAGATTTATCTCAGAAGTTCTTATCGCATGTCAAGTTAGTTCCACTTGACGAGCGGACGTGCAAGGAGCACTTGAAAGCAAAGCGCAAAGCCAAGCTGGATCAGCTGTTATTTTTCACGTTGCGGTTCGTTCGACTCGAAAATTAATGACACACAAAATGTGGAAAGTGATGCTGTCAGCAACACGTGTGGAATTAAAGACATTGGTAACCGTTGAAGGCGACATGACCCGCACTATACCTTGATATCCGATATGTCGGCACTATGAAGGAAACAATATCACAGCATTGACAATCTAAGAGAAAACTTGAAAGAAGCGATGCATTTGTTCATACATACAATTGCATACTTTATTAGATTAGCCGTCTTAAAAATCGATCAATTGCGTATACAGTTCCACAAGAAGCCTGTTTAAGCAATTGATATCGAGATATCGTATGTACATATGTATATTATTATTATTAATGAAAAACATAAATATGCGTATGAAAATATCTTAACAAATTTTCGGCTATAATGTTATTCGTGTGTTCCTCATATTTTTTTGTTTTCATCTTCAATAGAAATGGGTTTAGTTAGTATTTTATGTCATTCTCTTATTGATAATGGGTTAAAATGGTATATTAGCTTATATTACTTAGCAAAGTAAGTATTCTCAATCCTGCTAAGCATAAACAGGCAAATCGATTCAGCCATATTCGTCCACCCGTCAGTCTATATGAATGCAGAGAGCTCTACTCCTACTACTATGTTATATTATTTTACACAGTTGCCACGACGAATGGTGTCTAAATTCTCAGACTGCTGACTGTAGTTTTCTTTACTTTTTTAAATCATTTAATTTGACTGCTGTTCAAAATTTATTTTGTTGCGTGGTTAGCATTGGCTCTATCAGCTAATCCGCATGTCAGTTCATTTTCATTGAAAATGGGTAAAAAATGGTATATTAACTTTGTGAAAATGTATGTGACAATCAGAAGGAGGCGTGGCAGACCATACAAAGTATATATATTCTTGATCAGCATCGATAGCCGAGTCGATTTGGTCATGTCCGTCTGTCCGTCTGTTAGAACGCACAGATCTCAGCTACTAAAAGAGCTAGAGGTACCAGACTTGGTGGGAGTGTACGTGTATTGAATACGCAGATCGAGTTTATTTCAAACTTGATGTGCCACGCTTACCGCCTCCGTAAATCGATAAATGCGTTTTTCGATTTTTTGCAAATAATTCAATAACGAAAAGAGATAAACGCACCAAATTTGGTATGAAGAAGTTGGACTTTAAACTTTTGGATGCCACGCCCACCGCTTTTATAAAACACATTTTTATAATTTATAAGAAGACTAGACAAGCTAGAAGCACCAAATTTGGTAGTAAGGTGCCCGGTAACATTACGCAGAATGTGGATTTTCAAATTTTGGATGCCACGCCCACCGCCCCCATAAATCGTTTTAATTGAATAATAAGAAAAGTAGAAAAATAAGAAAACATTTTTTTTTGACATTCTCGGAGGTGGCCATAGTACTGATCTACCCTATAAGCCCGATCGGACCATAAACAAAGAATTTATAGGAGTTAGATCTTAGATCTAATAAGAAAGACCAATTGTTTTTAGCATTTAGCAGTCGGCGTTGGCGTCGGGCCTCTGCTGCTGTAAGGGAAACTTCTCGCGCCTATAAATTCTGTGTTTATTGAGCGATCGGATTTAAATTTAAATTTAAATTTATAGGGTTGGTCGATATTATTTCCGACATTTTTTTTTTGTGTATTTTTGTAGATAATAATATAATAATATATAAATATATATATATATATATATATATATATATATATATATATATATATATATATATATATATATATATAATATATATATATATATATATTTATATATTATTATATTATTATCTACAAAAATACACAAAAAAAAATGTCGGAAACTTTTCTACTTTTCCTATAATTTGAGTTACCGATTTGCAAAATCGATTGTTGGGGACGGTGGGTGTGGCATCAAAAACTTGAAAATCCTCGACTCGGCTATTGATGCTGATCAAGAATTTATATATTTATATAATTAAACTTGATCTATATATGTATGTATGTAGACAGGGATCATCATGCTAAATTTGGTGTCTCTAGCATACAAGCTGGAAGACATGTCTAAATCGACTCGGATATTGATGCTGAACAAGAAAATATGTATATACTTGGTATGGTGTGGTTAACAATGGGTAATAGTATAATGAAAACTTAGATAAGATACCACTGTTCCAAATTGCAAGTGCGCAGTGTCAGGCATGCGGTAGCAGGACTAAAGGATGGAGAATCCACGAAAAATTACTTTGGGCAGCTTTGTTGTTATTGTTGTTGTTGCGATTGCTAAAGTTCCCTTTTTACTTTTCCGAACCAATGGTTAATTGCCCAGTCAACTGGCACACAGAGAAACAGAGAAAGAAAAAGGGCGGTTACACAGGGGATAGAATAGTTGAGCTATAGCTTCTCTCTCTTTGCACTCATGAACCGGCGCTGACGTCCATCCACCGCAGCACCGTGGCCAAATCCTCATTGTAATTGTCGTCATCGTCATCGTCGGCGTACCCCATTGTCATCCTCTGCGCATACCCGACTCATCGCATTGTTGCTTAAATGATTGCTGTGTTCTTCATTATTGCGTTTAAAGGAAATAATCATGAGACAAAGCATTATGTTGTGCCTGCGTAGGCACGCCCTAAGTCAAATCCGATATCTAAGGGAGTGCGTTGGTAGGGCAGGGGTAACAGGGAACGAGTAGATCGACTAGACAGATCCTAAAACAGTATTCGAGTTATGTCAATCCTACATTGAAAATGCGGAGCGAAGAAAGCGTGGCAAGCCATACATGTATATATATATTCTTGAACATCATCAATAGTCGATTCGATTTGAGCTGTGTAAATTCACAATTCTCAATTATTACAACCGCTTTTTACATATTATACAAAGGTCATACTTAAAATTAAAAATGAGAAAATAATGCATTGTGCAAATGTATGTATCAGGAAGTTGGATGTATTTAAAATATATATATTCTTGATCCATTATCATCTGTCTATATAAACACATAAATTTCAGCTATTGTAGTAACTAGTGACACCATGGCGGTTCCTGCAAAGCATACGTAGATTAAGTTACTTCGAACTTTGAGTGACGCACCCGAGCAATGTTTACAAGTAACAAAATTCTACTAAGACATTCTTCTAAACATTAAGACCTACGAAGTATCCATAAAAAGTAACAAAGATGTGGCTGGCACATCGAAATTGTTATCAGTTATTTAAACATTTTTTTGGTGACATGTTCAGTATACCATACATACTACTTTTGCAACATTAGCAGAAGTGAACATAAATACAAAATCAAGTTTATTAACTGAGTCACGCCTTTTATGGACGAGGTATTAAAAACACAAAACGCTCGCCCTCTTTCACAAATACATGTGTACGTCTGTGTGTGTTTCTTGTTGACAATACATACATACATAAGTCGCACCCCAAAAAATCAGGATCAGGGAGTGAAATTAGGGTATAATAAAAACGGCTTGTATAGCTGGGTATAAGGACGCCTTTGATTGTTTTTCGGGATTTCTATTATTTCATTTCAATGATTTTGAATTCATGAAAATTTCCGTAACATTTGTTCGATAATTTTTATACCATTTAATTTTTCTTTTTCACCACTTGTAGAAAATAAGTAAATATATATTAGCTTACTTAACTTACAGACTATAATATTAATATATTATTATTAATATTGTAGGTTTCCTTGCTAGTCTGTCTGTATGTTTGGAATAACTTTAATGAAGTTAGGCCTGTGGTGATGCCCTTGCGAGAAGAATTGAGTGTACAGAAAGGACACGGTTTGTTACTCTACTTATTCTTTGACTGTGAGAATGCCAAGATCACATTGGATATTTACCATGGTCTCATGGTGCTCTGGTGATTGCTCTTAGGATTTTTGATTGACCGCGCTGTATGCTGCCTGTGTTACTACTGCTCGCGTTCTTTCACAGTTTGGTGATTAGATTATAGATTAGCTAAAGGGTTTAGTTATGCAACCGAACTTATAGTCCAGACGCAGAGTATCTGTTGTGAAAACACAAATAATTTGGCAACTTACTTTAAGTCAGCAGGCCATATTTTAGACAACCATTTTTATACCATTTACCCATTGAAAATGGGTAAAAAATGGTATATTAACTTTGTGCAAATGTATGTAACAGGCAGAAGGAGGCGTGGCAGACCATACAAAGTATATATATTCTTGATCAGCATCAATAGCCGAGTCGATTTGGTCATGTCCGTCTGTCTGTCCGTCTGTCCGGCTGTCCGTCTGTCCGTCTGTATGAACACACAGATCTCAGCTATTAAAAGAGCTAGAGGCACCAGACTTGGTGGGAGTGTGCGTGTATTCAATACACACAAGAAGTTTATTTCAAACTTGATGTGCCACGCCCACCGCCTCCGCAAATCGATAAATGCGTATTTCGATTTTTTCCAAATAATTCAATAACGAAAAGAGATAAACGCACCAAATTTGGTAGGGGGTTGTCTTGCAACATTATGCAGAAGTTGGATTTTAGACTTTTGGATGCCACGCCCACCGCCTCTAAAAAACACATTTTTATAGTTTAAAAGAACACTAGAAAAGCTAGAAGCACCAAATTTGGAAGTAAGGTGCCTGGTAACATTACGGAGAATGCGGAATTTCAACTCTTGGATGCCACGCCCACCGCCCCCAAACATCGATTTTGTAAATCGGTAAATCAAATTATGGGAAAAGTAGAAAAGTTTTTTTTAGGTATTATTGTAGATAATAATAATATTGATCAACCCTATAAATTTAAATACGATCGGACAATAAACACAGAAGTTATAGGCACGAGAAGTTTCGCTCACAGCAGTAAAAGCCCGACGCCGACGCCGACTGCGCACGCACAGTCGTCGTGTAGTCAGTGTGCAGTCGGCATGTGCCATTAGCGTCAATGCATGTGAATTTGTCCTCGAAAATATGCGATGCGTTGTTATTCGCCGAATAAAAGTAATTAATATTAAGAATTACTTTTAAACAGCGAAAGGTAAATGGTATCTTACTGTCGAGTGCACTCGACTGTAGCTTTCTTCACTTGTTTTTTATAATAAATCCATTAGCGGTTAGACATTAAAAGCTTTCTTAAATTACTATAATATTACATACATTACGTCCAAGCTCTAAATATAAACATGAATTGTACACATAAGTGGATAACTGTGTATCGGCAAGGCAACCTTTGGTACACTGTAGATAACGTTTCCTTCTATTTTTTTATAGACTCCGAAATTGTTGTGGTTCAGAGTGACAAGAGAAAAGATGGATGGATAAACACTGAGATATTTTTTGTTTTTTTGCTTGTAAGCATTACCTGTATTGTATTAAATGCATATATAACAAATGCAATTGAAAATGATTAAACTTTTTGATAATTTCAAGAACCTTAAAACAATTTGAAGCACTTTATCTCAACATTCAGTGACATTGACATTCCATGTATGTACTATGTCAGACATGAATGATAGGATGATCAAGTCTTACTGACTCTGACACTAGACGAAGGTACAATACGTACGTACACCTGGCTACTGTCTATCGTTATAATTAAGATTATCTTATTTTCGAATTTGATACGTTTTTTTTTAAGCTGTAAGTTTTAAACGTAAGCCAAATCGATCGAACTCGTAAAACCATGCAAAGGGTATAAACATTTAACATAAACATATACTTGCAATGCACAGAATGTATTTTATATATTCAATAGCCGTGCCGACCTAGCCTGTCAATTTGCCTGATTATATAAGCAATCTTGATGAAACTTGGATTTTTTTCTGCATCCTGTAAATAAGTTGGAACATGATGCAATGGTGTAGATCTACGCAACACCGTTAGCAAAGAGACGACTGATCTTTGTGATAATAATTCGTGCACAATATTATAATTTGTATTTAGAAATTTCGATAGTTTTCCAAATTGATTAAATTGTATTCTACAGTCATGCGCGCTCGACTGTAGATTTTTTTTTTATTTTTTAATTTTCAATTAACTGTGTGACCCGGTAGCAAACTGCGCACTGTAATCAGAACTCTTGTAATCCTTAATTTCTTGTACACGTTCAGCTTAGCCCTCAGAGACCACCTACTAATTCCCCTGTTTACACGTGAATGTCGAAGACGAAAATGTGCGTTTTGGCATATGTATACACATGTATGTAGGTATTTTTATGGTAAGGGCCTATGTAATTAATTACGCCTATAGCTCAATATGTGTATGCAAATGATTGGCTTTTATTGATTCGCGTCAATCCGGATCGGAATCGTTCGGAATGCCCGCTGACCACAGCTGGAGCGGGGCCTCCTCTGGTAATAGCAGCCTCTTGATAATTGGCAGTCAGGCGGCCATTTGATCAATAACAATAAAATCGTTAAATGCGCAAAATGCCGCAAAGTGTGTAATTTGTTGAGCGGTAGCAATCCGTGGCAACCCTAGCCCTTGCTTGAGTTTTGTACAACTCTATTTGAATTCATCAGAAGCGTGTTTAAGCAGTTTGTCAGCGACACGTGGCTGGGCGACTGTTCTTTCTAGTTCGCTGGCAACAGCAGGCGGTTACTTTCATTGGGATTAGGTTGGGGTTAGGCTTGTGCTTGGGCTTGGAGACTGTGTTAGAGACGGGGTGTAGTTTCGCATAATAAAGTATGGGGGTAGACGATGCTACGACTGACGATGACGTAAGGTATCAACAGCAGAAGCAGCGGCAACCAGCGCTCAGCGTCCTTCTGGCAACCCCTCACTGAACCGGATCATACAATGAGCGAGAGGTGCAGTAAAATGAGATTTAAACGCCCAAACTGGCTGCAAATGGTCATTGTTGTCAAGGCGACGGTAAACGTGTCGTTAAGGTATGTACCAATTATGAGCAGAGCGTGTATACGATGTCTATTTAAAAGAAAAGATAAATAACGCACAGTTGCCCGATGGTAAGACACACTAAAACTATAGGTAATTTTCTTAAAAATAAGTCAAAATATGGTAAACAAATTACAAAGGCGGTAATAGTCTAGTGATTTTTGAAGCAGACAGAAGAGTAACATTATAGGAAGCTTCAAATTCACAACCCAGTGGCAACGTGTTGTCTTTTCAGATGAAAAGAATTTCAATTTAGAAGGACCCGATGGTTATAATTATTAATTTCATCCAGCCGAGTGGAGGGGAATAATGGAAGCAGTATATCATATTTTGGCACTTGTGAATTCCAGATTTTTCCTCGAGTATGAACCCGGAAAACTATAAAAGCGGGCAAAAATTAGAAATTTCCGCATTTGGAAATCTTAAAAAATCTGTTGTGGCACTTTCAACACGATAATCCAAACAACAATGCCCGATCCGTAAAATCATGAATTCAATGCGAAAAAGTTTATTACCTCGTGAGGCCACTATACATCACCGACCTAAACATCATTGAGAACATATGGGAATGGATGGCTAGGAAAGTTTACGAGTCCGATAAACAATATAATACAAAAACAGAGGTAAAGACGTTTGGTCAACTATTTCTATTATATTGAATAACTTTACAATTCAATTCCGAATAAAATTTTATGCAAGAATTCCAGGCAAAGCCACTATTTCTACTTAACTATCATAAATATATATATTAAATTCAATTTATTGCATATGGCGCAAACCTGATGACCTATTTTATGTCACACTTTTTTTGGGTATTTTTTCTAAAAAAATATTAAAATATTATTTTTAATATTGTCGTATAGTAAATTTAAGTCTAGTTTTCAAATGGTTTATATAATATTGAACATTGATGGTGATGGTTAGAGATGCGCTAACATAGTGTATATGAGTATGTTAGATCAAGTTTATTTCGAACACCACTCCCACCGCCTCCAAAACTCGATCTTTTTATACCATTTGCCCATTAAAAATGGGAAAAATGGCATATTAACTTTGTGAAAATGTATGTAACAGGCAGAAGGAGGCGTGGCAGACCCTACAAAGTATATTTATTCTTTATCAACATCAATAGCCGAGTCCGTTTGTATGAGCACACAAATTTCACCTATTAGTAAAAGAGCTAGGCCACCAAGTTTGCTAAGAAGCCCACCGCCCCTATAAAAAATTTTTTTCGAATAATTGTTAGAATCACCAAATGCGGATTTTCATCTTTTGGCTGCCACGCTCCTCCGAAATTGATTTAAAAAATCGATAAATCGAATTAGGGGAATGTAGAAATGTTAGAAAACGGTTTAAAACATTGATCTATGTAATCTATCTATAATTTTCATCCCGAGCGGGCAATAAATACAGAAGATATAGGCGAGAAGTTTCCATAGAAATAGCAGCAGAGGCACAGATCCCCGGCGTCATTGCTTGCATCGACCAACGGTAAATGGTGTCTTACTGTCGAGTTAACTCAACTGTAGCTTTCTCTACTTGTTTATTTTCAGCTTCAATATACAACTAAGTTTACAACAATCTATAAAATTTGGTGCATACACCTTCTGATTGTTACATATAATTTATTAGCACAATGATAATAATATTTTTTGACATTCAGTATAAGCAGTATCCCAGTTTTTCCTGATGACACTTGATCGACACTTCTTTTTCCGGAATGTTGTAAATAAACCGGAGCTATAGATCGTATAGCTGTATAGTATAGAATTTAACTGCCTATTATCGATATTTTGTAAGATATCTTAACCAAACTTACCACATCTTATTTTTACATGTGCTCTTTTGTAAAAAACTTAACATTGGATATTGTGCCGTAGCTCGAAAAATATTAATATCATACCTTTTATGTAAATGTATAGATTGAATAATTACATATATATATATACATAAAGTTTTTATATACTACTACTACATTTTTATAAGAGTATATATGTATAGCGAAATAACAATATACAAGTAAGGTACACAGACTTCTGAAATGCACGCAGCTATAAAACGATTATTATTATGGGAACTGTAGTAACTTGTTAAGAATTCATTCTACATCAGAATATGAGTTAAAAATTTATAAATGATAGTAGCTTTTGGCGAGCAAATATCACAAATCAAATTCAGCACGCTCCTTCGTTAATTTCCCGTGCACACGTTCACGTCTTTCCCATTCTCCGAAGAGTCCAGTATTGGGGCACGAGACACATTTAAGCGCATTCCCAGAACGGCAATCCCTCAATAAACTGTCTGGTAAAAGGCAACAGGCACGCTTAGTGCGCCTTCCAGTCCTAAGTTATTTAAAATAATATTTCCGCATCCGGTACGTAATACGTGCCGCGTGCCATAGAGCTTCTATCACTTTAGAGCCCTGAAGACCAGAGTAAAGGCAGTCAACCGGTCAACCAGCCACAAGGTTTCAAAGCTATTCGAAAAGTGTTATTTAATGCAACTTATGGCAATTGGACCTTAATTAATCCAAAGGATATTCGCAAGCATACATGAAAGATTCAAACGATTGGAATTGGAAAAGTATACTTCTAATTAAGATAAAATTAAAATAAAACAAGTGAAGAAAGCTACAGTCGAGTGCACTCGACAGTAAGATACCATTTACCTTTCGCTGTTAAAAACTAATTCTTAATATTAATTACTTTTATTCGGCGAATAACAACGCATCGCATATTTTCGAGGACAAATTCACATGCATTGACGCTAATGGCACATGCCGACTGCACACTGACTACACGACGACTGTGCGTGCGCAGTCGGCGTCGGCGTCGGCGTCGGGCCTCTACTGCTGTGAGCGAAACTTCTCGTGCCTATAACTTCTGTGTTTATTGTCCGATCGGATTGAAATTTATAGGGTAGATCTGTACTATGGTAAGCTACAAGAGTGTTAAAAAAAATGTTTTGTTATTTCCCTACTTTTCTTAAAATGCAATAGTGTGGGGGCGGTGGGCGTGGCATCCAAAAGTTGAAAATCAAACATTCTCCGTAATGTTACCAGGCACCTTACTTTCAAATTTGGCGCTTCTAGCTTTTCTAGTTTTCTTTTAAACTATAAAAGTGTGGTTTTTAGAGGCGGTGGGCGTGGCATCCAAAATTCTAAAATCCAACTTCTGCATAATGTTGCAAGACACCCTCCTACCAAATTTGGTGCGTTTATCTCTTTTCGTTATTGAATTATTTGGAAAAAATCGAAATACGCATTTATCGATTTGCGGAGGCGGTGGGCGTGGCACATCAAGTTTGAAATAAACTTCTTGTGTGTATTGAATACACGCACACTCCCACCAAGTCTGGTGCCTCTAGCTCTTTTAATAGCTGAGATCTGTGTGTTCATACAGACGGACAGACGGACAGACAGACGGACATGACCAAATCGACTCGGCTATTGATGCTGATCAAGAATATATATACTTTGTATGGTCTACCACGCCTCCTTCTGCCTGTTACATACATTTGCACAAAGTTAATATACCATTTTTTACCCATTTTCAATGGGTAAATGGTATAAAAAAAGTTTTGGGGCGGTGACATTGGTATCCAAAAGTTTTTAAATCCACATGTTGCAGACAACCCTGGTCAGATAGTATATTAACATAGTTTTGTGATGATGATGATCTCTGATCTCTGTTAGAGTCTGTTGATTTTGTGCAAGCGCATTAAAAGCGTGTCAATAAACTTAATGATTGGCGAGTAAATGTTAATCACCTACATACATTATACGAAATTTGTACCAAGGTTGTTGCTTCTAGCTCTTGTAATAGTTGCGTTATTCGCAATTAATCAGAAAACACATTTTGCTAATTTTGGCCACGTAATATTATAAATGAACTTGATGCTTAATTTGCTGTCTCTATCTTTAATAACTGTAAGTTACTCGCTATTGGTAATCAACGACTTCTTCTGCTTGCTACATAGATTATTACAAAATTAATATAAGAATTAAAAAAATCATTATACATGTATGCCTGTTTAAGTTTTGTTAAATATCGAAATTATTGTGAGAATATAATATACTTGTGCCACGATTTTTCTATTGTCAGGTTAATGTTATGATATATTAAACCTTCTTTGATTTATAAAAGAACTTCACTTATGCTATAACAGATGTGATATAATTGTTTTAAAGGCTTAATCCAAGATCTCAGAAATCATTTAAATATAGCCTGGACCTGTTGAACATGGCATTTGTCGGGCTGTTAAAAGATTCACCCTTAAATGGCAAATAATGAGTACCTTTTTATACCATTTACCCATTGAAAATGGGTAAAAAATGGTATATTAACTTTGTGCAAATGTATGTAACAGGCAGAAGGAGGCGTGGCAGACCAAACAAAGTATATATATTCTTGATCAGCATCAATAGCCGAGTCGATTTGGTCATGTCCGTCTGTCTGTCCGTCTGTCCGTCTGTATGAACACACAGATCTCAGCTATTAAAAGAGCTAGAGGCACCAGACTTGGTGGGAGTGTGCGTGTATTCAATACACACAAGAAGTTTATTCAAACTTGATGTGCCACGCCCACCGCCTCCGCAAATCGATAAATGCGTATTTCGATTTTTTCCAAATAATTCAATAACGAAAAGAAAAAAATTTGGTAGGAGGGTGTCTTGCAACATTATGCAGAAGTTGGAATTTAGAATTTTGGATGCCACGCCCACCGCCTCTAAAAAACACATTTTTATAGTTTAAAAGAAAACTAGAAAAGCTAGAAGCGCCAAATTTGAAAGTAAGGTGCCTGGTAACATTACGGAGAATGTTTGATTTTCAACTTTTGGATGCCACGCCCACCGCCCCCAAGCTATTGCATTTTAAGAAAAGTAGGGAAATAACAAAACATTTTGTTTGACACTCTTGTAGCTTACCATAGTACAGATCTACCCTATAAATTTCCGATCGGACAATAAACAAAGAAGTTATAGGAGTTTGAAACTCCCATATAAAGTTGTGGGCGCTTAGAATTCCAACTAAAATGTTGAACTGACGCAGCAGAAGGCCGGCATCAATAAAAGTCTCATTTGCCGATCGCTCCGCGTAACTGTGTGTGGTCTAGATGGTTGCATGCAAGATTCTGGTGCGTGTGGTCGCGGGTTCGAATCCAGCAACGGGCAATTTTTTTTTTTTTTTTGCCGATCGCACTGCGTAACTGTGTGTGGTCTTGATGGTTGGCTCGCAAGTTTCTGATGCGTGAGGTCACGGGTTCGAATGCTGCGCTGGACAATTTTTTTTTTTTTTAATAATTTTGCGCTATATGAAAAATATATTATGCAAAAAAAATAAGGAAAACAACCACTGAAGCACATGGTCTGTTCCTAGGCGCGAGAAGTTTTGCATACAGCAGCAGAGACGGAGCAGAGGCTCGGCTTCAATGCTTGCGCCGACTGCGCACGCACAATCGGCGTGCAGTCGGCATGTGCCATTAGCGTCAATGCATGTGTATTTAATTTCGGAAATATGCGATGCGTTGTTATTAATTCGAGTAAAAGTAATTAATATTAAGAATTTTTTTTTCTTAATGTAAATTGCTTTTTTTTTATTTTTATACCATTTATTTTATTTTGTATTATTTCTTCGAATAGGGCAAATGGTATCTTACAGTCGCGCGCGCTCGACTGTAGCTTTCATTACTTGTTTCAATTCCTTTATGGTATGAAGCCCATGGATAACTGGCATCGGATTGGCTAGGTTCGAGTCGGGTCGTATTAGTTAAGAGTGTTTGGCTAAGCCCTAAGTAGTGGATAAATACTCGCGCTCGCACTCACAGACTCGACCTAGTCCTTTGACGGACTGTAATCGATTTAAGTGTGGTCCTATTGTTGAGTGGTTTTTCCATTTTTCACATGATTTTTTTTCAGAGAATTATTTGCTTTGTACAGGCTTGTACAACACCTTTGATGAGATCTCCAATCGTTTTAGTCATATTCGTCTGTCACTTCTCTGATACATATTATATATTGATCTGAATTCTCCTACATTCTGTTTAAATTTTATAAAAAAAAATAAAGATACTTTCGCAAAACTTTTTATTATCATCACAGCATTGAATTTAGTATAGCTCTAAATTTAGTATACACATGTATGTAAGGGGACCTTCGATTGAGCGAAGGTAACGTTTATTTCAAGTTACTTCTTAATCCTTTGCCTCTTACTGATTATAACAACAAGGAACTGCAGTCATATAGATCGGGCCTTAACTATAGTCCTCAAAGATATAATATAACTATATATAATTCACACTATAATAACGGAGAAAAAGAAAACTTAATCGTCTAAGCACATTCTTCTTCTCAATATTCCCAATGAGTTTCACGAAACTAGAAAAAAACTTTACCTGCGGTCTACTGAATGTTAAATACCCTTGTTCTATTTTGTGCTTTTATGTGTAAACAGATGTTTATTTTAACTCGGATGCAATATTAAATGTAATATTGGAATTCTAGAAAAAGGTCAAATTTTTGTTTGATTCTATTAAATAATGTAATCCGATTTTATGTAAAATAGTATGTGATATTGATAACGTTGGTTACCTAAGGTATGACTATTTTGCCTATATTTTTATTATATTGATATATACAAATATATTGATATATGCAAAAAAAAAACAATATATCGGTCCTATCTGGCTCGTTTTGAATTATTTATTTATTAATGCAGAAAAAATAAGTCTCATCAATATAGATTTTTCTGTGCGTTGCAAACATCTGGCCAATATTATTATTATACCGTCTTTAAGGGTATACAAATAGGGTGACAGCTTTACAATGTATAGGTCTAATATGCCTTGTTTCAATTTACATTACATTAGCTTTAAAATTGAGTCCCCGTTGAGAGCTTCTGTGTTGCAACAAGCGGATCGACTCGATCAAGAATAATTATACTTTATAGAGTCGGAGATGCCTCCTTCTTTTAAGCAAAGCTTGTGGCGAGTCCACTTGACTGTCGACCTATGGCTAATTTTGAAGCGATTGTGTGTTCATTACCTAGCAAGTACTAAGTACTTTACCAAAAAATCTTAGGAAATCTATTTGTAAATCTCTGATTTTCTTATAGCAATATGGCTTTAATTATTTATTATATATGTGTTACATTATCAATTTTATGTATTACCAAAATTGTCTATTGCCCTATTTTATTGATCTCAAAAACATATAGACTATATATTTTTCTAATATAATTTTCTTTGTCCAAAATTTGTACAATGTTCCGATGGAAAAGAAAATTAACATTTTTCACACATTCCATTGAAAATCTGATTCGTCACCTCGAGAATACTCTATGAAATTTGTCGCTACACAATTTTATCGTTCTGGCGAACGGACTGGTCGGATGCACGAATAGGGTTGCAGTTGGTATGTGCGACCGTTGATGCGTGTGACTTCAAAAATCCCAAAAACGTGTCGGGCCGCATGTTGAAATTGACGTTCTCTTTCCCATTAAAAGAGTGAGTGAAATTGCGAGGGCCTTTCATACGCAAGTATAAGACTATAGATTGGTAGGTGGAGAATTATTTCCGCACTCAACAGGGGGTTGGAAACGGATTGCGATATGGCAGAATTTTAACATTCTTGCTATTTGTAACACACGCAACTGAGGATGGCTTTAATTGAGATATACAACTATATTTGTCAAATTTTTCTCCTCAAATGTGTTAAATTTGAGAGAACACTTTGTATAGTTGCAGAACAAAGCACATTAGATACCCTACCCGACATCTAATTTATACATATAACCCTAGTGTACTAAATGTGGAAAGCTGCGTAGAAAAATTGTCATTCGAAAGAAGGATGAAGGTCCCACAGCGTTTTGGTCATGTCCCTTTTGTTGTTCGTATATCCACGTGAGCAAACAGATTAGTTTGGAGACAGTCATACACCAAATTCGGCCGAAATGCTGTTGTAAATTAATTTTATTTGAAATTTTAAGTACCACACTTACCACCTTGTCAATTCGATCATATGGATTTCGAAGTCGTATGAAACAATAAAAAGTATCAGAAGTAGGTTTAGGTAGGTATATATAATAAATTATATCTATACATTTATATTTTGCGTCAAATTATTTAAATATTGTACAAACATAATGTGTTCTTATACAAAGGGTAAGGTTAAAATAATTTTTGACATATCAGAGGGATATATATAGGGATATATATATAGGGATATAATCTATAAATATTATTCATCATCAGTAATAGCCGTCTGTTGCAACGAAACAGCTCTCAACATGCTTTCAGTTTTGAATCTACCTTGAGGAAACTTGGTACACTTATTATACTTATTTTATCTACACGATGCACGTGCATTCATTTTAACAGATATAAAACTAATAATATTAGTAAAATCATGTAACTTTTTACAAGTGGTTATTTCTTGGGACTACACCACATTCAGTGTGCCTTCATGCGCAGGGTATGTAGTGAGTTGTATGCACATGCATAACTAGTGAGTTTCCCCGTCTCTCACGCCCATCAGTCTGCATAGTTGTAAGCGATGTACACGAAACACACACACAAACACATTCACTTTTCTACATTTACTTTCAAAGTTCCCAGTAATTTGTGTAATTCAAATGATCTATGTGCATGACAGGGACAGCTATAGAGTTCAGCCACATAGGTTGGGTAGGTTGGTCACTATTGCCGCATGTAAAGACATACGCATACACTGACACACAGTGGATTGCACGTACATGCTTATGATCTCACTCGCACAACGCAGCCTTCTGACAAAATGGCTGCCACAACTACAGCGCCGTCTCGCTCTCACGCAAGTGGCCTGCCATCGAATGTGTGCCTGCTACCCCCTGTGTCTGGGCCGACTTGCCTGGTCTGGTCTCTCGCTTGAGAGCTCATTATCGTTTCGCTTGGCTAACCAGTTAGTCGTCAAGAATTCTTTCGTTCGGGACACACTAACACAACACCAACAGTGCCGCCGCAATTTGTGATATTTTACATTTTAGAACAAACAATTTGAACTGAACTGGCGTACCCCACCAAGAGACAATCCGTGGCGTTCGCGCCGGTTCGCTGAACTGCCTCCGGCAGATCGGATAACGCAGCCCTATTCTATTCGGTCATTGCCAAGAAAAAGTACAAAACTTAAAAATTGTTCAATATTTTGTTGATTATCAAAATGGCGAGCACTTGGGACATAATGACAGTTGCTTGCCATCCCGCCAAAGGAAATAAAAAATTTCTAATGTAACGTATTGCACTCAAAATATATATCCAAAGGAAAATATATATACAAAATATATCTACATAGTGGAACAACGATCAATTTTCATTACAAAAGAAATTTACATTCAAACATCAAACTCCACGAAGAATTACAGAAAAGGACAGTGGGTGCGTGAGAAATTACTTAAGCTAAACCAAAGTGTGATGAGATGATGCTGACAACGGAACATATTATGCACCATGGCCACCCGCACTCTTCGATGAGCGTGGGCGTTGGGGTGGGCGTAAGTCAGAGTTCGTTATTCGGCTGCTCGACTGCTGGACACAGTGGTATCAATCAACTTGGCGGGGTCTATGTTAATGGACGACCTCTGCCGGACTCGACACGTCAGAAAATCGTCGAATTGGCACATTCCGGCGCGCGACCTTGTGACATATCGCGAATTTTGCAAGTTTCCAATGGTTGCGTAAGCAAAATATTGGGCAGGTGAGAGTTTGACAAGTATTATTTTTGCTACAAAAAATGGAATCTACTTCACACCTTATAGAATTTTTTGTGCAAATGTATTTTTGTAGCAGGCTGAAAAGGCGTGTCAGAGTACACAAAGAATATATTTATATTCTTGGTTAACACCAACCGAATCGATTTAGCCATGCTCGTCTGTCCATATAAATGCTTAGCTGATAGCTATTAGAAAAGTTAACGACACCAAATCCGGCATGATAAGTCCTGTTAGTACACTTTTCCCGAACATCTGTACCGGTTTTCAACTGTATATCATGCTTTGTTTGGCTGTGAGCTTGGCTCTTTCAAGCTGCCCGAGAAGATGCCAATGACGAGCTTCGCTTTGGACGCCCGTTGTATCATTATCAATGAACTTGCTGAGGATGTCGATATATCGCTTGGCTCGTGCCATGCAATTCTCACAAAAGCTTTGGGCATTAACTACGTGTTTATGCCGAAATTGCTAATAGAACAAATAAAACCATAGCATGAGCATCGCTCAAGAAGATTTACCCAACAGGGTCATAACTGGTGATGATTCCTGGATATATGGTTATGATGTTGAAAGCAAAGCCCACTCGTCCCAATGAAAGAGCCCAAATGAGCCAAGACCGAAAAAAGCAAAAATCAAGGAGCACGCAAAACACTTATAGCCTTTACGCCTCTCACAGCCAAACAAAGAATGATACACACTTGAAAGTTGGTAGTGATGTTCGCGAACAGTATACCAACCCAACGAAATCAAAAATAAGTTAACCACGAATTTTTAAATTTTATTTTACTTTTTTAACACATCACGTATATAGTAGACAAGGTTTCTGTGCCAAGTTTCATTACGTTAGCTGAAAAAAGACTGGTTTGCGTTGCAACAGACGGACAATCGAACTTGATAGATCTATGGATGCTGATTAAATATATGTACACTTTCCATGGGGTCCAAGATATCTGCTTATTTAGTTTGAAGGCTTGTCGTCAAAATAATTGAACATATTTATATTTAAATTGACCAAGAATGCATATCGAAAACAAACCCAATCTTCGACTCTTTTCAAATTGTGAAAACCACAATGATAATAATTTTTTTGTTTTTCTTATATAATATAAGTATATATATAAATATATTTTATACTTAATTTTTAAAATTGCAGGTATTACGAAACTGGGTCAATCAAACCCCGTGCAATCGGCGGATCAAAGCCGCGAGTAGCCACAACGCCAGTCGTACAAAAAATTGCCGATTACAAAAGGGAATGCCCCAGTATATTTGCATGGGAGATTCGAGATCGATTGCTATCGGAGCAAATATGCAATAGTGATAATATTCCAAGTGTAAGTCTTTTTATAAATATTTATATTCATTATGTATTTCAACAATAGACGACTATATTTAAAGAATATAACAATTGTATGTCCAACTACATCCTACATCATCCTCTACCGTTACTACCTTCTGTACTTATTTACATTGGCCAAAAGCTTTTAATCGATACTATATAAATTTTAAAGTCAACGATACCTATTGATTATAGATAAAAATGTAGCATAACAGCTTAAAGAAAACGTCTTTGTGTATACGTCTGAATGTATTAATAGGGAAATGGTATAAAAAATCTATAATGTTCATGTTGATTAATTCCATTTTGTTTCAGTTTTTCTTGAGGTTAGACTACAAACATTTCTAGTAAGGAATTACATCTCATAGATACAGGGAGCATTGTTTTGTGTGTCTTTCTGAATACAACAAAGTAACAACAGAAACCGACCCGCCCGATCAAGATTGTGGCAAAGTAAGGAACAGCCTGCACAATGCATACACAATGCACAATGTGGCTTAAGTAATTCCAGAATAATACTGGCCTACCATTTTTAAAATGGATTAAAATTTTGATACTGGCAACGATACTTTTCTCAGGTAGGCAGTAAAGTCCGCCTTATACCACTCACTGTCCTAAGAGCAGACAATAGTGCTTCAGCATCCGAAAACCATTTGGTGTCTGAAAGCAATCGCAGATTATGGATACAAACAACTGCAGTCCTCAAAATAACCTCGAAAACAGAGATCCTAAGAGAGTGTCTTGTCTGAGTCTATTGATTGAGCCCAACTTGGTTTCTTTAAAACTCCTCAAAGCCCAGAACTTTGTAACCTTGCAGAGGGTATAAGAAGGAAACATATCCGACCCTATAAATAATATATTATTGTTCAGCATCAACAGCTAAGTCGATCCAACAATGTTATCATGTCCGCCGCAACGAAAACTAAACTCTTAGTTTTAAAGTTAACATGGTGAAACTTGGTACACATACTTCTCGTGTTTGCTGTAAATAAATCGTTTCTAGCCAGAGAAGCCTTCGTGACAAACGCTTAAAATGAAAGTTATCCAGGAGGTTGCAGTGCGATTTTGTTCATAGCAGAGCATTTTTATATGATTTACCCATTAAATATGGGTAAAAAATGGTATATTAACTTTCTGAAAATGTATGTAACAGGCAGAAGGAAGCGTGGCAGACCACAAAAAGTTAAATACTTCATCAAGATCAATAGCCGAGCCGATTTGCAACACAGCAAACCTACTTAATTGCTTACGCCAACTGCGCACGCATAGTCAGTGCAGTTGGCGTGTGCTGGTAGCGTCAATACATGTGCGTTTGATTGTGACAATATGCGATAGCTTGTTGCTTGTTCGCCAAATAAAAGTATTTAACATTAAAGATTATTTTTGAAAATTTTATTTTGAACTTAGTTATTACTGCGTTTTTTTAATAAATCGAAAAACGATTTCGATTTGCGAAGACAGTGGGCGTGACACACAAAGTCTGAAATAAACTTGTCTATGGTAGACCTGGTACTATGCATATGGAACATTTTTTTTTACAACTTTGGAGATTTATTTAAAAAAAATGATGACAATTTCAATCTTCAAAGTATGCCCCTTCAGAAGCCACACATTGTGCCCATCTTTCGGTCAATTTATGAATTCCTCGCCAGAAGAATTCCTTTTCCTTGGACCTAAACCAGTCTTCTAGCCAATCCTTAAGGTTTTCATAGGAATCGGAGCGCTGGTTGCTAATCCGTGTCTCAAACTTGCGAACAAATGGTAATTTGATGGAGCCAAGTCAGGTGAATAAGCCGCAAGGGGTAAGGACTCCCAGCCAAACGTGGCTACCAATTCCTTGGTGACTCTTGCCCGATGTGATGGCGCGTTGTCGCCCAGACGAATTGTTTTGTGCTGCCTTTTTGCGTATTCTGGGCGTTTTTGGAGCAGAGATTCTTTCAATTCTTCCAATTGTTGCTGGTAGCGTTCGCCATCAATGGTTTCACCCGATTTTAGGAGCTCATACCAAATGGTTCCGGCCTGATCCCAGAAAACGCACAGCATGGCTTTGCGTCCGAAACGGTTTGACCGAGATTGGGATTAGGCCAGCTGGGCTGGGCTAACGTAGGATTTTCGTTTGGGGCTTTGAAAATAGATCCACTTTTTATCCCCAGTGACAATGCAATGCAAAAACGACTTCCTTTTGTACCTTTCCATGAGAAGTGTTTTTTTCTGTTCTCTTGTTGGCGTTCATTGAGCTCATACGGAAGCCATCTGCCGACCTTAAAATTGGCTTTGAGGCGTCTTTCAACGTGCTCAGGTCAACATCCAATTGTTCTGCTATCTGTTCTTGGGTTTGGCCATCGTCCTGATCGAGCTACGCCTGCAATTCAGTGTCCTGAAACTTTTTTGGTGGTCTTCCACGCTCTTCATTCTCAACTCCAAATTCACCGCTCCAGAATTTTTTAAACCAGGCTTGGCAACTTCTAATGCTTAGGGCATTGGGCTTCCACAGCAGTTTTCTTC
Source organism: Zaprionus bogoriensis (assembly GCA_035046045.1). Taxonomy (NCBI): domain Eukaryota; kingdom Metazoa; phylum Arthropoda; class Insecta; order Diptera; family Drosophilidae; genus Zaprionus; species Zaprionus bogoriensis. The sequence goes on from JAWNOI010000221.1 coordinate 1,132,407, forward strand.
AAAAGAAAGCAGAAAAGCAACGATGTTCGCGAATCGTGGTTTGTGGTTAGAAAACTCGACATTTTCAGTATTAGAAAAAAAATTGCTATTGGAAAAAAACTTGCAAATAACGTTTGAGCAGTGTAGCCAGATGACAAAAGATGCTAAACAAATTTTTACCAAAAATTTATCGATCACGTTTGTTACCGATAATTAACAATGAAGTAAAACGCAGTTTCATATGGTAGACAGACACACAAACAGAAATGATAAAATCAACTCGGTCATTAATGCTGATCCTTCTGGCTGATACATACGTTTCCACAAGGTTCATATACCATTTTTTATTTCTTGACAACAAGTAAATGATACACAAATTAATTTTTATCGTTTGAAAAGGGTAAATGAAATTATACAGTTGAGTCGATTAAAAATTTCTTCACTTGTTTAATTAGTACCACAATACTCTATAACTTCTTAAATGATCTTGAATGATATTAAGTTTATTTCTAAAATTTCTATAGGATAATAGATGAAAAAGTGCATATACATATATAAGGGCACATATCTTAATATATGTATATATACAATACATAAATTCATGTGTAAGTATGTCAAATAGCACGATAACATAGGTCATTCCCTTCTCCTTTCTTACCATAAAAACATTGAAAACAGCACTTCGGTTTTTAAGTGTTGGCACGTGTCCTGCATCGCGCTCTTGGGTATTGGGTCCTTCATTTCAACGTTCTCCTCACAGGGCGGTACAGGCTTATAATGATTCGCTGGCCGTTTTATATTCCAGTACAAAGACATCAAAGGATATCAAAGCTAGCGCTGGAGTCCCACACGTTACAGTAAAAACACGCTAACTGCAACTTGTATATTATATTTGTGTGACATTTTGTGAATTATGTGCGTACCGACCGACCTTATTTCGTACTGCTTATTATAAAGTGTGATAATTGTTAGATGAGCAATACGAAGTTAACTTGAAGCTGCAGTCGAGTGCACACGACAGTAAGATACCATTTAAAAAATTATTCTTAATATTAATTATGTTTATTCGGCGAATAACAACGTATCGCATATTTTCGAAGACAAATACACATGCATTGACGCTAATGGTACATGCCGACTGCACACTGACTACACGACGACTGTGCGTGCGCAGTCGGCGTCGGCGTCGGCGTCGGGCCTCTACTGCTGTGAGCGAAACTTCTCGTGCCTATAACTTCTGTGTTTATTGTCCGATCGGATTTAAATTTATAGAGTTGGTCAATATTATTATTATCTACAATAATACCTAAAAAACTTTTCTACTTTTTCTATAATTTGATTTACCGATTTACAAAATCGATTTTTGGGGGCGGTAGGCGTGGCATCCAAATGTTGAAATTTCGCATTCTTCGTAATGTTACCAGGCACCTTACTTCTAAATTTGGTGCTTCTAGCTTTTCTAGTGTTCTTTTAAACTATAAAAATGTGTTTTTTAGGGGCGGTGGGCGTGGCATCCAAAAGTCTAAAATCCAACTTCTGCATAATGTTGCAAGACACCCTCCTATTAAGTTTGGTGCGTTTATCTCTTTACGTTATTGAACTATTTCGATTTGCGGAGGCGGTGGGCGTGGCACATCAAGTTTAAAATAAACTCGATCTGCGTATTCAATACACGCACACTCCCACCAAGTCTGGTGACTCTAGCTCTTTTAATAGCTGAGATCTGTGCGTTCATACAGACGGAGAGACGGACAGACAGACGGACATGACCAAATCGACTCGGCTATTGATGCTGATCAAGAATATATATAGGTTGTATGGTCTGCCACGCCTCCTTCTGCCTGTTACATACATTTGCACAAAGTTAATATACCATTTTTTACCCATTTTCAATGGGTAAATAGTATAAAAACGTGGCTCCGAGAAAAGCGTATATCAAGTTTTACAATGTTCCTCAGCCCGTAGGAGGTTGGTGCATTCAAGGCGCTCTAATTCGATTAAATACATCATATAGAATTATGTTTTCCTATATATATATTGTCGACATTTGTTGTAAATTGAAAATTTTAAAACCTGAAAACCACGAATATCGATTTTTGGAGACAATGACACTTATAACCTTCGATCTGTCTGTTAATTTTAAATGAAGGTTCGTGTACAACTTACGCAGAAGCAGTTTATTTCAAGTTCTAAATTGAATGTAAATACGATTAGTGTTAAAATATGCGCATTCAGTAAAACAACAAACACAGAGTGATATACATATATTATATATAATTCAAACGTCATATATTACTTATGAGGCTTAAATTGCTTCCTTCACGTGCTAAATATAATTTTGGAAAAAAAAGTTCTGAATTTGCTCCAATAAGGAGGCAATGTAATATTTTAAACTGATGTAGGATTCTATATTTACAGTTTCTTTGAGTCTTTTTAGTTGTACATAATCGTGAGTTAGCTGTGCAGACTACTGTTGAATGCGCGAGAATGAGAAAGCGAAAAGTTCCCTTAAAATTAAAAAAAGAGCAGATGGATTTGTATAGTTTAACGAATTGTGTTTCTGGCATCTCCCACATGCTTTTTATTTATAGCCAACAGACCGGCCTACATGCATGCATGTATATGCGAATGTTTATTTTTCTGCGCCTGCTCTTTTGAGACTATAACTATCTCGCTTGCGGGCAGCGTCCAATGTGATTGGCTGATGGCTTACAACCAATGAGAGAGCGTGGAGTATTCAGTTCGCATGATGTTTAGCCTTCGGGGTGATTTCAAAATTGGCAGGCATACCTACATATTAAAATCGTATATAATTCTGTGTGTTTGCAGGTTTCATCTATTAATCGCGTTTTGCGTAATTTGGCCTCGCAGAAGGAGCAGCAGGCTCAGCAGCAGAGTGAGTCTGTTTACGAAAAACTACGTATGTTCAATGGACAATCTGGTGGTTGGGCATGGTACCCCGGCAATACAACAACCGCCCATCTGACCCTGCCGCCAACGCCCACAGCGGTGCCTACCAATTTATCTGGTCAGCTAGCGCGGGAAGACTTGCAAAAGAGAGGTAAGTGTGTACATATCGAAATTTTTTTCCAATATAAAAAGAAAATATAAATCAACCTTGATATTGATCGAGTTCAGACATGAATATTCAACTTGAATATTATGTGCTATGCGTGTCCGGGACACGGATATCAGCCTAATTATATCGCATACACCGAACTGAATAAATTGAATACCTGTCGTGGTTATTGCCGGAATTTAATTCACAGCAAAGGTTCATAATTCTGAAAGTTTACTTAATAAAAATAATAAATATATATACGACAGACGTTGTCCTGTCCCTCAAAAATTTTGGATCCGCTGTCGTTCATTTGTTCTATGAGCGTCGGTCACTCGGTGACGTGCAATTCGTTGCCTTAATGTATTAGCACGAATACGTTGATTACGTTGCCCTGAATTCTCATATGCACGTGAGTTTGCCATTTGTTCTCTTACGTTAACATTGCTTGCCACGTAATCTTCTACTGTTCGATTAAATCGACGGTCACGGATAAATTGCGTATTATGTGTAAGTCGCCCAATATTTTTTGCTCTTCAGCGAAGACGTGGCATTAAATACAATACTATAAAAAATAAATGGCAGCTAATGTTAGTAACTTCTGAAACTGAGTATTTATAAGGGTGAACGAATTTGTCGTACCTATTTCGGATAAATAAAAAACGATTTGAAGACTAAATTTTATAGGATTACTGTGATCTTAAGAAATTACTAACAATTCTAAACGGCCTTCCTGATCGTATTGTGAATCTAAACCATCTTCACACAAAAGATTTTATCAAAATCAGTCCAGCCGTTTAAGAGGAGTTTAGTTACACACGTACACACGTATAAAGATATATATTGAAGCAGAAAACCAAAGTTATCGATTTTCCGAGACCGTGATCCTAACTTTTAAAATATGGTATAAACTTGATCTACATATGCTTAAAACGAATTTTCATGGAAAATATAGTGTTTTTAGTTTTTCGAATTTCCAATAGGTAAACGGTATAACAAGAAAAAAGCTCGCGCGACAGTAAGATATCATTCACCCAATCTGAAAACTCTTTATACATTTATTTGGCTAAGCTTTTACATTTAACGAATTTAGAACAATAGCTTTCACGCTCGTAGTTGCACAGCCTAAAAAAATTGTATCTTCCATAACTGTGTTTATTTTTGGATCGAGTTGTAATTGGGCAGGTCAATATTATTGTTTCAGACCTAACAATAATATTAATAGTAAAATAAAAAGTTTTGTAATACTTAAACTTTTCATAAACATTTAAAATTAATTAAAGGGGTAGACGTGATATGCAAAAGTTGAAAACCTGAACTCTGCATTATATTAACAGAGCGTTTTTGGCAAAACATCGATACTTGTTTTTTTCTATTTTGTGAAACGATAGGCGTGACACTCAAATTTCGAAATAAAATTAATCTGCGTAAATTATACGTAAATCTTTAAAACTGATTGCACTACCCTTTTCAATAGTTGAGATAAATGTGTTCATACCGACAGACGGACATGACCAAATCGACTCGGCTATTGATGCTGATCATATATATACTTTGTATGGTCTGCCACGCCTCCTTCTGCCTGTTACATACATTTTCACAAAGTTAATATACCATTTTTTACCCATTTTCAAAGGGTAAATGGTATAAAAAGGCTTTCACAAAGAAAAATGTTTGTCAAGGGGATCTGAAATATGCAAATTCTAAATTAGATCTGGATGTACTGGAAATTATTCTTCTTCACACCTAAACTGGTTTAATCCTCTTGCTCTTCGTTTTCCAGTTGAGTATTTACTTGTGATTCCAAATTGTTAAATAAATCATCATCTGTGTAGTCAGGGTCTTCCAAAGGAGTGTTTTCGCGTAATAATAACTTTAAAACTTCGCTGGGAAGTTGCATATTTTTATGCTATCTATCGAGATTTCCAGAAGATATTATCGGATCTGAAGTATCCATTGCGCGGTGGAAGACATCAAAAAATCATTTATTCAATTGTAATTATTGTTTTCTCTTTCAGTTAAGTCGCATGTTTTCGTTCAAACAAGACTTTATTGCCTTAGCATTCCATTTTACCGCTAAATAGTGAAAAATTCGAATTTTGCAATCTCCTTGCTTTATTTTGCCTTCTTTGTTATCCACAAGGAAAGCAATTCTGAATTGTCGAATTTGAGGTTACGGCCTTCCTGATCGTATTGTGAATCTAAACCATCTTCACACAAAAGATTTTATCAAAATCAGTCCAGCCGTTTAAGAGGAGTTTAATGAGTTACACACGTACACACGTATAAAGATATATATTGAAGCAGAAAACCAAAGTTATCGATTTTCCGAGACCGTTATCCTAACTTTTAAAATATGGTATAAACTTGATCTACATATGCTTAAAACGAATTTTCATGGAAAATATAGTGTTTTTAGTTTTTCGAATTTCCAATAGGTAAACGGTATAATAAGAAAAAAGCTCGCGCGACAGTAAGATATCATTCACCCAATCTGAAAACTCTTTATACATTTATTTGGCTAAGCTTTTACATTTAACGAATTTAGAACAATAGCTTTCACGCTCGTAGTTGCACAGCCTAAAAAAATTGTATCTTCCATAACTGTGTTTATTTTTGGATCGAGTTGTAATTGGGCAGGTCAATATTATTGTTTCAGACCTAGCAATAATATTAATAGTAAAATAAAAAGTTTTGTAATACTTAAACTTTTCATAAACATTTAAAATTAATTAAAGGGGTAGACGTGATATGCAAAAGTTGAAAACCTGAACTCTGCATTATATTAACAGAGCGTTTTTGGCAAAACATCGATACTTGTTTTTTTCTATTTTGTGGAACGATAGGCGTCACACTCAAATTTCGAAATAAACTTAATCTGCGTAAATTATACAGAAATCTTTAAAACTAATTGCACTACCCTTTTCAATAGTTGAGATAAATGTGTTCATACCGACAGACGGACATGACCAAATCGACTCGGCTATTGATGCTGATCATATATATACTTTGTATGGTCTGCCACGCCTCCTTCTGCCTGTTACATACATTTTCACAAAGTTAATATACCATTTTTTACCCATTTTCAATGGGTAAATGGTATAAAAAGGCTTTCACAAAGAAAAATGTTTGTCAAGGGGATCTGAAATATGCAAATTCTAACTTAGATCTGGATGTACTGGAAATTATTCTTCTTCACACCTAAACTGGTTTAATCCTCTTGCTCTTCGTTTTCCAGTTGAGTATTTACTTGTGATTCCAAATTGTTAAATAAATCATCATCTGTGTAGTCAGGATGAAGGAGTGTTTTCGCGTAATAATAACTATAAAAATCATTTATTCAATTGCAATTATTGTTTTCTCTTTAAGTTAAGTCGCATGTTTTCGTTCAAACAAGACTTTATTGCCTTAGCATTCCATTTTACCGCTAAATAGTGAAAAATTCGAATTTTGCAATCTCCTTGCTTTATTTTGTCTTCTTTGTTATCCACAAGGAAAGCAATTCTGAATTGTCGAATTTGAGGTTACGGCCTAAAATTTCAATTTCAGAGAAAAGTGGCGAAAAGTGTCATTTTTAACAATATACGAGGGGTATTCATAAAGTAAGTTTCCCTGTGTTGGGGGAAAAATAAAAAACAAGTTTTAGGCAGTAAAAATAAATTTATTTTATTCTTTGACTCTTAAACTATTTTTCTACATAGTCGCCTTGGACTACAATACATTTTTGGTATCTGTGTGAAAGCTTAAGTAAACCTTCCTTAAAAAATTCCGTGCCCTGTTTTTTGATCCACGATTTGACGACTTGTTTGATTTCGTCATTTGAAACCACGGTAACCAAACTTCTCCGACAATATTGTATGGACTGAAGTTCGGTGAATTTGACATTTAGGAGGCATCATTTCCAAAATATGGTCAATAGTCCATCGTCTGTCCTCCTGAATAATGTTTTCAACCGCTGCAATCGCATCGTCCGTAATGGCGCTTTTTGGGCGTCCGGCACGCTGCTCATCGTGCACTTCTGCGCGTCCGTTGAGAAAATCTGTGCGCCATCTTCGCACCATCTGCACACTCATACAGTCTTCACCATAAATTGACACCAATTCACTGTGAATTTCATTACCGTTTAACCCTTTTGCAGTTAAAAAACGAATAACCGAACGTAACTCACAGTCGGACACGCTTTGCACTGGTAACTCCATGATTATTGAGCTCGTACTGCTGAAAAAAGTATTCTTGGCCACCAAAACCAATTCCGCTCTTATCGGTAGAATCTACACTGAAACTATGTTCAGCTAGAGTCCGCTAGGTGGCGTCTGAGAGAAACGCCAGACTAGGGAAACCTACTTTTTGAATACCCCTCGTACAATCGATCAGGAATTGATTTCTCTACGACACACAATTGGTTTTATGCCTGGATTCACTTTAAACGTCTATTTAAAAATGAAATTTATTTTCAAATTTTGATATCTTGGACGACACACTACAACATAAAATTACGAAGACATCGCAACTATTTTATAAGCTTTAAATAACAAAACACGTAGTAAAAACTACACTCTTTATGATCCATCACAAAAGTTTAATCAAATTAATTAGTTAATTTTAATTAGTTTAATTTTAATTAATTTTAAAACTGCACTAATTTTTTCACTTTATCACAACGATTGCTTTTGCATCAGAACATCTGACTTTGACAGCTAAATTCACGAAAGTGGCACATCTTTTGAAATTCCTGGTATGCAACTTTAAAGGCCATTCTTTTTCTGATGCAACGCCGTCAAAATCGTGGATTTCCGTTAACTTTCAAAAAATGAATTTCGATCAAAAAAACCGGTCAACTGGACCATAGTGGTATGGTGCAAGGATACAGCTACACAACGTTAATAAAGTCATCTACTGACATCGATGTATGACTGAACAACCCCCTTGGGTAACATTGTAGCATTTTGTCACAGATGATCAAACATCGGGCCAAACACACAGTTAATTTGTTGGTCATTTGTTATTTGCCATTAAATCTAATTGGGGAGTGTAATTTGTAGTTCTCTGTGCTCGACTGTTTGTCAACTTCAATTGTTCTTGTTTGTTCTCCGATCGATAAACAAGGCTGACATATGTCCTCTTGCCAATAGCCAAAATTGCAGAACTCAATGCAGCAACCCCATCTATTGCGACCGGCTTAAATACGCAAAGAAAAAGCGAATGTATCAGAAAGATAAACAAAAGCAATCAACAACAAGTGAAGAAAGCTACAGTCGAGTGCACTCGACAGTAAGATACCATTTACCTTTCGCTGTTAAAAACTAATTCTTAATATTAATTAATTTTATTCGGCGAATAACAACGCATCGCATATTTTCGAGGACAAATTCACATGCATTGACGCTAATGGCACATGCCGACTGCACACTGACTACACGACGACTGTGCGTGCGCAGTCGGCGTCGGCGTCGGCGTCGGCGTCGGCGTCGGCGTCGGGCCTCTACTGCTGTGAGCGAAACTTCTCGTGCCTATAACTTCTGTGTTTATTGTCCGATCGGATTGAAATTTATAGGGTAGATCTGTACTATGGTAAGCTACAAGAGTGTTAAAAAAAATGTTTTGTTATTTCCCTACTTTTCTTAAAATGCAATAGTGTGGGGGCGGTGGGGGTGGCATCCAAAAGTTGAAAATCAAAAATTCTCCGTAATGCTACCAGGCACCTTACTTTCAAATTTGGCGCTTCTAGCTTTTCTAGTTTTCTTTTAAACTATAAAAATGTGTTTTTTAGAGGCGGTGGGCGTGGCATCCAAAATTCTAAAATCCAACTTCTGCATAATGTTGCAAGACACCCTCCTACCAAATTTGGTGCGTTTATCTCTTTTCGTTATTGAATTATTTGGAAAAAATCGAAATACGCATTTATCGATTTGCGGAGGCGGTGGGCGTGGCACATCAAGTTTGAAATAAACTTCTTGTGTGTATTGAATACACGCACACTCCCACCAAGTCTGGTGCCTCTAGCTCTTTTAATAGCTGAGATCTGTGTGTTCATACAGACGGACAGACGGACAGACGGACAGACGGACAGACGGACAGACGGACAGACGGACAGACGGACAGACAGACGGACATGACCAAATCGACTCGGCTTTTGATGCTGATCAAGAATATATATACTTTGTATGGTCTGCCACGCCTCCTTCTGCCTGTTACATACATTTGCACAAAGTTAATATACCATTTTTTACCCATTTTCAATGGGTAAATGGTATAAAAATGATTTAAGAGCACTTTGGCCCGGAAAACACCATACCTCAGCCTACATAATAATGTTATTTAATCAGGGAGCTGATTACATTTAAAGTCAATAATCATAATTTCATCAATTCTCTACCCTGTGCTCTTCCGACTCGTTTCAAAAATTCTACATCGAAACAGCGCATCTATCTTTTAGAAAAATTTAAAAATTATTTTTAATAGTTATGCAAAATTAACATAGATTCGCAAAAAAATAAAGTTGATTTTTATACCATTTACCATTGAAAATGGGTATGTAACAGGCAGAAGGTGGAGTGGCTGACCGTAAAAAGTATACGTATTCTTGATCAGCTCCAATAATTTGGTCGTATCCGTCTGTTTGAACACACACATTTCAACTAATAAACAAGTGAAGAAAGCTACAGTCGAGTGCACTCGACAGTAAGATACCATTTACTTTTCGCTGTTAAAAACTAATTCTTATTATTAATTACTTTTATTCGGCGAAAAACAACGCATCGCATATTTTCGAGGACAAATTCACATGCATTAACGCTAATGGCACATGCCGACTGCACACTGACTACACGACGACTGTGCGTGCGCAGTGCGTGCGTCGGCGTCGGCGTCGGGCCTCTACTGCTGTGTGCGAAACTTCTCGTGCCTATAACTTCTGTGTTTATTGTCCGATCGGATTTAAATTTATAGGGTTGGTCAATATTATTATTATCTACAATAATACCTAAAAAAAAATTTCGGAAACTTTTCTACTTTTCCTATAATTTGATTTACCGATTTACAAAATCGAATTTTGGGGGCGGTAGGCGTGGCATCCAAAAGTTGAAATTCCGCATTCTCCGTAATGTTACCAGGCACCTTACTTCCAAATTTGGTGCTTCTAGCTTTTCTAGTGTTCTTTTAAACTATAAAAATGTGTTTTTTAGAGGCGGTGGGCGTGGCATCCAAAAGTCTAAAATCCAACTTCTGCATAATGTTGCAAGACAACCCTTAACCAAATTTGGTGCGTTTATCTCTTTTCGTTATTGAATTATTTGGAAAAAATCGAAATACGCATTTATCGATTTGCGGAGGCGGTGGGCGTGGCACATCAAGTTCGAAATAAACTTCTTGTGTGTATTGAATACACGCACACTCCCACCAAGTCTGGTGCCTCTAGCTCTTTTAATAGCTGAGATCTGTGTGTTCATACAGACGGACAGACGGACAGACAGACGGACATGACCAAATCGACTCGGCTATTGATGCTTATCAAGAATATATATACTTTGTATGGTCTGCCACGCCTCCTTCTGCCTGTTACATACATTTGCACAAAGTTAATATACCATTTTTTACCCATTTTCAATGGGTAAATGGTATAAAAAGCTAGAGACACCCAACTTGGTTGGAGAGTCCGTGTATATTATATACATAAGAAGTTTATTTCAAACTTTGTGTGCCACACCCACCGCCTCCGCAAATAGAAAAAGTCGTTTTTCGATTTATTGCAAATAACGCAGTTATTATAAAAACTAGAAACACCAAATCCCTAGCAGCATACGAATAATGCGGATTTTCAACTTTTAGATACCACGCCCAGCGCCCCTATAAAATAATTCGAATTATAAGAAAACCAAAATAGCTAGAATCCCCAAATTTGGCAGAAAGCGAATTTTCAACTTTTGGATGTCACGCCCACTGCCCCATAAATTATAAGAAAACTTGAAAAGTGAAGAAACTTTTTTTTATATTCTCGTAGCTCACCAAAATTCTGATCTACTTTGTATTACAAGTCGATCGTTGGACCTATAGAAAGTTGGACCGACGCAGCAGAGAACCGGCATCAATAACATTTTATATTATATCCTCCTCGCGCTTCTCGTGTTTCTCTATATGGTCTACTGGGTAGAGCTTTTGTAATGTTTAATGTTTTTTTAATGTTTTTGTTTTTTTTTTTTAAATAAAAAATCAGTATTTCAAATTGAGTAAATTGCATTTTACAGTCGTTTTACTAGATTTATTAAAAAAAAATTTTTAAAAATACAAGAGTTCAGAGTGATTATTCAGTTCGCGCTTGTTTTTTAAAAGAGAGAACAAAACAGAGAAGAAAGCTAGTCGTGTATAGTATAGTATGATATATGATAGTGCACTCGACAGTAAGATTCCATTTACCTTTGGCTGTTAAAAAAATTCTTAATATTAAATACTTTTATTCTACGAACAACGCATCGGATATTTCCACAGTCAAATACAATTAATTTACAAAATCGCACATACAGTTTGAAATAAACTTCTTATGTGTATTGTATACACGAACACTCCCACCAATTCTGGCGTCTCTATCTTTTTTAAAAGCTAATTTCTGTGTTTTCATTCAGACTGACAGACAAACGAACATGTCCAAATCAAGTCGGCTATTGGAGCTGATCAAGAATATACTCGTACATACTTTGTATGGTCTGCCACGCCGCCTTCTGCGTATTAAACATATTTTCACAAAGTTAATATACTATTTTGAACCCATTTTTAATGGGTAAATGGTATAAAAACCACGCTCGAAGTGAATAATCACTCTTTACTCTTGAATTTTCGTAAAATTTATTTTTCAACTGCACATGCAAAACAGAAATTTCTTTTTCAATTCATTCTGCTCGCGTACTTTTCTTAGTCGGGTTCACCAATGTGCAAGGTTTGCGGCGTGGGTCCAGTTGCTCACATGAGATATGGTTATCAAATGCGTTGCTTGTCTCTTTGGACAGATGTTTAAACTACTTGTAGACATATAAAAATTAATAAAGAGAACAAGTGAAGAAAGCTACAGTCGAGTGCACTCGACAGTATGATACCATTTACCCTTCGCTGTTAAAAAATAATTCTTAATATTAATTACGCGACGACTGTGCGTGCGCAGTCGGCGTCGGGCCTCTACTGCTGTGAGCGAAACTTCTCGTGCCTATAACTTCCGTGTTTATTGTCCGATCGGATTTAAATTTATAGGGTTGGTCAATATTATTATTATCTACAATAATACCTAAAAATTTCGGAAACTTTTCTACTTTTCCTATAATTTGATTTACCGATTTACAAAATCGATTTTTGGGGGCGGTAGGCATGGCATCCAAAAGTTAAAATTTCGCATTCTCCGTAATGTTACCAGGAACCTTACTTCCAAATTTGGTGCTTCTAGCTTTTCTAGTGTTTTTTAAACTATAAAAATGTGTTTTTTAGAGGCGGTCTAAAATCCAACTTCTGCATAATGTTGCAAGACACCCTGCGTTAATCTGTTTTCGTTATTGAATTATTTGCAAAAAATCGAAATACGCATTTATCGATTTGCGGAGGCGGTGGGCGTGGCACATCAAATTTGAAATAAACTCGATCTGCGTATTCAATACACGCACACTCCCACCAAGTCTGGTGACTCTAGCTCTTTTAATAGCTGAGATCTGTGCGTTCATACAGACGGACAGACAGACGGACATGACCAAATCGACTCGGCTATTGATGCTGATCAAGAATATATACTTCGCATGGTCTGCCACGCCTCCTTCTGCCTGTTACATACATTTGCACAAAGTTAATATACCATTTTTTACCCATTTTCAATGGGTAAATGGTATAAAAATAAGCGTTGCTTGTATCAGGATTATCTCAATGGATTGATTTATGTCTTTCCCTTATGAAAATCTATAAGATTGAACAATCTTATTACTAGGGTGGTCTACACAAGTGCCGCAAGCGACAGGTGCATGTATAGATTAGGGTCATATGGTGTTAGGTTGTCACTCGTAGGTTGTGTTGCTTGGGTCAGGCTTTCGTATTTTAATTAAATATATTTGTGTATTATTGTTATATAATAGTTGCTGTCGAATTGAAACAATAAGTTTCGTGCTGCTGCGCACTTGAACGAAAACGGGACTGCTTGTAAGGTTACCAGATGATTTTCCACACAATTTTCCACAAATGGCACCGTGCAAATTTATCTTTTTCATGAACAGTGCCGTAATGCATGAAGGATGTTTTGGTTTGGCCAGTCCTTTGCTTAATACATCGGCTGTCATCTCTTCTATTGGAATGTAGTCGATTCCAATATCACCCCTGTCCACCAGTTCGCGTATGAAATGCTCCTTGGGTGGCGTTGAAGATTACGGTGGCACACACTTGCCTCTTTATCTCTTGTAGAAGACTTCGTAGGTATATGGCTTCTTTCGACAATTCAGACAGAGCCATATATTCTGCCTCCGTACTGGAAAATACGACCATACTTTGCTTCCAGCATTCCCCGGTCACTGCAGCATTGACCAATTTGAAAATGATACATGTTAAAGATTTACGATCATTAGTATTTGCGGCACAGCCAGCTTCAGCATTGCATTGGCTCAAAACGCTTACTGCATGAGCGATATCAGGACGCATCGATATCGCTAACCACATTAGGGCTCCAACCAGTATGGAATCTTTAAAATTTTCGGGCATATTTCGGTTAAAAGCTTCTCGCCCACTTTGATATGCATATCTTGCAATCTGCCATGTGGAAAAGCTTAGTAGGTTAGTTATTAACCTTGGCTGGGATATCACGAATCTTCTCTCATGAGTTTTATTTTGAAATTACTTGACAACTCGAACTTCAACTGGTCTAATATTTTCTCATCATTTTTTGTAACGATCGGGTCATCTACGTACAGTGTTAAAAATGAAATTTTTTTTAACCCTTCTTTAGGTGGACACATGGTTTAGCTGCGAGTGGCTCATGTCCAAATTCCTTCATCTTGCTGTCGAGTTTAAGGCTGCAGCTGCTGACAACTCATCTCTTTTTGCAATAGATGTTGCTTAGTAGAATTTTCCATCAGAACAAGATTCTGCTGGATCTGAAAATTGTATATTAATTTTGGTCTACCCGTGTATATCGGCAGAATAAGTACGCGACACGAGTTTTCTAGACAGACTGATGTTATCAGCTGCATATTGCTTTGGTCAGGCCTAGCTCAAATGTTGGTCTTATCTATATTTGACATTCCCACGTCTTTTGCTTGATAGCATAATTGCTCTGCTCAAGAAGATAGTTGCAGGACTTATCTCTAATACATGATTTATGAGCTGCGAACGTGAAATGATAATCTTAACATTCTAGAATCATCTTAAATATAGTGTTCAATCCATTTGTCACTATTTAGGATTGAATATCCTGGCCCTGTTGAAAGGAGTACCTTTCAAAAACAGAATAGCTTTTGTGTTTCTTTCTGGCCCTGCTAGATGGCCGTTACTTATATAATGATATTTCATGTATATGTTTCTTATGTTTTAATATATCTGGCCTGCTAATCGGCCGTGGCTTATACAAATTTTGTGTTAAATCTTTTAAAATATTCTCTGTTTCATACTCCTTATTTTTTTATACCTCTGTGCAATTTGTTTCTTTTAATTACTATTTTCAATATTTTTAATTATTTGACTTGACCTAACTCCACAAATAAGCATTTTTAATTATTTTGTTCTCTTATTTTTCTTACGATTGTAAAATCATGTTAGTTTTATTCTAAGACTATCCAATGCAATGGTGGGCAGAGCAGTTGTGGTTGACAAGACTGGGACGGCATACGGCACACTCACTTGAAAAAGGCGCTGAATCCAACGATGAGTCCAGTGATCATCCCTCTTCGTTCTGCTGATTGCGTGATGGATTGTGATGTCAGTCCTGTTCCAGTTCATCATAGCTAGATGTATTCCATCGCAGACAGGTTGATCTTCGGTGTTCACCATTTCATCTTTGAAGATGCGCTGTATGCTGAATAGATGTACGTGTTTCTATACTATTAGCTTCCGATCTGAAGCTAAAAGTCTCTTGGTCGCAGAGCGTTGCTTTATGGCGTTACCATAGTCCGGCTTGTGTGGTTGATGACAAGTCGTCTCAGGCCAAATTAACAGCTTCGGTGGTTGTTACTTTTTATATTGTCAGCACTCCACATGACATCATGGAACTTCTCCCTAATTTCCAGGGTGTAGTCCATGCTCCAACCCTTTGCTTCATTTTGTCGGCATGTTTTTGGATACACTCTCCAGAACTGACATAATGGAATTTCGGTGTAAGGCCTCCTCTTTTTTGGTCCTCACATTCGTCACCCGATGATTAACCACGTCGTAGTCCTCTGAATCCGCATGCCCGCGAATATGTCTTCAGAGGCTCCTCACCACATTGCCTTATTTGCTATTTGTTATTTTTAATTCTAGCTACATAATGTACTATAACTAGTTTTAATTGTATTTATTTTTCTATTAGGCTTAGTTGTGGATTTTTTTGTTGTTATGGTCTTTAATATGGTTTCTTTTATTTTCCATATATTTATTTTGCTTATTTTTGTTTGTAGGAAAAGCACAAGCATTGTGTGTCAATATCATGATCACTCCATTGCTGGTGCTTACTTCTACAAAGTCCATTTGCTTGGACAAAGTCCATTCATTTCTTTAATGGGCTTTGTCACCCTGCCCCTCCTCCAACTCGTTTGAGCCAGGTTGTCCTTATTCAATAGGATTTGGGTACTGGGTTTTTTGTTAGTTTTCTGTTTTTTGGGGTTAATATTTATTGGTTTGGCTACCCCAATTTTCCCTGATTTGCTTAATCTTTCGGACGGGTGGTGAACCTTCTTAGCTATCATACTAGTGATAACTGTTGGTGGGTTTTTAGCTGCTATCGGACCAGTAGCAACCCATCCAAATATTGTGTTGTGCAATTTTAATTTGCTATTATCAAGAACTACTCTACCTTTCCGCAGGATTTCATAGAACAATTCTACTCCTAAAACCATGTCTATGCCCTTTAGAAAATAAAACGATGGATCAGCTAACCTTACTTTTGGAGAAATTTTCGGACATTTAAATTTTGGAGTTGGAAAGTTGGATCCTATACGTTTGCTAATGAGCGCCTCTATATTATATTTTTTATTGCACGTTTTTGATTTAATTTGCAATTTTAGGTATTCATTGATTGTGGAAGTTTCCCCCGAAATACTTTCAATCGAGGTCCG
Source organism: Zaprionus bogoriensis (assembly GCA_035046045.1). Lineage (NCBI taxonomy): Eukaryota > Metazoa > Arthropoda > Insecta > Diptera > Drosophilidae > Zaprionus > Zaprionus bogoriensis. The sequence goes on from JAWNOI010000221.1 coordinate 1,148,706, forward strand.
AATTTTACTTCCTTTGAATCCTAATCTGCTCTTCATATTGTTTGTAAGGAGGTTGACCTGTGAGCCGCTGTCAAGCAATACTCTACAGTCTTCCCAATCTCCTTTTTTATTTTTTATTTGGACCACAGCAGTAGGAAGAAGCATAGTTGTTATCTTGCCTGTAGGCAAGTTTTTTTTTGGTTTGTTTTTACCCCTTTAATCGTTATTGCACTTAACGATTTTTCTTTTCATCTATGCAAAAGACTATGGTGAGACATTTCACAATCGGAACACACTTAACGATTTTTCTTTTCATCAATGCAAAAGACTATGGTGAGACATTTCACAATCGGAACACACCTTATCACAATTTCTAAAATGGTGGTCCCTGCTTAAACAGCGGCCGCATATTTTATGCTTAACCACCGTTTCCCATCTTTCTTGGCTATTCAAAGTTTTGAAATACGGACAATTCTCTAAAGCATGCGCACTTTGCCATTTTAAAATACATGCTTCATTTTTTCTAAATTCTTAGTTATTGCTGGGCCTTATTTGACTCGCTTCTAAGGCGAAAAATTCGTGCTCCAGGAATTTGAGTAGCGGCTCTAGCGACTGAATTTCCCTTGAGTTCTGCAGACTGCTCTCATATTTTGACCTTAATGGGTCACTTAATTTCCGTAGATTGATAGAATCTCTTCATTCTTCAAGCCCATGGCTTTTATAGCCTGGACATTTTCTTGGATCGTGCCCAAGAGAGCCTTAATGGTCGATGCTGAATCTCCGACATTGGGTGCATCGACTAAATTTTTTAAGTGCACACTCAGCGCTGCTCTCCTGTTGTTGAATTTAGAATCCAACATGTACCTTGCAAGCTTGTAATTTGCGTCAGTTGGCGCCAAACTTGCTATGGTGGCAGCTGCGTCACCGTGTACCTTTGTTTTCAGGACGCATATTTTTTGTGCGTCCGGGATCATTTTTGATCCAATCAGTTGTTGGAGCAACTAAATGACGGAATGTCTACTCTGGGCCGAGTAAATGAAAGACTCTCGCTTCTTGACCTAGAGGCAAGTTCCTCATAGGCTTTGTTAAGCGAACAAAAAAAGTCTCTGTCAGGTCATCACCTTCGCACTCATCCATGTACGTGATGAAAATTTCCTGACAGTTTTTCTTAACTAGTCTCACTTCGCTCATGGGTTCATACCCAGCCTTAACTCTTGGTAAGACCGATTTATATTCACCCAATAGATATGAGAACTTCTTTTCAATATTATTATTTTTCATTTTATTTTTACCCTTAGTTTCGGGCTTCATGGACTTCACTAAAGGGGTTATACTACTTAATAGTACGTGTATCTTATATATTACACTACGTACATGTTCGTTTTGAAGTACGGCGTCTTTTTTGACTCTGCTGAGAGTTCGAGCAATCTCTTGTCGTTGAGCTCGAACTGCTCAGTGATGGCTGTCAGTTCTTCCTTGTACAGCCCTAGCTGTACCGAGTCTGTCCGACTCGCTTCTGCCGCCGCCGTGTTGTACAGGATTTCCAAGGCTTCTCCCAAAGCCTTCTGGTTTTATACTATCAGCTCCGTAGTAGTCTCCATAGTTATTATTATTATTATTTTTCCAACACGCGCGGACCGAAATTATTAATTTTTAATACATTTTTTATTTATTATTATGTTTCTTTTAACACGCGAAACAGAAAATATTTTCTTTTATAAATATTTTTGTTTATTTTCTTACTGCGTACGTCGGGATCACCAAAATGTATATCGGCAGAATAAGTACGCGACACGAGTTTTCTAGACAGACTGATGAGCCGCCTTCACGGCTCCTTTATTTATATCAAATCTTATTCTAACTTATCTCTATGTTACACTAGGGAGGCTTACACTAGAACCCTAAGCGATAAGTTTATCTATATTTAAAGTCTCACGGTGTAATGTAGTATCGCGTGGGTCAAGCTGTTATCAGCTGCATATTGCTTGGGTCAGGCCTAGCTCAAATGTTGGTCTTATCTATATTTGACATTCCCACGTCTTTTGCTTGATAGCATAATTGCTCTGCTCAAGAAGATAGTTGCAGGACTTATCTCTAATACATGATTTATGAGCTGAGAACGTGAAATGCTAATCTTAACATTCTAGAATCATCTTAAATACAGTGTTCAATCCATTTGTCACTATTTAGGATTGAACAACCCGGATTACCTGTTAACTTAATTTTCATTGGTCTGCCACGACCTCGCCTTCTAATGCCTTGCTGGTCATTTTTTCTTTTGTCGATCAATTTGCGTGAGTTCATTATTATTCTTCTGGATTTCTGGTTCGCACACAGCTTCAATTAGATTTTTCTGGTATACGAATTTCTCAAATTATTGTCATTACCAAAAAGTATTGTAAACACGACATCACAGCTCCTCAAGACGGTTCTTGCACTGGATCATACAATCTTTTAGCTTTGGCATCCATACTATACCCTATACCATAAGCACGCATCTTTTTGACCTCGAGATGAGGTTGCTCTTTGGACTTTTTTGAGCGAATACACAATGAATTCTTTGAATTTATCAAAGACCTCTGATATGGCTTTAATGCTGCACAACTTAGTCCATCTGGAATAATCATCGATGAACGTCACAAAGTATCTGCTACCTGCATAACTGTGTATCAACTCCAATGGTTTCCAAAACCTTGAGCTCGACAAACGGAACGGCTTCTGAGTCTGCTTCCCATTGATGCAGACTTCGCAGACTATCATTTGTATTTACCCTAGCATCTTGGATGGTCTGCCACGCCTCCTTCTGCCTGTTACATTGATACGGATAAAATCATTAAAATATAAGCATCGCAGAGGAGCTGCAACTAATAAATAATCAATAAAGAGTTTCAATGTCATATAACTTTTAAGCTGGCAGGAATTTATAAATAATTTAAATGCTGTTTTTAAGCAGATATTTATTAATCTTATGGGCACTTTATCAAAAATTAGTTCCATCAATGGAAACACGTCTGAAAGACGTTTTAAGACAAAAAGAATTCCACAGTAGAATTTTATATTTTTTTGTTTTAATCTATACATAGATGGTGTCCCAAAAGTTTTACAACTTTTGAATTTGCCGCCATTTGTGCAAGCAAATAAAGTTACATAAATAGGTTAAATTCTCCAAATTGTCAATGGTTAAGTTGGTGTCCAGAATAAACAGGTAAATTTCTTAATTTAAAAGATCTTAAATAAAAAATTCGGAAGTTCATTTGAAAATGCTTGTTTAATTTATAACTTGATAAGTCTCTTGCTTTGCAGATCTTTACCCAGGTGACGTCTCTCATCCACATTCTCATGAAAGCACTTCTGACGGTAACTCTGACCACAATTCTTCTGGAGACGAGGACTCACAAATGCGACTACGACTGAAGCGTAAACTGCAGAGGAATCGCACCTCCTTCACTAATGAACAAATCGACAGCCTGGAGAAAGGTGTGCTTCAACTACTTCTACATATATTTAAGTAATTATTTTTACATTAACTTCTGGTTCTTTCTTTTTATATTATAACGTGAAATTTTCTGTAAATAAAACGAAACAGAATTTGAACGGACGCATTACCCGGATGTTTTCGCACGGGAAAGACTCGCAGAAAAAATTGGTTTGCCAGAGGCACGTATTCAGGTTTGTCTTTCAGTTTTTTATACCCTTGCAGCGCCCTACTGGCAGGTATATACATACCTATATGCATATTTATACGAACAACCCAACTTTCAGTCTGGTTTCATTTATATTGACTTAACTTACAGTCTAAAACTCTTTCTTGGTACGCATGGTATCTGCCAGAATTAAATCGATATAAAACTTCTTCCATCAAATATATAATTGTACAAGGATCGGACCAAAATCTTATTTTATTTTTCTAAAACCGATCTGCAAGGGTATGTAAGCTTCGTCGCGCCGAAGATAGCTATATTTTTATACCATTTACTTTACAGAGGTGTGGCAGACCATAAATATATATATATATATATTTGTATTAATATAGTTATATAGTAGATTTTTTTATATCCGTTTGTCTGTTAAACGCTCTCGGGAGTTAGAAAATCTAGAGACCCTCAATTTGGAATGAATATTCCTGTGTAACATATTTAGTTGTAGGTTTGAGTGTCAGTGTGAAAATGGCAAAATGGATAAAATATTAACATATATATTAACTTTGTGAAAATTTTTGTAACAGGCAGAAAAAGGCGTGACAGACCATAAAAAGTAAGTATCAATAGCCGAGTCGGTTTGGTCATGTGCGCTAAAATTGGTAGGAGAGTTCGTGTATAGCATACATACAGCCACCTCATCAAATCAAAACAGGCGTATTTCAATTTAAAAAAAAGCTAAAAACAATAAAATAGGCACCACAATGCAAAATGTAGATTTTTAACTTTTTCATATCATGCCCAATCGAAATCGAAAAGGCTAGAATCACCAAATTTGGTAATATTATGTATTTTGTGGATTTTAAACATTAGACCCTAGACCCTAGAAATCTATTTTTTTGAATTTTAAGAAAACCAGAAAAATCTACTTTTTTCCAACATTCTTAAGATATCAGTTATGCAATAATGCAAATGATTGAATCAGGCAGAAATAAGCACGGTAGTCCTAAAAAGGTATATTATCAGTATTACAGTATACTACTGATTAGATGTACTAAAACAGCCTTAAATCTCAATGGCTCGAAGTTGATCCAACAGGGTGATAAATTCGCAAGAAGCGATTGTCTCAAGTGATTTCAATGTGAATCGATGCCAACCCTCGACATGCAACGCTTCAATACTTTTTCATTAATGTTTTTATCGTTTGTTTCCTTTTCTCATTTTTCTTTATCCGACCTTCTGATTATTTGTATAAGTGAATAAAAACAATTTGACTGTGAAAACACTTGAAACTACTTGCAATTTTCACATCACATCGACCCCTTGCTCGAGAGCTCTGTCAAGTTTGTCGACTGCAAAATATCGCGGTCTAATAAATGTCATCGTGAAATATGAAATTCAAAAGCTCAAAAATATTGTAATCCTGGTGCAGCACCCCTTTGTCACTTCAACCCAAGGGTGATTGTGCCCATGCCTAATTTGAATGGAACGAATTGCGGCTCCCGAGTATTTATTAATGTCACGGTTTACTTTTCGAGAGGAAGAGGAAATAAAAACAGCTAAAACAATCTTATATCAATGTTATGCTTCTTCTTCAGAAGTTTCATTTTAGTTATGGTCGTAGACTTAGTAAGTTTTTTCTGGGGTAACGACTGAAGTCGATAATTTTGCACGATCTTATGACATTAAAGGAATACATATATCCTTGCGATGTTACATCCATTTTACAATGACATATCTCTGCCAAATTAGGTACAAATATATGTATATATGGCAAATGAATGCAGATAAGGCCTTAAACAAATACAGTAAATTTTCATTTATAATTTTGATTATTATTGCTCAAAATTATTAATTCTATTATCAGGTTTGGTTCTCCAATCGACGCGCCAAGTGGCGGCGCGAAGAGAAGCTGCGCACACAACGCAGTGGACGCTCGGTGGACAACGTTACAGGTGGTAGTGGCAACAGCGAACGGACGAGCACAAGCAATGCTGACGGCGGTACGCCGTCAACTCAAAATTCCGGTGTGGGAAACAACGCCACTGCCGGTAATGTCAACGCTGCGGCGGGCTCTGAAGGTACTGTAGTTACTCAAGCCAACAATCTAGCTGAGAATTCGAACGGGCCGACAGTAAGTAACAATAATATGAAATTACCTGCAACTACTGCTTTAATACCAATCCCCAAACATTTATATTATATTAGATACTGGGCGGAGACGCCAACCGTCCTCAAGTCTCCTCGGAAAGCCCGCCATTACAGGCCGTAACACCCCGCTTGTCCCTGAGCACCGGTTTCAATACGATGTACTCATCGATTCCGCAACCCATCGCAACCATGGCTGAAAACTACAAGTAAGCGTAAATTACCCTGAAAACAAAGTATCGTTTCAATCTCTAAAATTCGTTTGAAGTTGTACATAATCTTTGTGCGAATGTACAGTAAGTTCTCCATAAGTCGAGCTTTCGCAAAATAGGGAACCATAGAACCGTTCCTGTTTTCCAAAATGTTGTAACCAAACTTGCAACAACTTATTTAACATTTCCGGTCCGGTCGAGTTTTAATTTATTGGGTAGATCATAAGGACTGAAATAAACTTCTTATGTGAATGGTATACACGAACTCTCCTACCAAGTTTGGTGTCTATAGATCTTGTTATAGCTGAAATCAGTGCATTCATAAAGGACAGCCGGACGAGACGGTTCGGCTATTGATGTACATTTTTTAGTAAATCTGGGTCGCCGTTGATGTCTTTTAACAGTTCTTAAGCGATGCTCATGCTCATGAAATTTTGCAATTTCGACACAAAAAACACCGAGGATACAAAAAAAAAACATTGAGGCTTTGTTGTCAGGCAACATGGACACAACTTTTATTTTGACCACAACTGTATATATTAATAATAGATATATATATATATACTAGCAATACCGGCGAACTCCGTTTCGCCACCAGATGGCTATATTTCTCCCAGTTGTTTTCCCAGTCCCTCTTCTAGTCCCTTTCCCAGTCCCTCCCCCAGTCGCTCTTACAGTCGCTCTCCCCAGCCCCTTTCCCAGTCCCTCTCCCAGTCCCTTTCCCAATTCTATTCCCAATTCTTTTCCCAATTCTTTTCCCAGTCGCTCTCCCAGTCGCTCTCCCAGTCTCTCTCCCAGTCTCTCTCCCAGTCTCTCTCCCAGTCTCTCTCCCAGTCTCTCTCCCAGTCCCTCTCCCAGTCCCGCTCCCAATCCCGCTCCCAATCCCGCTCCCAGTTGCTCTCCCAGTTGCTCTCCCAGTCCCGCTCCCAGTCCCGCTCCCAGTCACTCTCCCAGTCACTCTCCCAGTCACTCTCCCAGTCACTCTCCCAGTCACTCTCCCAGTCCCTCTCCCAGTCCCGCTCCCAGTCCCGCTCCCAATCCCGCTCCCAATCCTCCCAGTTGCTCTCCCAGTCCCTCTCCCAGTCCCTCTCCCAGTCCCTCTCCCAGTCACTCTCCCAGTCACTCTCCCAGTCACTCTCCCAGTCACTCTCCCAGTCACTCTCCCAGTTACTCTCCCAGTCACTCTCCCAGTCCCTCTCCCAGTGCCTTTCCCAGTCCCTCTCCCAGCCCCTCTCCCGTATATAACATTTTTGAAAAACATTTTTTGAAAATTTTTTAAGAGATTTTATAATCAAATTTATTGCTTAATAATATTTTATTTATTTATTTTTATTTTCAAGGAACCTTTGACGAACACGTCAAAGTATAACACACCTAAACACATTATTTGTAATACATAAACAGTCTACATTTGTTCACCAAGCAGCAAGGTACTTTTATTTATTTTAAAATAAATTAAAGTTCCTTGCTGCCCGGTGAACAAAATTAGACTAACTATTTATTATGTAAACTGTGTATAGGTGTGTTTTACTTTGACGTGTTCGTCAAAGGTTCCTTGAAGTTGCCGGGAAAATTTGTATGGGAAAAAGAGAATGGCTATTTTTAGGGTTTATCCAGAAATAATTATAATTTAAAACCATAAAAAAACCATCCGTGACAAAAGCAAACTCAGTTGATTTGGTGGCAGGCATTTTTTTTTTAATTTTGATATGACTTGAAGTCATAAAAAGCAGATAACAACATCGAAACTAATACAAAAGAAACGCACAGGTTAGTGGCCGAGGGATTTTAAAATTTTAAAATAGACTATTTATGTATTTCAAATAATGTATATAGGTGTGTTTTACTTTGACGTGTTCGTCAAAGGTTCCTTGAAGTGGCCGGGAAAATTTGTATGGGAAAAAGAAAATGGTCATTTTTATGGTTTTCCCTGCAATAATTCTAATTTTTCTCGCCGTGCAAACCATCCTTGAACTTCAACGAACAATTTAAAAAAAAATTTGGGAAAATTGGTCCTGGCGTTGTTGAGTGATGCACTTACCAACACATTTTGTGATTCATTTTTATATAATAGATATATGTGTATATATAATCTTTCAACAGCTCTATGACTTCTTCGCTGAGTTCAATGACAACAACTTGTCTCCAGCAAAGGGACAGCTATCCATACATGTTTCATGATCCACTGTCCCTTAGCGGTCCCTATGGATCCCACCCCCGCAACTCAGCCTGCAACCCTGCAACAGCCCATCAGCAGCCGCCCCAGCATGGAGCTTACAACAATAGCTCGGTGGTGAGCACAGCAAACACAGGTACAACATGAGAGACGATGAAAGTTATATATTAAAATTAAGGATTGGAGATTACTTTTTTGAACTTTTAACTTTTTCAATTTCAGGCGTCATCTCCGCTGGCGTTTCAGTACCTGTGCAAATCTCCACACAAAATGTAGAAATAAGCAATAGCAATTACTGGCCTCGCCTCCAGTGATCCTCGTTCTTTAATTTTCCGCCACAATTGGCGGCTGTAATCGTGGTACAGCATGTCGGAAAGCAACACCAGTCGATAGATAGCCCACCAATAATTTCAGCTCTGAAATAGCGTTGATATCAGGCAATAAATTTTAATTAACTATCGTGGACAACGTACTGAAGCCACATACACACAAACGATTATTTAACCGAACTAAAGGCTATAATATAGTTTAGTTAAGTTGTGTAAGTAATGAATTTGTTGTAACTACCTGAAATACTTGTAGTACTACTCAGTGGATCCGATCGATATACAAAATCTAAATCCCCTATTTTAAATTCATCAGAGGCTTCCCTTGATGGACTTAGAAGGTTGTTAGATCAAAATAGGAGTTTACCTAATAAAATGGCGACACAATATACCGTTGAGCAAAAGGAAGTGTTCCCATAAAGTGTATATATATTCATATGCCGACTATCCAGTCATGTCTGTCTGTCTGTATAGACTAGATTTTAGATACAGAATCTGAGGCTTTCTTGTTTGGCACAAATATTCTCCTTCTCCTAAGTACTGCTTACATCATGCCCATCTTTAGGTATATTTGCCAAACTCTTGCGAAAATTTTGCAAATAAAATTATCGTTTCTAATTTCCTACAGTTAAAATAAAACGCATTTCAAAACGAATTTCATGTCCACCCTTCGAACATATTATGCTAACACAATTTTAATCGAAATTCACAATTCTCATGTTTATGCAGACGTCTATACATAAGCATAAAGCAATAGTGCTTCTCAGAGGATTTTCCTCTTGATACATAATGAAGAATTCAAATTTGGAAGTATGGACGTCATGAATCACAACAAAACAAATGAAATCGAATAGAATAACAACGAAACCGAAACTTCTTAAGCCACGACCTCAACCCAAACTTGGACAACGACACCCATTCATCATGAAACACATTCGTCTCGATAAGACAACAAAGATAAATGTAAAATGTATATTATATTTATGTATTTAACTTATATATCTGGAATTTATGTGTGTAGAACAAGTGAATGTAACATTTTGCTATGCTCGTAAACGTACCCGTGATGTCTGATTATCTCGACAGACATAATAAATAAGATAAGTGTGTAACCATAATGTTGTGTTTCTTTTCTTTTTACCCATTGAAGGTGGTATATTAACTTTGTGGAAATGTATGTAACAGGCAGAAGAAGACGTGGTAGATTATTATTATTGATCAGGATCAATAACCGAGTCGGTTCGTTCATGTCCGTCTGTCCGCCGTCCGTCTTTATTATCACAGCTATTAAAAGAGCTAGGGATACCAGACTTGGTGGGAGAATTCGTGTATACTAGACAGATGAGCCGCTGCGCCACGCAGGCATCGCCGCCGATTTTTTAGGTACGGCGTCATGACTCTTAAAAAAAATATATATGGACCTATATATCAAGTGTACCAGTATTAAGTGTGTATAAGGAGCATTTCTTATGTACGAGCATTTCTCGTGCGACAATACATGTGTATTTATTATTATTATTAGGTGGCACTACAACCCATTTCGGGTTTTGGCCGACCTCAGCGTCTCCCTCCAGGCGCCTCTGCTCTTCGCGCGCCTCCTCCAATTTGAAATACCCAGTAGAGTAAGGTCCTTCTCTACTTGGTCCTTCCATCGAAGATTTGGTCGTCCCCTTCGTCGTCGCCCATAGTCGACCCTCGCTTCGAACACCTTCTGGGCTGGAGCTTGAAAAAATACAATGCGTTGTTGGTTTGCCGAGTAAAAGTAATTAATATTAAGAATTATTTTTTAAAAGCCATAGGTAAATGGTATCTTAACTCGTTTATAAATGTTAACTAAGAAAATACTTCAATATTATTTGAACTAACCCACCTTTCCGCATTTTCTAACATTTCTGCACAGTGGACGATACCATATACCAAAAATTAAACAAATAGTTCGTTCTTTGGGGGCGGGGTATTTGAACTAGCCACACACATTTCAATCGATTTACGCACAATGGACGATACCAAAGACCAAAAATAAAACAAGTAGTTCATTCTTAAGGGCGGTGGGCGTGGCATCCAAAAATACATCTGCATAATATTGCAAGGTACCTTCCTGCCAAATTTGATGCTTTCGGATTTTATTATAATTGTGTTATTTGTAATAAATCAAAAACGCCTTTTTCGATATACGGGGGTGGTGGGCGTGGCATATCAAGTTTGAAATAAACTCTCCTACCAAGTTTGGTGTCTCTAGCTCTTGTAATAGGTGAAATCTGTGTGCTCATACAGACAAACAGATAGACAGACAGATGGACAGACAGACGGACATGACCAAATCGACTCGGCTATTGATGCTGATCAGGAGTACATAAATACTTTGTATGGTCTGCCACCCTTTCTTCTGCCCGTTACATACATTTTCGCAAAGTTAATATATAATTTTTTTTACCCTATTTTTAATGAGTAATTGGCTTCTTTTGACAATTCTCTACTACGGCATTTTAAAGTCATACCTGGAAAGAAGGGAGTTAAAAGTTATTACTGATCCGTATATCCAATGAGAGCTGAGATACAGGTACATCAATAATCTACACATGGAAGATTCATCTAAGGCTATTATGGCGACGTCCGCAGACGATTCATGCAGTCGAATAGAAGCAGCCAATTTAGGAGTATTTAGAGTGTCTTGCAGCATGATGCAAACGATGAAATCTGCAAATCAACCCATAAAAATCCATGAATCCTTGTATCACATTAAAATCTCTAATTTTGAATACCTCCAATTATCTAGCTAGGAGTAAGCTTGGTATAAACGTAGCAAGCCAAACACCATGGCATAACCTTGGACAAACGGCTTACTTTTGGGCCTCATCTTAAGCCACAGTTAAAAAATTTAATCTTAGATTATAATCAGTAAGATGGCTGACAGATCTGCAAACTGTCCAAGAGCAGTTTGGAAGACACACTAGCCGATACAGCCACAGATTGCTGAAACACCGCAGCCGGCTCGCAATACGTCTACTGACTGCTCGTCCTCTTAGACGGTTAAGCGGTAAGTCCGCTGTACTGATTATACACTAATTAATAATTAAGAAAAAACATTTATTTATTTCTTAAAGTAAACAATTCAAAATCTAAGCCAGTCCTCCACTTTTGATTGTGATCCAGATGAATGCTTAAAAGATCTCCAAAAGATTTTCTCACCAGTTTTATTTGTATATTTAAAATACTTTACACTCACACATATAGATATCAATACAAATACTTATACTAATACACGATACACAGTATTAAGATCTGACTAGATTTCAAATAAGTCATTCATTTTAATATGGTAATACACTAGTTTGAAATTGTGTCGAATTTAGTTTCTTTCACTTAGTTATTTCTTTATATTTCTGTACACATACATTTTTGATATATCCTTCATTATATTCCACAGAAGTTGACGCATTTATCATTATTATTCTTTATTGTAAACAAAGCAACATATCTAACAGATATGTTAATAACAGCGGAATCTCTCTCTCTGTCTCTATTTTTTTATTTCATCCATTTCCAGCTGCTCGCACATATATTTATTTCTAACACTCTTGCAACATTCTGATAGTTTGGTAGCAATTGTTTTACGGACTATGGCTAATTCTATTTTTACACACAACCACATATTTTTTACAATAGAAAGTTTATGTATAACCACACAGATTAGTTCAACTTGTAATATACCTATTGACATTTCTCTTGTGGAAAGCGAAACTGTCTTTAAAATAATGCTATAAAAACGCAATTGATAAAACAATTTACATACTTATTTGGATCAGGTTTTTGTTTGTTGAAAGTGAGGTCGGCTGATATATTTCCATACATTATAATATATTTACATATATTATAATTATTTCCGTATCGGTGGTTCAAAGCAATAGCTAACTTCACAATACCAAAAATAAACAAGAGAAGTAAAAACTACGAAAAAATGATAGACCTGAACTGTATAAAATATTGTTCAGTCTTCGAGAAACAGAGCCTAAAAGCTATAGCTAGTATAATCAAAAAAAAAAATATTCAAAATCAAAATGAACATGAACAATACAAACAATTAAAAACATCCAGAAGATATATATTATATATATATATTATATATATATATATATACATATACATATATATACATATACATATTTGCATTTATTGGTGGGTTATTTATTTATTTGTTCATCAATAAAAAAGGAATTATAAACTAGGAAATATTTTTAGAGAAGAGTACACACCGATATACTTCTTAACACTCATAGGTTTATAGTATATACCTGTTCATTTACTTTATTTATGGTTTACTTTTACGACAAACACTAAATTGAAATATTTAATTGGATGAATTAATGTGCATATATACACATATTATAGACGTAAACCTTATTTATAATTAGCGATATTCAATTGACCAGGTGAACGTATGGAATAAATGGTTTATCTCATAATTCACCAGCAATAAATTATATTTACCTTCATAATCGAAAAAACCAAATAATAAGACAAATATAAAGAAAGTATAGAGGTTTGTCCGACCTGATTTTAAATCTCAGCGTCAGAGTGTCCAAGCGACCTCTTCCGAGTATAAATATAAACTGTGATGCTTTACGAACTTATCAGCTGATCTCAAATACCGCTCGGACGTATAGTTTTTGACACAGCGTGTATTTGTTAACAAAACTTTTTTTGCGTTCGTTGCATTTTGTTATTTTTTAAAATGACAGAAAAATCAAATCAACGAATTTGCATTTAATTTGCTTCAATCTCGGAAAAAAAAGGTCGGAAAATATTGGAATGATGCAAAATACATTTGGAGATGATTGCATGGGTAAAACACAAATAAAAGACTAGTAAAATAGTTTCAAAAGTTGCCGCACATCTGTTGATAGTGATCGTGTGTGTGCTAAGTTCATTCCAAAATTGCTTAGTGCAGAGCAAAAAAACGTTCGCTTAGAAATCGCTAGGGATAATTTAGAATGATTACTGGTGATGAATCATGGGTTCATGGTAATTGCAGGACTTTTCGGAAAACCTCGTATTTGTATATATACATATAATATATATATATATATATATATATATATAAATATATATATTCAAATTGTTTATTCTATTGATCTAACAGTATTTAAATTTTTTATTATTTAATATATCAGTAATAATAAATAATTTCATTATCTTAAATGTTGGGTAGTAACATATGTTGACCTTTTTACAATTGAATAAAAGCTTTGCATAATATAAAATAGTAAAATAATAAACTTAAATATGTTCAAATGTAGTGGTAAATGCAACGGAACTCGTATTCCATATAAACTGCTGTACTATCTGAAGGAACGGCGGACACAGCAGTTTTCACGTTTGTTCACGTTTAATACCACGAACTCATTTATAATATACAAAACTTAAAAAAAAATACAGAAAGAACGACGGAGATCATAAGTATAATTGAGACAATAAGTATCATTGTCTATTTATCTGCTGGAAATAAGAAGCTAGACAACGAATTTGACATAGAGATTCCTGGTTTTAATACCCCACACCCATAGATAATAGATAAAAAGAGGTGCGTTACATAGTTGGTGAAGATGACAGAAATATTAGGTTGCTCACTAAGTTTTTTTTTGTGCAATTTAAGCAAAAATGTTTGTCTAAAACGTTTAATGGAATTATGTATATAATCTTTCAGCAATCTCTCGTGTTGTTATTCCACGATTTGCATCGACTTTCATATTGTCTACATCGGCTTCAAGAGGCCTTCCTGGGCGGTGCAAGATCGAATTTGCCGGAACGAAATTTTGCAAACCAATTTCAACACATCTTCTCCGTATAACATACATCACATAATTTTCGCCTTGCTTGAACTGCATTTACCCTCCCAATAGTAAAACAGAAAACATGCCGGAAATGCTGTTTATGATCTTCAATCTTCATCAAGCACCCAACAAAAACTATTCCAACAAATTTAGCAAACTTGTTTCCAAATCTTTCTTTATATATCAGCTGTTCAACTAAACTATACAAAGGTAAAGCGGTTAAGTGTGAAGTTCTCTGAAAAACTCAGTAAGATCAGCTGTAAGCATCAAACGAAATTACTTAAGGAACGACAAAATACATAGCTATATCGTTAATAGAATCACGGTCGGACAATAAAAGCAAACATTACTAATAAAAATATTCTCCATAGTTTCGAGAAGAGACAGTCGTAAATGCGCCATTTTAAAATGCGCTGTAACGATGAAATGATTTAGATGTTATTTTTGGTTAGGTTAGTTAGCCGTTAATATCAGTTTTTGCAGGGTTACCAGGTAACACAGTATTCATAGATAAAATACTCAAATTGAAGTAATACAAACTGTCTCGTTTACTATAAATGACCTTGAAGTTAATATCATTATCAATATTTTGTTTCTACATTTTACATACATACATAGATATATTTTTGAAACTTAAATATCATTAAGTTATAATATATATAAAAAATCAGTCGATTATTGCATATATATATATTCATATATATATATACTTATATTACTTATGTGCAATACATACAATACATTTACATGCATATACTTTATAGATGAGCAAAGTCAAAGGGAAAATCATAAAATTTTTCCTTTCGTATGGAATGCTGTTTTCTTGTTTTTTTTTATAAATACTCTGATTATGTTTTTTTTAATCTTCTTTTTTTGTTCATTATGGCAGTATTTGTGTCGCGTTTTGCTTTTTATAATGTGCACACCCAATATTATTTTAAATCGCAACAAACCTTAGAACTTATACAGACACATTTACACATACACTAATTATAGCTACACTGCATAATTGTTGATCATTTTATTCAGCTGACATGATATTATGAACCTGCTCTAATTTGAAAGCAAGTCTCTGCTTCTGGGAGAACTCATCTTCCTCCAGAGTAACAGTTAGCTGCTCATTGTATTTCACAGCAAAGGTATATAGCTCGTGTAGTGCGCAGTTTGTATTGAACTCCGTTGTGTGTAGCTGGAAATTCGAAAGTTGCAAAATACAATTAATCCACATCATAACACATTCAGCCAATTATAAATCGGACAGATTAATAGATGTTTTAACATTAAAATTATAAAGAAACAATGAAAAAGTATTTGAAAAAATGTTCAAATCGGCTTATGCAAACGAGAAAAAAAAGTTTTATCACAACAGTTATGATTGACTTCATATTAATTAATATATGATATTTTATACTAAGCTAAGACAAGTTTGGTTGCAATGCAATAATATTGTTTATTTATAGAAGACTATCTTACAATATTTAAATTTTCTAACTATTATCTAAGAATATACACAAAATGTATGTATGGTATACAGTATGCCCCAAAATAAACCGAACTTTGAAAAATAATATACAATAAATATTTTGCTCTTGAAAGTTATTATTCATTCAAAGTATATTCCATTTAACTCAATATTCCGTCTGGAGCGATCCACTAGCGCATGCATAGATTTTTTAATGTAATTTATAGGAATATCCTTTAATAACTCGGTTACTGTTGCTTTAATTCTTGGGATATCATCATAAAATGCTCAATTCATCTTGATTTTGAGTTTTGGAAATAGTAATAATAAGTTTAGGGTTGGTTTCTTCTTTGAGTCTCGCTCTCCAAGTGTTGTGTAGTATATTTGAACTATTGTGGCCGGTCGCGCCTACACGTTCGTATATCGATATCCTTTCGATGTATCGTGAGAGTGTTTTGGGAAACTGCTGATAGGTGGTACTTTCTGATCTGCCACAGTACTCCCCTTTCATTCACGATTTCCGAAGAGTACTGCCTTATTTTTATATGTGCGTGGCTGGTTATCCTTCTCAAGGGTTTGAATTATCTTTTAGGCGATCAACGGAAACTACTTGTTCCTTGCCGTTCAAGTTGACGGGTTTGCCACTATGGCGTTTGATGATTTCAAAAGGTCCAGTGTATGGTGCTTCCAGCGGTTCAGTTCAGCTCGGTTCATGCGTGCAATTATGCATTAATTTCATTATTATATTATATATTATATTAACTTTGTGAAAATGTATGTAACAGGCAGAAGGAGGTGTTGCAGACCATACAAAGTATATATATTCTTAATCAGTAACATTAGCGCCAATGCATGTGTTTTTGACTTCGAAATTATGCGATGCATTGTTATTAGTGCATCAGAGATTCGCAGATTGGGAGACGGTTCAAAAGGTTTTTTTTAAGACAACTGCATAGAGCTTTTTTGTCAACTTTTTCGAAAATGTTTCCATGCTTACTTGGAGCTCCTCTACGATGCTTCTAATAGTTACATGAAGATCTCGATCCACTATTAATAAAGATTTTATCCGTATCAACGGTCACTAGTCGTCCGGCTGGCCTGGGTGTTTCGGCGACAAACTTACCACTTCGGAATTGTCTGAACAACTGTTCAGCAGTTTGAATCTATACTTTTTTGTCTCTAAAGACAGAAATAATCTGTCTGCGAGATTCATTACCAAACAATAATATATCAAAATATCGATAATTTTGTAGAAAAAATAAATATCTTAGAGTATTTTTTGTAAATCTGGAAAATACGATTTTTTTTTTTTTTGATATTTCATGATAAATTTTGTTGATCGTTATGTTAAGAACATAACACTGAATTAATTAAAATTAAAATTCTAATTACAGTAACTCATATTAAATATTGACTAGTATTAGACTAAACTTATTGCATAGTTGTATTATTTTAAGAAAAATGGGAAAATTGTAAAAAAAAAATCTGCATGCGAAAAAACACTTGTGTGACAAACTGTATACTACTGTGGGCAAAAAGTAAGGTGAATATTTTTGTAAAGTCAAAATTCTTTATTTATTGTCCTAAATCAATTTCATTCCCTTCAAAGAAATCCCCTGCCGACAAAATACACTTATGCCAAAGTTTTTTTAAATCCTCGAATCAGGCCAAATAGACCCTTTCCGGTATAGCCATGAGCGCCCTCGTCGATTTTTCTTTTATCTCTTCAATCAACCGAAACGCGTTCCCCGGAGTGGTCTCTTGAGTTTTGGGAATAGCCAGAAGTCACACGGAGCCAAATCAGGAGAATACGGTGGTTGCGGAACGATATGCGTCGAATTCTTGGCGAAATGGTCACGAAGAACGAGTGCAGTGTGCGACGGTGCATTATCGTGATGCAAAAACCAAGAGTTGTTGGCCCATAATTCTGGTATTTTTCGACGAATTGCTTCACGCAAACGACGCATAACGCTCAAACAATATTCCTTATTAACAGTTTGGCCAGGTGGAAAGAATTCATAGTGCAACACACCACGAAAATCGAAAAAAAAAAAACTGTCATCATAACCTTGATTTTTGAACGACTCTGACGTGCTCTTTTCGTTCTGGCCTCGCCTTCAGCACGATATTCGCTTGATTGGTTAACAACACGTTCCCGACCCTCTTTGAAGTCTTTGCAACACTTATAAACATTTTTCTGGGACATGGTAGAATCACCAAAGACCATCCCCAAACTTCCTCAACGTTTCGGCAGCCGAAATTTCATTCCGCAAACAAAATATGATGGCACTTCTCTGCTCAATTAAATCAGACATTGGAAAAATCGCCAAATGCACTCTTGATCGTTTGGTAAACAAAAGCGTAAATATAGTACTCATACTGACATTGACATGAAATTCCCGCCAAATGTCATCAACAGTCCTGCCAATTCGAGAAAAAAAGAACTAGTTCGCCATCTTAAGTCCGCGAATTTTAAATTGAAAATTCACCTTACTTTTTGCTCACAGTAGTATATACATATATAATAAGATATATGCCTATATAATATATAAGGTATATGCCTTAAAATTTGCAATATTGAAAGCTGTATCATTTAGTTACAGTACTCATTTTTCCAGTCTCTTACCCGAGATTCTTCTGCAAGCATAGCATTCATGTCCTGATCAGATATGGACGGCATATCGCGAATATCCCTGTAATATCGGTCAACCCATTTGCGGTACTCGGGAATATCCTTAGCATACAAAAGTTTTGAACTTGGCGAGTCCTTACCTGTTGAAAATAAAATGATATACTCTAACAATAATGTTTGTAAAGATATTGTATACTTGACA
This sequence comes from Zaprionus bogoriensis, assembly GCA_035046045.1. NCBI lineage: Eukaryota > Metazoa > Arthropoda > Insecta > Diptera > Drosophilidae > Zaprionus > Zaprionus bogoriensis. The sequence goes on from JAWNOI010000221.1 coordinate 1,167,312, forward strand.
CGAACCCAGACGATGGTCCGATGTTGAGCAGGAATCCATGAAAGTTTGAGCTACAACCGACAAGCACGAGTCAACGATATTCGATTTATGTATGTCAAATACAAAATTTGGATTTTTTATAAGGTTTACCCAAAATCTGTGAAAAGAAAATAAGTATCATTTTTGAAGTCCGGCGAGGAAAGTTTCACTCTCACCGTAAAGGTAAACTATTGCTTTTCCAAGTGTGGACAACCTCCGGATCGGTAATTCCATGCAAAAGCGCCTGATCATCCAAGAAGTCGAACATATATTTAATTGCCAATGGCAATGCGGAGCCCCGATGTGCCGTGCTGAATATGGTCTCAAATAGATCGTCTACAAACTTCTGTAGCGTACCTTTGGTCGCTAGAAGTCGGGTCAAATAGATTTCCGAGACTAGTTTATTAACACGCTCTCCCTCCTTTTGAATGTCACTGTCGTGGTGTTTGACCAGATGCCAGTACTTCAAGCCATTATCATGCATATCATTATTTAGGGGACTACCAGCGCGACTAAATGTCGGAGACGAGGAAGTGTACTTCGATATATTCAGAGTTTCATACCTAGACATCGGACAGATTGAATAAATTATTTTGACAAAAAACTTCGAGTTTAGTTTATACATACGAGAAAAGACTACACTGTTTTAATATGCAATTATGTAAGTTTAATATGTACAGTGGGGAGCAAAAAAGATTCCATGTTCAGCATATGCATGTTCAACCGCTCATAAGACGTAAACCAATGAACCAAATGAAACAAACTTTTTTTTCTCGATTACTTATTCAATTTGTAAGAAATAGACTTAAATACTACAATAATAAAAGAAGAAATGTAAGAGATAGAAAAAAAACAAAAACAGAAGGCATGTACTCAGTTTTGCACCTTCCGTTATTCGCACTTGTTTTTGCTCTCCCTGTTTTCTTATCCCCAAAATACTTGCAGATTTACTGTTTTATGTCTTTTTCATGCATTATTCGTTGTCATAATTCAGAAAGTCGCACATTTCTTATAGTTAAAAATAAATTTTAATGAATTAAGAAATTAGTCGCCAACTTATATTTGTAAAATGAAATATTATTGTTTTCATGACTAAAAGTGGCGATTCGACGCGCACAATTGCTGAAAAGCTGAAAATTAATCAGTCAATGGTGGTCAAGTGTGTTGAATGGTCGCCCCCGTCTTCTAACGGACTCTGACGCTCGATTTATGATGTCCAACATAAGGAAGGATAAGCTTTTAACACCAAAAAATGCTTCTACGGAGTTAAATAAAACCGTAAGGTGATGGACAGCTAGAAGAGCACTGGCCAGAATAGGATATGTCGCCTTTGTTAAAAAAAAAATCAGCTCTATCCGAGAAAAATGTTAAGGCTCTGTTACGATTTGCAAAGATACACAAAAACTGGACTATAGAAGACTGGAAACGTGTTATTTGGTCGGACGAATCCAAGTTTAACCGTTTTCAGTCGGATGGCAAACAGTATTATTGGCATAGGCCCGGTGACAAGCTTCAGAGACATCATGTAAAGCAAACCGTAAAGCCTGGAGGAAATGTAAAGGCTTGGGGGTGCTTCACATGGTGGCACGTTGGACCGTTGCACAAAATTGATGGAATAATACCAAAAGAGGACTATTTAAACATTTTAAAGACCCATCTTCACCATTTACTCGATAAGTGTGCCTATCCTGAAAGATAAATCACTTTACAACAAGATGGGGATCCTAAGCACACTGCAAAAATTGTTAAAGAATGGTTGTCAAAACAAAATTTTGAGGTCATGGAGTGGCCAGCTCAAAGTCCCGACCTCAGTCCAATTGAAAACTTATGGTCAATTGTGAAGCGATGGCTCGGGCAATATCAATATCAGTAACCTAGACGATCTCTGGAGACGCGTGGAGATTGAATGGAAGAATGTTTTTTGTAAGTACCACTATCGATTGGAAAGCTGCCCAAATTTCAGTTTGATCGATAACTTAGGTCAATTTTTATAGTCGATCAAATTTTATAAAATACACGTGTTTGTAATAATGGACAAAAGCGAGTTCAGGGCTGCCATCAAACATCTCCATTTGAAAGGTTTAAGTCCGAAGGATATCAAAGCCGAATTGGATGCAGTTCATGGCACATCTGCACCTCTGTTTGCGACGGTTTACAACTAACTGAACGAATTTAAACGTGGCCGTTCATCCACAAAAGATGAACATCGTTCAGGACGTCCTATTGAGGTGGCTACTCCTGAAATCATCGACAAAATCCACGATCTGATTTTGGGCGATCGGCGAATCAAAGTGCGCGAATTAGTTGAGGCCACAGGCATATCATAAGGGACAGTCGCTTCAATTTTGAATGAAAATTGAATGTGAAAAAAATTTCGGCAAGATGGGTGCCGCGTTTGCTCACAGCTGAGAATAAGCGCAATCGTGTAGTGGACTCTAAGGTTATGTTGGCGCTCTTTCATCGCAATCAGGCCGAATTTCTTCGTCGATATGTCACTGTAGACGAAACCTGGATACATTACTACACTCCAGAAAAAAAGAGACAGTCATCACAGTGGATTTTCAAGGGTGAAAGGGCTCCGAAGATGGCAAAAACTGTGCCATCGGCCGGCAAGGTGATGTCCACGGTATTTGGGATTCGCAGGGCATCATTTTTACTGACTACTTGGAAAAAAGGAAAACAATAACAGGAGCGTATTACGCGTCGTTATTGCATCGGTTGAGCGAGGAAATCAAAGAGAAACGACCCCATCTGAACAAGAAAAAAGTCCTTTTGCATCAGGACAATGCGCGTGTGCACACCTGCGCTGTTTCCATGGCCAAAATCGAGGAATTGAATATGGAATTGTTGCAGCAGTGTGTAGAGCTAAAAGAGAATATGTTGAAAAATAAAAAAAAATTTCTGCATAAAACAGTGTTTTTATATCTTTTTCTAAATACTTATTGAACGACCCTCGTATGCAACGACCCCGACGATATGCGCCAACTACCGGGGAATCAGCCTGATTGCCGTCTCATACAAGGTTACATGTGAACGACTGAAGCCGTATACCAGCACACTGACCGGACCTTATCAGTGCGGCTTCAGACCTGGTAAATCCACCATAGACCAAATCTTCACAATGTGCAAAATCCTGAAAGAAAGCCACGAAAATGGAATTGACACACACCATCTCTTTGTAGATTACAAAGCTGAATTCGATAGCCCGATGAGGGAACGCCTATATGCCACCATGTCTGAGTTCGGTATTCCTGCAAAGCTTTTTGCAGAATGACATTGAGCAGCACCATCAGCTCTGTCAAGGTAGGAGCGAACCTCTCCGAACCTTTTAATACCGTTCGAGGTTTCAGACAAGGCGACCCTCTGTCGTGCAACCTCTTCAACTTCGTGATGGAAGGGGTACTGCGGAATGCCGGTGTACATCGATCTGGCACTATTTTTTATAAAGGTGTCCAGCTCCTGGCTTATGCCTATGATATTGGCCGTAGCGAGCGTGATGTCACTGCTGCATTTTCCGCTATCGAAAAAGAGTCAGCAAAAGTGGGTTTGGCGGTAAACGAGGGCAAGACGAAGTATATGCTGTCGACAAGCAGGGATACGCGGCGCCTAGACTTCCATGTGGTAGCTGACAGCTATAACTTCGAAATGGTCACGGAGTTCACGTACCTTGGCACCGCCATTAACACCAATAATGACGTCAGCATGGAGATTAAGTGAAGAATCACACTTGCTAATAGGTGTTACTTTGGTCTGAGTAAGCAAATGTGCAATACAGACCTCTCCCGCCGAACAAAACTAACACTCTACAAGACACTCATCCCCGAGTTATATGGCGCAGAAGCACAGACGGATGCAGCAGCGCTTGGAGTGTTCGAGAGAAAAATTCATCGCAAGATCTTTGGTCCCGTTCGGATTGGGGACGACTTTCGCATTCGGATGAACCACGAGCTGTACGAGTTATACGACGACGTGGACGTGATCCGGCACATCACGATACAACGTCTGCGCTGGCTCGGCCACGTCGTCCGTATGGATGAAGAATCTTCAGCTCAGAAGGTATTCGAAGCGAGGGTCGACTACGGGCGACGACGAAGGGGATGACCAAAGTTCCGATGGAAGGACCAAGTGTTGGAGAACCTAACTACACTGGGTATTTCCGACTGGAGTAGGTGCGCAAAGAGCAGAGGCGCCTGAAGGGAGACGCTGAGGTCGGCCAAAACCCGAATCGGGTTGTAGTGCCACCTAATAAAAATAAAACATAATTCTACTCCCTAATATATTTATATGGTAGCCATGACGCCGCCCCTCTGCTAAAGATTTTTGTATGGGAAACTTCTCGAACTTGAAACTTGTGTTTATTTTCCGAGGAGGCGGTGAGTGTGGCACAAAAAGTTTGAAATAAACTTTCTTTTGTGTATGGTAAACACGAATTTCCCTACCAAGTTTAGTGTCTCTAGCTCTTGTAAAAGCTGACATCTGTTTGTTTAAACAAACAGAAAGACAGAAGGACAGACTGACGGACATGGCCAAATTAACTCGGTTATCGATACTGATCATGAAAATATATACATGGTATTGTCTGGCTGTTAGATTCATTTTCACAAAGTTAATATACCATTATTTACCCATTTTCAATAGGAGTTTTGCCGGAAAAGTATCCGCCATATTCAAAAAAAGCGAAAGGGAGACAACCGTCAACCTCATATTTAAACACGGCAGAAGTCGCTTGGACACTGGCTCTGAGATTTAAGATCAGGTCGGATACTTTTCGGACAACTCTCGTATAACTACTGGTAATGACACTGGTTTTTTCATTCAAATTTCGCGTATCTGGCAACGCTGTATATAATTTGATAGATCTTGGCAATACCTTTTAAATAAAGAATAGTTTGTTTACATCAGTTTCTGCGCATTCAAATTACAATTGATCGAATAAAAACATAGAAATCGTTGTTCAAGATCGTCATATGACTATTGCGGAGGAGATCCAGCAAAACAAAATAAATAATCTTCAAAATCAATAAAAAACTGTGTATCATTACCAAATAACCTAATATATATAACTAAATATGACTTATAGCCAAACAGAACAAAATTCTAAACAAACGTATTAAAACACAAATTTGACAAGAAACAAGTGAAGAAAGCTACAGTCGAGTGCACTCGACAGTAAGATACCAAAATTCAAAATTCAAAGCTTAAAAATCGGAATTCTGCGTTATGTTACCAGGGACTTCCAAATTTGGTACTTCTAGCTTTTCCAGTGTTCTTATAATTCAAAAATTTCGTTTTGCAACTTTTGCATAATGTTGCAAGGCGGTGGGCGTGGCATCCAAAAGTCTAAAATCCAACTTCTGCATAACGTAGCAAGACACCATCCTACAAATTTGGTGCGTTTATCTCTTTTCGTTATTGAATTATTTGCAAAAAATCGAAATACGCATTTACCGATTTGCGGAGGCGGTGGGCGCGGCACATCAAATTTGAAATAAAGTTGTTGTGTATTGAATACACGCACACTCCCACCAAGTCTGGTGTCTCTAGCTCCTTTAATAGCTGAGATCTGTGCGTTCATACAGACGGACAGACGGACATGACCTAATCGACTCGGCTATTGATGCTGATCAAGAATATATATACTTTATACGGTCTGCCACGCCTCCTTCTGTCTGTTACATACATTTTCACAAAGTTAATATTTTACCATTTTTTTTAGCCATTTTCAATGGTAAATGGTATAAGAATTGTTTTCAAAAATTAATGGACCTAATTTTTTTTTATTTTCGTCGTACAAATGGGCTAGGCTTGAAGTTGTGATAAAAATATGGTTACGAAAAATCGCTTTTGAAGTAAAAATTCATCGGTAAATATTTGGCACACATATTCTCCAAATAATTAGCTTTCATGTTTATAGAAGAAAAAACTGTCCTTAAGTTGTCAAGCTGTGTATATAGTTAGTTTCATAAGAATTAAATTAATCAATTGAAAACAACAATAACACACACACTACTAACAGTATCTACAGCGTAGTATATACAGACGACGATAGATTTACTTTGTTCTTTAGACATTTTGTTCTGTAAATGGGTGAAAAGCAATAGACTTACTTGTGAGATTTCTCATTTTTTTCAGATAAAATACTGAAGTTATAAATAGAACTTTGCTTAGGTACCAAACTGAGACCAGCACCGTCGGGGACGTTGTAATGTTGCAATGTGTTAAGTTTCTTCCATTCACTTTCTGTTTTAGAGGTAGTGTCCTCATCATATAAGATTAGACGTCCTGTTGCACCAGTGCGCCATTCTTGATAAACATTGAATGCATTAATTAATCCACCTTGAAATAATTTATTTCTGTTTTCTATACTTACCCAAGTCAAGATCGTCTTTACGTGGTCGTTGACTAGAGGGAATATTTCTGTAAATGGTCTCCAAGCACTTGTCCTTCACCTGACCAATTGTATCACAGTCGAGAACTTTCACCGACACGTTCTCCATGTGCGAGGGAAGCATGTCGAGATTGTTGCAGAATATCGGTTGCTGTATGATGCTAGCATTAACGGTCATGGGCCGGAAATCTATAGACTGCCGTATAAGCTTCTCCTCGCTGAGAGAGTAGCGTGCCTCATGAGTGCATGCATCGACTGGACCTTTATCCACCTGCCCCTTAACAGCACGGAAAAGCATGTAGAGCGGTTCTCCGGCACATTCCTTAAGGAATTTATATAACAAAAATGTGAACCAAGCGCTGAGCATCTTCTCTGCGACACTTTCTGTCCGTCTCAGCAGAAGTTTCGGATGACTTTTCCCTTCGATGCACTTTTCAATCAAGTCACCCAATAGGGTCTTCAATATATCTGTGCAATACTCAAGCTTTGACTGTAGAGTAACCATTATCAAAGAAGCTACATTAACGCGTTCTCGCATGGAGAAATATCGATTGGACTCTAAAGTGCGTATAAAAAGCAGAAGAAAAGTTTTATTCATAATCAGTTGGGCAAACAAACGTAAGCCCTTCTCCTTGCGCAACAGTTCCGGCCTTTCCCATTGCAGTACTATATGATCCTCATGATTAGGGAATAAAATCTTCATGGCATATGAGCGGTAATCCAAAAATGGTATTCCACCTGATGTTAGATCGCCGGTCAGATCTGTCATTTCTGTTTGAAGTTCGGCAAAAGCTTCTTTACACTCAGCAGCCACACGCAGCTCCAGTATATCCATCTGTTCCTGCATGTTTCGCAGCACACGATTCGACTCTGAGGTCTTCTTGCGGTACGCCACAAGCAAAGCAACAAATATCAACAGGAAAATTACACTGCCGGCAATTACCACAAACACCACGTTGTCGCCCAAATCCATTATAATGTTAGAGGACTCGTAGCTAAGTATACCGATGCGATACTCCAGTGCGGGTCCAATGCGAACGATTACCTCAGGTCCGCTAGGGCTGTTGCTGGCTGCAGCCGCCTCTGTGGGCGGACGACAAGTGAGCTGCTGCCGGGAAAGAGAGGTTATATTACAGTAGCCGTTACCGATCTTCACCTCAACGTCGCTCTCCTTGCAGGCCCGATCCAGGTTGCGGCCATTTATGGTGAGATATTCACTTTTAAAGTATTTCACGCGCTCCTCGAATATAAAGTATTCCGGATTCGGATAGAGCTCAAAATGATTATTGTGATGGCTGGATAAATTTTGCACGCGCTTCACGTTGTCCATGAGAAAGCCATATTCAAGAAGCAATGGGTTTTCTGGGTCCAACAGGTGACCATCCATTTCAATTATCGGTGAAGGACACTCCATATCCGTATCAGAGTGAACACGACATTGGCTGACATACATTTTGCCCTTGTAGAAGACATAAATGCTGGGCGCCTGGATGCTGGTAAATTGCGTTCCGGTAACTGCTATCCGGATGCCACCGGCCGGAATTCCCTTGGGAACCTTGATTTGCCCACTAGGTCCAGAGCTAACTTGGTCAACGGTCGGATCAAGCACATATTTAAAATTGTAGTCGTTGAATTCGCGTGGCCCATTGTCAAAGGACATTTTCAGGCGACCTTCTATTATGCCTGGAGATGGCGCTGTGCGGCAAATCGCCTGCGATGAGTCTGTGCTGAGTATATGACAGGGCAAATGATCATTAATGAATGCCTGAATACGAGAGCCGGCATTTAGGTGTTTGCCAACTATACGAATCTGCGTTCCACCGGAAGTTGGACCAAACCGCGGATAAAAATTTGATATTTTTGGATCCACAAACTCATAGTCATCTTTGGATTCACCACGGTAGTCGCCAATCTGTACCACAATTCGTCCATTGCGATACATCTGCTCTCCGGGACTGTCCACAGTGCAGACAATCTGCTTCGTATCAATGTAAAATTGTGGAAAGGGCATGCAATTGATTCCAGCTATCCGAACACCCGAATAAATATCATTATAATTTTTTCCCAGATTTATACCCCGAATCGTAATGTTGGTGCCACCTTCCCATGGCCCAGTTTTCGGGCCGAATGAGTGTATTTCTGGATTTGGGCAGATTTCGCTTCGGTTTAGCCAATCAGTTTTACCCTCGTTATTTTTATTGCACTGCTCCAATACCTCACACGTATTGGTCGATGAACACCAACCGCAATTGTATTTTTCAGCCAGAGCCAAACAGATACCACAGCTGTCCGCCATATCACGGCATCGATATATTACAACTGTCGATAAAAATATATATTTTAATCTAAAACACGAGTAATAATTTACCCAATTCCAATAGGTGATAGTTTAACATACTACTGTGAGCAAAAAGTGAGGTGAATTTGTTTGTAAAGTGAAAATTCTTTATTTATTCTCCTAAATCAATTTAATCCCCTTCAAAGTAATCCCTTCCCGATAAAATACATTTATGCCAACATTTTTTCAAATCCTCGAAACAGGCCAAATAGTCCTCGTTGATTTTTCTTTTATCTCTTCAATCAACTCGAAACGCGTTCCCCGAAGTGGTCTCTTGAGTTTTGGGAATAGCCAGAACTCACACGGAGCCAAATCAGGAAAATACGGTGGTTGCGGAACGAGGAAAATACGGTGGTTGCGGAACGATATACAAAACCATCAGCCTTAGTAAAAATAGAAAGTCTACCCTCTTGATCTTTGGTAAACACAAGCGTAAATATAGTACTGATACTGACGTTGACATGAAATTACCGCCAGATGTCATTAACAGTCCTGCCAACTCAAGAAAAAAAGAACTAGTCCACCATCTTAAGCTCGCGAATTTTAAATTGAAAATTCACCTTACTTTTTGCTCACAGAGTATAAAGTCGAGCAGGCATAAATTAAAAGTCTAAATATTTAATATCTGTGTTTATTTTCCGATCGGATTGTAATTGATAGGTCAATAGTATGGTAAGCTACGAACTAGTTTTGTAACGTATCTACTTTTCTTTTTTTTCTGTAAACATAGTTGCGTTTTTAGCACTCAAATTTGTAAAAAAAAAATTAAAAATTAATCTGCAGAACATGAACAATTTGTAAAAATAAATAATATAAGGTGGATTGTTAATGGCATATTGGTTTTTCTCATTCAAATTTCGCACTACGCTTGTGAACCGTATATGTATATTGTTTGATAGGTCTTGGCAACACCTTTTACGTATACCTTTGACACATAGTTTTTTTATATCAATTTTCGTACTTAAAAATTAAAATCGATCGAAATGGAGTTCACAAAAGCTTACATTGGAGCTATTTTGAAAATTGATTTCACACAAGAAAACATTGCCGCAGAGGAGCTTCAACTGAGAAAAATAAATAATCGTCAAAAATTAATAAAATAACCGGTATGTCATTATCAAAAACCTTATATAATGCTATAAAACTGGCTGTATTTTTGTATGTATTAAAGTGAATTTGCTATGCCAAAAAAATTAAATTTGTGGTTTTTAGGAATATCAATTATTTTTGACTTACCATGAATATTATGTGGATTGTCGAGAGGTTTTGATCCACCCCAAATAACAGCAAAAGTGGCAGTCAGATTTGGAGATCGTGATGTGTACTGAAACTCCATGCTATCGCAGTAGATCGTATCGCCCAAAAGCTGAGCATTCAGGCTTGTTACACGTCCCTCGATATTGAACTGACAGACAAACCGGGTTTGAACTATAAACTGTCCAATGATGTGAACTTTAACCTTGATCGATTTGCTTGTGCCAGCAGCGACAAGTACCTCGCTACCGTCGCCAGTTGCATTTATGGTCGGGCAAAAGCCCGGACCAGAGCGATAGCTTGGTCCGATTCGGCTAACACCAGTAACCAGAATATCGTTGCGACAATTCTCGGCGGTATCATGAGTACAGCGATGCGCTTCCACACACCAATCGCAAGGGAATTCTGACGATACGCAACGTGTACACGATGAATGCGTGCTGCAGTCAAAGAAGGTAAAATCCGTTGAAACGAGATCAGGTCCGTTACGCGTCCGAACTGATAGTTTTGCCGTAAAATGATGCTTTCCCTGTTCGATTTGCGGCAACATATCCGTGCGTGGTGTGGTGCAGTTAACACCATTTCTTTTTTTCGTTGCATTAGTAAACAAAGCCTTATCTTCCGTAGTAAAAGCGCAAATTAGGTTCTCCTTCAGCTGAGGCAGATGGTCGATGATTAGCTCTAAGGTTCGAGCTGTCGTCCGCTGCAATTGATGCGGCACGACACTGGTAATTGTGGTGCACTTGCCCGTCTTGTAGCTAACCCAGTATAGTGGATCGTTAGCATCATCCTGACAGCTGGATCGAGGACTACACTTGTTTTCCAGCGAACACCAACCACAATAAGGATCTCTTGCGCCGAGGCACTCGTTACAAGTTCGGAAATCAGCGCATTCATAGACCTTCACTTTCGATACGATTCGCTCGGACATGGCATAGATGTACAAGTTTTGATTATCGAATTGCATATCTTGAGCAATTGGAGATCCAACATCCACAGCCACCATACCATACTCGTTGGCAATAGTGGAGGACTCCACCACAACTTTTTTGATGTAGCCGTCGACAGTACCAATGAATACCACAGTGTACCCGCTCATACTAGTCGCAGCCACCGCTGTCAGGCGAGTATTGAACATGGCAACAGGAACAGAGGTAATCGGCTGCTCTCCCCCCAACGGCGAGTTGACATCCAAGCCACAGAAGTCTTCCCCTATAGTTTGCAGTTTCTGCAGAATTAGAGTAGATTAGATTAAATTCCATTTTAAGTATAATTTTTTGTAAATTTGTTTCTAGTAAAGTACAGTTAAAGGTAATATCATGAATATTTCCAAGGAAAAATTGATTTTATTTTGGCCATTAGTGAAGTCGGAAACTTAAAAGTTTTGAGATGAGTAGAGGTCGATATAGACTTAGAAGTCGCCATCTTGAAATAGGAAGAGCACAAGTGGTATATTAGCTTTGTGCAAGTGTATGTAATAGGCAGATCATACAGAATATATATTTTTGTAATTAATAGCCGAGTCGATTTGGTCATATCCATCTGACTGACCAAATTTCAGCTATTACAAGAGCAATGTGGGTTCCAGTATGCCATACATAGATGAAGTTTATTTAAAACTGTTTGTGACACGTTCACCGACGTCGCAAGTCGAACAAGTGAAGAAAGCTACAGTCGAGTGTACTCGACAGTAAAATACCATTTACCTTTGTGTAATGTAATGTTACAGAAATCTTAACACCAAATTTGGTGCTTCTAGCTTTTCTAGTGTTCTTACAATTCAAAAATTTCGTTTTAAAGGGTGGGCGTGGCATCCAAAAGTCTAACATCTAACTTCTGCATAATGTTACAAGACACCCTACTACCAAGTCTGATGCGTTTATCTCTTATTGTTATTGTATTTGCAAAAAATCGAGAAACGCACACTTCCACCAGGTCTGGTGTCTCTAGCTCTTGATAGCTGAGATCTGCGTGTTCATACAGACGAACGAACAGACGGACATGACCAAATCGACTCGACTATTGATGCTGAGCACGCCTCCTTCTTCCCGTTACATACATTTTCACAAAGTAAATATACCATTATACAAAGATTTGTAATATTTTTATTTCAAAGATATTGGATTCATTTCGAACATCTAACCCTTCAGAATAATAACATTAAAAGAATTTTTTTGCGTATGCAAATCTTGTTACTTGTATGCGTTCATGTAGATAGATGAACATTGCGAAATGAACTCGACAATTAATGCTGATTAAGAATATACCAGGTGTACCATTATGAACTGGTACCGGTTAGGCACCCAATTTTCAATTTCTTCGTAGAAATCGTATTGCTGCGCAGCCAATGTGTGGCCCGTCGATTAAAACAAATTGTAATCGGAAGAGGCCATGTCTAGTAAATGCTGCGGGGAGGATTGCAGCTCTCAGCCAAGTGATTTGATTGTATCCTGTACTGGCTTTGCTTTGTGTTCAAGTGCATTGCCGTGTAACAAAATAACTTTTCCATGCCTTCTGGCCCACTCTGGACAGTACATGGTTCAAAGTTTGAACTTCAAACTGATTAACTGTTGTTTGTAACGATTGCTATTAACAGTTTCACCAAGTTTTAGAAGCTCATGATACACGAAACTTTTTTCGAGGGATTCTAGGGATCAAAAATAGAGCATTTTTTTGCCGATTCGATCTGGTTTTTCAGTAGATGAAAACGGCTGTGCTGGATCCATTTTACACATTTTGGATATTTTAAGCGATTCGAAATTGTTTGCTGTACAACATTTGACATTACTGCCATTTGTTTTTTATTGAAAGTAAAAATTTCCGACAATTCGGCGGGTCCAAACCTTTTAGTCAGTTTTTCACTTCTTAAATCAAAGTAATTTTTTGAAACCATCTTTTGATTGTTGCTTTTAATAAAGCATTATTACCATACGCATTCGATGTGACTTCAAAGTAATTTTGTTCAAAAGGAAACAAAAAAGTAATGCTTTACGCAAATCCTCATATTTTTGGTGCAAGTTAATACATGTTTGACATAATAAAAAAATATGATACGATCGTCCAAACACTTAATGTATATCAAAAATACCAACTAGACAACAAAATAAAGCTCGTTCACAACAAATACTCCTTTTTCACACATTTTTATCCTAACGCTTATTTTAAGCTTGTACACCTGGTACATACTTTCTATGGACCACGACTCCTTTTTTCTTTTTACATACATTTGACCCGTTTAACGGGTATATCGTACAAGTGAAGAAAGTCAAAGTTAATTGAGAATCGTTTTAACGATACCTAAAAGTACTTACTGTTAAGACACACGGCATACTTGGTGAGATAAAGTCCAGACCGCGCATGCCATTTCCATTGAAGCAAAATTTGATATTTTGCATGAATTTACGGCGAATCGATTTGAGCGAGAATATACACAGAGCCGAACTGTTTGTGGGGATATTACTTTCGCCTTTGGAGAAGACTGCAAAGAGAACATCGTCCTGTATGGAGATACCAAAACTCTGAGCTAGATCAGAACTTGGTTTTCCCAGGAAGCCAGCCTGTACCAGATTGAATTTGGTGCCACCTTGTGCCTCACTAATGCACTCTACGGGAATTTCCGTATAGGAATAGTAATTGGAATCCTCCTGGCAAATGCGCACCAGTTTCGTAATATATTCCTTGGGCGACGAGTGATGACTGTGCTTCAGCTGTGTTGTCAGAAAGTACGAGAAACGCTCTGAACTGAAACCGTATACATAATTCACCAGATACGTTTCCCGGGCATACGAATTAATGAACGTCCTGGTACCGGTTGTCACGGCCGATGAGGCTATCTGAAACATCTTGGTCTTTTCAAGCGAACGCGATGCGACGGCAGGAATCTCGCTACGATACGGTGAGTTATTGGTGTACGTAACGCCCACATACATGACATTTGTAACCGGATGCTGTGGCGGTCCTGGCGCTATAAAAGCCACCGTCGAGGAGTTGGCGTCATTAGAAACAACAGCATCGGGCACTTCATGTTCCACAATGCTAACATTCTGCAGATTGCGTACAGTGCACGTGCCCTGAAATAAGGAGCCGCAGGTGATCAGCCGAGATGTGGCTCGGTCTATTAAAAGGACTTTATTGTAGTTATCCGTCGGCTTGCGCACAGCATTCATCGGGCAATCAAGTATGGTGCACTCGACAGAATCGTTTTGAGGCCCAGTTACCACAGTCTCATGCAGTTGTAGGTCTGGTGAGAGCTGATACAATCGATTGACACCGCCAACAAACACGCGTCCCGTGATTGTGTCGATTAACAGATGATTTAGCTTTGTATCGAACCTGGCCACATTTGTAATAATGTTGTTCCTCGACGAGTTTTTTATGTTGGGACTATCTAAGGAGATTGAATCAGTAAGATTCAATTTCGGTCTTGCTTCACTGCTTCTTAGCCCTGGCCGCTCGGGCGGCTCCACATTGCGACTCGATGAGAAACCTGATGCTGCGATATGGTTTATATATAATAATACGATGCCAAAGAGTTGTATATTCATCTCCACAATCACAAACTAATCGCCCCACTAAAGGCGATCAGTGCGAGATCGAACGTTCTTGTCTTTAGCCAATTAATGCAACAGTTTCACAGAATATAGTAAAAGCTCTGAGTACGTTGTAAATACTTAGCTGCTTTAATTTGATTCTATAAAATCTCTTCTGTTCTTATTCAACTTCCACATCCATATAAATACTGCAACATTATCTGCAATAAGATACAAATATTTTGATTTTTAATGATTTAAAAAAATTAAAAATAGTGTAGTAACAATTCATTAAAAATTGATTTAACTATGCATGAACTTCTCGATTTCTTCAATTGATCAAATAAAATGGCGAGGAAACAACCATTGCTGATAAAAAAAAAACAAAATATTTCACAGTGCACAATCTAAATATATTAATGTTTATATCAGAGTCGTATATGTACATAGTACATACGTATGTATGCTTGTTGAAAAGAATGACTTTAACTGAAAATCGGTGAGTGCATACATGCATACATACATTTGTATGTATATGTACACATTTGGAGGCGGCAATTCGATTTCCACCACGCCCACGCCGACGCCCAACATTCGTTGCATTGAGTTACAAGTGTTGATGTATGGTGTGTTCGTGATGTGATGCAAACTTCACATAAACATACTATTAATATATATGCAATATAAGCTGCAATTCTTTTTTAGAAAAGTTTGTAACGTTGTAATAAATACAAATCCAACCTATGTAAATGAGTAAATACATACGTGCATACAAGTATGAAGAATGTGTATATTTGCATATTCATGCAATGCAGACACAAAGAATAAGTGTTCCTTTTTCGCAAAAATAAAATGCAAATACTTAGTTTTTTCACGTCTTAGCACTGTTGCAAAATTTGTGAAAGTTATATTCTATCCAACGCTATACCACACTGCATAGCCGTTTTTACAAAGTAAATGTTTCTATACTATATCCAAATGCAATATAAAAAAAACACACACACACATAAACAGTAATCCGTGATGCAACCCTGCTTTTTCAATATGTCGTCAAAAATATCGAAGAGTAAATCGATTAATAACTACAAATAAATTCACAGTCTTGAAATACTTTGTATTGCTCATAGAATAAATTTTTGTTGTTCTTAAAAATAAGTTGAACAGTTAAATTAAAATGTGTAGTACAATACCAACTAGATTTCAGTACAAATTACAGTGTTTCACAACGCTGTAAAGTTAATGGTGGAAAAAACTTAATGTCTGCGATACATCGATCAATGCAAACGCAGCAATGTATTTTAATTTTTCCATCCCTTCAGTGTGACCGCTTTTTCAGTTCTTTTTCTTCCGGAGCGTGCCGCGTGTAAGGTTTTTAGCAACCAGGTATATTTTTAATTGGCGGACATGGAAGACCAAATTTCTGGCGCAGCACTCACTTTTCCGGTGCAATGCTCAGCGCTGCGCAAAAACGGATATGTCATGCTCAAGGGACGCCCTTGCAAAATTGTGGACATGTCCACCTCCAAGACGGGCAAGCATGGTCACGCCAAAGTCCACCTTGTTGGCATTGACATATTTACTCAGAAGAAGTATGAGGATATATGTCCCTCGACACACAACATGGACGTGCCGCATGTGAAACGTGAGGATTGGCAGCTCACCGATATTAGTGATGACGGCTTCTTGTCATTGATGGATGATAATGCTACAATCCGCGAGGATCTGAAAGTGCCTGAGGGACCACTGGGAGTTTCACTGCGCGACGATTACTCCGCAGGCAAAGATCTTCTCTGCACCGTGATGAAAGCCTGTGGCGAAGAGTGCGTTATTGCCATCAAAAACAATAGTGCTTTGGAAAAATAAATGCAGAGGCGAATTGAAAATTCATTCACCGGCCTGTGACACAAACGAGTAAAATGATATAATAAAGAAATATCAATTAAATGATTCAAAAATATAATGAATACACCAAAATCTGTTTTGTTTTTAACATAATTAGCTTTTTTCTTGATATGCAACCCCCATATGCTGTATGAAAGGATATATTATACTAAAATGTGTAAGGTATTCCATATTTGATTATCTGATTGTACTAACAAGATTTTAGCTGCTAAATGATAAAGACTAAGAGAGATATGTTAAAATTCAGTATGTATATTTGAAGCAGTGCCAATATAGCTTTTCCGTCATACTCTTTTTGTGTAAACCTCGAACAAATGTTTGCAACGCACAGAGGGAAAGATTTCTGACTCCAAACAGCATTATTGATCAGTCGAGTATCCGTCTGTTAGGTGTTAGGAGATTCCCGTAGAAAGTGGAGCAACGAAGCAAAGTGCCGGTTTGACTGTATAAGTGACATTGTCTTGTGAGTTTGAGCTTTAATACATGTGCATTTGAGTTAAATATATCCGTGAAACTGCGAAGAAACATGCAAATTTTTTTAATATTAAGAATAAACTAGAAAAAAGCGTAACCTTTGGCGTGCCAGAGGCTTCATACCTTTGCATATTCTATGTATTATAAGGTAACGTTTCTTTCTAGTCTATTCTTAATATTAAACAGATTCTGTTATATACATATATATGTGTATATATATGTATTCAGTCATCCAATTATAACGCAGCTAAAACGATTGAGGCCAATATTTTGCGAACTGAGACTTATTATCCAAAGTAATGTCAACATTCTTTAAAAAAAAATTTGCTCGATCGCTACTATGCAGGCTATAGGACTTAGTGTTTTGAACATGAAGACGTTGGTTGCCAAAGATATGGATAGATGGCCTATAATGTTTTCATACGAAAACACATTCAACCGATTGTTTCAATAGCAGCAGATACAATATTCATGATATTTCGATAGGTTTTATGACAGCTGTACGATAAATTGATTCGCTTTGTCTCGATCCGATTTATTCACAGGGTGCACAAAAAAACAGTATGTATACCGCTTTTAATACTTAATAGCTACAAAGCTGAGAGACTTCCGTTGCAACAGATATGACAACGAAATTTCGTGATGCGAATTATTGTCAATTCGTTAAATAGAAGTATTTACTGTCAAAAATTAAATTTCATGGTATCTTATATCTTCGATACAAATTAGTTTTAATTGTAATTTTTTTTTTTATTCCAAAATTAAATATCTAAATAAATTTTGGTAGGTCGATATACCAATTGATATATTAAATTAAATAAGTGTTAGGATTTTTTTTCTCATGCTTATATGTATGTATATTATGTGTTTACGTAAATTTATATATATTGAAGAATACGTAGTTCTGTATGTAGAATATGTGTGCATTAGGGTTGTCAAATATTTTTAAAATATCGTATCAATGCTATTTTCTTTATTGAAAAAATATGATAATGATAACTTTAAAATATTGATATTTTGAAATCCCATAAAAATGCACAGTCTGCTGCCAGATGGTTGCAACTAGAGTTGTTGATAATATATCAATATATATATATATTGTTAAAAAAAATTAGATATATTTATATCGAGATAATTTTGTTGCCAAGATATTAAAAATACCTGATTTATATTTAATATTTAATTATGCATTTTATTTATAATTATGTTAAAAAATTAAAAGAAATTGAGATACATTTGAATATATTTGAATTTCCGATTGCAACTATTACAAGAGCTTGTGGCAACAAATTTGGTATGAGGCTTCGTGTATACCATACTCATGTTACAGATATTTTTCCAATTTACCGCAAATACCGCATGTGCTATAGAGCGAGAAAGCAAAAGAGCGCAATGTTAATAACTCTTTAAATACCAAAGAAAGCTATATACGACTCACATGATTTAATGCTAATTTTGTTTCAAGTTTTGTTAACATTGACTAAAAAATATAGTATTTTTGATAAATAGGAAAAAATATCTTCCGATATATTATTTTAAAATATCGATATTTTGATATGTTATCAACAACACTATCGGAAAGTATGTGCAATATTTTAACCATTCGCGGTGTCAGTTGGTCTGAGAATGTTCGCGTTACGTGCTGCCGTTAAAGCTGATAAACATTTGCTTCCATTTTTGGGGCAATTGTGTAAGTACAAATATTAAAATAAATCGAAGAAATGAAAAAGAAACTAAAATCAAAACAAATTTCTTCGTTGTACGCCTAGGTATATCTCAAACTAAGTAATTTTCTGAATTTGCAACATAACCTAAATCACTGCTGCATACAAAATGATTGCATAATATTAAAAGTAGAAAAAAGTATATCATAAAAAAATCAATATATTAGAATACACACAGCTTCTTTTCCTAAGTATGGACAACAAATGATATGATAATCGCACATATTATTCGCTTATATAACTAAATATATCGTAGTTCCTTTAGATGAAAATACCCAACACATTTTACTGCAATTGTAATTTTCAGTAAACTTAATTGAAAAATTTACGGAAAACTGAAATTTATCAATTTGACATGTGACGTAATTATTGTTATATTTGCATGGGCTCTTAACCATATTTTGCAGCTCGTGGTCATGCCGCTAAGGCAGCTGTTAAAGCCGCCGCTGGAGCCAACGGAAAGATTGTTGCAGTCATTGGCGCCGTTGTCGACGTGCAATTCGATGAGAATTTGCCCCCGATTTTGAATGCCCTGGAAGTGGACAACCGTTCACCTCGTTTGGTGCTCGAGGTGGCTCAGCATCTGGGCGAGAATACCGTACGCACCATTGCAATGGATGGTACTGAGGGTTTGGTTCGCGGACAGAAAGTTCTCGATACTGGCTATCCTATCCGAATTCCTGTTGGTGCCGAGACTCTGGGACGTATTATCAATGTCATCGGTAAAATTATATACATAGGAATAGAGCTTACATATATAAATCTCGTATAATCCGAAGGTGAACCCATTGATGAGCGTGGTCCCATACCGACCGATAAGACGGCTCCCATTCATGCTGAAGCTCCCGAATTCGTTGAGATGTCTGTAGAACAAGAGATTCTTGTGACCGGCATTAAAGTGGTCGATCTTTTGGCTCCCTATGCTAAGGGCGGTAAAATTGGCCTTTTCGGTGGCGCTGGAGTCGGCAAAACTGTTTTGATTATGGAACTAATCAACAATGTGGCCAAGGCCCATGGTGGTTATTCCGTGTTTGCCGGCGTGGGCGAGCGCACCCGTGAGGGCAATGATCTGTACAATGAAATGATCGAGTCTGGCGTCATTTCGCTCAAAGACAAGACATCCAAGGTGGCACTCGTCTATGGCCAGATGAACGAACCACCAGGCGCTCGTGCTCGTGTCGCTCTGACTGGTCTGACCGTTGCCGAGTATTTCCGCGATCAGGAGGGACAAGATGTGTTGCTATTTATTGACAACATTTTCCGCTTCACCCAAGCCGGTTCCGAGGTGTCGGCCCTTCTGGGTCGCATACCATCAGCTGTCGGCTATCAGCCAACTTTGGCCACTGACATGGGATCTATGCAGGAACGTATTACCACAACAAAGAAGGGCTCCATTACCTCGGTGCAGGCCATCTATGTACCGGCTGACGATTTAACCGATCCAGCTCCAGCCACAACATTCGCTCACTTGGACGCAACAACCGTGTTGTCACGTGCCATTGCTGAGCTTGGTATCTACCCGGCCGTTGATCCCTTGGATTCCACTTCACGTATTATGGATCCCAATATTATTGGTCAGGAACACTACAATGTTGCTCGGGGCGTGCAGAAGATCTTGCAGGATTACAAATCTCTTCAGGATATAATTGCCATTCTTGGCATGGATGAATTGTCGGAGGAGGACAAATTGACTGTTGCTCGTGCCCGCAAGATCCAACGTTTCTTGTCGCAGCCATTCCAAGTGGCCGAGGTCTTCACCGGACACGCTGGCAAGCTAGTCCCATTGGAGCAGACCATCAAAGGCTTCTCACAAATATTGGCCGGTGAATACGATCATCTTCCGGAGGTTGCGTTTTACATGGTCGGCCCCATCGAAGAAGTAGTTGAAAAAGCAGATCGTCTTGCAAAGGAAGCAGCCTAAGAATAATTCTTTTGAGCATAATATTTCAATTGAACTAAGCATTAAAGTTTTCTGCGAAATTATGAATTTTCGAAACTTGAAATAAAATAAAACCCAATTAAACAAAACGATCTCTTCGTCTAACATTATCTTTCTACAAACATACTGCCACCATTTGTATCATGTACATACTTTTTAAGGCGTGGGCGAGAAATGAAAGCGGGAATCTCAATTATTCCGTTGTTACACTTCAAAATATCTGTTCGATTTTGTTTTTTTGATTTATAAGACGCGAAATATTAAATTTGCGAAATTTGAAATATAAAATAATTAAACAAATCATCTAAATATACTGGCAGTTGTTCTGATTTGTTAGTAACAACCCCAGAGTCTGAAGAATGAAAGTAGATATATTTTATCTTATATATATATATATATATATATATATATATACTAGCAAACCCGGCGAACTCCGTTTCGCCACCAGATGGCTATATTTCTTCCAGTCGTTCTCCCAGTCCCTCTTCTAGTCCCTCTCCCAGTCCCTCTCCCAATTCTTTTCCCAGTTGCTCTCCCAGTTGCCCTCACAGTCCCTCTCCCAGTCGATTTGCCAGTCCTTCTCCCAATCCTTCTCCCAGTCCCTCTCCGAGTCCCTCTCCCAGTCCCTCTCCCAGTCCCTCTCCCAGTCCCTCTCCCAATCCCTCTCCGAATTATTAGCTGAATGTCGCGCTCGCGCTTCACGCGTTTGTGATATCGTCATGCTCTTGCGAAGTTCGATTAAATCTGTAATTAGCTTGGTTTGTAGCATTTCTGGTTCTTCTTCCTAAATTACATCGTCTTATAGGTGACATGTGTACTGAGTTTGCTTTTGTCATAAAAAGTTGATAACATCGAAACTATTACAAAAGAAACGCACTGGTTAGTGGCCGAGGGATTTTAAAATAAATAAAAGTACCTTGCTGCTAGGTGAGCAAAAGTAGACTATTTATGTATTTCAAATATGTGTCTGCCATTGACGAACACGTCAAAGTAAAACAAATCTATATACATTATTTGTAATACATAAACAGTCTACTTTTGCTCACCTAGCAGCAAGGTAGTTTTATTTATTTTAAAATTTTAAAATCCCTCGGCCACTAACCTGCGCGTTTCTTTTGTATTAGTTTCGATGTTATCTACTTTTTATGATTTCAAGTCATATCTAAATTTAAAAAAAAAAGTCAGCCATCAAACAAAAGTAGACTATTAATGTATTTCAAATAATGTGTATAGGTGTGTTTTACTTTGACGTGTTCGTCGAAGGTTCCTTGAAGTGGCCGGGAAAATTTGTATGGGAAAAAGAAAATCGCCATTATTTAGGGTTTATCCAGCAATAATTCTTATTTAAAACCATACAAAAACCATCCATGACAAAAGCAAACTCAGTTGTTTTGGTGGCAGACAATTTTTTTTTTTTTTAATTTTGATATTACTTGAAGTCATGAAAAGTAGATATCAACATCGAAACTAATACAAAAGACATTTTTTTTTTTAATTTTGATTATCAACATCGAAACTAATACAAAAGACATTTTTTTTTTTATTTTGATATAACTTGAAGTCATAAAAAGTAGATAACAACATCGAAACTAATACAAAAGAAACGCGCAGGTTAGTGGCCGAGGGATTTTAAATTTTTAAAATAAATAAAACTACCTTGCTGCTAGGTGAGCAAAAGTAGACTGTTTATGTATTACAAATAATGTGTTTAGGTGTGTTTTACTTTGACGTGTTCGTGAAAGGTTACTTGAAGTGGCCCGGAAAATTTGTATGGGAAAAAGAAAATGGCCATTTTAACGGTTTTCCCAGCAATAATTCTAATTTTTCTTAAAATGTTCGTGGAGGTCTAAGGAAGGAAATCGTATAATTGCCGGGAAAACCCTAAAAACAGCCCTTTTCTATTTTCCATACAAATGTTTTTAAAAAATAAATATTCCAGTGCATCAACCGTCAGTTGCCAAAGGCAACCACAGCTGTACATTTAAAACATTAAAAAATATAACTACATGAATTGAAAATGAGAGATTATAATTCCAACTCTCCTTCCCACTTCTGTGATAAATGGAGTCATGCCGCCCAAGAAAGAGTCCTGAATCCTGAATGAATGTTTCTTCCTTCGCATGCTGCTGGTGAATGTGGCCGGTCCTACGTCCTTCCAGTATTTGAAAAATCTCAATGGCATCACCCATGCCACCTTTCGGAGTTCGTGCTTAGCCTTAAATTTATTGGAGAGCGATCAACAGTGGGATATCAACAGTGGATATGCGTGCCAGACTGCATATCCGAATTAAATTCGCGCATTGTTTGCAATCATATTGACTGCTTGCTTCATCTCCAACAGAGTTATGGGAGAATCGTTCGCATATGGCTGAGGATATTTTGCACAGAGTACGTCTAGAAAATTCCACATGACCATGGAATTGAAAGAAGAGATTTACAATGAAACTTTGATATGCATTGAAGACAAGTGCTTAGCTATTGCAAATAAAGTGCTAAGTCAATTGGGAATGCCAGCACCTGCCAGAACTGCGACTGCAGCATCTGATGTGGATTTGCGCAGAGAGCAGAATTACAACAGCGACGATCTCCAGTCATATGTCCAATCAAAAATTACCAAATTAAACCATGAACAAAAAATAGTTTATGATCACGTAATGCAAATGATAAATGAGGGGGCTCCGGGCATCTTCTTTTTGGATGCTCCGGGAGGCACGGGAAAAACATTCCTTTCATTACATTGATTCTGGCTACTGTTCGAGCTCACAAGGACATAGCTTTAGCTCTTGCTTCATCTGGAATCGCTGCGACATTGTTACCCGGTGGAAGGACTGTTCATTCAGCGCTGAAGTTGCCGTTGAACATGCAAATCATCGAGACTCCTACGTGCAACATCTCCAGAGCATCTGGTATGGGGAAGGTATTGCAAAGATGTAAACTCATTGTATGGGATGAATGCACGATGACACACAAAAAATCACTAGAGGCTCTCGATCGATCATTGCGGGATTTGCGTGGAGCCGTTCAACCATTTGGGAATGCTTTGATATTGCTCGCAGGAGATTTCAGACAAACGTTGCCTGTAATTTCTCGATCGACACCAGCGGACGAAATAAATGCTTGCCTGAAATATTCTACATTGTAGCGAAGCAACGATCCTAACTGGTCCCTTCAAAGATGAAGACGTCCTCATTTCTAGGATTCCTATGATCCCGACTGATACACCGTTTCAATTCAAGAGATTGCAGTTTCCCATTCGCTTGGCGTTCGCAATGACAATTAATAAAGCTCAAGGTCGATCTCGCGATTTGTGTGGTGTAGATTTTGATGCAGATTGTCTTTCACACGGGCAATTGTATGTTGCGTGTTCCCGAGTCTGTAAACCAGATAGTCTTTATATTTACGCGGAGAATGGAGAAACGAAAAATATTGTATACCCACAAGCATTACAGAATTAAAGGGATTGGAAAATTATTCTTTTTGTGTTACTTATTCCGTGAGCATAAAACCACACTATGCCTCAGCGAAACGTGGCATGGTACAGCTAAAAAAATGCATTTTTATTCAATACGTTTTGATGGTTTTAAAATTTAGGTCTTTTCTTTATCGACTGAGGCAGTACGAAGTCTGCCGGGTCACTAGTCTATATATATAAAAATGTTGTGTGCGTATAGGATTCGCCTATGGACTCGAAAAGTACTGAACCGATTAACCCCAGATTTTGACACAACATACATAGAGGTTCTGGCCATGTTTTTATCTACTTTTTATGTGCATAGCATATCTACGTTTGCAGATATTTTACTTTTTTTGCGTTTCCCAGTGCCACAACCAACAGTTGCCAAGGGCAACCACTGCTGTACATTTCAAACATTTGAAAAAAAACCACATGGATTGAAGTGAGAATTGAGAGATTATAAATCAAACTTTCCTTCCCACATCAGTGATAAACGTAGTCATGCCGCCCAAGAAATCGAATCTGGGCCGACCTACTCGCCGCACAGAAGCAAAAAGACGGCAGATTCAGGATATGACTGAGGAAGAGCGGATGTCGATGCAAGAAACTCGACGATTGAGAGCAATGCAGAACAACAACGAGGAATCGGCAGAAAGGAGAGCAGCCAGTCTTCAGGAAACACGATTGAGATCTAGGCAGTTGCGTTCTGCAGCAACAGATGCAATTCGCTCTCAACATAATGAACGCAGTAGGGCGAGGTTAGCTGAAGCACGCGCAGCGCTGAGAGCACATCACAATGTGCAATACAATCGACTTGCTTTTGTATATAATCCAGCTGTTGATTATAGCTCCAATCGCAACGTCGTGATTGGCCGGATGTTTCAGGTCTGCCCACATTGCCAGGCTCTTAAGTTCGAAAATGAACCCAAAGGATTGTGTTGTGCTGCCGGGAAAGTAAAATTGCCTCAACTTGAAGCACCACCGGAGCCTCTGCACACTCTACTGGCTGGATCTACTGCTGAATCGAAGCATTTCCTCTCGAACATCAGGAAATACAACTGTTGCTTTCAAATGACGTCCTTTGGTGCCGAAATTTTAACTGGGCAATTCATGCCAACTTTCAATTCAAGAGATTGCAGTTTCCCATTCTCTTGGCGTTCGCAATGACCATTAATAAAGCTCAAGGTCAATCTCTCGATTTGTGTGGTGTAGATTTGGATGCAGATTGTTTTTCACACGGGCAATTGTATGTTGCGTGTTCCCGAGTCTGTAAACCAGATAGTCTTTATATTTACGCGGAGAATGGAGAAACGAAAAATATTGTATACCCACAAGCATTACAGAATTAAAGGGATTGTGTAAGTATTCTTTTTGTGTTACTTATTCCGTGAGCGTAGAACCACGCTATGCCACAGCGAAACGTGGCAGGGTACAGCTAGTATTTAATAATTCCTTTATTAACGGAATATCTATATTTCAAACATAAACTTAATCTGTGTGTGGTGTCACGAAATTAAAGATGTATAATCTCGTATGTACCCCAAAAAATTGTCCAGATTGCATAAAGTCGCCTAAGGTCAAGAATTCTATCATTTCTGTAGTTAAATTTTATTGCTCAGATATTAATCAAACTGGAGAACTAAAATTTTATGAATAAGCATATTGTATTCTGCAGAAAGCTGGCAATCGAATATATCTAACTAGCCAAAGTAGTCAGACTCCATTTGGAAATATATGATATTTTTAATCATTTTTATTAAGTTCATACTTGTATTACATAAATCATAAATATGGAGTAATAAACATTAGTTTGTAAAGTTCTTACTAGCATTTGTATTTTTTGTTTCAATATAAATTTGCATATTATGTATATATATATTTTCGGGACATCTAATAGAAATATTGATAGGCATTCTTTCTGTTATTGTTTTTTTTTTTATTTCATTTTTGGTTTCGGCTTTCTTGTCGGATACGTAGAAAGCAATACTCTCCCTTTCTCTCTCTGATTTTGTGCTACATTGTGTTTGATCGACATCCAAAATTTTTTGAAATAAATATATATTATTTTCATCTCGAAAAATTGTTACATGTAAGTAACGAAAAAATATAAGCACTAGATAATATGTAAAACTTATAGAATTTATTCCTATCAATTTGGATTAATTGAAAATGCATACACAACAATTAACAACAACATTAACGTTTGAAGATCTACAGACCGATTTAAATGACTTAAAACTGTTCTGTTTAGTTCGCGTGTTTGTGGTGTTTATTTGGTATTTTGTTGCCTATCAAAGGCAAATAAATAACATAAATATTAATTGCAGTTTATTGAAGAGCTCATATAAAGCATTTAGTTAGTAAAATAAAAAGTAAGTTTTGATTTTTAATAAAATAGTAAGTTAGCTTATTCATAAAGTTTGCTTGAAAAATTGGTTATGATAGTATTTCAGCATTAGCAATTGAGTATCTATTTTTTGCAATATTTATGAATATCGATTATAAATGGGTTTAAATGTTAAATATTCTGAATTGTAATTTACAAATAGCTTAAACCAATCTCATGTCGGAATAATCTGTTTTACTTTACTTAAAACTGGCTTTGTCTCTCCAGTTTAAACTGCCGATCAAAGAATTCAATTACTAATCAAATATACACAATTATAAAAGTACAAGTACTTAAAAAAACTAGCAAATTGTAACAGAAATACACACGTTTTATTATTTTGTACAAAACTTTTAATAATTTTAAGTTAATTGTATGTTGTAATTAGTTGTTGAGATTCAAACACATAAGTAGATATCCGCATTGAAGATTATACATACAATCTAAAGAAATAAAAGCGATCTTATTTCAGATAAGTATACAATCATATTTTCAAAACCAATACGAGCCGAGTTATAATTAATATTAATTAATTTATAATTTCTCTTACTCCGAACAGAGCAATTAAAAAATTCCATGATAGAATTGTCATTTATTATGCTATCCCTAAATCCAGGGACTTTTATATTTCAATTTGGCTCAGAAGTTTTGAATACCCATCGATTAGAAGAAACTGTATATTTAATAATTATTGGTAACAATTAGCTAAAGTGTTTATGGTTTCATTCCACTGTTTTTATATTTTAATATAGTTAAATTTATAAATGTTTTATTTATTTGCTGACCTGTGATGAGTACTACAAAATTTTTATATTTGCATATAAGTGTTTATGGGTGGTTGTGGTTATTAAAAAACATAACATAATTCATTGCATTTGATCTATGATGATGTATCATTTTGCAAACAATTATGTTTTGTTTTTCAATGCGCACAATATAATGATATACTTTAAGTACGTCAGTATAGGCTATTTTTAATTTATAGTAAGATATATAAGCTTAGGTTGCAACCAATGTCCAAATATCCATTGAAAGATAGCTGTAGGTACACTTCCGGTCGATATTCAATTCTCCAGTATTTTCCGTTTCACAATTAATAGAAATTTTAATGTGTCTCTTTTTCAAAATTTGCATTACTTGCTTTTAGTTTACCGCCCGTTTCGAAATATGTGTTTCATTTGTGCTAATGTCACTCCGTCATTATATAGCTTAAGTATGTATGTTTATGTTCTTATGCACTACATGGAGGCGAGTCTTGTCTTTTCATACCGTTCGCCCTTTTAACATTGAAAAGAGGAATATCTTCTATATTTATTTACTCACATGTTTGTATACGCTTTATATTTTCCATACGGAAGAAGTTGTAAGTTGTGTAGAACAAATTTGTAACGTCCAAATGGGTGAAAGGTATCTAACAGTTGAGAACTACGGTCAAGCGTAGGATATTAAATTTGTTTTAAAGGCATCGTCTGCATGTAGTTGAAATTTAAGAGGATATACGTAAAGAGATGATCCTTCTTGAGTTGTGTCATTTCAAAAAGCAATAAGCGAGAGTAGTGATGGCAATCGGTTCCTACGTTGATTGAGTACCGAATATTTAACAGTCAAAAAGATCATGATGAGTTTTCATAATTGTTTTAAAGAGGTATCAGTTACCAGCAGTATGTGGTTATGGCTTAAATATATCATGTTTACGTTACATACATCCAGAAATATACATCCATATAACATTGACATACTTGAGTGGGGGGAGGTGAGGGGGTGGTGTGTGGTGGTTTGTAAGTTGTTAGTTTAGTGGCGTCTCTGTGGAATAAACATAGGAATATCAAGATTATACACACGAGATATTGCAGATTATACTTCCAACGTTGACGATTGCGTGTTTCGTTTCTGCTTTTGTGTAGTTGTGTACCTGCTTATTGCAATGATTCTTATACACTTCATACTTTATTATAAACTAATGATTAAATATTTATATTACTACCGTTTAACATACTTCTTCTCTTAGCAAAATTGCGTGATGAGAGTCTTCTACTTCTGTGATATAAAATCAAAAGTCGTTGCCCCGCTGATCTTGCCGGATGCACTTCGATGAAAGTGAACATTCTGCCATTTGTTATCACGTCGGTGCCAAACTCGAGTCTCCTCTGATTGATGAGTATGTGCGTGACCTTGTCTGTTGGGAATCACATGAGAATATTCACAATGTGTGGAAAAGTATATTAATAAATATTAATCTAATTTTCTAGGGTACTATTCAGCAACTTTACGGCCATTCTCAAAATTTTTCTTTTTTTTTTGTTATTAACCCCTTTATGTATTACGATCTATTCAGTAGAATAATAAGTAATTTTTATAGAAGACAACTTGTGGACTTAACCTATTACCAACACCATTGTATTGGTATAACTTGTGTTTATATTTCGCTTAATTCTTTCTCAAAATAAATCAAACATAAAATAAGCATTTGTGATATTCAAAATAACATATTGTGGGCAAAAAGTAAGCTGAATTTTCAATTTAAAATTCACGGGCTTAAGACTAATTCTTTTTTTCCTGAGTTGGCAGGACTGTTGATGATATCTGGCGGTAATTTCATGTTAATGCCAGTAACAGTAACAGTACTATATTTACGATTTTGTTTACCAAACGATCAAGAGTGCATTTGGCGATTTTTACAATGTCTGATTTAATTGAGCAGAGAAGTGCCATCATATTTTGTTTGCGGAATGAAATTTCGGCTGCGGAAACGTTGAGGATGTTGCGGAAGGCTTTTGGTGATTCTACTTTGTCCCAGAAAAACGTTTTTAAGTGGTACAAAGATTTCAAAGTGGGTCGGGAAAGTTTTGATGACTTGGAGCGCTCCGGACGACCAT
The DNA here is from genome assembly GCA_035046045.1 of Zaprionus bogoriensis. Taxonomy (NCBI): domain Eukaryota; kingdom Metazoa; phylum Arthropoda; class Insecta; order Diptera; family Drosophilidae; genus Zaprionus; species Zaprionus bogoriensis. The sequence continues at coordinate 1,196,594 of JAWNOI010000221.1, forward strand.
CGACATCAACAGATGACCAACACGTCAATGTAGTGAAGGAATTAGTGCTTAAAAATCGTCGGTTGACTGTTAGAGACCTCACTGATATGATCGGAATATCAGAAGGATCTCTTAAACCATTTTGAAAGACCAAATCTCGTGTAGTACCGAAAACGCTCAATTTCATGCATAAAAGTCATCGCGTTGATGTGTGTGAAACAATGCTTTCTGACTACCAGGACAATCTTAAATGCATAATCTCGTGCGATGAGACATGGATTTATATTTACGACCCTAAAACAACAGACCAATCAAGCCAATATCGTGCTAAAGGCGAGGCCAGACCGAAAAGAGCACGTCAAAGTCGTTCAAAAATCAAGGTTATGATGACAGTTTTTTTTCGATTTTCGTGGTGTGTTGCACTATGAATTCTTTCCACCTGGCCAAACTGTTAATAAGGAATATTGTTTGAGCGTTATGTGTCGTTTGCGTGAAGCAATTCGTCGCAAAAGACCAGAATTATGGGCCAACAACTCTTGGTTTTTGCATCACGATAATGCACCGTCGCACACTGCACTCGTTCTTCGTGACCATTTCGCCAAGAATTCGACGCATATCGTTCCGCAACCACCGTATTCTCCTGATTTGGCTCCGCGTGACTTCTGGCTATTCCCAAAACTCAAGAGACTACTCCGGGGAACGCGTTTCGAGTCGTTTGAAGAGATAATAGCGGAATCGACGAGGGCGCTCATGGCTCATGGATGAAATTGATTCAGGAGAATAAATAAAGAATTTTCACTTTACAAACAAATTCACCTTACTTTTTGCCACAGTAGTACATTCGTCTATATTTAAACGCAATAAACTGTTGTAATTCAGATAAAAATTTTTAAATGTCAGTTATTTCAATAAAAGACTTTTAAGAGTCCTCACATTAGGCGTTCCAAAGCCGGCATATTCTTGCAGATACAAGCAATTTGCTATTGGTTTAGGTTGCTTTTTCAGCTACACTGACGATCCTGTTTACTTAGGGCTTGTGTTAGTGGGAAATCTTAGTTTTGTTGAATTAACCCAGTGTCTATTGATTATGCCACCTAGATTATCCGTATAATTCTTTAAATATGATTATGGCGCATCTAATATAGCGGTGCAAATAAATTTACGAAGAAAATTTTCTAAGATAATGGTGAAAACTTAAGAAATGGTGATAAGCATTGCCGAGCTCGCATATCGTGAAGATGCCGAGAAAAATGGTGCTGGCGGATATTCAAAGTGATTCTGACTCTGAGAATGGACTTTGCAATTATACAAAGATGAAAACATAAAAACACAAAACAACGATTTTCCGAAGACAAGTAAATGTCAGTCTGTCGACGAATTGTTGTTACAATTCAATGGACAAAGTAGTTTGAAGGTTTATGCCAACTAAACCTATAAAACTCATATTTTAGGCATACAATAACATAGTTGTAGAGTAAACTTCGGTACTATTGTTAACTTTATTGGATCCACTACGTTGACAATACTGTTTTATTGCCGGTTGCGTTTCGTTTTTCTGTGTAGTTTAGTGGTTAAAGCTACACTTTTAAAACTTTCCAAGGTCGGACGAGTTGCCTTGGATACATATATGTAATATGATAATGCACTTACTTGTCAATGTACTGCGTAAGCCGCACATAAGCAATGCAAGCAGCTTCTTCTCCCAGCAAATGAACATGAGGATTCAATATTGTTGTATTAATGGCTTTACAATTCTTACCAAGCACTTGGTAAGAGAAAGAGAAGAGTTCATTAAGCTTAACATATAAATAAAGAAATTGATTGACCTCACCATTTTCAAAATAGAACTTATGAAAATCAATTCCCTCGACTAAATTTCCTAACGCTTCGGGCTCAAAAGCAGTTAAGTGTGGATCACATATTTTCCTGAAAAAAAAATGTTTTTTTTATTATATCAAAATGTGACAATTTTTTTTAATACAGTTATTATAAGGTAAAATAAAAACATTATGTGTTACCTAACGTTGCCAATAATGATTTCGTTGCTCATAACATTACACTGTAAACAGCATAAGCAAAAAATTGTTTTTTCACGACTTTAAAGGAGAGGTATATATTTCTTTTGTTTTGATACATTTAGTAAAAGGGTGAATCTGAAGCCGTATACTAAATTTAATTTTTGTATACAAGGTGTGCTCTATAAAATTTCGCGGGCAAGGTATTTGTTTGTGGGTAAACACTGGAAATGTTGACAGTGGCATATGGCTCTGAGTAAAAATAAATATTTAAAAGTGGTACAAACTCTTCCAAGATGGCCGGGAAGATGCCATTGACGAGCCTCGCTCGGGACGTCTAACCATGTCAAAAACTGCTGAAAACAGCTAAGAAAATTGTTTAGGAAAATCCTCGAATCACTATCAGAGAAGTTGCTGAGGATGTCGGTATTTCGCTTGAATCTTGTCAGAAAATTTTCTTTAACGCTTTGGGCGTGAAACATGTGTCAAGAAGTTTGTGCCGGAATTGCCCACTTTTGACCAAAAGTACCGTCGCATGAGCATCGCTCGACGTCAAAAGGTTCATAACTGGCAACGAACCGATGGTAACGATGTCGAGACCAAAGCCCAGATAAGCCAAGACCAAAGTAAGCAAAAATTGCCGAGCACGCAAAACACTTATTACCTGTAAATCTCTCTCAACCAAAAAAAAATGATAAACACTAATCGAAAATTTTGTAGTTAGATTCCTAGTAACATTACGCAGAGTACGCACTTTTAACTTTTAAATGATATACCCACCGCCACCTATAAATTGATTTTAAGAATCAATAAATCGAATTGAAGGAAAAGTAGAGACTCAGCAGAGGGCTTGCACAGACTGCGCACGCAAAGTCAGTGTGCAAGCGGTATGTGCGTTTAGCATGTTTGACTGTGAAAATGTGCGATAGGTTGTTTTTAATTCGATGAACCAAAGTATTTACTGTTCCAAATTTTTTTAACGGACAAAAGTACATGGTATCTTACTATCGAGTATACTCGACTGTAGCTGTCTCTACTTTTTCGTTCAATAATCTTCGGTTGAGTCAGTGGTGTAACTTCCTGTGTTCCATGTGTTCGAGAACACGGTTCCAAATTTTTCCTGACCTTCACTCTGTGTTGCCGTAAGTTAGCGAAAACTCATGTCCTGAAACCTTCGATTAATATGAAATAAGAGTAGGCGGCCCCTAATACAGTCACCGAACACAAATTTTGCTAGTGTTAATACGCTAGTGGGTTGCGTAGTACATTTGTGATATATATTTAAGATAAGCCATATTCTAAGTAAAAATTATGCAAAACTTACGTATAACCGTCGAAGTCACCACTGTTGATAGCTTCAATCAACTGTTCTGTGATTTTAATGATTTCCTGACGTCTGGCTGCTTGGAAATCAAAAAAGTCAAAAAATTAAAATAATGATAAACAAATGGCTATGCTATGTAGTAAAGTATTGAACAGAGACAACGGATGAATTTATTCAATTTCAAATACGCTTACTATATAACATGAGAAATGCATTTGAACGCTTCAACGATCCAACCAACCCACAATAAGGGAAAATAACAATGAAATAACAAAAATAATTACTTAACAAAAAGTGATTGGGATAAGTTTTCAATGCTGTTTTAGTTTTTTTGAAAATACTGCGAACATAAAAACAATTGTAAAGTCCTGATCAGCATCAATAGCCGATTCGAATTGGTCATGTCCGTCTGCCTATCCGTCTGTATGAATACACAGACTTCATTACAAGAGCTAGAGACAACAAACTTGCTAAGAGAGTTCATGTATATCATACACATGGGGAGTTTATTTCAAAGTTTATGTAACAGTTCCACCGCCTCCTAAATCGAAAAAGTCGTTTTTTGATTTTTTACAAATATTGCAATTATTTTAAGAGCTAGAATTACGCAATGTAGCAATGCGCAGAATGCGGATTTTCAAGTTTTTGGTGCTAGGCCCACAGCCCTTTAAACCGAATTTTTCGATTTATAAGCAAAAACGCTAAAAGCACCAAATGTGGTACGAAAGTCCCTGATAGCATTACGCAGAATGCGGATTTTCAACTTTTGCATGCCATGCCCACTGATGCGATTGCGCCGTGTTTCCTGTGTGGTCTTGGTGTTAGAGATTTTTCTCAAATCACTGATTCCACAGTTAAAATCCTGCGATGTTTTTATTATTAATGATATTTTTTACATACAACTCTATTTTTCATTTGGGTAAATGGTATCTTACAGTCTCAAATGTAGTTTTCTTTATTTGCTTTTATTGTGCTTTTTGATTGTTAAGCTACATCATTAATTTTTACTATATGGCCACTTAATCTTAAATAGTATTTAGTCGTATCGTATGATGATTCGCAATAAAAAACATAGCTTTTTATGAAATAAAAATAATTGAGAAGTTCTGAATCAACTGATTGATACACATGTTATTCCCAAACCTAACAAAGAGACATTAGATGACGCGTTAAGTATGCTGCTGCTTGGTTACACATAAGTTTGATTACTTATGTTTTACAGTAGATAATCAATATATTTACGTATTAAGTGTATTAACATATTAAAGGTAAATAGACAAAATCCACATTATATTTATCGACATATTGCATGCATTTATTATTTATGGCAAACAAAAGGGTAAGTACGCATGCAAAACAATGATGATAAGCTCAAAATATAATATAAGGAGTTAATGGATAGCACTAAACATACATACCTGAAGAACACTGCGAGTTTCCTGATAATTGCTGGCAAGTCTTAGCAGGACACAAAATCCTTAATTCTAAAATATATATATATATATATATATATATATATATATATATATATATATATATTATATATATATATATATATATTAATAAAAATAAAAATAAGTGTTTTGTGTTAGTACGTGAGTATAAAATTAACTGTTTACACACCTATTTATTCTTTCGGCTGTAGATACAAAGTTAGAAAAATAGTCATCTAAGCGATAACTATTGAAAGCATGATTACTCTAGCGTATTGCCGCGGATCTACGAAATCTGAATACGCACAAATATAGGGGATTCGATAAGTTTATTCATTAGTAATCACTAAGCCCTTGCAGAGGGTATAATAATTTTAGATTACAATATCCTATAGCTTCTATTGAATCGATCGGACATAAATAAAGTTTTTTTAAAGAACTTCAATATTACATTGGATGTAATTCTGGAACCTGAATACGAGATGTGTTTAAAAAAATAGTAATCTTAAAAAGTTCGCGAATAACGTATTTTCAATTTTTTTACCATTTGAAAATGAGTAAAATATTGTTTATTAACTTTGTGAACATGTACGTAACAGGCAGAAGGAGGCGCGACAGACCATACAAAGTCTATATTCCTGATCAACCTCAATAGCCAAGTCTATTTGGCCAGGTCGTTTGTCTCTATGAACTCACAGATTTCAGATATTACAAACTTGATGTGCTCCCTCCGCAAATCGAAAAAGGTGTTTTTAGATGTACCGCAAATAATATATAATAAATTTGGTGGGAAAATCACTTCCAGCATTACGCAAAATATTAATTTTGGATGCTACGCTCTTTCGAATTATAAGAAAAGTTGAATCACCAAGTTTGGTAGGAAGGTCCCTGTAACCTTACGCAGAATGCGGATTTTGAACTTTTGGACGTCCACCGCCCTCAATAATCGACTTTAAGAATAGATAAATTGAATTATTTGAAAAGTAGATAATTTAGAAAACATTGCGGGAAGGGCCGGCTTCATTGCTTGCACCGACTGCGCACGCACAGTTAGTGTGCAGTCGGCATGTGCGTGTAGAATCCGTGAGTTTTTCTATAAAAAAATATGGATAATTTTGCATTTGCATTTTTGTATAATAAAATAAAGTGCTGCGAAACACTGGAAATGTTAAGAAAAGCGGCACAAGCTCTTCCACGAAGACGTCAGTGACGAGCCTCGCTCTGGACGCCCAATCGACTCATTGGAAGAGGCCAGGTGAGCCAAGACTAAATAAAGAAAAAATCGACGATCACGCATAACACTTATAAACTGTACCTGTACACTTGAAAGGAGGTACAGATGTTCCGGAAGAGAGTACCAACATAAAACAAAAATATCGAATATACGTGGGTCGTTCAATATGTCTTTAGAAAAAATAAATAATAATAATAAATATAAAAACACTGTTTTTGGCAGAAATTTTTTTTATTTTTCAACGTCCCCTTTTAGCTCTACACACTTTGCCAATTGTTTTTCCAACATTTTTATCCCGTCCAAAAGATAGGATTTCGGATTTCTTCACTCGGATTTTCTAAGGACTTATTGAACGACCGTACGTTGCCCGCAAAATTTTAAGTGACTTTACTTCTTAAGCACACAACGTGTATATAGTAACTGAAAGAATAATGAATAACAATAGCGCATACAGTACAGACATAGTAAGTGTCTGTAAGGGTATGCAACCTTCGGTACGCCGAAAGTAACGTTTATTTCTGGTTTTTGAATGAAGTAAAAGATATTTATATAGCTGACATATTGCTAAATATCTCGACTATACATACACGCAGTAGAGCTTTCCTCTATTGGGTAAACAGCAAAAACTTAGAATATGATCTGCAAGTGATCAGAGAGAAAAAGAGTGAACGTGAGAAAGAAAAATTATATATACTGGACATGTGATCCGGTCTGTTAGTTTGAAAGCTTCCAAAAGCTTCTATGCTTAGAGCAATATATAACCCCTTCTTACATATGATTAGATTGTAGATTTTGAATTGCAATTCGATCGGAAAATACATATTGTGCATAGTTTTGGGCAATTTGTTTTTATTATTTAAAAGATTTATGTAATGACTAATGTGTATCTAAACACCTTTTTAAATTCTATCCTAAGTAAAATCACATTGTAATGAACGATTTAAAAGCCTTTTTATTAGAAACCAAATTAGTTTTAAGGTAAGTAATTAGCATAGGATGTGATTTGTGTGCAAACGTCGATTTTGAATTGGCACACAAAAAATCAAAAAGTAAAAGAAATTTTTGAAGTGAACATTTACCTTCTGGGTCTTTTGATATGACTGTGGTACTGCGATCAACGATTCCCTTTTTATCTTCTATAAAAGAACAAATTGTATAATATGAAATTGCAGTCTTTTGAATTTAGCTCGAAACTACAAAACTGAAAACGTTTTATTTTAGGCGCTCAAAACAGGAGTACCTCACATAACACGAGCTTTTATAAACCGATATCGACCTAACACAGATTCAAATATGGTTCCTCACCTTTTTTAAAACGAAAACTTTGTTTTAAAACGATTTTGATATATGAATTTCTTTCTATATATTTTATTTTTAACTCCCAATATTGTATATTATAAATCTAATATGAATTGTTTATTTGTAAATATTAATAATTAAATGTTTTGAAACCTGGGATGTTCATTTTAATTAGCAGTAACTTGGTAAAGCATTGATTATTTGACTTGTTCTTAAGATTTTTGCTAAATTAAAAAACATAGCGACACATTTTGTACTCTGTTTTGTTTGACACGGTTTATTGCAAATTATAACCTTCATAATTTTCGGGGTAATATGTATATCAAATAATGGAAATTGCGACCATATGCTAAAGGCAATAATTTTATATATTTTTTTGAATTAAAATCCAATAAAAAATGATTCAATTGTGCAATAACAAGGAATATTAATCTATCTCTAGCGTAAACTCTTAATGTAAAGAAGAGTTTGAAAAAAATTCTGCTTTCAATTTAAGAATCATTCAAAATCACAACATTCTAGTCATATTTTTTGGAAACTATGGCTATGGAGCCAATAGTTTTACAATTACACTGACAATGGAATAATATACCTTCTTGAATGTAAGCAGAATTTAAATCAGGCAAAATAAATTTAAAAAAATAACACAAACACGGCATGCGACCAAGCACAGACATTAGTCGGTTATTAAAGGAATGAGGAATCTTTTAACATTTAACATATTATACATACAATATAAATATAATTTAATTGAATTTTTTAGCTATGTTTCATGCTATTCACTAAGAATACAATACACTAGCCTGATACCGAGCAACTTTAAAGGACAGTGGTTGCATGAACTATTAGCCACTTTTTATACCTCTGCAAAGAGGTTGGCAATATGACTGTAACGACCAAAAAATCATCTCCGACTACACAAGGTATATATATTTTTGATCAGTTTGAATGGTGATCAAATTAGCAAATTTGATTGTATGCAAACTAGTCTCTCAGTTTTAAAGCTACGAAACGATCCATATCGAACCTCCTAGTATTTTCTTTAAATGGCATACAAATCTGACTACGGCAGAACATAACTCTCAATAGAGGAATATGCATATGCTTTTTAAAAATATATAGGTCTGTAATCCTAATACACATAAGTTAAGCTAAAATTATATATTATGGAAGGAACAATCATATGAACCATATGCTGTTGTATGGTTTAATATGTTGTATACTTAGGGCTAAGGTTAATAAAGAAGCTGTTGCTGTATAGTATTCAATCGTTTGAAAGTTTATTACTTAGTCTAAGTAATGCTTTAATTCACGAAAATATGAACACTTTTAGTAAACCAGTCAAAATGAAGGTGGATGCACCAATTGTAAACCGCTTTTATAATATAAGTAATTTAGTTAAGTGTTCAAAATTAACGTTAATGGTATGTGAAAAGCTTTTATAAGTTTGTAGTAAACTGCAGATTGCAATTAACATTTAAGTTCCAGTGAACTTTTCTTTTTAGTTTCTCAAAAGTGAAGTAGAAATCAATTTTGAAACTTTGGTTACTTGATCAAAATAAAGCTACGTTCTCTGCAGATGCATGCAACGGACATATGAAGATAGCTCTAGACAGGAGATATTTAAGACCCTATAAACCTATATGGAATAATATTAATAAGATAGCATCTTAATTTGTTACGCATCTATGAATTAATACTAAAAAAATTGCGTACGATATTACATCTAAGCTGTTCACAGGTTTATGTAAGAGTCCATATTAAACCCAAATTTTATTGAAATCGGATAATTATATGGTATATTGAAGAACGAAAAATGATCGGCCAGCAAGTAAGCTTGAAACTTATTTATAATAAAATTGATATTATGTCCCAGCATTAGATTTAGATGTTTGAACCTTAAAAGCGTTTGCTAAAAGCGCATGCAAGGATAAGCACGCCAAAGGTAACGTTTCTCTTAAAATTTTTTTTTTATTTTTCATAACACACGTAGTAATAATAAAACATTAAATAAATAATAAAACATTAATTTAAAAACGTAATATATATTTACCCTTGACGTCGTCGTCCTCTAGTGTTGTACTAGATGAATCTGTTGATTCTTTTACTTGCGATCCATCACCTTTTTTTGTGATCATGCTTCTGCCTATAAGCACAAGTTAATTTTTTTCGTTACCAACATTATGAGATATAAAGTATGTGGGGTGAAAATTAACCTCCTTGACCAAAAGAATGCGATGCTGTCACAAAAATTATTATAGCACCTTATAGCCCTTAGTTTAATTTTGACAGTTGATACTTATTGACGTGTTCACATCATGCTGAGCATGGAAAAAACTATTTTCGTTCTCTCATAAAATATTATTTCGTGGTGACCGAAACTCCAAAGTCAATGAAGCATGCAACATCAATGCAATGCAATAAAGTATGTAATCTCCGCCGATGAGATTACACAGGAAAATGTTTAAAAAAAAACCATGAAATGGAGTTGCCAGACCGAAAAGTGAAAGTCTGCGAACTAGCAGAGGCCACAATGATTAGAACTGAGCATACACACAACATTTTGGGCGGGATTCTGTATATGAAAGTCGGGTGCAGCGCATGCTGAATCCTGACCAAAGATTCGAGCGAGAGCATACTTCGAAAAAGTGTTTGCTCATGCTAGTGCGAAATCGGATAATTTTTATAGTGCGAAGCAGCCGAAAAATGGGTCGGAAAGGTCATGGGCCATGTTTTCTGAGATTATTTTCCGCATTATTGAAGCGATTGAAGGCCGAAACCGCTGAAAAACGGCCTTACATGAAGTGAAAGGAAATTTTGGTTTTGCAAAATAATGTAGGACTCCAAGTGTTTCCCCATACACTTCATTCATTCACTTGGCTCCGTCGGACTATTATCTCTTCCCAAACCTCAAAAGAAGGCTCATCAATAAAAAATTCAGCTCGCGCGGAAGGAGCTTATCATCGCTGAAGAGGAGTATTTTACAGAACTTCCGGAAAAATCTTTTCAGACGGGATCAAAAAATTTGAAAATCGCTGGAATAAGTTAATCATCCTAAAAGAAGACATTGAACAAAAAAAAAAAAATTAAAATAATTTCTTTCATTTCCAAGGAGCTTACTTTTCACTCCACCTAGTAAATATGAATACAAAAAAGTTCAAACATTAAATAAAATACAAATATTTATAGAGATTATTTATAGTTCACATACTGGAAAAGTTTCTAGTGGCAAGCATGGTGGTCAATATAGCACCCTTGAGCTTACGGCGAGCGTTGAATTTCTTGAGACAGTCGACGGTTTCTTGACGATGGACTACTGAAGCCACACGCTCTCTTTGCTATTTAGTCAAAAAATAAATGCACAGATCAACAAAAATCTGGTACAAAAACAAAAAAAACAAATAACAACTTACACAGATCCATGGGTGTTTCAGGGCTTCGGCTGCTGTTATACGCTTATTCGGGTTTACAGTGAGCATTTGATTGATTAAATTTTTTGCTTCTGGTGTTACTGTGTCCCATTCTGGAGAAGGATACTGAAAATCAAACAAGCAAACATTTAAAGATTTATAGTTAATCCATGAATAATATAACAAACATTAAATAAGCGTTATCTTTGACTTTCCGAAGTTTACATAATTTCTTTCATTTCTATAAACTGCTGTACGATATTCAGATAGGATACAGAACTAGTTGTTATACTTAGCTACACTATTCCTTATTACACTAATAAAAACGCATCTACAAATATGGTAGCTTCCATCACTTTTGTGTTTAGGTCAATAGTATTATAGGTATAATACATTTTGTAAGTTTTCTATTTTTATTGATGTTCGAAAAAAACGATTTGTAGAGGCTGTAGGAGTGGCATCTAACGGTTGAAAATCCGCATTCTGTGTAATGCTAACACGGAACGTACTTCTAGCAATATTTATAGTTGCAGGCTAAATCGACTCAACTGTCGATGCTGATCAAAAGTGCATCTAATTTGTGTGATCGGCTATTTCTTTGTGTGCCTGTTACTCTGCCATGCAACACTAAGACTGACAAAGCTTCCTCCTATGTACTACCTGTACATATGTTTAAGAATGTAATACTTTTTTGGAAACTAGAAATAATATTTTTATATTATGTACTCCTGCAATAAATCTAATTTATGATTACAAATTTTTTTTAAAATTGCAATTGCTTACATCGTAGGCTCCTGCCTTGATCTGGGAGTACAAACGATGTTGATCCTCATCCCAAAAAGGTGGATATCCAACCAGTAGAATGTAAAGAATAACTCCTATAAAATATATATATATATATATATATATTGTTGTTTTTTTTAATGATGTAGTAGATACATGTGTATGTCTTTAAACATCTCTATACTAGTTACTGCTTACCGCATGCCCAAATATCTACGGATTTTCCGTAGGGCTCCTTTTTTAGTACCTCAGGCGATAGATAACCGGGAGTACCAGCAAAACCAAACCAAGCCTGATGATCGCCTTGCACCTCAATGGCCAGACCAAAATCTGCAAGTTTCACAGCTGCACCCTTAGCCTTACTGGCTAATAGTAAATTCTCGGGCTTGAGATCTCGATGCACCACACCATTCTGGTGGCAGTGATTGACCGATTCCAATATTTGTTGAATACAGTGTGATGCATCAGCCTCTGAGTAGAATTCACGTGCAACAATATCTTCAAAAAGCTCTCCGCCAGTTACGCTGCAAATATATTTTAAATTTTGGTTTGATTTAAGTTAATTCGGTTTAATTATCTAAATTGTATGGATCGGGCGTAAAATGGATGAACTAAGAGTCTCTATAAACAATAATTAAGCCACTTCACTTATATTATTCCTTGTATTAAAAATTATTTTTACTTACAGATCAAAGACTAAATAGTGATAGTTCTCTTCCTGTATGCTGTCGTGCAATCGAACTGAAAAGAATTCGAAATTTTAATTACTTTTTACAATTTGTATATTAGAAAAAATTTAGTTTACGGCAGAAATCTTACCAATATTAGGATGATGTAGTTTTCTACAAATCCGAGCTTCTCGTTCTAATTTCTGAAAATCTGAAATATGAAAAAAAGTGTAACTTTTCTACATTCCCTATCACTCGATTTTTGGAGGCGGTGACCGTGGCATACAAAAGTTAAAAATCAGAATTCTGAGTAATTCCAGCATGTCTACTTTTCTTAATTTTCACCACCAAATTTTTTTTAGGTCTTATTATAATTGATCGATTTGCAATAAATCGAATAACGCTTTTTTGGAGGCAGCGGCAGTGGGCGTAGCACATAAAGTTTGAAATAAATAACATAAAAATATGTGTATGTTTTACACGAACTCTCCTACCAAGTTTGAATACTCCAGCTTTTGTAATAGCTGAAATCATTGTGTTCATACAGAGAGACAATCTGCCAGACGGACATAACCAACTCAACTAGGTTACTTATGCTAATCAAGAATATATACTTTGTTTGTTCTGTCACGCCTCCTTCTACCTGTTAAAGGCAGTCAGACAGACGGACATGACTCGACTACAGACAGAAGGAGGCGTGTCAAACTAGACAAAATATGTGTATTATTGATAAGCATCAATAGAAAGCCACAACTACCCATCTCAAAACATAAATTTTTTATTTTCAGCTTTATATTAAGCAAAGTTAAAATGCTATAACGTTGACTTTTGTAACACAAACAGGTAATTCGAATTTTGCCAACAATGCAAACTCCTTGACTCCTGATCAGGCAAATGCAGAATGCAGAATGCCGGAAAGTTTCCAATACAAATATGATGCGACACAGAAGAGGGTCGGCGTCAATGCTTCGATTTGAGGTTTTAACGCAGTGCATTAAACATTTTCACCACTAATTAATCTTATTTAAGTCTAGATCGCCAACACAGAGTCAACCAAGAATTTAACAAACGTGTGTTAATTTTCACAAATGCATATTAACGGAAATTAAACTTATTTTAACATTTCTATAAACAAGTGGATTTTAACTTTCAGGTCTAATCAGAATTCTTAATATTTTCGCGTTAATCATTAATTTAAAAAAAATAAGTTTCAAAAACATGAATTTAGGAATAATAAGTGGGGTGAAAAGTAACCTCTTTGAACGCCATGTCGGAAAAAAGTTGATAGATTATTGATGCTGTTAATGCAAATTTATACTAGGCCAGTTTGCGAAGATTATCTTACCTCTAGCTGTCAATTTCTTAGTGTTTATAATCTTTGCAGCAAATTCAAAACCCGTTGATTTTTGGACACATCTTTTGACGATGGAAAATGCGCCCCTAAAACCAATAAATATTGATAATACGAAAGTTTTGTGTAGTTTTATGCTCACATACTTTCCGAGTTCCTCTTTGATATCATAGTTGTCCGAAAAGCGCGTACAGGCTGCTGGAGCAGCCATCGCGATTGCACACTTAAGAAAATCTATTGTGTGTGTTTGTGTTTGTATGTGAGCAGTTGATCGTGATTGCTTATTGATTCCCAACGTCTTGGCTAATTTTTATTCTTGCAATAATACTCCCAAATATGTGATTATTGCTAATGTCGCTCTCTTATGAGCTTCTCATACAACATATGTTCAGGGTAGCCTAAGTATGGAACGATCAGTCTACATTTACGGCGGTTGATAATACATCAAAATATCAATACATCGATATTTTTGTAGAAAAATTATATATAAGATTGTTTGGTAATGACATACCGGGTTTTGAGTTCAAATTTCGCGCTTCGTTTCGCGCTTAAAAATTACAATCGAGCGATATGGAGTTCACAAATTCTGAAATTCTTTCGCAGACAGATTATTTCTGTCGTAGGAGACAGCAAACTATCGATTCAAACCGCTGAACAGTGGTTCAGGCGATTCCGAAGTGGTAATTTTGTCACCGAAACACCAAAGCCCACCGGACGACCTGTGACCGTTGATACGGCTAAAATCATGGAAATAGTAGATCGACATCGTCATGTAACTATTAGAAGTACCGCAGAGGAACTCCAACTAAGCAAAATAAATAATCGCCATAAATCAATAAAGAACCCGGTATGTAATTACCAAACAACATAATATTTACATCGGTTTTTTTTTGCTCAATATCGAAAGAACGATATTTATATTTCATAATGATTTAATGACACATTTTGTCATATTTGAAAATACGATATTTATATTTGATATATAATAACAAAATTTAAAGAAAGTAATACAATTACAGCAAATCAATTTCAGTTTACACTGCTACCTTCTATACAATGATTTTTACTATGGAATTTACTTGCTCTTGAAGTTTTCAGTTAGTTTTGATTTGAGTTACAGCCATCGAGGAATTTGCGTCGAAATATTGATTACCAGTTAAATGGTTAAGTACATTTTATTTTATTAACAAATATTAACCTTTTTTATATTATGGGGCAGAGTATGCATTTTTTAGGGAATTAAAGATATAAAAAATGTCTAATATATCGATGTTTTTAAGTAATAAAAAAAAAACAATATACATGTCATGTCACATGCCATATCATACAAATTAACTTCAATATAAACACTTTTATTAATTTCTAAGCAAACTTAGACAGTACGATCGGTCTGTATATTTGACTGCACTAGTGAATGTAAGCAAATCTTTGCAGTCGGCAATACAATAACACGGTGCTGCGTTAGATAGGTTTATAGTTATTTTTATGATATATTGTGTGAATTGATAACAAAACTAATAAAAAATAGTTAATTTATGTTGTGTGGTATATTTTTCCATAGATGCTAGTGTTCTCAAAACATTCAAAAGAAAATAAAGTTGTTTTTGAGCATTAAGCCAACAATCGATTCTTATTGCTCACCATCGGTAGCATGGGGATAAATTTTTAAATAATTTATTTAATTAATTAAATAAATTTAATTTAATTTTTAAACTTTTATATTTTTTACACACATTTTTTATGGCTGTGGGAATAGAAATGAAAAACTGTTTACGGATTTAAATTCACTTTTAAAATTAAATAGCGATTGCGCTATCGAAATTAAATTAAATTGATTGTGTCATCCATCGATATTTTGCTAACACTGATATATGTGGAATGGAATAAAGTTAAAGCCAGCATTGTTATTCAGAATGAAGTTCAACAGGTTTAACATACAGTACAAGTACAACCCACAAGCAAAGTTTGATTAAAACAACAATACCTTTGGTATTACCTTATTAGCGTTTACTAACTTCAACAGCTCCCAATTTTATACATTTTTCTCAACGTTTCCGTCAGAAGTTTCAGTTGACATTTTTCTACTTATAATTACATATCTATGTATGCATACAATATACTCATATGTATAAAAATATACAAATATTTAAATATGTAATTCAGTATTGTGGAAAAACTTGTTTAAATGTACATGCATATACATGAGTAAATAAATGCAATATATACATATGTATTAGATTTTTCAGATTAATATTTTTCATACTTACATATACATAAGTATACATACTTTCACATAATCACTCACATGCACCTACAAACATTTACATATGTGTGCATACATATGGATGTATGTATGTGTTTCCATGTTAATACCCTGCTTCCACAGTTCATTTAGTCTGCGCATGATTTTCCCTAACTTTTCCAATCCTCCACAAAAAGAATATTTATATACATACATATGTACTATTTATGTAGGTATGTACACTTGTGCATGTGTACGGTATTCATGATATACACATACATATGTATGTATTTACATGTATATTAATTTTCATATATGTATGTATACTTAAAAATACCAATATCTACTATATGTAGCACCTACATATGTTAAATGACATCGCAGAATTGTACTACATACGTACATACATACATAGGAGCAAGTATCTATATACATATATTTATATATATATATATATATATTTATATATATATTTATACATATATATATGTATATATTTATACATATGTACATTTACTTTCTATATGAAAGTGTGTCAATTGACAGTTCTAATGGAGTCCTATCCAGTCAGTGGTTCTGACAAAACGGAGCATTTGAAATAGCACATATGTACGTATATTAGAACTACGTTAGGAACAGTTTGTATACATCGACGTGTGCACAAGTATTAAAAATGTTTGATAAATGTATTGAAGGCGCAAACCCCTTCCTATATGTACATATCTATATATTTATACAAAACGCATGAACACTGAATAATTTTATACTTATGTTTATATCATTATATACATCCATACAATTAGATATATATTCTTATATAATATGACTAAATGTATGAATCGTTTGTACCTATGATGTATGTATGTATGTATTTCACTATTTTATTATGTACATAGTTGACGGGATCAGGCGTCACGCGACTTATTTATGTACGTATGTATATCCCTACTACGTGGTGCGTCCGCTGTTTAACGAAGTGAATTCAATACTGATAGCTTTCAATACCGAGTAGCGTCAGGAGCGTGACATAGGAACACACACATACCGACAATTTTTGTGCTTTTCTGTATCCCAGAGATGACCTCTATGTTCTGAGAATATTTGCAGTTTCTCTCCGCATTCACTTTAGGGAATGCGAGAGAAAGTTTTCACATTCACGCGCATGTCCGGTAAGCCTTTTTACCTCATTCCCAGATTGAAAATGGGTAAAAATGGTATATTGGCTTTGTGCGAATGTACAAACATGTAGACCGATGTCTGAACGTCTAGAAAGTTCAGCAAAACAGTATTTCGGACCTTAAAGGTATACTTAAATTAAATTAGATTTGGAAGATATCTGCATGCTGTAAGTGGCACGAAGCCATATTGGACCAAAATATTGTATTGCTGTCATAGAACCTATTTGGCAGTATGTATTATTTTTTTTAAACATTGTAACCAACCTCACCACATTTTTCACAATAATGCTGCTGACAAATTTTATGAAAATTATTTTGCATAATAAAATGCTGCCATAGAAATATTAATATTAACCATAAATATCAATATTAACCATAAATATTAATATTAACCATAAAACACAAAAAATATCGAATGAAATTATTTAGCGTATTTCGATTACCATAAAATCGGCTTATCATATTCCATAAGTGCAAATGGATAAAAATGAAGCATTTTAAAGCGAAAGACTAGTTTTCGTTGAAACAGAAGGGCGACCGACAGTCAGATGGACATTCATAGCTCGTTCGAGCTGCTGTTGATTCTGATCAATATACATAGTAGCTTTCTCTAGCTACAGTCATCCGACTATAATACATATATCATTTACCCACTTTGGCCTACACACAAATGAATTTCTAACACATACAGTCAAACGACAGCCACTTGTAAGACATTTTATAAGAAAGACTCAAAGTTTGATTAAGGTATTAAGAAAGAAAGGCAGTCGATGAAATCTTGTGCTGATCCTAGCCTTGTGGACCTGGGAACAGAGTGAAGCATATTATATATATATATAATATATATATAATTTCTATCTAGCGGGAGGAAAACATTAATTATTAGCTCGCAGATTTCGACTTTCAACTTGTTTCCAACCATCAGAAAAGAAAATATCAGGCGTGTGGAGGGGTTTGTGAGACAAAATTACAGCCAAGGATTTCAAAAAGAGAGAAGAGTATATACATATATCATTCCGATATTGATAAACTCAATGTTAGTATCATTTGACGAAAACATTCGTGAAGCTCTATCGTAACAATTAATCGTTATCCGTTATCAGGTGTTGAGTGATAGAATTGCTAACCCAGCTTGTCATAAGTCCTCTTAAAACCGTGGCAAACTACATGAGATATTATGTAATGAGAACTATAGGAGTATTGTTGTATGCTTGGTTGCCAAATGCCTAGCGTAGGCTAACTAGGCTATACTAAACTATTCGAAAAAGCAAATATTTTTTTGTACCAACTCTGAGCACTGATTATATTAAGTTATACCGAACTTGTGAATGTACTAACTAGCGCGTCCTCACATGACATGCCAATCTCAACATACAGGCAAACACAAGCATTGCCGACGATATTCTACAACATTGGGCTTATTTATGGGAAACTGCTTATACCTATCACTCTGTGATACCTGTTATCTGTGTGTTCATACAGACAGACAGCTATTGATTATTGTTGATTAGAAATATATATATATGTACTGCCATGCATCTTTCTAAATATATAAAGCTATAGTAGAGCGCGCGCGACTGTAATTCTAAGTAATACTGTTTAACGAATTACTAGCAATGCGTACTATTGCTTTCTCTCAGCAGTTCTATGTGTCAAAAGGAATACTCCTCGTGTCTGCGCTTCCGGCACAATTTTGCTGTCAATATTGTTGCCCGCACCTACAAAATTGTATCTTTCATGACTTTTGTGCTGACTGTAATCTGTTACAAAGATCAATATTATTGTTAGCCTCGAGAATGACGATATGAATGTTGAATGTTGTTTATGCCAATATCTCCAAAAACGTATTTTGCATTTGCGGGTGCGGTAGGTACTCAAACGCAACAGCTGTGACCTAACATATGAGTTCATATAGACAGACGGACAAACAGACATACGCATAATTGACTCGGCTATTGATGCCGATCAAGAATATACATATATACTTTATATGGGCTGCCACGTCTCCTGTCTACATTTGCACAAAATGAATATTTTAGTATAAAAACAAGTGAAGAAAGCTACAGTCGAGTGCACTCGACAGTTAAATACCATTTACCTTTGGCTATAAAAATAAAATTCTTAATATTAATTACTTGCATTCGGTGAACTAATAACAACGCATCGCATATTTTCGAAGTCAAATACACATGCATTGACGCTAATGCACATGCCGACGTTTGTGCGTGCGTAGTTGGTGTTGGGTCTCTACTGCTGTAAGCGAAACTTCACGCGCCTATGACTTCTGTGTTTATTATCCGACCGGATTATCTACAATAATACCTAAAATAATTCTGAAATTTTTATATTTTTCCTATAATTTAAATTATCGATTTACAAAATTGATTTTTGGTGGCAGTGGGCGTGGCATCCAAAATTTGAAAATCCGCATTCTGACTAATGTTACCAGGGATCTTAATACTAAAATTGGTGCTTCTAGCTTTGTTAGTGTCCTTTTAATTTAAAAAACACGTTTTATAGGGGCGGTGGGCGTGGCATCCAAAAGTCTAAAATTCAACTTCTGCATAATGTTACAAGACACCCTCCTTTCAAATTTGGTGCATTTGTCTCTTTTCGTTATTGAATAATTTGCATAAAATCGAAAAACGCATTTAAAGATTTGCGGAGGCCATGGGCGTGTCACATAAAGTTTGAAATAAACTTCTTGTGTGTATTGAATGCACGACCACTTTCACCAAGTCTTGTGCCACTAGCTCTTTTAATAGCTAAGATCTGTATTATATTTTGAAAATATGTGATAGCTGCATTGCTTACGGCTTACATCGATTTTGTCGCATGTTTCACTCTCGCCCATGAGTGAACGTCATTGCGCAACGTATTATCATTTGTTTTTTAGTGTGGAAAAGTTTTAAAAATCTGTGTCGGCGAAATCAGTGCAGTGATGAGTGTCCGAGTAGGGTTGTTAATATTTAAATGGGCCAAAGCGTTGAAGTACGGCCGCGAAACCATCGAGAATGAGCCACATGATCGTCGACCCCTAACCAACATCAACTAGTCAACATTCGCCGCGAAGAGCATCTCATTTTGGTGGTGGCGTTGACTTCCTGCGCACTCAACGTTTTTTCAATGCAGCATTCGCTTATCACTAGAACCCTTGAAAAATTCCAGCACGAAGTGCTATTCTTCTCCAGGATAACGCAGGCCCTCATACCGCGCGTCTCACGCTCGATACATTATCGAAGTTGGGGTGGAGGGTACTAGTAGTTTTCTTTACTTGTTTTTACATAGATTTTTGACATTATTGATATCTTAACTTGATGGTGAGAAACGTAATTTCCTTGAACGGCATAATGCGCTACTATTGGCAAATAATAGTGCCGTGTCCTTTAATTTAGGCATAAGTGTAATATGTTAAATTTCAGTGTAATACAAAGGGAACAGAAGAATAATTTAGGTAAATATTATGGTACTCATTTTGACTACAGCGTGACATATTGGTTTCGACAGTTTCTTAGTGGTCGACACTCCTCTGCCGATGAAGATCGCAGTGATAAGCATTATAATGTTAACAAATAAATGAAATGGTTTTGGCTAACCGGAAAGTCAAGGTTCTAGCAATTTCAGAAGAATTAGTACTGAGCGCACACACCATGGTTTGCATATGAAAAAGTTATCCTGCCACTGGGTGCCGCACATATCGCTGACTAAAAGCACAAAAACAATTGCGTTGGCTAAAATCAACATTTTAGGGCTTAGCGATTTGGCTCTTTCGGACTTTAACCTCTTCCCCAATCTCATAAGATAGCTCACAATAAATAATTCAGCTCGCGTGAAATCATCGACATTACTTTGTATTTTGCAGACCTTCCGGAAAGCTACTTTTGGAACGGTGGAAAATTACTGGGATAAGTGTATTTTTATACCATTTACCCATTGAAAATGGTTAAAAAATGGTATATAAACTTTGTGCAAATGTATGTAACAGGCAGAAGGAGGCGTGGCAGACCATACAAAGTATATATATTCTTGATCAGCATCAATAGCCGAGTCGATTTGGTCATGTCCGTCTGTCTGTCCGTCTGTATGAACACACAGATCTCAGCTATTAAAAGAGCTAGAGGCACCAGACTTAGTGGGAGTGTGCGTGTATTCAATACACACAAGAAGTTTATTTCAAACTTGATGTGCCACGCCCACCGCCTCCGCAAATCGATAAATGCGTATTTCGATTTTTTCCAAATAATTCAATAACGAAAAGAGATAAACGCACCAAATTTGGTAGGGGGTTGTCTTGCAACATTATGCAGAAGTTGGATTTTAGACTTTTGGATGCCACGCCCACCGCCTCTAAAAAACACATTTTTATAGTTTAAAAGAACACTAGAAAAGCTAGAAGCACCAAATTTGGAAGTAAGGTGACTGGTAACGGTGGTTACGGAGAATGCGGAATTTCAACTTTTGGATGGCACGCCTACCGCCCCCAAAATTTTGTAAATCGGTAAATCAAATTATAGGAAAAGTAGAAAAGTTTCCGAAATATTGACCAACCCTATAAATTTAAATCCGATCGGACAATAAACACAGAAGTTATAGGCACGAGAAGTTTCGCTAACAGCAGTAGAGGCCCGACTTCGACGCCGACTGCGCACGCCGACTGTGCACGCACAGTCGTCGTGTAGTCAGTGTGCAGTCGGCATGTGCCATTAGCGTCAATGCATGTGAATTTGTCCTCGAAAATATGCGATGCGTTGTTATTCGCCGAATAAAAGTAATTAATATTAAGAATTAGTTTTTAACAGCGAAAGGTAAATGGTATCTTACTGTCGAGTGCACTCGACTGTAGCTTTCTTCACTTGTTTTTTAATAATTTTGCGCTATATGAAAAATATATTATGCAAAAAAAAATAAGAAAAACCAAAAACTTTTTCTAAGCAATACAAAAAAAAGAAGACTGCACTGGGATTCGAACCGGGGACATTTAGTTATAGAGCTGACAACTCTCACAACAAACCACTGAAGCACATGGTCTGTTTCTAGGCGCAAGAAGTTTTGCATACAGCAGCAGAGACGGAGCAGAGGCTCGGCTTCAATGCTTGTGCCGACTGCGCACGCACAATCGGCGTGCAGTCGGCATGTGCCATTAGCGTCAATGCATGTGTATTTAATGTCGGAAATATGCGATGCGTTGTTATTAATTCGAATAAAAGTAGTTAATATTAAGAATTATTTTTAGCAGCCAAAGGTAAATTATAACTTACTGTCGAGTGCACTCGACTGTAGCTTTCTTCAATTTTTATTTTTTTAATAACAAAGAAGTTATTTTTTATTTTTATTATTAGGTGGCACTACAACCCATTTCGGGTTTTTGCCGACCTCAGCGTCTCCCTCCAGGCGCCTCTGCTCTTCGCGCGCCTCCTCCAATTGGAAATACCCAGTAGAGTAAGGTCCTTCTCTACTTGGTCCTTCCATCGAAGATTTGGTCGTCCCCTTCGTCGTCGCCCATAGTCGACCCTCGCTTCGAACACCTTCTGAGCTGGAGCTTCTTCATCCATACGCACAACGTGGCCGAGCCAGCGCAGACGTTGTATCGTGATGCGCCGGACCACGTCCACGTCGTCGTACAACTCGTACAGCTCGTGGTTCATCCGGATGCGAAAGTCGTCCCCAATCCGAACGGGACCGAAGATCTTGCGAAGAATTTTTCTCTCGAACACTCCAAGCGCTGCTGCATCCGTCTGTGAAATTACCCATGCTTCTGCGCCATATAAGACCACGGGTGGGATGAGTGTCTTGTAGAGTGTTAGTTTTGTTCGGCGAGAGAGGTCTCTATTGCACATTTGCCTACTCAGTCCAAAGTAGCACCTATTGGCAAGTGTGATTCTTTGCTTGATCTCCAGGCTGACGTCATTTTTGGTGTTAATGGCGGTGCCAAGGTACGTGAACTCCTTGACCACTTCAAAGTTATAGCTGTCGGCTACCACATGGGAGTCTAGGCGCCGCGTCTTCCTGCTTGTCGACAGCATATACTTCGTCTTGCCCTCGTTTACCGCCAAGCCCACTTTTGCTGACTCCTTTCGATAGCGGAAAATGCAGCAGTGACATCACGCTTGCTACGGCCAATGATGTCAATATCATCGGCATAAGCAAGGAGCTGGACACCTTTATAAAAAATAGTGCCAGATCGATGAACACCGGCTTTCCGCAGAACCCCTTCCATCACGAAGTTGAAGAGGTTGCACGACAGAGGGTCGCCTTGTCTGAAACCTCGAACGGTATTAAAAGGTTCGGAGAGGTTCGCTCCTACCTTGACAGAGCTGATGGTGCTGCTCAATGTCATCCTGCAAAGACGTATCAGCTTTGCAGGAATACCGAACTCAGACATGGTGGCATATAGGCTTTCCCTCGTCGGGCTATCGAATGCAGCTTTGTAATCGACAAAGAGATGGTGTGTGTCAATTCCATTTTCGTGGGTTTTTTCCAGGATTTGGCGCAATGTGAAGATCTGGTCTATGGTGGATTTACCAGGCCTGAAGCCGCACTGATAAGGTCCGATCAGTGTGTTGGCATACGGCTTCAGTCGTTCACATATAACGCTCGACAGGACCTTGTATGAGATGGTGATCAGGCTGATTCCCCGGTAGTTGGCACATATCGTCGGGTTGCCTTTCTTCAGTACAGGACAAAGGACGCTGAGATTCCAATCGTTGGGCATGCTTTCTTCTAGCCATATTTTGCACAAGAGCTGATGCATGCACCTTATCAGCCCTTCGCCGCCGGCCTTAAACAACTTTGCAGGCAGTCCATCAGCACCGGCTGCTTTGTTGTTTTTGAGTCGCGTAATCGCAACTCGGACCTCGTCATGGCTAGGTAGTGGTATATCCACATTGTCGTTGATTGGTGGTATCGGGCTGTTTCCTCCATCGGCGGGATTGGTGCCGTCATCGCCTGCTAGCAGCTTGGAGAAATGCGCCCTCCATAACCTCAGCGTGCACTGCGTATCTGTAACCAGATTTCCATTATCGTCTCGACAGTTAGATGCTCCGGTCTTGAAACCTTGTGTCAGACGGTTGACTTGTTGGTAAAATTTTCGAGCATCATTCCTGTCTTGCAACACCTCAAGTTCCTCGCACTCTCGCTTTTCTTGCTCCCGATTTTTCCGTCTGAAAAGTCGCCTCTCTTCCTTCGTTTTCTCCCTGTAACGTTCACACGTAGCTCGCGTTGCGCCAGACTGCAGCGTTTTTCTGTAGGCGGCGTTTTTTGCCGCAGCTGCGACGCGACACTCCTCGTCATACCATTGGTTCCGTGTGGGAGGGCGCTTGAACCCAATGGCTGTTTCAGCAGCAGCTCGCATGGAGTGGGATATGTGCGCTCAGAGTCCGCCAGCGTCAACAGGGAGAGGGGAAGGTTGGAGGAGCAGTTCCGAGAGGTGAGTGGAGTAGGCCATTGCTGTCCGTTGTGATCGCAGCTTAGTGACGTCAAGCTTTCGTTGCGTGATGGGGCGTATGTTTTTCGCACGGCATAGCCGCATGCGTATCTTGGCTGCGACAAGATAGTGGTCCGAGTCTATGTTGACTCCACGAAACGTACGCACGTCCATCACGCTTGAGGCATGCCTTCCGTCTATCACAACGTGATCAACCTTTGCGTTGAAGTCCCCGAGGATGATCTTCACGTCGTGGTTTGGGCAGCGGTCGTACGTGTCCTCGAGTCTCGCGTAGAACGCATCCTTAACAGCATCGTCCTTCTCCTCCGTCGGGGCGTGCGCGCAAATTATGCTAAGATTGAAAAATCTAGCTTTGACGCGGATTGTAGCCAGCCGTTCACTCACTGGAGTGAAATTGGAGACGTGGTGGCGAAGTCTCCGGCTTACTACAAATCCGCTTCCAAATTCGCGCCTCTCCGCATGGCAGCTGTAGTAGATATCACAGTTTGCTCGCTTGGAGCAACCTTGTCCTGTCCATCTCATTTCCTGGATGGCGGTAATGTCAGCCTTTAATTTTTCGAGGGCATCCGCCAGTTGGATAGAGGCACCTTCCCAATTAAGAGTTCGGACATTCCAGGTGCATATCCTTAAATCGTAGTCCTTTTTCGTTTTGCGGTGGTCGTCATCATAAGGGGGGATCCTTTCCGAGGCTTTCGCTTTGGTTTTCGTTGGGTTTTCTTTTTCCGAGGCGGGTTCCAAACCCTGCGCTCAACCATTTAAAGTCCTGGTGACCCGCTGCACACATTAGCTCACTATCTAGCGGATGCTAAGATAGTTACCCAGGAGGTGCCACGAGGAGGCTGTGTGTCAACTTGCAATCATTCGTAGACAGAGATCGCACTGACGGTCGCCAAGTTGACCGCGATCAGAAACTTTACTCTGCACGAATGAAGCCAAACCATCCCACAAAGAAGTTATAGGAGTTCGAATTCCCTATACAAAGTTATGGGCGCTAGCGATTCCTAACCAAAACGTTAAATCGACGCAGTAGAGGGCCCGCGTCAATAAAAGCCTAATTTACCGATCGCATGGCGTAAACTTGTGTGGTCTAGTGGTTAGAGGTCCGACTCGTAAGTTACAAAGTTCGTGAGAGTTCTTGGGTTCGAATCTGGCGCGGGGCGATTTTTTTCCTTAGCTAGCTTTCCTTACTTGTTTTTATTCTGTATTATATACATACTAGCAAACCCGGCGAACTCCGTTTCGCCACCAGATGGCTATATTTCTTCCAGTCGTTCTCCCAGTCCCTCTTCTAGTCCCTCTCCCAGTCCCTCTCCCAGTTCCTCTCCCAGTCCCTCTCCCAGTCCCTCTCCCAATTCTTTTCCCAGTTGCTCTCCCAGTTGCTCTCACAGTCCCTCTCCCAGTCGCTTTGCCAGTCCTTCTCCCAATCCTTTTCCCAGTCCCTCTCCCATTCCCTCTTCCAATCCTTCTCCCTCTCCGAGTCCCTCTCCCAGTCCCTCTCCCAATCCCTCTCCGAATTATTAGCTGAATGTCGCGCTCGCGCTTCACGCGTTTGTGATATCCGAATTCTTTCTCGTTCATTTTCTTCGTCATGCTCTTGCGAAGTTCGATTAAATCTGTAATTAGCTTGATTTGTAGCATTTCTGGTTCTTCTTCCTAAATTTCATCGTCTTATAGGTGACATGTGTACTGAGTTTGCTTTTGTCATAAAAAGTTGATAACATGTAACAACTATTACAAAAGAAACGCGCTGATTAGTGGCCGAGGGATTTTAAAATAAATAAAAGTACCTTGCTGCTAGGTGAGCAAAAGTAGACTATTTATGTATTTCAAATATGTGTCTGCCATTGACGAACACGTCAAAGTAAAACAAATCTATATACATTACTAGCAAACCCGGCGAACTCCGTTTCGCCACCAGATGGCTATATTTCTCCCAGTCGTTCTCCCAGTCCCTCTTCTAGTCCCTTTCCCAGTCCTTCCCCCAGTCGCTCTTACAGTCGCTCTCCCCAGTTCCTCTCCCCAGTCCCTCTCCCAATTCTTTTCCCAGTCGCTCTCCCAGTCGCTCTCCCAGTCGCTCTCCCAGTCCCTCTCCCAGTCCCTCTCCCAAACCTTCTCCCAATCCTTCTCCCAATCCTTCTCCCAATCCTTCTCCCAGTCCCTCTCCTAATCCTCCCAGTCGCTCTCCCAGTCGCTTTGCCAGTTGCTCTCCCAGTCCCTCTCCCAATCCCTCTTCCTCTCCCAGTAACTCTCCGAATTCTTTTCCCAGTCCCTCTCCGAATTCTTTTCCCAGTCCCTCTCCGAATTCTTTTCCCAGTCCCTCTCCGAATTCTTTTCCCAGTCGCACTCCCAGTCGCTCTCAAAGTTCTTCTCCCAGTCCCTCTCCCAGTCCTCCCAGTCGCTCTCCCAGTCGCTTTGCCAGTCCATCTCCCAATACTTTTCCCAATCCCTCTCCCGTATATAACATTTTTGAAAAGAATTTTTTGATAATTTTTTTAAGAGATTTTATAATCAAATTTATTGCTTATAATATTTTATTTATTTATTTTTATTTTCAAGGTACCTTTGACGAACACGTCAAAGTATAACACACCTAAACACATTATTTGTAATACATAAACAGTCTACTTTTGTTCACCAAGCAGCAAGGTACTTTTATTTATTTTAAAATAAATTAAAGTTCCTTGTTGCTCGGTGAACAAAATTAGACTAACTATTTATTATGTAAACTGTGTATAGGTGTGTTTTACTTTGACGTGTTCGTCAAAGGTTCCTTGAAGTGGCCGGGAAAATTTGTATGGGAAAAAGAGAATGGCTATTTTTAGGGTTTATCCAGAAATAATTATAATTTAAAAACCATAAAAAAACCATCCATGACAAAAGCAAACTCAGTTGATTTGGTGGCAGGCATTTTTTTTTTAATTTTGATATGACTTGAAGTCATAAAAAGTAGATAACAACATCGAAACTAATACAAAAGAAACGCGCAGGTTAGTGGCCGAGGGATTTTAAATTTTTAAAATAAATAAAACTACCTTGCTGCTAGGTGAGCAAAAGTAGACTGTTTATGTATTACAAATAATGTGTTTAGGTGTGTTTTACTTTGACGTGTTCGTGAAAGGTCACTTGAAGTGGCCCGGAAAATTTGTATGGGAAAAAGAAAATGGCCATTTTAACGGTTTTCCCAGCAATAATTCTAATTTTTCTCGCCGTGCACACAAACCTTGAACTTCAACGAACAATTTAAAAAAAAATTTGGCCAAATTGGTTCAGGCGTTGTTGAGTTATGCGCTTACCAACACATTTTGCGATTCATTTTTATATAATAGATTTGAAATACATAAATAGTCTACTTTTGTTCACCGACCAGCTAGGTAGTTTTATTTATTTTAAAATTTTAAAATCCCTCGGCCACTAACCTGCGCGTTTCTTTTGTATTAGTTTCGATGTTATCTACTTTTTATGATTTCAAGTCATATCAAATTTAAAAGAAAAGTCAGCCATTAAACAAAAGTAGACTATTAATGTATTTCAAATAATGTGTATAGGTGTGTTTTACTTTGACGTGTTCGTCGAAGGTTCCTTGAAGTGGCCGGGAAAATTTGTATGGGAAAAAGAAAATCGCCATTATTTAGGGTTTATCCAGCAATAATTCTTATTTAAAACCATAAAAAACCCATCCATGACAAAAGCAAACTCAGTTGTTTTGGTGGCAGACAATTTTTTTTTTTTTTAATTTTGATATGACTTGAAGTCATGAAAAGTAGATATCAACATCGAAACTAATACAAAAGACATTTTTTTTTTTTAATTTTGATTATCAACATCGAAACTAATACAAAAGAAATTTTTTTTTTTTTATTTTGATATGACTTGAAGTCATAAAAAGTAGATAACAACATCGAAACTAATACAAAAGAAACGCGCAGGTTAGTGGCCGAGGGATTTTAAATGTTTAAAATAAATAAAACTACCTTGCTGCTAGGTGAGCAAAAGTAGACTGTTTATGTATTACAAATAATGTGTTTAGGTGTGTTTTACTTTGACGTGTTCGTGAAAGGTTACTTGAAAATTTGGAAAATTTGTATGGGAAAAAGAAAATGGCCATTTTAACGGTTTTCCCAGCAATAATTCTAATTTTTCTCGCCGTACACACAAACCTTGAACTTCAACGAACAATTTAAAAAAAAATTTGGCCAAATTGGTTCAGGCGTTGTTGAGTTATGCGCTTACCAACACATTTTGCGATTCATTTTTATATAATAGATTAGTTATAAATTATAATTATAAAGATAAGTAGCATAATTAACTATTCACCATTAATGAATAAGGAAGCTGTATTGTAAAAATACCAAATATTTTATCGTAGTATTATTATGGATGGCTTATTGTTATACCATTTACCCATTGAAAATGGGTAAATAATGGTATATTATCTTTGTGCAAATGTATGTAACTGGCAGAAGGAGGCGTGGCAGACCATACAAAGTATGTATATTCTTGATCAGCATCAATAGCCGAGTCGATTTGGTTATGTCCGTCTGTCTGTCCGTCTGTATGAACACACAGATCTCAGCTATTAAAAGAGCTAGAGGCACCAGACTTGGTGGGAGTGTGCGTGTATTCAATACACACCACGCCACGCCCACCGCCTTCGCAAATCGATAAATGCGTATTTCGATTTTTTCCAAATAATTCAATAACGAAAAGAGATAAACGCACCAAATTTGGTAGGGGGTTGTCTTTCAACATTATGCAGAAGTTGGATTTTAGACTTTTGGATGCCACGCCCACCGCCTCTAAAAAACACATTTTTATAGTTTAAAAGAACACTAGAAAAGCTAGAAGCACCAAATCGGTTTTGTAAATCGGTAAATCAAATTATAGGAAAAGTAGAAAAGTTTCCGAAATTTTTTTTAGGTATTATTGTAGATAATAATAATATTGACCAACTCTATAAATTTAAATCCGATCGGACAATAAACACAGAAGTTATAGGCACGAGAAGTTTCGCTCACAGCAGTAGAGGCCCGACTTCGACGCCGACTGCGCACGCCGACTGTGCACGCACAGTCGTCGTGTAGTCAGTGTGCAGTCGGCATGAGCCATTAGCGTCAATGCATGTGAATTTGTCCTCGAAAATATGCGATGCGTTGTTATTCGCCGAATAAAAGTAATTAATATTAAGAATTAGTTTTTAACAGCGAAAGGTAAATGGTATCTTACTGTATGGTATCGACTGTAGCTTTTTTCACTTGTTTTTTTTTTGCATTTTAATTTAACGAATTGAGTGCCGATTGCAACAAAAGTTCAAATGGAAGTGTCTGGCCTTTCTCTTAACGAGCACGCAAGACAACTCTCTGCGCTCATATTTTCTCTCACGCTACTGTGCGACTAGGTCGCACTCGACGGTTATGCAGTCCCTAAAGGGGACTGGCAACGTTGCCTCAAAGCTATACTCTCGCTCTGAAAAGAGAGCGCGAATTCCACGAATTTATTGTTTACCAGAAATGGCTGCATCGAATTCAACAGTCGCAAAATAAGTTAACGGTTGGCAGAATTGATATTATTTTCAATTCATTTCATTCAAATCAATTCATTTATTTTGCATCCACACTTTCTGATCAAGAAAAATGCGAACTTTAACTGGCTAATAATCGATGTTTTAGTTTGTATTAAATCTTGTTTTAAATTTTTCTTAATTTTTTTATACCATTTACCCATTATGCAGAAGTTGGATTTTAGAATTTTTGATGCCATGCCCCCCCGCCTTTTAAAAACACATTTTTATAGTTTAAAAGAACTCTAGAGAAGCTAGAAGCACCAAATTTGGAAGTAAGGTGCCTGGTAACAATACGGAGAATGTTTGATTTCAACTTTTGGATGCCACGCCCACCGCCCCCAAACTATTGAATTTTAAGAAAAGTAGGGAAATAACAAAACATTTTTTTTAACACTCTTACCATAGTACATAGCTTACCATAGTACAGATCTACCCTATAAATTTCAATCCGTTCGGACAATAAACAAAGAAGTTATAGGAGTTTGAATCTCCCATATAAAGTTGTGGGCGCTTAGAATTCCAACTAAAATGTTGAACTGACGCAGCAGAAGGCCGGCATCAATAAAAGTCTCGCTCTGCGTGACTGTGTGTGGTCTAGATGGTTGCATGCAAGATTCTGGTGCGTGTGGTCGCGGGTTCGAATCCAGCAACGGGCAATTATTTTTTTTTTTTTTGTTTCGATCGCACTGCGTAACTGTGTGTGGTCTTGATGGTTGGCTCGCAAGTTTCTGATGCGTGAGGTCGCGGGTTCGAATCCTGCGCTGGGCAATTTTTTTTTTTTTAATAATTTTGCGCTATACTGAAAAATATAGTATGATATTTTTAATCAAATTGACGAACATGGAAAATGCAAAAAAATAAGAAAAACGAAAAGCTTGTTTATACAAAAAAAAAAAGAAGCTTGTGCTGGGATTCGAACCGGGGACATTTAGTTATAGAGCTGACAACTCTCACAACAAACCACCAACCAAACGAGGCACATTGTCTATTTCTGCTGAATACATATGTATGTATGTATTTATGTATAGAAATTATAGGCGCGAGATGTTTTGCATACAGCAGCAAAGACGGAGCAGAGGCTCTGCGTCAATGCTTGCGCCGACTGCGCAAGCTTAATCGGCGTGCAGTCAACGTGCAGTCGAATTGACGCCGTCAATGCATGTGTATTATTTGACTTCGAAAATTAGCGAAGCGTGGTATTAGTTCGGCGAATAAAAGTAATTAATATTACGATTTTTTTTTAACAGCCAAAGGTAAATGGTATCTTACTGTCGAGTGCACTCGACTGTAGCTTTCTTCACTTGTTTTTTTTTGTAGCATAAAATTTGCAAAATACTTTGATTAATGTGACAAAAACTGACAAACAAAATAAAGTTGAAAACCAAAAAAAAATTTTTGGAAGAGACGACAGACATGGTTACATCAATGTTAAGTTTATTTTTATACTTTTGCAAAGAGTATTATAAATTTTAGATGCTAGATGTTTGCAACACACAGACAGTAACTTGTCCGGTACAATAAAGTATATGTACATGGTCTGTCGCAAAAGAAACAAAACTGTTAAAAAATGAAAAACAAAAAATTAATATTTTTCAAGAGTTTTATTTTTAATTCAAAGTAGTTTTCTTGTGCTTCGATACATCGTTTAGCCCGGTCAATTAGTTGAAATGTCCTGAAACCAGTGTCATTTCATGGGCAAATGAAGTTTTCCAAAAAGGTAAAAATCACAGGGTGCCAGATCAGGTGAGTAGAGTTAAATGGAGTAAATGGTTAAATGGAGTTTTTTGTAAAAAAAATCAGTGAAAAACGTGCAGACGGCGCACTATGGTGCAACAGATATTGTGGTCGAACATCTATCGATTTGGTCATGTCCGTCTGTCTGTCCGTCCGTCCGTCTGTTTGTCTGTCTGTATGAACATACAGATCTCAGCTATTAAAAGAGCTAGAGGCACCAGACTTGGTGGGAGTGTGCGTGTATTCAATACACAGAAGAAGTTTATTGCAAACTTGATGTGCCACACCCAAAATCAATTTTGTAAATCGATAAATCGAATTATAGAAAAAGTAGAAATGTTTTGGACCAACCCTATTTAATCCTGTCGGACAATAAACACAGAAGTTATAGGCGTGAGAAGTTTCTAATTTACTAATTTTGGCCGGCTCGACTTTTGATCGTCACAGAGGTCCTCACGACGTTCTTGGAATCGCTTAAATCACGCATGCACATGAGGCACTGATCACCACAAACTTTTTTTATCATTTAAAATTTGCTCTTTGTTCTTTACGCATTTTACGACGGATGACCAAAAGCTGTTGTCACTTTTTGATCGATATCTTCGATCGTAGTTGGACAATTATCTTAAAATTTTAATGCAATTTCAACACGAGATACATTTTTTATTTTTTATACCCAACAATAGAAACAGTTATATTTAAAAAGTCCTGTTTCTTTTGCGATGGTTCTTTTCGATCAAGCATGTCCGCTTGTCACAACGCAAACTAATCTCTTAGTTTTTCTGCACACTGTAAATAAGTCGCAACGAGCCAGATTATACCAATATATCTTATTTTAATAGTAACCTCTGGCCAAAAATCTATTATATAAAAATGAATCGCAAAATGTGTTGGGAATCGCATAACTCAACAACGCCTGAACCAATTTGGCCAAATCTTTTTTTAAATTATTCGTTGAAGTTCAAGGATGGTTTCTACGGGAAACCTGGGAAAACCGTTAAAATGGCCATTTTCTTTTTCCCATACAAAAGATTTGTAACTAAAACTTAGTCAATTTGACGAACACGTCAAAGTAAAACACACCTATATACATTATTTGTAATACATAAATAGTCTACTTTTGTGCACCGAGCAGCAAGGTACTGGAAGAGTGACTGGGAGAAGGATTGGGAGAAGGATTGGGAGAAGGATTGGGAGAAGGATTGGCAGAAGGATTGGGAGAGCAACTGGGAGAAGGATTGGCAGAGGGACTGGGAGAGCGACTGGTAAACCGACTGGGAGAGCGACTGGGAGGATTGGGAAAAGGATTGGGAGAGCAACTGGGAGAAGGACTGGGAGAAGGACTAAGAGAGGAACTGGGAGAGCGACTGAGAGAGCAACTGGGAGAAGGATTGGGAGAGGGACTGGGAGAGCGACTGGGAGTGGGACTGGGAGAAGGTTTGGGAGAGGGACTGGGAGAAGGTTTGGGAGAGGGACTGGGAGAGGGACTGGGAGAGCGACAGGGAGAGCGACTGAGAGAAGGATTGGAAGAGGGACTGGGAGAGCGACTGGGAAAAGAATTGGGAGAGCGACTGGGGCGAAACGGAGTTCGTCGGGTTTGCTAGTGATAAAATAAAATCGATGTTGTACGTCTGTTTTGCTGAATGGATTTATCTTATATTAGCCTTGATAGGTTCGTGAAGGTCATAGGAAAGGCTTAAAAGGAGAGAGAAAACCAGCGCTTTTCTGTTTCCCATACAAACGGCTTAAAGGTCTTAGAAGCCAGACCAATAAATTAAAAAAAAAACAAGTGAAGAAAGCTACAGTCGAGTGCACTCGACAGTAAGATACCATTAACCTTTGGCCTCGTAAAAAAAATTCTTATTATTAATTACTTTTATTCGCCGAACTAATACAACGCTTCGCAAATTTTCGAAGTCAAATAATACACATGCATTGACGGCGTCAATTTGACGCTAATGGCACAGGCCGACTGCACGCTGACTGCACGCCGATTGTGCGTGCGCAGTCGGCGCAAGCATTGACACCGAGCCTCTGCTCCGTCTCTGCCGCTGTATGCAAAACTTCTCGTGCCTATAATTTCTATACATAAATACATACATACATGTACATATGTATTTAGCAGAAACAGACAATGTGCCTCGTTTGGTTTGTGGTTTGTTGTGAGAGTTCTCAGCTCTATAACTAAATGTCCCCGGTTCGAATCCCAGCACAGGCTTCTTTTTTTTTGTATTGCTTAGAACAAGTTTTTCGTTTTTCTTATTTTTTTGCATCTTCCATGTTCGTCAATTTGATTAAAAATATTATACTATTTTTTTCAGTATAGCGCAAAATAATTAAAAAAAAAAATGTTTTCCAGCGCAGGATTCGAACCCGCGACCTCACGCATCAGAAACTTGCGAGCCAACCATCAAGACCACACACAGTTACGCAGAGCGATCGGCAAATGAGACTTTTATTGATGCCGGCCCTCTGCTGCGTCAGTCCAACATTTTAGTTGGAGTTCTAAGCGTCCACAACTTTATATGAAAGATTCTAACTCCATCTTCTTTGTTTATTGTCCGATCGGATTGAAATTTAAAGGGTAGATCTGTACTATGGTAAGCTACAAGAGTGTTAAAAAAAATGTTTTGTTATTTCCCTACCTTTCTTAAAATTCAATAATTTGGGGGCGGTGGGCGTCGCATCCAAAAGTTGAAAATCCAACTTCTGCATAATGTTGTAAGACACCCTCCTACCAAAATTTGGTGCGTTTATCTCTTTTCGTTATTGAATTATTTGGAAAAAATCGAAATACGCATTTATCGATTTGCGGAGGCGGTGGGCGTGGCACATCAAGTTTAAAATAAACTCGATCTGCGTATTCAATACACGCACACTCCCACCAAGTCTGGTGACTCTAGCTCTTTTAATAGCTCAGATCTGTGCGTTCATACTGACGGACAGACAGACGGACATGACCAAATCGACTCGGCTATTGATGCTGATCAAGAATATATATACTTTGTATGGTCTGCCACGTTTCTTTCTGCCTGTTACATACATTTGCACAAAGTTAATATACAATTTTTTACCCAATTTTAATGGGTAAAAGGTATAAAAACAAGTGAAAAAAGCTACAGTCGAGTGCACTCGAAAGTAAAATACTATTTACCTTTGGCTGTTAAAATAAAAATATTAATTACTTTTATTCGGGGAACTAATAGAAACGCATCGCATATTTTCGAAGTCAAATACACATGTACTGACACGCCGACTGCACGCTGACTGCCCTACGACTGTGCGTACGCAGTCCGGCGCAAGCATTGACGTCGAGCCTCTGCTGCTGTATGGGAAACTTCTCGCGCCTATAACTTCTGTGTTTATTGTTGGCTCGGACTTACATTTATAGATTTGGTCAGCTATAAATCGATTTATCGTTTGTGAAAAAACATTTCTTGGGGTGGTGGGCGTGTCGTCCAAATTTTGAAAATACGCATTCCCTGTAATATTAACAAAGATCTTAATACCAAATTAGGTGCTTTTAGCATTTCTATTGTTCTTATAACTAAACAAATTCGTTTTATAGGGGCGGGGCGGTGGGTGTCTAAAATCCAACTTCTGCATAATGTTGCAAGACACCCTCCTACCAAGTTTGATGTTTTTATATCTTATTGTTATTGAATTATTTGCAAAAAATCGAAAAACCCATTTACCGATTTGCGGTGGCGGTGGGCGTGGCAAACAGCGTGACCGTTTATGGTATTTTAAATACTTTTTGGTATTTTATCAGCTCTGATTTTGCTCAAAAGTATTTTAATGGTATATAGGTATTTAGTAGCATTTTTCTGAGATTTTATGGTATTATATGGTATTTGTCACACTTTAACATCTGTGACGCTTTCTTTTTATTGAATAATATGTAATAAATGAGTAAAAAGAATGAGTAATAAGCAAAAATATAGAGCTGAGTGGGAGAATATGCCAGAAAATGAAAATGGCTGGGCAGGAGCGCAAATAAGATGGATGCGCACTGCAAAGCGCGTCAGTCGGACATTTTGAGTAGGCTGGCGTCACTTAAGCAGCACGCGGCTACTGATCTCTAGCATGAAACGGTGCGTTTCTCCAGCGGGAAGGCCTGTGTTCTTCATAATCATTGATAAAAAAAAATTGTAAAATTCTAATACGAAATAATATTCAAATTTCTAGGCGTTCTAAAAGACAATTATTATGGTAATAATCTAATAATCGAAATAGTATATTTTAGTATATTTTTCTTAGAAAAAAAGTATTTTTCGATTGGTTCGGCGCGGTCACGCTGGTGGCAAATCAAATTTGAAATACACTTCTTGTGTGCAGACTCCCACCAAGTCTGGTATCTATAGCTCTATAATAGCTGAGATCTGTTTGTTCATATAGACGGACAAACGGACATGACCAAATCGACTCGGCTATTGATGCTTATCAAGAATTTATAAACTTTGTATGGTCTGTCACGCCTCCTTCTGCCTGGTACATACATTATCAGAAAGTTAATATACAAAGCTCCCATTTCATTAATTTCCCTTTTCCCATTTTCAGTAATGAAAAATAAGTGTTATACCGAGCGAACAGAAGAAACCATCTTTTACTCAATAGTTAAAATATTAGGTCAATTGGTATTTTTTTTTTTTTTTTTTATACTTTGCTTTTATTTATTGGATCTTCTCTTAAACTTGAGACTAACAATAAGTTTACGAATCTTAACATTACAATTTAGCTGACAGTATACTAAAACTGTATTCTGGTTGCGCGTCCCTCAAGTCGGTCTCTGGGTGGGTAAGTCATTGCGACGAAGACGTGATTTGTTGCTCAACCTTGTTAGACCTCTCGCCAGGTGGTTAGAGTGCAGCAATAACTTAGTAAGGTACCTTTCCTTTTGTTCGGCGATCGCATGTTTGACTGGTAGAACGTTTAAGTCGCGATGTAAGTTATCGTTGCGAACGTACCACGGTGCCCCGGTTATGGTTCTCAGGATCTTCGACTGGATCCACATCCATATAGGTTTTAGTACCGAGTTATACAGCAGGACTTTATATTCAAGGCTAAGAGGAGACCGAGCATTGATAAGCCAATGAAGGCTACTGGCTTTTAGCTTTAGGTGTGTTCTTTTGGCTTCAATGTGCCGGCGCCATGTGAGTCTTCGTTTACTTGCGGGAGTAGAGTGTTGTTTAACGTAAGCGGCGGGCAGTTTTGCCTGTTCAGGGTGAACGTAACGTGCTTGCATTTTTGTTCGTTCACTTTAATTCTCCAATCTGATAGCCATTTTTCATTATCGAGCAGATGAAGAGCTAGCTGCGCTGTTGCTTGAATCGGGCATTTTGAGCGGCTAAGTATAGTTGTATCATCAGCAAACGTAGATGTTGTTAGTCGTGTGCTTGTCGGGATGTCTGATGTGTAGAGGACATATAATGTCAGCCCTAGCACGCTACCTTGAGGAACTCCAGCTCCAACAGTGAACTCATCAGATAAAGCAGTGTTGCACCTCACAACAAATTTTCTCTCGTAAAGGTAAGACTCTAGTAGTTTGTGGGTGTTGTATGGAAGCATTGTCTTGATCTTGTACATTAGACCTTCTAGCCAAACTCTATCAAATGCTTGAGAGACATCTAAAAATATGGCAGTACAGTACTCTCGTTTTTCGAACGCGTTCCGAATTTCTGATGTTATCCGGTTGACCTGCTCAATTGTTCCGTGCTTTTCACGAAACCCAAATTGATGTGACGGGATTCTTTCCTGGAGTCTTAGGTATGTGTTTATCTGAGTCAATACGCATTTTTCAAAGAGTTTAGATAAGCATGAAAGTAGACTTATAGGTTTATACGACGTGGGGATTGTGTGGTCTTTTCTCGGCTTTGCTATCATTATTATGATTGACTTTTTCCATCTCACCGGATAGTGGCCAAGTTTTGCGATGCTATTGAAAAGCTGGGTGATAGTGCAAACGGCGCAATATGGAAGCTCGATAATCATTTTGGGAGTTATCTGATCGCAGCCCGGGGATTTTTTCGGATTCAGTTGATTTTTAATGATGTTCACGATTTCGTTTGTGGCACCTCCTGGGTAACTATCTTAGCATCCGCTAGATAGTGAGCTAATGTGTGCAGCGGGTCAACAAGACTTTAAATGGTTGAGCGCAGGGTTTGGAACCCGCCTCGGAAAAAGAAAACCCAACGAAAACCAAAGCGAAAGCCTCGGAAAGGATCCCCCCTTATGATGACGACCACCGCAAAACGAAAAAGGACTACGATTTAAGGATATGCACCTGGAATGTCCGAACTCTTAATTGGGAAGGTGTCTCTATCCAACTGGCGGATGCCCTCGAAAAATTAAAGGCTGACATTACCGCCATCCAGGAAATGAGATGGACAGGACAAGGTTGCTCCAAGCGAGCAAATTGTGATATCTACTACAGCTGCCATGCGGAGAGGCGCGAATTTGGATGCGGATTTGTAGTAAGCCGGAGACTTCGCCACCACGTCTCCAATTTCACTCCAGTGAGTGAACGGCTGGCTACAATCCGCGTCAATGCTAGATTTTTCAATCTAAGCATAATTGGCGTGCACGCCCCGACGGAGGAGAAGGACGATGCTGTTAAGGATGCGTTCTACGCGAGACTCGAGGACACGTACGACCGCTGCCCAAACCACGACGTGAAGATCATCCTCGGGGACTTCAACGCAAAGGTTGGGCGCGAACGCATCTTTGACCGCACCGTCGGTCAATTCAGCCTCCATGAGACCACCTCGAACAATGGTTTCAGGCTGATTGACTTCGCCGCGGCGCGAAACATGGTAGTGAGTAGTACCAGATTTCAACACCTCGACATCCACAAGGCCACATGGCTGTCCCCTGATCAAAAAACGCGCAACCAGATTGATCACGTTGTGATAGACGGAAGGCATGCCTCAAGCGTGATGGACGTGCGTACGTTTCGTGGAGTCAACATAGACTCGGACCACTATCTTGTCGCAGCCAAGATACGCATGCGGCTATGCCGTGCGAAAAACATACGCCCCATCACGCAACGAAAGCTTGACGTCTCTAAGCTGCGATCACAACGGACAGCAATGGCCTACTCCACTCACCCCTCGGAACTGCTCCTCCAACCTTCCCCTCTCCCTGTTGACGCTGGCGGACTCTGGGCGCACATATCCCACTCCATGCGAGCTGCTGCTGAAACAGCCATTGGGTTCAAGCGCCCTCCCACACGGAACCAATGGTATGACGAGGAGTGTCGCGTCGCAGCTGCGGCAAAAAACGCCGCCTACAGAAAAAAGCTGCAGTCTGGCGCAACGCGAGCCACGTGTGAACGTTACAGGGAGAAAAGGAAGGAAGAGAGGCGACTTTTCAGACGGAAAAAGCGGGAGCAAGAAAAGCGAGAGTGCGAGGAACTTGAGGTGTTGCAAGACAGGAATGATGCTCGAAAATTTTACCAACAAGTCAACCGTCTGACACAAGGTTTCAAGACCGGAGCATCTAACTGTCGAGACGATAATGGAAATCTGGTTACAGATACGCAGTGCACGCTGAGGTTATGGAGGGCGCATTTCTCCAAGCTGCTAGCAGGCGATGACGGCACCAATCCCGCCGATGGAGGAAACAGCCCGATACCACCAATCAACGACAATGTGGATATACCACTACCTAGCCATGACGAGGTCCGAGTTGCGATTACGCGACTCAAAAACAACAAAGCAGCCGGTGCTGATGGACTGCCTGCAGAGTTGTTTAAGGCCGGCGGCGAAGAGCTGATAAGGTGCATACATCAGCTCTTGTGCAAAATATGGCTAGAAGAAAGCATGCCCAACGATTGGAATCTCAGCGTCCTTTGTCCTGTACTGAAGAAAGGCAACCCGACGATATGTGCCAACTACCGGGAAAACAGCCTGATCACCATCTCATACAAGGTCCTGTCGAGCGTTATATGTGAACGACTGAAGCCGTATGCCAACACACAGATCGGACCTTGTCAGTGCGGCTTCAGACCTGGTAAATCCACCATAGACCAGATCTTCACATTGCGCCAAATCCTGGAAAAAACCCACGAAAATGGAATTGACACACACCATCTCTTTGTCGATTATAAAGCTGCATTCGATAGCCCGACGAGGGGAAGCCTATATGCCACCATGTCTGAGTTCGGTATTCCTGCAAAGCTGATACGTCTTTGCAGGATGACATTGAGCAGCACCATCAGCTCTGTCAAGGTAGGAGCGAACCTCTCCGAACCTTTTAATACCGTTCGAGGTTTCAGACAAGGCGACCCTCTGTCGTGCAACCTCTTCAACTTCGTGATGGAAGGGGTTCTGCGGAAAGCCGGTGTTCATCGATCTGGCACTATTTTTTATAAAGGTGTCCAGCTCCTTGCTTACGCCGATGACACTGACATCATTGGCCGTAGCAAGCGTGATGTCACTGCTGCATTCTCCGCTATCGAAAAGGAGTCAGCAAAAGTGGGTTTGGCGGTAAACGAGGGCAAGACGAAGTATATGCTGTCGACAAGCAGGGAGACGCGGCGCCTAGACTCCCATGTGGTAGCCGACAGCTATAACTTCGAAGTGGTCAAGGAGTTCACGTACCTTGGCACCGCCATTAACA
Source organism: Zaprionus bogoriensis (assembly GCA_035046045.1). Taxonomy (NCBI): domain Eukaryota; kingdom Metazoa; phylum Arthropoda; class Insecta; order Diptera; family Drosophilidae; genus Zaprionus; species Zaprionus bogoriensis. The sequence goes on from JAWNOI010000221.1 coordinate 1,236,867, forward strand.
CCAAAAATGACGTCAGCCTGGAGATCAAGCGAAGAATCACACTTGCCAATAGGTGCTACTTTGGTCTGAGTAGGCAAATGTGCAATAGAGACGGATGCAGCAGCGCTTGGAGTGTTCGAGAGAAAAATTCTTCGCAAGATCTTCGGTCCCGTTCGAATTGGGGACGACTTTCGCATTCGAATGAACCACGAGCTGTACGAGTTGTACGATGACGTGGACGTGGTCCGGCGCATCACGATACAACGTCTGCGCTGGCTCGGCCACGTTGTGCGCATGGATAAAGAAGCTCCAGCTCAGAAGGTATTCGAAGCGAGGGTCGACTATGGGCGACGACGAAGGGGACGACCAAATCTCCGTTGGAAGGACCAAGTAGAGAAGGACCTTAGTCTACTGGGTATTTCCAATTGGAGGAGGCGCGCGAAGAGCAGAGGCGCCTAGAGGGAGACGCTGAGGTCGGCCAAAACCCGAAATGGGTTGTAGTGCCACCTAATAATAAATAATAATAACGATTTCGTTTGGGCGAAATTCAATTGGCTCATGTTGAAGCTGAGGCTCATATGGTAAGGTCGGCAAGGTAAACGCACTAGTGGCAGGATTTGGTTGGAAGACATTTTGAAGGTGATTCGCAAACGTGCTGGCTCTGTCTGCATCGCTGCGCGCCCAGCCGCCTGTGGGATTTCTAATAGGCATCACGGTTTCTTTCGGTGAGCTCAGAGTTGGGTGAGCTCTCCATAGTGAGTGTTTTGTACTGGAGGTTGACAATTGCTCTATGTAGTGGCGCTGGACGTATGTCTCCTCTTCCTGTAGAGCTTTAGTTAGTTGGCGTGAGGCATGTCTTAAGATTTGCTTAGCGGATGGCGGTCTGTGGAATTGCCACTCTCGACGTAAGCGTCACTTTTCGAGGACGAGCTTTTCTATTTGTAGATTTGTCTTCTTTTGATTGCATTGTTTATTTATAGTTTGAGGTGTTGAGGCTCGAACTGCAGAGATGAGTACAGACTCCAGTGAATTAACAAAGCTGTCTACGTCGGCTTCATCGTTGAGGTGAGGACTTAGCGTAATGTGTGAACTAATATACTTTCTGTACTTAACCCAGTTGGTTTTCTGTGAGGTCAATTTAAATGTATGTTCCAATGTTCCTGGATGTCGGCGTAGAATAAACAGGACAGGCGAGTGATCAGATGAAAGGTCCGAAAGGCATTCGGCGCTTATCAGATTTTTAGGAATGTTTTTCGTAATTGCAAAGTCTATTAAGTCGGGTAGTTTCTTTGGGTCTGCCGGCCAGTATGTTGGTGTGCCATAAGAAACATAGTCGAGCTTGTTCTTGGCTTTGATAATTGCATTGTAGAGCTGCTTTCCTTTAGGAGTCACGAGTCGAGATCCCCAATGTGTGTGCTTGGCATTGTAGTCTCCTGCTGCTATGAAGTGGTCTCCTAGTGAGATGAAAAACTGCATAAAGTCATCTTCAGCAATGGTGAAGCGAGGGGGGAGGTATACGGCGGCTAGTGTGAGTTGGTTGCCAGTATTTAGTTGTATATTTATAGATGTAGCCTGTAGGTAGTTTTTAGCAAATTTATTATGATAGTGGTGCTTAATACGGCTTCTGATTAGAATTCCAGTCCCACCATGTGCTTTACCATCTGGATGATTTGTTCCGTAGAACGAATATCCTCGTATTTGAAAATTGTATTTGTTTGTTAGGTGTGTTTCTGAGAGCAGTATTACGTCGATTTGATTGTCGAGTAGGAATTGAGCTAACTCAAGTTTATGCTGCGAAACGCCGTTAGCGTTCCACGTAGATATCCGTAGGGAAGCCATTACTTGGATTGTTGGGAGACCAGCATTTGAATCAATAGATTTTGGTTTCGCATTAAATCTTGCATAGTTGTGCGCATAAATGACATAAATTCCGTAAGGCTTTGTTGTAGGCTGCATATCATAACTTCAAAGTTGGTAATGATATCGGTTTTTGCATTCAAATTTTCCCCTTCGCTTGTGATGTCAAATGGAGTAGTATCTGGCAACGCTGTTTGCTTGAGTTTGTTTACATCAGTTTCCGCGCTTACAATCGATCGAAATGGAGTTCGCAAACGCTATAATAATAAATAATAATGCCACCTAATAATAAATAATAATAACGATTTCGTTTGGGCGAAATTCAATTGGCTCATGTTGAAGCTGAGGCTCATATGGTAAGGTCGGCAAGGTAAACGCACTAGTGGCAGGATTTGGTTGGAAGACATTTTGAAGGTGATTCGCAAACGTGCTGGCTCTGTCTGCATCGCTGCGCGCCCAGCCGCCTGTGGGATTTCTAATAGGCATCACGGTTTCTTTCGGTGACCTCAGAGTTGGGTGAGCTCTCCATAGTGAGTGTTTTGTACTGGAGGTTGACAATTGCTCTATGTAGTGGCGCTGGACGTATGTCTCCTCTTCCTGTAGAGCTTTAGTAAGTTGGCGTGAGGCATGTCTTAAGATTTGCTTAGCGGATGGCGGTCTGTGGAATTACCACTCTCGACGTAAGCGTCACTTTTCGAGGACGAGCTTTTCTATTTGTAGATTTGTCTTCTTTTGATTGCATTGTTTATTTATAGTTTGAGGTGTTGAGGCTCGAACTGCAGAGATGAGTACAGACTCCAGTGAATTAACAAAGCTGTCTACGTCGGCTTCATCGTTGAGGTGAGGACTTAGCGTAATGTGTGAACTAATATACTTTCTGTACTTAACCCAGTTGGTTTTCTGTGAGGTCAATTTAAATGTATGTTCCAATGTTCCTGGATGTCGGCGTAGAATAAACAGGACAGGCGAGTGATCAGATGAAAGGTCCGAAAGGCATTCGGCGCTTATCAGATTTTTAGGAATGTTTTTCGTAATTGCAAAGTCTATTAAGTCGGGTAGTTTCTTTGGGTCTGCCGGCCAGTATGTTGGTGTGCCATAAGAAATATAGTCGAGCTTGTTCTTGGCTTTGATAATTGCATTGTAGAGCTGCTTTCCTTTAGGAGTCACGAGTCGAGATCCCCAATGTGTGTGCTTGGCATTGTAGTCTCCTGCTGCTATGAAGTGGTCTCCTAGTGAGATGAAAAACTGCATAAAGTCATCTTCAGCAATGGTGAAGCGAGGGGGGAGGTATACGGCGGCTAGTGTGAGTTGGTTGCCAGTATTTAGTTGTATATTTATAGATGTGGCCTGTAGGTAGTTTTTAGCAAATTTATTATGATAGTGGTGCATAATACGGCTTCTGATTAGAATTCCAGTCCCACCATGTGCTTTACCATCTGGATGATTTGTTCCGTAGAACGAATATCCTCGTATTTGAAAATTGTATTTGTTTGTTAGGTGTGTTTCTGAGAGCAGTATTACGTCGATTTGATTGTCGAGTAGGAATTGAGCTAACTCAAGTTTATGCTGCGAAACGCCGTTAGCGTTCCACGTAGATATCCGTAGGGAAGCCATTACTTGGATTGTTGGGAGACCAGCATTTGAATCAATAGATTTTGGTTTCGCATTAAATCTTGCATAGTTGTGCGCATAAATGACATAAATTCCGTAAGGCTTTGTTGTAGGCTGCATATCATAACTTTAAAGTTGGTAATGATATCGGTTTTTGCATTCAAATTTTCCCCTTCGCTTGTGATGTCAAATGGAGTAGTATCTGGCAACGCTGTTTGCTTGAGTTTGTTTACATCAGTTTCCGCGCTTACAATCGATCGAAATGGAGTTCGCAAACGCTATAATTCGAGCATTTTTGAAATTTTCCTTCTCATAAAGAAAAACTACTGCGGAATCTCGCAGACAGATTATTTCTGTCTTAGGAGAGATCAACTTGATTCAAGCCGCTGAACAGTGGCTTAGGTGATTCCTAAGTGGTAATTTTGTCACAGAAACAACCAACCCCTCGGACGACCAATGACAGTTCATACGGACGAAATCATGGATATTTGGAGAGGGAAAGAAGGAAACTGTGCGTTGCAAACATCCGTTCAAATTGATTATACCATTTGCAAAGGTATAAAAACGGAATACGATAAATTATCAATTTTCAGATATATTTCACAACAAATTCTAAGCTAAGATTATTTATGTCGATAAATTGCCATTTTGATAAATTTCTTACGCTCTATACAAATACGCGCAATTGATTAACAAACTTATCGTTGTTTCAGTCTATTCAAAAAAGAGCATACCAGCATTGGTAGATTTTTTTTCGAAAAAATATGAGTCTATTGTCATTGTGATAAGTTTTTTACGCCGTAAACTTTTCCACTACTACTACTCCAAAATATTTAATTTTTGGACAAAATATCTACATATATGTATTAAAATCGGTTGTGATTTCGATAAATTGTTCTTATATTTCAGACTTTAATGTATTTCAGGGCTGTGGAAAATATTTAAAATATCGTATCGATAATAATTTCTTTTTTGAAAAAAAAGATCATTTATTAAAAATATAAATTTGAAGTATCGAAATTTTTGATATTTTTAATTTCCATTAAAAAGTATACTCTGTTTTTTTATGACTGCAACTCAAATCAAATTTCTGCTGTAAACTTTCTATAAGAACGAGTAACTTCCTAGAAATATTAGTTTCCTTGGAAAATTATGTACTCTTTAAGTTTTTTTATAAAATATAAACGTTCGATACTTAGCCAAAAAAATATTTTGATATAAATACTACAAATATGTCGATATATTGATATTTAGATATTTTATCAACAACCCTATTGCATACACTTTTTTCTCTAATGTGTATGTGTGTTTGCGCATGTGTTGACCTGTGTATATGAATTCTCTATTGCCTTTGCATTTGGTGAAATACTTTAATGGGAATATAAGTTAACTGACTTTATTAAAAAATTCAATAAAAAATGAGACTTCAGAAGTTCAATCAAAATGTGATAAAAACTAGTGGTAAAGTCGGCTTTACCGCAGTTCATTTCTAACTTTACCTCTCAATCGAAGCGTCTTCTGCGCACCATTTTGTATTTTGTTTACAAAGAAAATTGAAGTAATCACAGGAACATGTTCCGGCAATTCCCAAGTTATTCTCATCAGGGAGTATACGTTCTGACATTCATTCTATATGCCGTGCACTGCCTTAAAGCGGAACATGGACGCTCCAACTTGGAATCGAATACCAGCGATATCGTGGCGCAGTTTTCCCTGCCCCCAATGACAGGCGATGGTGCTACTGGTACCCCATTCACTTCGACTGAAGCGAGTTTCGCAAATCAGACAGGAACGGTTACAAATCAGGCACCCTCAGGTGCCCAATCCAAGACCTATTTTACACATCTTACCTTCGACGCAATGCATAATGTTTTTTATGCAGGCGCAACAAATAAGATACTCAAGCTGAACGAGAATTTGCGTGTCCTGGCGGAGGCGGTCACCGGACCAAAACACGATGCGCCCCAGTGTCATGCGGGCGGATGTCCGGATGATGTAGAGACATCGTTAGTTAACAATTTCAACAAAATTCTTGTTGTGAGCTATGCGCATAATGACGGGATTCTCATATCATGTGGCAGTATTCGACAAGGTATGAATCTTTCAATATATATGTATATAAGAATCGTTGGTATAAACAAGTTGCTTCGAAATAGTTCGGATGGATTTAAAAAGTGGATTAAGAGTGGAATATAGATCATCGAAGTTAAACCAAATCTTTTGGTAATATCTGCAAAATAAGCCATAATAGCAAAAAAAAATATTACCATGAAAACACCATAGGCTGAGCATGTTTTATAATGTTAATTTGGTAGTAATACTTTTGTCACACACTATTTATAATTATTTTAAAATTCGTGTGTTTATATACCGTAAACTAATTTCTAAATCTACGAAAATTATTTCGGGAATTATGGCCTGTTCTATAAACTTAAATCTGTCAACACCAAAAACAATTTTTCCCTTTTTATCATAAACGTACTCAACAATATTGCAGTACAATAATTTTTATTCAAAAATTGGATTCAAGCAAAAAATAAAGTTTCTAAAAATGGTCTTGTTGAATTATTTACAACTTTCGACATGGATTATTTTTACAAAAATGGTTAATGGTTCAATAGTGTTTCCAAATCGGTCGCCAACGAATTCCGTTAGGTCGTCCATTTGTCATTTGTTGACAAAAATATCGATGAAGTGCATGAACTTCAAAGATAGGACGGTTAATTCTGAGCAGAGCATGACCATTTGTTTGCTTGAAGGCATCGGTGTATTTTAAAACCAACCGCCCAAGTCGATTTGATCTTTATCATAACAATGCAGCCTCTCACAGATGAAGTTTTGCGCAGTCAACACCTGCAGAAGAATATCATTAAATCATAATTTTTAAAAGCAATAAAACCATTTTCATTTTATTTCCCGAAATATCAATAGATTTTCTCGTATAAGCTAAAAGATTAAGAAATGAGAAATTAGTGTTGTTCTTATACCCAACGCACAGAAGAAACAATCTCCGACAGAATCTATTATATAAAAATGAATCGCAAAATGTGTTGGTAAGTGCATAACTCAACAACGCCTGGACCAATTTGCCCAAATTTTTTTTTAAATTGTTCGTTGAAGTTCAAGGATGGTTTGCACGGCGAGAAAAATTAGAATTATTGCAGGGAAAACCATAAAAATGACCATTTTCTTTTTCCCATACAAATTTTCCGGGCCACTTCAAGGAACCTTTGACGAACACGTCAAAGTAAAACACACCTATACACATTATTTGAAATACATAAATAGTCTACTTTTGCTCACCTAGCAGCAAGGTACTTTTATTTATTTCAAAATCCCTCGGCCACTAACCTGCGCGTTTCTTTTGTATTAGTTTCGATGTTGTTATCTACTTTTTATGACTTCAAGTCATATCAAAATTAAAAAAAAAAAATGCCTGCCACCAAATCAACTGAGTTTGCTTTTTTGTCATGGATGGTTTTTTTATGGTTTTAAATTATAATTATTTCTGGATAAACCCTAAAAATAGCCATTCTCTTTTTCCCATACAAATTTTCCCGGCCACTTCAAGGAACCTTTGACGAACACGTCAAAGTAAAACACACCTATACACAGTTTACATAATAAATAGTTAGTCTAATTTTGTTCACCGAGCAGCAAGGAACTTTAATTTATTTTAAAATAAATACAAGTACCTTGCTGCTTGGTGAACAAAAGTAGACTGTTTATGTATTACAAATAATGTGTTTAGGTGTGTTATACTTTGACGTGTTCGTCAAAGGTTCCTTGAAAATAAAAATAAATAAATAAAATATTATTAAGCAATAAATTTGATTATAAAATCTCTTAAAAAATTATCAAAAAATTCTTTTCAAAAATGTTATATACGGGAGAGGGACTGGGCGAGGGACTGGGAGAGGGACTGGGAGAGGGACTGGAAGAGGGACTGGAATAGGGACTGGAAGAGGGATTGGAAGAGGGAATGGAAGAGGGACCTGGAACAGGGACTGGAAGAGGGACTGGAAGAGGGAATGGAAGAGGGACTGGAAGAGGGACTGGAAGAGGGACTGGAAAAGTATTGGAAGAGGGACTGGAAAAGTATTGGAAGAGGGACTGGAAAAGTATTGGAAGAGGGACTGGAAAAGTATTGGGAAAGGGTCTGGAAAAGTATTGGAAAAGGGACTGGGAGAAGGATTGGGAAAGGGACTGGGAGAAGGATTGGGAAAGGGACTGGGAGAAGGATTGGGAAAGGGACTGGGAGAGGGACTGGGAGAGGGACTGGGAGAGGGAGAAGGATTGGGAGAGCAACTGGGAGAGGGATTGGGAGAGGGATTGGGAGAGGGATTGGGAGTGGGATTGGGAGAGGGATTGGGAGAGGGATTGGGAGAGGGATTGGGAGAGGGACTGGGAGAGGGACTGGGAGAAGGACTGGGGAGAGGGACTGGGAGAGGGACTGGGGAGAGGGACTGGGGAGAGGTAGTGGGCAAGGGACTGGGAAAGGGACTGGGAAAGGGACTGGGGAAGGGACTAGAAGAGGGACTGGGAGAAATATAGCCATCTGGTGGCGAAACGGAGTTCGCCGGGTTTGCTAGTTAAGTATATATTAGGTTGGATGTTAGCACCCTATCGTTTTTTTGTTTTTTAAATTTGTCGGCTTTGTGCAAAGTGCTACATACCGGTATCGGACAATGCTATATATCGATTGAAAGGTCTTGACATAACCTATAACATATTTATGACAAGTTTGGTTACTGCGTTGAAAAGATCACTAACGCCGAAATTCGCGCTGTTTTAAAGTTTTTCTTCGTAAAAGGTAAATCAGTTGGAGAAACATTCCGTGAGATTAATGGTGTTTTAGGGGATGGTACTCTATCATTTTGAACCGCGGAGGAATGGTTTTTCGACAATTCAGAGCCGGTAAAAAACGGATGGCTTGAAGCTGGCGATCGACCAGAATTGCCCATGAGGAAGGGTGTAGTGTTTCACCAGAATAACACTACGGAAGCTCGGATAGGAGATCTTATCGCATCCACATATAGCCCGTACATAGCGCCAAGTGATTACCACCTGTTCCTGTCCATGGCGAATACCCTTATCGGTGTAAAGTTGAGCTCAAAAGAGGGTTGTGAATAGTGGCTGTCCGAGTTTTTTGCAAATAAGGAAGGAAGTTTCTACGAGGTGGGTATTATGAAGTTGCCGTTTAAATGGGAACACATTATCGAACAAAACGGCGCATATTTGAACTAAATCCGTTCACTGTATCAATTCCTTATAAAGGGAGTTATTTGCCAACCTAATACAGAAATTATTGATTAGCATCAACAGCCAAGTTGATCTAGACATGTCCGTCTATTCTTCTATTGGAATACAAACTAGTCTCAGTTTGGAAACTAATTTGGCATATAACTATAGGCAGGCTAACAATTAGGCAACTAACTTTGTGAATGTCATATTCTACTTTCTATTAAATCGGATTACTAGAGAGTCATTTAAATTGGAAGTATTTTTCTTGAAAAATTTTATGAAAATAAGTTTTTGTTCATTTAAAAAGTTATTTGTTATAATCCTTTGAACTAGTTTTTCAAAGTGATTTCGTGTAAATGGCCGCCATTAGCTTTGGCAGTGAAATTTTCATCATTGCCCATCACTTTTACCAATGTATCGGCCAATATGGCTCTGATCGTGGCTCTGAGTTGAGTTAGTGGTCTTGGCTTGCTAACTTAACCTTGGATTTTAAATAGACCCACACAAAAACTCTGGTGGCGTCAAATCCGGTGACCTCGGTGGCCAGTCATAATAACTTTTTCATGAGTCGTCCGAGGAACAATGACCGCAACACAACAATTGTTTGTTGTACTGTATAGCATGTTGCGCCATCCTGTTGAAACCAGAAGTAATCCAAACCTGCTGGGATCACAACACAGTTGGGATAACAAAATCGGTTTTCATGGCTCGATAACGAGCCATTCACGGTTCTCGTGACCCCACGATTGCTTTGGTAAAAATATAGAGCGAGGATCATGTTCGCACAATCACCATACGGTGACTTTTTAGTCATAGAGGCACTTCCTCAATAAACTGAGGGTTTTCAGTAGAATAGAATCGAAAATTAAATTGAAATGTGCCTCATTTGACATTATAATTTTTCGCCAAAAGCTGGTTGATTCACAGTCATTTGAATGCACCATTTGCATATTTTAGTTTATGACCCATTTAGATTTTGTACGGAAACTTCAAATCACTATGAATTATACGTTGGAGTGTGGCTCCTGAGAACGGCAGATTTTGGATCAGCCTTAACATTTGTTCGTAGGGCTTCAATATTTTCATCGGGAAGTCTTGTTCGTTGTCTGGATGAGTGATTAGCATTAAAAACAATGCCGGAGCTCGTAAACTTTGTGTTTAAACGTCTGATTCAGCGCGTTTATTCGAAATGTATTGTTACATCGTAAAAGTTGTCTTCGAATGACGCTTCTAAAACAGTATGACATTTGTCAGTCTGTCAGCGCTGTCAAATGTAACAGGGTTGCCTGACGCTTCCAATTTAAATGGTCTACTCTGCACTCAACTCTAGCAGTCTTTATTTGTTTTGAACTGAAATGTTTTTTTTTTTTTTTATCTCTCGATAGGTGCCTGCGAGATCTACAATATGTTAAAATTCCCATTGGCTCCACAGTTCGTGGCTATTCCCTTAGCAGCTAACGATGAATATGCCTCAACATATGCATTCGTTGGGCCAGCAAGGTATTCGTGGAAAGAGGAGGACATTCTCTACGTGGGCACAACGTTTACTAATGTGGGTGACTATCGGCATGACGTGCCAGCAATATCTTCACGCCGCTTGGATGATCTCAACTATGCTGAGTTCTCAATTCAACAGTCGATAATTAACATCGATGTGAAATACCGCGATCACTTTCTAGTGGACTACGTGTACGGATTCAACTCATCGGAATATGCATATTTCGTGTTGGTTCAAAAACGGTCACACCTAGCTGAGGAGGCGGGCTATGTAACGCGCCTGGCAAGAATTTGCATAACAGACCCCAATTATGATAGTTATACGGAAATAACGATTCAATGCACAGTCGGTGAAGGTCATGTGGATTATAACATATTGAGGGACGCTAAGATAACGCTTGCTAGCCAAAAGTTGGCTCATCAAATGGGAATTAAGCGAGATGACCACGTGCTTGTTACGGTATTTTCACCGTCAAAGGAGATCAGCGATCAACCAGAAAACAAATCTGCAATGTGTATCTACAGTCTCAAGGATATCGAGGACGTGTTTATCGAGAATATACACATTTGCTTCAATGGCACAATTAAGGATCGTAACTTGGGTTACATATCGGGAACAATTAACGATGGTCGTTGTCCCATTGTAGGTTCTTTGGGGAATATCTATAATTTTTGCAATGTGGGGCTAAAGATTAGCGGGGTGTCACCAATCTCGTCCCAGGCGCTGTTTCATTTTGACAACGTGTCTGTTACGTCAGTGACGGCTACAACAACAACAGATCAGCAACATTCCTTGGCGTTTTTGGGTACCTCGGAGGGTAGCATTAAGAAAGTTCTACTCTCGGGACAGCAACCGGGTGAGTACGAAGAAATTTTCGTAGATCCTGGCAATCGCATTCTGCCAAACACAATGATATCACCTCGAAAGGATTATCTCTATGTGCTGTCGTTGCGTAAAATAAGTAAACTGCGCATTGAACATTGTGCAGTGTACACGAACTGCTCCGCCTGCTTAGAATCACGAGATCCATTCTGTGGCTGGTGCTCTTTGGAGAAACGCTGTACTGTGCGATCTACCTGTCAGAGAGACACTTCTGCATCGCGCTGGCTTTCACTGGGTAGCGGACAGCAGTGCATCGATTTCGAGTCAATTGTACCAGATCGAATTCCTATAACAGAATTAATTCAAGTGCAACTGATAATTCGCACATTGCCTGAACCTTTCAATGCAAAGTATCGTTGTGTCTTTGGCAACTCTACGCCAATTGATGCTGAAATACAAGAGAACGGACTAGCTTGTGCAACTCCACCTTTCGAGCAGCGGCCACTAATAGCGAGCGACATGGATCATGTGTTGGTGCCGCTTTCTGTACGTAGCTCAGAAACTAACAAAGACTTTGTGTCGCGTTCTTTTGCTTTTTTCGACTGCTCACATCATGGCAGTTGCCAGGCGTGTGTGGCAAGCTTGTGGGGCTGCAACTGGTGTATCTACGATAATAGGTGTGTTCACAAGTTGGAACAGTGCCGCAATCAGGAGACCCCCATTGCGGCAGTCTCGCATTGTCCTCGCTTAAAACAACAGGGGCGTCCCATCCTTTTACCAGTGCGTGTGCCTAAGGAGATTCGGCTTGAGATTGATAATCTGCCAAAGCCAAAGAGCGCCCATGCCGGTTACCTATGCACCATTCAAATAGAAGCAGCCCAAATGCTGCTCCCGGCTCACATCGAAAACAACCGGATTGTGGTGTGCGAGAAGACACCGTATTTTTATGAGGCAAACACGCAGGAATATGCGGCCAAAGTGGACATCACGTGGAACCGACAGCATTATGTTGACACCGCCACGGTAATACTTTACAAGTGCGACGTTCTTGGCTCGCACCGAGAGCATGCAGATTGTAGCCTCTGTGTCACAAGAGATGCAAAGTATCAGTGTGCTTGGTGTGGCAGCTCCTGTGTGTATAATGAGACGTGTGAATACTCTTCCCCCAATTCACTTAATCTGGCCCAAGTTCAGCATGAATGTCCACGTCCTCGCATTGATATGATAAAACCCCTCTCGGGACCTGTGGAAGGCGGCACTTTAATCACCATAGAGGGCAGCAATTTGGGTATTCGCGAGGATGATGTGCGTGGTAGAATCACAATTGGAAACATACCTTGCGAGCTTGTCAATTATCAAATTTCGGTTAAAATCGAGTGCCGCACGGGAGCAGCACTGCATGAGATGGCCGCACCCATTAAGGTGGCCAACGATGCTGGTTACACCGTGTCTAGTGTCCAGTTCCATTTTAAGGATGTTCAACTAAGTGGGCTCTACCCAACAATTGGTCCAAAGTCTGGTGGAACACAATTATCTCTGCTGGGCAAGTATTTAAACATTGGCTCGAACATTCGAGCTTTTCTTGATGAATACGAGTGCGATATTAATGTGACGCATGCCTCATCCTCTCGCCTGTCGTGCACGACATCCGCGGCTACACAACCGGAACCGATACGCACTCTACGTTTATTTGTCGATGGCGCAAATCGCACGTATAGTTGCTCCGATACACATTTTAAATCTAGCCTCAGCTATGGCTCTTACTATTACAACCCACCAGTTCCGCTACCATGCTCAATTTTTAACTACACGCAAGATCCGCGCATAATGCAGATCAAGCCGCTACGCAGTTTTGTTAGTGGTGGTCGCATCCTCACAGTACATGGCATGTACCTCGATTCCATACAAAATCCCGAGCTGGAAGTGTTCTTTGAGAACGATCGTGTCAACAAGACCGCCTGCATAGTAATAAATGCCAGTCAAATGGAATGTCCATCTCCGCCCGTCAACCAGCAATTCCAGCTACTGAGAAGTGTCATGGGGATGCCTACGGGGCCAGGAATAACAGTTGAAATGGGTCGCAATATTAATCGTCCCATGTACTCTACGGGATCCAGTCTGGATGTGGCGGCTTATGTAAAAGTGCATGAGACGCAATTGAATCTACAGTTGAGCTTTGTCATGGACAACGTTCAGTTAGTGAGGGACCTAAACAAATATTTCCATGATATTAGAAGCACTATAGCTTATTTAAGTGATCCCAAGTATCTACCATTTTCTAATGACGGAGTTAAACTCTATAAAGGCGATACCCTTGTGATCGAGGGCGAACTGCTTAATTTAGCCGCTGATGAATATGACGTAAATGTAACAATTGGTACAGCACAGTGCAATATTACCAGCCTAACTTTGAATCAATTGCTGTGCGTTCCGCCGGTGGAGCAACCTCTGGCGACAGATGAGAACGGTGTGGATCAGGCGAAGGAATTGCCGCTAGTTGTAGTCAAAGTGGGCCGCAATCTACGCTTTGTAGTTGGATACCTGAAATATGATTTAAATAAGTCATTCATTATCTCCCAGGCCATGCTGGTTATCATTCTCACTGTAATAACATTGATCATAATACTGATAATAGTTCTCTTCATCTTCCGGCGGAAATCAACTCAAGCTGAGCGGGAATACAAACGCATTCAGATCCAAATGATAACCCTGGAAAGTAATGTCCGGTCCGAATGTAAACAGGCCTTTGCTGAGCTGCAGACCGATATGACGGATTTGACGGCGGATCTGGAGAGTAGTGGCATTCCCACCCTTGATCATGTTAATTATATTATGAAAGTTTTTTTTCCCGGCGTCTCCGATCATCCCATACTGAATTCAACCAAAATACAGGGGCATCATGCGCAGAGTAATTACGACACGGCAATGATGCAATTCGACCAGCTACTCGGCAACAAATACTTTTTGTTGACCTTCATAGAGACGTTGGAAGAGCAACGTTCCTCTTTTTCCATTCGCGATCGTGTAAATGTTGCTTCTTTGCTAATGGTTGTGCTAATGAATAAGATGGAGTACGCGACGGAAATACTAAAATCTCTTTTATTACGCCTTATCGACAAGTCTCTAGCGAGCAAGCATCCACACCTGATGTTACGGCGAACAGAGAGTGTGGTCGAAAAAATGCTGACCAATTATCTGGCTGTTTGCATGTACGATTATCTGAAGGAGTATGCCGGCTCTAGTCTCTTTCTACTCTTCAAAGCCATTAAGCACCAGGTTGAAAAAGGTCTAGTCGATGCAATAACACATGACGCACGCTATTCCCTGTCCGAGGAACGGCTTCTGCACGAACAAGTTAGCCATGAGGTGGTTATGCTGCATATTTTGCAGGACGATTTGGACGACAAGGTGCAATGTCGTGTCAACGACTGGGACACTATATCACAAGTTAAGCTGAAGATACTTGATGCAATTTTCAAGAATACACCTTTCTCTATGCGTCCCTCTGTTCACGAAGTAGACTTAGAATGGCGTCATGGGCGCGGTGGTCATTTAACATTGCAAGACGAAGACCTCACAACAAAGACGATTAATGGCTGGAAGCGACTAAATACTTTGTACCACTATGGGGTCAAAGAATCGGCAGTCATGTCTCTTATTGCTAGACAGAATGATGGCTTTAACCTACCATACGCAAAGCAACAGCAACAGGCGCCGCCTTTTCACAACTGTAAGTTCACTGTGGAATTTATTGTTTGATTATTTTATTTCATATGTTCGTGCTATTTTTGCTTTTTATGCATTGTCACAGTTTATTACATCAACAATTCCCAGAGCCACATTATAATCAGTAATGACATAGAGTCAGGGTTGCAGCAGCCTCGCCTTTACCATCTGGTGAAGCCCATGATACCAGATCATTTTATGAATATTAAGAACTCAGCTCTCTCCGGACATGTGTTAGCGTCAGCACAGTTGTCCGCTAGTGGTGGAATTGGAGAAAGGGTGAATAAGACTATACCCGAAGTATATTTGACCCGCCTGCTCGCTACCAAAGGAACGATTCAAAAATTTGTAGATGATTTTTTCTCTGTTATACTGACAGTCAACGAGGAGCTACCGCCCGCAGTCAAATGGCTCTTTGACTTACTGGATGAGGCAGCACGCAGACACGATATCGCTGATTCAGATATTTTGCATGCCTGGAAGTCGAACAGTTTACCCCTTCGTTTTTGGGTGAACTTCATCAAGAATCCGGATTTTATTTTTGACGTGAACAAGACATATTCTGTCGATTCATGTCTTAGTGTTATTGCGCAAACTTTCATGGATGCTTGTTCTACCAAGGAACATCGTCTGGGAAAGGATTCACCCTCAAATAAGCTGCTTTTTGCAAAGGTATGTGATCTGAAGGTGAACCCTGCTATCATTCTTTTTGACTGAAATATCGTATAGATGATATTTTACAATTAAAAAGAATGTGATAATGATGTTTAAATAAAATAATTGTTATTGTTTTAATATAAAAAAAAGTAAACTTTAATATTTTAATCTTTTATTCGTATTTTTGTTATAGGACATTCCCAATTATAGAATAATGGTGAAAGAATTTTACCGGGACGTTGCAAGGTTGCCACAGATCAGCGACCAGGAAATGAGTACCGCCATGCAGCAACTATCGGTGCAACAAAATGAGGAATTTGATACGATCTCTGCCTTAAAGGAACTCTACATATACGTAACTAAATTCAGAGAACAGGTTGGTATTGAATTAAATATAGATATTATAATTGACTCTACTAATACTAATTCACACAATATCATACACATTTTATTTGGGTAAACTTTTGATGGGTGTTTGTAGATTATGGTTGCTCTTGACTCGGATACGAATTGTAAAAAGATGCACTTGGCTCAAAAGCTGGATAACGTTGCCTTCACGCTCGAAGGCGAAAATAACTCCCACTGCTGACAAGAATGGACAACTGGTTACGCACCTGAATTAATAATTAATGTTTATGATCTTGGTTTCTGTATCAATAAGCGCTGGATTAAATTTTTTATAATTCTGTTGCTATTGCGTGTATATTGATGAAATGGAATATTCGATATATATTTTGTTTTGTCAATCTATTTTTTTAAAGTTGGAATTCACCTCTCTCCAAATTCGAAATGTATTATAATTTAAGACTAAATTATTATAAGTTAAGTTTTAAGTTATAATACACTTCGAATATATATATTTATATATAATTAATGACTGACTTGAACATAGAAAAGAAACAATTGGTAAAAGTCTGTTAGATGATATTCAATTGAAAGCATTTTAAAATAAATAGATAGCATAGCTTAATATAGTTTTATTATTTAAGGAGAGCTAGCGATGAGCTACTCAAAACACATAACGAGGTGTGTTCGAAAAATAAAGTCAGCTTAAAAATTTCGTGGGCACTGTATTTTCGACTTTTTTTTATTTTATTATGTTGTTACACTCTTCTCGAACATGTATACCAACCTTTAATGGCTATATCATTTTTTTGTTTGGTTTTGCGTGCTCGGCCCTTTTGCTATTGCTATGCTATAAAAAATTAAATAAAGTTCTGCGAAACACTGGAAATTATGACAGTGGCGTAATGCGAAACAGTTCTGTGTACACAAAATGTGACATGAAATTTTCTCTAATGCTTTGCGCGTGAAACGCTTGTCGGCAAAGTTTATGCCGAAATTTTCTAAATTTTGACCAACAGAACCGTCGCATTAGAATCGCTTAAGAATTCTTATAAATGACGAATCATGGGTATAACAACATAATTAGTTGAAACCAAGACGCAATCATTTAATGGTAGAGCCCAGATCAAAAAATACAGAAAACTAATAATGCTTTGGTAAAGATATGCGGGACGAGTGTACTAACATAACAAAACAAAACAATCAGAGAAAGCTACAGTGGAGTGCACACGACAGTCAGATACCATATGAAGGTTAAGGGAAAAAGGCTGTTAAAAATAATTCTTAATTTTAAATACTCTTATTCGTAGAGATAACAACAATGCATCGCAGATTTCTCAGTCAAACGTACATATATTGACGCTACATGCAAACGCGGCTTGCACGCTGACTGTGTGTGCGCGGTCGGCGTAGGCAATGACGCCGGGCCTCTGCTGCTAGTTGTATGCGAAACTTCTCGCGCCTATGTCTTTTGTATTAATTATCCAAAAGGGTTGAAATTTATAGTTTTTGTGATGTACATTGTCTAATTTTCCTATAATTTGATTTATCTATATTTAAAGTCGATTTCTGGGGGCAGTGGTGGTGGCATTCAAAAGTTAAAAATCCGCATTCTTAATAATGTTACCAGGGACCTTCCTACAAAATTTGGTACTTCCGGTTTTTTTTTTTGTTTTCTCAGAATCTGAAAAATTCGTTTTATATGAGCGGTGGGCGTGGCATCAGAAAGTCTAATAACCAACTTATACACAATGTTGCAGGGAACCCTCCGACCAAATTTGATGCTTTCAGCTCAAATTATAATAGCGTTATCTATTTGCAATAAATCGGAAAAAGCCTTTTGTGATCAAGCATCAAGTGTGAATTATGAATTATGTGTATAGCTTTTACGAACGTTCCAACCAAGTTTGGTGTCTCTAACTCTTGTAATAGCTGAAATCTGTTTGTTCATACAGACAGGCAGATGGACAGAAAGACGTACGTGACTAAATTGACTTGGCAAATAATGCTAATCAAGAATATTTTTACTTTGTATATACATATAGTGTTACATACATTTTCACAAAGTTAATATACCTTTTGTTACCAATTTTAAATGGGTAAATGGTAAAAATAATCGCTAATCGAAAATACGTTGCCCGCAAAATTTAAAATTAACCTTTTTGAATACACCTCGTTTATTAATTTTAAAATTAACATATAGTTATTAAGCATGCATACATAAGTCTATTTATATTTTTCAATTAAATTCACTTTTTTCAAATTTATTGTGTTCTTTAACATTGACAAATATGATGGAGGAATAAAATGATATTGCAGTAAATGTATTATTTATTAAACTCCACTCAGTATTAAGTTTAGTTATTTTGAACATGTGATATTGTACTAAGGATCCATACAGTTCTGTAAACATTTTATGAATCTAATTACCAGAATTGACCCACATACGAGGTGTGTTCAAAAAGTAAGGTGACTTTGTATTTTCAAGAAAAACTAATTATTTATTTATCAATATTTATGTTGTCCCCTTCAAAGTAATCCCCCTCAGATACAATACACTTATGCCAACGGTTTTTCCAATCCTCAAAGCACTTCCCATAAGCACTTTTCGGTATAGCCTTGAGCTCTTGCAGCGATGCAGTCTTTTTTCGGTCTTGGCTCGCCTGGGCTCTTCCATTGGGACGATTGGGCTTTGGTTTCGATATCATAACCATATACCCATGATTCGTCACCAGTTATGACCCTTTTGAGTAAATCTGGGTCGTCGTTGACGTCATTCAACAGCTCTTGAGCGATGCTCATGCGACGGTTCTTTTGGTCAAAATTCAGCAATTTCGGAACAAACATCGCTGACACACGACTCATACCCAAAACGTTTGAAAAAATTTCATGGCACGAGCCAAGCGATATACCGACATCTTCAGCAACTTCTCTGATAGTGATTCGACGATTTTCCAAAACAATTTTCGTCACTGCTTGAACGTTTTCATCAGTTGTTGACGTGCTTGGGCGTCCAGAGCGAGGCTGGTCATTGGCATCTTCCCGGCCATCTTGGAAGAGTTTGTACCACTTGTACACATTTTTTTTACTCAGAACAGTTTCACCGTATGCCACTGTCAACATTTCAAGTGTTTCAGAGCACTTAATTTTATTTTTTACACAAAATTTGATGCAAATCCTTTGATCCATATTTTTCGATAGCAAAAAATCGCCGAGCTCGCAAAATAACTTGTAACTTTACGCCTCTCACAACCAAACAAAAGAGGATGTTCCATTGAAACTTGGTACAGATGTTAGGGAAGAGTGTACCAATATAACAAAACAAAAAAATCGATAATCGAATATATGTTGCCCGCGAAATTTGAAAAGTCACCTTACTTTTTGAACACACCTCGTATATAGATACCATTTGTATCGGTTTCGGATTTATCCAACTTTATTTTCAATTAAATGTGTACTCCAAAATATTTTGTATTTTTACCCTTATTTAATATGTATACTTTTCACACATTAGATAGGGAAAAACATTAATGTTAATACCTCATTGAAATTTATAATTGTGCAAACATAGATATTGTACAGATTATAGTACAGTTTTTCTAACTTCGCTAGTAATGTTGTGACCATATACGTTTTCTAACTCATGCTTTGTGATGCTTTTTATGTCTTTACGTCTTATTGCTTTTAATATAAAGTTCTGTTACAATTTTAAAGCAAAAAGTCATGTGCTTTTAAAAAAGTTGATATTTATGCAAAATTCATTATTTTGGGCTTGAATGTGGCTTTGAATAAGAATTAGTGAAAAACTATTTTTTTTCTATTTGTATTTTTATCAATTAAATGTATTTTCTTGTTATTCGCCGGCCTTATTTTGAGTTTTTAATGTATGTATTTAACAAAAATACCTCTTTCTGATAAACTTAGCCGCCATAAGGAGACTGAGATTGAGATTGGAGTAAAAAGCGAAAAAACTAAGGTCCCCGAAATACAATTACAAATAACTTCAAACAGTCAAATTAATTGAAAATGTGCAGTTCAAAAACTTAATGTGCGTACTTTGCGACCTATACAATCCGAGCCTTAGCAATGGCTAAAAATAAAAACTAAAACAGATTAAGGCACAATTGAAATCGGCAATAATTATAAAGATTTTGAATATTTTTGTGAAGTCAAAATTCTTTATTTATTCTCCTAAATCAATTTCATGATGGATGGTTTGGCTTCATTCGTGCAGAGTAAAGTTTCTGATCGCGGTCAACTAGGCGACCGCCAGTGCGATCTCTGTCTACGAATGATTGCAAGTTGACACACAGCCTCCTCGTGGCACCTCCTGGGTAACTATCTTAGCATCCGCTAGATAGTGAGCTAATGTGTGCAGCGGGTCACCAGGACTTTAAATGGTTGAGCGCAGGGTTTGGAACCCGCCTCGGAAAAAGAAAACCCAAAGAAAACCAAAGCGAAAGCCTCGGAAAGGATCCCCCCTTATGATGACGACCACCGCAAAACGAAAAAGGACTACGATTTAAGGATATGCACCTGGAATGTCCGAACTCTTAATTGGGAAGGTGCCCCTATCCAATTGGCAGATGCCCTCGAAAAATTAAAGGCTGACATTACCGCCATCCAGGAAATGAGATGGACAGGACAAGGTTGCTCCAAGCGAGCAAACTGTGATATCTACTACAGCTGCCATGCGGAGAGGCGCGAATTTGGATGCGGATTTGTAATAAGCCGGAGACTTCGCCACCACGTCTCCAATTTCACTCCGGTGAGTGAACGGCTGGCTACAATCCGCGTCAAAGCTAGATTTTTCAATCTTAGCATAACTTGCGCGCACGCCCCGACGGAGGAGAAGGACGATGCTGTTAAGGATGCGTTCTACGCGAGACTCGAGGACACGTACGACCGCTGCCCAAAACACGACGTGAAGATCATCCTCGGGGACTTCAACGCAAAGGTTGGGCGCGAACGCATCTTTGACCGCACCGTCGGTCAATTCAGCCTCCATGAGACCACCTCGAACAATGGTTTCAGGCTGATTGACTTCGCCGCGGCGCGAAACATGGTAGTGAGTAGTACCAGATTTCAACACCTCGACATCCACAAGGCCACATGGCTGTCCCCTGATCAAAAAACGCGCAACCAGATTGATCACGTTGTGATAGACGGAAGGCATGCCTCAAGCGTGATGGACGTGCGTACGTTTCGTGGAGTCAACATAGACTCGGACCACTATCTTGTCGCAGCCAAGATACGCATGCGGCTATGCCGTGCGAAAAACATACGCCCCATCAGGCAACGAAAGCTTGAGGTCACTAAGCTGCGATCACAACGGACAGCAATGGCCTACTCCACTCACCTCTCGGAACTGCTCCTCCAACCTTCCCCTCTCCCTGTTGACGCTGGCGGACTCTGGGCGCACATATCCCACTCCATGCGAGCTGCTGCTGAAACAGCCATTGGGTTCAAGCGCCCTCCCACACGGAACCAATGGTATGACGAGGAGTGTCGCGTCGCAGCTGCGGCAAAAAACGCCGCCTACAGAAAAACGCTGCAGTCTGGC
The DNA here is from genome assembly GCA_035046045.1 of Zaprionus bogoriensis. NCBI lineage: Eukaryota > Metazoa > Arthropoda > Insecta > Diptera > Drosophilidae > Zaprionus > Zaprionus bogoriensis. The sequence continues at coordinate 1,258,169 of JAWNOI010000221.1, forward strand.
GCAACGCGAGCTACGTGTGAACGTTACAGGGAGAAAAGGAAGGAAGAGAGGTGACTTTTCAGACGGAAAAATCGGGAGCAAGGAAAGCGAGAGTGCGAGGAACTTGAGGTGTTGCAAGACAGGAATGATGCTCGAAAATTTTACCAACAAGTCAACCGTCTGACACAAGGTTTCAAGACCGGAGCATCTAACTGTCGAGACGATAATGGAAATCTGGTTACAGATACGCAGTGCACGCTGAGGTTATGGAGGGCGCATTTCTCCAAGCTGCTAGCAGGCGATGACGGCACCAATCCCGCCATTGGAGGAAGCAGCCCGATACCACAAATCAACGACAATGTGGATATACCACTACCTAGCCATGACGAGGTCCGAGTTGCGATTACGCGAATCAAAAACAACAAAGCAGCCGGTGCTGATGGACTGCCTGCAAAGTTGCTTGAAGACGCCGGCGAAGGGCTGATAAGGTGCATGCATCAGCTCTTGTGCAAAATATGGCTAGAAGAAAGCATGCCCAACGATTGGAATCTCAGCGTCCTTTGTCCTGTACTGAAGAAAGGCGACCCGACGATATGTGCCAACTACCGGGGAATCAGCCTGATCACCATCTCATACAAGGTCCTGTCGAGCGTTATATGTGAACGACTGAAGCCGTATGCCAACACACTGATCGGACCTTATCAGTGCGGCTTCAGACCTGGTAAATCCACCATAGACCAGATCTTCACATTGCGCCAAATCCTGGAAAAAACTCACGAAAATGGAATTGACACACACCATCTCTTTGTCGATTACAAAGCTGCATTCGATAGCCCGACGAGGGAAAGCCTATATGCCACCATGTCTGAGTTCGGTATTCCTGCAAAGCTGATACGTCTTTGCAGGATGACATTGAGCAGCACCATCAGCTCTGTCAAGGTAGGAGCGAACCTCTCCGAACCTTTTAATACCGTTCGAGGTTTCAGACAAGGCGACCCTCTGTCGTGCAACCTCTTCAACTTCGTGATGGAAGGGGTTCTGCGGAAAGCCGGTGTTCATCGATCTGGCACTATTTTTTATAAAGGTGTCCAGCTCCTTGCTTATGCCGATGATATTGACATCATTGGCCGTAGCAAGCGTGATGTCACTGCTGCATTTTCCGCTATCGAAAAGGAGTCAGCAAAAGTGGGTTTGGCGGTAAACGAGGGCAAGACGAAGTATATGCTGTCGACAAGCAGGGAGACGCGGCGCCTAGACTCCCATGTGGTAGCCGACAGCTATAACTTTTAAGTGGTCAAGGAGTTCACGTACCTTGGCACCGCCATTAACACCAAAAATGACGTCAGCCTGGAGATCAAGCGAAGAATCACACTTGCCAATAGGTGCTACTTTGGTCTGAGTAGGCAAATGTGCAATAGAGACCTCTCTCGCCGAACAAAACTAACACTCTTCAAGACACTCATCCTACTTGTGCTCTTATATGGCGCAGAAGCATGGGTAGTGTCACTGACGGATGATGCAGCGCTTGGAGTGTTCGAGATCTTCGCAAGATCTTTGGTCCCGTTCGGATTGGGGACGACTTTCGCATTCGAATGAACCACGAGCTGTACGAGTTGTACGACGATACAACGTCTGCACTGGCTCGGCCACGTTGAACGTATGAATGAAAAATATCCAGCTCAGAGGGTATTCGAAGCGAGGGTCGACTATGGTCGTCGACGAAGGGGACGACCAAATCTTCGATGGAAGGACCAAGTAGAGAAGGACCTTACTCTACTGGATATTTCCAATTGGAGGAGGCGCGCGAAGAGCAGAGGCGTCTGGAGGGAGACGCTGAGGTCGGCCAAAACCCGAAATGGGTTGTAGTGCCACCTAATAAATAATAATAATAATAATAAAAAGATAAACGAGTATACAAAGAATATGACATACTACTATGGGCAAAAAGTAAGGTGAATATTTTTGTAAAGTCAAAATTCTTTATTTATTCTCCTAAATCATCTCCCTTCAAAGTAATCCCCTCCCGATAAAATACACTTATGCTAACGTTTTTTCAAATCCTCTAAACTGGCCGGTATAGCTATGAGCGCCCTCGTCAATTTTTTTTCTTATCTCTTCAATCAACACGAAACGCGTTCCCCGGAGTGGTCTCTTGAGTTTTGGGAATAGCCAGAAGTCGCACGGAGCTAAATCAGGAGAATACGGTAGTTGCGGAACGATATGCGTCGAATTCTTGGCGAAATGGTCACGAAGAACGAGTGCAGTGTGCGACGGTGCATTATCGTCATGCAAAAACCAAGAGTTGTTGGCCCATAATTCTGGTATTTTTCGACGAATTGCTTCACGCAAACGACACATAACGCTCAAACAATATTCCTTATTAACAGTTTGGCCAGGTGGAAAGAATTCATAGTGCAACACACCACGAAAATCGAAAAAAAAAACTGTCATCATAACCTTGATTTTTGAACGACTTTGACGTGCTCTTTTCGGTCTGGCCTCGCCTTCAGCACGATATTCGCTTGATTGGTTATCAACACGTTCCCGACCCTCTTTGAAGTCTTTGCAACACTTATAAACATTTTTCTGGGACATGGTAGAATCACCAAAGATCATCCCCAAACTTCCTCAACGTTTCCGCAGCCGAAATTTCATTCCGCAAACAAAATATGATGGCACTCCTCTGCTCAATTAAATCAGACATTGTAAAAATCGCCAAATGCACTCTTAATCGTTTGGTAAACAAAAGCGTAAATAGAACTCATACTGACATTGACATGAAATTCCCGCCAAATGTCATCAACAGTCCTGCCAACTCGAGAAAAAAAGAACTAGTTCGCCATCTTCGCCCGCGAATTTTAAAATTGAATTGAAAATTCACCTTACTTTTCTCACAGTAGCTCACAGTAGCATAAGTCGGATTCCTATATCCGGAATCCGTTGAAGGGAACTCTGCATTATTGCCGAAAGTCGTGCGTTTCCTCGGCTGTGACGTATTGCGTCCGTTTGTGGCGAGCGGTTTCAAAAACTGCCGTGCTGTTTTTCCATAATTTCGTCACTTATCTGCCCTCGGTTCACACTGATGAAATTCGCCAGTTTAATGCAATGCTAGGCAGAGCAGTTGTGGTTGGCAAGACTGGGATGGCATACGGCACACTCAGTTGAAGAAGGCGCTGAATTTCTCGATGAGTCCTTTGATCATCCCACTTCGTTGTGCTGATTGTGTGATAGGTCGTGATGTCAGTCCAGTTTCAGTTCATTACAGCTAGATGTATTCCATTGCTGGCATGTTGATCTTTGGTGTCCAAAATTAAACCTTTGAAGATGCGCTGTATGACAATAGATGGCATACGATCTGATACGATCTACCTTTCCGCAGGGTTATATAAAATAATTTTACTTCTTAAACCATGTCTATGCCCTTTGAGAGATTAAACGAAAGATCAGCTAGCTTCAATTTTGGAGTAATTTCAACTTCTAAAGTGGTGGTTCCTGCCTAAACAGTGTCCGCATATTTTATCTTTAAACACCGATTCCCATCCATCTTGGTTATTTAAAGCCTTGAACTTCTAAGAAATTTTATAACGATGTGTATTTTTATACCATTTACCCATTGAAAATGGGTAAAAAATGGTATATTAACTCTGTGCAAATGTATGTAACAGGCAGAAGGAGGCGTGGCAGACCATACAAAGTATATATATTCTTGATCAGCATCAATAGCCGAGTCGATTTGGTCATGTCCGTCTGTCTGTCCGTCTGTCCGTCTGTATGAAGACACAGATCTCAGCTATTAAAAGAGCTAGAAGCACCAGACTTGGTGGGAGTGTGCGTGTATTCAATACACACAAGAAATTTATTTCAAACTTGATGTGCCACGCCCACCGCCTCCGCAAATCGATAAATGCGTATTTCGATTTTTTCCAAATAATTCAATAACGAAAAGAGATAAACGCACCAAATTTGGTAGGGGGTTGTCTTGCAACATTATGCAGAAGTTGGATTTTAGACTTTTGGATGCCACGCCCACCGCCTCTAAAAAACACATTTTTATAGTTTAAAAGAACACTAGAAAAGCTAGAAGCACCAAATTTGGAAGTAAGGTGCCTGGTAACATTACGGAGAACGCGGAATTTCAACTTTTGGATGCCACGCCTACCGCCCCCAAAAATCGATTTTGTAAATCGGTAAATCAAATTATAGGAAAAGTAGAAAAGTTTCCGAAATTTTTAGGTATTATTGTAGATAATAATAATATCTACCAACGCTATAAATTTAAATCCGATCGGACAATAAACACAGAAGTTATAGGCACGAGAAGTTTCGCTCACAGCAGTAGAGGCCCGACGCCGACGCCGACTGCGCACGCACAGTCGTCGTGTAGTCAGTGTGCAGTCGGCATGTGCCATTAGCGTCAATGCATGTGAATTTGTCCTCGAAAATATGCGATGCGTTGTTATTCGCCGAATAAAAGTAATTAATATTAAGAATTAGTTTTTAACAGCGAAAGGTAAATGGTATCTTACTGTCGAGTGCACTCGACTGTAGCTTTCTTCACTTGTTAAATATTAATATACATGCTTCATCCTTTCTGAATTGTTTGTTATCGCAAGGCCTTAATTCGAGCTTCAGAAATTTAGCAGCGGCTTAAGCGACTGAATTTCCCTGGACTTCTTTAGAAACAGGAAATTAAAGAGGCTCTGAAATTTTTTTTCATTCTTAAAGCTTTTATAGTCTGGACATTTTCTTGGATTGTGTCCAAGAGAGCATTAGTTGGGGGTGCATCGACCAAATTTTTTAAGTGCACACTCAGCACTTCTCTCTTGTAGTTGAATTTAAAAGGACCATGCAAGCTTGTAATTTGCGTCGTTCGGCACCAAACTTTAAGGACGCTAATTTTTTCTGCGTTCGGTAACATCGTTGATCCAATGAGTTGTTGGAACAAATTTTTAACTATCTTCCATTGCTCGTATTTGCTAGAAAATGAGAGAATGTCCATTTTGGTCACAGTAAATGGAAGACTCGCTTTTTGACCTAGAGGCAAGTTCCTCATAGGCCTCGTTAAGCGAGTCAAATGTCTCTGTCAGGTCGTCATTTTCGTACTAATCTAATTAATTTAATTTAATTTAAGGCCGATCGATATTCACCCAATAAACATGAGAACTTCTTTATTATATTCCCTATTTATTCCATTTTATTTTCTCCCTAGTATCGGGTCTGTCGGACACTATTGTTCAGTGTTTCCAGGGCTCCTCACGAGGCCTTCTGGGTTTAATGGCAGCCTCCATTTGGTTTTTTCTTTTTTTACAACACGCGTGGAACGAAAAAATGTATTAAATGCTTAACAATTTTTTTTTTTACCAAAAGAAATAATATAATAAATATTTTACCTAAAGTTTAACGGCAGAAGAACAACACGACACGTGTTTCATGAACAGACTGATGAGCCGCTTTTGTGACTCCTTTATGAAAACCAAAATCTTATTCTGACGTATCTCTATGTTAATCTAGGGAAGGGTTACACTAGAGCTTGAGAGCATATTTAATGAACTCAAGAAGATAATTGCCTCCTCGGCGTTGCTTTGAGTCAAGACTTCTTTCTAGTACATTACTTATGAGCTTAAAACGGCGACAAGCTTATCTTATTATTATTATTAAGTGGAATATGTGCGTCCAGAGTCTGCCGGCGTCAGCAGGGAGAGGGATAGGTTGGTGTAGCAGTTCCGAGAAGTGAGTGGATTAGGCTATTGCTGCCCGTTGTGATCGCAGCCTAGTGACGTCAAGCTTTTGTTGCGTGATGGGTCGTATGTTTTTCGCTCGGCATATCTTGGCTGCGACAAGATAAGGGTCCCAGTCAATATTGACTCCACGACTCCATCACGTTTCAGGGATGCCTTCCGTCTATCACAACGTCGGGGCGTGTGCACAAATTATGCTAAGATTGAAAAATCTAGCTTTGACGCGGATTGTAGCCAGCCGTTCACTCACTGGGGTGAAATTGGAGACGTGGTGACGAAGTCTGCGGCTTACTACAAATCCGCATTCAAATTCGCGTCTCACCGCATGGCAGCTGTAATAGATATCGAAGTTTGCTCGCTTGGAGCAACCTTGTCCTCTCCACCTCATTTTCTGGATGGCGGTAATGTCAGCCTTTAATTTTTCGAGGGCATCCGCCAATTGGATAGAGGCACCTTCCCAATTAAGGGTTCGGACATTCCAGGTGCATATCCTAAAGTCGTAGTCATTTTTCGTTTTGCGTCGGTAGTCAATATAAGAGGGGATCTTATCCGAGGCTTCCGCTTTTACCGTCCGTGACTCACTGCACACATTAGCTCACTATCTAGTGGATGCTAAGATAGCTACCCAGAAGGTGCCACGGAAGGCTGGGTGTCAACCTGCAATCATTCGTAGACAGAGATCGCACTAGCGGCCGGCAAGTTGACCGCGATCAGAAAACTTTACTCTGTACGAATGAAAGCCAAACCATCCCAAGCTTATCTTAATTTATATTCAATAAAGTGTTCAATCTATTTGGTACTCTATAGAATTGAACAACTTTCAAATCAATTCTGTACTAAAAGACATGTATTGTATTGTATGTATTGACTCTAATGCACATGCCGACTGCACGATGATTACACTTCGACTGTGCAGTCGGTGTAAGCATTGAAGCCTGGCCTCTGCAGCTGTTTGAAAACCTTCTGGCGCCAATAACTTATGTGTTTATTTTCCGATTGAATCGGAAAATTCTGTAACTTTTCTACTTTAAGTTAAAAGTTAAAAATCCGCATTCTGTGTAATGTTACCGAATGTGGTCTTTCTAACAATGCAACAATGTGGATTTACAACTTTTGGGTGCCACGCCCACCGCACCAATAAATCGTTTTTATTGAATTATAAGAAAAAAAGAGAAACAACAAAACATTTTTTGATTTACCCTATAAATACAACTCGATCGGACAATAAACACAGAAGTTAACGGAGAAGATTGCCACAGAGCAGAGGCCCGACACCGACGCCGACTGCGCACGCACAGTCTTCGTGCAGTCAGTGTGCAGTCGGCATGTGCCATTAGCGTCAATGTATGTGTATTTGACTACGAAAATATGCGATGCGTTGTTATTAGTTTGCCTTCTTATTTTAATAAATTGGTTGACTCTTCCAATATAATGATGAATGATAATATGACAGTCCTCCGAATTTCATCTTTGGCGATCTTTTTGGAATCACCTGCATTGATAGGAATATGATCGTATTTTGCAACTTGAGTGCATTTGGCGATCTTCTTGGAATCAATTTGATGTAAATGGAAATACTGGGCAATCGGTGGCTTATGACTCGCTGCGTGCAGGAAACGGGAAATAATTAATTATCTTTATTATATAATTTTTATTACTATTAATATTATTATAATGAATATGAATACTTCTCGAATAGACATCAATTGCAGTTCTTCTTATTGAATAGCTTAACGCAATCGTTAGTTGACTACAGTTGCATAAGTTTGGCGAATTATCAATTTTTATACTCCTTGGCGCAAACGTCGAATAGGTTATCTAAAATGTCATCATTGCGATTAATTTCTGTATTGTGCAGACATTCAAAAGACTCATCGACTATATCCATGTAAGGATGATAGTTGGAGTAGTTTCGATTAATGTTTAGACTGCGTGGAATCTCAGAGCTAGAGTTTGATGCATTCGCCAGAGAAATATTTGCATCCCTACCATCCATTGTTGCAAATGTGGCCATACGCGACGATATAATAACGTTTTCGCTCTGCATCGGGACTTCATCTTCTGTATAAACCTATAACAGAAAATAGAGGTAAAATTGTAAATTCAGATACTATAAAGTATTTCTTACCATATTAGCATAACTGAATTTATTGCTGATAAAGTTGTTAAGATAAGATGCTTCTTCGATGATACCCGTGGTGCTGATTATGATAGTGTCCAACTCAAACTGTTGTTCAATTGGGTGATGCAATGTCTCAGCGCTCGCCGTTATGAGCTCGTTAGGATAGAATGCAATACTACCGTCTGTGGAATCGTTAACTATGTTGGGAAACGTTAGATTGGACTTTGCGTGTACATCCGTCAGAGCGAAGACCTGTTCTACTTCAAATGACATCTTGTTATCCTTGTTATTTCGGGTTAGCTCTGAGTTCTTCCGATAGCAAATCTGAAGGGTCTTCTCCTTGCAGCAACTTTCAATTATTTCTTGATTTGTTGATTTTAATTTTCTTTGATCCGTTTTGCGGTTTCGTATTCTTTTTCTATCACATTTCTTCGGATCCACGCCCAATTCCCAGTAGCCTCCCTTTCCCTTCTCCTCGCGCTTTCGATTACGGAAACAATGATGGAGCGAAAGATTGTGCCTGATGGAATTCTGAAATTATGAAAACTACATATCTATATGACATACGAAGTTTATTTCAAACCCTAGACCTCTTAAGAGAGCACGGAAACGATTTATAAGATCGGTGGGTGTGGTAAAGAAAAGTTGAATATCTGCGGAATGATGCAAGAGATCTTTTTACCAAGTCTGTTACTTTAACCTCTTATAATAAATTTTAAATTTTATTTTAAATAAATCGATAAACGCCTTTTTCGAGTGGTTACAGAAGTCGCTTGATGACGCCGGTATGGAAGGATGCGAGTGCTACCCGTCGTAAATTAATTAAGAACATAGATAAAAGAGAATAAGTAATGCTGGTGGTAAATAGAGCGTCTGACATGAGCTGAGCTTTACCGTACAAGCAGTTTTGCCTGTGTGGACGAAGTGCAGGCATGAGATCGCTCTCTTTTATTCGATCGCCCGAGCCGTGCTATTTTCAAGTAAAGTTTAAATCACAAGAGAGAATGATAAAAGCATCAATAAAAGCGAGCTTTTATTTTAATTACTCATGAAAAGACACGTAAGTTATGCCTTCATTTTCAAACTTCCTTGGTTAATGGTATCAGCTGGAGACAGCTGGGCAGAAGTCGGTGGCAGTGCGTGAGTAGAGCCGAGGTCCCCCGGCCTTTGCAAGTTTCACTGTAGGATTCAAAATGAAGAGCACCGAAGGGGGGTGTGACCGGAGTAGTTTCAGCTATAGAGCGCGGCAAGAATAGGGTATTTTGTAATCGACTTGGCAGTGTGCAGTACAAGGCTACTTGCTGGCACTAGCCATTGATCTAAAGGGCTTCAGGGGAGCTTAATATCGTCGACGTCTTTGTGAGTAACAAGTATTGTTGTTATTTGATAGACGGATTATACCGCACTTGAGCGGAAAGAGAGAGACTTCTTCTTTGCTGCAGCTATCGGTACATATCGACAGTGTGCCCAGTGTGAAGAAGATACTTCCCCCTCAGATGGCACCGTACTAATTTGTATGCCCAGTTCAGTAATGCATGAAGTGTATTTGGATTTGGACAGTCCTTTGGTTAGTACGTTTCGTCTGTTGAAATGCACTCGATTAATTGATTGAAATGGCGACGAATGTCGACATGCTTCGTCATTGTGTGGAAAATCGGATTCAGTGTGAGTCGACCCGCTCCTTGGTTATCGTTGTAGATTACAGTGGCACACAGTTTGAAAACGAAACCTGTAAAAGATCTACGATCATCAGTATTTCCAGCCCAATCAGCATCAACATAGCCGATCAGCTGCTTTCCGGTTCGGGTGTACACTAAACCATAATTCTTAGTGCCCTTGAAGTATAGTAAAACTTTTTCCGCTGCAATCTATTGTTGCCTGACATTGGAGTTGAATTGGCTCAAAATGCTTACTAAACGAGCGATATCAGGACGCAATATCAGACTCTAGTACGAAATCTTTGATATTTCCACTTTATATTCTTTAGTTTATGGGTACATTGCGGTTGAAAGCTTCTCGGTCACGTTGAAAAACGTATTTGCAGGCAATCTTTGCAATCTTTTATGTGGACTTAACTCAATACGTTCGTTATGTACCTTGGGCGGCACATCGAGCAACTGTAACAGAAATACGCCAGTTGGCCCGAGTCTTTCATTTTAAAACTACCTGATAACTCGAACTTCGACTGGTCTAGCATTTTGTCAGAATTTACTGCATATATACTCATATGAGCATGCAATGTCCCAATGATGATTCATTTTCTATATTTTTTTAAGTAGACACATGAATCAGCTGCGAGTAGTTCAACTCCAATTTCCTTCAATTTGCTGTCGAATTCCTTGTACCATTAGCGACCATTTTTCTTTAAGGCTTATAAAGTATTTTTATTTTTATATAAAACATTTTCTCGGCGGTATTCTGTTTTCTCCTTGCCGCTCAATATTGCTTAAAAATTTTCTAAAGCGTTCTAAAGCGTTCGGACCGTTTATTGCTGACCCTGCTGTCAAGTCATTGCTGCTTCTAAGAGACGTTGCTTTGTAGAATTCTTCGTCAGAACCATGTTCGGTTGGATCTGAAAGTACCTGTATATTAATTTTGGTCGACCAGTTTAACCTGTTTACTTCTTTATTGGTCTGCAGCGACTTCGCTTTGTAATGCCTTTCTGGTAATTTTTGAATTTTCATTCATTTTCGGTGTCATTCGTCATTCTTTACTTTCTGGTACGCAGACAGCTTCATTGACATTTTTCCAGGGAGCAAATATCTCGAATTTATTATCATTACGAAAGAGCTTTTATATAAAACATCACGGTTTCTAGACAAACTTGTGTTGAGTATGTAATTTCCTGAAGTTGTCTACAAGAGAGTCCTGTGAAAATTGGCTCTCCGAGTTTTTTGCCACTAGGGAAGCGAGCTTCTATATGAGGGCCGCATATTTGACTTGAATTACATTATTGTAACCAATTTTATAAACAATTGAAAATTCAATAAAAAATATCGCAAGACTTTTTTGATAACCTTCAACATTCTCATAGCTTACCATAATACTGACTTACCACATAAATTACAACAGCTCTCAGCTATTAAAAGAGCTAGAGGCACCAGACTTGGTGCTTTCGCTTTGCAAATCGATAAATCCGTATTTCGATTTATTGCAACTAATTCAATAATATAAAAGCAACAAATTTCGTAATGAAGAAAGCTACAGTGCACTCGACAGTAAGCTACCATTCACCTTTGGCTGTTAAAAATAATTCTTAATATTAATTCTTTTATTTGGTGAACTAACAACGACGCATCGCATATTTTCGTAGTCAAATACACATGCATTGACGCTAATGGCATATGCCGACTGCACGGCGATTGTGTGTGCGCAGTTGTCATCGGCGTCGGGCCTACTTTTCCTGCAATTCGATTTATCGATTTATAAACTCGATTTTGAGGGCGGTGGGCGTGGCATCCAAAATTTGAAAATCCGCTTTCTGATTAATGTTAAAAGGGATCTTAATACTAAATTTGATCCTTCTAGTTTTTTTAGTGTCCATATAAATAAACAAAATCCTTTTAAAGGGGCGGTGGGCGTGAAATTCAAATGTATAAAATCTAGCTTTTGCAAATTTGATGCTTTTAGTTTTAATTGCTGTTGAATTATTTGCAAAAAATAGAAAAACGCATTTATCGATTAGCAGAGGCGGTGGACGTTGCACATCAAGTTTGAATTAAATTTCATGTGTGTATGGAATACACGCACACTCCCACCAAGTCTGGTCTTTAGATCTTTTAATAGCTGAGATCTGTGTGTTCATACAGACGGACACGATCAAGTCGACTCGGCTATTGATGCTGATCAAGAATATATTCTTTGTATGGTCTGCCTCCCGCCCGTCACATACATTTTCACAAAGTTAATATACCATTTTTTACCCAATTTCAATGGGTAAATGGTATAAAAAAACGTGTATCAGAGATTATGTTCATCTTTTTCGCTGAGAGTTCGGGATGTCTTCAATAAGATATCTTTCGTGCGGAAGCACTTTGCTAACCAAATACTTCTGTGTTTTTAATACGGTCTTATAGGTAGAATCATATCTCCTCTTGGCAGTTGCAAGTTGTACATATGCATATAGTAGCTGAAATGGAGAGCATTTAGTCGTTTTGTTGATCATTGTGTTAATGCTCCATTAAATAGGTCGTAATTTTTCATCCCAGCGCATTATCGGTCATCGGTGGCAGCATGGCTAAGATAGTTCAATTTGTCATTCAACCTGTTTATTTGTTCTTGGAGTGCATACAGCATTAAGGGGTTTTTTAATGTTATTATCGCTGCAAAATTTTACACTCTCCTTAGAGTACAAGGCAGTTCCTTGATCTGAAATAATTCACGCAGGCGTTCCAATATAGCTGGTGACTTCTGTTAGTACTTCGATGACATGCTTAGAAGCTTTGCTTTTTACAGCGCGGAGGATTGCAAATTTAGTTAAGGCGTCAACAATCGCAAAGATGTGCTCATCTACATGCATGGAGAAAGCGGTATCAGCTTGATATCATCCTAGTTCACGTCATCCTAGTTGTTTATTAAAGGCACAACCCACAGAGGATTTTATTTAATTCTTGACATAGTATCTCAGGCGGGGAAACCAAACCGGTTAGTTAATCGACTAACTGTTTTCTCAACACTCATATCAGGTTGTCAAATATCTCCCTTTTGCTTTTTTTGGTTTTTGAATTTGGCGGCTTTGTGAAATGCGCTACCTATCGGTATCGATTGAAAGGTCTTGACATAACCTATAACCTATTTATGAAAAATTCGGTTATTGCGTTGAAAAGTTATACATTTGTAAACATGAAGTTCACTAACGCCGAAATTCGCGCTGCTTAAATGTTTTCCTTCGTAAAGATAAATCCGCTGGAAAAACATTCCTTGAGATTAATGGTGTTTTAGGGGATGGTACTCTATCACTTCGAACCAGGGAGAAATGGACGATTAAGAGCCGGTGACACCATGGATACCACGTATAAGCCAGGCGGCGGAAGACCTGTGACGACGAATACCTATCAAATTATGGAAAACATCGAGCTAGACCGGCATGTGACGTCTCGTGACATCGCCGACGAGATAGGAGTTAGTCACCAAACCGTTTAAAACCAACTGCAGAAGGCTGGATACACAAAAAGCTGGATGTTTGGGTGCCGCAAATTTTACGCAAAAAAACCTGCTGGACAGAATCAATGCCTGCGATATGCTGCTGAAACGGAATGTACTCGACACATTTTTGAAGCGGATGGTGACTCGCGACGAAAAATGGATCACATACGACAATATCAAGCGAAAACGATTGTGGTTGAAGGCCGGTGAATAGTCCAAAACAGTGGCCAAGCCAGGATTGACGGCCAGGAAAGTTTTGCCCTGTGTCTGTTGGGGGTTTAGAAGGGAATCATACACTATGAGCTGCTCCCATATGGCCAGACGCCTTATTCTACCATCTACTGCGAACAACAATCAGAAGCGACCAGAATTGGCCATCAGGAAGGATGTAGTGTTTCACCAGGACAACGCCAAACCACACACTTCTTTGATGACTCATCAGAAGCTGCGGGAGCTCGGATAGGAGATTTTATCGCATCCACCATATAGCCCGGACATAGCGCCAAGTGACTACCACCTGACGAATGCCCTTATACTGGTGTATAGTTGGGCCTAAAAGAGGGTTGTGAAAAGGGGCTGTCCGAGTTTTTCGCAAATAAGGAAGGAAGTTTCTACGAGGGGGGTATTATGAAGTTGCCGTCTAAATGGGAACACATTATCGAACAAAACGGCGCATATTTTAACTAAATCCGTTCACTGTATAAATTGTTATAAAGCAATGAATAAAGAGCAAAAAAGCGGAAAGGAGTTATTTTCCAACCTATTATGCCCGGCTTTGTGACGACATTCATAAAAGAAAGCTTAACTGTTTTGGCACGACCCAGAGTAATTTTTTTTATGGCATTTATGAAAGAGTCGTCCTTCTTCTATAACGTAGCCGTTGTAACTATTTCTTGTATGTTTGCATCCTGAATTTGTATTGCAAATAACCTTTCGTCATCATCAATAACTAACTTAGAAATCTTCATGGTGGCATCATCAATTTTTTCGAGCAGCTTCAATTGTTGTATGGCTGAGTGCGTCGACAAGTTCCAGATCTGTTAATAATTTCTATGTCAAAATCCTGAATTCTCAACCACCATCGAGCTATTCGAGGAATTACGCGTTTTTTTGTGTTCTGCGTCTATTCAGTAACTTGCAAGGACGGGTTTTGAGACAAGGCTTTCTTTAAAAAGTGCAAAGGCTTCTTTCTAAGGTTGCTTCCATTAAATTAACTGATTTTTTCGCAGCAACATAATCAAAGGCTCCGACATTTTTGAATATTCGAGGATGAACTTTCGGAAATATCTGTTGAGGCTTAAAAACTTGTGAATATCGATCAAATTGTTTGGTTTGGGAATAAAGCTACGCCATTTGTGTTTATCTCTATCCAGAAAGGATACGATGTAACTTAGATAGATTGTTTATATAATTCACATTTATCTATATAATACTTGCAAAATATGAGCAAGTTTCTCCATCATCTTTTCAAATGAATTGCTTTTGATTGATATGTCGTCCATATTATACATATATAGAAAACACATACATGATTCACTGTCTCCTTTTTTGACACGTTTTTGTATCCCTGCCATCAAATGATAAAAAAAGCAGGTGCATTCTTAAGACCAAACGGCAATGTCTTAAACTAATAAAGTCCATTTGTTGTTATAAATGCATTGTATTTGCGACTCTCGGGTGCGACTTCGATCTGAAAGAACCCACTGCTTCTCACTTCCTGTAGACATTTTTCAATATTTGAAATAGGGAAATTCTCTTTAATTATACATTTGTGGAGTCTACACATAGATAATTACCTCCATAGATAATAGATAATAGATATACTAATTATATCACGCTACAACAATTCTTCGATCATATCGGTCTCGATTTACTTCTTTGGCTCCGGGATACGATAAGGTGCTTGAGATATGATCTGTCCTTCTTCAAAGTTGATTTTAACTTCTACAACATTGGTCTTCCTGATTTTCCGGGGTGTTCCGCATCTGCTTTATAGTCGAAATAGTAACGCCTGCAATACATTGCTGGAGCTCACAATGCTGTAGCTTAGATAGAGTTATCACCGCTGCCTCACTAGTACCATGCCATATGCCCAGAGCTGACATACGAAAACAATACTCTTTCACGGTATTTTTTGGGCGTCTGATAGCATTTGCCATTGCATGAATTTCGGTTCATACGACGCAGTAATAGTAATAATAATTCACTAATAGCACTAGCAAATCAATTCCAAGTAGTGAGTAGATTTGGCGTAGAGTCGAACCACATTTTCGCTGGACCCCTTAGACGCGTGCTATCAACAGGAGGGAAATTCACATTCATACGTCTTTATGATTCTTTTGACAGGATCAACAAACTGTTCCACTGATATAAGTCAAATACGGGTAAAGTATGGGCAATTTCCTTAACAGATGCTTGCCTGGTGTTGGCGCTTGGTTGTGCAACATAGAACTCTGAGCAAGAGACTCTTGCTGTCTTCATTTATGTTTTCTGTTGAGCGTTTTACGTTGAGCGTAAAGAGCGGAACGCAAAACGCTCGCACAATGAGAATAAGTAAAGGACCGAAAAACTCAACGCAAACGGTCTTCCCATTTACTTTCGTACACTTTTTATACCATTTACCCATTGAAAATGGGTAACAGGCAAAGGGAGGCATGTCAGACCATACAAAGTAAAAGAACTAGAGACACCAGACTTTGTCGGTGTGTGCGTGTATTCAATACAAACAAGAATTTTATTTCAAATTTGATGTGCCACGCCCACCGCCTCCGAAAATAAATGCGTTTTTCGATTTGTTGCAAATAATTCAATAACGAAAAGAGATAAATTATTAGTTTGTATTACTAGGTGGCACTACAACCCGATACTGGTTTTGGCCGACCTCAGCGTCTCCCTCCAGGCGCCTCTGCTCTTCGTTGTATCGTGATGCGCCGGACAACGTCCAGCTTTGCAGGAATACCAAACTCAGACATGGTGGTATATACACCGGCACCGGCTGCTTTGTTGTTTTTGAGCTGCAAAATAGCAATTCGGACCTCGTCATGGCTAGGTAGTGGTATATTCACATTGTCGTCGATTGGTGGTATCGGGCTGCTTCCTCCAATGGCGGGATTGGTGCCGTCATCGCCTGCTAGCAGCTTGGAGAAATGCGCCCTCCATTACCTCAGCGTGCACTGCGTATCCGTAACCAGATTTCCATTTTCATCTCGACAGTTAGGTGCTCCGGCCTTGAAACCTTGTGTCAGACGGTTGACTTGTTGTTATAATTTTCGAACATCATTCCTGTCTTGTAATACTTCAAGTTCCTTGCACTCTCGCTTTTCTTGCTCCCGTTTTTTCCGTTTAAAAAGTCGCCTCTCTTCCTTCCTTTACTCCCTGTAACGTTCACACGTAGCTCGCGTTGCGCCAGACTGCAGCGTTTTTCTATGTGCGGCGTTTTATGCCGCAGCTGCGACGCGACACTCCTCGTCATACCATTGGTTCCGTGTGGGTGGGCGCTTGAGCCCAATGGCTGTTTCAGCAGCTGCTCGCATGGAGGGAGAGGGATAGGTTGGTGTAGCAGTTCCGAGAGGTGAGTGGAGTAGGCTATTGCAGTCCGTTGTGATCGCAGCCTAGCTTTCGTTGCGTGATGGGGCGTATCTTGGCTGCGACAAGATAGTGGTCCGAGTCTATGTTGACTCCACGAAACGTACGCACGTCCATCACGCTTGAGGCATGTCCTTCGTCCATCACAACCATCAAACTGATTGCGCGTTTTTTGATCAGGGGACGGCCATGTGGCCTTGTGCTACTCAGTACCATGTTTCGCGCTGCGTAAAGTCAATCAGCCTGAGACCGTTGTTTGAGGTGGTCTCATTGAGGCTGAATTGACCGACGGTGAGGTCAAAGATGCGTTCGCGCCTAACCTTTGCGTTGAAGTCCCCGAGAATGATCTTCACGTTGTGGTCTGGGCAGCGGTCGTATGTGCCCTCGAGTCTCGCGTAGAATGCATCCTTCACAGCATCGTCCTTCTCCTTCGTCGGGGCGTGCGCACAAATTATGCTAAGATTAAAAAATCTAGCTTTGACGCGGATTGTAGCCAGCCGTTCACTCACTGGGGTGAAATTTCACCAATTGGAGACGTGGTGACGAAGTCTGCGGCTTACTACAAATCCGCATCCAAATTCGCGCCTCTTCGCATGACAGCTGTAGTAGATATCGCATTCGTATCATTCGTAGACAGAGATCGCACTGGCGGCACCGCGATCAGGAAACTTTACTCTGTACGAATGAAAGCCAAACCTTCCGAAAAAAGAGAAACGCACCAAATTTTGTAGAAGGGTGTCTTGCAACATTGAGCAGAAGTCGGATTTTAGACTATTGGATGCCATGCCCACCGCCCCTATTGTACGGATTTTTTAAATTATAAGGACTCTAGAAAAGCCAGAAGCACCAACTTTGGAAGTAAGATTCCCGGTAACATAACACAGTATGCGGATTTTTAAATTGTGGATGCCACGACCACCGCCCCAAAAAATCTATTTGGTAAATCGATAAATGGAATTATAAGAAAAGTAGAACATTTTCAGAATTTTTTGTTAAGTATAATCGTAGATAATAATAATATCGACCAATCCTATAAATTTAAATCTGATCGCCCAACCCTATAAATTTAAATCCGATCGGACAATAAACAAAGAAGTTTCCCATACAGCAGCAGAGGCCCAACGCCGACGTGTCGGCACGCACAGTCGTCATGTAGTCAGCGTGCAGTCGGCATGTGCCAATATCGGTAATGCATGTGAATGTGAATATACGATGCGTTGTTATTAGCTCACCGAATAAAAGTAATTAATATTAAGAATTATTTTTTAACAGCCAAAGGTAATAATACCATTTACCTGTCGGTTGCACTCGAATGTAGCTTTCTTCACTTGTTTATTCAAGTCTCTTTCCATTTTACACAACAAATATTTCGCAACTTTACATATTCAATTCCCGATCGCTATTAATATATGTATTTCATCTGCAAAATAGACGCTTAACGATTTGCTTGCCTATTAGTGTGAATGTATACTAAAACATACGCGAAAGATGTTTTGCTTCAGTGAACTCGACAAAACGGTCTAGGACCAACCAGAACAAAGCAGAATAGAAAAGAACGGTTTCGCTCTGAGCGCAAGCGAGCTCATTCAAGAACCTATAAATCGGCTTCTCTCTGAGTCTTTTCGTAAAGAGTTACTTATTTGACAGACAACGAGAAACGTTCGACAGTTATTTGAGAGCTTTTTATACCATTTACCCATTGAAAATGGGTAAAAAATGGTATATTAACTTTGTGCAAATGTATGTAACAGGCAGAAGGAGGCGTGGCAGACCATACAAAGTATATATATTCTTGATCAGCATCAATAGCCGAGTCGATTTGGTCATGTCCGTCTGTCTGTCCGTCTGTCCGTCTGTATGAACACACAGATCTCAGCTATTAAAAGAGATAGAGGCACCAGACTTGGTGGGAGTGTGCGTGTATTCAATACACACATATGCCACGCCCACCGCCTCCGCAAATCGATAAATGCGTATTTCGATTTTTTCCAAATAATTCAATAACGAAAAGAGATAAACGCACCAAATTTGGTAGGAGGGTGTCTTGCAACATTATGCAGAAGTTGGATTTTAAAATTTTGGATGCCACGCCCACCGCCTCTAAAAAACACATTTTTATAGTTTAAAAGAAAACTAGAAAAGCTAGAAGCGCCAAATTTGGAAGTAAGGTGCCTGGTAACATTACGGAGAATGTTTGATTTTCGACTTTTGGATGCCACGCCCACCGCTCCCAAACTATTGCATTTAAAGAAAAGTAGGGAAATAACAAAATATTTTTTTAACACTCTTGTAGCTTACCATAGTACAGATCTACCCTATAAATTTCAATCCGATCGGACAATAAACAAAGAAGTTATAGGAGTTTGGATCTCCCATATAAAGTTGTGGGCGCTTAGAATTCCAACTAAAATGTTGAACTGACGCAGCAGAAGGCCGATATCAATAAAAGTCTCATTAGCCGATTGCTCCGCGTAACTGTGTGTGGTCTAGATGGTTGCATGCAAGATTCTGGTGCGTGTGGTCGCGGGTTCGAATCCAGCAACGGGCAATTTTTTTTTTTTTTTTTTTTGCCGATCGCACTGCGTAACTGTGTGTGGTCTTTGTGGTTGGCTCGCAAGTTTCTGATGCGTTAGGTCGCGCGTTCGAATCCTGCGCTGGGCAATTTTTTTTTTTTAATAATTTTGCGCTATCTGAAAAATATATTATGCAAAAAAAATAAGAAAAACCAAAAACTTTTTCTAAGCAATACAAAAAAAAGAAGACTGCGCTGGGATTCGAGCCGGGGACATTTAGTTATAGAGCTGACAACTCTCACAACAAACCACTGAAGCACATGGTCTGTTCCTAGGCGCGAGAAGTTTTGCATACAGCAGCAGAGACGGAGCAGAGGCTCGGCTTCAATGCTTGCGCCGACTGCGCACGCACAATCGGCGTGCAGTCGGCATGTGCCATTAGCGTCAAGGCATGTGTGTTTAATTTCGGAAATATGCGATGCGTTGTTATTAATTCGAATAAAAGTAATTAATATTAAGAATTATTTTTAGCAGCCAAAGTAAATTATAACTTACTGTCGAGTGCACTCGACTGTAGCTTTCTTCAATTTTTATTTTTTAATAACAAAGAAGTTATAGGAGTTCGAATTCCCCATACAAAGTTATGGGCGCTAGCGATTCCTAACCAAAACGTTTAATCGACGCAGTAGAGGGCCCGCGTCAATAAAAGCCTAATTTGCCGATCGCATGGCGTAAACTTGTGTGGTCTAGTGGTTAGAGGTCCGACTCGTAAGTTACAAAGTTCGTGAGAGTTCTTGGGTTCGATTCTGGCGCGGGGCGATTTTTTTTTTCTTAATGTAAATTGCTTTTTTTTATTTTTATACCATTTATTTTATTTTGTATTATTTCTTCGAATAGGGTAAATGGTATCTTACAGTCGCGCGCGCTCGACTGTAGCTTTCCTTACTTGTTTTTTATTGAAAAAGCTTACCCGGCGTACTTCGTTCCGCTTTCGATCCAATCAATAATTTTCTTCCCATTTTATTTTTTCATATGAAAAATAAAGAAAAACATTAAGTATTAAGTGCTTAATGATTTTTGTATTCTTCTATTTTTTGTAGACTTTATTCAAGTACCTTGGTATTCACTAAATTTTTTGTTTTGTTATAAGGTGCAAGAATAAACAACGCTGATGGTCTTCCCACCCTGTACCATGCCAAATATAATTGACCATGTGAAAAACATGGGTATTCCAAATTCAAACCATAGACTTTCAAAGATTGACCTTGTGATTTGTATATAGTCATAGCGAATGCAAGACGCCCGGGAAATTGAAGTCTTTTAAACTCAAATGGCATATCGGTTGGTATCATTGGTATTCTCGGAATGAGAACTTTCTCCCCTGCAAATTTTTCTTTGGGTATCGTCGCGTAAATCACATTCTTCATCAGTTTCTTTGCCACCAAACGCGTCCCGTTGCACAATTTAGGTGGGCTTATGTTTCTGAGCATGATTAATACGGAGCCTTTAGTTGTAAATTGTGTGGTGGTAAGCCAGGTACATCCAAGGAGTTAAAAAATTCTATTGGATAGTTGGTAGCTTCATCTTCATTCGTAAGTCAATAGTTTTGAATGAATACATTGGTCCAATGATCTCATTCTGAGTCATGTAGTTTAGTTCATCTATATCTTTATTCTTAATTTTTGGGAATACTTTGTTTATAAGTTCCTCTTTCTATCAGACAACGTTACAAAAATTAGAAGAATATAAAATGTATCCTCTCGATTCGTCGACAGGTACCTGCCCATTTCCTTTATTCAGCAATTGCTCTGAAAAATCTTCTGCAGATGTATCAGTAAGCAAAGCAACTCTCATGTTTGATGTCAGCTGAAGCACTTTTTGTTTATTTAAAGTATAGTAAGCTACTTTTCGAGTTGCAAAATCACGTAGAGTAGAACTCATTTTTCTCATTCGTTTCAGACAGAGATTGAAAAAATGATGAAAATAATCTTCAAAAACGAAAGGAATTTTTCTCAACAATTAATAAATTAGTGGCGAATAAAATTAAATCTCATAAAGAGGAGTACAAAGTACTAAACGTCTGCATAAACTCAAGAAACTTGAATGAAGTGTACAAAGAAGAATAAGAAATCATTGAAATACTTAATGAGAAAAAAATATTGATTAGTTCGAAGGCGGCAAAAAGTTCGCCTGGTAAGCTTGTTAATCAATAAATACCTTGACTGTCGGATTGAACCTTCGAAAATGTCTGTCCCTAATTAGGTCATTTGGAAACAATGTATTTGTATTTTCTTGTTTTCAAGGAGTGTCGCCCCAAAGTAATGAATACAAGGGCTCAGGTGGTGGATTCAATATTGGCAATTTCACTTTTCCACTAAGGCAGCACAATCCTGCCGTTTCCCCTTCAAAGTTCAATGCACTACAATGCTCACAAATAACGTCCATAACGACCCAATGCAAATGATGCATTGATGCAATCGTATCGAAACGCTGCTCGACTTAAGTCATAACATGATAACCTCTTCTTGTGCATCGAAAATTGTCTATTTCTTGATTTCTGTTGTTCGCTCGACGATTTCGCATTGCCTACCGTTTCACGGACTACTTTACTTTGTCCTTGTGACTGCGAAGCACGAAGCTAATAATTATTTTATTTAGTCGTAGTTTAGTTAGTTACTCACTAAAGAACGCAATTCAGTTTGGTTAGCACGTGAGGTAGCTCCTCGCACTTTTGTTTGACTGCGATGACCTACATATGTCTGGTCGACTTCTTCTCGGCATCGTAACGTAATAAATCTAAGTGAGAAAATTTCGCGCTCAATTAATCGTAGTGTCACTATCATAAAATATTAACAAGAACAAGTGATGAAAGCTACAGTTAAGTGCAATCGACAGTGAGAAATAATAATTATAATAATTCCTAATATGAATTTCTTTTATTCGGCGAACTAATAACAACGCATCGTATATCGGCGTTGGGCCTCTGCTGCTGTATGGGAAACTTCTCGCGTCTACAACTTCTTTGTTTATTGTCCGATCTGATATACATTTATTGGGTTGGTCGATCTTATTATTACTACGATAATACTTAAAAAAATTCTGAACATTTTCTACTTTTCCTATAATCAGATTTATCGATTTACCAAATAGATTTTTGGGGGCAGTGGGCGTGGCATCTAAAACTTGAAAATCCGCATTCTGTGTAATGTTACCGGGAACCTTACTTCCAAAGTTGGTGCTTCTATCTTTTCTAGTGTCCTTATAATTAAACACAAGTGAAGAAAGCTACAGTCGAGTGCACTCGACAGTAAGATACCATTTACCTTAGGCTGTTAAAAAAAATTCTTAATATTAATTACTTTTATTCGCCGAACTAATACAACGCTTCGCAAATTTTCGAAGTCAAATAATACACATGAATTGACGCTAATGGCACAGGCCGACTGCACGCTGACTGCACGCCGATTGTGCGTGCGCAGTCGGCGCAAGCATTGACGCCGAGCCTCTGCTCCGTCTCTGCTGCAAAAATTCTCGCAAAAATTCTCGCGCCTATAATTTCTATACATAAATACATACATACATATGTATTTAGCAGGAACAGACAATGTGCATCGTTTGGCTTGTGGTTTGTTGTGAGAGTTGTCAGCTCTATAACTAAATGTCCCCGGTTCGAATCCCAGCGCAGGCTTCTTTTTTTTGTATTGCTAAGGACAAGTTTTTCGTTTTTCTTATTTTTTTGCATCTTCCATGTTCGTCAATTTGATTAAAAATATCATACTATATTTTTCAGTATAGCGCAAAATTATTAAAAAACAAGTGAAGAAGGCTACAGTCGAGTGCACTCGACAGTAAGATACCATTTACCTTTCGCTGTTAAAAACTAATTCTTAATATTAATTACTTTTATTCGGCGAATAACAACGCATCGCATATTTTCGAGGACAAATTCACATGCATTGACGCTAATGGCACATGCCGACTGCACACTGACTACACGACGACTGTGCGTGCGCAGTCGGCGTCGGCGTCGGGCCTCTACTGCTGTGAGCGAAACTTCTCGTGCCTATAACTTCTGTGTTTATTGTCCGATCAGATTTAAATTTATAGGGTTGGTCAATATTATTATTATCTACAATAATACCTAAACAAAATTTCGGAAACTTTTCTACTTTCCTACTTTCCTATAATTTGATTTACCGATTTACAAAATCGATTTTTGGGGGCGGTAGGCGTGGCATCCAAATTTGGTCTCCGTAATGTTACCAGGCACCTTACTTCCAAATTTGGTGCTTCTAGCTTTTCTAGTTTTCTTTTAAACTATAAAAATGTGTTTTTAGAGGCGGTGGGCGTGGCATCCAAAAGTCTAAAATCCAATTTCTGCATAATGTTGCAAGACAACCCTTAACCAAATTTGGTGCGTTTATCTCTTTTCGTTATTGAATTATTTGGAAAAAATCGAAATACGCATTTATCGATTTGCGGAGGCGGTGGGCGTGGCACCTCAAGTTTGAAATAAACTTCTTGTGTGTATTGAATACACGCATACTCCCACCAAGTCTGGTGCCTCTAGCTCTTTTAATAGCTGAGATCTGTGTGTTCATACAGACGGACAGACGGAAGTAAGGAAGTAAGGTGCCTGGTAACATTACGGAGAATGCGGAATTTCAACTTTTGGATGCCACGCCTACCGCCCCCAAAAATCGATTTTGTAAATCGGTAAATCAAATTATAGGAAAAGCAGAAGAGTTTCTGAAATTTTTTTTAGGTATAATTGTAGATAATAATAATATTGACCAACCCTATAAATTTAAATCCGATCGGACAATAAACACAGAAGTTATAGGCACGAGAAGTTTCGCTCACAGCAGTAGAGGCCCGACGCCGACGCCGACGCCGACTGCGCACGCCGACTGCGCACGCACAGTCGTCGTGTAGTCAGTGTGCAGTCGGCATGTGCCATTAGCGTCAATGCATGTGAATTTGTCCTCGAAAATATGCGATGCGTTGTTATTCGCCGAATAAAAGTAATTAATATTAAGAATTAGTTTTTAACAGCGAAAGGTAAATGGTATCTTACTGTCGAGTGCACTCGACTGTAGCTTTCTTCACTTGTTTGTTATTGAATTATTTGCAAAAAATCTAAAAATATATTTATCGATTTGCGGAGGCGGTGGGCGTAGCGCATCAAATCTGAGATCTGTGTGTTCATACAGACGGACATACGGTCGGACGGACAGACAGACGGATGCTGATCAAGAATATACACACATTCCTAACAATGTGTTACTATCACGAAGGATCACAAAAGTAAAGAACGTTTTCGAGCACGTTAATCGTAATACTTTTTCCGTGTTTTTGGTTTTTGATTTTTTTTTTTAATTTATTGGCTTGGCTAACTACGAACAATTCAAGACTAAGATAAAATAATTCCGTTCAACCGTTCCCCACTTTTTTTTGTAATTTATTGACATGGCTACTAAGACCTTAAAGCCGTTTGTATTGGAAATAGAAAAGCGCTGTTTTGAATTTTTGATTGATTTCGATTGATTTTTTATTTTTTCTCGCCTTTTTAACCTTCCCTAGACCTCTACGAACATTTCATGACTAAGATAAGATAAATCCGTTCAGCCGTTTCGAGTTTAAGGTCTACTTTTAGAATAGGACTTTCTTTTATACATATAGATGAATTAATTAAAATTAAATATAACGTATATCAGAAATTATGTCCATCTTTTTCAAGCGACGCCAAGTCTTTTTTTTTAACAGTTCTATTTGAGCGTACAGTTCTGTTAAGTTAACAGAATGGCGGGGCCTACCAACGCGATCGGACGCTTACACTAGTAATAATAATTTCTACAGTATAATTATACATAATTAAAATATCATTCTTTGTTTGGTTGTGAGAGGCGTAAAGGTTATGTCGTAAATGTATTGCGTGCTCGCTGATTTTTGTAGAAAAAAGTGTGGATCATTTGGGATTGCACCAAATTTTTTGTACAAATAATATTAAGTGCTTCGAAACACTGGAAAAGTTGACAGCGTCATACGGTGAAACTGTTCTTAGTTAAACAAGTGAAGAAAGCTACAGTCGAGTGCACTCGACAGTAAGATACCATTTACTTTTGGCTGTTAAAAAATAGAGACATTTTTTAATTACTTTTATTCGGGGAACTAATTACAACGCATCGCATATTTTCGAAGTCAAATACACATTGACGCTAATGGCACATGCCGACTGCACGCTGACTGCGCGACGACTTTGCGTGCCCATCTGTCACTTTGTATCCCAGGTTCGAATCCCAGTCCATGTTTGTTTTTAAATTGCTAAAAACAATAGGTCTTTCTTATTTTTTTGCATCATCCATGTTCGTCAATTTGATTAAAAAAATCATACTATATTTTCAGTGAAGTGCAGAAATAATAATGAAAAAAAACAATTTACATAAAAAAAAAATTGGCCCGCGCCAGGGCTCGAATTCGCGACCTCAGGAATTCTCGAATCTGAGAACTAAGCCTCTAACCACCGCACCACGCAGGCTTACACAGCGCGATCGGAAAATGAAGCTTTTATTGACGCTGGCCCTCTGCTGAGTCGGTTCAACGTGTTAGTTGGGAATTATTAGCGCCGATGACTTTGTATGAGCGATTCAAACTCCTCAAACTTCTTTGTTTATTGTCCGATCGGGTTGTTATTTATAGGATAGATCAGATCGGCATTCGGGATATCATGTACTACTGTGGGTGAAAAATAGTAAGACTTTTTAATTTAAATTTCGTGCGAAATTCTATTCGTAGAAATATTTTTTCGAGGTTGGAAACACTGTCAGTTATGAATAAATTCTTACTATTTTTTGCCCTCAGGAGTATTTCCCATATCTGCTGTGAAACCTATCAACTTACATTCCATCTTTTTCGCACCCGGAAGAATGCAAATTTAGATTCAATCCACGCACAGATTTGCTGAAGTGTGACACGTCCATTTTCTAGCATTGCCATTCCAATTATGTGGGAGTAATTGAAAGGAGGCTTCACGCTGACATCCGTCTTATATTTTATTGCTGACTTTTTATATTCCGCGAGATCCCTGAAATGTAAGAGTTTGTTCTTGTAGTCTATGAATGTCGTGAGTGAGCGGAACGGTATCTGTTAGCGCATTTGGCGTTAATAGTTATAAGTTAGATTAAGTTAGTAAGTGGAGTGGGAGAGGGATCGCAGATTGAATGCAATTCGCTCTCTCGCTTTGTGGCCTGAGTAATTGGAGCGGGAGAGTGATTGCAGATCGAGTGCAATTTGCTCTATCGCTTCAAGGCCTAGAATATAGATAAAGAAAAATATGAAAATTAGTGTCGAATAAACTTTGAACTCGAGAACACCCCTTTCGCTTAATTTTACGACCAATTCACTCGTCCAAACAAATAAATAAAATTTATAAAAAATCATATAATTTTTCATGGCGCCCAACAACATAAAATTAACAAAAGCGCGCCGGTTAAACATAAACAATAAAAACAATTTACATAAAACCACAACAACAAATACTGGTCAACGGCGCTCGCTTTGTGTTGTGTGTCTCCCACTCTCTCTGCTGAGCCGCTTCTGCTGTGCTGCTGTTCCCAGTGACGCTTTCTACAGCTGTGCGTGTACCCTACCGTGTGAGAGGCTGTTGGAATGGAAAGGAAAGTTGATTCTAGCGACGAATCTCCAAAACAGGTATAGAGTGCTAAAGTTTGGAAGCTAATCAGAGGCAAATTCGTGTCCAACTTCCAACCTGTTGCATTCATGTACATGCCGTAAATAGTAGAGCAACAACAACAATTATTGATACGCGTTGTAGTTTATGCCCACTATATGCATACCTACAACCGCGTTGCATGAAATTTATAATATATTTAAAAATAATATATTTTAAAAGTAATAAATAAATAATTGTTTACTCCCTCCATAATTATTCTCGCGCAATTGAACACCAATTTTCGGGGTCAAACACCTTTCCATTAATTGTCACTCACTTTCGCTTTTCGTTGGTTAGTGTGAGATATCGCCACACTAACCCTTCTCGTTCTCTCTCTAACAGCCGTTAGCTTGAGTTGGTTTGCATACTCAGCAACAAGCGTGGGAACAGTTGTTTCGCGCACTTTTCGTTTGGTCCGTCATTGCAGCTGAAAGCGCTCCCCTACATTGTTGGGTTCGGCATATTAGTTTGCAACAGCGTTTGCTCGTTCATATTAGTAGTACAGATATTATCGCACTGGAATCTAATATGAATAAAGAAACAATTGAAGAGCTTAAAAATAAGCGCGATGCTTGTACTAAGAGCATTGCTAGGACACAAAGGCTGTTAACACTCCTTTGTGGAAAGAATGTGAAGCAGCTCTAAATAGAAGATACCAGCATATAGTGGCAGAAGAAGCATCAAGGTCAAAAGTGACACAATCACAGAGTAACCATAATGGCCAAAAGAAGAATAGTAAGTCTTTCTCGTTGGTTGCGATTAACAATGAAGTACGATCGTGCAAGTTTTGTAGCTCAGCAGAACATCAGATAGTAGACTGTGCGCAATTTGCAGCGCTAGCAGTTAAACAAAGGTTCGATTTTGCGAAGCGTAGTCAACTTTGCATTAACTGCTTAAACCAGGGACACAAAGTAAAGCAGTGTAAGTCGAATCGGTGTCGAGTGTGCAAATCATCGCATCACACACTGTTGCTCATATATTCTGCGAGTAAGAATTTGGTATTGCCACCCCCTCCTCAGCCAGCGCTCACACAAGAACTTCCATCCACTCCGCAAGCGATGCATGCAGCAGCTTCGGATTGGGTTATTCTTGCAACTGCGGTAGTGAACATTAAAGCAAATTTTTTTTTTTTTTTTTTTTTTTTTTTTTATTTATTTACAATCTGTCTAATTAACAATAAGTAAATTTTGTGAAGTTAAATTAACAGAAATAGCAGTTTTCCAGTGAGCTCTTCTATTATGTATTTTACATATTTACAGTATTTTTAATTTATCTGTCGGGGAGATCGAGAATGTGGTATCTTTTCAGTCTTCTTACTGTTAAGCTATTGTCTACTAGATTTAAGGCTAAATTATTTTCATGGTTATGGAGTCTGTCGATATATTTTTTACTAATTATATTTATTTCTTCTTTTATGGTTGGGATGTTGAGGTCTTTGTGGATGTTTGTATTGGTTACGTAAAAGGGAGCATTGACAATTTGTCTCAAAGTTTTGGATTGGTAACGCTGAAGAATTTCAATATTCGAGTTGCTAGCAGTTCCCCAGAGCTGTAAAGCGTAGGTCCAAACAGGCTTTAGTATGGCTTTGTAGAGGCGGATTTTGTTTTCCAGAGTGGTTTCTGATTTTCGACTTAGCAGCCAGGACATTTTTAGTGTTTTAAGTCTGAGCTGTTGACACTTTGCTTTAATATGATTTTTCCATGTTAATCTGCGGTCGAGATGCATGCCGAGGTACTTCACACATGTAGTTTGTGGAATTGGTGAGCCGTTAAGTGCAACATTTGGGCAGCTGCCTGGTCTTAATGAAAAAGTGATTTGGACGGATTTCAGGGAATTAATTCTAATTTTCCATCGAAGAAACCAGTCTTCAATTAAGCTAAGCTCGCGCTGCAGGAGCTCGGACGCTTCATTTTTAGAAGTGCTTGTAGCCAAAACGGCTGTATCATCAGCATATGTTGCTACAGTGCATGTGTTTGTACCTGGCATGTCAGCCGTGTATAGGGTGTACAGAATTGGCCCCAGTACGCTTCCTTGTGGGACGCCTGCGTTAATGCAGTTTAGTGTTGATGAGTCGCTTTTCTGCTGCACGTAATCTTTTAGTCAGATATGACTTTATTAATAAATAGTATGGGGCAGGTAGCCATTTCTTAATCTTGTACAATAAGCCATTGTGCCAGACTCGATCGAACGCTTGTTGGACATCAAGAAACGCAGCAGTGCAGTATTTTTTGTTTTCAAATGCAGAGACTATCTCATTAATGACCCTGTGGCATTGCTCAGGTGTCCCGTGACCTCTCCTGAATCCAAATTGATATTCGGGAATGATGGAAAGCTCGTCCAAAATTGGCAACATTCTCTTCAATAGTATTTTTTCAAATACTTTCGAGAATATTGACAACAGACTAATGGGACGGTATGATGTCAATTCTGTTTCTGTTTTGAGTGGCTTTAGGATCATAATAATCTCTGCGCACTTCCATTGACTTGGGAAGTGTTCTAGTCTGAGAATTGCGTTATATATGAGAGTGAGAAGTCGAATGCATTTTGGTGGTAAAGTTTTTAGGGTGATGCCGTCTATTTTGTCAGGGCCTGGTGCTTTTTTGTTGTTCAAGCATTTGATTTTCGTTACAACTTCTTCATACTTAATGCTTTTAATAGGCAAGCTCATTTGACAGGATGACTCAAGAAAGTTTTCTACTTTATTCTGTGTTATTAGATTATTAATGTCGTTTGGCTGAAACACGGAATGCACGGAATGTTGGGCAAATGCTTCCGCTTGTTCGTTATCAGACCTGCACCATCTTCCATTGCCTTTACGAATGTTTACGTTTCTTTTAGTTGGTCTCTTTAGGTATTTGGTCGCCCTCCATAGGTTGTATTCGTTGTTGCAGGAATTTGGGTCTAAGTTTCTCAGATACGCAGCTAGAGATTCATTGCGTAGGTTCGACAGCAGTTGTCTAAGCTCAGACGCAGCCTTGTTGTATAATCTTTTGTCAGCAGGGTAGTGAGTTTCTTGCTAGCGGTTTCGCAGATTTCTTTTATTTTGTATTTTTTGTCGAAGTTCGGTTGAAAGGTACAATTGATTTGGTTGTTGAAGATTAGGAGCATGATTCGTGTTTCTATAGCTCGCTTTATGAATTGTATTTGTGAAAAGCTCCACAGCATAGTCTATCTCCTCTCCTGTTTTTAACGAAATGTCCAGACTTATAGCTGAGTCCAAATAGCTTTTAAATGCGTTAATGTCTGTAGAGGCTGTAATGACTTTTTCCAGCATATGGGCTATTGTGCTGTATGTTGCTATTATTGGAGAATGATCTGAGTTAAGGTCGAAGCTTTCCATTACACGCATGTGTGATTGTGGAATTCCAGAGAATATTACGAAGTCTATTAAATCTGGAATTTTTTGATTATCTGTTGGCCAGTATGTAGGCTTTCCAGTTGACAATGTAGTAATATTATTGTTTCGTATGCATTTGTACAGCTCCGATCCTTTCGGGTTTGTCATTCTGGATCCCCACCATGGATGTTTGGCATTGAAATCGCCTCCCACAATGAACTTTGTTCCCAGTCCTTCGAAAAAGTTTTTAAAATCCGGTTCTTTTAATGAGAATCTTGGTGGGAGATAAATCGCTGTTACTGATACATCGGCATGCATACATTTTATCTCAATTGTTGCAGCCTGTATAGCATTTTCTCTAGTACTGTCCATGATTTTAAATTTAAGGCCGTGCTTGACAATAATTGCAGCACCTCCATGAGCTCTATCTGACGGATGGTCAGCTCTTACTGTGTCATATCCAGTAATTCGAAAATAGGATTTGCTAGTGAAGTGTGTTTCTGAAATGAGCATGACGTCTATGGCATTTGTTTTTAAAAATAAAGTTATTTCGTTTAAATGGTTGGAAAGCCCGTTGGCATTCCATATTCCTAAGTTTAGATTTACTTGCATAGTTTATTTACTAGTAACATTATCATGTTAAGTAAATTATTTGTAAGCTCGAATTGTTTCTCTAGAAGCTGTTCTATTCTTTCTAGGGACGTGTTCGAGATACTATTTCCTGCAGCAGCTTGAGCGTATGATTGGAAGTCTTTGGGTTGCTGTGTCGAATTACTAAACGGAGCAAATGATTGAGATGTACCAAGGTCATTTTTATTATTGTTATCTTTGGTGTTTTTCAGGTGGTTGCGTCCGCTTACAAATTTTTTTGATATAAGTTCCTGATAGACTTTGCACCCTTTGTAGCTAGCAGCATGATCTTCTTTGCAGTTGGCATATTTTGCTGGTTGCTCTTTATCTTTTGGACAAGTGTTGCTGGGATGGTTACTAGAACATTTCACGCACCTGTGAGTTTTGGCACAATATGACTTTGTGTGACCAAATTCCTGGCACCGATAGCACTGAACGATCTCTTTAGTTTTACGGGGAGGTTCTATGTTAACAACAGCGTTACCAATATGTTTAACTTTGTAAATGTCTAAGTTCTTATTGTTGGGCTCAATATCTAAGAAGAACAAATTCAATGGCTCTTTGGTTACACGACTTTTGATATTGCTAATGTTTCTTACAGTGTGACCTTTGGACTGTACTTCTTGTTTAATAAAATCGATATCTGTAGAGAAGTGCAAATTTTTAATAACGACTCTGAATGCCCTTTCTTGTTTAATCTGGTATGTGTGGAATTTGACAAAGTCTGTAGTAAGGGTTTTAACTAGTTTCCTGTATGCTTCAATGGTCTTTACCATTACTCTTACATGACCGTCGCGTTGTACTTTATAAAAGAAGAGCTCTTTTTTAATTTTAGACTCGAGATAAGCTAACATTCTTTTAATATCGTTGACTTCAGATAGGAATATAGGTGGTGGCTTGGCAGATTCATCTAAGGTATCTTCAGTTATTATATCCAGTGCTTCAGTTTCGTCTTCATTTCCGTTGTTTGGCGTGCTATCGCTTAGGAGAGAGAATTGATTGGTGCTAGTGCTGGGAGCAGAGTCCAGAGCGATTTTTTTCTTTAGCAGAATTGGAGAGACTTTATTTGGTCTCTTGATTGCCATGGATTTCGGTTTTACTCTCTGCCAGTCCCAAACCGTTATGTCGTCTTCGCCGTTGTTCATGTTAACAACAACACTTTCTTGATGCTTATCAGCACCCACTGATTTGTTTTGCTTTGTAATTCACGTAACTGTTAATTATGGCTTTAGCGCTAGTGCAGCTTCCGCGTAAATTTTAGGCACGTCTCAACTCGGGGAGTGTTTGATCGCGACTGATTAAAGCAAATAGCGGCGAATTTCTTTTAGCTCGAGCCTTGCTCGATTCAGGTTCCCAAATAAATTTTGTTACCGAAGAGCTGTCTCAGACACTAAAGATTAGGAAAATAGATACGTGTATGAGCTTGCGGGGCATTGGGGTAACCAATGCTCATTTCAAGAAGAAAATACACGCGGTGGTAAAGTCTAGAATAAACGCAAGTGAATTTTCGTCAGATTTTTGGATATTAAAGAATATCTCTGGTTACCAACATGATCAGATGGTGAACACCAGCGGGTGGAGGATCCCCAAAAATCTAGAGCTAGCAGACCCTTTCTTCTATAAGCCCCAGGAAATCGATATGCTTATTGGTGCTGACGTATTTTTCGAACTGCTGTCAGTAGGCCAAATTAAGCATGGGCCAGAATTTCCAACTCTTCAAAAAAGTGTTGTCGGCTGGATAGTGTCAGGCAGGTGCACAGCAGTAAAGGGTTTGATAGAAAACCCATCAGTGCAGCTTACTTGCCAGGAGGAAGTGCTATCATCGATCGACAAAAGCCTTCAACAATTTTGGTTCTTGGAGAATTTACCTGTGAAGGTCAAAATGTACTCCCCTGAGCATCAGCTTTGTGAACAGCACTTCCAAAGAAACACTCGAGTATTGTCGTCTGGTAGATTCGAAGTTCGACTACCCTTTAAATCAGATCCCAAATGCCTTGCATCTTCTTATGACGTTGCGAAACGTAGTTTCTTGTCACTTGAGCGAAGGTTGCTTAGGGACCCTCAGCTTAAGAGTTTGTATTTGGACTTCATGGATGAATACGTTTCATTGGGCCATACGAGGTGTGTTCAAAAAGTAAGGTGACTTTTCAAATTTCGCGGGCAACATATTTTCGATTATCGATTTTTTTGTTTTGTTATATTGGTACACTCTTCCCTAACATCTGTACCAAGTTTCAATGGAACATCCTCTTTTGTTTGGTTGTGAGAGGCGTAAAGTTACAAGTTATTTTGCGAGCTCGGCGATTTTTTGCTATCGAAAAATATGGATCAAAGGATTTGCATCAAATTTTGTGTAAAAAATAAAATTAAGTGCTCTGAAACACTTGAAATGTTGACAGTGGCATACGGTGAAACTGTTCTGAGTAAAAAAAATGTGTACAAGTGGTACAAACTCTTCCAAGATGGCCGGGAAGATGCCAATGACCAGCCTCGCTCTGGACGCCCAAGCACGTCAACAACTGATGAAAACGTTCAAGCAGTGACGAAAATTGTTTTGGAAAATCGTCGAATCACTATCAGAGAAGTTGCTGAAGATGTCGGTATATCGCTTGGCTCGTGCCATGATATTTTTTCAAACGTTTTGGGTATGAGTCGTGTGTCAGCGAAGTTTGTTCCGAAATTGCTGAATTTTGACCAAAAGAACCGTCGCATGAGCATCGCTCAAGAGCTGTTGAATGACGTCAACGACGACCCAGATTTACTCAAAAGGGTCATTTGGCCCCATGTGACTTTTTCTTGTTCCCAAAACTGAAGAGACCTATGAAAGGACGGAGATTTGCAACGATTGAAGAGATAAAGACTGCATCGCTGCAAGAGCTCAAGGCTATACCGAAAAGTGCTTATGGGAAGTGCTTTGAGGATTGGAAAAACCGTTGGAATAAGTGTATTGTATCTGAGGGGGATTACTTTGAAGGGGACAACATAAATATTGATAAATAAATTAATAGTTTTTCTTGAAAATACAAAGTCACCTTACTTTTTGAACACACCTCGTATGTCGGTAACCAACAATGAAATTCTAAATACACCACACTACTTCATTCCGCACCAATGTGTTCTACGTCCACAGAGCACGTCTACAAAGTTGAGAGTAGTATTCGATGCCTCATGTAAGAACTCCTCCCATATAGCGTTGAATGAAACTTTGTTGGTTGGCCCAACAATTCAAGAAGAATTATTTTCTACTCTTCTTCGTTTTCGTCTGCACAAATTTGATCTAGCAGCCGACATTAAAAAGATGTATAGGCAAGTTATGGTGCACGAAGCAGACAGAAATTTTCAATTGACAGTGTGGAGAAGAGATCCTTCGCAGCCTTTGAGTATATACAGGTTAAACACTGTTACATACGGTACATCGCCAGCTCCTTTTCTGCCTATAAGATGTCTGACGAGGCTAAGCGAATCAGTCCAAAATTATCGTCCAAAAGTCGCTGAAGTCATTCGAAACGATTTTTATGTCGATGACATGCTAACTGGTGCCGGTTGTGTTGACGAGCTACGACAACTTCGGACGGAAGTTGCATCAGTGTTACAAGGTGCATGGTACGAATTGGCAAAGTGGTTTTCGAACTGCTCTGATTTGTCCGCGACTGATAACACAGTTATGCAACTAGCGGATGTCGACTCTGAGTTAACACAAAAACTCTTCGAGTTGTGTGGTTGCCAAGGGAAGATTACTTCCAGTTTCAACTGGATGATTCTTTCCAGCAACTCAAAGCGACAAAACGGAATATTCTGTCGGTGACAGCTCGGCTCTTTGACCCTCTCGGTCTATTATGTCCTATAATTACCAGAGCCAGTTTCTGGCAGTTTGGCGGCACGTGCCAACGAAGATGAATACAGCGGACATTGTGTCTCGAGGTTGCAATGTTGACGAGCTGATTACGTCAATTTGGTTCACGGGTCCGACTTTCTTAAAAGAGTCGAGCCTGTAAATCGACATTTCGAGTTGCCTGCAGATCGGACCTTGCGGACCTTGAGATGAGAAAGTCTGCCGAAAAAAGTCGAGATAATCGAAAGTTACTCTTCTCACATGAGGCTATTGAGGGTCTTCGTATTGGTATTTAGATTCATCCAGAGGTGCCAGAAAGTCAAAATACTACGTAGCAAAGTTGCCACCCCTAGTGAGTTGGAGATCGTATATACTAAAATCGTAGAGATAGTACAAACTGTTTGGTGTTCATTTTCGTTGTTGCGAGTAGGAGGTAGATTGTTGAATGCTCCTATCCCGTCTGAGGCCAAATTTCCGTTGTTGCTGTCAAAGAATTCGCAGTTTTTTGAAGGCATATGTATCCTTTTTACATGTGTCGAACTGCCATGCTGGTCCTAGAGCTCTAGTGAGTTTACTTCGAGAGAGGATCTGGGTGATCAATGCTCAAGAACTTTGTCGTCGGACTGTGAGACAATGCGTTCGTTGCTTCGGATGCAAGCCGCGTTTGTTGAAACAGATAATGGGTATTTTACCAGCTGACCGACTCGGAGCTCTCCGCCCATTTACAATTCGCGGAAAGCTCCCATATAAATCTTATGTGGCGCTTTTTGTTTGTTTTGCTTCTAAGGCGGTCCACTTAGAGTTAGTATCGGATCTAACAACTGATGCTTTTCTTCTTTGTTTTCAAAGGTTCGTTGCTCGTCGGGGATTCCAATACGAGTCCACTGCGACAACGCGACGAACTTCGTAGGAGCAGATCGCCACATGAGAGAGTTCCGAGCACGTCTGGAGGAGCAGGCGGTCAGTATGAGCGCATTCGCATCAAGAAAATGATGCGATTTTGTGTTCATACCGTCCAAGGCACCGCACTTCGGAGGTCTTTGGGAAGCAGGTGTCAAGTCTGCAAAGCACCTGTTCCTTCGAACGGTCGGCAACGAACTCCTGACCGCGGAGGAGCTCGGGATGGTCCCGGGAGTACATCTCCAGCCTGCAGGCTCGAGCCAAGTGGCAGCAGGAGCAGCACAACCTCGCCGTGGGAGACGTGGTCGTCGTAGCAGAGGACAACCTTTCACCGCTGCAGTGGATGGTGGGTCAAGTCACGGCGGTACACCCAGGATCGGACGGCAAGGTCAGAGTGGTCGACGTTAAAACCGCTGAAGGCACATACAAGAGGGCGATACACCGACTGGCGCCATTACCTGTGGACTGAAAGACGGAGTCCTTTCAGAGGGGCCGGTGTTAGCGCATTTGGCGTTAATAGTTATAAGTTAGATTAAGTTAGTAAGTGGAGTGGGAGAGGGTCGCAGATTGAATGCAATTCGCTCTCTTGCTTTGTGGCCTGAGTAATTGCAGCGGGAGAGTGATTGCAGATCGAGTGCAATTTGCTCTCTCACTTCAAGGCCTAGAATATAGATAAAGAAAAATATGAAAATTTGTGTCAAATAAACTTTGAACTCGAGAACACCCCTTTCGCTTAATTTTACGACCAATTCACTCGTCCAAACAAATAAATAACATTTATATAAAATCATATAATTTTTCAGTATCTAATCTACATATCATTTGATACCATTTAAAAGGGGAAAAATAATCTTTGGCCAGATGTATACAATGAAATGATCTCTCATTTCATAAACTAGTCTCTTAGTTTTAAAGCTATCATGATGAAATTTCGTACACATGCTTTTTTCTGCATGCTGTAAATAATATAATACAATATAATAATACAATAATAATAATATAATAACCTCAAATTTTTACATAAATCGATTTATTGTATCAGATATAAGTAGGTGTAAGAGACACGAGTTTTATATGAAAATAAAAATTCGTTGAATACAGGCAAGCTATTCATCACAATATAAATTTTTAATAGTACATTCCAATTTCCATAATGTCAGATTTCTATATACTATAGGTACTATAGCAATAAAAAAATCAGTTTTCAACATTATATTGATTATTGCGCCCGAGTGAAACTGTGAATGAACGTATGACTGTATGTGTGAACATCCGAAATTGCTGTGGTACACAGACGGCAATCAATGCATATTTGCGTGGTCGCTGTGAGTCTTATGTTAGCTTTAAGTTCATTTTTAATTTTAAAAGAATAAAATTCACAAGCTCATAAAACTAAAGCTCCGCTTCGCCGTAATACCATTTATTATTCCTGGCTAACTTAGCCTCTAGGCTATTAGCCAAAAGTAGAACATTCATCCTTCCAACGTAATCATCCTATCTCACCATTGAAGCATCTAGTCAAATGGCTATAGATTCCGTGGGATCCTCAGTTTCTGGAAATTGCTTAATATCTGTTGTGTGAATAAAATGCATATATATATAATGTATATACATTACGACCGTCAAAAACATTTTTGAGAATATTCAAATTTGTATACCATTTACCCATTGAAAATGGGTAAAAAATGGTATATTAACTTTGTGAAAATGGCAGAGGAGGAAAGTGTAGGCGTGACAAACCACACAAAGTATATATATTCTTGATCAGCATCAATAGCCGAGTCGATTTGGTCATGTCCGTTTGTATGAACGCACAGATCTCAGCTAATAAAAAAGCTAGAGACACCAGACTTGGTGGGAGTGTGCGTGTATTGAATACGCAGGTCAAGTTTATTTCAAACTTGATGTGCCACGCCCACCGCCACCGTAAATCGATAAATTCGTTTTTCGATTTTTTGCAAATAATTCAATAACGAAAACAGATAAACAAACCAAATTTGGTAGGAGGGTGTCATGCAACATTATGCAGAAGTTGGATTTTAGACTTTTGGATGCCACGCCCACCGCCTCCAGAAAACACATTTTTATAGTTTTAAAGAACACTAGAAAAGCAAGAAACACCAAATTTGGTAGTAAGGTGCCTGGTAACATTACGCAGAATTTTCAAATTTTGGATACCACGCCCAAAAATCGATTAGTAAATCAAATTATAGGAAAAGTAGAAAAGTCGGGGAGACTCGCCGCCGCTGATTCAAAGACAGACACAAAGTAAAGTAAAGTTGCAGCGCAATTAAAACGGTAAAACGACAACCACATAGATGCAAAGCTAATACAAACAAGTAAAGAAAGCTACAGTCGAGTGCACGCTGACTGCACGCCGATTAAGCGTGCGCAGTCGGCGCAAGCATTGACGCCGAGCCTCTGCTCCGTGTCTGCTGCTGTATGCAAAACTTCTCGCGCCTATAATTTCTATACATAAATACATACATACATATGTATTTAGCAGAAACAGACAATGTGCCTCGTTTGGTTTGTGGTTTGTTGTGAGAGTTGTCAGCTCTATAACTAAATGTCCCCGGTTCGAATCCCAGCGCAGACTTCTTTTTTTTGTATTGCTTAGGACAATTTTTTCGTTTTTCTTATTTTTTTGCATCTTCCATGTTCGTCAATTTGATTAAAAATATCATACTATATTTTTCAGTATAGCGCAAAATTATTAGAAAACAAAATTTTTTCCAGCGCAACCTCACGCATCAGAAACTTGCGAGCCAACCATCAACCACACAAAGTTACGCAGTGTGATCGGCAAAAAAAAAAAAAAAAATTGCTAGTCGCTGCATTCGAACCCGCGACCTCACGCACCAGAAACTTGCGAGCCAACCATCTAGACCACACACAGTTACGCGGAGCGATCGGCAAATGAGACTTTTATTGATCGGCCTTCTGCTGCGTCAGTTCAACATTTTAGTTGGAATTCTAAGCGCCCACAACTCCTACCCATTGCAAATGGGTAAAAAATGGTGTATTAACTTTGTGAAAATGTATGTAACAGGCAGAAGGAGGCGTGGCAGAGTCGATTTGGTCATGTTCGTCTGTCTGTCCGTCTGTATGAACACACAGATCTCAGTTATTGAAAGAGCTAGAGGCACCAGACTTTGTGGGAGTGTGCGTGTATTGAATACACACAAAAAAATTTATTTCAAACTTGATCTGCCACGCCCACCGCATTCGCAAATCGATAAATGCGTTTTTCGATTTTTTGCTAATAATTCAATTACGAAATAAGAGAAACGCACCAAATTTGGTAGGGGGGTGTCTTGCAATATTGTGCAGAAGTTGGATTTTAGACTTTTGGATGCCACGTCCACCGCCTCCAAAAAACACATTTTTATGGTCAAAAAAACACTAGATTAGCTAGAAGCACCAAATTTGAAATTTGGGTGCCTGGTAATATTACGCAGAATGTGGACTTTCAAATTTTGGATGTCACGCCCACCGCCCCCAAAAATCGATTTTGTATATCGGTAAATCAAATTATAGGAAAAGTAGAAAAGTTTCCGAAAACTTTTTTATTGTAGATAATAATAATATTAACCAACCCTATAAATTTAAATCGGATCGGACAAAAAACACAGAAGTTATAGGCACGCGAAGTTTCCCTTACAGCAGCAAAGGCCCGACGTCGGGTCGACGCCGACGCCGACTGAGCACGCAATGTCGTCGTGTAGTCAGCATGCAATCGGCATGTGCCATAAGCGTCAATGTATGTGTATTTGACTTCGAAAATATGCGATGCGTTGTTATTAGTTCGCCGAATATAAGTATAATATATAACAGCCATAAGTAAATGGTATCTTACTGTCGAGTGCACTCGACTGTAGCTTTCTTCACTTGTTTTTTTTGGAAATGCTAAAAACAATTGGTCTTTCTTATTTTTTTGAATCATCCATGTTTTTCAATTTGATTTAAAATATCGTACTATAATTTTCAGTAAAGTGAAAAAGTACTTAAAAACAAGTAAGGAAAGCTACAGCGCGCGCGACTGTAAGATACCATTTACCCTATTCGAAGAAATAATACAAAATAAAATAAATGGTATAAAAATAAAAAAAAGCAATTTACATTAAGAAAAAAAAATCGCCGCGCGCCCGATTCGAACCCAAGACCTCTCACGAACTTTGTTACTTACGAGTCGGACCTCTAACCACTAGACCACACAAGTTTACGCCATGCGATCGGCAAATTAGGCTTTTATTGACGCGCCCATAACTTTGTATGGGGAATTCGAACTCCTATAACTTCTTTGTTATTAAAAAATAAAAATTGAAGAAAGCTACAGTCGAGTGCACTCGACAGTAAGTTATAATTTACCTTTGGCTGCTAAAAATAATTCTTAATATTAATTACTTTTATTCGAATTAATAACAACGCATCGTATATTTCCGAAATTAAATACACATGCATTGACGCTAATGGCACATGCCGACTGCACGCCGATTGTGCGTGCGCAGTCGACGCAAGCATTGAAGCCGAGCCTCTGCTCCGTCTCTGCTGCTGTATACAAAACTTTTCGCGCCTAGGAATGGACCATGTGCTTCAGTGGTTTGTTGTGAGAGTTGTCAGCTCTATAACTAAATGTCCCCGGTTCGAATCCCAGCGCAGTCTTCTTTTTTTTGTATTGCTTAGAAAAAGTTTTTGGTTTTTCTTATTTTTTTTTGCATAATATAT
The DNA here is from genome assembly GCA_035046045.1 of Zaprionus bogoriensis. Classification (NCBI taxonomy): domain Eukaryota; kingdom Metazoa; phylum Arthropoda; class Insecta; order Diptera; family Drosophilidae; genus Zaprionus; species Zaprionus bogoriensis. Next base: position 1,298,410 of record JAWNOI010000221.1, read on the forward strand.
TTTTCATATAGCGCAAAATTATTAAAAAAAAAAAAATTGCCCAGCGCAGGATTCGAACCCACGACCTCACGCATCAGAAACTTGCGAGCCAACCATCAAGACCACACACAGTTACGCAGTGCGATCGGCAAAAAAAAAAAAAATTTCCCGTTGCTGAATTTGAACCCGCGAACAACACGCACCAGAATCTTGCATGCAACCATCTAGACCACACACAGTTACGCGGAGCGATCGGCAAATGAGACTTTTATTGATGCCGGCCTTCTGCTGTGTCAGTTCAACATTTTAGTTGGAATTCTAAGCGCCCACAACTTTATATGGGAGATCCAAACTCCTATAACTTCTTTGTTTATTGTCCGATCGGATTGAAATTTATAGGGTAGATCTGTACTATGGTAAGCTACAAGAGTGTTAAAAAAATGTTTTGTTATTTCTCTACTTTTCTTAAAATGCAATAGTTTGGGGGCGGTGGGCGTGGCATCCAAAAGTTGAAAATCCGCATTCTCCGTAATGTTACCAGGCACCTTACTTTCAAATTTGGCGCTTCTAGCTTCTCTAGTTTTCTTTTAAACTATAAAAATGTGTTTTTTAGAGGCGGTGGGCGTGGCATCAAAAATTCTAAAATCCAACTTCTGCATAATGTTGCAAGACACCCTCCTACCAAATTTGGTGCGTTTATCTCTTTTCGTTATTGAATTATTTGGAAAAAATCGAAATACGCATTTATCGATTTTCGGAGGCGATGGGCGTGGCACATCAAGTTTGAAATAAACTTCTTGTGTGTATTAATAGCTGAGATCTGTGCGTTCATACAGACGGACAGACGGACATGACCAAATCGACTCGGCTATTGATGCTGATCAAGAATATATATACTTTGTATGGTCTGCCACGCCTCCTTCTGCCTGTTACATACATTTGCACAAAGTTAATATACCATTTTTTACCCATTTTCAATGGGTAAATGGTATAAAAAGATCTTTCCGCCGTTGCAACTGTGACAGGAAGTGTCAGAAACATGATACAAGCAGTGCGTACATCAGAGTAACTTGACGTTAAGGAACTGTTTTCAATTATGATCATTTCAGCAAGTTGTTTCACACTATCAATCAGACCGATTTTTTTTCTGAACGCTGAACGCAACGAGAGTAATTGCGATGGAAATGTGTAAGAAATGTGATCACGGAAATTTTTCATGAATTTTTCGGCTTCTAACGAAATTTCCTCGTCAGTGGCATTGATTATGAATTTTGGCTGAACAATTTTGTAGACATCTAGAACAGATTTCATACCTTCAAATCGGTTCTTCAATTGGAAAACAATTATGTCCACCAAAGGATAAAAAACAGTTACTGCGAAGTTTTCCTTAGGATTCGAAAGTCTTTCGTCTACACATAGTTCATCAAAATGTTTTTTCCGTTTTCTGTGCACTTTTTTCTCTGAAAACTGTATAAGGATGCCAAGTTTTGAACATAAATCGCATGCTTCCTTTACAAATTCTTCGAATGATTGCCGCATAGAAGAAACTTCAATGTGTGCATTTTCCAAAAACTCGTGTGCTTTCATCAAATCTATCGTTTCTGTTTGAAGAGCTTTTGAAACAATATTAATTATTTCCAAAACTTTGCACAAAATAACCAAGCAACAAACAAAATCCAGTGATTCAACACGTTTTTGAAGTCCCAACGCTTCGTTTCTTTCGCTAGACTTTTTACTAGTCAAAACAATACGTGACAAATTGTCCCTAATATCAGGCAATTTTTTCTTCAGCGCGTAAATCGAGTCATGAGTTCCTGAAAAACGTGTTGGATTCAATGTTTTTATGGTTGTTTTGGAGACATTTTTATACCATTTACCCATTGAAAATGGGTAAAAAATGGTATATTAACTTTGTGCAAATGTATGTAACAGGCAGAAGGAGGCGTGGCAGACCATACAAAGTATATATATTCTTGATCAGCATCAATAGCCGAGTCGATTTGGTCATGTCCGTCTGTCTGTCCGTCTGTATGAACAGACAGATCTCAGCTATTAAAAGAGTTAGAGGCACCAGACTTGGTGAGAGTGTGCGTGTATTCAATACACACAAGAAGTTTATTTCAAACTTGATGTGCCACGCCCATCGCCTCCGCAAATCGATAAATGCGTATTTCGATTTTTTCCAAATAATTCAATAACGAAAAGAGATAAACGCATCAAATTTGGTAGGAGGGTGTCTTGCAACATTATGCAGAAGTTGGATTTTAGACTTTTGGATGCCACGCCCACCGCCTCTAAAAAACACATTTTTATAGTTTAAAAGAAAACTAGAAAAGCTAAAAGCACCAAATTTGGAAGTAAGGTGCCTGGTAACATTACGGAGAATGCGGAATTTCAACTTTTGGATGGCACGCCTACCGCCCCCAAAAATCGATTTTGTAAATCGGTAAATCAAATTATAGGAAAAGTAGAAAAGTTTCCGACATTTTTTTTAGGTATTATTGTAGATAATAATAATATTGACCAACCCTATAACTTTAAATCCGATCGGACAATAAACACAGAAGTTATAGGCACGAGAAGTTTCGCTCACAGCAGTAGAGGCCCGACGCCGACGCCGACTGCGCACGCCGACTGCGCACGCACAGTCGTCGTGTAGTCAGTGTGCAGTCGGCATGTGCCATTAGCGTCAATGCATGTGAATTTGTCCTCGAAAATATGCGATGCGTTGTTATTCGCCGAATAAAAGTAATTAATATTAAGAATTAGTTTTTAACAGCGAAAGGTAAATGGTATCTTACTGTCGAGTGCACTCGACTGTAGCTTTCTTCACTTGTTTTCTTCTGTAGGTGTTTGCAAATACTCCCATCGTACAATACTGTTGCCGAAAAAATTGTAAATATCTTGTACAATATCATAGAAACGAGCGATTTCTGAATTTTCGCGAACAGCTTTTTTTAACACAAGATTCAAATTGTGAGCGGCGCAATGAACGAACAAAGCATGAGGTGCTACTTTAGTGATTTTTTTTGAACGCCTCCTAAACGTCCACTCATAACGGCTGCGCCGTCGTAGCCTTGTCCAAGCAATTTCTGAATATTCAATCCTTTTTGCTTAATCGATGATATAATGAGGTTTGAAAGGCCGTCAGCAGATTGATCTCTTACTTCAGTGAAAGATGTAAAAGATTCAAAAATTTCTAATTTGGACGGTTTTCCTCTCCCATCACACACAATTTTAACATAACCAAAAACTTCGCTCAATTGATCTATCTTGCTACTATCTTGAGTTGTGTCCATAATCACCGAGAAAAAAAGAGCTTCTTGCAACTCAGAAACAATGGAATCATTAACTTGTTTAGCAAGAAGAGCAATGAGTTCATTTTGAATACAAGGGCTCAAGTATGTTACGGATTGATCAGGCATCTCCAATAGATTTTTCAAGACAGGGTCGTATTTTGCTAATAATTCTATTACAGACAAGAAATTTCCCTTATTACTATCTGAGAATTTGTAACTTTGTCCTCGAAAAGCTAAATTGCACGTGGCAAGCATCAACGTGACATCTAAAACTCTTTCGAGTACCTTGCGCCAAAAATTACGATTTTTCTTCTAATCCTCTTCAAGAACCTCATCCAATGTACCGTGTTTTTGCCACTGCTCGTAAACAACGCACGACAAAGCGTGGGACTGGGAATTTTCATGGAGCTTGATGCGTTCTGAAAGATGTTTGAAGAGTCGAAGGGTTCATCAAATTGTTGAAAGTATTTGAAAAAATGTTTGCACGCCTTCACATACCTCGAACAGTTCCCGTATCAAGAGACGATGCAGGCGTGGATGATAACCAATTAACGAATTTCCCGGAAATCTTTTTTGCTTCATTCTCTTTCTTTCGTTTTGCCTCTCTTTTTTTCGCTCCGCTGGGATAGATACGTTTCATCGCGCAAGTTACCAATAATATAATTGTACGCAGAATAATTATACAATTGTCTGATACTATTGTTTGTCAATAGCACCTCAATTGAGCAGCTGATTCGCGTCAATCGATGTATCGAACAGTGTTCGCGACCACTATACGCGCGGGAAATTCAAACGTTCCACACATAGACAACCCAAAACGTACTTTAAAATTTGACAAAAGACTTCCGTATAGGGGGCCCCAAATTTACTTGTTGCTCCCGAGGCTCTAGCTACGGCCCTGGTAAATGGTATAAAAACAAGCGGGAAATGTTAGGCCCGCGAAGTTTAGATTGAAAATTGAAATTTAACTTTATATTTTGCTCACAGTAGTATCTTTGCATCCGATGCATCCGTGATGCTAAGATATCCAAACTACAAGAAGACATTTAATCTAACGACAGATGCCTCGACCCATAGCATTGGCGTAGTGCTCATCTGATAGGGACATTTCAAGAACATTGAATGACAGGGAGGTTTACTACGACTCAAGGGTATGTTAGCCACAATTTTGCCACTGGCCAAACTGCTAGACTATTTGTACGCCGTCAATATACAATATAAATATATCACCGACCACCAGTTGTTAGAATTTGCAGTATCAGAATTCAATCCAAATGCAACAATAAAAAAAAAATTTATTACAACCCCGGAAAAGAAAGTCTTGTTGCCGATGTACTTTCATGACAACAACTTAATATCATGGGCGAAAAAATATTTGAATCATGCGCAGCCAATATACACAGAAAACTTCATTTGACCCACACAATTAAAAACAAAATACAGAAATTCTATATTAGAATGCCAAATAACCACAGAAATTTTTAATTCAAGATAAAAATATGTCATCGATTTCTAAATTATAGATAATAAACAATATTTATCTTGTATAGGCATTTGATCAAAATTTGCCACTTGATTAGAAGTCAATAGTAGAGATTGATTAGAAACAAAAAGAGCATTACGGGCTTAAGATGGCGGACTAGTTCTTTTTTTCTTGAGTCGGCAGGGCTGTTGATGACATCTTGCGGTAATTTCATGTCAATGTCAGTATCAGTACTATATTTACGCTTGTGTTTACCAAAGAGTGTGGACTTTCGATTTTTCTTAAGTCTCATGGTTTTGCAATCGTTTTTCGTGACTATTTCGCCAAAAATTTGACGCATATCGTTCCGCAACCACCGTATTCTCCTTATTTGGCTCCGTGTAACTTCTGGCTATTCCCAAAACTCAAGAGACCACTCCGGGGAACGCGTTTCGCATCGATTGAAGAGATAAAACAAGTGAAGAAAGCTACAGTCGAGTGCACTCGGCAGTAAGATACCATTTACCTTTAGCTGTTAAAAAAAATTCTTAATATTAATTACTTTTATTCGCTGAACTAATACAACGCTTTGCAAATTTTTGAAGTCAAATAATACACATGCATTGACGGCGTCAATTTGACGCTAATGGCACAGGCCGACTGCACGCTGACTGCACGCCGATTATGCGTGCGCAGTCGGCGCAAGCATTGACGCCGAGCCTCTGCTCCGTCTCTGCTGCTGTATGCAAAACTTCTCGCGCCTATAATTTCTATACATAAATACATACATACATATGTATTTAGCAGAAACAGACAATGTGCCTCGTTTGGTTTGTGGTTTGTTGTGAGAGTTGTCAGCTCTATAACTAAATGTCCCCGGTTCGAATCCCAGCGCAGACTCCTTTTTTTTTGTATTGCTTAGAACAAGTTTTTGGTTTTTCTTATTTTTGCATCGTCCATGTTCGTCAATTTGATTAAAAATATCATACTATATTTTTCAGTATAGCGCAAAATTATTAAAAAAAAAAAAAATTTTCCAGCGCAGGATTCGAACCCGCGACCTCACGCATCAGAAACTTGCGAGCCAATCATCAAGACCACACACAGTTACGCAGTGCGATCGGCAAAAAAAAAAATTGCCCGTCGCTGCATTCGAACCCGCGACCACACGCACCAGAATCTTGCATGCAACCATCTAGACCAAACACAGTTACGCAGAGCGATCGGCAAATGAGACTTTTATTGATGCATTTTAGTTGGAATTCTAAGCGCCCACAACTTTATATGGGAGATTCAAACTCCTATAACTTCTTTGTTTATTGTCCGATCGGATTGAAATTTATAGGGTAGATCTGTACTATGGTAAGCTACAAGAGTGTTAAAATGTTTTGTTATTTCCCTACTTTTCTTAAAATTCAATATTCAATTCAATTTTACCAGGGACCTTACTTCCAAATTTAGTGCTTCTAGCTTCTCTAGTGTTCTTTTAAAATATAAAAATGTGTTTTTTAGAGGCGGTGGGCGTGGCATCAAAAATTCTAAAATCCAACTTCTGCATAATGTTCCAAGACACCCTCCTACCAAATTTGGTGCGTTTATCTCTTTTCGTTATTGAATTATTTGGAAAAAATCGAAATACGCATTTATCGATTTGTGAAGGCGGTGGGCGTGGCACATCAAGTTTGAAATAAACTCGATCTGCGTATTTAATACACGCACACTTCCACCAAGTCTGGTGTCTCTAGATTTTTTATTAGCTGAGATCTGTGCGTTCATACAGACGGACAGACGGACGGACGGACAGACGGACGGACGGACAGACGGACAGACAGACAGACATGACCAAATCGACTTGGCTATTGATGCTGATCAAGAATATATATACTTTGTATGATCTGCCACGCCTCCTTCTGCCTGTTACATACATTTTCACAAAGTTAATATACCATTTTTTACCCATTTTCAATGGGTAAATGGTATAAAAATTACAAATAGTAAACTCATTTTGCATTAGAAACTCTAAAAAATCACTTACCTCTTGATTTTATTAATGAAAATATCGTAACGCTCAGATGGACTCGGCCGCTTTAAAGACGGTTGTAGTGTTACTCTTGGGGTTGAACCATATTTCTTGGGCTCCGTTAAGGCAATTTTAGTTTGCGTATCATTGTTGTTGAAATTATCAACAAACTTCGTTTTTTTTTGCGATTTACAAATAATCTCATTCGGGGCATCGCCATTTAATGCAACCTTCACGTGACTTTCTACGTCGTCTTCAGAGTTTCCAACGATTGTTCTTGGCCAAGTTAATGTCTGGTTGTGTATTAACCAGCTTAAGTTAGTTAGTTCCCTATCGTCATCGGGTTCTTCAATAACAAAATCTCGACTAGAGTTGACATGACATGACATGGTACGATACATTTTATTTCCAAGCCGGTTCTATTAAATTAAATTTAAAATTTTTAGTGTGGTTTATATGTGTATAAATACATAAATATAATTTATAAATGCAAGTTTTTTTTTTAATTCGTTCTATGTGAGAAGTATGTTTCTTGCTTCAATTTGGGGTAAATTCTTTTCTCATTGGTTTAATTCGGGAGAGTTTTCAAGCCCTACAATTGGTGAATTTTGATTGGCTGTCGACACTTTTTTCGGCCAAGCAATGTTGACTGTTCATGGGGGCGTGCTGGCGTTGCAAACTCTCATCATTGACGCCATTTTGAAACATTCGATTTCTCTATGTATTCAAAGAGCATTTAGATCTTAATAAAAAAAAGGCTAAAATTCTTTTATTGTTTCTAGAAAATCCAAAAATTTGCAATGCATTTGAAAAAAAAAGTATATAACAAATTTCAAAATAAAATATTCATACAAATCTATGTTCGATTTTTAAACGATCTTTTTAGCGCAATTTATTCAAGCTAAAATACAATGAGCACAACTTCAAGTAGGGACAAAAAACCGAAAGTATAATAAAAGCTAGGAACACAAAATTTCGTAGGCGCATCCTTGAGGATTCAATTTTTTTTATTTGGGTACCCTTAAATATTTTTCGCATAGCTTTATTTATCATTTTAAGAACTCAGTTTTTAATTTAGCTGTCTCTAGAATTTTGTTTTTTATTGTTAAATTTAATTAAATTAAATTTTTTTATTAGATAATAATGCACCTCATAATCAAAGCGCAGCTCAGTATCACTTGAATACAACCTTAGTAAAAAATATGGTGAGACTGGTGAAGGGGAAAGGAAGCAACGATCGGGAATGATAGTGCTATTATAAGAACAAGCATGCGGGATAGCTTTAAAAAATACAGCTTATATAAAACTTAAGATACAACAAAAATTTGCAAAGGACGTTTTGGTCGAGCAACTTAACGTCGATTTAATGAAATGGGTATAATTGGAGTGATTCTGAATGGTCTTTTTGGATGAGTCCAAATTTCATCTCATTGAACCCAATGGCGAACATTATTTGCAAGATTGCTGTGTGGAAACTGTTAAGCATTCACCATACATTATGATATGGAGATGCATTTCCAAAAATATGTAACTGAATTAATTTTATCGATTTAGGGTAAGGTGATTGCGGCATTGAAATAAAGAAATAATATTAAATAGAGTTGTACCTAACACTGAGGCAATTAGTGAAAAAGAAAACCATATTATTAAAGTTGATTCTGCACATTGCCATTGAACACAATCTGTGAGTAATTCAATGAGTTTTTGTCATTAAAACAACTTAATCAATTATTTTTGACCTTCTTCTTAATAAAGAATTGAGCCTTAGACGTTGGGAGATGGTTGGCAGCGTATAAGTCTGCATGTATTAAAAAAGAAATAAAAAAAGCAATTAATAATAATTGTTCAACTGTAGTGCATGCTCGACTATAGCTGTCTTTACATGTTTCCAATCGTACTCCGCATTGCAGCAACTTAAATATTATAATTAACGCGTTATTCTAGCTGTGTACTTATGCTAAAAATCGAAGATATTGATTTTCAGAGGCATGACACATGGCCAAGTCTATACGGCTATTGATGCAGATTAAAATATAAAATATATTTTGAAGATTTATAACGCTTTTAATTATTTGAAAATGTTGGATATTTAGTAATTCGGACCATAAAATGCTCGTAACCCTTATACCCAATCGAAATCGAAACAAATTTTTTGTTTTTTATCATGCATCCATTAAAAATGGAAAGAATCAATATTGACTTTGTTATTTCTACATTAATAGGGAAAACACCGACGACAAAAAAAAAAAAATTTTCCAATGTAAGAAGAAACTCTATACTGATAAGCAAAATGCCGGTTTGCTCTTTTAAATTCATTATTCGAAAGTATATATACATATATATATATATATATATATATTCTAATCCCTTTTTAAGGAGTAATATTATTATACTAATATATATTAGTTTTGACTTGATAACTCGGAAACGCCAATAGTTCAGACGAGAACGAACTGTATGTATTCTATATATATTACATGCATACATATACATTAAGTACTTACATATTATATATATTTATATACTATATTTATATATATATACTTTTTTCACATTTGGTTTGGTTCAATTCAATTCTTTCACCATTACCGTTTCAGTTGAGCTGCTCGAGTTATACTGCAGTTTGTTAATCGGTACACCTGTATTGTTGGACCCCACATACCTTATTCTGTTGTTGCAACCCCTAATATTGGGCTTATAATTCAGATTACTAGGTGGATGGTCAAACAGTTACAATGACTGGACAAACAGGTGCACAGTCTCAGCAGAGCTGCGTGTCAAACGGGGAAAACTGTTGTGTGAAAATGAAACCCCTTAGGATGCGCCTCTGTGTGATTGCCCGAAGCACAGATCCCGAGCACCTAAAAGCACTCAGCACAGCCGAAAAAGAATCGAGCGAAAAACGACCACAGTTCAAAGAGCTTCATATCAACCCCTATTTCTTACCCCAGGCAGTCAGTTACATAAACAAATGACCATTTCTCAGTTCGCTTGAACTGCGTATATGTTAGCATCTGGAAAACTCCTTTTTTCATCGGGAATGGTGTAGCATAATATTGGGTTGCATTATAATGACATACCGGTTTTTGTGAAATCAAATAGAGTCAATCTGGAAACGTTTTATAGGTCTTAGCTACAAATGACGTATAGTTGTTTTACATTAGTTTCCGCGCCTAAAAATTATAATCGATCGGTTGGGGTTCACAAACTGTGAAATTCGAGGAAATTTGAAATTTTATTTCGCAAAAGGAAAAACTGCTGCAGAATCTCGCAGACAGAATATTTCTCTCTTAGATGACAACAAACAATCGATGCAAAGCGACGATCAGTGGTTTAGACGATTCCAAAGTCGTAATTTTGTCACCAAAACACCCATGCGCATTTGAACTCGAAAAAATTTACCAAAATAGGCCGATGTATGGGTACTTCATGAGCTATCTCAAATGAACCTTTGGACCCTGGGTCAATCTGCAAATCTCGAATCATCTCTGGATCGGCTGGTCACTGGCGATGAAAACTTTATCTCATATGAAAACACAAAGCTTAAAAGATCCTAGAGATGCACGATGAGTCGCTTTAAACAGTGGCAAAGCTAAAATTTCCGGCTTAGAAGTTTTTTTTAACTTGCTTTTATTCATTGAATCTTCTCTTAATTTGAGACTAACAATAAGTTCACGAATCTTAACATTATAATTTAGCTAACAGTGTGCTAAGACTAATTTCTGGTTGCGCGTCCCTCAAGTCGGTCGCTGGGTGGGTAAGCCATTGCAACGAAGACTTGATTGGTTGCTCAACCTTGTTAGACCTCTCGCCAGGTGGTTAGGGTGCAACAATAGCTTGGTAAGGTACTTTTCCTTCTGTTCTACGATCACTTCCTTGACTGGTAGAATTTTTACGTCGCGATGTATGTTTTCGTTGCGAACTTACCACGGTGCCCCGGTGATTCTCAAGATCTTCGACTGAACTCGCTGGACTATGCCAATATTACTATTGCTGGCATTCCCCCATAGCTGGGAGCCGTACATCCATATAGGTTTTAGTACCGAGTTATACAGCAGGACTTTATATTCAAGGCTAAGGGGAGACCGAGCACTGATAAGCCAATGAAGGCTGTTGGCTTTTAGTTTTAGGTGTGTTCTTTTGGCTTCAATGTGCCGGCGCCATGTGAGTCTTCTGTTGAGGTGCACTCCTAACTTCGTATGCTTGCGGGAGTAGAGTGTTGTTTAACGTTAGCGGCGGGCAGTTTTGCCTGTTTGTGTTAATTTGCCAATCTGATAGCCATTTTTCCACATCGACCATATGAAGACCTAGCTGCGCAATTGCTTGCCTCGGTCATTTTGAGAGGCTAAGAATAGCTGTATCATCAGCAAACGTAGATGTTGTAAGTCGTGTGCTTGTCGGGATGTCTGCTGCGTAGAGGACGTATAGTGTTAGCCCTAGCACGCTACCTTGAGGAACTTCAGCTTCAACAGTGAAATCATGAGATATAACAGTGTTGCATCTCACAACAAATTTTCTGTCGTATAGGTAAGACTTTAAAAGCTTGTGGGTATTATTCGGGAGCTTTGTCTTGTTTTTGTACATTAGACCTTTTAATCAGACTCTATCAAATGCTTGAGAGACATCTAAAAATATGGCGGTACAGTACTCTCGTTTTTCGAACGTGTCCGAATTTCTTCCGGTTGATCTGCTCAATTGTTCTGTGCTTTTCGCAACACCCAAATTGGTGTGACGGGATTCCTTCCAGGAGTCTTAAGTATGTGTTTATCCGAGTTAAAACGCATTTTTCAAAGAGTTAAGATAAGCATGAAAGTAGGTTTATAGGTCTATTCGACGTGGGGATTGTGTTTCCCGGCTGTGCTATCATTATTATAATTGACTTTTTCCATCTCACTGGATAGTAGCCACGTTTTTCGATAGCATTGAAATTCTGGGTGATAGTGCAAACGTCGCAACATGGAAGCTCGATGATCATTTTGGGCATAAGTTGATTTTTGATGATGCTAACGATTTCATTTGGGCAAAATTCAATTGGCTCATGTTGAAGCTGAGGCTCATATGGGAGAGTCGGCAAAGTAAACCCATTAGTTGCAGGATTTGGTTGGAAGACATTTTTAAGGTGGTTGGCAAAAGTGCTGTATGGTGTATGGTGGGATAGCAGAGAAATTATTATGAGGTGCTGCCCTATGGCCAAGTCATTAATATTAACCTCTACTGGTTGGTTGGGAAGTTTTAATTCATCCATTTTATTGTCCGGACATTGCCCCAAGCAATTACTATCTATTTTTGGCTATGCAAATTTTTTCGACGGGCATAAATTGAGTATTAAGGAGGCTTGTGAAAATCGAATCGCCAAGTTCTTAGCCAATAGGAACAATGACTTGGACAGGAGAGGCATATACGAATTACCATCAAATAATCGAAGACAACGGTACATATAGCACTTAAATCAGACAATGGTAACTATGTTAAAATAATCGTACAAAATCAAAAAGGAAACCGGTATGTAATTACGAAACAACCGAATACTGTACACTTTTTGGACAACACACAGTCTTTCCAGACTGTAGAAAAGCGGAAAGTAACTCAGCGACTTGGCTGAGCTCAGAAGGCCTTTATAGCCTTTATGAGGCTGAGGCATATTGAATTTAGAAACATATTCGCCTCCATCATTTCCTTGAACATGGCTTATGTAGCTGTGAGAGCTGAGCCAGAAGAGGGGCTCTTGCTGCCGAGCCTCATGTTGGGTCGAGGTTAGATAAGAAGAAAGTACTGAATGCCTCCTTGTTATTGGGATTCTGGGAAAGATCAATAAGGAGGAACTTTTCAACCTTTTCTATATTTCTGCGGAGCTTGATAGACTTTGAACTACTACCTTAAAATCGTTGTCTCCATTTAGTTAGTTAGAATAGTTTTGAGCATTATGTTTTTATACCATTTACCCATTGAAAATGGTTAAAAAATGGTATATTAACTTTGTGACAGAAGGAGGCGTGACAGACCATACAAAGTATATGTATTCTTGATCAGCATCACAAGCCGAGTCGATTTTGTCAAGTCCGTCTGTTTGTCCGTCTGTATGAACACACAGATCTCAGCTATTAAAATAGCTAGAGGCAGACTTGGTAGGAGTGTGAGTGTATTGAATACACAGATCGAGTTTATTTCAAACTTGATGTGCCACGACCACCTCCTCCGCAAATCGATAAATGCGTTTTTCGATTTTTTGCAAATAATTCAATAACGAAAAGAGATAAACGCAGCAAATTTGGTAGGAGGGTGTCTTGTAACATTATGCAGAAGTTCGATTTAAGACTTTTGGGTGCCACGCCCATCGCCCCTATAAAACGTTTTTTTTAATTATAAGAACACAAGAAAAGCTACAAGCACCAAATTTGTAAGTAAGGGGCCTGATAACATTTTGCAGAATGTGGATTTTTGAAATGTTGGATACCACGCCTACCGCCCACAAAATTTGATTTTGTAAATGGGTAAATCAAATTATAGGAAAATTAGAAAAGTTTCCCAATTTTTTCATAGGTAGATAATAATAATATCGACCAACCCTATAAATCCGATCGGACAATAAACGCAGAAGTTATAGGCACGATAAGTTTCCCTTACAGCACCAGAGGACCGACGCCGAAGCCAACACGTGTAGTCAGCGTGCAGTCAGCATGTGCCATTAGCGTCAATGCATGTGTATTTGAATTCGAAAATATGCGATGCGATATATGCGATGCGTTGTTATTAGTTCGTCCAATAAAAGTAATTAATATTAGGAATTATTTTTTAACAGGCAAAGGTAAATGGTATCTTACTGCCGAGTGCACTCGACTGTAGCTTCAGTGTCTGCTACATGTACTTCAACTGTTTCTCTCTTACCAGAATGTTTATTTTCTTGTTCCCAGGACATTGTCCAATTTCGACGTCATCAGGTTCGCGTTATTTCCGCCCTGAATTTTGATGTGGCAAATGTGATCTGGATTCATTTTCTATGCTTCTAGCGGTATGCTTGGCTTAATTTTGGTCAGCCAGGTTTTCAGGTTTTCAACAGGAAAAGTAATCAATTACAGTTGCGTTAATTTGCCTCGCTAGAGATAGTGCGGACACTGCCTCTTAAAACATTCAAGAAGCTAATGGAACATGTAGTTTGAGTTTGTTGATGAACTTACCCTCACATACAAGCGACTTTGTTATATATTCCAAGACTAGTAATTAACTATAAATTTACTTAAATTTTTACCTAAACCTTTCTCTGATCATGAATTTAAACAAATGTGAATACGAAGCAAAACATTTAAAAAGCAATAAAGGCCTATGCCCAGCGGCATGCACGTCAACGCCATGTTCTTGCCCGTTAGATCAATCGCAGTTGTACCAAAACAACTACTGCTCTGTTCTTTTTTTTGTTAGCTGACATCTGTGTCAGCCGGCTTAAGCTGATGTCAAAGAATATACCTTTGTCTATGCAAAGACAAATAGAGAGTAAATCGAATAGGTACGTTGGGAGACGTCCTAAAACTTATACTATTTCAACCTTGTATCATATTGTAATTGTATCCACCTTGGAATGGGGATCGAGTGAAGGTAAGGGAAGTTGAGCAAAACTCGTGCCACCGGCCAATTGAGTGTGATCCTACCCGAACTTTTCAATCCACATTTCGTGCATGTAGATCTTTACTCAAACTATCTTGATCAGAATGTTTAGTGACGGAAGGTTCGGGGACCTTATCTGATAACCCTTTTTCGCAATATGGCTTCTTCGGAGCCCAAAAAGGTGGAATTTAGGAGACGGGCCTCATCTAGGACAACTTTGTTAGCAAGTAGAAAACGGCCGCACGCATCTTAGGCGAGTTGCAGCACAACTCAGATTACTAAGAAATGAGCATAATTCACCCGAATGTGATGGTGTTCAATTCGAAGTCATTTAACTTTGGTCCCAGAAGAGTATCTTGTGGTGATTTCAGTGTTCAACAGTAACTGGAAGAAGCGGCATTTCCGGAGCTGATTCGTTAATCTGCCTGAAGTGTAGGTCCAGTAGTTTATAGGGTGACATTCTGGTTTCTGCTATACAATTATACGATCGCAATCAATAGATAATCGATCTGAAAATAACGGTATGGATTACGCCTCTAGACCTAGAAGGATTCCGCAAATGTTCAGGCGGGAGCTGCCTATCAAAATGGATGATAGGGTATCGTCAATCTGCCGTGGTTAATCAGCAGTATATCTGGAAGCCGTCTCTCAACAGCACTCACACATCCACTGCAACAACAATGTGCCTGTAAATACTACCTATGCATATTCTACATACTTATCGACACGTAATCAGTTGTTTCGCTTTTGCATAGTGGGCTTACACGTTAGGCAAAGGGAACACAAAAGAAAGTAACATTTTGTTTTAGTTGTTTTCGGATAACAGTAATGTTATCATTCGCTGGCGGACACTTTATAAGTTACAATTCATCTGCAAATTTTCACTTTTCATACGAAAAAAGATAGACGAGTATACAAAGAATATGACATACTACTATGGGCAAAAAGTAAGGTGAATATTTTTGTAAAGTCAAAATTCTTTATTTATTCTTCTAAATCAATTTCATCCCCTTCAAAGTAATCCCCTCCCGATAAAATACACTTATGCTAACGTTTTTTCAAATCCTCTAAACTGGCCGGTATAGCCATGAGCGCCCTCGCCGATTTTTGTTTTATCTCTTCAATCAACTCGAAACGCGTTCCCCAGAGTGGTCTCTTGAGTTTTGGGATGTCACACGGAGCCAAATCAGGAGAATACGGTGGTTGCGGAACGATATGTGTCGAATTCTTGGCGAAATGGTCACGAAGAACGAGCAGTGTGCGACGTTTTCGGTACCAAACGAGATTTGACTTTTCGTAGGCCCAAACGGTCTTTCAAAATGGTTTTCACAGATCCTTCTGATATTCCGATCATATCAGTGAGGTCTCTGATAGTCAACCGACGATTTTCGAGCATTAATTCCTTCACTACATTGACGTGTTGGTCATCAGTTGACGTCGATGGTCGTCCGGAGCGCTCCAAGTCATCAACATCTTCCCGACCTACTTTGAAGTCTTTGTAACACTTATAAACATTTTTCTGGGACATGGTAGAATCACCAAAGGCCATCCCCAAACTTCCTCAACGTTTCCGCAACCGAAATTTCATTCCGCAAACAAAATATGATGGCACTAGTCTGCTCAATTAAATCAGACAATGTAAAAATCGCCAAACAAAAGCGTCATACTGACATTGACATGAAATTCCCGCCAAATGTCAACACTCCTGCCAACTCGAGAAAAAAAGAACTAGTTCGCCATCTTAAGCCCGCGAATTTTAAATAATAATAATAATAATAATTTTAAATTTACCTTACTTTTTGCTCACAATAGTATATATATAACACAATATGAATTGAGAGCGCCGCTTCGAGTAATACCTTATTAACATTGTGTAAGTGAGCACTCACATCATCAAAGTTGAATTGAATAAGTAGGTCGACTTTATTTAAATCTTTGATGGCCACTGGTAAGCTTTAAAAATAATGATACAAGCTACAAAATTGTCATTTGACATACAAGTAGATATTTGGTTGTCTGGTAAAGACATACATCAATTATTTGCTGCCATGATGGTAATTTGTATATGCCTCCCCATAGGAACTCCTTGTCCATATTGTTAAAAAAAATCTACGATCCAATCTTCACAAGCCTTCTTAGGATTTTTATTTCTGCCCATCGAATAAATATTGAAAAGTCAAAAACAGTGTAAAACGTCCAAACCAAGCTTTGTAACGAGTCTCCAAAAGGCCTGGCGTTGTCATGCTGGAACACAATGCCCTTCACCATGAAAGGCCACTTCTTTTCAAATGTAATCATCAATCGCTCCAAATGTTAACAATAGAGGTCAGAATTGATGCTTTGCCTCCGTTTGAGATGGCTCGCCGTGCTTCGACCAGTTTGCTGTTTGTTTGTTTCCTAAGACAGAAATACTTTGTCTTCGAGATTCTACAGCAGTTTCCCCTAAGTCGAAATTAAATTTCAAATTTGCTCGAATTTAATCGTTTGTGAACTCCACTTCAATCTGCGTGGCAGACCTTCTATATATGCTAAAAAACCAAACTCGGTAGGAGAGTTCGTGTTTACCATACACATAAGAACTTTCTTTCAAACTTATGTGGCCCGCACATCGTCTCCCCAAAAGGTTTTAAAAAGATACAGTCTAGCGCGTGAGTTAACATACCCCTCTTCCCGGCCACTTGGAAGCATCACAGTTCCGGCTACTACAATCAAAATCGACTTTGACGAATACGTCAAAGTCAAATACACCTAGACACAATGTTTATAATACATCAACAGTCTAAATCTGTTTCTCGAAAGGTTAAGTCATTCATTTTATAAAAACCATCGGTCACGTTACTGCTATTGTAACTGGCGCAGCCGGACTACGAACAAGGCATTGGACTTGCCCACTACGCTTTACCGTCTTATTTATTTATTTATTTCTAATTTAGTGTGAGTGAACAAGTGACAGCAGTGTTTGTGGAAATTTTAGTAGCAAATGATGAAAATACTAAGAATACATACTCAAAAAAAAAAACACAATAACAAAAAATAAAAAACACAAAAATAAGGGAAAAATAAGACGACGTGAAAGTGCAAATGGGATATTCCACAAAATGTGCAAATAAAACAAACAAATAAGCAAAATAAAATTATAATTGCCCCACAAGTGACCGTATATTGTGATCATCAATCGCTGAAAAGGCACCGGGATCATCCATACACAGCTACTCATAAAAAAACAAAAATTTTACATGTCTTACTACTGTGTGTGGTGACCCTGTGTGTGTGTTGGAAAACATGTGGTTGCAATACGAGTCAATGTTGCCTGATATTGGGAGACACCATAACCTAGATGAAAAAGAAGTGAAGAATCGAGTGCACTCGATAGTAAGATACCATTTACCTTTGGCTGTTAAAAAATTCTAAATATTAATTACTTTTATTCGCCGAACTAATACAACGCTTCGCAAATTTTCGAAGTCAAATAATACACATGCATTGACGGCGTCAATTTGACGCTAATGGCACAGGCCGACTGCACGCTGTCTGCATGCCGATTGTGCGTGCGCAGTCGGCGTAAGCATTGACGCCGAGCCTCTGCTCCGTCTCTGCTGCTGTATGCAAAACTTCTCGCGCCTATAATTTCTATACATAAATACATACATACATATGTATTTAGCAGAAACAGACAATGTGCCTCGTTTGGTTTGTGGTTTGTTGTGAGAGTTGTCAGCTCTATAACTAAATGTCCCCGGTTCGAATCCCAGCGCAGGCTTCTTTTTATACCATTTACCCATTGAAAATGGGTAAAAAATGGTATATTAACTTTGTGCAAATGTATGTAACAGGCCGAAGGAGGCGTGGCAGACCATACAAAGTATATGTTATATATTCTTGATCAGCATCAATAGCCGAGTCGATTTGGTCATGTCCGTCCGTCTGTCCGTCCGTCCGTCTGTCTGTTCGTCTGTATGAACGCACAGATCTCAGCTATTAAAAGAGCTAGAGTCACCAGACTTGGTGGGAGTGTGCGTGCATTGAATACGCAGATCGAGTTTATTTCAAAATTGATGTGCCACGCCCACCGCCTCCGCAAATCGATAAATGCGTTTTTCGTTTTTTTTGCAAATAATTCAATAACGAAAAGAGATTAACGCACCAAACTTAATAGGAGGGTGTGATGCGACATTATGCAGAAGTTGGATTTTCAACTTTTGGATGCCACGCCCACCGCCTCCAGAAAACACATTTTTATAGTTTAAAAGAACACTAGCACCAAATTTGGAAGTAAGGTGCCTGGTAACATTACGGAGAATGCGAAATTTCAACTTTTGGATGACACGCCTACCGCCCCCAAAAATCGATTTTGTAAATTGGTAAATCAAATCATAGGAAAAGTAGGAAAGTTTTCGAAATTGTTTTTAAGTATTATTGTAGATAATAATAATATTGACCAACCCTATAAAATAAAATCAGATCGGAAAAGAAACACAGAAGTTATAGGCACGAGAAGTTTCGCTCACAGCAGCAGAGGCCCGACGCCGACGCCGACTGCGCACGCCGACTGCGCACGCACAGTCGTCGCGTAGTCAGTGTGCAGTCGGCATGTGCCATTAGCGTCAATGCATGTGTATTTCTCTTCGAAAATATGCGATGCGTTGTTATTAGCCGAATAAAAGTAATTAATATTAAGAATTATTTTTTAACAGCGAAAGGTAAATGGTATCTTACTGTCGAGTGCACTCGACTGTAGCTTTCTTCACTTGTTTTTGTATTGCTTAGAACAAGTTTTTGGTTTTTCTTATTTTTTTACATCTTCCATGTTCGTCAATTTGATTAAAAATATCATACTATATTTTTGAGTATAGCGCAAAATTATTAAAAAAAAAGGATTCGAACCCGCGACCTCACGCATCAGAAACTTGCGAGCCAACCATCAAGACCACACACAGTTACGCAGTGCGATCGGCAAAAGAGACTTTTATTGATGCCGACCCTCTGCTGCGTCAGTTCAACATTTTAGTTGGAATTCTTAGCGCCCACAACTTTATATGGGAGATTCTAACTCCTATAACTTCTTTGTTTATTGTCCGATCGGATTGAAATTTATAGGGTAGATCTGTACTATGGTAAGCTACAAGAGTGTTAAAATGTTTTGTTATTTCCCTACTTTTCTCAAAATTCAATAGTTTGGGGGCGGTGGGCGTGGCATCCAAAAGTTGAAAATCCGCATTCTCCGTAATGTTACCAGGTACCTTACTTCCAAATTTGGTGCTTCTAGCTTTTCTAGTGTTTTTTTAAACTATAAAAATGTGTTTTTTAGAGGCGGTGGGCGTGGCATCCAAAAGTCTAAAATCCAACTTCTGCATAATGTTGAAAGACACCCTCCTACCAAATTTGGTGCGTTTATCTCTTTTCGTTATTAAATTATTTGCAAAAAATCGAAATACGCATTTATCGATTTGTGGAGGCGGTGGGCGTGGCACATCAAGTTTGAAATAAACTTCTTGTGTGTATTGAATACACGCACACTCCCACCAAGTCTGGTGACTCTAGCTCTTTTAATAGCTGAGATCTATGCGTTCATACAGACGGACAGACAGACGGACATGACCAAATCGACTCGGCTATTGATGCTGATCAAGAATGTATGGTCTGCCACGCCTCCTTATGCCTGTTAAATACATTTGCACAAAGTTAATATACCATTTTTTACCCATTTTCAATGGGTAAATGGTATAATAATCTAGTATGTCAAGAAGCAACAGCCACGTACTCTCTAACACCACAGATGCGCCAACGTGCACATCAATCGCCTGCAAAGCACCGGGATCATCCATATACAGTGGTTTACAGAGAGGAATGTAAGTTGTGTGATTAATGACCGTATATGTGTACAACAATCGCTGTTAATACACCGGGATCGTTTTCATTTATCAATTTACATTAATACAAATTTACTATTATATTATGAAATACAAACACATCTATCTATGTATCTATCTTCTATATATATAAAAATGAATTGCTGTTCGTTTGTCTCATAAAAACTCGAAAACGCCTGAACGGATTTATCTCATCTTAGTCTTAAAATGTTCGTGGAGGTCTAGGGAAGGCATAAAAGGTGAGAAAAAATATCTCTATATCTTCTACTATATAAAAATAAGTCAAAATAGCCTTCCTGAATATTAACTCCAGAAAACATGAAGCTATTTTCACGGTTTTGCATTCGTTGGGAAGGTCTCGGGCTCCGTGTCGTTAAGGTACGTGGCCCAAAATCGTTTGCGCATTTGAAGACTGTGAATGGCCACTTGGAAACAACACAGTTCCTGCTACTACAAGGAACCCATGCCGAACACGACAAAATATAATAATACACCTATACACAGTTCATATAATAAATCGACAGTCTCATTTTGTTCTCTGAACAGAAAGGTTTTTCCTTTTTTTGATTAATTACGTTACGATGCCGAGGAGAAGACGACCTGACTTAGGTCGTCGCAGTCAATCAAATGTGCGAAGAGCTACCTCACGTGCTAACCGCACTGATGACCAGAGAGAGAGATAGATCAAGAAATTATTCGTATTGCTATGTCGGAATTGCGTTATTTAGTGAGTGACAATGAAGTAGAATGCAACGAGTTTGTACACATCAAACACAAAAACAGCAAGCACTACATTATGAAATTGGGGCGAACCGCAGACGCAGTGCTTCTGTGATTCTTGACCGAGCTGCATTCCACTATGATCCGGCAATTGATTATTGTGCCGACAAATCGGTAACAATTGGGGAAATGAACATAATTTGTAAATATTGTAAGGCGTTAAAATACACTGGTGAATCTACTGGATTATGTTGTGCTGGAGATAAAGTAGAATTGCCACAATTGGTCCAACCACCAGATTCATTACGTTCTTTAGTTTCTGGGATTGGAAATGATTCTAAGCACTTCTTGGACAACATCCAGAAATAACCAACTGTTTCCAGATGACATCATTTGGCGCTACACATATTATACAGGACAATTTCATGCCCACTTTCAAGGTATTAGTATTATTTTTTTTTTATAATATTCAAGTTTGTACTAAAATATATATATCGGAAATAATTAATGCACAAATTTTAAAATATTACAGATACAAGGACAAATTTATCACTTATTGGGGGCACTGTTACCACTACCTGATGCAGTTCATCAATTTTTACAAATTTTTTTATGGGCAATTGATGTGGAAGTTGATAATCGTTGTGCTCACAATCCAACAGTGAAGAGAACCATTGTCCAAGGATTACAAATGTTTTTTCATCAGAATAACAACTTAGTAAACATGTTCAAAGTAGCATTAGATCGGATGCCATCTGATAGCTATAATATTATCATTCGAGCTGACAAAACACCTGCCGGTGAACACACAAGAAGGTTTAATTCACCTACCATTGATGAAGTGGCTGTTGTTATTGTGGGAGAAAATTTTCAATCTAGAGATATTGTGCTTCATCGTCGGAATAGTAATTTAAAACGTGTATCTGAAACCCACAGAAGCTATGTTATGATGGATTACAATATCCTTTGATCTTCTGGCAGGGGGAAGATGGATACCATTTTAATATCAAAATGGTAAAATGGTAATATTTTTAAATTCAATTCATGTAACATTTATCATTTTTGATTGCAGGTGCTGAAACCAACAAAAAAGTTAGTGCTATGAATTTCTATTCATACAGACTCATGATCCGTCAAGGTGAAATAAATCATATTTTGATGTGTCAACAACTTTTTCATCAGTTTGATATTGACATGTATATCAAAATTGAAACTGAACGATTAACATACATCCGTTTGAACCAACGACAACTACGATCAGAGGAATACATTCATCTCCGTGATGCTATAAATGCCGATGGCAATGTGAATAATGTAGGAAGAATGACAATTTTGCCAGCCACTTATATAGGAAGCCCACGCCACATGCACGAATATGCTCAGGATGCTATGTCCTATGTTAGGCATTATGGCCGCCCAGACTTATTTGTTACATTCACATGTAATCCAAATTGGTCTGAGATCAAGAGGGAATTGTTACAAAGCCAAACACCAGTTTTTAGACATGACATAATTGCCAGAGTTTTTAAACAAAAATTAAAATCTCTCATGAATTTCTTCACAAAGCATTGTGTGTATGGCCGAGTCTGTTGTTGGATGTACTCTGTAAAATGGCAAAAGCGTGGATTGCCATATGCGCACATTTTACTCTGGTTAGTGGACAAAATAAGGCCAGATGAGATTGATTCCATAATTTCAGCAGAAATTCCAGATGAAACAGCTGACCCAAAATTGCATGCAGTAGTTACCAAACAGATGATACATGGACCTTGCGGACTTTTCAACAACGATTCACCCTATATGGTCGACGGCAAGTGTTCCAAGCGATACCCAAGAGACCTGCTTGCTGAAACCATAACGGGAAATGATGGATACCCATTGTATCGTCGCCGATCAGTTGCGGACAATGGGCGATCGGTTATTGTGAAGATAAGAGGACAAAATTTTGAAGTAGACAATCGTTGGATTGTGCCATACTCGCCAATATTGTCCAAAGCTTTTGAGACTGACATCAATGTGGAATATTGTAACTCTGTAAAGTCGATAAAGTACATATGTAAATATGTTAACAAAGGTAGCGATATGGTTGTCTTCGCTGTAACCAATGCAAATGGTGAAAGATCACAGTACCATATGGGGCGCTATGTAAGTAGCAATGAAGTAATTTGGCGTATATTTTCATTTGCGATCCATGAAAGATACTCTACAGTAGTCCATTTGGCGGTCCGTTTAGAAAATGGTCAATGAGTTTATTTTAATCAATCGAACGCGGCACGCTATTACATATGGAATGCATCATCGAAATCGTTTCAGCGTCGAAAACAAGGAACACCAGTTGAAGGACATCCAAATGTATTTGCTTCAGACTCTCTGTGTCACATCTACACAGTACATCCAAATAACGAAGAATGTTATTATTTGCGATTGTTGTTGGTGAATGTTCGTGGTTCTACATCGTTCAAACAACTGAGAACAGTTAATGGGCAGCTGTGTGGGACTTACCGTGAGGCATGCCAATTATTAAATTTACTTGAGAACGATTCGCACTGCCGCATCAAATTCGTACACTGTTTGCGATTATCATATCAACATGTTTCCCCTCGAATCCAAAAGATTTGTGGGTAAAGTATAGAGATGACATGTCTGAGGATGTTTTGCATCGTGTGCGCTGTGAAACTTTGAATCCTACACTACAAATGACTGACGAAATTTGCAATGAAACATTGATTATGATAGAAGATATGTGTTTATTGATAGCTAATAAAGTATTGTCGTGTTTGGGAATGACAGCACCCAATCGTCATATGCACGATGCATTAAATCACGAGTTGCAAAGGGAACAACAGTACGACATTGAAGAATTGGCCGAAACAGTTCGTACAAATGTTCCACAATTAAATCAACAACAAAGAATTGCGTACGACACTTTAATAGAAGCTGTGAATAGTGGATCTGGTGGAATTTATTTCCTTGATGTTGGCGAGGATCAGATCGCGAAATGATGTTGCTCTAGCATTGGCATCATCTGGAATAGCTGCGACTCTGCTAGAAGGCGGGCGAACTGCGCATTGTGCCTTGAAATTACCATTAAGCATGCAAATCACCGAAACACCAATTTGCATCGTCAAAAATAGCGCAATGGCAAAGATTGCCCATAAGAGGTCACTGGAGGCACTGGACAGAACATTGAAAGATCTTCGTGACAACCAAAATATTTTTGGTGGGGCTATGATTCTGTTGTCATTTGATTTTCGTCAGACTCTTCCAGTTATTCCCCGATCAACTGTTGCTGATGGACTAAATGCATGCCTAAAATCATCGAATTTGTGGCAGTACGTAAAGGCACTCCAATTAACAACTAACATGCGAGTATTTTTGCAACATGATGAAACTGCAAATATGTTTGCAAAGCAATTGTTAGACATTGGGAATAATAAAGTTGCAATGGACACCTCGACTCACATTACCTACACAGTTCTGTCACATCACAGATTCAAAAGAGGAGCTTATTCAGCAAGTTTTTCCAGATATAGCGCAAAAGTTCAATAACCATAATTGGCTGGGTGAACGAGCAATATTGGCAGCGAAAAATAAAGATGTCGAGGATCTCAATGCAATCATTCAGAATTTTCTTCCAGGACAGTTGGTTTCCTTCAAATCAGTCGACACCGTTATGAACCAAGATGACGTAGTCAACTATCCCACGGAGTTTTTAAATTCACTGGAATTGCCTGGATTACCACCTCACAATTTGCAGTTAAAAGTAGAATCAGTTGTTATCATACTGCGTAACATTAATCAACCTCGACTATGCAATGGAACAAGACTGGCTGTGAAAAAGCTGATGAATAACGTCATTGAGGCAACAATCATAAAAGGAAAATACAAAGGAGAGGATGTCTTGATCCCGCGAATACCGATGATTCCAACGGATTTACCATTCGATTTTAAACGCTTACAATTTCCAGTACGTCTGGCCTTTGCGATGACAATAAATAAAACGCAAGGTTTGCGGAATCAATTTGGAGTATCCCTGTCTCGCGCATGGACAATTATACGTCGCGTGTTCGCGCGTCGGAAAACCGTCTTCTTTGTTTATTTACGCACCACAAAAAAAAACAAAAAATATAGTTTATGAGAACGCTTTAAATTGATTAACAAACTGTATCATGACAGTGTATAACTGTTAATATCAAATTTAAACCTTATGAATAGCCAGTATTTCAGGAAAACTCTGTTTTTTTGGTAAGCAACATGTGTCGAAAATAATAATAAAATTCAATGATTCATTAAAAAAATGCATTCTTATTCATATTTATTTATTCGACTGACGCAGTACGAAGTCTGCCGGGTCACTAGTAAATAATAAAAAATAAAAAAAAAAACGAATGAAAAAGGAAACATGCACAAATATTAAAAAAAAACGATTAAAAAAATGAAACATGACCAAATTATTATTATTATTATTAATAGGTAGCACTACAACCCATTTCGGGTTTTGGCCGATCTCAGCGTCTCCCTCCAGGCGCCTCTGCTCTTCGCGCGCCTCCTCCAATTGGAAATACCCAGTAGAGTAAGGTCCTTCTCTACTTGGTCCTTCCATCGAAGATTTGGTCGTCCCTTTCGTCGTCGCCCATAGTCGACCCTCTCTTCGAACACCTTCTGAGCAGGAGCTTCTTCATCCATACGCACAACGTGGCCGAGCCAGCGCAGACGTTGTATGTACGTGATGCGCCGAACCACGTCCACGTCGTCGTACAACTCGTACAGCTCGTGGTTCATCCGAATGCGAAAGTCGTCCCCAATCCGAAGATCTTGCGAAGAATTTTTCTCTCGAACACTTCAAGCGCTGCTGCATCCGTCTGTGAAATTACCCATGCTTCTGCGCCATATAAGAGCACGGGTAGGATGAGTGTCTTGTAGAGTGTTAGTTTTGTTTGGCGAGAGAGGTCTCTATTGCACATTTGCCTACTCAGACCAAAGTAGCACCAATTGGCAAGTGTGATTCTTCGCTTGATCTCCAGGCTGACGTCATTATTGGTGTTAATGGCGGTGCCAAGGTACGTGAACTCCTTGACCACTTCGAAGTTATAGCTGTCAGCTACCACATGGAAGTCTAGGCGGCGCGTCCCCTGCTTGTCGACAGCATATACTTCGTCTTGCCCTCGTTTACCCACTTTTGCTGACTCCTTTTCGATAGCGGAAAATGCAGCAGCGACATCACGCTTGCTACGGCCAATGATGTCAATATCATCGGCATAAGCAAAGAGCTGGACACCTTTATAAAAAATAGTGTCAGATCGATGAACACCGGCTTTCCGCAGAACCCCTTCCATCACGAAGTTGAAGAGGTTGCACGACAGAGGGTCGCCTTGTCTGAAACCTCGAACGGTATTAAAAGGTTCGGAGAGGTTCGCTCCTACCTTGACAGAGCTGATGGTGCTGCTCAATGTCATTCTGCAAAGACGTATCAGCTTTGCAGGAATACCGAACTCAGACATGGTGGCATATAGGCTTTCCCTCGTCGGGCTATCGAATGCAGCTTTGTAATCGACAAAGAGATGGTGTGTGTCAATTCCATTTTCGTGGGTTTTTTCCAGGATTTGGCGCAATGTGAAGATCTGGTCTATGGTGGATTTACCAGGTCTGAAGCCACACTGATAAGGTCCGATCAGTGTGTTGGCATACGGCTTCAGTCGTTCACATATAACGCTCGAAAGGACCTTGTATGAGATGGCAATCAGGCTGATTCCCCGGTAGTTGGCACATATCGTCGGGTCGCATTTCTTCAGTACAGGACAAAGGACGCTGAGATTCCAATCGTTGGGCATGCTTTCTTCTAGCCTTATTTTGCACAAGAGCTGATGCATGCACCTTATCAGCCCTTCGCCGCCGGCCTTAAAAAACTCTGCAGGCAGTCCATCAGCACCGGCTGCTTTGTTCTTTTTGAGTCGCGGAATCGCAACTCGGACCTCGTCATGGCTAGGTAGTGGTATATCCACATTGTCGTTGATTGGTGGTATCAGGCTGTTTCCTCCATCGGCAGGATTGGTGCCGTCATCGCCTGCTAGCAGCTTGGAGAAATGCGCCCTCCATAACCTCAGCGCGCACTGGGTATCTGTAACCAGATTTCCATTATCATCTCGACAGTTAGATGCTCCGGTCTTGAAACCTTGTGTCAGACGGTTGACTTGTTGGTAAAATTTTCGAGCGTCATTTCTGTCTTGCAACACCTCAAGTTACTCGCACTCTCGCTTTTCTTGCTCCCGCTTTTTCCGTCTGAAAAGTCGCCTCTCTTCCTTCCTTTTCTCCCTGTAACGTTCACACGTAGCTCGCGTTGCGCCAGACTGCAGCGTTTTTCTGTAGGTTGCGTTTTTTGCCGCAGCTGCGACGCGACACTCCTCGTCATACCATTGGTTCCGTGTGGGAGGGCGCTTGAACCCAATGGCTGTTTCAGCAGCAGCTCGCATGGAGTGGGATATGTGCGCTCAGAGTCCGCCAGCGTCAACAGGGAGAGGGGAAGGTTGGAGGAGCAGTTCCGAGAGGTGAGTGGAGTAGGCCATTGCTGTCCGTTGTGATCGCAGCTTAGTGACGTCAAGCTTTCGTTGCGTGATGGGGCGTATGTTTTTCGCACGGCATAGCCGCATGCGTATCTTGGCTGCGACAAGATAGTGGTCCGAGTCTATGTTGACTCCACGAAACGTACGCACGTCCATCACGCTTGAGGCATGCCTTCCGTCTATCACAACGTGATCAATCTGGTTGCGCGTTTTTTGATCAGGGGACAGCCATGTGGCCTTGTGGATGTCGAGGTGTTGAAATCTGGTACTACTCACTACCATGTTTCGCGCCGCGGCGAAGTCAATCAGCCTGAAACCATTGTTCGAGGTGGTCTCATGGAGGCTGAATTGACCGACGGTGCGGTCAAAGATGCGTTCGCGCCCAACCTTTGCGTTGAAGTCCCCGAGGATGATCTTCACGTCGTGGTTTGGGCAGCGGTCGTACGTGTCCTCGAGTCTCGCGTAGAACGCATCCTTAACAGCATCGTCCTTCTCCTCCGTCGGGGCGTGCGCGCAAATTATGCTAAGATTGAAAAATCTAGCTTTGACGCGGATTGTAGCCAGCCGTTTACTCACTGGAGTGAAATTGGAGACGTGGTGGCGAAGTCTCCGGTTTACTACAAATCCGCATCCAAATTCGCGCCTCTCCGCATGGCAGCTGAAGTAGATATCACAGTTTGCTCGCTTGGAGCAACCTTGTACTGTCCATCTCATTTCCTGGATGGCGGTAATGTCAGCCTTTAATTTTTCGAGGGCATCCGCCAGTTGGATAGAGGCACCTTCCCAATTAAGAGTTCGGACATTCCAGGTGCATATCCTTAAATCGTAGTCCTTTTTCGTTTTGCGGTGGTCGTCATCATAAGGGGGGATCCTTTCCGAGGCTTTCGCTTTGGTTTTCGGTGGGTTTTCTTTTTTCACATGTTCACGAACCCCTAAAATACACTCTATTGAATACTTATTAAATCACATTCATTACAGTTGAAGCCGAAACAACTCGAGTGGGACTCGAGGACACATACGACCGCTGCCCAGACCACAACGTGAAGATCATCCTCGGGGACTTCAACGCAAAGGTTAGGCGCGAACGCATCTTTGACCCCACCGTCGGTCAATTCAGCCTCCATGAGACCACCTCGAACAACGGTCTCAGGCTGATTGACTTTACGCAGCGCGAAACATGGTACTGAGTAGTATCAGATTTCGGCACCTCGACATCCACAAGGCCACATGGCTGTCCCCTGATCAAAAAACGCGCAACCAGTTTGATCACGTTGTGATGGACGAAAGGCATGCCTCAAGCGTAATGGACGTGCGTACGTTTCGCGGAGTCAACATAGACTCGGACCACTATCTTGTCGCAGCCAAGATACGCATGTGGCTATGCCCAGCGAAAAACATACGCCCCATCACGCAACGAAAGCTTAACGTCACATCTTTGACCCCACCGTCGGTCAATTCAGCCTCCATGAGACCACCTCGAACAACGGTCTCAGGCTGATTGACTTTACGCAGCGCGAAACATGGTACTGAGTAGTATCAGATTTCGGCACCTCGACATCCACAAGGCCACATGGCTGTCCCCTGATCAAAAAACGCGCAACCAGTTTGATCACGTTGTGATGGACGAAAGGCATGCCTCAAGCGTAATGGACGTGCGTACGTTTCGCGGAGTCAACATAGACTCGGACCACTATCTTGTCGCAGCCAAGATACGCATGTGGCTATGCCCAGCGAAAAACATACGCCCCATCACGCAACGAAAGCTTAACGTCACATCTTTGACCCCACCGTCGGTCAATTCAGCCTCCATGAGACCACCTCGAACAACGGTCTCAGGCTGATTGACTTTACGCAGCGCGAAACATGGTACTGAGTAGTATCAGATTTCGGCACCTCGACATCCACAAGGCCACATGGCTGTCCCCTGATCAAAAAACGCGCAACCAGTTTGATCACGTTGTGATGGACGAAAGGCATGCCTCAAGCGTAATGGACGTGCGTACGTTTCGCGGAGTCAACATAGAC
Source organism: Zaprionus bogoriensis (assembly GCA_035046045.1). Lineage (NCBI taxonomy): Eukaryota > Metazoa > Arthropoda > Insecta > Diptera > Drosophilidae > Zaprionus > Zaprionus bogoriensis. Next base: position 1,327,944 of record JAWNOI010000221.1, read on the forward strand.
TCGGACCACTATCTTGTCGCAGCCAAGATACGCAAGTGGCTATGCCCAGCGAAAAACATACGCCCCATCACGCAACGAAAGCTTAACGTCACGAAGCTGCGATCACAACGGACAGCAATGGCCTACTCCACTCACCTGTCGGAACTGCTACACCAACCTATCCCTCTCCCTCCATGCGAGCTGCTGCTGAAACAGCCATTGGGCTCAAGCGCCCACCCACTCGGAAACAATGGTATTACGAGGAGTGTCACGTCGCAGCTGCGGCAAAAAACGCCGCACAAAGATAAACGCTGCAATCTGGAGCAACGCGAGCTACGTGTAAACATTACAGGGAGTAAAGGAAGGAAGAGAGGCGACTTTTTAGACGGAAAAGGCGGGAGCAAGAAAAGCGAGAGTACGAGGAACTTGAGGTGTTGGAAGACAGGAATGATGTTCGAAAATTTTAGCAACAAGTCAACCGTCTGACACATGTTTTCAAGGCCGGAGCACCTAACTGTCGAGAAGAAAATGGAAATCTGGTTACGGATATGCAGTGCACGCTGAGGTAATGGAGGGCGCATTTCTCCAAGCTGCTAGCAGGCGATGACGGCACCAATCCCGCCACTGGAGGAAGTAGCCCGATACCACCAATCGACGACAATGTGGATATACCACTACCTAGCCATGACGAGGTCCGAGTTGCTATTATGCGGCTCAAAAACAACGAAGCAGCCGGTGCTGATGGACTGCCTGCAAAGTTGCTTGAAGCCGCCGGCGAAGAGCTGATAAGGTGCATGCATCAGCTCTTGTGCAAAAAATGGCTAGAAGAAAGCATACCCAAAACGATAAAAACTCCTTGCGTCATTTGTCCTGCACTGAAGAAAGGCGACCCAACGATATGCGCCAACTACCGGGGAATCAGCCTGATTGCCATCTCATACAAGGTCCTATCGAGCGTTATATGTGAACGACTGGAGCCGTATACCAACACACTGATCGCACTTCATCGGTGCGGCTTCAGACCTGGTAAGTCCACCATAGACAAGAATCTTCACATTGCGCCAAATCCTGGAAAAAACCTACGAAAATTGAATTGACACACACCATCTCTTTGTCGATTACAAAGCTGCTTTCGATAGCCCGAGGAGAGAACGCCTATATGCCACCATGTCTGAGTTCGGTATTCCTGCAAAGCTGATACGTCTTTGCAGGATGACATTGAGCAGCACCATCAGCTCTGTCAAGATAGGAGCGAACCTCTCCGAACCTTTTAATACCGTGCAACCTCTTCAACTTCGTGATGGAAGGGGTTCTGCGGAAAGCCGGTGTTCATCGATCTGACACTATTTTTTATAAAGGTGTCCAGCTCCTTGCTTACGCCGATGATATTGACATCATTGGCCGTAGCAGACGTGATGTCACTGCTGCATTTTCCGCTATCGAAAAGGAGTCAGCAAAAGTGGGTTTGGCGGTAAACGAGGGGCAAGACGAAGTATATGCTGTCGACAAGCAGGGAGACGCGCCGCCTAGACTTCCATGTGGTAGCTGACAGCTATAGCTTCGAAGTGGTCAAGGAGTTCACGTACCTTGGCACCGCCATTAACACCAATAATGACGTCAGCCTGGAGATCAAGCGAAGAATCACACTTGCCAATGGGTGCTACTTTGGTCTGAGTAGGCAAATGTGCAATAGAGACCTCTCTCGCCGAACAAAACTAACACTCTTCAAGACACTCATCCTACCCGTGCTCTTATATGGCGCAGAAGCATGGGTAATTTCACAGACGGATGCAGCAGCGCTTGGAGTGTTCGAGAGAAAAATTCTTCGCAAGATCTTTGGTCCCGTTCGGATTGGGGACGACTTTCGCATTCGGACGAACCACGAGCTGTACGAGTTGTACGACGACGTGAACATGGTACGGCACATCACGATACAACGTCTGCGCTGGCTCGGCCACGTTGTGCGTATGGATGAAGAAACTCCAGCTCAGAAGGTGTTCGAAGCGAGGGTCGACTACGGGCGACAACGAAGGGGACGACCAAAGCTCCGATGGAAGGACCATGTGGAGGAGAACCTTATTACACTGGGGATTTCCGATTGGAGGAGGCGCGTGAAGAACAGAGGCGCCTGGAGGGAGACGCTGAGGTCGGCCAAAACCCGAAACAGGTTGTAGTGCCACCCAATAATAATAACAACACAAGACTGTGAAAATATGTGTTGCATTGTTGCTTATTCGTCGAACAAAGGTATTGATTATTAAGAATTATTTTTTAACGGCAACTTGTTTTTAATTTACAAAACATGTGACACCAACATGGTGCAAAAAATATTTCAATAGCATTAAAATAATCAATTAGTTACTGGCACAAAATTCATATAAACAGATATTACTAAGAGATACAATTCACTTATTGGCGTAATTTGGTTTATGTATTGTTAGCCTTTGGAAATGGGTAGCATTATGAAATATTAATTTAATAGGCAGACTACATTATTTGTGTCCAGTTGAATAGGTTAATTATATGATAAATAAATTAAATAAATAAAATAAAATAAAAAACAATATCACTACATGAAGATTATTGGACTCTAAATAATAATGTGAGAGTAATGAAAGCATATTTTTGTGTATGATTTCTTTCATTTTTTTGTAGTTATCAACGGCTGCAGTTTTTATTTAAGATTGTTTAAATAATAAGGACCACTTTAGACTGAATCGAAGCCTGATAAGTCGCTCTCCAGCTGTGAGAAAAAATAAGAAAGTTATTTAACAACTAAAAAGACTAGACGTATAAATAGTAACCTTTTCGGATTTATAAAGATGAGAGTGTGGCAGCAGAAATGGGCATCCCACACCCGGCTGTGTTAGTTTATTCGTCTCCTTATGCAATGGAAAAATAAGTAACATATGGTAAATAGATACTTAACTTAAAGACTAGGAATAAGAAAACTACAGTCTTGTGCTTTCGAAAATAAAATACCATACAACCACGCTGCTATAATGTGGAATACATTTTATTCAACCAAAGTATAAAATTGGGTCATTGGGTCATTAATTCAATCCTTGCAAAGGATATTTTGGACAGAGTCAAAATAAACGAGTAAAGAGTCAAATGAATTTGACAGTAAACTACAGATTGTTAAAATTTATTCTGAATATTAGGTACTTCTATTGCACAAATGCACAACAACGCGATCCATCGCACATTTTTACGTGTTTGTTGATCTGGTTGAAATTCAAAGCAAATGTCAACAGTACAATTAGGTAATTCTATACAAAAAGCAATTATACGTTGCTTTATATTGAAGCTGACAATCTAAATCTTAAACTATTCGAGCTGATGGGCATGACATTTAAAATTTCAAATAAACTCCATCTGCATACCTCTCTCTCAAATAGGAGTAATCTGTACGTTCACACAGTCAGACGGATTCACTTTACATGTTAGATATATACCTATATTCGCATTAAGCTGATTTACCATTTTTTTCATGAAGATTTATAATACAGGAGGATTTGAGTTTTTATTTTATTTACCTACCTCATTTGGATGATTTTGAATCGGCACGTCGAAATTAATGTGCATGAACTTGGTAACAGCCTGCACCGTAGTTTCATCAAAGGAACGAACATCAGCCGAACTTGAAATAAATTTCAAGGCATAAAACAAAAACAGGTAGCGAAAGCTACAGTCGAGTGCACTCGACAGTAAGATACCATTTAGCTTTGGCCATTTAAAAATTATTTTTTCACCCTGGAGACTGTTTTAAAAGACCGCCTAACCATAAAAAAATTATTAAAAAAAAAATTTTTTTTCTATTACATAGCCTTCTTTTAGCTCAATACAACGATTATGACGCGTTTCAATCATTACCCTTTTTAATTATTCGGTAGATAACTCCTCATAATAGGCTTCTTTTTCGAACTGCGAATGCAAATTTGATGTATAATGATGTATTCAAGTTTCATCAACCGTTCTAAATCGACAAAAAAAATTCAATTTTTTTATTTTTCATCAAAGTGATGTATTCTTATTTCATCATCATCCGTTATGAATCGACGATTCAATTTTATTACGCTTCATTATCCCCAAATTAGTCTTTGAAATATCGACTCGGGCAAGCTTTTGCCTTGGGAATAACACACGCGCCCCCATCGCGCACACAGCTTTCGCATATTGAAATGCATAGTATTGAGTGGGCGCAGTCGGCGCTAACATTGACCCCTCGCGCCTATACATTTGAAAATCCGCATTCTTCACAATGCCACAAGTGGGCGCAGTCGGCGCTAGCATTGACGCCGGCCCCATGCTGCTGTCGCTGTTTTTTTAAATGGGAAACTTCTCGCGCCTATGAAGTTGAAAATCCGCATTCCTTGCAATACTACCAATAGTGGTGCTTTTAGCTGTTAAAAAATAGTGTTTTTTTTTTCAATAAATCAAAACACGCATTCCTATGTGTACTGATTTTACGAACTTTCCTTTAATTTTTGGTATTTATATCTCTAATAAAAGCAGAAAAATGGGGTTTAAACATACGGACAGACGGAAACAACTAAGTTGACCCGGTAATTGATTGTTACATACGTTTTCACAAAGTAAATATAAAATTTTTTACCTATTTTAAATGAGTATAAAAAGATAACGACTTACGTAGCATTTGTGTGAATATTGCTCATCCAACAGTTCATTCGATGAATTTCTCTAAATAAAAAATCAAAGATAGTTACGCACATGTGAATAACGATTAATCAGTTGGTATCGTACTCATCTGAATGTATAAATATATCAGTATGTTCAGCGAGTTTCAAATCTTGTTGCTTTGAAACTATTTCCAGATTTGGTGGCATAATCTGGTCACTTACGATGGCAGACACCTCAAAGCCAGCAGATACTAGCGCACCTGTAGCTGAGGCTAGAGGAACCTCTTCTTTGCATATATTTCTTATCGAATGGAAGTTTTTTTGCTTCTCGTAATTTTTATGTAGGGCTGGATGATAATATTTCGCTCGGGGAATCATGACAGTGAGTGACCGATCCGACTGCTCAATTTCGTTGGATATATTAGACGGAGATTGCTGAGTAAAATTAAGATTCTCCCCCGATGTGTTTTGTTTGGTTTTTTCTATAATAGGGTTTGGTATGGACTCCTTAAAGAATTTTAAAAGATTTAGAAACTTAAGATTTTAGCTTACTTTAGTAAGACGCACCTTAAGCTTATTGCGCTGATTTGAATTGTGACTTGATTCACTCTTAGAATCGTTAAAGAATTTCGTACGCTTTTGCAGGCTAGACTTTGTGACTAGGCTGGGTAGATGATAGTTGGAGGCAGCAATAAAAATTGACCTATTACCTACAAGTTTGCTCTGAGTATGTCTGGAGAAAAAGACAATCATGCTAAGTAGTAGCAAGATAAATACGCTTCCGATCGCAATCAGGCAAATAAGGAGTACTTTGAGATTCAGTTGACATGAAACGCCGGCATACCACAAGAAGCACTCACATAGCCCTTGTGTTTCATTCAAATGATTGTCTTTGCCTATGCAGTTGCCGTGATAATTACAGCTCTCGCAGCCAATCGATTGGCTGGAACAATGACGGCCTGGATAAATCGGATTCTCTGAGATGTCCTCATAACCTTCCGGACAACTGCAAGTGTAGCTACCAAATAAATTGAAGCATTTTCCAAGTTCAAAGCAATCATTAAATTTCACATTGCCACACTCGTCAAAATCTAAAAATAAATACACAATCTTTATGAACTTACAGTTTAAAGGAATTATCACAACGAAATTTTCGAAAATTCAACTACACCATATTATTTATTTATTACGTAATTGGGTGCTTGTGATATTTAAAATATATCTTATTATTAACTCATATGGTAATGTATTTTCAAAATAGAGTTTTTATATATTAATAATGTTGTCATTATCGTAAATCCAACTCCGTTAAAAAATATTTTTATACCATTCACCCATTGAAAATGGGTAAAAAATGGTATATTAACTTTGTGCAAATGTATGTAACAGGCAGAAGGAGGCGTGGCAGACCATACAAAGTATATATATTCTTGATCAGCATCAATAGCCGAGTCGATTTCGTCATGTCCGTCTGTCTGTCCGTCTGTATGAACACACAGATCTCAGCTATTAACAAGTAAGGAAAGCTACAGTCGAGCGCGCGCGACTGTAAGATACCATTTACCCTATTCGAAGAAATAATACAAAATAAAATAAATGGTATAAAAATAAAAAAAAAAAACAATTTACATTAAGAAAAAAAAATCGCCCCGTGCCAGATTCGAACCCAAGAACTCTCACGAACTTTGGAACTTACGAGTCGGACCTCTAACCACTAGACCACACAAGTTTACGCCATGCGATCGGCAAATTAGGCTTTTGCATTGAAGCCGAGCCTCTGCTCCGTCTCTGCTGCTGTCTGCAAAACAGACCATGTGCTTCAGTGGTTTGTTGTGAGAGTTGTCAGCTCTATAACTAAATGTCCCCGGTTCGAATCCCAGCGCAGTCTTCTTTTTTTTTGTATTGCTTAGAAAAAGTTTTTTGGTTTTTCTTATTTTTTTTGCATAATATATTTTTCATATAGCGCAAAATTAATCAAAAAAAAAAAAAAATTGACCAGCGCAGGATTCGAACCCGCGACCACACGCACCAGAATCTTGCATGCAACCATCTAGACCACACACAGTTACGCGGAGCGATCGGCAAATGAGACTTTTATTGATGCCGGCCTTCTGCTGCGTCAGTTCAACATTTTAGTTGGAATTCTAAGCGCCCACAACTTTATATGGGAGATTCAAACTCCTATAACTTCTTTGTTTATTGTCCGATCGATTGAAATTTATAGGGTAGATCTGTACTATGGTAAGCTACAAGAGTGTTAAAAAAAATGTTTTGTTATTTCCCTACTTTTCTTTAAATGCAATAGTTTGGGGGCGGTGGGCGTGGCATCCAAAAGTTGAAAATCAAACATTCTCCGTAATGTTACCAGGCAGCTTACTTTCAAATTTGGCGCTTCTAGCTTTTCTAGTTTTCTTTTAAACTATAAAAATGTGTTTTTTAGAGGCGGTGGGCGTGGCATCCAAAATTCTAAAATCCAACTTCTGCATAATGTTGCAAGACACCCTCCTACCAAATTTGGTGCGTTTATCTCTTTTCGTTATTGAATTATTTGGAAAAAATCGAAATACGCATTTATCGATTTGCGAAGGCGGTGGGCGTGGCACATCAAGTTTGAAATAAACTTCTTGTGTGTATTGAATACACGCACACTCCCACCAAGTCTGGTGCCTCTAGCTCTTTTAATAGCTGAGATCTGTGTGTTCATACAGACGGACAGACGGACAGACAGACGGACATGACCAAACCGACTCGGCTATTGATGCTGATCAAGAATATATATACTTTGTATGGTCTACCACGCCTCCTTCTGCCTGTTACATACATTTGCACAAAGTTAATATACCATTTTTTACCCATTTTCAATGGGTAAATGGTATAAAAAGCTACAGTCGAGTGCATTTGACAGTAAGATACCATATACCTTTGGCTGTTAAAAAATAATTTTTAAATACACATGCATTGACGCTAATAGCACAAGTCGACGAAAACATTGACGCCGAACCTCTGCTAAATCTCTGCTGCTGTATGGGAAACTTCTCCCGTCTGTGTTTATTGTCCGATCGGATTTAGAAGCTACAATAATATTGAAAATAAATTTACTTTTTTACTCTTTCTATAATTTGATTTATCGATTTACAAAATCGATTTCTGGAAGCAGTGGGCGTGGCATCCAAATGTTGAAAATCCGCATTTTGTGTAATGCTACCAGGGACCTTACCACTAAATTTGGTGCTTCAAGCTATTCTAGTGTTCAAAAAATTGTTTTGTAGGGGCGGTGGGCGTGGCATCCAAATGTCAAAAATCGAACTACTGCATTATATTACAAGCGACCCTTCTGCCAACTTTGATGCGTTAATCTTTTATTGTTATTAAACTATTAACAATAAATCGAAAAAAGCAAAAAAAAAAAAATGCACTCTTGATCGTTTGGTAAACAAGCGTAAATATAGTACTCATACTGACATTGACATGAAATTCCCGCCAAATGTCATCAACAGTCCTGCCAAATCGAGAAAAAAAAGAACTAGTTCGCCATCTTAAGCCCAAGAATTTTAAATTGAAAATTCATCTTACTTTTTGCTCACAGTAGTATATTGTAAACACGAACACTCCCACCAAGTCTGGTGTCTTTAGCTCTGTTTATAGCTGAGATCTGTGTGGTCATACAGACGGACATGAACGAACCAACTCGACTATTGATGCACATCATATATATATAATATATACTTTTTCAGGTCTGCATGTAACATACATTTTCATAAAGTTAATATTCCATTTTTACACATTTTCAATGGGTAAATGATTTAAAAAAAACACACTATTTCACCGCGTAAATCACATAATGATAGTTAATTGATTAGTTGAAAAATGTTAAAAATAAGGTTGAATTTGTATGAGAAATACCTTGAACAGTAAGTGCATGAACATCCTCTTTTGAAATATACAGCTCAGTTCCGCCTACGCTGTAGTTACTTTGACGCAAGTGTTTGCGGAAAATTGACTCCAAACGTTTTTCTTCACTGCTTTCCGACAGCTTCATTTTAAAGATAAAACATTATAACTATTTGTTTACATTTTTTTGAATAAAAATTTTCAACCTGTAGCAAAAAGTTGACCATTACATAGCCTTTTGAGTCCGGTAAGAATTTCTGCAAGTTAACGTGGTAGTATATATCGCGAATGTCAGACTGCATCACCATGCGATCAATAGCGTCAAGAATGATGTTACTCAAGTACCTATATTGACTGGTTCCATTATTCAAAAGCTCATCGTTGAATTTGAGTAAATGACTTCCGACTCGATTGGTCGAAATATGCAATTCATACGTATAAGTAGCTGTAATATAAACATATTAATATTATTAAATATGATTAACGAATAATACTCATACCAGGAGTGGTAAGTTCAATTATGTAATCCCTTTTCACTGCACTGACCGTGAAAAATGCACTACCTTTATGAAAATGGATATGTTTGTGTGTTTGTTTGTATAAACTCAGCTATCAGTTAGAAATAAATTTCGTATGCTATACACGAACTTTCATGCTAAAATTTCTCTACCTCTAACAGCTCATGTTGCTGTGATCTATGCATTTATATAAACAGAAGGCAGACAGACGAATATTGCCTAATTAAATATTCAATATATACCATATACATATGTGGTCTGTAGTTTCCTATGCCTAAAAGTTATAATGAAGTACCGAAATTTGTTCGTGTTTAAGATTGAATAGTTCTAATTAGAATATAATTAAACAGAATATCGTGTGAAAATGTAGTACTTACGTTTACACGGTCGATCGGGAAACATTCTTGCGAATCCCAAACGACATTCACAGCGATTACCGATGTCTGCCACATGGGAACATATTTCGTTTTTTGTCCACTTGCAGCCAGGGTTGCACGTAATTTTCTCTTCGAAGGGACTGGAAACTACCACACCGCCGAGAAGAACGGAGTTTGAGCTAGGATTTGGTATTTGGCCATAGGCGAGATGGTCTTTATTAATATTAGTGGCTTTGGTCCTAGTTATGGTAATACCAGAAGTTTCAACCGTTGAAATATCAAATTTTACACGATTTTTATCGAACTGTTTAGTTGAATTTTTAGAGGAAACTTTCTTTTTAAAACTACCTGACTCAATTAAAAATAGATTTGCTTTTGAACTTTCTAATTTTATAGACGATTTATTAAATATGCTGTCCCAATTGTTCATTTTGGTCGCAAGTATTAATTCTGATGATTCGAGTTTAGCTAAAAAATGTTGATCTGGAAGATTAAAACGAGTAGTGGAAGTTCTTGTAAGACCTTTCCAAATTTTTGTTGGCTGCAATGACGATACCGTAAAGATCGACTTTAATACTTCATTTGCCTTATGTTTTGACAAAAATTCATTTTGAACGATTTCCTTTTTCCTATTTTCCAACTGAGAAATAGGATTGGTATTAATTACCGAAGGCACTTCAGCGTTGAGTGATGTAGGGGATAAACTTTGAGAGCTAGAATCAGGCATAAGATTAAACTTTCGATAGGGCAACACAGCTGCAAAACTTGGCTGTGTCTTTGCAGTTTCTGAAATCGAAATGATTCCAGTTTCATATAGAGTGCTCAAAAAGGAACTGATGCTGGGATGTACGGAAACTTTTTTTGATAAAATGGAAACAGTAAAAAGATTTGGAGAAAACAATGAACTAGAGCTAAGAGGTTGTGTTGCGCCTGCCAATAAAGCAACACTGTTGTGACTTGTGTTAAAATTGTGAAGATCATTGGACCCTGTTTCAAAAATTACTGAATGTTTTGCAATTGCTGTTTCGATAAGGTCTAGGCGTTTTTTTTCCTGACCTTGAGATATCAAATGAAATGCGTCACCAGTTACCACATATAGTTTATTATTGAATACGCTTTTAATGCTAGCGAGTGATGATTCATCTTTCTTCATATAGGGGTGAGCCAATGATACCCAAGGTAAGTTTGGACCGGATTTATTACTAGACGAATTCCGGTGTAAATTGTGATAAGAATTAATTTGGTGAGTTCTGAGTTCATAATTTTGAGTTTGACTTGTTGCATTCAAATGTATTACTGACACATATTTCTCGCTCGGCGTCTGAACTGAATCATTCCATTTCACGGGATGCACATAATCTTTATTATGATTTCTTGTGTTTCTGGAAAAAAATGGGTTTTTGTAGAAGTTTGGCACAATTTCCTTGTTGGTTTGAAACCAGTTTTGATTGCGTTGTTTAGTTATACTTCTTAGTCTTGGCTCCAAATTGGATTCAGATTGTGATCCTCCCTCCAATAGAGCGGAGGCCACAGTAAATCGATTACTTTCCGCCGTTAGGTGTACATCGACATGCGACTTATTCAGTGGTATCTTAACCATCGGCATAATGGACGCTTGAATGTGTCCGCGCGCTGCTGTCGCCTTTGGAAACTGATCGCATTCCGGCTTAAATGTCAATGGTGGCACGTTCATATTGACGTTGTGGCTGAGTGCATTAGTTTTAAAGTTGATACGATGGTGGGTAGATGGTATAGTATTGTGAAATAAAATAGTATTATTCACTCTAGCAAAAGGAATATCAAATGATTCTTTCAATTTTGTACTAAAAATTTGGGGAATACGCTGGACCTCTATAATCTCATTGTTGTTAAGACCCGCATTCAAATTGACTTTCTTCAAGTGAGTTGGCTTATCGAAAAACATGGGGATTGAAGCCAGGGAAGTAGAATATGACGGGGCAGGCGGTCGTAACATGGTTATTGAGGCATAGTAGTCGGGAAGCGCATTATAGAAGTTTTCACTAGATAGAAATGGAGCACTCCGTGGAGGTACAAGCGAAAAGAAAATGGAGTGTGACAGAACAGGCTGAAACGGCAACCAGATTTCCTTTTTCAGTGGCTGCTTCACCGGATGTTTGATTCCATTCGGTCTCCCAATAATGACATCCGCATTGGCATTGATAACTTCTCCCGGTCGGATTGAAATACCGGTGCTTATCAATGAGTGCTGCTTGAAACTGGAAAATAGATTATTATACTCTTCCAGATAGTACGATTCTGGTGGGTTAATATGCACACTATGCGCCGCATGATGTAACGAATTGGGAGGAAGGCTACCATCAGATATTTCTTTGGACATTTGGCTCTCATATTTTGTCAATTTAACCGGAATGTAAATGGGAAGCATCTGATTATTTTGCGATATTTCTTTTTGTGTTTGTTTCGTCCGCCGATTTTTGTCTATATTTCTTTGATGAAAATCGCCCATAACATTGAAAACAGGTCGCAAATTAAAACCACTAATTACTTGCTCTACAGTGGATGCCGACGGTATTGACGCTGCTGTGAGGAAGTGTGATACGTTGTTGTGTACATAAACGAGATTACTTTCCGATTCTGCTGAGTCCAGTGCGTTGACAGCACTATAAGTAAGTGTTATCATGATAGAATTTGAGTTTTCACCGAAAAATTCGCTCGGCTTTGATGGAATAGTCGGTTCGTAGAGGGTTCGAATGTCAAAAACATTAAGGGAAGGCATAGTATGTTTCTCCATCTTCTGCATTAGCTGCGAGCGAAGCGTTGGTAGAATATTGGACGAACTGGACGCAACATTTGTGAGGACCTGGGTCATACCTCGAAAGGGCGCATTCAACGTCGCAAGACAGGTGACAGTTGTAGTTAAGGATTTAGTTGCGTATTTAACTTTCAGGCTCAATGGAATCTTCGTCGCTCCACGATGCGGAATTGATTCAGTAATCACAACTTGAGTGAGAATGTTCTCGTCGTTGACAACTCGACTTGTCGATGCGAACTGATCATGAAGGGTCCTTGTTATGGCCACCTGACTATAGTAAGTGTTCGTATCAAGCCAAGAAAGTGCCCCTTCAGATGGTTGCAAATATAATAAATAGTCTTTCGACCAGGTCACTGAGTTCGAAACTGTATAAGTGGACTCGATTACTGGTTTCTTAATACCCACTGCGTTAAAGTAATGATATGTTGTAGGAAATATACCAACGGCAAGATCGGGAATCTATAACAAAAAGATAAACATCGCGTAACGTAATATTAATATACGGTAAAGTGAAAGTGTCGATCCATCTGCATGCTTTATACGAGGTTTCAAATATGAGCGAGACAAATGCTTTGACACGCTCACTTATTATAAAAAAATGCATACAAATGTACAGGTTTTCTAAACACTTCGTCTTACTAGTTACTAGAAAATGGGGTTACCACCCCATTTTCGATATTGTATCAAGCGTGAGATGCGCGGTATGAGGGCGTGCGTTTGCCTGGATAAAAATCAAATTACATTTTGGAAAGCTCCTTCATTTTGAGCAAAAAGCAGTTTATACTTGTGTTTTCAGAAGTTTATTATGCATAATTGGTGGAACGTTGCAGAAAGTCAACATACAGCATGTCCCGCCGGTACCAGAACACAATACACATAACCTTACTCGTGGATTTTTCTTTGATTGTCGACCGTTCCTCCTTCTTCTTTCACTCTTTAGATGACACCTGAAGTGTACTGTACTGAAGATTCGCATTAATCGTCGCCCTCCGCCTCGTATCGCGCCAGCAAACGGATGCCGAGTTCATCCGAAATGTCTTAAAACATTCTTCCTACGGTCCTCTTAAATGAGTTGTTCTACGCGACGAAATTTTTCTGATTCTGGTGCTGGTTTGCGGTCGACGATCATGCGGAAGAGTATCGACGGTTTCCCACCCATTTTTGAACGCTTTGGCCCATTTAAATAGTACTATTAAAGCATTCAAACCCGTACTGATTTCGTGGACGCATTGGCATTTTGTTTTTAACGCCTTCCCACATAAAATGAATGACAATACACAACGGCACTCGGCATTTAACGTTTACTCATAGCATGAGAACGCGTGTGTAAGGTATACAACTATCACATACTGAAGCTACGACCTTCAAAACATACATGCGTACTATCTACAGCGTTTGTCTTCATCATATTTGAAACGTGTTCGTATAAACAAGTATCTCTAATAAGGTCTTTTGTATTTGATTGAATTAAACTAACATGCGATAGAGTCAAGCCTATCGGTGGCTGCGTGCTGGCTTGAAAGAGACTTCGCTCCACTGTCTGTCGATTGGATACAACCTTTTCGCTGCTGTCGATCGTCATGCTACCATTATGCACATTCGTTATGTGGTATGTGTAAGTTGTCAGGCAGATCTTTGTGACAAAGTGATTGCCATCGAGAGCAATTGTGACATTTCCCTAAATAGTATATTAAATTACAGTTGTTGTTGAGTTTAGTGATTTTCCAACCATACTTCTTTGATTGTGGGCAATGTTAAGATCATGTGATTCATCAACGTACTAGGGGCAAAAGTCATCGGTCGTTTTGTGACTTCTCGTTGTGTCGACCTAACTTGTTGATCACTATGCCTTTCCTTGTCGCTGGCAATTATTAGTTCCACTCCATTGGACATGACGTGCTTCGCCAAATTCAACCTAGCCTCATCGAGGCTTCCATTTGTCGACGTGTTCTGAATACTTTGTTCTTGTTGTTGTGATGTTGTGTAGTGCTTAAAAAGTCTTGTAATATAACCTGCATCAATTACAAAGAGTTGCTTTTAGAAAACATAAAAACTTTTCATACCACTACAATTATTTGTATATTTACGGGGAAGTATTTAAATAGATAAATATCTTGATCTAAGTTTTGAACTTAATTGTATTAGATTTTTAAATTAACGAAATTTACCATTTACCCAATTTGGAAAACTAGTATAATTTATAATACTAATATTACTAATACATACCACTTTTAATGAATTATTAACAAGAAAAATCAGATTCAATGGAATAAGGTGTTTCACTCCTTTTTCTAATAATATATAAAAAAAAAGACGTACGTGACTATGGTAAATCGACTCGACTACTTATGCTGATCAGGAATATATAGTATATAATAAACTTTATGGTCTGCAACGCCTCCTTCTGCCTGTTGGGCTTATACGCCCTTTGTCAATGTCATTGTGTACCATTAAAAAATGTCAAAAATTTTTTTAATTTTCCTTAAAGAAAATTTAATTAAAACAAGTGAAGAAAGCTACAGTCGAGTGCACTCGACAGTAAGATACCATTTACCTTTCGCTGTTTAAAAGTAATTCTTAATATTAATTACTTTTATTCGGCGAATAACAACGCATCGCATATTTTTGAGGACAAATTCACATGCATTGACGCTAATGGCACATGCCGACTGCACACTGACTACACGACGACTGTGCGTGCGCAGTCGGCGTCGGCGTCGGCGTCGGGCCTCTACTGCTGTGAACGAAACTTCTCGTGCCTATAACTTCTGTGTTTATTGTCCGATCGGATTGAAATTTATAGGGTAGATCTGTACTATGGTAAGCTACAAGAGTGTTAAAAAAAATGTTTTGTTATTTCTCTACTTTTCTTAAAATGCAATAGTTTGGGGGCGGTGAGCGTGGCATCCAAAAGTTGAAAATCAAACATTCTCCGTAATGTTACCAGGCACCTTACCTTAAAATTTGGCGCTTCTAGCTTTTCTAGTTTTCTTTTAAACTATAAAAATGTGTTTTTTAGAGGCGGTGGGCGTGGCATCCAAAATTCTAAAATCCAACTTCTGCATAATGTTGCAAGACACCCTCCTACCAAATTTGGTGCGTTTATCTCTTTTCGTTATTGAATTATTTGGAAAAAATCGAAATACGCATTATCCATCAAGGCCACACACAGTAACGCAGTGCGATCGGCAAAAAAAAAAAAAAAAAAAAAAATTGTCCGTCGCAGGATTCGAACCCGCGACTTCACGCACCAGAATCTTGCGAGCCAACCATCTAGACCACACACAGTTACGCAGTGCGATCGGCAAATGAGACTTTTATTGATGCCGGCCCTCTGCTGCGTCAGTTCAACATTTTAGTTGGAATTCTAAGCGCCCACAATTTTATATGGGAGATTCTAACTCCTATAACTTCTTTGTTTATTGTCCGATCGGATTGAAATTTATAGGGTAGATCTGTACTATGGTAAGCTACAAGAGTGTCCCTACTTTTCTTATAATTCAATAATTTGGGGGCGGTGGGCGTGGCATCCAAAAGTTGAAAATCCGCATTCTCCGTAATGTTACCAGGCACCTTACTTCCAAATTTGGTGCTTCTAGCTTTTCTAGTGTTTTTTTAAACTATAAAAATGTGTTTTTTAGAGGCGGTGGGCGTGGCATCCAAAAGTCTAAAATCCAACTTCTGCATAATGTTGCAAGACACCCTCCAAATTTGGTGCGTTTATCACTTTTTGTTATTGATATTTTTGATTTGCGGAGGCGGTGGGCGTGGCACATCAAGTTTAAAATAAACTCGATCTACGTATTCAATACACGCACACTCCCACCAAGTCTGGTGCCTCCAGCTCTTTTAATAGCTGAGATCTGTGCGTTCATACAAACGGACATGACCAAATCGACTCGGCTATTGATGCTGATCAAGAATATATATACTTTGTATGGTCTGCCTCCTTCTGCCTGTTAAATACATTTGCACAAAGTTAATATACCATTTTTTACCCATTTTCAATGGGTAAATGGTATAAAAACTTTGAAAGGCCCAAAATTTTAAAAAGTTGCCTTCTTCGTAATGTTACTTTGGACTTTTCTACCAAATTTATTGATACTAGCTTGGCATTTGATAATTCCGGCGAGTTATTTTATATTTTCTTCTTTTCATCAAAAATATTAAAATATATTCGACATATTCCATAATCAAAATTGATAAGTAATTTTATTTTGAAAATGATATCAGCAACATTCAAGTTGGATTTAATGTTTATAATAATATTATATAGGCACAATGACGTTTGACAAACTGCAGAGTATTTATATATTATATTTATATTTATAATAAAAAATAATTGCATGCTGATAGCGTCATAGCCACGTGAAATCAATTAAAGAATACTAAACTGTTTGGTTTAAGTCCTTTACAATTCATTTTATATTTTTGCACGTACTTCAATATTTTTAATAAAGTTATAGACACAATTTATTTTTTAGAGAATATACATATACACAAAATGTAAGAATGAAACATATACTTTAAAGTTATATTTTTTATATTTAAATCTAAAATATTAAGTTTATAACACCTCTTGTTATTAAAACCCACTTTATACAAAAATGTTATATCGGTTAATAAAATACATAAAGTTCATTTTATTTGCTTACATTACTACATTTTATTTTAGAGTTGTATACATACACACAATATTTTTAATCGTTCGATTTATGTAAAGTGCACATTAAGTTTCTAGCGTTATATTTTTCATGAAGATTTAGTTTTGAAATATGTCAAATCAAATAAGATTAAAATATAATATTAAACTTATAAATTAAACAATAGTATAAAAGCATTGTGGCCTTGTAAGTGAGTTTTATACTTTATGAGTCGTATAAACTACATTTTTCCTTTTGTCATTAAGAAAATTTTAAATGCCTACCAAAATGACCTTCATGAATGAATCATAATTATCGTACTTTTGTTCTGAGCTTCTTTTATTTTCAGGTTTTTGCTAGATGATGTAAATAAAAAGTTCTCAATAAGGTGTGTCTTTGGCTTGCCCTTGAAGTGTTCATCTTGAATAATTTAATCTATTTAAATATTTTGATTATTGACTAGTCTTAGACTGAATTGGAAAGGGTCTTGCGTTGCCTTGCACAGATAAATTTAATGCTTGCACACTAGGGTCGCTTTTAAGATTTTCGCTCAATAAATTGATTTTTTATCTTAAGCTGAACTGACTATACTGTCCAACGAAGCAGTTAAAACATCGAAAGTAAGTGTGTTATCTTTCGATTCGTCAAAATCGCTACCAGCGAACTCAAAGAAATCCTGTTCGCGCTCCTCCTTTTCTATTTTTCCTAGCATCCTTGTCGCTGTCTTGTGAATATTGCGAATAGTGGCCTGTCTCTTTTGCAGTGTGTTCTGCACTGTGGATAAAATTGTACTGAACTCGCCTGGTCGTCGTCCAGATACATAAAGAGTGATCACGCTACCTTCCGTTTCAATTTTCTCTTCCTGCTTCGACTTAGTGCGCTTATGCGATTTTCGCGATTTTTTTCGGCTGTTTTTCTCGATTACCGGCACTATGTCATCTTCCATTGGCAATTCTGCATCCAAATCCTGCAAATTGTCACTCAGGAATATTTGCGTAGAAGTCATCAAAGAGGTTACTGGAATCTGAACTAACGGTAGCTGTTGGTGCTGCTGTTGTTGCAAGAGCAACTGTTGCAGCAGTAAATTGTTTACTTGTGGCAACTCCGCCGTGTGTGTATTGGTAGGCGTATTTACAATCGTTTCCACACTGTACTCCGTCGCCGTAATCGTTTTGGCTGTTGTCTCAAAAACCGTTGTTAAAATTTTCTTGCCCTGAAACGTAATAGGCAATATTGTCGACTGACCGTCGTAAATAGTGGTAACATAAGTGGAAGTGTGTGTGCGGTATTCCGTGACGGGTGAGGATACTAAAGTTGGCTCCGGGGCCAGGCCCATACCAACCACTGTAGGTTGAAGCTGGCCTAATGCCGGCAAGTTAATGTTGCCAAGCAGCAACTGCGAAAGTAAAATATTCGCCAAAGGCGCGTTGGCTGCAATCTGTGGCTGCAACGTTGATACCAGCGGCTCTATGGAGTACACTGTCGAAGGAAGTACATGAGAGAACGAGGTTTTGCGTCCACGTATTGTCGTTGGAGTAAATGTGACAGTCGTCGTCATGGACTCATGCAGCAAGTAACGTGTAAGCTCAGTAGCTCCTGTGGGATTTATACTCGAATTCTCACGAGTAAGGAAGAGCGATGTTTGACCATTATTGCCCAGAATTTGAGTGTATTGATTGGGGCCTAGGACTTCGACGCTTGTTTTTCCTGTAATTATTTGCTTATATTCTGTTAATTGGCCGTTTACAACGGATACAGTGACCTCATCGGGAACGACGTGAGTGACTGTGATCGTTATGCTAACCAGATCAGCGGGGACTGTATCTTTATTATAATCGTTCCGAGAACGTCCGCGAGGCGTGCCACGATTACGATTTGAACGAGCTGTGACTGGAGGACGCAAGTTGGAATTCTCAATATTATTATTACTGTTATAGTTCTTCAAGCGCCGAGTCGCAGAGGAAGAACTAGGGCTGGAGATAAGACGTCGGCTGGGAGATTGGTTATTTTTTCTAAAATTATTTGATCCTGAAGTTCGTTTGCTCGCATCTTTTTCGCGAAGGGTAAACTGTGCTCTCGTCGTTATCGGACGAGTAGGGCGTATGGAACGATGGTTTATCATTATTGATGTAGTAGAGCTCGATTGGGATTGATACCGGGAGCCAAACCGTGAATTGATTTTTGAGCGTGGTGTACTTGATATGGGTTCAATAAATTCCTCACCAGCTGTCGTCACCTCCGGGATCACAGTCTTAGGTCGTCGAAAGCGGAAGCGGCTCCTACTTAGAGATTCTGCTTGACGTCGCACCCGGTGAGCTGGAGTATTCAAACTGAAACGACGACGACGAATCTTTTCGTTTCTGATATTCTCATTATCTGTGTCCTCATCATCATCGTATTCCGAATCAGTATCATCTTCCGTTTCTTTCTCTTTTTCCGTCTCCTTTTCCTTATGAAATAGTCCACGAGGTGGAAAAAGACTGCTTTGTGGACGAGCTCTTGTTATTATTGGCCGCTGAAAGCTACGAGGCGTTGCCCGTAGCGTTGTTGTTGTTGTCGGGGGATTCTTGGATTGTGAGTTTTTTCGGGATGATATGGTAGCTCCAGGACTGTTACGGGGCACGGGAGAAAACCCTGCAGGTCGATTCAAGGGTCGTCGGAAACGCGAAAGTGGGTTCTGTTTACGTATGTTGTTATCGTTCTTATCCTCTTCATAATGATTAAATTGTTTCTCGGTAGCGCTTTCTCCTTCTTCAATGTTAAAGTTGTCATCAAAGGTCGGCGTAACAATCACTTGACTTACCACTGTGGTAGCTTTAATCCGTGGTAGTGCGGATATACGGAAATTAGGGCTGCTTGAACGCAGATACGGAGCACTTACTCCAAGACGGCGAGAACTAGATACTGGTGCAGCACGTGAAGATGAAGCAAAACGATTTCTAGAAGGTGTGAAGCTTGAAATTATTGTTGGACTTCCCCCTAATTGGCTTGAAGATCCACTTGGCTTTATGGGTCTGCCAAAAATTCGTCTTGAAGAGGTTCCCAAGTTAATCGATATCTCTGTAAGAATTGGAACATTCGGGATAGTGCCACGTCGTGATGTACCAAATTTTCCCACCGTTTTCAGAGCTGGCGTAGCAGTAATAGTGGGCGTAATATCAGATCGTGTAATAATTGTAGCACTACTCGGAATTAAGATCTTCTGTTTCGGTGCAAATGAGGGTCGGTTTCTCGACGCAAACGGACGAATAACCGGAGCAAAAATTGGATTTTTTGTCTGAAAATGTAGTTGAGCGTCCTCTTCATCTTCTATTATCTTCGCTGATAAACTCGATGTCATCGTCGAGATTTTCGTACTATCTCTGTCTTCAGTAAGAGTCTCTGGTCTAAGTTGTGTACTGGGTAACTGCACAAGGATTTCACTTGGTAATATAGAATTTGAAAATTCGGTAAAAGAATTATCGAATAGAAAGCTCGACGTACTTTCTATAATCTGTGCATAGCGATTATCGATGAATGTGCCAATAACCTTGGATTGATACAAAGTGGTTGTGCGATTTCCAATACGTGTACCCTCGATAAGGCGCACCAAACCCGTTTTATACTGTCGGGAAGGCACATCAGATAAATCTATTGCAGTGGTCGCAAAGCTTTGTTTTTTTGTTTCATCAACTTGCAAACTCGAACTACTGTTGGTAACGTTTATAAAGTTGCCTTGTTCATCGACTGTTGATTGAACATGTGTGGTAAAATAGAGAGTGCTCACTGCATCAGCATCGACTATGTATTTATAATCATAAAGGATTAAATCTGAATTTTGAGGATCGTATTTTAGGGGGGTAGTATTTATTAATTGAGTGGGCCGGTCGATAAGTTCAGTGGTGCTTTTTGGCGTTAAAATATTCGTAACGGTCTCCAATCGAGAATCTGTTTGGGTCTTATTAGCCACATAAGAAGTGGTATAGTAAGTGTAAGTTGTATAATAGGTTGTCAGTTCAGAATAATCTTCCGTTTTATTCACAGCTATCGAACTGGTACTAAAGACCATATTATAACTTGCCGTTGGCTCTATCACGTTTGATATGGTTTCTTCACGACTGATTGTGCGGATCTCTCCATCCTTAGCCAGCTTTGTCCAATAGGTGAAAGTGGTGAAATATGTAATCGGTAATAAGGGCTCCTCCAAAACTCTCGTGTGCTGCAAAGTTTCCGTGGCAATATTCGTAACAGTTTCAAGTCGGCTTTCCACATTTGTATTATCCCCCGTATACATCGTGGTATAGAATGTAAATGTGGTAAAACTCGTTTGCAAAAGAAGTGTCGCTGACGGCAGAATTTCGTCGGTGTTACTTTCCGAGCTGACCTGATCGTCAATGGAATCATTTAGCTGATTAACTCGCTGTTGATAATCATTCGAACTGCTTGAACTAGTACCAGTTATGAGAGTCGCATGCTTGTCAGAAGACGGCAGATCCCAATTTCGGTCAGAAATTGTACTCGTTTCAGTAACATAATTAGTAAGCACTTCGGTACGTGACATTATTTCACTTTCTCTATCTGCGAATATTGTTGTATAGTAGGTGTATGTCGTAAAGAACGTATTTGTGTACTTGCTATCATTCAAATGGGTCGTTTCTTGACTTGACTGATCTATTAAGGGCGAATTACTTGTATGTAGTAGGCTTTCTAGCTTCTCTGGGATTATATATTTTTTTACGCTTATTGTTGGCTTCATATTTAAAGTTTCAATTGACGTTGCAGAGATTTCACTGTCATCTTTTCTGTTTTTGCTATAGTTTATTTTCTCTGTTTCCTCAACTAAGGTGCTCACAATATTTGTTATAATTTCCGTATGACTCGACACTGTTGTCGATTCGCTTTGGAAAAATGTAGTCAGGTATGTGTAGGTCGTGTAAAGTGTCTTGTAAATAAATTCCACCTCATCCGAGTCATAGTCGTCGGTCTCCTCATTCTCTGACTCTGTTACATAATCCTCCACTGTTGTAGTTTCCTCTTTAGAAGTTTCCTCCGTTTGCGATTCTGAATCGTCAATTGTTGTCGTCTCTAGCATCTTTTCATTGTCTTCCATCTCAGAGTTTGAGCCTTTTTCAGTACTTGTTGGCTTCTCTAATTGTGCTTGTGAAGCCTCAATACATTTATACAGCTTAGTCTCAGTGCTGTCTAAACGTGAATCAATCGATGAGTTCAAATGTTCGCCTTTTCCCCACTGTGCTAAAAATATTTGATCACATTTATTGTCGACCATGTCAGGAATTAATTTATATTTATTTTGAAAACTTTGTAGTTCCTCCATCATCCTTTCGTCGATTTTTTCCTTTACTTCAATTCCCGTTATTGTGTCTTGAATAAAATCGGGTGTTCTTGTCGATGTTGTAGCTACTGCTAGAGAAATTGTAATTTCAGAGGTTGTTGTAGGACTAGCCGTAGGCTCAACGAAGTTAGCAAAAGGATCATCGTCAGCGAATATCGTTGTGGCTCCAGCTGTGGCCTGTAGATTTTCCTCACTTTTTGATACTTGATCTAGTTGCTTATCCACTGACAGCTGAGATTTCTGTTTATCTTCGACTTGTGCATTTGCCTTCGCCAATGAGGCATAGATTGCTAGAATTTCTTGATCAGTTGGTAATTTTAACAAAGGTGTCTCTCTATCAACTTCCAACTGATGTGACAAGATCATATGATGTGTAGGAAGTACCGGCGTTGCACTTAACACAGCGTTTAGGTCAAAATGAGACTGATTTACTTGCGAAGTAGAATTCTCGTCAGAAAATTTAACTGGCAAAGGCAAATCTTTAACAGGAAAAGGTTTATGATTCGCACTAAAATTTGTTTTATCTAAAAAAACATCATCCGAAGTTATACTGGACGCTACGACCCTAGACGAGGAGATTGTTGCCAGAATATCAGTGGTACTTAGTGTTGCCATTCCTTGAATAGAAGTCACATGACCAGCAATAAGATTGCTTTGAGCACTATTTGGAGAAAAAACAATTACGCTATCACCAACAAGCGTGGTAAAATGCGCAAATCCATAATAAGTGACAGTCGAAAAAGTGCGCTTTGGAAAAAGTTCCGACTCTTTTTGTAGCCTCGACTGATTATAATCCTTGACAATATGTGCATTTTCAATGTTCATTTCCTCAATGTTTCGATTCCCATCACGTTCCTTACTTCTAGCCTCACTTGCCTGATAACCACTTGGTTCAAAATGATTTTTCACCGTAATTGTGGGTAACTCCCCAATAGAAAATACTTCATGAACAGCCAATTTTCGGAATATGTCTTCTGATGACAACACTTTCAAGTCCGCCTTGGAGCTTCTTGTCTCTTTAAAATCCACCACTTGCGCTAGCGATGACTTGACTGCTAGTGGGACATTGCTGCTCTGCAGGTAATCAGTATTGCCTACAAATTGATCATCTATGTCATGCCAGTCATCAGCCTCTGCATTTATGAGATCGTTATGGCTTTGTAGATAGGACCGAGTTTGACTAGCTCCCACCCAACTTGTCACTACAGGTGGTTGTCCGTTTTTATAAAGCACTCTGGAGGTTTTTCTCAGATATTGCGCATAGAAGCGACCATTGTCGAGTTTAGTTCCAACCACATTTGTGGCATATTCGGTAGTGATTCCCTCCTGAATGAATGTTCTGGTGGTTGAAGTCAGTAAACCTACTTCTGGACGCACCGAAAGGAATCGACCATGGTTATCGCCAAGGCGACTCGCCCCATCATTATTTACCAATAAAACAGTAGTTAAATCTAAATATACATATATCATACAAAAATTTACAAAAACAAAAAAGAACAATACAATAAATTATTCAATAACAATGAACAAATTGTTAAAAATTTCCAGAAAGTACAGCATAGAGTGTTGGTGAAATCATATACATAAAAAGAGATAAAGAAAATAGAAATAGAATAAGAACAAGAAGTGATAATATAAGCCCAAACAAATGATAGACATATTCAGGTTAGAGTTTCAAATACAAAATTAATGATTATAATAATGTTAAGATAATAATACATCTAATTTTCTATATACCGTATGCATGAAACTTGTACCATACCGTACAGTGAACGATTCTATTTATCAAGCGAGTAAAAAATTAGAAAAAACAAGTGAAGAAAGCTACTGCCGAGTGCACTCGACAGTAAGATACCATTTACCTTTGGCTGTTAAAATATAATTCAAACAACAATGAATCGCATATTTTCATAGTCAAACATATATGTATTGACGCTATACACACACGCCGATTGCACTCTGAATCAACGTGCTCAGTCGGCTCAAGCAATGCCACCGGTCCGTTGCTGCGTCTTTGCGGCTTTTTTTAAATTCCTCGCCTATATCGTATATCTATATCTCTTACATTTATTGTCCGTTATTCAACGTTATTGATAGATAGTTTTTGTTATTATTTACAGAAAGTGCAAATTTTCTACTTTTCCTACTTAAGTTTTAAAGTCGATTTCTGGGAGCGGTAGACGTGTCATTAAAAAGTTAAAAATGCACATTCTACGTATTGTTACAAGGGACCTTCCTGCGAAATTTGATGCTTTTATCTTCTATTATAATTCAGTTATTTGCAAAAAATCGAAAAACGCATTTGACGAGGCAGTGCACGTTTTTTTTTACTAACCCATTTATGTATTACCAAATATTCAATAGAATAATGGTAATTTCGGCAACTAATTTTGTTTTTTACTTCGTTTCGTTTGTTTATTATATGTTTTTTCCACGTGAGTTTTGAGTCAATAGTGAGTCTCAGGTATTTTGCGCTTGTACTTAGTTTTAGGATTTCGTCATCTATTTTTATTCTTGTTGGGGTAGTTATTTTATTTTTTGTGTATACCACCTGTTGGGTTTTGTCCCTGTTTATTTCAATGCCCCATTTCTCAAACCATTAAATTGTTGTTGTTAAGGTCTCTTGAAGTGTGTTTGCTGCTCTTTTTTCTGTGTAGCTTAAAGGCCATGAGCACTGTATTGTCAGCAAAGGTTGCGATCATGGAAAGATGGGTCAGTGGGTTTGGGATGTCTGCTGTGTACATAAGGTATAATATTGGTCCTAGTACGCTGTCTTAAGGGACACCCGCTGCCACTGAACATTCATCGTCGCAATTAATATAGAAATTAATTAATATAGCAATGTCCATGTATACTGCTACGCAAACTTTCTTGCTGTCAAAGTCATCTGATATTTTGTTGATAACTCTGTGCACTTGCTGCACCGTTGAGTATTTTTTCGAAAACCAAATTGATGCGGTGGGATCACTTTTTTTTCTACTAGGATAAGGTTGATTATGTCAAAAAAAATTTTTTTAAAAATGTTTGATAGAATTGGTAACAGGCTGATTGGTCTATATGAGCTAACAAGAGCTGCACTTTTATGAGGTTTTGGGATTGCTGAGCAAATCTGAGCAATTTTCCACGTGGAAGGGAAGAACTTCAGTCTTATCACTGTATTAAATGAGTCTCTTATAAACCTAATCGTATTGTCTTCTAGTGTTTTACCACTGATTTGGTCATATCCCGGTGTCTTTTTGTCTTTGACTTTTAATATTTGTTCTATTATTTCGAATATCGTCGTTTTTCTGATTGCACAGTTGGGTTTGGGTAAATGTGACGGAAGATCAATGTTTTGGTTGTCCATACTGTTCGTAAAAATTTCCTCAAAGTGTTCGGCCAGTGTGTCAGCTTTTTCTTTGTGTGCTCTTGCCCATGAGTTTTTCTTTGTCTTTATTAGATGTTTATGTATAGCTTTCAGTTTTTTATTCGCTTTCCATAGGGAGTAGTTTGCAGATGTCGTTGTTCCCCGATTTTCCGGCTATCTCCTGATGTGGTTTTCGTTGTACTCTTATAGCGTTTGTTTGAGATCTTTTGCTGCACGGTTTAGCTTGGCCTTGTTATTTGGGTGCTTGGTGGACTGCCATATTTATACCATTTACCCATTGAAAATGGGTAAAAAATGGTATATTAACTTTGTGCAAATGTATGTAACAGGCAGAAGGAGGCGTGGCAGACCATACAAAGTATATATATTCTTAATCAGCATCAATAGCCGAGTCGATTTGGTCATGTCCGTCTGTCTGTCCGTCTGTATGAACACACAGATCTCAGCTATTAAAAGAGCTAGAGGCACCAGACTTGGTGGGAGTGTGCGTGTATTCAATACACACAAGAAGTTTATTTCAAACTTGATGTGCCACGCCCACCGCCTTCCCAAATCGATAAATGCGTATTTCGATTTTTTCCAAATAATTCAATAACGAAAAGAGATAAACGCACCAAACTTGGTAGGGGGTTGTCTTGCAACATTATGCAGAAGTTGGATTTTAGACTTTTGGATGCCACGCCCACCGCCTCTAAAAAACACATTTTTATAGTTTAAAAGAACACTAGAAAAGCTAGAAGCACCAAATTTGGAAGTAAGGTGCCTGGTAACATTACGGAGACCAAATTTGGATGCCACGCCTACCGCCCCCAAAAATCGATTTTGTAAATCGGTAAATCAAATTATAGGAAAAGTAGAAAAGTTTCCGAAATTTTTATTAGGTATTATTGTAGATAATAATAATATTGACCAACCCTATAACATTGAAGTTATAGGCACGAGAATTTTCCCTTACAGCAGCAGAGGCCCGACGCCGACGTCGACGCCGACTGAGCACGCAAAGTCGTCGTGTAGTCAGCGTGCAGTCGGCATGTGCTATTAGCGTCAATGCATGTGTCTTCGGAAATATGCGATGCGTTGCTATTAATTCGCCGAGTAAAGTAAAGTAATTAATATTAAGAATTTTTTTTTAACATTTTTCACTTGTTTTTAGTTGACGTTTATGTTTAATTTTGTCTTTAATGTGTGACGGAGCCCTTTTGGATATAACGGGGGTCAGAGCCGGCGTCGATTGCCATAGAGCTTTAATAATGTTGTCGTTTAAGTGCATTAAAGCAGAGTCTAGTTCTTCGTTTGTTTTTAGAGAGGCCATGGTATCCATGTTGTCGAGTAATATCTCCCTGAATAGGTTTCAGTTCGTTTTGTGGTTGTGGCTCGAAGTGTTGCTTGTCAGGTCTAGTGTGCTTTTTATAGTTACTAAGATTGGTGAGTGAGTGGTCTGATGATAGGTGTAGGCTTGACTTTATTATTATGTTTTGGTGTGTCAAGTTTTTGGTAATGCAAAGGTCAATCAAGTCGGAAAGCTTTTTCGTGTCAGTTGCCCAGTAAGTTGGCTCTCCTGTACTTATTGTACGGCTATTATTGGCTTTGATAGCTTCGTATAATTGTCTTCCCTTTGCATTTGTCAGATGCGATCCCCACATGGCATGCTTGGCTTTGTAGTCTCCTCCCGCCAGGTGTCGATTCAATTCGAAAAGAGATAAACGCACCAAATTTGGTAGGTAAATTTGCAACATTATGCAGAAGTTGTATTTTAGACTTTTGGATACCACGCCCACCGCCCCTATAAAACAAATGTTTTTAATTATAAGAACACTAGAAAGGCTAGAAGCACCAAATTTGGAAGTAAGGTCCCTGGTAATATTACGCAGAAGTTGTATTTTAGACTTTTGGATACCACGCCCACCGCCCCTATAAAACAAATGTTTTTAATTATAAGAACACTAGAAAGGCTAGAAGCACCAAATTTGGAAGTAAGGTCCCTGGTAATATTACGCAGAAGGCGGATTTTCAAATTTTCGATGCCATGCATAACGCCCCTAAAAATCGATTTTGTAAATGAAAAAGTAGAAAAGTTTCCGAATTTTTTCTTAGGTATTTTTGTATATAATAATATAGAACAACCCTATAAATCCGATCGGACAATAAACACAGAAGTTATAGGCACGAGAAGTTTCCCTTACAGCACCAGAGGCCCGATGCCGACGACGAAGCCGACGCCGACTGCGCACGCACAGTCGTCGTGTAGTCAGCGTGCAGTCGGCATGTGCCATTAGCGTCAATGCATTTGTATTTGGCTTCGAAAATGCGTTGCATAAAAGTAATTAATATTAATAATTATTCTTTAACAGGCAAAGGCAAATGGTATCTTACTGTCGAGTGCACTCGACAGTAGCTTTCTCCACTTGTTTTTGATTATGACTGCTGTGCCTTCATGGGGTTTGTTGTCTGGGTGGTTTGTGTAGAATATGTAGAATGCTGATGTATGTTTTGTCTGTGGCGTGTGTCTCTGAGATGAGCATTAAATGGTTTTCTTGTAAGAAGTTCTTTATTTCTAGGATATGGCGCGCTAGTCCATTTGCAATCCAGATTGCGATAATAACTATGTTCGTCATCTTAACATCTGTGCAATCAGTTTTTTTATAAGTGTCTTCAGCTCTTGCATGTCCTTTTGTTGTTGATTAATGTTTGTGTTTGTTGGGATGATCGGCTCATCATTGTGTAGGAAATTTTGTGGGTTGATGTTGGAGGTTTGCTTTTTTATAGAGCTTCTGCGTATGATATTTTAGGGTTGATCAAGCCAGGTGTACTTTTTGTGGCAATTACGGGTGGCGTCTGGATTTGTGGTATTTATTTTTGCCGAAGACTATGAAATTTTTGGAGTTGTAGGGCTCTGTAGACCATACAGTCTTTATAATGGCAGATGTGGTTCTCGCTACAGAGAGCACATTTTATATGGCTTTTGTCAGAGATGGTTGTTTGTAGGTGACAGTTGGCTGATTGGTAATTACCAGCATCAATAGCCGAGTCGATTTGGTCATGTCCGTCTGTCTGTCCGTCTGTATGAACACACAGATCTCAGCTATTAAAAGAGCTAGAGGCACCAGACTTGGTGGGAGTGTGCGTGTATTCAATACACACAAGAAGTTTATTTCAAACTTGATGTGCCACGCCCACCGCCTTCCCAAATCGATAAATGCGTATTTCGATTTTTTCCAAATAATTCAATAACGAAAAGAGATAAACGCACCAAACTTGGTAGGGGGTTGTCTTGCAACATTATGCAGAAGTTGGATTTTAGACTTTTGGATGCCACGCCCACCGCCTCTAAAAAACACATTTTTATAGTTTAAAAGAACACTAGAAAAGCTAGAAGCACCAAATTTGGAAGTAAGGTGCCTGGTAACATTACGGAGACCAAATTTGGATGCCACGCCTACCGCCCCCAAAAATCGATTTTGTAAATCGGTAAATCAAATTATAGGAAAAGTAGAAAAGTTTCCGAAATTTTTATTAGGTATTATTGTAGATAATAATAATATTGACCAACCCTATAACATTGAAGTTATAGGCACGAGAATTTTCCCTTACAGCAGCAGAGGCCCGACGCCGACGTCGACGCCGACTGAGCACGCAAAGTCGTCGTGTAGTCAGCGTGCAGTCGGCATGTGCTATTAGCGTCAATGCATGTGTCTTCGGAAATATGCGATGCGTTGCTATTAATTCGCCGAGTAAAGTAAAGTAATTAATATTAAGAATTTTTTTTTAACATTTTTCACTTGTTTTTAGTTGACGTTTATGTTTAATTTTGTCTTTAATGTGTGACGGAGCCCTTTTGGATATAACGGGGGTCAGAGCCGGCGTCGATTGCCATAGAGCTTTAATAATGTTGTCGTTTAAGTGCATTAAAGCAGAGTCTAGTTCTTCGTTTGTTTTTAGAGAGGCCATGGTATCCATGTTGTCGAGTAATATCTCCCTGAATAGGTTTCAGTTCGTTTTGTGGTTGTGGCTCGAAGTGTTGCTTGTCAGGTCTAGTGTGCTTTTTATAGTTACTAAGATTGGTGAGTGAGTGGTCTGATGATAGGTGTAGGCTTGACTTTATTATTATGTTTTGGTGTGTCAAGTTTTTGGTAATGCAAAGGTCAATCAAGTCGGAAAGCTTTTTCGTGTCAGTTGCCCAGTAAGTTGGCTCTCCTGTACTTATTGTACGGCTATTATTGGCTTTGATAGCTTCGTATAATTGTCTTCCCTTTGCATTTGTCAGATGCGATCCCCACATGGCATGCTTGGCTTTGTAGTCTCCTCCCGCCAGGTGTCGATTCAATTCGAAAAGAGATAAACGCACCAAATTTGGTAGGTAAATTTGCAACATTATGCAGAAGTTGTATTTTAGACTTTTGGATACCACGCCCACCGCCCCTATAAAACAAATGTTTTTAATTATAAGAACACTAGAAAGGCTAGAAGCACCAAATTTGGAAGTAAGGTCCCTGGTAATATTACGCAGAAGTTGTATTTTAGACTTTTGGATACCACGCCCACCGCCCCTATAAAACAAATGTTTTTAATTATAAGAACACTAGAAAGGCTAGAAGCACCAAATTTGGAAGTAAGGTCCCTGGTAATATTACGCAGAAGGCGGATTTTCAAATTTTCGATGCCATGCATAACGCCCCTAAAAATCGATTTTGTAAATGAAAAAGTAGAAAAGTTTCCGAATTTTTTCTTAGGTATTTTTGTATATAATAATATAGAACAACCCTATAAATCCGATCGGACAATAAACACAGAAGTTATAGGCACGAGAAGTTTCCCTTACAGCACCAGAGGCCCGATGCCGACGACGAAGCCGACGCCGACTGCGCACGCACAGTCGTCGTGTAGTCAGCGTGCAGTCGGCATGTGCCATTAGCGTCAATGCATTTGTATTTGGCTTCGAAAATGCGTTGCATAAAAGTAATTAATATTAATAATTATTCTTTAACAGGCAAAGGCAAATGGTATCTTACTGTCGAGTGCACTCGACAGTAGCTTTCTCCACTTGTTTTTGATTATGACTGCTGTGCCTTCATGGGGTTTGTTGTCTGGGTGGTTTGTGTAGAATATGTAGAATGCTGATGTATGTTTTGTCTGTGGCGTGTGTCTCTGAGATGAGCATTAAATGGTTTTCTTGTAAGAAGTTCTTTATTTCTAGGATATGGCGCGCTAGTCCATTTGCAATCCAGATTGCGATAATAACTATGTTCGTCATCTTAACATCTGTGCAATCAGTTTTTTTATAAGTGTCTTCAGCTCTTGCATGTCCTTTTGTTGTTGATTAATGTTTGTGTTTGTTGGGATGATCGGCTCATCATTGTGTAGGAAATTTTGTGGGTTGATGTTGGAGGTTTGCTTTTTTATAGAGCTTCTGCGTATGATATTTTAGGGTTGATCAAGCCAGGTGTACTTTTTGTGGCAATTACGGGTGGCGTCTGGATTTGTGGTATTTATTTTTGCCGAAGACTATGAAATTTTTGGAGTTGTAGGGCTCTGTAGACCATACAGTCTTTATAATGGCAGATGTGGTTCTCGCTACAGAGAGCACATTTTATATGGCTTTTGTCAGAGATGGTTGTTTGTAGGTGACAGTTGGCTGATTGGTAATTACCAGAGCATTTTCAGTGGACGCGGCACATCAAGTTTGAATCCACGAACTCTGCTGTCAATTTTGGTGGCTCTAGCTCTTTTAATTGCTGAAATGTGTGTGCTCATGTAGACAGACGAAAATGTCCAAATATATACTTCGTATGGTCTGGCACGACTCCTTCTGCTTGTTATATACATTTTCACAAAGTTAAATATTTTCAATGGGTATAGGTAAATTGATACATTTTCATTTCGGTAAAAATACAAACAAATTGGACCACCAACACAAAAGTTATAAAACAGCACATTTAAAAAAAAAAAATTTCGATATTGTATCAAGCGTTAAACGCGCTGTATGAAGGCGTGTGCTATCCTGCAGAAGAATCACACTTCGTTCTGGAATGCTCCTCCGTTTCGAGCGATAAGCAGTATGTTTTCAGATGGTTAGAGTAGTATGCAGCATTGGTGGAACGTTACAGGAAGTCAACGAACAGCACCCCGCGCCTGTACCAGAGCACTGTACACATCGAATACACTCGACAGTAAGATACGATTTACCCACTTCGACTGTTAAAAACAATTCTTTAAATTAAATACTTCTATTTAACGAATTTTCATTGTGAAACGCTTATGTATTAAGGCTACACGCATATGCCAACTGCACACTGACTGTATAAGTGAAGGACTACGTACTGCAAGTGTACAGTCGGCGGAAGCATTGACGCCCCTCCTGTGCTGCGACGCTGCAATTTTTTAAGGAAAACTTCTCGCACTTGTACCTTTTAAGTCTATTGTCCGATCCAGCTGTAACTAATAGCGAATTTCAACGTAATAATTTAATACTTTTCTGCCGAATGTTATCAATAAAAATCGATTTTCAGAGGTAATGGCATAGCTCTCAAGTTTTAAATATACTGATATGATCGTATGTTACACACGAACCTTCAGACAAAATTTTGTATCTCTGTTCATGTAACGCAGGATAAACTCCAAATTGCTATTGTTGCTGATTAAGAATAAATTTACTTTATATAATTTTGCGTTGCCTCTTTCAGCCTATTAAATACATTTGCAAAAAGGTTTGAATGCGTAAATGGTAAATTTGTATGTAAATATTTTTTTAACTATACCAATTTATACAAACAATTTAAAACGTAATACAAATAAATTACACAAGCCCTTGATCAGAGTCAACCATTTTGCAACTTAAGATGGATTTTGGTGTAACTAATTATTATTATTATATACATATGTAGGTATTGGAGAATTATTCGGTTTTATTAATGATTACGGACTACTTACCATCTGAACTTGAAACTCCCAAAGCTGGCGTTGGCTTTACTATATAAGGGTCATCTAAAATAAAGCAACATAATGTGAAATACATAAACATAAGTATCCTCTGTAAAGTAAAGGTAACTGAAGTTGAGAGCATGCGACTTTTAGGTATCCATTCATTTGTTCCATACCAATTCTTTTAAAACATTACAGTAAATTTAATTATAAAATCCAAGAAAATATTATTTCACGGTTTTGTAAATTAAAAGAAGCAATTTTTGGCGTGTCTATAGACAGATGTAGGACTTACCCAAATCAATTTGGATATAAATGCTGATCAAAATATACATACTTTCTATGGTATGCCATAAAGAAAGGTACATTCGAGCGAACGGGACAATGAGATATACTTTAGTGAATTCGATACGATTATAAATTTATTTTAAATACTAACTACCATTGTTTAACTTATTAACAATAAAGCGCTCTATTGCCTTCCCATTCTAAAACGGACATACATCTTACGAGGTTGTTACGTACACCTACAATTTGACTATATCCGTGTATCCGTTAAAAAATGGTAATCATACCACCGCTCAATAAGTTAAATTTTGTTTTATTCATCAATATAGTTTCCATCTACGGCTACGTACTCAGCCCAGCGCTTCTCCAACCTTTATTTGCCATTATTGTAGAAGGATAAACTTTTAAAACAGGTATCAGTATCGGCAATCACCTTCTCATTTGATCGATATCTCTTGCTCTGGAAGTTATTTTTGAGATCTAAAAGCTAGTAGTAATAAAGCTAGTAGACATAGTAGTCGAGTGCACTCGACAGTAAGATATCATTTAGCTTTACATTTCTGCTAAAAATAATTCTTACTATTAATTACTTTTATTTGGCGAACTAACAAAGTATCGCATATTTTCACAGTCAAAAACGCATGCATTGACGCTAATGGCACATGCCGACTGCTCGCTGACTACACGCTCTGGTGCTGTTAGGGAAACTTCTCCTGCCTATAACTTTTGTGTTTATTATCCAATCGGAATAAAAGTTATTATACCATTTACCCATTGAAAATATGCGATGCGTTGTTATTCGCCGAATAAAAGTAACTAATATTAAGAATTATTTTTTAACAGCGAAAGGTAAATGGTATCTTACTGTCGAGTGCACTCAACTGTAGCTTTCTTCACTTGTTAATATAAACAATTATTTTTTAACAGCAAAAAGTAAATGTTATCTTATTGTAGAGTACACTCTGTAAATTTCTCTACTTGTTCTAGTTGAGTTCTTTGCAATAGATTGAAAAACGCCTTTTTATATCATTTACCAATTTAGAATTTAGAATTTAGTAAAAATGGTACATTAACGTTGTGTAAATGTATGTAACAGGCAGAAAGAGGCGTGGCAGACCATACAAAGTATCTACCAGGTGTAGCCATATGAAACTGCGTTTTACTTCATTGTTAATTATCGATAACAAAACCGATCGATAAATTTTTGGTACACATTTTTTGAGCATCTTTTGATATCTGGCAACACTGCTCAAACGGTTTTTCCGAGTTTTTTTCCAATAGCAATCTAATATTGAAAATGTCAAGTTTTATACGAGTTTTATACATCGTTGCTTTTCTGCTTTCTTTTAAAGAAAACTGCTGTGGAAGCCAAAAAAATGATTGTGGATGCTTACGGTGTGCATGCCCTAAGCATTAGAAGTTGCCAAGCCTGGTTTGAAAAATTCCGGAGCGGTAAACTTCGACTTGAGAATGAAGAGCGTGGAAGACCACCAAAAAAGTTTCAGGACACTGAATTGCAGGCGTTGCTTGATCAGGAGGATGGCCAAACCCAATAACAACTAGCAGAACAATTGAATGTTGAGAAGAGCACGTTGGAAGACGCCTAAAA
Source organism: Zaprionus bogoriensis (assembly GCA_035046045.1). NCBI lineage: Eukaryota > Metazoa > Arthropoda > Insecta > Diptera > Drosophilidae > Zaprionus > Zaprionus bogoriensis. Next base: position 1,362,303 of record JAWNOI010000221.1, read on the forward strand.
GCCATGGGGAAAATTTTAAAGGCCGGCAGATGGGTTCTGCATGAGCTCTGTCCATCTGTCCGTCTGTATGAACACACAGATCTCAGCTATTAAAAGACCTAGAGACACCAGACTTGGTGGGAGTGTGCGTGTATTGTATACACAGATCGAATTTATTTCAAACTTTATATCCCCACGCCCACCGCCACCGGTAAATCGATAAATGCGTTTTTCGATTTTTTGCAAATAGTTCAATAACGAAAAAAGATAAACGCTCCAAATTTAGTAGGAGGGTGTCTTGCAACATTATGCAAGATGAATTTTTTGAATTTTAAACACTTAGAAGCTAGAAGCACCAAATTTGGAAGTAAGGTTCCTGGTAACATTACGCAGAACTCGGATTTTCAAATTTATGATGCCACGCCTAACGCCCCCAAAAATCGTTTTTTGGGTAAATCAAATTATAGGAAAAGTAAAAATGTTTTTTTTTTAGGTTTTATTGTAGATAACCAACTCTATAAATTTAAATCCGATCGGACAATAAACACAGAAGTTATAGGCACAAGAAGTTTCCCTTACAGCACCAGAGGCCCGACACCGACAGCGCACGCACAGTCGTCGTGTAGTCAGCGTGCAGTCGGCATGTGCAATTAGCGACAATGCATGTGTATTTAACTTCGAAAATATGCGATGCGTTGTTATTAGTTCACCGAATAAAAGTAATTAATATTAACAATTTTTTAACAGCCAAAGGTAAATGGTATCTTACTGTCGAGTGCACTTGACTGTAGCTTTCTTCACTTGTTTTAATTATTAGAACAAGTTTTGTAGTAAGGTCTCTAGTAACATTACGCAGAATTCGGATTTTTGATGCCACACCCTCCGCCCCTATTAATCGGGTTTGTTAAATTATAACAAAAGTAGAAATAACAAAACATTTTTTTGATCGGAAAATAAACAAAGAAGGTTTAGGATTTAGAATTCCCCATACAAAGTAAAAGGCGCTAGAGATTTCCAATATAACGTTGAACCCACGCAGCAGAGGGCAATAAAAGTTCCATTTTCCGATCGCATTGCATAACCCTGTGTAGTTTAGTTAGAGGTTTGGCTCGTAAGTTCCAAATTTCGTGAATTCGAGCCTTGCGCGGGCCAATCGATAGGAAAACGAATGAGAAATGGATGATGCAAAAACAATAAGAAAAACCAATTATTCTTAGCAATACAAAAACAAACCAGATCTGGGAATCAATCAAACCTGGGAGACAATGTGATAGAGCTGACAACTCTCACACCAAACCACCGACTATAAACAAAATAACAGTTACAAATTTCGTCCAATATCTCAGTTAAGGCACATCGTCTGTTCCTGGTAAATACACACGTATGTATGTATAGATGCTATTGTCGCGAGAAGTTTCCCATACAAGAGCAGAGACGGAGCAGAGGCTCGGCTTGATCAAGAATACATTTATATATATTATACGTGTATATACTTTATATGGTCTGCCACGTCTCTTTTTTCCTGTTACATACATTTTCACAAAGTTAATATACCATTTTCATTGTGTAAAAGTTATAAAAATTTATTTGCACTCGTGCTGTTGGACAGACCTCTTGTTGTAAGCTTGGCTTTGCTTTGTGATGTGAAAGTTGACTAGCCATGAGTTCATTTCTTGTTTTGGAGCGAGTTTCGATACACATACATATGTATGCATGTATTAAGAGACTAAAATGCACAAGCACACAAACAGGGACTTTCTTCATCGCTCTCAGTTTTGAAAACCAGAGCACACAGAATTCTATTAATAATTGTACACCCATCAGAAATTACCCTACATTCTTAGTGACAATCAACCATCAATAGCAGAGCGTACCCATCAATCTATGTTGCTTAGTGATCTTAAAAAACTAAATCAAAATATATTTACAAATGCCCTCTTAGTTTATAGTCAGAAAAACTCATGTTAAATATTTTTTCCATGGAATGTAATATAGCGATAATCTGGTATATTAACGATACAAAGATTATAAAATTAATATCAATGTCACAACTTGCATAAATATGTAGCTTAAACTATGCAAAGTAATTTTACTTATTTTCGTTTAAAATAGAAAACAGATTTGTACACCATTAATATATTGAAATGCGTAGCAAGTTACACCAAATGATATGGCCTACTCTGAACAGTGTCTAAGTTTCCAATGAGTTTGTGACACATATAACTATGTTGAATAGTTACCCAATTTTTCACTTACCCGATGATGATGATGCCGATGAAGACGGGGCAGCGATGAGGGTGGCTACTAATAATAAACTTAGTGGAAGCTTCAAGTGTTCGCTAGATCGAAAAGAATCCATCCGTAATCTAGTTTTTTTCATTTCCATCGTTGATGTCCGTATAATTTGATAATGATTAACTGATTTGATACACTGAGAGTTTAAACTTCTAACGTAAGTTCAATAAATTCATTTAGTTTCAGTGTACATATATTAAGTACATATATTTAAGTCTACTCGATCATTAGGTATCTAAATGTGGGTATATGGAAATGAGGTTTTTACTTATGTATCTGTATGTGAGCTCAAATCTCAAAATGAAGTTTTCTTTTTTGTTAAAATAATACATGTATGCAGATGGGGTTATTTAAATTTTCAAATACATATATATTATCACCTCTTTGTTGCATACATATGTAAAATTTATTTTACAACAACAATATTTACAGTATGTATCTTTGGCATCTTATTACTTTTTTTATCGTATAAAAAACCAGTTGTATCAAAAGATTTAGCATAGATCGATTAATAATTTGTCTCCTTATATACTGTGCCTATTCCCTGCAACTTTTGTAGTTTTTAATAATAACAACAGTTAAGAATCTCTCCCTTTTTATAAAATGTTGTATTCTTTCTCATGTCTTCAACAAAGTCCAACGGTCTACATAGGTTTGCTTTGTGACTTTTAGCATTTGGCATAGAGTCAAAGAAACAACCTGACCGCGGAACAACGTCGAAACTAGCACAAGCACCAACGTTGAGACGCACATTCACAATCACGTAACGAAACATATATTTACATCTGATGGGACTTTTGAGATGCGCACCCGACCATTTGATACAGACGGAGACTACAGAACTGACTTGGGCAACACGCAGACGTAGCGACAAGTTGCGGGCTTGAAGCTCAACGTCGTACCCGAAGAAGAGGCCGATGAAATCCGAAGTGACGTAAAAAGCCAAAAACCAAAGTAGTTTGTCCGGTTCAGGTGGCATAATGCTATATGTTGTGCGTGCTTGTGTATATTTGTATGCCGGATCTGGACAGTATTGATATGGTGAGAGAGGTGAAACCGCAAATCCAACAAGAAACAACCACAGAGCTTTTATCGAGCACACCAACTACCAGACACCATTCACCCACTTTATAAGTATAAAATGAATTCGAGATTGTAAATACTGATTTATTATGTCTAAGGGAGTTTTCCCGTTTCTCATATTGTTACTATTATAACTTTCATATAGCTTGATCGATCTTTGAAATGCATAAAATACCATAGTTATTTTAGTGAAAACATTATCCTTGCTTGTTATAAAAAAATGCATCGGTCGTCCGAAGGGTGTCGTAATAACGATTGGACTTAGTCACTTAGAATAAATTTTGTATACCATTTACCCATTTCAGCTAAATGCTATAATAACCCGAGAAGTTATATGCGCCACAAATTTCCCATACAAAAGTAACAGCAGCATAACACAACTGAAATAATCCTCATCCTCATAATCCTTTTTGAAAGCGTTGTTTGAAAAAAGTCTGCGAATGGTTTGATAAACAAGTAAACCGTAATTTTGTGTTTCTAGCTTTTAAAATGACTGAGATATTTAAAGCCACAGTTTTTTTGTCTGCAACGTCTTCCTATTCTTGTTATGAATACTATGAATGCACTTAGGCAACAACCTACCATTTTGTAGGTCAATGGTATAAAATATAAATTTTTAGCAATGAAATGCAGTTACCGTATTATTCCCAAAAATCGAAGTTCCATGGACTTAAACATGTTTTCGCTCGCAACTTTTTATATATGGTATTCTAAATATTATTTTTGTCAAAAATAAAAGAAAATCTTTTTAGAAACGTTTCATGGTATAAACATGTCAAAAGGTTTAAGAAGAACAGCCAAGTAGTATAAGTTCTTTATTCTATACATTTTATTTAGGTTTAGTATTTACGGATAAAAATACATATTAATTATGAAGCTGGTTGATATTAGAGGTAGACGTCGTTTACTAATCAATACCTGCTCTTATTAATTCCAGAATTTCATACAATCGCCTTTCTAAAACCTCAAAAGGCTTACAATTAATTACGAAAATGAACAATAATTAAATTTTTACACGATAAGTACATGAACTTTCAAAGAACATATGTTTTTACATTTACATTAACTTTAACATTAATTACACATATTTAAATCTATATACAAAGTTGACGTGTAAGAAAATATTACAACCCTACTTGATTTGTGGTCACTTCGAAGAAACCAGGAAACATGCCAGGTTGCTCATCCAAATTCTGCTCGGCCCCCAAATTGACGTAAGTAGGCTGTGTCGGATCTGATGCCATCGACTCCTGTTGCGGCTCGAATACCTCCGTGATGGGAGGCCAGTTATCGAACGCTTCCATCTTGTATTGCAATTGCATATATTTACGAGTCGAGTTGCTCAGATTCTGCTCACGACGCCCCTGAATACGGTTGAATACCAATATTTCGACCACAATGGATTCAAGTAGCGCGTGAGCAACAAATGCAATTGCACCGTAAACAAGCATTATATATCTAAAAGACACGTCGGGCGGTACAACCAATTGGAAAAACTGTGCAATAAATTGTGATGGGTAAGCTACCAAATAAATGACAATACACATATTTGTCATAAGAGCAAAACACAACGGCCAATTGGACCAAATGGGCTTGCGATATGGCACACCCTTCGAAAAGACAAAGGCGAGAATGATATACTGAAAGCTGGATATGGCAAACATGGTATAATTTTCAAAGCAACCCAAATGATTCTCATCTGATAACTGGAAGGGCTTGAACCAGGCCTGCTGATGAAGCTGATACCAAACTGCAAATATATCTATTATTAAAATTTTGGGATTCGTAATTTTTCTTCTTTCTTACCTGCCACCTGGAAGACAACTACCAAAACCAAATGGAGCAACAGCGATGCCAGTGGTGTGATTGAGATTAGCGAACTGAGCGGCACTTGCTTTGCCAGTTGCCCGTCATAAGCCTCTGTCTTACCAAAGAAGAAAGCAAAGATCGATATCAAGCCTAAATCGATATAGAGGTACTGTTTATCCGTAAGATTTGATTCAATTGAGTACAGAATCATGACAGAGATGAATTGCACCAACGAGTACGCTGCCATGTATTTGAAAATCCCAAAGGAAGTTACTAGCGCTGCGCGTCCCTCTCGTATGACGTTCGGTACAGCGGCAATAGTCGGATTTCGAGAAGTAAACGGTGATGCTATCGAGGATTCTGTTTCGCTCAAAGATATACCAGTGTGGGCCACTTTTAGGGCACCACAATCGTTTGCTCCATCCCCACACATGGCCACATAATAGTCAATATTCTGTAGCTCGACCACGAGAGATTGCTTGTGCTCCGGCGACATACGTGCGTAAATTGAGCCCCGCGTTAAAATGAACTCCATTTGATGCGAGAAACGATCACGAACAATTTGCCAAGTTTTTCCGTCCATAGCGAAGGTAAAATTCCGGCGCCAGTTGTCATTGCGAGAAGTTAGAGCGGCTACGCCCAACTCCACATCATCATTGTTTGTCCAACTGTCTAGAGTCTTAACACTTGACAGGCTGTGGCTACCACTGCAGCTGGACGCCTGATCCAAAGTAAAAGAAGAAGCAGTTCCGTTTCCATTCGATGTGTGTTGAGAATTGGCATTCCAAGTAGTTCCCATTTCCAGCGTGTACTTCAACTCATATTGATCCCTTTCGAGAGTCTCCACTGCGTGTACAGTGATTACAGCCTGACTGGGACTGACAATGCCACAGTCGCGTGCCACACTCAACGCCGTCAGTATATTATCTCCCGTTATCATGATCGTACGTATTCTTGCCAAATTTAGAGAATTGATAACAGCTGTTGTGTCTGGCTTAAGACGATTTTCGAGTATTACAAAACCTAGGAATTCCAAGTTTTGTTCGACTTCCTCGCGACTCAATCGTTGCACTTTGGTGTAGTTCATTTTCGGATTGAGCTTTTTGTAGGCCATAGCAATGATACGGAATCCACGCTTAGCGAAATGTGATAGTTGTTGTCTGTAGTCCAAAGGTATAGTCTGCGGCTGGCAAAGTTGCTGCAACATCTCTGGCGAGCCTTTGCAGTAAACCGTGAATCCCTGTACACTTAGACACCGCGTTATTACGGCCATACGCTGAAAATTCGATGTGAATGGGAATTCCCTTACAATGCCATGATCATAAATTATTTTCTCGGAAGTCAATCCGGCATTTGCCAAAAGATCATCCACTGAAGATTGCCGCTGAACGCTGGAGCTGATTGGTTGTCTACACGGTTGACGCAATATTGTCGGATATATAAGACCATATTTTTCGTTCTCTGGTATATTATTGGCATCCTCTAGCGACCAGCCCGTTGACTCGAACATTTTGAGATCCAAGGGATCACCCATCATCTGCCCATTCATTACGGTTATCGAGTGGCAAGTGACCAGGCCAAAAAGAAAGTGATCATAAGGTAAACGATTAACGTCATTTAAAGGTATTTGAAATTGATTTGTCATTGACTTTGGCACCACACCCCACATATCCAAGCCATCTTCAGTCAAGGTTCCTGTCTGAAAATAGAAAATAATTAAATTGCATTTTCATTTTATTGTTCCCTATTTTTGACATATAACAGACCTTATCAAAACAACAGCAATCAATGCTACCAGCGACATTGATTGAGCGCGGTGATATACAAAAGATATTATTTGATTTTAACCGCTTCTGTGCATAAACACGTCCCACCGTCATTGCAGCAGGCAAAGCAGGCGGAACAACAATTGTGATTAAATCCAATGATTCGACAACTATCTTAACAGCATCTGTACCACGGATTATCTACAACAAATCGTAAGAAGAAATCTATATATTAATCGTGTGAAAACTGAAAAGTGGTAATGTTATATAACATTTTGCAGAATGTATTTGCATATATGTATATGTATATATTTGAATCAACGTCAATTTCTATCTGTGTGATAACACAGACAGAACCTTCTCTTAGATTCTGCGAATATCAAGTTTACACACCTTTTCATGGAACGTCTACTATCATTCGATAATTGTTTTTCGCGTTCGTATTAAAATAAAAACAAAAACAATATTAATCCGTTTCTTACTACAAAATGTTAATTCGTAATCCCTATCCGCGGATAAGCACCAAACTTTTTTACAAAATGATTTTCCTTTTTTCTACATTAACTGAAAGTTTATAAAAAAAAAAAAAAACTATAAAAATTTACTACAAAGCACGTCTTTTGCAAAAAATAAAAACGAAAAGTCATATTGCTTTTAAATAAGTTATTTTTAAATGGTTCAATTATCTTGAATTTCTTAATTGGCAACATTTTCTGATATAAACGAAAATATACTGCAATCCAGAGGGTAATTTCTACTTTTTGTACCGTGCCCCACAAAGATTTGTGATACATTTTTTCACCAAAGGTAACTGAAATTTAAATATTCTGTATACACTGTGCATAAATTCATTTACTTCTTTTGCAGGACCAAAAAAATTGTTTTTATCTGAAAACAACTACGAATGAAGTGTTCGTCACGCAGAATAAGGCTATATATAAATATAAGATACCTTCCGCACAATTAACCAATACACCGATTATTCCAAATATAAACAAATACGAAAATCTGAAGTCAAGCTCGATTGTCTGTTAGATATATTAAGATCTTATCCAGATTATCTGTAATATCTAAGTTCTCTGTGAGCGTACAGACTTTTTCTCATTTTCTATTGGGTAAGGTCTTCTGGCTTTTTAAAATGAGCAGAAGCATTTGGTTACTTTTATAAAACCGTAAATTATGTCAATAAAATAAATAAAAATACAAATACCTTTGTTACAAGCGTATATATAAAACCAAAAAACGCAATGACAGCCAAAAATTGTATAAACTTATATGAATCTCGCTCGAACTTATAATCGACGGGCGGTGGATAAAGAATGGATCGGATGAGGCCGCCTTTGGCGGTGATATTTCCAGTATTTATGACGAACGCCAATACTTTTTTCGAGCCAATATAACGTGTCTGAATGACTTTAGTTCCACAGAAGAGCGTATTTCTGGCATGCTCTTTTTTATCAAAAATAATATCACGTTTCATCGGTAATGGCGTTTTTGTCACCGGTACGCTTTCTCCTGTGAGCATTGACTCGTCTAGAATGCAATTGCCCGAGAGAAGAACTGCATCACATTGCATTGTGCACCCGGTCGAGGGTACTTCAATTATATCGCCGGGTACGAGGGTTCGCGTTGGTAATTCGGTTGCTACACCCTTAGGATTGACGATCAAGGCATTTCCTGTATTCTCAACCGTCTCCTGCAACACGTCCTGATTCTGAAGTGTAAAAGCGATTAGATTAATTACATTTTTCCTATGTTCTAGATATTTTAGTCTTACTTTTTTGGTCTGGATAGTGGACATTAAGATGCCGAAAATTGACATCAGCAGAATGACGCAAGCATAATAATAATAGTCATAGGTGAACCACAACACGACAGAGAATATTTGAAAAACATAGAATGGATTTAGCACCTCCAGAAACATAAGTGTTTTGAAGTTCCGCAAAGGAATTGTTATTTCATTACAACCAAAGACAATGCTACGTGATAGCTGTTCCTGAAGGCTCAGACCGTTTTGTTGATGAAAATAAGAGCAGGGTACGTTAACGTCCAGTCCATTGATTTTATTAAAACCATTTATTTCGCTGTCCCACGCGTAAAGTAGTTGCTTGCAGCGTATAACCCTCAATGATCGACAGCCTAGAAAATATTTAAATATTACATGAAAAACAAGAAAGACGCATTGATTAATATCATACAATTTAACGAAAATCAAATTGGCGCTATCGAAGTTGTTCCAATTTCTTCACCATGCAAAAGAGAGAACTTGAAAACTGAGAGTCTAGTTTGCAATGCTACAGACGGACAAATAGATGGACTGAAACAACTCGCTTGCTTATGCTGATCAACAATAAATATACTTTAAGGGTCGGAAATGCTTGCAGAAAACTATACAAAATATTTTCTTCTTTAACTTGTCCTATACGATTGAAATTTAACGGTAGAGTCGTATATAAAAATTAAATTATAGCAACTCATTCAATATTCGCAATAGTCCGAAAACAAGTAAAGAAAGCTACAGTCGAGTGAGTTTGGCTGTAGAATACTGTTTCTCCAATTTTTCTGTTAAATTAAATTAAATGCGCCATATTTAGCGGGATCCATACCCTCAACTTCAAGGATTGTATGTTTTATGGGGCTTTGCATATACAAAAAATACACTACCCGCAGCACAAAATAAACGATCATACCACTTCTTCCCGTTACTAAACAGAATAATATAGGTCTAATTTTTATTCTAACCTATGCGAATGTAGCTGACGTTGCCAATTTCCTTCTGAATCGAGGACTAAAAGACTGTAATCAAAACCAATACTAACTCGACGCCATTAAAAATGACCCAAGCGAACTTAAATCTATGACTATTGAATATTGTAACATAACTCCTATTTAAACTTAACAAGCCATTTACAAGAACTCACAAGTAAAGAAAGCTACAGTAGAGTGCACTCGACATTACGATACCATTTACCTTTGGCCGTTAAAAAATAATTCTTAATATTGAATACTTTTATACCACGAATTAACAATACTTTGAATCAAATATTTTTACAATCAAATTTACAAGTTTAACGCTACACGCATACGCCAACTGTGTGTAGGCGGCAAAACATTGACATTTTTTGCGCCTATAACTTCTATCTTTATTGTTCGATCGGACTGCAGTTTAAAGGGTAGATGAATATTATTAATAGCTTTTAAAATGGCTAAAAATAATTTTGTAACTTTTCTACTTTTTCTATTATTCGAAAAAATCGATTTATGGAGAGTGGTGGATGTGGTATCCAAAAGTGGATAACCCGCATTCTGCGTAATGTGTTCAGGGATATTTTTACCAATTTTGATGCTTGTAGTTTTCTGCTTTTATATCATTTACCCATTGAAAATTGGAGAAAAATGGTGCATTAACTCTTGATCAGCATCAATAGCCGAGTCGATTTGGTCATATCCGTCTGCAAGTTATTTATATAAAGAATTATTTTTTGGCAAAATATTGGTATCTCACTATTGAATGCACTCAACCATAGCATTCTTCACTTCTTTTTTGTTGAAACACTCGTTTTAAAATGCGTTATTTGCAATAAATCGAATAACTCATTTTTCGATTTTCGGAGGCGGTGGTGTCACATCATGCTAGAAATACACGAAATCTCCAACTAAGTTTTGCGTCTCTAGCTCTTGTAATAGCTGAAATCTGTGTGTCCATATAGACTGTCAGCAATTAATGCTGATCGATTATATATATATTTGCCATGCTCTGCCACGCGTCCTTCTGCCTGTTACATAAATTTTCACAAAGTTATTATACCATTTTATAATGGGTAATTGCTTTCGGAATAGCTTAACTTAAGTTAACATACCAAAAAAAAAACATGTTTTCTGAACAAAAAAGCCCATGAATAAACAGCGGTTATCATAAATAGACCATCAATTCCACAGAATTAGAGGTTTTACAAAGTTGAAAACATAAATCAACTACACTAGCAATGTCAGCAGTTATCTGCAGTTAATTGTCTACTTAAATTCAATTCAAATTTTAACTACGTGAAATCACCTGGAAGCATATAACTGGCATAAGGGGTATACAATGCCAAAAACAGTATGTGAGCTAGATTTATAATCGACGAGGAACGAAAAAGATTTCAACCCATTTAGAAAAAACCGACATATTGGTCAGCAGACATTTCTTGGCGTACTACCAAAAAATACGGACACAAGTCTCGCTTAAATTGGACAGAAATATTAAGGAACACATTTGAATGATAATTAATACTGTAGCACGATCAACACCAGTATGACAACTTATTAAGTACCTGAATAAAAAATCTAAACGTGAAACAATATATTTGCAAGACCAATAAAATGAATTAACAAAATACGTGTATCTGAGAAACTTGGGAACTATATCGACAAACTTTTCAACACGAAAAAAAAAAAATAAAAAACGGACTGAAACAATCATACATAAACCACCAATGATAATATAATATAAATATAATAGATAATATATCAGCCATAAAGACCAAACAAAAAGCATAAAGCACAAATCACATGAACAGACAAACAATTGGGCAACCGGGCCAATGGAATATCCCAAATTGTCAAAAACAAATATAGTGTCCACAAGAATGAAAGCGTGAACTAAGATGAAAATATATAAAAACAGGAGCTATAACTATAAAAGGAACTTTTATCAAAAAGGATAAAGCGTTACCAACCGCGAAACTGGGAACAACTTAACAAAGCAATTAAATAAAACTAAGATAATTTAATTAATATATATAAAATCCACTCTAATTGTATAACAAGTAAATCCAACTACAGTCGAGATTGTGAGACAGCTTAAATGATCAGCATGTGATATAGAGAAACTTTAATTTTTAATTAACTTTAAGCAATAAGAGGGATTAAAGAGAGCGAGAGCGAGTTTGCTCAACTGTAGCTTTCTTTACTTGTTACATTTTTTAACTCTGTATTTAAATTGCCTTCGTACTTTTAAAACTTGCTGAAGAGAAATGAACAGATAGCTGAAGTTTATTTTCATCAAATGCTTCTTCAGGAGTTCTCATCTGCAAAAGTTTTCTGAAAAAAAATAATAAATAAATTTCGGGATTTAACAAAATAACCTCTAGATACTGTTAAATTATGTACTTCAACTCATCCGTGGTCAACTTGCGTACTGGCTTAACGTGATAAAGCTTGTGTTTTTCTTGGTATTCTTCTTCAATAAGCACCTGCTCTGCCTCTTGAAGCGGACACAATTGACAAGTGACAAGCAGATACCAATGGCGCCACCAATGCAGCACTAGTCGTAACAATCCGCCAGTTAAACAAATGCATATCCAGCAGATAATCCAACGAAAAATGGATCGACGGTAACCACTGATTTTCATCTGATCCTCTTTATCACGATTGAGAAAACCCATACATGGTTTTGTATCTAAAACATTAGCAGAACAATGTATATTAATATTAAATCAAATATAGTGGATATATATATATATATAGTGAAAAGAAAAATTTAAATAAATAACTATGTTGAAATTTGCACACTATAACTCTTTGCCAGTTTTTTTTTAAATACATCTATATATACATATTTATAATTCATACCTCGCCATACATCGCAGCTCATCGTCAGTACTTAGCTTACGATTTTCTACCGCCTTAGTGAGGAAAGTCTGCAATATGTCACAAATGTTTTGGTTAAGTCGGTCAGAGTCTGGCGGTCTTTAGCTTTTTAATCATATAATAATTTGTACATATTAAATTACCCACAAATCTATCGATCTGTTGCACGAAAATTTTCTTTAAAAACATGATATTTTACATAGACACACGTAATGTAGAACCAAGATTGGACATAGATACCTTTATTATTAAGATTTGATTCTTCTCTTTTATTATATTTTATGATTATATTTAATCATTATGATTCTAATTTAACTGTCCACATTAGAAAACTTTTATTAACAATAATGTATAATTAATACAAATATATAAGCCAACACGCCTTATCGAATGGGACCACTTAAACAGATTGTGGCACACGAATATGGTATAAATTATGACATGTGTTTGAAGATAAATACGAATTGATAAGAAACAACGTGCACTTCTCAAGACTCACACAATCTATGACGCATTAAGAATGCGTCTATGTATTTGTATGTCCCGCAATATAATATGGACCTAACTGATTCACATAAGGACTCTATCCAAAAATTTATATTATTTGAAATATTTATGAGAAAATTAAAAATATTAAAAATTCGACTTCCACTTCAATAGATGGCTTTGTATTTATGATAAATAAAGCTATCAACAATCGTAGACCTCAGCATTTCATCTACTTTGTAAAATCAACTGAAATTCATTACCAAATAATATCGGTTCACTCTCGCATACATGTATATCAGTCATTAATGTAAATGAATAAGAAAGGTCCCATAAAAAACATATTCTGGTTCCGCAATCATCAGCTAACTATAAAAATGAATAGTTTTGTTTATTATCCATCCGATCGGATACTGTGAACGCATATCTCAAGAAGAATATTAAGGAAAATTTTGACTTATTCATTTTTATACCATTTACCCATTGAAAATGGGTAAAAAATGGTATATTAACTTTGTGAAAATGTATTTTATTCTAACTTTTTGCAAATGTTAGTTTAGCAGAACAAAAAATGTTATATATTCTAGATAAGTATTAACAGTCGATTTAGTCCTGTCCGTATGTTTGTTTGAACGCACAGTTTATAACTATTATACACAAATTTGCGTGCAAATTCCAATATATCATACGCAAATGATGTTTTTCCCTAACTTTGATCGATCGGATAATAAACATATAAGTTAAAGAAGATACAATTGCGTAGTTGGGCAACGGCGTTTCTGGAGGGCTGGCTGCGCAACCATGAAATTCCTTGTTTATGACGCATAAAACCGCATGTGGCATATTCAGAAAATTATAGTGCTTGTTGTTTATAAAGGATAGCGTAATTGGGTAAACGGAATTTAGAGCACTCTCGATTGCAACCTTTGTATTCGTTTTTTCCAGTTCTTGTTAATAGTTTTAATTATTATGATGCCCACTGAATTGAAAGTGGAAGATTCTTCAACTAAAAAGTTGACAAGTTAGCAAATCCATTATTAACCATTTGTGAAAGAAAAAGAGGAAAGGGAAAACACACTTGTGTTTGATGTAAAAGGTAATAAATACCCCACACACGAAATTAAAAGATATACTACTGATATTAATACTTACACTCATGCAATACATGGGCACGAGGAAATTATTTTTAAGTTCGGTTAAAATTCATTTGCCCCAACATACAATAGTTATTGTTGTGCGATCTGGTAGATTAAACTGCAGATCGGATAAATCTACCCTTTTTTCAGATCACGTCCGCTCACATTCATGCTGACATATACATCTGTACATATTGATATCAAAACCTGCCAATCGACTTAAGATTTCAGAGCCCATGCTTCGCTAAAGTTATCGACTTAAAACAAACAAAAACGAGCTAAAAATCGTCATCGATATCAAAATTCATTAGCAACCTGGTATACTTAACAAAAATTTAACAAAACACGAGGAAAAATGGGACTGCAAAGTAGGATTGCAGAGTATTTAAAAAATATAGTATCGATATTTTCTGTTTTGTTATAATTAATTATACAAATTTGTATCTAACATATAATTTTTTTTATTTGTTATAATGCCACTAGGGATATATACTCTAACCATTTAATTACATATCTAAAAATCTCTATTTTAATATTAGGTTGTCAAAAAAGTATTGCGATATTTTCGCTAGTTTTTAAAGCTCTTTTCGCGCGATTGCTTCTTTTTGTCGTTCGTGAGCTTTAGCGTCGCAAACATGGAAAAAAATAAAGAAGAAATACGGCATATTTTACAGTACTACTACAATAAAGGCAACAAGTGAAGAAAGGTATAGTCGAGTACACTAGACATAAAGATACCATTTACCTTTGGCTGTTAAAAAAAATTAATATTAATTACTTTTATTCGGTGAACTAACAACAATGCATTGCATATTTTCAAAGTCAAACATGCATTGACGCTAATGGCTTGCACGCTGACTACACGACGACTGAGCGAGCGCATCTATCATTTTGTATCCCATATTCGATTCCTAGTCAAGTCAGTCCAGGTTTCTTTTTGAATTGCGAAAAACAATTGGTCTTTCTTATTTTTTCCATAAAAATAGCATACTATATTTTTCAATAAAGTACAAAAATAAACAAAACATAAAAATAAAACAATTTACATAAAAAACACATTTGCCAACAAGACTCGAACTCGCGACCTCACGAATTCTGTAACTTACGAGCCAAACCTGTAACCATCAGACAGAGTTACGCAATGCAATCGGAAAATGAAACTTACGTATATTGACGCTGGCCCTCTGCTGCGTCGGTTCAACGTTTTATTTGGAAATTTCTAGCGCCCATAACTTTGTATGGGGGATTCTAACTCCTATAACTTTGTTTATTGTCCGATCGGGTTTTAATTTATAGGGTAAATCAGTATTGTGGTAAGCTACGAGAATGTCAAAATGTTTAGTTATTTCTCTACTTTTCTTATAATTCAATAAAAACGATTAATGGGGTGTGGCTTTCAAAATTTGTAAAGCCGCATCCTGCGTAATGTTATCAGGTACCTTACTTCCAAAATTGGTGCTTCTAGCTTTTCTAGTATTTTTATAATTCAAAAAATTCGTTTTATAAGGGCGGTGGGCATGACATCCAGAAGTCTAAAATCCAACTACTGCATAATGCACAACATTACCAATCCTCCTACCAAATTTGGTGCGTTTACGTCTTTTCGTTATTGAATTATTTGCTAAAAATTCAAAAACTAATTTATTGATTTGCGGAGGCGGTGGGTGTGGAACACCAATTTAAAATAAGCTTCTGAATAAACTTTGGAACACACGCACACTCCCAGCACGTCTGGTGCCTTCAGCTCTTTTAAAAGCTTAGATCTGTGTGTTCATACAGACGGACAGACAGACGGACATGACCAAATCGATTCTGCTGATCAAGAACATATATACTTTGTATAGTCTGCCAAGCCTTCTTCTGCCTGTTACATCCATTTTTACAAAGTTAGTATACCATTTTTTTACCCATTTTCAATGGGTAAATAGTATAAAAATACATTTCAAACCGACAATAAAATTTGTGCAGTTTATGGACCCGATACAGTTTCTATTTCCATCCCACAACGATGATTTCAACGTTTCCGTTCTGGTGTCGAGGTGGTCGAATATGCGCCACGCTCTGGAAGGAATGTCATCGAATGTCATCAAATTACGATATAATCGCTGAAGTGGTCGAAAGAGACTGGCATAGTAGCAGTCGTAGCATCGGTCAAGCGCTGGGCATGAGTCATCAAACCGTAACAAACCATTCAATAAAAAATACCGCAGAACTTTTTGACAACCCAATATTTCGATTAACACTACCTTTTTTCAGATCTATATTGGGTTGACAGCTAGAGATAAAGTCAAAATTAACTGCAAGCCTTCTATAAAAGCTTTTGGCTCCGTAGAAATGAAATGAAATGTTATTACATTTAAAAGTAATTTTCATTAAATTCATGATTATTATAATTAACCCAATTATATCATTGTAAATCAGAAATAAAAACGTATTTTTGATTATTAAGCACAAATAAGATTAAATGTAAAAATATAGCATTCTATACAATACTATAGATGTATTAATAAATGAGCAACAACCCTATTGCAAACACTCCAAAAAAATTGGTTTATCGATGGAAACACGTCTAAAAGACGTTACTAAACAAAAAGGAGGCCATTCTAGATTTTAATTTTTTGTTTTATGATTAATTTTTAACGCAAAGATCTTTGCACGAAATAAACTGTAACCCTAGAAATGTCAGTATTATCGATAAATTACAGTTTTAAGCGTTATTTAGAAATAAGAAAAATAATGAAGTACCCATTAGAATTAATTAATCTTCTATAAAAAAAACTGCATTTAAATTTTTTATTAAATTCCTTTTCGTTTCGCCACTGTACAATGGCTCACAGTCTATTTCGTGCAGTGGTATTTATTAATCTAATGGGAACTTCATTATTTTCAGTTTTTCTAAATAACAAATAACAATAAAATTTAACATTTAATTAACTAATATAATAAAATTCTTTACGTCTTTCAGACATGTTTTCATCGAGTCAATAGGTATTTTATTCAAAGAACTCCCTCCAAGAGACTTTGTCTGACATTGACCTCTTGCGAATGGCATGATCAAGAACTGCCCGTAAATAACATTCAAAAGTGGGGTCTGGGCCGATAGAATGATCACATGCGGGTGGTTGCACATCAACCAGGACTGAACAGTATCCGACTTGAAACCGCCCTCCTAACCCTAGATAGTCGGCTCCTTGAAAAAGATTATGCTCTAATACTTCAAGGTTCATTTTGTACATGTTCCCTTCTATTAAACCAAACTCCTACCACCGTGCTGTTAGTCTTAGGTGCTTGATTTGGAGCTCCGTATTCGGTTGTCTTATCTGCTAAATTAATAAATTAATCCAATAATTTATGGAACGAGTTATAGTATACCATACTTGGCATGCATATCTAGATTCTCCAATTTATGAACGCCTTCCTATAAGTTAGCACTAAAATTTTGATTCTAAGGCATACACCGTACAGTTTCTCCTAAAATATTAGGTTGTCAAATAACTCCCTTTTTGCTCTTTATTCAATGCTTTATAAAACTTGATACAGTGAACGGATTTAGCTTAAATATGCGCCGTTTTGTTCGATAATGTGTTCCCATTTACCCCCCGTAGAAAGTTCCTACCTTATTTGCGAAAAACTCGGACAGCCTCTTTTCACAACCCTCTTTTAAGCCCAACTTTACACCAGTATAAAGGCATTCGTCAGGTGGTAGTCACTTGGCGCTATGTCCGGACTATATGGTGGATGCGATAAAATCTCCTATCCGAGCTCCCGCAGCTTCTGACGAGTCATCAAAGAAGTGTGTGGTCTGACGTTGTCCTGGTGAAACATCCTTCCTGTTGGCCAATTCTGGTCGCTTCTGGTCGATCGCCAGCTTCAAGCAGTCCAGTTGTTCGCAGTAAATGGTAGAATTAGGCTTCTGGCCATATGGCAGCAGCTCATAGTGTATGATTCCCTTCTAATCCCACCAAACACAGAGCAAAACTTTCCTGGCCATCAATTCCGTCTTGGCCACTGTTTTGGACGATTCACCGGCCTTCAACCACGACCGTTTCCGCTTGATATTGTCGTATGTAATCCATTTTTCGTCGCCAGTCACCATCCGCTTCAAAAATGCGTCGAGTTCATTCCGTTTTAGCAGCATATCGCAGGCGTTGGCTTATACGTGGTATCCATGGTGTCACCGGCTCTTAATCGTCCATTTCTCCCTGGTTCGAAGTGATAGAGTACCATACCCTAAAACACCATTAATCTCACAGAATGTTTCTCAAGCGGATTTATCTTTAACGAAGGAAAATTTTAAAACAGCGCGAATTTCGGCGCTAGTAAACTCCATGTTTACACATGTAAAATTTATCAACGCAATAACCAAACTTGTCATAAATAGCGTCATTTTGGAGGTTTTTTCAAGACCAAACGATATACGAGGTGTGTTCAAAAAGTAAGGTGACTTTGTATTTTCAAGAAAAACTATTAATTTATTTATCAATATTTATGTTGTCCCCATCAAAGTAATCCCCCTCAGATACAATATACTTATGCCAACGGTTTTTCCAATCCTCAAAGCACTTCCCATAAGCACTTTTCGGTATAGCCTTGAGCTCTTGCAGCGATGCAGTCTTTATCTCTTCAATCGTTGCAAATCTCCGTCCTTTCATAGGTCTCTTCAGTTTTGGGAACAAGAAAAAGTCACATGGGGCCAAATGAACCTTTTGAGTAAATCTGGGTCGTCGTTGACGTCATTCAACAGCTTTTGAGCGATGCTCATGCGACGGTTCTTTTGGTCAAAATTCAGCAATTTCGGAACAAACTTCGCTGACACACGACTCATACCCAAAACGTTTGAAAAAATTTCATGGCACGAGCCAAGCGATATACCGACATCTTCAGCAACTTCTCTGATAGTGATTCGACGATTTTCCAAAACAATTTTCGTCACTGCTTGAACGTTTTCATCAGTTGTTGACGTGCTTGGGCGTCCAGAGCGAGGCTGGTCATTGGCATCTTCCCGGCCATCTTGGAAGAGTTTGTACCACTTGTACACATTTTTTTTACTCAGAACAGTTTCACCGTATGCCACTGTCAACATTTCAAGTGTTTCAGAGCACTTCATTTTATTTTTTACACAAAATTTGATGCAAATCCTTTGATCCATATTTTTCGATAGCAAAA
Organism: Zaprionus bogoriensis; assembly: GCA_035046045.1. Classification (NCBI taxonomy): domain Eukaryota; kingdom Metazoa; phylum Arthropoda; class Insecta; order Diptera; family Drosophilidae; genus Zaprionus; species Zaprionus bogoriensis. The sequence goes on from JAWNOI010000221.1 coordinate 1,381,654, forward strand.
AATCGCCGAACTCGCAAAATAACTTGTAACTTTACGCCTCTCACAACCAAACAAAAGAGGATGTTCCATTGAAACTTGGTACAGATGTTAGGGAAGAGTGTACCAAAATAACAAAACAAAAAATTCGATAATCGAAAATATGTTGCCCGCAAAATTTGAAAAGTCACCTTACTTTTTGAACACACCTCGTATTGCATTGCCCGATACCGATATGTAGCGCTTTGCACAAAGTCGCCAAATTCAAAAACCAAATATCATAGCTTGCAAAAAAAAAGGTCGACCGTTTCGCGTTGTCTGCAAAAACCGTTCTTTCCTGGCTCTTTACTCAGAGACTCTGAGAACTCTGTGTGAGTTCGTGAATGAGCCCACTCGCGTTTAGAGCGAATCCGTTGTTTTCTATTTTGTTTTCCCAGGGTTGTTCCGAGACATTTTGTCGGTCTCCGGTCTTTTACGTATGCATTGGTATACATTCACACGCATAGGTAAGCAACTATTTTACAGACGAAATATTAATATATTATTTGAAAATAAAAGTTAATTGTTATGTTCGTGTCATATTCGTGTACGAACGTCGGCGAGTGCAGACGTGTTTTCTTTTTGCCTTCTTATCGTGCAACGAAAATTAAAATAAAAACAAAGCATAGTGCAGTGCAAGCTCTAAACAACAATACACAGTAGGCGAAAAGACGCTTAGTGCGATGAACTTCGTACTTTTTGTGTAAAAAACAAGAAAAAAAAAACCTAAAACATTAAGCTATGAGTGAATTCGACACTCATACGGTGCTCCAACGTCAGCAAGACGAGCGTCGGCTCTCTTTGCAACGTAACAACGCATACCATTCAATCGTGTCAATGCAAGACAACGCGACAGCAAACCCAACAAAAACAAACCAACCGCGGTCAATAACCCCAAGCCCGAGTAATGAACTCAATCCAGCATCGCTAGGCAGAGCGCGCTCTTGCTCTCCAACGCTCTTGTTGGATAAAACCCCATACCCTTCCCTCATGCCAACCTGTTCAGCCACGGTTACAAGTACAGTGACGTCATTAGCAACTGTATCGGCAACTATTACAACAACTACAATGGTATCGACTGCTCGCGCAATACCATCTACCGTAACATCGGAATCTGCTGGGCAAGCAAATAATGCAGCACCTGACACCAGCGCGATCTCTTCAAAACAACGTTCGGCCGTACAGACTGGTATGGATCGCTACATACAAATAAAACGAAAGCTTAGCCCGCAGAACTCTAGACTTGGTAATTCTGCTAAAATAACTCGAGGCACCTCAAAACAATCTACAATAGAGAAGCCCATAGAAGCAAACAGATTTGCTATTTTGGCTGATAAATCCGATGATATACCTCCTGAAGACATCGTAGGGGACAACAAAGAGCCTAAACCGTCGCCGATTTACATTCGAGAGAAAAGTTCGAATGCCCTCGTAAACTCGATACTGAATTTAATAGGACCAGACTAATACGGAAGTAAACTACAGAATTTTGTCGAAGTATTTAAACGACAATAATAAAAACTTCTACACGTACCAATTAAAAAGCAGTAAAGGCCAGCAAGTAGTACTTAAAGGTATTGAGCCGGAAGTAACACCAGCTGAAGTTACAAGCGCACTGAAGGAGAAAGGTTTTAACGTAAAACATGTTATTAACATTTTGAATAGAGAAAGAAAACCTCAACCTCTTTTCAAGGTAGAACTTGAACCCGAAACCAAATCCAAGCCCCTGAAAAAAAATGAAGTGCACCCAATTTTTAATCTCCAGTTCCTACTACACCGCAGAATTACGGTAGAAGAGCCGCATAAAAGAAATGGACCTGTGCAGTGTAATAATTGTCAGGAATATGGCCACACAAGGTCTTATTGCACGCTTCGTCCAGTATGCGTTGCTTGTGGAGACCTTCACGACTCCCACAAATGCCCAAAAAATAAAGAGGATCCCAGCAGCAAAAAGTGTGGAAACTGTGGAGGCAACCATACGGCTAACTACAGGGGCTGTCCAGTCTACAAGGATTTGAAAAGTCGTACACACCAAAAAGTGACCACTGCTCGCTCACATACAGCACCTATAAAATCTACGCGTGATGTCTTTCCCCCTACAGCTGTTAAACCTGTAGCCAATATTAAGTTCGCCGACAAATCCGCAAGCTTTGCAACTGCTCTTAAATTGGGTCTTAAAAGTACCGCTCCCACCAAGCCACGATCATCAGTTCCCCCTCGTCAACCAGAAAAACAGTCTACGAACAAAATTGAAACAATGATATGCAATCTTCAACAAAGTATGATGGAGTTCATGTCATTCATGCAGACTACTATGCAAGATCTTATGCGGAACCAGAACGTTTTGATTGAGCTGCTTGTTGCTCAAAAACAGACTAAGTAATCAATGGCTCCACTTCGTATATCACTGTGGAACGCCAACGGCATCTCACAGCGCAAACTCGAGTTAACTCAATTCCTTAATAATAACCATATCGATGTAATGCTACTCGCAGAAACTCATCTTACAAATAAATATAATTTCCAAATTCGAGGCTATTTCTTCTACAACACGAATCACCCAGACGGGAAAGCACATGGAGGCACTGGGATTCTGATTAGAAATCGCATCAAGCACTGCTTCCACAATAGCTTCGCCACTAACATCTATAGATGTACAAATGGATTCCCGATCTTTAAAGCTTGCCGCCGTATACTGTCCTCCTCGGTTTACAATATCCGAATCTCAATTCATGGACTACTTCAACTCTCTGAGCGAACAATTTATAGCAGCAGGAGACTTTAATGCCAAGCACACGCACTGGGGATCTCGACTTGTGACTCCAAAGGGAAGGCAGCTGTACAATGCAATAATAAAAGCTAGCAACAAGCTAGACTGTGTGTCACCAAGAACACCTACATATTGGCCAACAGATCCGAGAAAACTGCCAGACTTGATAGATTTTGCAGTCACAAAAAACATTCCACGCAACCTGATAAGTGCCATCTCCTTATCAGATCTATCGTCTGATCACTCGCCTGTACTTCTTCAACTAAATCTACATCCAGTCGCGGTAGATAAACCATTCACACTAACAACGAATAAAACCAATTGGCTTAAGTACAAAAAATATATAAGTTCGCATATTGAGTTGAATCCACGTTTGAATGACGAAGCCGATATCGACTTATCCACAAACACTTGAATCCGTCTTGGTCGCAGCAGCTCGCATGTCAACTCCACAAACGCAAAAAACATCGTACAACCATAGATACACGAACGTTGAAATAGAGCAGCTTGTTCTAGCAAAGCGACGCTCACGGCGAGAATGACAATCCAACAGATCACCATCCGCAAAACAAAGATTAAAAGACGCTACACGGAGGCTCTCAGCTGCATTACGTCATGAAGAAGAGAGGTCCCAAAAACATTACATAGAGCAGTTATCCCCAATGAGCTCCAACTTCCCACTTTGGAGAGCACACTCATCACTCTGCGCACCAATCGAATCTGCAATGCCAATAAGGACATCCACAGGCAACTGGGCTCGCAGCGATGAAGAAAGAGCCGGCAGATTTGCAGAGCATCTTCAAAATGTATTTCAGCCCAATACATCATCAAGCGGGATCTCACTGTCAGCAACATCAGATATCGACACATCTACGGATGAACCAATTTGTATTTAGGCCACATGAGTTACTCAAAATCATAAACGAACTACTCAACCCAAAAAAATCTCCAGGATGCGACCTAATATCACCAAAAATGATTATTGAACTCCCTTCCTGTGCTGTTCGAGCTATTTGCCAACTCTTCAATGCAATAACGAGACATGGATACTTCCCAGAGAGATGGAAAAAGTCGATCATTATAATGATACCAAAACCTGGCAAAGACCGCACAATTGCTTCATCATATAGACCAATTAGTTTACTAACGTGTCTATCAAAACTCTTTGAAAAATGCTTCTTGACACATATCACCCCATATCTCAGAACACACAACAAAATCCCGACTCATCAATTCGGTTTTAGAGAAAAACACGGAACCATTGAGCAAGTCAACCGCATAACATCTGAAATCCGAAATGCATTCGAACAAAGAGAGAACTGCACTGCGATATTTCTGGACGTATCACAAGCATTCGACAGAGTATGGTTAGAAGGTTTAATGCACAAAATTACAGAAATGCTCCCAACCAACACTCACAAACTTCTGAAGTCATACCTTTACAACAGGAAATTTTCAGTAAGATGTAATTCTGCCATGTCCGACGACTACATCATTAGAGTCGGAGTTCCTCAAGGCAGCGTGCTTGGGCCAACACTTTACCTTATCTACACTGCGGACATCCCAACGAGCAGGCAACTAACCACATCCACCTTTGCTGATGACACAGCGATCCTAAGCCGCTCGAGATGCCCCAAGCAAGCAACGGCGCAACTAGCTATACACCTGGTGGCAGTGGAGAAATGGTTATCCGACTGGCGAATCAAAGTTAACGAACAAAAAAGCAAACACGTAACGTTCACACTTAACAGGCAAGACTGCCCTCCACTCATTCTAAACAACACAGTGGTTCCGATAGCAAATGAAGTAACATATCTTGGCGTACACCTCGATAGACGACTTACTTGGCGCAGCCACATAGAAGCCAAAAGAACACATTTAAAGCTCAAAGCTAACAGCCTCCACTGGCTTATCAATAGCCGCTCGCCCCTTAGCTTGGACTATAAGGTACTTCTATATAACACCGTCTTGAAACCAATCTGGATGTACGGCTCTCAGTTCTGGGGGAATGCCAGTAACAGCAGTGTGGATATAATGCAACGAACTCAATCAAAAATTCTCAGAACCATCACCGGGGCACCGTGGTACGTTCGGAATGAAAACCTTCACAGGGACCTTCACATACTACTCGTCAGAGAAGAGATAGCAAAAATCATAACAAAGTACTACGACAGGCTATCAGTACATCCAAATCATCTCGCGAGAGCACTCACGCGAGTTTCCAGCAGTTCTCGTCTTCGCCGCAACGACCTTCCAATCCAGCGCTAATTATTAGGACCATGTAGTCTCTATTCAGTTCAAATCAAACTGTTAGATATATTATTATTTTAAGATTTGCAAACTTATTGTTAGACTCATAAAGAGAAGATCCAATAAAAACAAAACAAAGTTAAAAAAAAAAATTGTTATGTTAAAAAAATTATATTATTTTTTTTTTCAGAAGAACGAAAGTAACATAAATGTGAAGAACTTTTGCGCTGACTTTTCCACTTAATTTGTCTCTTGCTGACCCTCTTTGTGCAAGCGTCGCTCCGCTCTCTGCGCGTTTCACAATGAAAACTGAAGTAAAAAGAGCTCAACAAACACCGCTCAACACAAAACATAAAATGAAAGTTGGAACTGCAACGGTTTGCCTCGCAAAGAAGAAAAACGGTTGAGAGTCTTTTGCAACATGAGAACATACATTTCTCATATTTCACCAGAATAGTAATTTCGCAACGATATTATTGCATCAGCGTCTAATCGTTTAGTGATTGGCTGTCTGTAACTTGTAGCTTTGGGAAGAACCGTTACAGCGAGGCGATAGCGTTGTGTCGCTGACGCCGAGTGTGGTACTGTGGTAGAAGAAGTAACGACGCAAGACAGTTGTGTTAAGAGCTTCAGTCCGACCGAAACTCGCAGCGCAAATAATAATAATAATAACGACGATCTTACATAAACAATGGCGAACAAAACATTTTATACGACCCCTTTTTCTACTGAAGCTTTTAAAGAAAAACTAATGATGCAGTTTTGTTTTAAATATAAGTTAACGTCAATTGCCAAACAATTATACACATTTAACAAAAACCTTCAAAGTTATTCATAAAAAACATAAAAAGGCCTTGACAAAAGTCTAAGTACGTTTGCTTGGTATCGTTGTTTATTCTATTCTTTTCAGGTTTTTTCAGTTTTATGCTTTAATTTGTATTTTAGTTGATTTGTTTGGTTATTTTGTATTTTGAAAACGTATGCAATAGCGAATAAATACTCCATGAAGAATCCTTAGGGGAAATCAAATTTAGCGATTAAAAAATTTATGCAAGTCCACAATCCAAACAATCTACAATAACATTGAGAAATCGAATACTTTTGAGAGCAAACAGAGTAGAAGCAAACTTTTGCCGGGAGACATTTCCTTCATTCGCAAGAAAGTCGGACGAAATCCGAAGCTCTATGCGACTACGTTGACCGTAGAGCTCGTTGAAAGGTCGAAGATCATGGCTTACCCACGGACAACAACAAGGACACTTAATATAGATGGATTCCACTGCCGAACTCCTCGCAAGAAGCTCCTAATAAGCGAGAAAAAGTGTGTGCTTCGCTTGGAGTTTGCACAAAAACATTTAAACAAGGACATAGAGTTCTGGAAGAAGGTTCTATTTACGGATATGACGGGAAAGCCAAAGCCTGAAAAAACCCAACACTGCCTTGGATCCCAAATACCTGATGACAGTAAATCATGATAGTGGTAGTGTCATGGTTTGGGAGCAGTTTCTGCGTTTGGAGTGAGGAACTTGGCTTTTATTGGGGGAAATATTGATTGCTCCCAATATAAAAGCATGGTAGAACAAAATTTAAAGCCATCCGTGGATAAATTGTGCGTTGGTGAGAGATGGATCTTCCAACAAGACCCTGATCCCAAACACAAAGCGCAAATATGTTAGTAAGAGATTGGCTGCTTTATTATGCTCCCCGACAATTATTTTCACTTCCGCAAAGCGCTGTCTTAAATGAGCAGAAAATTTTATTTTCGATGTTTCACGACCATTTTTCGCACGGCCACAGGAATCTCTTTTCGGGGAGCAATTTTTCGCTATTACAAACGTTTTCAAATTAAAAAATAACCAAGCAAATCAACTAAAATACAAAGTAAAACATAAAACTGAAAAAACTGTACTTAACTGTTATATTTCACCTGAATAGAATAGAATAAACAACGATACCAAGCAAACGTACTTAGACTTTTGTCAAGGCCTTTTTATGTTTTTATACCATTTACCCATTAAAAATGGGTAAAAAAAAATGGTATATTAACGTTGTGAAAATGTATGTAACAGGCAGAAGGAGGCGTGGCAGAAAGATTAATGGACGAGTCGATTTGGTCATGTCCGTCTGTATGAACACACAGATCTCAGCTATTCAAAGAGCTAGAAGAGCCAGACTTGGTGGGAGTATGCGTGTATTCAATACACACAAAAAGTTTATTTCAAACTTAATTTGCGACGCCCACCGCCTCCGTAAATCGATAAATGCGTTTTTCGAAAGAACAGCTAGAAGCACCAAATTTGGTAATAAGGTGCCCGGTAACATTACGCAGAACGCGGATTTTCAACTTTCGGATACCACGCCCACCGCCCCCATAAATCGTTTTTATTGAATAACTAGCAAACCCGGCGAAATCCGTTTCGCCACCAGATGGCTCCCAGTCCCTCTCCCAATTCTTTTCCCAGTCGCTCTCTCAGTCGCTCTCCCCAGTCCCTCTCCCAGTCGCTTTCCCAGTCCCTCTCCCAATTCTTTTCCCAGTCGCTCTCCCAATTCTTTTCCCAATCCTTCTCCCAGTTGCTCTCTCAGTCCCTCTCTCAGTCACTCTCTCAGTCCCTCTCCCAGTCCCTCTCCCAGTCGCTTTGCCAGTCGTTCTCCCAGCCCCTTTCCCAGTCCTTCTCCCAATCCTTCTCCCTCTCCCAGTCCCTCTCCCAATCGCCCTCCCAGTCCCTCTCCGAATTCTTTTCCCAGTCGCACTCCCAGTCCCTCTCCCAATCCTTCTGCCAGTTGCTCTCTCAGTCGCTCTCCCAGTCGTTCTCAAAGTTCTTCTCCCAGTCCCTCTCCCAATCCTCCCAGTCGCTCTCTCAGTCCTTCTCCCAATACTATTCCCAATCCTTCTCCCAGTTGCTCTCCCAGTCGCTCTTTCAGTCCCTCTCCCAATCCCTCTCCCAATCCCTCTCCCAATCCCTCTCCCGTTTATAACATTTTTGAAAACAATTTTTTGATAATTTTTTTTAAGAGATTTTATAATCAAATTTATTGCTTAATATTTTATTTATTTATTTTTATTTTTAAGGAACCTTTGACGAACATGTCAAAGTATAACACACCTAAACACATTATTTGTAATACATAAACAGTCTACTTTTGTTTACCAAGCAGCAAGGTACTTTTATTTATTTTAAAATAAATTAAAGTTCCTTGCTGCTCGGTGAACAAAATTAGACTAACTATTATGTAAACTGTGTATAGGTGTGTTTTATTTTGACGTGTTCGTCAAAGGTTCCTTGAAGTGACCGGGAAAATTTGTATGGGAAAAAGAGAATGATTATTTTTAGGGTTTATCCAGAAATAATTATAATTTAAAACCATAAAAAAACCATCCATGACAAAAAAGCAAACTCAGTTGATTTGGTGGCAGGCATTTCTTTTTTTAATTTTGATATGACTTGAAGTCATAAAAAGCAGGTAACAACATCGAAACTAATACAAAAGAAACGCACAGGTTAGTGGCCGAGGGATTTTGAAATAAATAAAAGTACCTTGCTGCTAGGTGAGCAAAAGTAGACTATTTATGTATTTCAAATAATGTGTATAGGTGTGTTTTACTTTGACGTGTTCGTCAAAGGTTCCTTGAAGTGGCCGGGAAAATTTGTATGGGAAAAAGAAAATGGCCATTTTAACGGTTTTCCCCAGCAATAATTCTAATTTTTCTTGCCGTTAAAACCATCCTTGAACTTCAACGAACAATTTAAAAAAAAATTTGGCCAAATTGGTTCAGGCGTTGTTGAGTTATGCACTTACCAACACATTTTGCGATTCATTTTTATATAATAGAAGATAAGAAAAGTAGAGAAAAACCAAAACATTTTTTTGACATTCTAGAAGCTTGCCAGAGTACTGATCTACCCTATAAATTACAACCCGATCGGACAATAAACAAAGAAATTATATGATTTGAATCCCCCATATAAAGTTATGGGCGCTAATAATTCCCAATTAACGCGTTGAACCGACGCAGCAGAGGGCCAGTGTCAATAAAAGTTTCATTTTCCGATCGAGTTGCGTAACCCTGCGTGGTCCGGTGATTAGGGGTTTGGTTCGCAGATTCAAGAATTCGAGAGTTCGAGCCCTGGCGCGGTCCAATTTTTTTTTATGTAAATTGTTTTTTTTTTATTATTATTTTTGCACTTTACTGAAAATGTAGTATGATATTTGATATTTGTAGATGCGTACGCACAGTTGTCGTGCAGTCAGCGTGCAGTCGGCATGTGCCATTAGCGTCAATGCATGTGAATTTGACTTCAAAAATATGAGATGCGTTGTTATTAGTGCCCCGAATAAAAATAATTAATATTAAGAATTTTGTTTTTTGACAGCCAAAGGTAAATGGTATCTTACTGTCGATTGCACTCGACTGTAGCTTTCCTCACTTGTTTATGAATAACTTCCTTCAAGGTTTTTGTTAAAAATGTAAAATATTTTGGCAGTTGACGTTAAATAATATTTAAAACAAAACTGCATCAGTAGTTCTTTAAAAGCTTTTGGATGGTCAAAACTGTGAAAAAAAGGGTTGTATGTAAAGTTTTGCCCGCCACTGTACATCTTTTATTCTGCACGCTGTCCGATATTTTTTAAGATACGTTGTCTTGATCAATAAATATTATTACAGTACATCACTATCTATTTTCACTGGAATCTATTAAAACGGACATTTCTACGGAATCTAAAAGTTTATTGAGTTTTTCGACATATATATATTATATATTTTTTTTTTTGTTTTCTTTATTACTCCTCTCGGGAGCTTAGGGCCTCTACAATTAAAGTCCTCACTTTACATTGTCCAATTCGTGTCCGTTTCGATATGCAAATGGCCGTCATCGTCGGGATGGGGTGGTGGTTGGTTTTCTTCCCCTGTATTGGTTTCGTTAATCATTATTTTTCAGTCGATCGGTGATTAGCCAAGTGCGACCAATCCCAGAGATGGGGCTGCCACCTGTCGATATCTGGGAATACCGTTTTTTCGACATCACATGTTTAGTAGGATCGGAAAAAATTCCACTAAACATAATGAAGCCGAAAAATTGCAGGTCATGATGTGTCATTAGTGGGGTTTGAACCCACGACCCCACGCTTAGCGTGCAGCTACATTACCTGCTAGGCTCTGAAAGGTATCCGACCTGATTTTTAATATTTCTGTACCAAAATCTGCAGTTTGGGAAATTTTAAGACTAACGCTGCCGCCGAGAAATAATTGCAGATCGGATACTTTTCGGACAGACCTCGTATATAGTATATATATATGTATATGTGTCGAGCCACTCAATAAACTTTTAGATTCCGTAGAAATGTGTAAATAGTATATAGTTTCAAGGGTAGATAATAATATGTGATTTTATAATTACCCTTAACAAGTAACTGAGAGTCTTGAAGATCGAAGTCCTCATCGAAATCCTTATGCACCGCTTCGGAATTTATACGACGAAACTGAGTGAGATGTAATGTGTTCTTTTCTGGTGTGGTGTTCAGACAGCTACGGTCTTCTGTGTTATTATTATCCATTGAAGATGTAGTTGCAGTAAGGCTGACAATTTGACGATTGGCAATGATTTCGGGCGACGCTAAAAAAGGCTCTTTCCCCTCTAGCGGGTTTGTGGACGAGTGCCACCAGTTAAGCTTCAGCAGATTGTTTTTGGTTGCAATGTGCGGGAATCTAAGTAGGCTTTCTGGTTCGAACAGCGGCTGAAGCGGCAATAATTCAGGCCCAGCAGGGTTCGACATAATCGCACAGTCGATTAGTTCAACGCCGAAAATGCACTTTATTATTCAAAAGATTTTTGGGTTTCTCCTTTTTTCTCTTTGTGTTCAGTTAGTATTATTCATTTGGTTGGGAAACAACTGGGGGTCAGCTACACATTTTGAGTACTTTCCTCTGCAGAAGATGACCACATTGCCCTGTCCAGTATTCAACCCCGACGAGAACAGTGCAAAGTGTAAGGGATGACATCTTCGAGAATGAGAATGAGAGGAGAGTTCAATGAAGACTACCTGTCGGTAGCCTGTAATGCGAAGTGTGCAATCATCTACAGTTTCTTTCGGGAAGATCCAGTGATCCTCCACTCCCAACACGCTTCTCAAAAAAGAAGTGTTTCACGTACTCCTTCTGCAGAAATACTAGATCTTGTAGAACGTCAAAGTTTTCTTCGCAGTCTGGGCGTTTGCGCAACTTTCTCTTGAAAGACCCGATATGCTCCTTCTGCTCCTTCAAACTTTGAACTGAATTCATTACGTTCTGACTTGATAGGACAACGCGTTTTCTTTTGTTGACAACTTTTTAATGGTGCACCATTTAGTTCATTTCAAACGTATCAAACTTTTATATCGATCTCGAAATTAATTGTTTTTTATAAAATAATGTTTTTAATTTGTTTTTTTAATTAATAAATTCATTGCGGCGATTCACCTTTAACATACTTAACAACTTAAACTATTTTTACAAAGCGCATGCTGATAGCATGATAGCGCCTGCGCCTGAAAGAAAGGAAAGAGTATTATAAATATACAAGAGAATTTAATATTTTTATTTTGTAGTCTTACACACATATGTATATAAGGTAATATGAGGACATTTATTTTGCTCTGGCATAGATACACCATTGGGGAGGAACTTAGCGACTAATCGATAAGTCGACAATCATTTCTTTGATTTCATGGGCTATTAATCTATTGAAAAATAAATTCGTTTAAATCAGTTATACCACACATGATAATTGTATTTATCGATAGTTCGCAACACCGGCAAAATATACTGCAACTCTGCAATTATCTGTTGCACCTTGCGAAACTAAGAGTGCATATTTATTCCACCACAATGCCAAATATGCAATTAATAAGTTTTTACAAGAATATTCTTGTGGTCAAAATATAAGAATGTAACAAGAGACTGATCAATGTTTAGAGTTATGTAATATAAGGCACCACATGCTCAACGTATCGCTCAGATACATACATATAGTTAAAGACAACTTCGTAATTTGAATGTATAAGCTAATTATTGATTAATCAAAACTTATATTAACATCGAAAAAATTCTTACCAAATGTTTTTCATCGTCAAATGTTTTGATTTTTATTTTTTTATACAACTGTGTTTATTAAAATAGCACTTTAAGTAATTGCTCGGCTATCTGTACACTGTACATGCCTATTAATGATTTAAATACATTACATAGGTATAAGTGAGAACCAAAGCCAAACAGTCACATTGATGTCTTAGAAAACTACTCGATACATTTCGTTGAAAGTTACTAAATAGTACTCGATGATTTTCACTGCGAAAGTGCCAATAATCGAGCGTACACATGCAGCTGTGCCTTAAACTCGAAGGAATCCTTTGAAAGAATTTCCTTTGGCTTGGTTCTTAATTAAAATAATAAAGCAAATTCCCCTTTATTTGTATATCCATAATCATAAAATATTCACTGCGTCTATAATTATATACACTCGTAACCCTGCACTCTTAGATACTTATTCGATACATTTTAGTTGAGTTGGAAGTTATTTAAAAGTAACCGATTAATTTAAGCAGCGTGATAGTCAGTGCTGCCGTTTCAGCCTTTTAAAGGTGAAATTGAAATTTTAAAATTAAATTTTCATCTTATTTAAAATTAATTATAGTTTCGAAAGGCAAGATTTTCCCAAGGCTCTTCTACTGTATCGGAAGTTCTTCTTGGACAGTTAATAAACTCCGAATCAGGTATATCAATCACTGACAGACAGACGCACATGAACAAATCTAGTCGGCTGTTTCGGATCTGATTCAGATAAGAAACTGTCAACGCACTCCTTGTCCTGTAACCTCTGTGAAAATGAATGATGATGATGTGTTGTATGATCTGGAATTGAGGATAGGACGGTCGCGATAGAACTTCCCACTGTTTCAGTGAGTGATCTAGAGATGCGGCTATCCAACTGGGCTAGGATAAGTGCACCATCACTGGAGTTATTCCTTCTTTCCATATCACGGAAGAACGCCATAGACAAGCTGGTGGTGCTACAACACGGCTTTTAAGAAACGAGAAAAAGATGCGGCAAGAGGTAGGTTGGCGCAGGAGTATAAGATGATTATAATGCTACATTTGTAAGGGATATGCTCGGATATTGGAACCTAACTAGCTTGTTTTGGATATTTGCATCCTATAACAATATATGAGATCCCAAAAAGGTTCTGGATTACTAGTCCTCCATTTGCTATTCAGTGGGTAACGTGGGGATTTGAAAATTGCAAGACACAAGGACTGCATTTTTGAATAGCACTCATGATATCCGCGAACGGAGGGCAATTATACGGTGCATGACATACAAGGAAACAGTGCCACGTGGTCAGATTATCACAGAACCCTTTTTTAAAGCTATGGGCCCTGGAATATATGCAGGCATTTGTGGGCTCGCTAGGCGCATAAGTTTAAAGAACGTTGTGTTAATATGGGATCGAACTGTTTTTCATCTCTGATCTAACTAATGTAATGATCCTTCCCGTTTTTAAATAAGCATTTTCGGATTTGGGCGTTCTAAGCCGTTTCACAGGGGGAGCCAATCGTGGAACGAATTAGTATATACAGTTTTTATCGTAGAATTTCAATACTCAGTGTAGTTTAAATATAAACAGTCTTTAGAATTAAGAAGGCCATTTTCAAGTCAACGACAGTAAATGTTCTTGGAAGTCTATTATATTACAAATTTTCTGAATCAGTGGTACAACTTCAGTTTTAGTTAAACAATTTATTTATGTTATATTTGTTGTGGTTAAACTTTCTATTTAGTAACTGATTATAAACATAAACATTTCGATGATTCGGCTGACCATTTTTTATATTATAGTATTTTTCTCTCAGTTTTATTCATCATTACCGTATCTATTTCACTATGCACTACGAAATATTCGCCTTCGTCTCCATTTGAACTACGCTTGCAGTTTAATAAAAGAGAAGTATTTTAATGCATAAATAAATAAATAAATAAATCGTACTCGTAATTTAACTTTAGTTTTGCAGCTTTTCTATAGTGTGTATTTTTAAAAGTGATGGATGATGGTTATCCACCAAGGAGTTCAATATCGCATCTTCAGGGTGCAATGAGATGTCCTGTACGGATGATTTGGACAAAATTTCTTTCAAATCGTCTTCCACATGCATTCCTACGTATAAGAAATTGTTACTATTAGGAAAACAAATAGAATTGTACAATTTTACCCCGTGCTTCTGGAGTCGGCATTTCCAAATATTTCGAATCTTGTATGTCATCTCCTAATTCATGCGGAGTTCGAGGTGATTTAGCACAATCTTGCTGTTCATCGTCTGTAGTTAGACAATAATTAGAATGAAATTGAATAATAATAAAGTTTTCTTACTCTCATTTGATTGGGTTTTCTGGCTCACAACTGGCTCCTGCTCAAGGGTTAGACCCATATCTAATGTTTCATTGAGGGCATCATCGAGATTATGAACAATTGAATCTGTTACGGATGACTGAATTCGAGACTTGGCAAGGCCGCACTCTTGTTGATCTGTCACGGTCTCCAGGTTATAGATGCACTGTTCAACAATATCGTCGCGTTGAATTTTACTTAATGCTTGCGCCAAGGCATTGCCAGTAGCGCGTTTGCCGGCCTGGTTTAACCAAAGGCGTAGCAAGACGAGGCTCTGTTGCGATGAAGGCTGATTGGCATACTCAGCTTTCACTAGAGCAATGTCCGTTGCTGGCACATTTAACTCATGGGCCAACTGCAGCCAATCATCTCCAAGCGAATTAGATATGTCTGACAAACGAATGTCGGCACGCTGTATAGCATCCACATCGGTAATAGATATTGATGATTCCCTACTTCTTAATTTGGCGTTGATATTATCCCTGAACGACTGCCCGCAATCATTGACAATTTCCTTGGGAATTCTATTCAATTCGGAATTTCCAATTGATGCGAGTGAAATGTTGAGTACGCATATCGGCTGTTGTGGTGCACTCGCAGGATTCACCTTACGCTCGCTCATAAAACAAACCTGTGCGTGAAGCTCCTTCTGATTCCTGATATGAACAATGAAGGACAGTCGATTCTCCCGAAATGCCTGGAACTTAGTGCTCAGCTGATCCCCAGATTTCAACACGGGCACTAGATTCCCACTAAACTCCAAATAGATTGTTTGATCTTCCAACACTTCAACATCTCTGGATTTGGCTATTTCGGTGAAATATTCCTGCTGCTCTAGTGTTTTGTCTTCCTTGTCATCTGTCATGCAGAAAACAGACAATTTGGCCTCCGTTGCGGATATGCGCTTTGCGAAAACCACAAACTTAACCACAAACGGCACCAATGCCATATATGAATATAGGTCTGTGGCCATACGTCCAGCATCGGCCACATTACGGCAATCCATCAGCCAGAAGCGCGCTGACACTGTTGTGGTAAAACTAACTGTATCCTTAATAAAAGCCAATGGAGTAGATCCTGTCACATCCTCCCATACAGCACGATTCTGCCCGCCAGTTATTGAACACAAAAGTCGTAAAGTAGGCGCTGCACTTCCATTGTTGTCGTAAATGTATGGTGCATTAACCATTCCCTCGTTGTATGTTCTTGGTGCAGAAATGGTCAATGTTATCGCTTTGTGGAATTTGCGACGTCGTGGCTCAACCGTCACAACAGGAGACACGGCCACCCCCTGGCCAAGCAGCTTGGAACAACCAACTAGGTCAACCGGTTGTGCCTGTAAACCTACTCGAATTTTCTTAGTTAATGCATGCGGAGGAAAGACCGCCTGCACCAATGGAACAGCCAATGAAGAGACTGCGCCACCTTCCGGTCCAATCGCATGAACCTCCTGCCTTATTCGTGATACCACGGCGAAGAAATGAGGCACATTCTGTGTGACAATTCTAACGATTCGATTGGTATGGAGTTCCTCCAAAAGATTCGCCTCCGTGACAATTTTGTCGCTTAGTGATTCGAGCAAATACTGTTCATTTTCGTAAGCACTATGCTCCCGCCAACTCTCACCGTTATCGGATCGTAATATGATTATTTCACGCTCATTTTTACGCAGAGATCCGAAGTGCGGTATCTCCAGAATAATCGGGCTGTAAAATCAATTTATTTTCAATTTATTCAAACCAATAGATTATGTCTCACCTTAAGAACTTGCCATCTACTGGCGACAGCTCCAATATGCGACTGACGAGTGCTTCCCCTTCCATTAAAGGTGGCGGATTAGCCACCCTCTGCGGCTTGACATAGCGGCAAGTTATGCGCGTTGGCTCTGCACACGCCTTCGGTGGGACAATAATACGGACTCCACTGTGCCGACAACCACGCATCGAACCGCCACGAGCGTCCACCAAGAACGAAACAAGGAACCTAACAAAAAAAAAAAAAAAGTAGTGTGCATATGAAAGTAAGATACCATTTACCTTTGACTGTTAAAAAATAATACATAATATTAATTACTTTTATTCGGCGTACTAAAAACAATGCGTCGAATATATCGTAATAAGATCGCTTTATTTCTGAATCTGTTGGTCACTCGCGATACAAAATGGATTACATATGACAGCACCAAGCTTTAAAGATCCTAGTCGAGGCAGGGTGAGGTCTCAAACAATGGCAAAGCCAGGATTGACGGATCGGAAGATTTTGCTGAGTGTATGGGATATCAGAGGAATTATCCATTATGAAGTACTTCCCTATGGCCAAAACATTAATTCTGACGTTAACTGTCAACAACAAGAGCAATTGAAGATTGCACTTGAACAGAAGCCGACAGCCATTGTGAATCGTAATCACATTATGTTTCCGCATGACAACGCCAGGCCCCATACATCTTTGGTAACTCGTCACAAGCTAAGGCTAGAAACATAGTGGGCGCTGAGACGAAGATGAAGAGGAATCTGTTGACGAATTGCTTGCGATGCGAGTTAGCTAATAGGTTGCATAGTGCTAGACGATTTTGATGATATTTTTGACGTTAGTCACAATGTATTCCTGATCAGATGATGAACTCCTGTTAGAAGAAAGTTTATTTCTGAATTAAAACGAACAAAAAAAATGGAAAAATTCATCCAATCAATTTGGGAAGGAAATCATTCGGCGATATAAATCAATTATTTGATGAACTTCGTCAAAATGAGAAATATTCTTTTGACTATACGAGAATGAAAATCGCAACTTTTGGTTACATTCTTTTAAAAATTGAACCACTTATCACTAAGAATTGGACAAATTTTAATAGAACCCCAGTTATACCTGCAGAAAGGTTAATTGTAACTTTAAGGAAGAAAATTATTCATAATATTTCATTCATTTCATTATTTCATTATTTTTATACCATTTACCCATTGAAAATGGGTAAAAAATGGTATATTAACTTTGTGCAAATGTATGTAACAGGCAGAAGGAGGCGTGGCAGACCATACAAAGTATATATATTCTTGATCAGCATCAATAGCCGAGTCGATTTGGTCATGTCCGTCTGTCTGTCCGTCTGTCCGTCTGTATGAACACACAGATCTCAGCTATTAAAAGAGCTAGAGGCACCAGACTTGGTGGGAGTGTGCGTGTATTCAATACACACAAGAAGTTTATTTCAAACTTGATGTGCCACGCCCACCGCCTCCGCAAGTCGATAAATGCGTATTTCGATTTTTTCCAAATAATTCAATAACGAAAAGAGATAAACGCACCAAATTTGGTAGGAGGGTGTCTTGCAACATTATGCAGAAGTTGAATTTTAGACTTTAGGATGCCACGCCCACCGCCTCTAAAAAACACATTTTTATAGTTTAAAAGAACACTAGAAAAGCTAGAAGCACCAAATTTGGAAGTAAGGTGCCTGGTAACATTACGGAGAATGCGGAATTTCAACTTTTGGATGCCACGCCTACCGCCCCCAAAAATCGATTTTGTAAATCGGTAAATCAAATTATAGGAAAAGTAGAAAAGTTTCCGAAATTTTTTTAGGTATTATTGTAGATAATAATACTATTAACCAACCCTATAAATTTAAATCCGATCGGACAATAAACACAGAAGTTATAGGCACGAGAAGTTTCGCTCACAGCAGTAGAGGCCCGACGCCGACGCCGACGCCGACTGCGCACGCCGCCTGCGCACGCACAGTCGTCGTGTAGTCAGTGTGCAGTCGGCATGTGCCATTAACGTCAATGCATGTGAATTTGTCCTCGAAAATATGCGATGCGTTGTTATTCGCCGAATAAAAGTAATTAATATTAAGAATTAGTTTTTAACAGCGAAAGGTAAATGGTATCTTACTGTCGAGTGCACTCGACTGTAGCTTTCTTCACTTGTTTTTAAATATAGCTGCTATTAGTTCTTCATTAATTGGAGCCATTTTCACAAAAGAAAAGTGCTTCATGCAATTCAAAAATCAGAAGTAAAAAAAACAAAGTAAGCGAAATAGCAAGGGATTCGTCTTCAAAAACAGTACTGCACCGTTTGAAGCTGATTGCTTGCTTTTCGTCTTCATCTTCGTCATCGTCTCAGCGCTCACTATGTTTACGAGCGAGCGAATTCATGTCAATTGTTCAGCACTGTTTTTCGTCTTCATCTTCGTCTCAGCGCCCTTATGTTTGTAGCCTAAGCGAGCTTGGTTGGAAAGTTTTAATGCATCCACTTTACAGTGATTACTAAGCCCCAAGCAACTACTATTTGTTTTTACCATTATGAAACTACGTTTTACTTCATTGTTAATTATTGGTAACACAAGTGATCGATACATTTTTGGTAAAAAAATTTTTTTAGCATCTTTTGCCATCTGGCAACACTGCTCAAACGTTATTTGCGAGTTTTTTTTTCCAATAGCAACTTTTTTCTAATATTGAAAATGTCGAGTTTTATACCGACAAACCAGGATTCGCGGACATCGTTGCTTTTCTGCTTTCTTTTAAAGAAAATTGCTGTGGAAGCCCAAAAAATGCTTGTGGAAGCATACGGTGTGCATGCCCTAAGCATTAGAAGTTGCCAAGCCTGGTTTAAAAAATTCCGGAGCGGTAAACTTCGAGTTGAGAATGAAGAGCGTGAATTGCAGGCGTTGCTTGATCAGGAGGATGGCCAAACCCAATAACAACTAGCAGAACAATTGAATGTTGACAAGAGCACGTTGGAAGACGCCTAAAAGCCATGGGGAAAATTGAAAGACCGGCAGATGGGCAGACCGGCATAAGCTCAATGAACGCCAACAAGAGAACAGAATAAACACTTGTGAAATTCTCGTTTTTGCATTGCATTGTCACTGGGGATAAAAAGTGGATATATTTTTAAAAACCCAAACGAAAAAAACCTATGTTAGCACAGGCCAGCCGGCCCAGTCCCAATCTCGGCCAAACCGTTTCGGCCGCAAAGCCATGCTGTGCGTTTTCTGGGATCAGGCCGGAATCGTTTGGTATGAGCTCCTAAAACCGGGTGAAACCATTGATGGCGAACGCTACCAGCAACAATTGGAAGAATTGAAAAAATCTCTGCTCCAAAAACGCCCAGAATACGCAAAAAGGCAGAACAAAGCAATTCTTCTGGACAAAAACACGCCATCACACCGGGCAAGAGGCACCAAGGAATTGGTAGCCACGTTTGGCTGGGAGTCCTTACCCCATGCGGCTTATTCACCTGACTTGGCTCCATCAGATTACCATTTGTTCGCCAGTTTGGGACACAAATTAGCCAACCAGCGCTTCGATTCCTATGAAGACCCTAAGGATTGGCTAGAAGATTGGTTAAGGTCCAAGGAAAAGGAATTCTTCTGGCGAGGAATTCATAAATTGCCCGAAAGATGGGGAAATGTGTGGCTTCTTCTAAAGATTGAAATTGTAAACCATTTTTTTTTAAATAAATCTGCAAAGTTGTAAAATAAACCCAGAAATTGAGTTCAGGAAGCTTGTGAAAATCGAATCGCAGAGTTTTATGCAATTACGGATAAGAACTTCTTTGGAAGAGGCATATACAAATTACCATTAAAATGGCACCAAATAATCGAAGACATACTTAATAGGACAATGGTAAAAATGTTAAGTAATCGCAAAAATCAATGAAGAAACAGGTATATCATTATCAAATAAAAAAAATCAACAACTTATACTCACCCTAGATGAACTGGCGGTCGGACAATAGTGACGTTGTCGTAGTTCTTTTTGATAGCTGACGAGGCGTTCAAGTTTATGCCGACTTTTCTAGAGAATTCTGAAAATACATAAATTAATGTAAAATGTATAAGCATTATAATTATAATAATTTTATTTTTACCGCTTTCGATAGCTCTTACGTCGAGATGATGGTCATGCTCGGTATCGGTTGTGTCATAGTTTTGGTTATCATGGTCGGTTGCGGCCTTTAAGTCTTCGGTCGCCATGTATTTATACTGATTATGATCCAAAAGTTCGTCGTTACCTTCGTCTTCGGAGTCAGTTAATAATGTTTCGTGCATAGATTCTGGAAGTAGCACCTTGTACTTCTCCATTAAAAGTCCAGTTGTTGATGTCTCCCTAGACGTTTCCGTAAAGACTTTCAACGTTTCTACCGCAGTTACATATCCCAAATGTTGAGCTATATTTAAAGGGGTTTGACCATTCTTCAATGTAAACAAGTCAAGGAGCAAATATATTAGAAATTCGTATTAAATTGATTTATTTTAATTTTTATGTGTAACCTATATATATCAACCATCAATTCTTATGCTGGGGCACATTTTCATAAAGATGTTATATTTTAAAACAAGTAGAGAAAGCTACAGTCGAGCTACCTTTGACCGTTAAATTTTATATATTCTACATTTATAGGATAGATCAATGTTACTGGCAGTAACGAGAAAGTCGAGAAAAAAAGTTATGAAACTTTTCCTATACTTTGATTTATTAATTTCTGAAAGCGGCATGCGTGGCTTTAAATACTTAAATATCTGCATTCAGCGTAATGTTACCGGGGGCCTTCCCACCAAATTTGGTGATTCTAATTTTCCAAATTTTCTTATGATTTGAAAAATTCTCTTTATAGGGACAGTGGGGTGGCATACAAAGCTGACAGTTCTGTATAGTAATGCCATGGAAGCTACCAAATTTGATGCTCTTAGCTTTTATTTCAATTGAGTTATTTGCAGTAAATCACAAAACGCCTTTTTCGATTTGCGAAGGTGATGTGTATGGTATACAAGAAGGTTGGTGTTTCTAGTTCTTGTAATAGCTGAAATCTGTATGTTCATACAAACAGATAGAAAACATACGTTTTAACCCATTTTTAATTTTCTTTTATATTTAATGTTAAATAATATAAAGCTTACATTTGTGACTGCGTTGGGATTCGCTTTGTGGCGTAGAAGTAGGTTTATGACCATAGTGTGTCCCTGCTGAGCTGCCTGGTGTAGCGGCGTATACCCGACATTTGTAGTCATTTCAATGTTGGCATGATGTTCTAGTAGAAATTTAATCTCATCAATTTGGTTGTGATGGGCGGCTATGTGTAAAGGTGTGTAGCCCGCCTTTGTGCGTTCTGCAATGTTGGCGCTATGACGCAGTAGAAGTTCAGAAACCGCAACATGTCCTTCCTGAGCTGCTAAATGCAATGGTGTTAACCCATTTTTTGCCGAGTTATTGGTATTAACTCCGTTCTCCAGTAGTAGTTGGACAACGTCGAGGTGTCCCTCTTGCGCCGCCAAATGCAGAGGCGAAAATCCAGACTTGCTTGTCGCCCCCAAATCGGCGCCATGTTGGAGCAAAAGCTTTATTATTTCTGCGTTGTTCTTTTTTGCCGCGATATGTACTGCGGTGTGACCATTACGTGCGCTAATCTGAGTGGAAGCGTGACAATCGAGAAGCAGCTGAACTACCGAAATATGGTTATAGTGCGTGGCTACATGCAACGGGGTTACATCGTTCTTTCCCTGGTAATTAATAACCGCACCTTTCTGCAGTAGCAGTTTTGCCACATTAGGCATGTCATACTTGCAGGCCAGATGTAAAGGTGTAAATCCTTTCTTGGTGACCGCACCTAGCGCTGCTCCGTTCTCTATTAGAAGCTGACATACCTCCTCCTGGCCCTCTTTGACGGCAATGTGTAGAGCTGTGTACATGTCATTGGTGCAGGCATCCACTTGTGCACCATGTTGCAACATCAGCATGATTATATCGATATTACCAAGACGTGCTGCCACATGAAGCGGGGTCTGGCCTTCACGAGCAACCGCATTCACTTTAGCACTGTTTCGTAACAATATCCGAACGATATCCGTCTAACAGAAACGACCAATAGTTAGTTAGTTAGTTAGCACAAACACACAATATCAATATTTCCAGTTTATAACAGACCTGGTTGGCACGCGCTGCCAAATGGAGCGGTGTCTCGCCGCGTACAGTTGACAGATCGGGGTTGGCGTCATGTTGCAGAAGATAAATAACTATGTTCATGCAACCTTCAATTAAAGCTATATAAATAAATGAATTTGTACCCTTACGATCAATAGATCAACATACCCATAAAACTGGCGACGTGCAACGGCGTTAGACCCGATTCGGTTGTAGCGGCAATATTTGCGCCATGTCGTAGTAACAATTCGACGACTTTGACGCGGTTTTTCTTGCAAGCAATGTGCAGAGGCGTAAAGCCGTTGAGCGCACGAGAATTGGGATTAGCGTCATAATCGAGCAACAGCTTGGCCACACGAACATGGCCACAGTGGGCGGCTACATGGAGTGCGGTTAGATAGTCAACTGTGACCTCATCCACAGGGGCTTTGTTATCGAGCAGTAGACATGCCGCTTCATGATGCTCCCCCTGAGCAGACATATGCAGAGCAGATAGACCATTCTTGGTCTTTGACAATATAGGAGCGTTTAAATTGAGCAGTAGCTGTATAACTTCCACATGACCTGACCGTGCAGCGCAATGGAGCGGAGTAAGGCCATCGCGAGTAACGGCATCGATGCGTGCAGATCGCGATAACAGAATATTACAGACCTCCGCTTTACCCCACTTGCAGGCCACATGCAGTGGTGTTATATTATGCTTGGCCGTGTAGTTAACATCAGCACCGTGATCCAACAGGAGGCAAGCAATATTCACATTACCATAGTGCGCGGCAATGTGCAATGGCGTAAATCCGGACTTCGATACGATATCAGCATTGTTATCGTGCTGCAGCAGCATTGCAGCCGCATTAACGTCGTTCTTCTTTGCAGCAATATGTAGTGCCGGCAGACGAATTTTGCAACGCATATCACTCTCTAAGAGTACAGCTACCACCTTCTCGTGGCCCTGCTGCATTGCCACTGCTAGTGGAGTGAAGCCATCTTCAGTGGCCAACAGAGGATTCGCTCCCTTGCTCAACAACAGGCGGCAGCAAGCGTCATGGTTTTCCTGTGCTGCCATGTACAGGGGCGTGAATCCATTCAGCGACTGTACATTAACATTGGCGTTGTACTGGATGAGCTGTTTTATTACCGCTTGCTGACCAGCCAGCGATGCAATGTGCAAAGCTGTGTTCCCCTTCTTTGTTGCACTATCCACGCGAATGCCTCGTTTCAACAACTCGTGGCAAATATCGACGAATCCGTCTTTGGCAGCCAGATGCAATGCATTCAGACCATTCTGGGGACAAAATCGCAATTTACTTATTGTTAATGACGTAAAAAAAACTTTGTAGTTTGGAGTACGCAGGAGAAGTTCTCATGACATGATCTCTGCAAATGTCACATCGGTTTTTATTAAGGATCGGCCGTTTTTATGACCTTTTCGGATTTGTGTGACAAAATAGTAACCTATGTTATATTCAAATATTCAATGCTGGTATTTTCTTAAGTTAAATTGATCCTTCAATTTAATGATATAATTTACTTAACTGAGAACATTTGCGTTGTTAAGTCACTGTATCCTTACGATGTTACATATTTAAAAAAAAAAAAGTTGTTTGGTCCTCCGCAGGTTTCCGTGATAACGGTTGGTTTATGACCCTCAAAAATATTCCTTACTAATTTATGTTATCATAGAGCGCAGAATTTTCCGATTTAACTTGAAAGTTGGTTCAGATGTTTGGGAACAGTGTACCAACATAATAAACCAAAAAAATCAAATCAAATCGAAATTTGCCCTTACTTTTGGAATGCACTTCGTGTGTCATTCATTTTCAGTATTAAATAATTTCTCTTACCGCATTGCAAGTGTTTATGTCGTTAATAAGTCCACCGTTAATAAATTCCAAAAATTTACCAAGGTCACCACTTCGAGCAGTTCGTAGAAATGATATTGTTGCATCACTCTGTTTAAACATGAATCAGATCAAGAATTAAATGAATGTAGTTTAAGTTCTTTATATATATGTATACACACACACGCACACGGAAATACACGATAATAGATCAACAACTTGGGATGTATATGTGCCTGCAAGTGATCTCATCAGAGCAACTAACTTTATATGTTTAATAAATAACGGTAAGATTTCAAATTGAATTCGTGTTTTAAATAAATATTTCAGTTAAGTTATCACCTGTTTCTGAAGCATCGTGCCTATATTCGTTTTATTAACGCTTCCGTCGCCGTCGTCAATCGTTTTGATGCGTCGATTTGATGTTTTTACCTTTATGCACTCCTGGACGTTTGATTGTATTTGTTCTTGTTTGGACTCGTTCTCGTTTTGTTTATCATTCAGTATCATAATTATTAATATATTCTCTGTAGAAAAATTAAACGATATTGGTGAAATGTCTATACGAACATACTTATACAGTGGCTGACAACACTATATAAATATATACATTCATGTGTGAAGCCCTACACTAATTTAAGTATATAGTATATGTATGTATTATTGTATTCGCATACATGAGTGCATGTATATAATTGCGAATAAAAGCAATTATTTTTCTGAACTGTAAAATATAACACTTGTCCGTTTCGTTGAGTTTATTTATACAACTCGATGACGTCATCTACAACTTACCTCTAAATTTGTGCGAATGAATTCCTTCGAAAATGAACTGTAGGAGCGTATTATTTTGCTACTTCTGTACCGATATACATTGTACATACATAGATAACAATTCCGATTGCATAGCACTTACTCATGTCGATATTTCTGCCAGTTATTTTACTTAAAGTTTTAAAATGATGACTTTATTTTTTTTATGAAATTATACGTATAAAAATTTATTTTGAATATAATTTGCCATATTTCGTATTTTTAAATTTATTATCTCTTACTTTTTTAGAAAAGTCACAGCGAACATACTAATCGGTGATTCAAATGTGCGTCTTAATCTATCGCCACTGAGAACTTTTTCACAGAATTTTTCCATCTCTAGTTCCCCTAATCAATCCCGTCGCACGTGTCTTTAAAATTGGAGTTTGCGTTCTGTATTAACCATTGGATTTATTATTTCCTTCATCAAAATGAGTTTTGGACGTTCACGTGGTGGTGGAGGAAGAGGTTTGTGAATTACTGGAATAAGTTATCATAAATACATTTAAGATATTTGATTAAGTGGTTTTGATAACTTAATTCAGGTTTTCGTGGTGGAGCTGGAGGTGGGCGTGGTGGTGGTGGATTCAAGTTCGGCGGCGGATTCAACAAAGGTGGACCACGCGGTGGACGAGGTGCATTCGATCAGGGCCCACCAGATCGTGTTATTCCGTTGGGCAACTTCAGTTATACCTGTCAGAATGATTTAGTTTGCAAAGTTGATATCGAGGATGTGCCGTATTTTAATGCACCAATATTCCTGGAGAACAAGGAGCAAATTGGAAAAATTGATGAAATCTTTGGAACAGTTAGAAATTATTCGGTCTCCATAAAACTAGCTGAAAATGTCGTCGCCAATAGCTTCAAACTAAATCAGACGCTGTTTATCGACCCAGGCAAGCTGTTACCAATTTCAAGGTTCCTACCGAAGCCACCGCAACCAAAAGGAGTTAAAAAACGTGGAGATATGGGAAGTATACATAGCCGTGGCGGGGGTAAGTCGAGATTAAAATACAAATTTTTACGAATGCATTAAATATAATGATTTACTTTTAAGGTGGACGCGGTAGTCGTGGCGGCTTTAGAGGTGGCGCCGGGCGTGGAGGTGGCGTAGGGCGAGGTGGCGGCAGTAACAATGGAGGAAGTTTCAAAAGTCGTGGTGGAGGTGGTGGTGGCTTTAGTAGAGGACGTGGACGTTGGTAACCCAAAAATGCTAAGGCATAGATTTAAGACAAATAAAACAAATTGTATTCAAAACTCATTCGGTCTTCTCGATTAACCCGTTAATTCAAAAAACAGTACGACAAATTCAAATTGTGTTTATGAAATTTATCTATTATATAAAAATGAATCACAAAATGTGTTGGTAAGTGCATCACTCAACAACGCCTGGACCAATTTGCCCAAATTTTTTTTTAGATTGTTCGTTGAAGTTCAAGGATGGTTTGCACGGCGAGAAAAATTAGAATTATTGCAGGGAAAACCATAAAAATTACCATTTTCTTTTTCCCATACAAATTTTCCCGGCCACTTCAAGGAACCTTTGACGAACACGTCAAAGTAAAACACACCTATATACATTATTTGAAATACATAAATAGTCTACTTTTGTTTTAAAATCCCTCGGCCACTAACCTGCGCGTTTCTTTTGTATTAGTTTCGATGTTGTTATCTGCTTTTTATGACTTCAAGTCATATCAAAATTAAAAAAAAAAATGCCTGCCACCAAATCAACTGAGTTTGCTTTTTTGTCATGGATGGTTTTTTTATGGTTTTAAATTATAATTATTTCTGGATAAACCCTAAAAATAGTCATAGGTGTGTTATACTTTGACGTGTTCGTCAAAGGTTCCTTGAAAATAAAAATAAATAAATAAAATATTATTAAGCAATAAATTTGATTATAAAATCTCTTAAAAAATTATCAAAAAATTCTTTTCAAAAATGTTATATACCGGAGAGGGGCTGGGAGAGGGACTGGGAGGATTGGGAGAGGGACTGGGAGAAGAACTTTGAGAGCGACTGGGAGAGGGACTGGGAGAAGAACTTTGAGAGGGACTGGGAGAAGAACTTTGAGAGCGACTGGGAGAGGGACTGGCAGTGCGACTGGGAGAGCGACTGGGAGAAATGGGAGAGGGATTGGGAGAAGGATTGGGAGAGGGACTGGGAGAGCGACTGGGAAAAGAATTGGGAGAGGGACTGGGAGTCGGACTGGGGAGAGCGACTGGGGGAGGGCCTGGGAAAGGGACTAGAAGAGGGACTGGGAGAAATATAGCCATCTGGTGGCGAAACGGAGTTCGCCGGGTTTGCTAGTTAATTTATAAAATATTATTTGTATGCTTTACTATGCATACTGTTACCAGCATACAGCTAACTTGAAAGAACTTGGCAGACAGACTTCTATACGCTGTAACTACATTCTGCCAAAATCCGCGTCCTAAAGCGTCTGTCAAAATTGTTAGGTTGGCAGTTTACTAAACTAATGCTTAGTTTGAATGCGATCCGCTAGTTAGTTTGCTAAAAGTTCGTCAGTTCTGTCAAGTGTTTTGTGAAAAAAGGTTAGATTTGTGAAAAGACAACTCAATGATTTTGCACAAGGTCAACATCGCAAACTCAAACAAGTAAGGAAAGCTACAGTCGAGCGCGCGCGACTGTAAGATACCATTTACCCTATTCGAAGAAATAATACAAAATAAAATAAATGGTATAAAAATAAAAAAAAGCAATTTACATTAAGAAAAAAAAATCGCCCCGTGCCAGATTCAAACCCAAGAACTCTCACGAAGTTTGTAACTTACGAGTCGGACCTCTAACCACTAGACCACAGTTGTCAGCTCTATAACTAAATGTCCCCGGTTCGAATCCCAGCGCAGTCTTCTTTTTTTGTATTGCTTAGAAAATGTTTTTGGTTTTTCTTATTTTTTTTGCATAATATATTTTGCATATAGCGCAAAATTATTAAAAAAAAAAAAAATTGCCCAGCGCAGGATTCGAACCCCCGACCTCACGCATCAGAAACTTGCGAGCCAACCATCAAGACCATACACAGTTACGCAGTGCGATCGGCAAAAAAAAAAAAAAAATTGCCCGTTGCTGGATTTGAACCCGCGACCACACGCACCAGAATCTTGCATGCAACCATCTAGACCACACACAGTTACGCGGAGCGATCGGCAAATGAGACTTTTATTGATGCCGGCCTTCTGCTGCGTCAGTTCAACATTTTAGTTGGAATTCTAAGCGCCCACAACTTTATATGGGAGATTCAAACTCCTATAACTTCTTTGTTTATTGTCCGATCGGATTGAAATTTATAGGATAGATCTGTACTATGGTAAGCTACAAGAGTGGTAAGCTATAAGAGTGTTTTGTTATTTCCCTACTTTTCTTAAAATGCAATAGTTTGGGGGCGGTGGGCCTGGCATCCAAAAGTTGAAAATCAAACATTCTCCGTAATGTTACCAGGCACCTTATTTTCAAATTTGGCGCTTCTAGCTTTTCTAGTTTTCTTTTAAACTATAAAAATGTGTTTTTTAGAGGCGGTGGGCGTGGCATCCAAAATTCTAAAATCCAACTTCTGCATAATGTTGCAAGACACCCTCCTACCAAATTTGGTGCGTTTATCTCTTTTCGTTATTGAATTATTTGGAAAAAATCGAAATACGCATTTATCGATTTGCGGAGGCGGTGGGCGTGGCACATCAAGTTTGAAATAAACTTCTTGTGTGTATTGAATACACGCACACTCCCACCAAGTCTGGTGCCTCTAGCTTTTTTAATAGCTGAAATCTGTGTGTTCATACAGACGGACAGACGGACAGACAGACGGACATTACCAAATCGACTCGGCTATTGATGCTGATCAAGAATATATATACTTTGTATGGTCTGCCACGCCTCCTTCTGCCTGTTACATACATTTGCACAAAGTTAATATACCATTTTTTACCCATTTTCAATGGGTAAATGGTATAAAGATACCCAAAATGCCACTTAAGAAGAAGCCTACTTTAAAGGCGAAGGCTTCAAACATAGTGCGCGCTGAGACGAAGATGAAGACAAAGCTGAAGACGAAAAACAGTGCATATGTCATATGCATATATGAATTGTTTTATATGAATTCGCTCGCCCGTAAACATAGTGCGCGCAGAGACTAAAACGAAGATGAAGACTAAACGCAAGCAATCAGCTTCAAACGGTGCAGTACTGTTTTTGAAAATGAATCGCTTGCTATTTTGCTTTGTTTTATTAGAATTTGTCAAATTTTTAATAATTAGCGGTTACATTTTTAACAGAATGTAATCAAATGTCCTGATTTTCAATTTTCATTCTGGTACACTCCACAATTTCCTTTTCATATTGACGCAGCTCATCATATAGATGATGAAATTCGCCGAATGCTTTCCTTCCCAAATTATTTAGGTGAATTCTTCTATTCACTTATTCATTTTGTTTTAATTTAAAAAATAAACTTTCCCCTATCAGCAGCTCATCATTATCATAACACCACAAAATCGCAACAAATTCGTCTTGCGCTATGCAATCTATTAGCTTACTCGCATCACAAGCAATTCCTCAGTGCTTGAAAATATATATGGTAACACGCAAAACTTTTTTTTACAGATTATCTTTTTATTGGCAGATGTTTTTTAAATTTTAAAGAATTTGAAGGCCTTATAATTTGATACCTGTGATATTCGCAATATACTTTGGGTTATTGTTTCTATTCTTATTTTCGTAAGCTAATCGATCGAATCCCGGAGATGGTGCTGAGTTGAAAGTGCCGTCAATTATAAACATATTTTTATCCGTACTGCTAAGTTTAGACAGATTTGAATCTGCATTGGAATTGTGTATAAAAGATCGCCCTTTGTATACACGGTTGTCGGTCCAGAGCGAAGAACCCTTTACACGTTGCGATTCCGGATACATGTGCTATATGTGGTTAATTCGGATGATGATTTTGGTTGTCAATATAATCATAATTTTAATATATTTACCGAAAGATCTGAATCCTCGTTGATGGCCACACCATTGCGTATTATATCCTCGGAGTGGTGATGATAGAAATATTGTGGGCTTTGAGGCTGATCATGTCGATGCGTAGTGCTGCTTATTACATCGCTTCCATTGTGGGCTCCATGATGGCTATTCGTAAAGCTTATGAAGCCATTATTATTTGCACCACCAAACAAGTTATCTATAAAATTTAGTTTACTAAACTCGCTGGGAATAATGTAAAAAGTCGTGAATAGCATCGCATACACAAACAAGTGAAATATAATACAAGTCCATATGAGGTTTATCTGCAATTGAAGGCACAATAATCTGTATTAAGATATTCACATATGAGCAATTGCTATGTTATTGTGTAGCACCTTCTTCTTCCGCTCGTACTTGGTGAAAGAAGTAAACGGCACCAGCGATATTGTAATAAAGGCGCCGCAAAAAATACCGGCTAGAAGACCTGCACAATTTAGTTGGTACGGCAAGGTGCCAATGCCAAAAAGTACCGTGCACAATGAAAGAAGCTTAAACAGCGCTACATAGGGCTTGTGCAGGTGCTTCCAATGCATCCCGATGAGCAAAGCTACCAACGAGGATACCACACCACATAGCGAGGCGGAGGGTCCCACCTGTTCAATTAATTTACATGTATTCAATTAATTTATTCCAGAGTTCTCTTGATTTTTACCGGGTACTTGCCTCTGGTCGATGTGGTACAAGCACTGCACTGGTAAGATTGCCGGCCATACCAGATATGATATAGACAATGGACGTACGCAAGGTTCCAATTAATCTCTCCAAATCGGCGAGAAATAAATGCTGAAAAGTTAGCGTTATTGCAAGGTGTAAGACACCCGCATGCATACACAGCGATGTGAGTAGTCTATAAATCTGGTCTGGTATCTCAAAAGAAATGAACGGGAACATTCCGCATACATTATTGAGGCAAGATATCTGGTTTCAAATGAACATATTAATAATAATATTATTAAAAATTACTACTTTGTATATTTGTATTTTAAGCCAACCTGGGAGCACAGTGAAGCCTCCTCGTGGAAATACCCGTTAACGAAATCACAATATTCGCGCGTCGTTATACGGCATTCGCCGTAAAGTCCCATACAGCAGGGATGTCCGATGACTTCGCACACCATATGCTCGGCCGTGTGGTCCTTATAGCGATAACGCTGTGAAAATGAGTTCGTTTTGCGACATATGGGCCACTTGGTAATATCGTCGGGCCACTCGTACGGAGCTATCGAGGCGGGTGCATCGCAAAACTTTGGGTCTAGACCACAAACTGATCCCGAGATTCTACCACCAGGCCCTGATTCGCCTGGTGACCATTTTTTCCATGTCGATATAGATTTCTGTGAACATAAAAAATTATACACAATAAACGAAAGAAACGTTACCTTCGGTGTCCCGAAGGTTGCATAGTCTTACAGATACTTGCGGATGCAATATCTGTATTTAGAGCGATCGTATCGCATGACAGTTATATGTTTATAGAAAACCATATGTTCTATGGTGGCTTTGCAATACATCGATTCAATCTGGCCATTTCTGTCTTATTTACAGCGAGCAGATCAAATAAGCATGTGTACCAAGTTTCAGTAACATAGATTTATGACATGACAACGAACCGACGGGCAGACAAATGTACTTGGCTATTCTTTATAGGGCAATTTGGACATTACAAACATTTGGTGAAAATTATTACATTGTCTTATGAAGATTACATAGTTTGACGATTACGTACTGTTGGATAGAGTCCTCGTATAGAGCAATCGGCCTGTGAGCTCTGTACACAGCCGGAATCATCGTTTCGTATGCAACACGCGGTTTCCCGCTCTTGTCTCCGGGTTTTGGTGAGCACGTCAATGATCTTTATATCACGTCGCATGCAAGCTGCAAATTTGGCGCCTATGTGAACCAAATCATTGTTACGTGGTCCGATCCATAGATTACGCTGCTCTACATGCTGCACTGTCTGCAGACTCAAGCTTGTCACCAGAACTTGGCCAGTTTTCTGTTCGTCCCCGAGGCCAATTGGTGCAATACCGTAGCAGGCAATCGACAGAAATAGTACAGCAATTTGCACAGTATTTATCCAATATGTGAAAAAAGGTCGAAAATCCGTTCGGTCGTCAAGATCATTGATTGCAAAGTATTTGATATGACGCAACTGAGGACGACGCGAATTTTCTAGCACGCCGTCGAGCAGTTGGGCGGTGATGCGCGACCCGCGACTGGTCGCCGAAGTTGCTGTTGTTGAATTGGATGAG
Organism: Zaprionus bogoriensis; assembly: GCA_035046045.1. Lineage (NCBI taxonomy): Eukaryota > Metazoa > Arthropoda > Insecta > Diptera > Drosophilidae > Zaprionus > Zaprionus bogoriensis. The sequence continues at coordinate 1,413,983 of JAWNOI010000221.1, forward strand.
CGTAGCGCAGAAATGAATTGGGCTTGTGCGCTGTTGGCCAAATTATTCGTCTGCTGCTGATGATGATGATGTGATGCCGACTGATCCTGATTTCCTAATAAATTTATGTCATTGCTAGCGTTTAAGGCCGAAGTGCGCCAGCCGTTGTGATGCCTATCAGCTATATAAACGCCGTCCAAGCCTAGTCCAGAGTGTGTACGTTGCTTGTTGGCCATCTCATCGTGTACGCCTGTAGTTGCACTGCATGTGACTGGGTCACTGGGCATATCAAAGAAGAGTTCGTCTTCAACAATTGCTGCTAAGCTGCACTCAGCGTCTAGATCTAGACTAGTATGCTCATGGATGGGCATAAAACTTCGCGACCATTGCCGCTGCGATCTCTTGCCGCTGATTTGTCCCTGTCCTTGGTCAAGTTCTCTCGGTCGCCGGTTGAACATGTTTATTAAGTAAGTAAGACTGAGTAGAAACATCTGTGCGACGGTGGCCTTTCGCTCCACGAATTCACCCGAGCGAATATCTCGCTCGGATACCAGTCCTGCTCCAGATAGTTCGCTATTTTGAGCCGTTTGCAAAATATCGGGGCGCTCGCAGGCCGCCTCACTATTTTCCTTTACATCAGTATTGCAAGTAAGGGGACCGAAACGACGTAGCGCCAGACGCCGATGGCGACCATTCCAAAGAAGAAAATCTGCCGCTTCTCTACTTGACTCAATGCCAAAAAAACTGGACAGCTCACGTCGCACATAGATGCTAAGACGCTTTTTACAGGAATACCGATGTGGTTGCTGTTGTTGCTGTTGGTGTTGTTGCTGCTGGTGTTGGTTTGGTATAAGTTGCATTATTTGCTGTGGTGCTGCCGTGTACAGTGCCTGACGAGGAAATGAAATGGGGTTGCCAATGGAATTTGTTTGCCGTGATTCGATGGCAATACGTGCAGGCGAAAGTGTCGTCAAATGCTCTTCCTGTTGATTTCTATCTCGTTCTTGCGGTTGTTGCTTTATTGCGGATACCAGCAGCGGGGTTTGTGGGAGGTGAACTGCGACCGGTACCGGGCTGATTGGCCCGGTTGTCTGCGTAGTTTGATGAACACCAGTCGTTCGTCTTGCGGTATTACAGTGCAAGCAAGTGCCGCTAATGCTGCTGTTGCCCTCAACGTGAGTCTTTAAACCCAAGATGGAATCGGAATCGGAAGCTGCGTGAAGTTTTGGCGAGCAGACGACGGGGCTTTGGGTTTGGCTTTCAGGTAAAATTCCAGATGTAAATGCAGTGGAACAGGGACAGTTTATCGCGGCAGTAGAGGAGGACAAGGTTTGTGAGCTTTTCATCGCAGAGGACTCTGTTTCATGGTGCAATTGGCAGCACTTGTCACGGTAATTGTAAGCCATTGACAAATTGACATATTGCTCGGCGTACGCATCAGAGGCTGACGGCGGAGTGGGCACATAGCGTTTGACAGGCGTGTGCACTGTTGTACCCAAATAGCTACCTGCGACCGACGGCAATTGAAAGAAGCCAGTTGATACCGGAGACTTCGGGTTGGGTTCGCGAAAGCGCTCCAAACGGAATTTTGAGTTGGGCGATGTGGCACGGCTGCTGTGCACCTTGTATGCTGACTGCGTCTGCAGCGATGGTAGTGGTAATGGAGTAATTACGGGGTTGGTGGTACAGAGCGACGAGACCGAGTTCGATGACGAAAGTGGATACATCTGCGAGTGCAATTGTGTGTGAACATGCGGGTGGGAATGGGTATGAGAATGAACATGCGAATGGGCATGTGAATGGGAAGACGCATGAAAGTGGTTGAGATTCAATTGTTGCATTTTACTCCGCTTATCGCAATCTCCGTTGGGCGCTGGTGAAGGTGGCGGTTGCAAGCAGCTGCTCATAAAAGCCTCGTCGAACTTCTCGTGGGGCACAATTGTTAATTTGGCCGACTGTGGTAAAAATAGTTCATTGGGATGAGGGCTGAATCTGCCTGTAGAGGAGAGTCCTACAGCGGAATCATCTCCTTCGGGTGTTCCTATTCTTCCGTGCGTGTCTGTGTTATTTGATTTAAGTGACAATTGCGGTGGATGATAACTCAGCGATTTCCTTCGCCCGTTGCTTCCGCAACCACTGCCAACTGTCAGGTCCAAGGTATTGTATTCTACGACACTTCCATTTCCGATTCTCTGTCGCTGTGAATTAACCAGACTCATAAATAATTCGCCGTTGACGGAATTCATTATGAGGCTTGAGTTAATCTGTTAAATGTTCGACCTAATAAATGTAGAAATATAATTTACATTTGCGTAACATAATTATAAAGAAACGTTATCTTCGGTGTACCGACGGTTGCATTCACTTGATGATAATTGCATTTGTTCTATTGTTTTGTGTTCCTTTAGTTACTATTTTTATACTATTACCCAGTTATGACGTAGCAAATGTGTGCAATTTTTCATCATTGAGCTTGGATACAATATCCATTATCCAATGTTTCTGTAGAAGCTACATAATATACAGACACGATAAAAACAATTTCGATATTCTATCGAGGGGTAAATTAAATAAACAAAAAGATAGAAAAACAAGTAAGGAAAGCTACAGTCGAGCGCGCGCGACTGTAAGATACCATTTACCCTATTCGAAGAAATAATACAAAATAAAATAAATGGTATAAAAATAAAAAAAAACCAATTTACATTAAGAAAAAAAAATCGCCCCGCGCCAGATTCGAACCCAAGAACTCTCACGAACTTTGTAACTTACGAGTCGGACCTCTAACCACTAGACCACACAAGTTTACGCCATGCGATCGGCAAATTAGACTTTTATTGACGCGGGCCCAAGAACTCTCACGAACTTTGTAACTTACGAGTCGGACCTCTAACCACTAGACCACACAAGTTTACGCCATGCGATCGGCAAATTAGACTTTTATTGACGCGGGCCCTCTACTGCGTCGATTTAACGTTTTGGTAAGGAATCGCTGGCGCCCATAACTTTGTATGGGGAATTCGAACTCCTATAACTTCTTTGTTATTAAAAAAAAAAATTGAAGAAAGCTACAGTCGAGTGCACTCGACAGCAAGTTATAATTTACCTTTGGCTGCTAAAAATAATTCTTAATATTAATTACTTTTATTCGAATTAATAACAACGCATCGCATATTTCCGAAATTAAATACACATGCATTGACGCTAATGGCACATGCCGACTGCACGCCGATTGTGCGTGCGCAGTCGGCGCAAGCATTGAAGCCGAGCCTCTGCTCCGTCTCTGCTGCTGTATGCAAAACTTCTCGCGCCTAGGAACAGACCATGTGCTTCAGTGGTTTGTTGTGAGAGTTGTCAGCTCTATAATTAAATGTCCCCGGTTCGAATCCCAGCGCAGTCTTCCTTTTTTTTGTATTGCTTAGAAAATATTTTTGGTTTTTCTTATTTTTTTTGCATAATATATTTTTCATATAGCGCAAAATTATTAAAAAAAAAAAAATTGCCCAGCGCAGGATTCGAACCCGCGACCTCACGCATCAGAAACTTGCGGGCCAACCATCAAGACCACACACAGTTACGCAGTGCGATCGGCAAAAAAAAAAAAAAATTGCCCGTTGCTGGATTCGAACCCGCGACCACACGCACCAGAATCTTGCATGCAACCATCTAGACCACACACAGTTACGCGGAGCGATCGGCAAATGAGACTTTTATTGATGTCGGCCTTCTGCTGCGTCAGTTTGCGGAGGCGGTGGGCGTGGCACATCAAGTTTGAAATAAACTTCTTGTGTGTATTGAATACACGCACACTCCCACCAAGTCTGGTGCCTCTAGCTCTTTTAATAGCTGAGATCTGTGTGTTCATACAGACGGACAGACGGACAGACAGACGGACATGACCAAATCGACTCGGCTATTGATGCTGATCAAGAATATATATACTTTGTATGGTCTGCCACGCCTCCTTCTGCCTGTTACATACATTTGCACAAAGGTAATATACCATTTTTTACCCATTTTCAATGGGTAAATGGTATAATAAAAACACAAGTTAAGAAAGCTGACTGTGCGTTCGCAGTCGGCGCAAGCAATGACGCCGACCCTCTATTTGAATGGGAACTTTCGCTCGCCTATATTATCTTCTGCATTTATTGTCTGGTCGAAATTAATAATTAATAGCTACAATGTAAAGAAAGTTTTGTTACACACCTACTTATAATTCGATTTATCAATTTTTGAAATCAATTTTTAGAGACGGTAGGCGTACCCAAAAGTTGAGAGTCCGCGATCTATGTAATGTCACCAGGAGCCTTTCCACCAAATTGGATACTTTTAGCTGTTAATATAATTAAATTATTTGCAATTAATCGAAAAACGTTGTAATTGCTGAAATCTGTGTGTTCATACTGACAAAGGAAAGATAACTATACAAAGCTATCAAAGCCAATAATATACGTACACTAAGTACAGAAGAGCCAACTTACTGACCAACCAACCAACTGACACAAAAAAAATCGTCGGCTTGATTGTCGACACCAGACCTGATAAGCAAACGAACTGGAACCTATTCAAGGAGAAATTACTTGACAACATGGATACCACGGCCTCTCTAAAAACAAATCAAGAACTGACTCTGCAATATTGCACTTAAACGATTACATAATTAAAGCTCTATGGCAATTGACGCCGGCTCTGTCCCCCGTTATAAACAAAATCAGACAAAAACGACAACTAAGAAAAATATGGCAGTCCACCAAGCACCCAAATGAAAAGGTCATGCTAAACCGTGCAACAAAAGATCTCAAGAGTACAACGAAAACCACATCAGGAGACAGCTGGAAAATCTGGGAACAACGACATCTACAAACTACTCCCTATGCAAAGCGACTAAAAAGAAAAACAAGAACACACAAAGAAAAAGCTGACACACTGGCCGAACATTTTAAACAAATTTTTACGAACAGCATGGACAACCAAATGGCTGGATGGGATGGTTTGGGTTTCATTCGTACAAAGTAAAGTTTTCTGACTGCGGTCAACTTGGCGGCCGCCAGTGCGAGCTCTGCCTACGAATGATTGCAAGTTGACACACAGCCTCCTCGTGGCACCTCCTGGGTAGCTATCTTAGCATCAGCTAGATAGTGAGCTAATGTGTGCAGCGAGTCACCCGATCGGAAATTGGTTGAGCTCAGGGTTTGGAACCCTCCTCGTAAAAACTGAAGCCCAATGAAAACCAAAGCGAAAGCCCGACCACCGCAAAACGAAAAGGACTACGAGTTAAGGATATGCACCTGGAATGTTCGAACTCTTAATTGGGAAGGTGCCTTTATTCAACTGGCGGATGCCCTCGAAAAATTAAAGGCTGATATTACCGCCATCCAGGAAATGAGATGGACAGGACAAGGATAATCCAAGCGAGCAAACTGCGATATCTACTACAGCTGCCATGCGAAGAGGCGCGAATTTGGATGCGGATTTGTAGTAAGCCGGAGACTTCGCCACCACGTCTCCAATTTCACCCCAGTGAGTGAACGGCTGGCTACAATCCGCGTCAAAGCTAGATTTTTCAATCTTAGCATAATTTACGCGCACGCCCCGATGGAGGAGAAGGACGATGCTGTTAAGGATGCGTTCTACGCGAGACTCGAGGACACGTACGACCGCTGCCCAAACCACGACGTGAAGATCATCCTCGGGGACTTCAACGCAAAGGTTGGCCGCGAACGCATCTTTGACCGCACCGTCGGTCAATTCAGCCTCCATGAGACCACCTCGAACAACGGTCTCCGGCTGATTGATTTCGCCGCGGCGCGAAACATGGTATGAATAGCACCAGATTTCGACACCTCGACATCCATAAGGCCACATGGCTGTCCCCTGATCGAAAAACGCGCAACCAAATTGATCACGTTGTGATAGACGGAAGGCATGCCTCAAGCGTGATGGACGTACGTTTCGTGGAGTCAACATTGACTCGGACCACTATCTTGTCGCAGCCAAGATACCCCACCCACACGGAACCAATGGTATGACGAGGAGTGTCGCGTCGCAGCTGCGGAAAAAAGCGCCGCCAACAGAAAAACGCTGCAGTCTGGCGCAACGCAAGCTACGTGTGAACGTTACAGGGAGAAAAGGAAGGAAGAGAGGCGACTTTTCAGACGGAAAAAGCGGGAGCAAGAAAAGCGAGAGTACGAGGAACTTGAGGTGTTACAAGACAGGAATGATGTTCGAAAATCATTAAATTATTAATGCTTTGTATAGACCACAACGCCACTTTCTGACTGTTACATACATTTTCACAAACTTAGTATATACCATTAACATTACCCATATACCATTATGTATTACTTTTTAATATGTAAGTGAAATAATTTATAAATAAATAAGACATTGATAACAATTTCTTGAAAATTACCAAAAAGCGATCAAAAGACTACAATACATCGGTTCGATCAGGCTTGCTTCGATTTATTTAAAGAATGCAAAAAAAGAAGTATAACAGATGTACCAAATTTCATAAAGATCAGGTTGTAACTGAAAAACTAGGTTGACAGAAGAACGGTGGACAAGCATACGATCAGGGATACGCGGTTGGGGATATTAGGTTGTTTGTTTTAGAATTATTGCAGGGAAAACCATAAAAATGACCATTTTCTTTTTCCCATACAAATTTTCCCGGACACTTGAAGAAACCTTTGACGAACACGTCAAAGTAAAACACACCTATATACATTATTTGAAATACATAAATAGTCTACTTTTGTTCACCGAGCAGCAAGGTAGTTTTATTTATTTTAAAATTTTAAAATCCCTCGGCCACTAACCAGCGCGTTTCTTTTGTATTAGTTTCGATGTTGTTATCTGCTTTTAATGACTTCAAGTCATATCAAAATTAAAAAAAACAAGTGAAGAAAGCTACAGTCGAGTGCACTCGACAGTAAGATACCATTTACCTTTCGCTGTTTAAAACTAATTCTTAATATTAATTACTTTTATTCGGCGAATAACAACGCATCGCATATTTTCGAGGACAAATTCACATGCATTGACGCTAATGGCACATGCCGACTGCACACTGACTACACGACGACTGTGCGTGCGCAGGCGGCGTGCGCAGTCGGCGTCGGCGTCGGCGTCGGCGTCGGGCCTCTACTGCTGTGAGCAAAACTTCTCGTGCCTATAACTTCTGTGTTTATTGTCCGATCGGATTTAAATTTATAGGGTTGGTCAATATTATTATTGTCTACAATAATACCTAACAAAATTTCGATTTACAAAATCGATTTTTGGGGGCGGTAGGCGTGGCATCCAAAAGTTGAAATTCCGCATTCTCCGTAATGTTACCAGGCACCTTACTTCCAAATTTGGTGCTTCTAGCTTTTCTAGTGTTCTTTTAAACTATAAAAATGTGTTTTTTAGAGGCGGTGGGCGTGGCATCCAAAAGTCTAAAATCCAACTTCTGCATAATGTTGCAAGACAACCCCCTTACCAAATTTGGTGCGTTTATCTCTTTTCGTTATTGAATTATTTGGAAAACATCGAAATACGCATTTATCGATTTGCGGAGGCGGTAAGCGTGGCACATCAAGTTTGAAATAAACTTTTTGTGTTTATTGAATACACGCACACTCCCACCAAGTCTGGTGCCTCTAGCTCTTTTAATAGCTGAGATCTGTGCGTTCATACAGACGGACAGACAGACGGACATGACCAAATCGACTCGGCTATTAATGCTGATCAAGAATATATATACTTTGTATGATCTGCCACGCCTCCTTCTGCCTGTTACATACATTTGCACAAAGTTAATATACCATTTTTTACCCATTTTCAATGGGTAAATGGTATAAAAATGCCTGCCACCAAATCAACTGAGTTTGCTTTTTTGTCATGGATGGTTTTTTTATGGTTTTAAATTATAATTATTTCTGGATAAACCCTAAAAATAGCCATTCTCTTTTTCCCATAAAAATTTTCCCGGCCACTTCAAGGAACCTTTGACGAACACGTCAAAGTAAAACACACATTTACACAGTTTTCATAATAAATAGTTAGTCTAATTTTGTTCACCGAGCAACAAGGAACTTTAATTTATTTTAAAATAAATAAAAGTACCTTGCTGCTTGGTGAACAAAAGTAGACTGTTTATGTATTACAAATAATGTGTTTAGGTGTGTTATACTTTGACGTGTTCGTCAAAGGTTCCTTGAAAATAAAACTAAATAAATAAAATATTATAAGCAATAAATTTGATTATAAAATCTCTTAAAAAATTATCAAAAAATTCTTTTCAAAAATGTTATATACGGGAGAGGGACTGGGAGAGGGATTGGGAGAGGGATTGGGAGAGGGATTGGGAAAAGTATTGGGAAAGGTATTGGGAGAAGGACTGGCAAAGCGACTGGGAGAGCGACTGGGAGGACTGGGAGAGGGACTGGGAGAAGAACTTTGAGAACGACTGGGAGTGCGACTGGGAAAAGAATTCGGAGAGGGACTGGGAAAAGAATTCGGAGAGGGACTGGGAGAGCAACTGGCAAAGCGACTGGGAGAGGGACTGGGAGAGGGACTGGGAGAGGGACTGGGAGAGGGACTGGGAGAGGGACTGGGAGAGGGACTGAGAGAAGGATTGGGAGAAGGATTGGGAGAGGGACTGAGAGAAGGTTTGGGAGAAGGATTGGGAGAGGGACTGGGGAGAGAGACTGGGGAGAGGGACTGGGGAGAGCGACTGTAAGAGCGACTGGGGGAGGGACTGGGAAAGGGACTAGAAGAGGGACTGGGAGAACGACTGGGAGAAATATAGCCATCTGGTGGCGAAACGGAGTTCGCCGGGTTTGCTAGTTAAATATAAAAAATTTCGGTCCGCGCGTATTGTAAAAAAGAAATAAAAAATAATAAAAATAAGATATGGAGACAACGATGGAGCTGGTAGAAACCCAGAAGGCTTTAGGAGAAGCCCTGGAAATCCTGTACAATACGGCGGCGGCAGAAGCGAGTCGGACAGACTCGGTACAGCTAGGTCTGTACAAAAACGAATTAACAGCCATCACTGAGCAGTTCGAGATCAACGACAAGAGGTTGATCGAACTCTCAGTAGAAGCAAAAAAGACGCAATACTTCAAAGAGAAGTACGGTGAACAGGTACGTAGTGTTATATATAAGACACACGTACTATTAAGTAGTATAACCCCTTTAGTAAGGGTTCATGAAGCCCGATACTAAGGGTGATACTAAAATGAAAAACATTAGTAAGAAGTTCTCATACTTATTGGGTGAATATCGATCGGCCTTACAAAGAGTTAAGGCCGGATATGAACCCATGAGTGAATTGAGACTAGCTAAAAAACACTGTCAGGAAATTTTCATCACTTACATGGATGAGTACGAAGATGATGACCTGACAGAGACGTTTTACTCGCTCAATGAGGCCTATGATAAACTTGCCTCTAGGTCAAGAAGCGAGAATCTTCCATTTACTCTGCCTAGAGTAGATATTCCGTCATTCTCTGGCAAATATGAGGAATGGAAGACATTCAAAGAGTTGTTCCAACCACTCATAGGATCAACAATGATCCCGGACGCACAAAAAATGTGCGTGCTTAAAACAAAGGTACACGGTGACGCAGCTGCCACCATAGCAAGTTTGGCGCCGACTGACGCAAATTACAAACTTGCATGGTCCTTGTTGGATACTAAATTCAACAACAAAAGAGCAGTGCTGAGTGTGCACTTGAAAAACTTGGTCGATGCACCCCATGTCGAAGATTCAGCATCGACTATTAAGGCTCTCTTGGACAAAATCCAAGAAAATGTCCAGGCTATAAAAGCCATGGGCTTGAAGAATGAAGAGATTCTTCAGAGTCTATTTAATTTCCTTTTTCTACGGAAATTAAGTGACCCATTGAGGCGCGACTGTAAGATACCATTTACCCTATTCGAAGAAATAATACAAAATAAAATAAATGGTATAAAAATAAAAAAAAAAGCAATTTACATTAAGAAAAAAAAATCGCCCCGCGCCAGATTCGAACCCAAGAACTCCCACGAACTTTGTAACTTACGAGTCGGAGTCTAACCACTAGACCACACAAGTTTACGCCATGTGATCGGCAAATTAGGCTTTTATTGACGCGAGCCCTCTACTGCGTCGATTTAACGTTTTGGTAAGGAATCGCTGGCGCCCATAACTTTGTATGGGGAATTCGAACTCCTATAACTTCTTTGTTATTAAAAAATAAAAATTGAAGAAAGCTACAGTCGAGTGCACTCGACAGTAAGTTATAATTTACCTTTGGCTGCTAAAAATAATTCTTAATATTAATTACTTTTATTCGAATTAATAACAACGCATCGCATATTTCCGAAATTAAATACACATGCATTGACGCTAATGGCACATGCCGACTGCACGCCGATTGTGCGTGCGCAGTCGGCGCAAGCATTGAAGCCGAGCCTCTGCTCCGTCTCTGCTGCTGTATGCAAAACTTCTCGCGCCTAGGAACAGACCATGTGCTTCAGTGGTTTGTTGTGAGAGTTGTCAGCTCTATAACTAAATGTCCCCGGTTCGAATCCCAGCGCAGTTCTTTTTTTTTTGTATTGCTTAGAAAATATTTTTGGTTTTTCTTATTTTTTTTGCATAATATATTTTTCATATAGCGCAAAATTATTAAAAAAAAAAAAAAATTGCCCAGCGCAGGATTCGAACACGCGACCTCACACATCAGAAACTTGCGAGTCAACCATCAAGACCACACACAGTTACGCAGTGCGATCGGCAAAAAAAAAAAAAAAATTTGCCCGTTGCTGGATTCGAACCCACGACCACACGCACCAGAATCCTGCATGCAACCATCTAGACCACACACAGTTACGCGGAGCGATCGGCAAATGAGACTTTTATGGATGCCGGCCTTCTTCTGCGTCAGTTCAACATTTTAGTTGGAATTCTAAGCGCCCACAACTTTATATGGGAGATTCATACTCCTATAACTTCTTTGTTTATTGTCCGATCGGATTGAAATGTATAGGGTAGATCTGTACTATGGTAAGCTATAAGAGTGTTAAAAAAATGTTTTGTTATTTCCCTACTTTTCTTAAAATGCAATAGTTTGGGGCGGTGGGCCTGGCATCCAAAAGTTGAAAATTAAACATTCTCCGTAATGTTACCAGGCACCTTATTTTCAAATTTGGCGCTTCTAGCTTTTCTAGTTTTCTTTTAAACTATAAAAATGTGTTTTTTAGAGGCGGTGGGCGTGGCATCCAAAATTCTAAAATCCAACTTCTGCATAATGTTGCAAGACACCCTCCTACCAAATTTGCGTTTATCTCTTTTCGTTATTGAATTTTTTGCAAAAAATCGAAAAAATGTATCCATTTGCGGAGGCGGTGGGCGTGGCACATCAAGTTTGAAATAAACTTCTTGTGTGTATTGAATACACGCACACTCCCACCAAGTCTGGTGCCTCTAGCTCTTTTAATAGCTGAGATCTGTGTGTTCATACAGACGGAAAGACAGACGGACATGACCAAATCAACTCGGCTATTGATGCTGATCAAGAATATATATACTTTGTATGGTCTGCCACGCCATCAAGTTTGAAATAAACTTCTTGTGTGTATTGAATACACGCACACTCCCACCAAGTCTGGTGCCTCTAGCTCTTTTAATAGCTGAGATCTGTGTGTTCATACAGACGGAAAGACAGACGGACATGACCAAATCAACTCGGCTATTGATGCTGATCAAGAATATATATACTTTGTATGGTCTGCCACGCCTCCTTCTGCCTGTTACATACATTTGCACAAAGTTAATATACCATTTTTTACCCATTTTCAATGGGTAAATGGTATTATAAAGAAGGAGATTGGAAAGACTGTAGAGTATTGCTTGACAGCGGCTCACAGGTCAACCTCCTTACAAACAATATGAAGAACAGATTAGGATTCAAAGGAAGTAAAATTCGGACCTCCATTGAAAGTATTTCGGGGGAGACTTCCCAAATAAATGAATACCTAAATTTGCAAATAAAATCAAAAAATAAGTAAACATATAGGATCTAACTTTCCAGCTCAGAAGTTTAAATGTCCGAAAATTTCTCCAAAATTAAAGTTAGCTGATCGGTCGTTTAATCTTCCAAAGGGCATAGACATGGTTTTAGGAGTAGAATTATTCTATGAAATCCTGCGGAAAGGTAGAGTAGCTTTTGAGGACAGCAAATTAAAATTGCACAACACAATATTTGGATGGGTTGCTACTGGTCCGATAGCAGCTGAAAACCCACCAACAGTTATCACCAGCATGATAGCAAAAGAGGTCAAACAAGCGTCCGAAAAACTAAACAAATCGGAAGAGAATGGGGTAGGCAAATCAAAAAATTTTAAAAATATTAACCCCAACAAGTGAAGAAAGCTACAGTCGAGTGCACTCGACAGTAAGATACCATTTACCTTTCGCTGTTAAAAACTAATTCTTAATATTAATTACTTTTATTCGGCGAATAACAACGCATCGCATATTTTCGAGGACAAATTCACATGCATTGACGCTAATGGCACATGCCGACTGCACACTGACTACACGACGACTGTGCGTGCGCAGTCGGCGTCGGCGTCGGGCCTATACTGCTGTGAGCGAAACTTCTCGTGCCTATAACTTCTGTGTTTATTGTCCGATCGGATTTAAATTTATAGGGTTGGTCAATATTATTATTATCTACAATAATATCTAAAAAAATTTCGGAAACTCTTCTACTTTTCCTATAATTTGATTTACCGATTTACAAAATCGATTTTTGGGGGCGGTAGGCGTGGCATCCAAAAGTTGAAATTCCGCATTCTCCGTAATGTTACCAGGCACCTTACTTCCAAATTTGGTGCTTCTAGCTTTTTTAGTGTTCTTTTAAACTATAAAAATGTGTTTTTTAGAGGCGGTGGGCGTGGCATCCAAAAGTCTAAAATCCAACTTCTGCATAATGTTGCAAGACAACCCCCTACCAAATTTGGTGCGTTTATCTCTTTTCGTTATTGAATTATTTGGAAAAAATCGAAATACGCATTTATCGATTTGCGGAGGCGGTGGGCGTGGCACATCAAGTTTGAAATAAACTTCTTGTGTGTATTGAATACACGCACACTCCCACCAAGTCTGGTGCCTCTAGCTTTTTTAATAGCTGAGATCTGTGTGTTCATACAGACGGACAGACGGACAGCCGGACAGACAGACGGACATGACCAAATCGACTCGGCTATTGATGCTGATCAAGAATATATATACTTTGTATGGTCTGCCACGCCTCCTTCTGCCTGTTACATACATTTGCACAAAGTTAATATACCATTTTTTACCCATTTTCAATGGGTAAATGGTATAAAAATCCGAAAACTAACAAAAAACCCAGTACCCAAGTTCTATTGAAAAAGGACAATCTAGCTCAAACGAGTTGGAGGAGGGGCAGGGTGACAAAGTCCATTAAAGGAAAGAATGGACTTTGTCCAATTGTAGAAGTAAGCACCAGCAATGGAGTGATCAATTGACACACAATGCTTGTGCTTTTCCTACAAACAAAAATATGCAAAATAAATATGTGGTAAATAAAAGAAAAAATATTGAAGACCACAACAACAAAACAATCCACAAGTAAGCCTAATAAAAGATTTAAATACAATTAAAATTTTTATGATTATGTCTAGTTATATGTAGATATAGTTATAGTACATTAAGTAACTAGTAACATAGTAACAGATAGCATGCAAGGCATTGTGGTGTGGAGCCTCTGAAGACATATTGGCGGGCATGCGGATTCAGAGGACTACGACGTGGTCAAGCATCGGGTGACGAACGTGAGGGCCAAAATAGAGGAGGCCTTACACCAAAATTCCATGATGTCAGTTCTGGTCAGTGAATCCAGAAATCATCGCTAGCACGTTTGAAGAAGTCTTCGAGCTAACCAAGGAACCATACATCTGCGCGACAGACGATGTGGTTTTTTGGGCTGAAGGACAAAGAACATGCCGACAAAAGAAGCAAAGGATCGGAGCGTGGACTATACCCTGGGCATCAGGAAGAAGTTCCATAAAAGTCATGTGGAGTGCAGAATTCGGGAAAACTTTTCGAACTAAGAATCCCGCCGATCAAAACATAAACGGGTACAAAGTATGCGCAGCAGATATACTGCCAGTCCCGTAAAATATGCCGATAATAACTTGTCGATATATATTCGACAAATGTGAAAACAAAAACAGCTAAACGTTGTGGCGTTTCAAACAAAATAAAAAGAAACAACCACAGAAAGCTGTAAATTTGGCCTGAGACGACTTATCATCAACCACAAAAGCCGGACTCATGGTAACGCTCCACGCCATCAAACAACGCTCTGCGACCAATGAACCTTTAGCTTCAGATCGGAAGTAAACAGCAATAGGAACACGTCCATCTATTGGTATAGATGCACTTGTCGTGTTAGGGCTCTAGTGTGAACCACCCTAGTTCTAATATAGAGATAAGTTAGAATAAGATTTTGATATAAATAAAGGAGCCGTGAAGGCGATTCATCAGTCTGTCTAGAAAACTCGTGTCGTGTACTTCATTTCTGCCGTTACAGTAACTATGTTAAAATAATCGTCAAAAATCAATAAAGAAACCTGTGTCAATAGCAAACAACTCATTAACATTACATTACATTACTCATTACATATAAGACTTCTTTTGAAATCAGATCACGAAAATACATTTTTATACCAAACAAGTAGAAAAGGCTTCATTGGAGTACACTCGGCAGTAAGATAGCATTTACCTTTGACCGTTAAAACATAATTCTTAATATTAAATATATTTTTATATAGCGAACTAACAACAACGTATCGCATATTTTTACAGTCAAACAGGGCATGACATCCAAAACTTCAATACTCGCTTTCAGTATAATTTTACCAAGTACCTTTAAACCATTTAGTGACTACCGTTTCCAGTGTTCTTATAATTCATTTTAGAAGGACGGTGGGCATGGCGTCCAAAATTTGAAAATCCATATTCTGCGTAATAATAATTTGATGTTTTTAGCTCTTATTATAAATTAGTTATTTGCCATAAATCAAAAAACGCTTTTTCGGGGGTCGGTGAACGTGGCACATAAAGTTTGAAATAAACTTCTTATTTGTATTGAATACACGAACTCTACCTACCAAGTTCGGTGGCTCTTACTCTTGTAATAGTTCGAATTTCTTTGCTCATTTAGACAAAGAGACACACGAAAAGACACACGGACATAACCAAATCGAGTCGGCTATTGATGCTGATCAAGAGTAAATATATACTTTGTATGGTCTACCACGCCTTCATCTGCCTGTTACATACATTTTCACAAAAGTTTAAATACCGTTTTTCTCCATTTTAATTGCGTAAATGGAATAAATATGTTGAAAACATCATATTTTGTTAACAACACAATAATATAATATAATATACAAAAAATTATAATTATTATAAATTTAAGTGCTTTGAATATCATATACCAATATACCAAAAGAAAACGAATTAAAGTAAAATATGTTTTTGTTTTTATTTTCAATAAGTTATAATTCTGCTTTTGTTATATCGATTTTTTTTGAGATGTACTTTGATTTTGCGTTTAGATAAACTTACCATTACATTGAAGTTAATATACCATTTTCTCGATTTTTTGAGTTTATTGTTTTTTGTGGTATTTGACTCATTCATTGACTAGTACAATCTCAAATTATTTACCATATAGCATACAGAGTTTCAAGTAAACGGACATACAATTCCACACACGAGCATATTTGAAGCAAATTCTCTTGGTGACAATTCTTACATGGAATGAGTAGGCGCAGGCGCAAGATAAGGCATAACTGTTTGATTTGCAATCTTTGGTCACACCTAATCTTCAGATAAATTCAAATCAAATTAATCGTGAAAAAAATTATACTTATAAATTACGTAAATGTAAATATAATCAATAAAAAAAAATTGGATTAAGTCATGGCTCTTATGTAACTGTCGGGTTCGGAGACTGTGAAGAAAATAAAAGATATATTCCGATTCGAAATTTGCTTGTATTAAAGGTCTTTCAATTACATGAAATAATTTAGTAAGTTTTTATACCATTTACCCATTAAAAATGGGTAAAAAATGGTATATTAACTTTGTAAAAATGTATGCAACAGGCAGAAGGAGGCGTGGCACACCATACAAAGTATTTATATTCTTGATCAGCATCAATAGCCGAGTCGATTTGGTCGTGTCCGTCTGTCGGTCCGTCTGTATGAACGCACAGATCTCAGCTATTAAAAAAGCTAGAGACACCAGAATTGGTGGGAGTGTGCGTGTATTGAATACGCAGATCGAATTTATTTGAAACTTTATGTGCCACGCCCACCGTCTCCGCAAATCGATACATTTTTTCGATTTTTTGCAAAAAATTCAAAAACGAAAAGAGATTAACGCACCAGATTAGGTAGGAAAGTGTCTTGCAACATTATGCAGAAGTTGGATTTTAATCTTTTGGATGCCACGCCCCCCGCCACTATAAAAAACATTTTTATAGTTTAAAAGAACACTAGAAATTCTAGAAGCAGCAAATTTGGTAGTAAGGTGCCCGGTAACATTAAGCAGAATGCGGATTTTCAAATTTTGGATGCCACGCCCACCGCCCCCAAAAATCGATTTTGTAAAACGGTAAATCAAATTATAGGAAAAGTAATAAAGTTTCAGATTTAAATACCATTTACCCATTGAAAATGGGTAAAAAATGGTATATTAACTTTGTGCAAATGTATGTAACAGGCAGAAGGAGGCGTGGCAGACCATACAAAGTATATATATTCTTGATCAGCATCAATAGCCGAGTCGAATTGGTCATGTCCGTCTGTCCGTCTGTATGAACACACAGATCTCAGCTATTAAAAGAGCTAGAGGCACCAGACTTGGTGGGAGTGTGCGTGTATTCAATACACACAAAAAGTTTATTTCAAACTTGATGTGCCACGCCCACCGCCTCCGCAAATCGATAAATGCGTATTTAGATTTTTTCCAAATAATTCAATAACGAAAAGAGATAAACGCACCAAATTTGGTAGGGGGTTGTCTTGCAACATTATGCAGAAGTTGGACTTTAGACTTTTGGATGCCACGCCCACCGCACATTTTTATAGTTTAAAAGAACACTAAAAAAGCTAGAAGCACCAAATTTGGAAGTAAGGTGCCTGGTAACATTACGGAGAATGCGGAATTTCAACTTTTGGATGCCACTCCTACCGCCCCCAAAAATCGATTTTGTAAATCGGTAAATCAAATTATAGGAAAAGTAGAAAAGTTTCCGTTTTTTTTAGGTATTATTGTAGATAATAATAATATTGACCAACCCTATAAATTTAAATCCGATCAGACAATAAACACAGAAGTTATAGGCACGAGAAGTTTCGCTCACAGCAGTAGAGGCCCGACGCCGACGCCGACGCCGACTGCGCACGCACAGTCGTCGTGTAGTCAATGTGCAGTCGGCATGTGCCATTAGCGTCAATGCATGTGAATTTGTCCTCGAAAATATGCGATGCGTTGTTATTCGCCGAATAAAAGTAATTAATATTAAGAATTAGTTTTTAACAGCGAAAGGTAAATGGTATCTTACTGTCGAGTGCACTCGACTGTAGCTTTCTTCACTTGTTTTTATTATTATTTATCGCATATTTTCGAGGACAAATTCACATGCATTGATGCGTGCGCAGTCGGCGTCAGCGTCGGGCCTCTACTGCTGTGAGCGAAACTTCTCGTGCCTATAACTTCTGTGTTTATTGTCCGATCGGATTTAAATTTATAGGGTTGGTAGATATTATTATTATCTACAATAATACCTAAAAAATTTCGGAAACTTTTCTGCTTTTCCTATAATTTGATTTACCGATTTACAAAATCGATTTTTTGGGGCGGTAGGCGTGGCATCCAAAAGTTGAAATTCCGCATTCTCCGTAATGTTACCAGGCACCTTACTTCCAAATTTTGTGCTTCTAGCTTTTCTAGTGTTCTTTTAAACTATAAAAATGTGTTTTTTAGAGGCGGTGGGCGTGGCATCCAAAATTCTAAAATCCAACTTCTGCATAATGTTGCAAGACAACCCCGTACCAGATTTGGTGCGTTTATCTCTTTTCGTTATTGAATTATTTGGAAAAAATCGAAATACGCATTTATCGATTTGCGGAGGCGGTGGGCGTGGCACATCAAGTTTGAAATAAACTTCTTGTGTGTATTGAATACACGCACACTCCCACCAAGTCTGGTGCCTCTAGCTCTTTTAATAGCTGAGATCTGTGTGTTCATACAGACGGACAGACGGACAGCCGGACAGACGGACAGACAGACGGACATGACCAAATCGACTCGGCTATTGATGCTGATCAAGAATATATATACTTTGTATAGTCTGCCACGCCTCCTTCTGCCTGTTACATACATTTGCACAAAGTTAATATACCATTTTTACCCACTTTCAATGGGTAAATGGTATAAAAAATGCTAAATTAACTTTGTGGAAATGTATGTAACAGGCAGAAGATGGCTTGACAGACCATACAAAGTATATACATTATTGATCAGCATCAATATCCTAGTCGATTTGGTCCATCTGTATGTCCCCCTGTCCGTTTGTATGAACACACAGATCTCAGAAATTAAAAGAGCTAGTGGCACCAGACGTGGTAGGAGGGGAGGACATGGCTTTTGATGCTCATCAAGAATATATATACTTTGTATGGTCTGCCACGCCTCCTTCTGCCTGTTATTGCCATTTTTACCCATTTTCAATGGATAAATGGTATAAAAACATCAAACTTGGTAGGAGGGTGTCTTGCAACATTATTCAGAAGTTGGATTTTAGACTTTTGGATGTCTCGCCCACCGCCCGTATAAAACAATTTTTTTGAACTATAAAAAAACTTGAAAATATAGAAGCACAGAGTCAAAAGTAAATGGTATCTTACTATCGAGTGCATTCGACTGTAGCTTTATATACTTGTTTCGTTTTATGTTTGTTTACAATTTAATTTAGTATTTTTTTGTTGCTTAGTCAATGTACCTTTGCAAAGTTAGGTCCTCCAAAAAAAGTAGGTCGGTTGTCCGTAATAGCTGTTCCAGCTGCCTTGAATCACTCAACATTAATTGATATTTCACCTTGAATAGCTCAATTTTTCAGCGTTAAAATCCGACAGCCTAGGAAAACACTGGTTCGAGAATGTTGCTAACTTCAAGAGCTCTCAATACCGTCTATCTTTGACCATTAAAAAATAGTTCTTAATATTAAATATTTTTATTCCGAACGCCGACTGCACACTGACTGCGTGCGCAGTCAGCACGAGCAATATCGCCGGACCTTTGCTGCATCTCTGCTACTATTTGTATGCGGAAACTTCTCGCGTCTATAACTTATGTGCTTATTGTCCTATCGGGTTGAAACGTATATTCAATATTGGCAGCTAAAAACGTCTTTTTCGATTAGCGAATGGGATGGGCTTGTCAAATGACGGTTGAAAAATTTCTTTAATGTATGGTATAACAAACTCTCCTACCAACTTTGGTGTCTCTAGCTCTTGTAAAAGCTGAATTCGGTGTGTACATATAGACTAATAAACGTACAGACAGACGTACATGACCGAATCGACCATTGATGTTGATCGAGAATAAATATGCTTTGTATGGTCTGCCACGCCTCCCTTTGTCTATTACATACATTTACAGAAAGCTAATATACCATTTTTTACCCATTTTCTATAGTTATATGTAATAACAATTTGCAACATATATTACCCAAAACTTGGGTTATGTTTCTTATTTGGCATATTTTAAGAATTTGCGTTTGCAAAGCAAGCAAACAATTTTTTAATTTGAGCATACTCCTTTTAAATAAAAGGTGCACATGGATTCATTCGTTTTTATAATTATTAATAATAAGGTTTCAATTATTATTTATTATGTTTTCTATTTCACTTTTTTTGAGCAGCTTTAAGCATCAGGGTATTCAACAAGCGTATTTAATGAGCTACAAAACATTTACTTTGGTTCAGTTATTTTTCATCCATTAAAGAGATCAGTCGGCCACGGTTTCGTTTGGTTCGCTGAAGTACAAACAGACTTATGTGTTTATTACATAAAGTTAACCAGTTTTTTACATAAGAATGAAGTCGTTGGCTATAATTGGTTTTCTTTCGATCGTTGGCCTTCAATACTTTCCAACAGCGAATTCGTTCGTATTCAAAAGGCAAAATGATAATAAACTGATATCAAAGAGGTTTCAAGTAGTTAACGAATGGAAGTATTTGGATTTCGACTATCCTACTTTTGTTGAAAGACAAGCGGCCATAATGAACGGGTAAGTTGTAAAAGGAGTTTCGGTGCTACATATTTTCATTGCTATAGTCAAGCATGAAGCAGCTTGTCCCTGCGCCCTTTGCTGCGTCGCTGCTCCTTTTGTATGAATGTATATATACTTATGTATACTATCTAATATGCGACATTCGAATTCATAATAATGAAACTTGCAATTTTTGCCTTAAGTTAGGTACACACAATGCAAACAATTTGCAGCAAGTTTAAAATAATTTGAATTCGTGTTTATACGTGCAAATTTGATTGCAGCAATCAATTTGCTGCGAATTGTTTGCATCGTATGTACCTAGCTTAAGGCTAAACTTGCAAGTTATTGCATAGTTGTATTATTTTAAGAAAATTGGGAAAATTGTAAAAAATCTACATGCGAAAACACTGGACGCTTTGCGTCGCTGGAATCATGTGTGGGAAACTTGTCTCGCCGATAACTTCCGTGTATACTGTCCGATCGGGTTTCAATTTATAGGGTAGATAAACATTATTGATAGCTACAAGAAAGTCAAAAAAGAGAAAAATTGTTTTGTAAATTTTCAGCTTTTCATGTAATTTTGTTGGAAGTGGGAATGACCAACAAATTTTGTGCATCCAAGTTTTCTTAGAAAAATTCATTTTATTGGGGCGCTGGGCGTGGCACCAAATACTTGAAAATCTTCTTTCTGCGTAATGCTACAGGTGACCTATCTATCCTATCTAATTTGATGCTTTAAAATAATTTAACTGCGTTATTTGCAATGAATCGAAGAACGCGTTTTCCGATTTGCAAAGGCGGTAGGTTTAGTACAAAAAGTTCGAAATAAATATCTAATGTGTATGTGGTATACACAAATTTTTCTGCCAAGTTTTTGTTTCAGCTCGTATAATATCTGAAATCTGTGTGTACATACGGACAGACACAAAGATTGACAAACAAACGGTCAGACAGACGGTCATAACCAAATCGACTAGGCTATTGATGTTGAACAAAAAAATACATATATATATATATATTCTTTGTATGATATGTTACGTCTCCTTTCGCGTGGTACATATGTACATGTACATTTTCACAACTTTACCAAATTAAAATTTGTAATGGTTAAAATGAGTAAATTGGCCTCTCTTACATACATTTGCACAATGTTTATGTACTATTTGCTCAAAATTTCAATGCTAAATGCTATAATTATAGTGAGAGTAGATAGTTATATAAGGGTATTTTAGAAAATATTTCGAATATATATATTACTAGCAAACCCGTCGAACTCCGTTTCGCCACCAGATGGCTATATTTCTCCCAGATGTTCTCCCAGTCCCTTTCCCAGTCCCTCTCCCCAGTCCCTCTCCCCAATCCCTCTCCCCAATCACTCTCCCCAATCCCTCTCCCCAATCCCTCTCCCCAATCCCTCTCCCCAGTCCCTCTCCCAATTCTTTTCCCAGTCGCTCTCCCAATTCTTTTCCCAGTCGCTTTGCCAGTCCTTCTCCCAATCCTTCTCCCAATCCCTCTCCCAATCCCTCTCCCAATCCCTCTCCCAATCCCTCTCCCAGTCCCTCTCCCAATCCCTCTCCCAATCCCTCTCCCAATCCTTCTCCCAGTCGCTCTCAAAGTTCTTCTCCCAGTCCCTCTCCCAGTCGCTCTCAAAGTTCTTCTCCCAGTCCCTCTCCCAGTCGCTCTCAAAGTTCTTCTCCCAGTCCCTCTTCCAATCCTCCCAGTCGCTCTCCCAGTCGCTTTGCCAGTCCTTCTCCCAATACTTTTCCCAATCCTTCTCCCAGTTGCTCTCCCAGTCCCTCTCCCAGCCCCTCTCCCAGTCCCTCTCCCGTATATAACATTTTTGAAAAGAATTTTTTGATAATTTTTTAAGAGATTTTATAATCAAATTTATTGCTTATAATATTTTATTTATTTATTTTTATTTTCAAGGAACCTTTGACGAACACGTCAAAGTATAACACACCTAAACACATTATTTGTAATACATAAACAGTCTACTTTTGTTCACCAAGCAGCAAGGTACTTTTATTTATTTTAAAATAAATTAAAGTTCCTTGTTGCTCGGTGAACAAAATTAGACTAACTATTTATTATGAAAACTGTGTATATGTGTGTTTTACTTTGACGTGTTCGTCAAAGGTTCCTTGAAGTGGCCGGGAAAATTTTTATGGGAAAAAGAGAATGGCTATTTTTAGGGTTTATCCAGAAATAATTATAATTTAAAACCATAAAAAAACCATCCATGACAAAAAAGCAAACTCAGTTGATTTGGTGGCAGGCATTTTTATACCATTTACCCATTGAAAATGGGTAAAAAATGGTATATTAACTTTGTGCAAATGTATGAAGGAGGCGTGGCAGACCATACAAAGTATATATATTATTGATCAGCATCAATAGCCGAGTCGATTTGGTCATGTCCGTCTGTCTGTCCGTCTGTATGAACACACAGATCTCAGCTATTAAAAGAGCTAGAGGCACCAGACTTGGTGGGAGTGTGCGTGTATTCAATACACACAAGAAGTTTATTTCAAACTTGATGTGCCACGCCCACCGCCTCCGCAAATCGATAAATGCGTATTTAGATTTTTTCCAAATAATTCAATAACGAAAAGAGATAAACGCACCAAATTTGGTAGGGGGTTGTCTTGCAACATTATGCAGAAGTCGGATTTTAGACTTTTGGATGCCACGCCCACCGCCTCTAAAAAACACATTTTTATAGTTTAAAAGAACACTAGAAAAGCTAGAAGCACAAAATTTGGAAGTAAGGTGCCTGGTAACATTACGGAGAATGCGGAATTTCAACTTTTGGATGCCACGCCTACCGCCCCAAAAATCGATTTTGTAAATCGGTAAATCAAATTATAGGAAAAGTAGAAAAGTTTCCGTTTTTTTTAGGTATTATTGTAGATAATAATAATATTGACCAACCCTATAAATTTAAATCCGATCGGACAATAAACACAGAAGTTATAGGCACGAGAAGTTTCGCTCACAGCAGTAGAGGCCCGACGCCGACGCCGACGCCGACTGCGCACGCACAGTCGTCGTGTAGTCAGTGTGCAGTCGGCATGTGCCATTAACGTCAATGCATGTGAATTTGTCCTCGAAAATATGCGATGCGTTGTTATTCGCCGAATAAAAGTAATTAATATTAAGAATTAGTTTTTAACAGCGAAAGGTAAATGGTATCTTACTGTCGAGTGCACTCGACTGTAGCTTTCTTCACTTGTTTTTTTTTAATTTTGATATGACTTGAAGTCATAAAAAGTAGATAACAACATCGAAACTAATACAAAAGAAACGCGCAGGTTAGTGGCCGAGGGATTTTGAAATAAATAAAACTACCTTGCTGCTCGGTGAACAAAAGTAGACTGTTTATGTATTTCAAATAATGTATATAGGTGTGTTTTACTTTGACGTGTTCGTCAAAGGTTCCTTGAAGTGGCCGGGAAAATTCTTATGGGAAAAAGAAAATGGTCATTTTTATGGTTTTCCCTGCAATAATTCTAATTTTTCTCGCCGTGCAAGCCATCCTTGAACTTCAACGAACAATTTAAAAAAAAATTTGGGCAAATTGGTCCAGGCGTTGTTGAGTGATGCACTTACCAACACATTTTGTGATTCATTTTTATATAATAGATATTATATTTATATTGGATTATTTGATCTTTTAAAAATGTTTATAATTTACTTTTCAGTGACTTTATACCTAAAAATAACTTGCCTTTGGGAATTGATGTATATCGCAATCGGCTCTTCATTACAACGCCGCGCTGGAAGGATGGCGTGCCAGCAAGCCTAGTGACAGTGCCATACCCCGCAATGGAAATCAGTCCTCTAGTGCAGCCATATCCCGACTGGCAGACCCACAGCAGTCCTTATCATCCAAATTGTTCCAAGCTTATCTCAGTTTATCGCACAGCAATTGATGCACAATGCAATCGACTATGGGTCATAGATTCTGGCATTGTTAACGCAACGATTCAGCTAAACCAGATTTGTCAGCCAAAAATCATGGCCTTCGATTTGAGTTCGGATCAGACTGTCGTTAGCTACCAGCTACCCGCCTCCCAGGTAAAACAGGATTCACTACATTCGAATATCGCTGTGGATGTGCGCAATGGAAATTGCGAAGATGCACATGTCTTTGTCGCAGACGTTTGGCGCTTTGGCATCGTAGTCTTCAGCTTGGCGAAGCACAGAAGTTGGCGTGTGACAAACTATAACTTTTTACCGAATCCAGTTGCATCCGATTTCAATATTTATGGGCTTAATTTTCAATGGATGGATGGTGTCTTGGGCATGAGTCTTAGTCCATCGAAGGATCGACTTTTATATTTTCATCCAATGGCAAGCTTTAAAGTAAGTTTAAGTTTGACGAGATTCTCAGCTATATTCCATAACTTCTATAGGACAAATCTCACTTAATTCAATTTAAATTTTGAATTTGTAATAGTTTTCTGGTTTGATTAATTGGTCGTTACTGTAATATGCGCTCGACTTTGGATTATTTATTTAATATAATATTTAGCAATGAATACAAGTGATATATATTCTTGATCAGCATTAAGAGCCGAGTTGATTTGGTCACGTCCGTCTGTATGTCTGTGTGAACGTACAGATATTACAAGAGCTAGAGATATCAAACTCTGTAAGAGGTTTCGTGTACACAACTGAAGTTTATTTCAAACTTTGTCTGCCACACTTATCTTCTCTTGACCAGCTCTTCGAAAATTTATTTTAAAAATGTCTGTAAATAACAGATCTGTAATAAGATCTAAGATCTTCGAGGAAGGTTCCTGGTAACATTACTCAATATGTGGGTTTTTTACTTTTTTCGAAATTTGAAAAAAGTTACAACATTTTCGCGTAAAATTATTAAACAAATAGAAGTTTTGAATATTAAAAAAAAATTAGTCTTCCATTACATATAGCTGCAATAGGAACAATCGGTCAAAAGTAAGTTTTCTTATGAAAAGCCATGTAATTTTGTTCGTAAATATAGTAGTAGTATATTCCAATTTCCTTTAGTTTTGATTACAAGTATATGCAAACTGTACCAAAATAGTCTAAAAAGGAACAATAAAAAAATATAATACAAAAGGAAGGGAAACGAATCTGCAGTAAGCCGAAGATAACTTTTCTTAATAGTGTTATAGTTCATAAGGTGAAGTTTTATGTGTAGGTAATCTGGACAAACCTATAGTTTCTAGGTCTGATAATAGTTTAGTCTGTCTTATCTGTCGATTTTTCAATAGAATTGGTAAGATCGACGCTATTGACGCTGATAAGGGCTATATATAATGTGCTATTTCCACAACACTTTAAACATTGACATAATTATTGACCATTAAAAAATGTATTATAGGAATTTGTGCTGCCAGCAGATTTACTATTGGATGAATCTCTTTGGGTAAATGCCAGCGTGGACACTGCCAAGCTCTTTCTTCCTATCGGAGATCGTGGCTATAATGGACAATCTTCTACATCGGGTATAGCACGAAATGGCGTGATGTTTTTCACACAAATTCACGGTGACAATATTGGCTGTTGGGACACGAGAAAGCCCTATATAAGAAAAAATCTGGCTTCACTTGTAGATGAGGACAATGCTATGGACCTCATTCAGTTTCCAAATGATCTGAAATTGGATTTTGATAAAGAGCAGAGTGTTTGGGTAATGAGTAACCGCTTACCGATCTATTTGTACAGTCAGTTAGATTACGGAGATATTAATTTTCGGATACTCAAGGCCGATGTCAACTCATTAATTGCCAACAACATTTGTAATCCAATTAACAAGTTGATTCAAAATGAGAAGCTTACAATTCTTCCAATTGAAGAAGGCCAATGCTATTAATATGTAATAAACGCAAATAAAATATTGTTTAGTTTCATCATATTGAAATGGGAATAAATTTTTTGAAACTTTGATCTGTTTGCGGTTCCTTCAGTCGAAAATACGGACTCATTTTAAAACAGACAAAACAATTTTCTATTGATCTATTTTTTTTGGAAACTTTCCTTTTTATACCATTAACGAATTGAAAATAGATAAAGGTTAGTTAAAGTGAGGCTTGGCAGACCGTACAAAACACTTATATTCTTGTTTAGCATCAATAGCCAAGTCGAATTTGCCAAGCCCGTATGTCTGTATGAATGCGTTGTTTTCAGAAATAACAAGTGCTGGAAACACGAAATTTAAAATGAGCAAGTAAAGAAAGCTACAGTCGAGTACACTCGACAGTAAGATACCATTAGCTATGGCTGTTAAAAAACAATTCTTAATATTAATTACTCATATTCGGCGAACTATTAACAACGCATCGCATATTTTCTAAGTCAAATACACATGCATTGACGCTAATGCCGACTGCACACCGAGCCTCTTCTGCGTTACTGCTGCTATATGAGAAATTTCTCGGGCCTAAAACATGTATACATAAACACATACATTGTATGTATTTACTAGAAACAGACAATGTGTCTCAACTGAGATATTAGAACGAAATTTGTAACTGACATTTTAACTGCCGTCGGTGGTTTAGTGTTCGGCTCTTTAACTTTATGTCCCACGTTCTATTCCCAGTGCAGGTTTCTTTTTTTGTATAGCTAAAAACAATTGGTTTTTCTTATTTTATTGCATCATCCACGTTCGTCAATTTGATTAGAAATATCATCATATATTTTTCAGTTCAAAATATCAAAAAACAATTTACATTGAAAAAAAAAAAATTGGTCCGCACAAGACCCGAACTCGCCACCCCACGAAACCCAAAATTGCGAGCCAAACCTCTAACCATCAGACCACAAACAATTACGTAGTGCAATCGGCAAATGAGACTTTTATTGATACCGGCCCTCTGTTGCGTCGGTTTAAAGTTTTAGTTGGGAATTATTAGCGCCCATAACTTTTGTTTGGGGGACTCAAACTCCTTTAACTTCTTTGTTTATTGTCCGATCGAGTTGTAATTTATAGGGTAGATCGGTACTCTGGCAAGCTTCGAGAATATCAAAAAAATGTTTTGGTTTTTCTCTACTTTTCTTATTATTCAATAAAAACTATTTATGGGGGCGGTGGGCGTGGCATCCAAAAGTTGAAAATCCGCATTCTGCGTAATGTTTCCAGGCACCTGATTAACAAATTTAGTGCTTCTAGCTTTTTCAGTGTTCTTTTTAATTATAACAAGTGAAGAAAGCTACAGTCGAGTGCACTCGACAGTAAGATACCATTTACCTTTCGCTGTTAAAAACTAATTCTTAATATTAATTACTTTTATTCGGCGTATAACAACGCATCGCATATTTTCGAGGACAAATTCACATGCATTGACGCTAATGGCACATGCCGACTGCACACTGACTACACGACGACTGTGCGTGCGCAGTCGGCGTGCGCAGTCGGCGTCGGCGTCGGCGTCGGGCCTCTACTGCTGTGAGCGAAATTTCTCGTGCCTATAACTTCTGTGTTTATTGTCCGATCGGATTTAAATTTATAGGGTTGGTCAATATTATTATTATCTACAATAATACCTAAAAAAATTTCAGAAGGAGGCGTGGCAGACCATACAAAGTATATATATTCTTGATCAGCATCAATTCGGCTATTGGTCATGTCCGTCTGTCTGTCCGTCTGTCCGTCTGTATGAACACACAGATCTCAGCTATTAAAAGAGCTAGAGGCACCAGACCACCAGGAGTGTGCGTGTATTCAATACACACAAGAAGTTTATTTCAAACTTGATGTGCCACGCCCACCGCCTCCGCAAATCGATAAATGCGTATTTCGATTTTTTCCAAATAATTCAATAACGAAAAGAGATAAACGCACCAAATTTGGTAGGAGGGTGTCTTGCAACATTATGCAGAAGTTGAGTTTTAAACTTTAGGATGCCACGCCCACCGCTTCTAAAAAACACATTTTTATAGTTTAAAAGAACACTAGAAAAGCTAGAAGCACCAAATTTGGAAGTAAGGTGCCAAGTAACATTACGGAGATTGGGGAATTTCAACTTTTGGATGCCACTCCTACCGCCCCAAAAAATCGATTTTGTAAATCGGTAAATCAAATTATAGGAAAAGTAGAAAAGTTTCCGAAATTTTTTTTAGGTATTATTGTAGATAATAATAATATTGACCAACCCTATAAATTTAAATCGGATCGGAAAATAAACACAGAAGTTATAGGCACGAGAAGTTTCGCTCACAGCAGCAGAGGCCCGATGCCGACGCCGACGCCGACTGCGCAAGCCGACTGCGCACGCCGACTGCACACGCACAGTCGTCGCGTAGTCAGTGTGCAGTCGGCATGTGCCATTAGCGTCAATGCATGTGTATTTGTCTTCGAAAATATGCGATGCGTTGTTATTCGCTGAATAAAAGTAATTAATATTAAGAATTATTTTTTAACAGCGAAAGGTAAATGGTATCTTACTGTCGAGTGCACTCGACTGTAGCTTTCTTCACTTGTTATCTCTTTTAATTGCAAAAAATCGAAAAACAGATTTATCGATTTTCGGAGGCGGTGGGCGTGGCACATCAAATTTCAAATAAACTTATTGTGTGTATTGAATACACACGCACACTCCCACCAAGTCTGGTGCCTCTAGCTCTTTTAACAGCTGAGATTTGTGTGTTCATACAGACGGACAGACAGACGGACATGACCAAATCGACTCGGCTATTGATGCTGGACAAGAATATATATTATATAATATATAATATACTTTTTACTCGTGAGCCAAAACTCTAACCATCAACAGAGTTACGCAATGCGACCAAAATATGAATGAGTTGACGCCGGCCCTGCGTTCTGCGTCGGTTCAACGTTTATTTGGGCCCATAATTTTGTATGAGGAATTCCAACTCCTATAACTTCTTTATTATTGTCCGATCGGGGTGTAATTTATAGGGTAGATCAGTACTGTGGCAAGCTAGAATGTAAAAAAAAAATATTTGCCTTAATTTAAATTAATGTTTGTTATACCATTTACCCATTGAAAATTGTTAAAAAATGGTATATTAGCTTTGTTAAAATGTATGTAACAGGCTGTAGGGGGCGTAGCATACTTGATGTGCCACGCCCACCGCCTCCGCAAATCGATAAAGGCGTTCTTGTTCTCAAATCACTGGTTTCTCAACTCAAATCCTGCAAACAGTTTTATATTATTTTTGTTTTGTTTTATAATAAAACCTGAGTATATAAACCAGCATCGTCTCATTTAGAATACAAAACGTGCTCAAATTGAAATCCGTATCGCTGCTCTACAGTTTTATCAGTTCTTAAGGCTAAATAGCAACTTTATCAGATACATTATCTGTGTATGTATCTCTGGATCATTATCTGTGTGTGTCTGTGGAAAGCGCACTATGTATCTTTTTTAGTTTTATTCTTCATGTACGATTAGAGCGATCTGCAGTTGAGAAAAGTCGTCTTAAAACGCGGATCGGAACGGGACAATCAGATACAAAATGAATATCTGTACAACTATTGGATACATTCAAGCAATCATAAGTATATTTGCCATAGCTGCGTTGGCAGGAGATGGTGAGTTTAAGTATTGAAAATTATCATTGCGTAAATTTTTTATAAATAAAAATATAAGTTTCGTTTAATAACAAATACTACACCGCAATTTGCTTGTTATTGCGCTAAGTACTTATTATCAGTCTGTGAGTTTACCAACCCGTAGTTAGAGCTACTACTTTCAGTAAAGCAGAAAAGAGTAAACGAGCATTATGAGTAGTTGCGTACGATATTCATGTGTCTTTTTTATGAAAATTGAACTAAACTTAAATAAGATATACATATACATATAATTAAACATTTTTCCAATCATGCTCTTTAACAGAACAAATTTCGGATTATATAAGAAAGTGCTGCATAAGTGGCCTGAGATGTGCACGCATAAAGAACGGATGTGACAAAATAGACACATCCGGTCTAAGTATATCTAGAATTTGGCTGGGGCTATGTTCATCTACGTTTGGAGTGTGCTGTTCAAGAGAACTAGATCATCAGAACTGTGAGCTGGGTCGGTTGGCCGCTCTGGGAGGTATTAAATGTGATAATGCAGATAATTCGACCTCCAGTTCCTATAGTAATTGCTGTCGTGCTTGTCAAGGTAAAAGAAACACTTATAATAAGTACATTACATACATTGATTGAAAACTGAACTGAAATTTGAAAAAATTAAAAAATCATTTGTAGTTGGTCTGGCTGTCAAGGCTAGCAAACAGAAGTGCACAGATCCCTTATTTTCATTCCTCTCAAACATCGACTCCTATCGCATTTGTTGCTCAGACAGTTTCACGGATCCTACTACAATTATCAACAATAATGAGCAGAAGGATGACGGTGAGGATAGTCACCAGGATATCGAACCAGAAAACAAAAGCGAATTAAGTCGTGAGACTGCCGACGGAACTATTGTGCTAACCGATGATGGTGAGAACTTATTGAATGTATATGTTTTGTTTGAAATGCATATATTAATATACATATGTATTCAGTACGATCTCGATAATCCGGGCAATTAGGGACAGACCGTGTATGAAATATAAGAGTGTCCAGAAAATCAAATCTAACACATCTAAACCATAATTATACCATTTACCCATTGAAAATGGGTAAAAAATGGTATATTAACTTTGTGCAAATGTATGTAACAGGCAGAAGGAGGCGTGGCAGACCATACAAAGTATATATATTCTTGATCAGCATCAATAGCCGAGTCGATTTGGTCATGTCCGTCTGTCTGTCCGTCTGTCCGTCTGTATGAACACACAGATCTCAGCTATTAAAAGAGCTAGAGGCACCAGACTTGGTGGGAGTGTGCGTGTATTCAATACACACAAGAAGTTTATTTCAAACTTGATATGCCACGCCCACCGCCTCCGCAAATCGATAAATGCGTATTTCGATTTTTTCCAAATAATTCAATAACGAAAAGAGATAAACGCACCAAATTTGGTAGGAGGGTGTCTTGCAACATTATGCAGAAGTTGGATTTTAGAATTTTGGATGCCACGCCCACCGCCTCTAAAAAACACATTTTTATAGTTTAAAAGAAAACAAGTAAGGAAAGCTACAGTCGAGCGCGCGCGACTGTAAGATACCATTTACCCTATTCGAAGAAATAATACAAAATAAAATAAATTGTATAAAAATATATAAAAAAAATATAAAAAAAAAGCAATTTACATTAAGAAAAAAAAATCGTCCCGCGCCAGATTCGAACCCAAGAACTCTCACGAACTTTGTAACTTACGAATCGGACCTCTAACCACTAGACCACACAAGTTTACGCCATGCGATCGGCAAATTAGGCTTTTATTGACGCGGGCCCTCTACTGCGTCGATTTAACGTTTTGATTAGGAATCGCTAGCGCCCATAACTTTGTATGGGGAATTCGAACTCCTATAACTTCTTTGTTATTAAAAAATAAAAATTGAAGAAAGCTACAGTCGAGTGCACTCGACAGTAAGTTATAATTTACCTTTGGCTGCTAAAAATAATTCTTAATATTAATTACTTTTATTCGAATTAATAACAACGCATCGCATATTTCCGAAATTAAATACACATGCATTGACGCTAATGGCACATGCCGACTGCACGCCGATTGTGCGTGCGCAGTCGGCACAAGCATTGACGCCGAGCCTCTGCTCCGTCTCTGCTGCTGTATGCAAAACTTCTCGCGCCTAGGAACAGACCATGTGCTTCAGTGGTTTGTTGTTAGAGTTGTCAGCTCTTTAACTAAATGTTCCCGGTTCGAATCCAAACGCAGTCTTCTTTTTTTTGTATTGCTTAGAAAAAGTTTTTGGTTTTTTTTATTTTTTTTGCATAATATATTTTTCATATAGCGCAAAATTATTAAAAAAAAAAAAAATTGCCCAGCGCAGGATTTGAACCCGCGACCTCACGCATCAGAAACTTGCGAGCCAACCATCAAGACCACACACAGTTACGCAGTGCGATCGGCAAAAAAAAAAAAAAAATTGCCCGTTGCTGGATTTGAACCCGCGACCACACGCACCAGAATCTTGCATGCAACCATCTAGACCACACACAGTTACGCGGAGCGATCGGCAAATGAGACTTTTATTGATGCCGGCCTTCTGCTGCGTCAGTTCAACATTCTAGTTGGAATTCTAAGCGCCCACAACTTTATATGGGAGATTCAAACTCCTATAACTTCTTTGTTTATTGTCCGATCGGATTGAAATTTATAGGGTAGATCTGTACTATGGTAAGCTACAAGAGTGTTAAAAAAAATGTTTTGTTATTTCCCTACTTTTCTTAAAATTCAATAGTTTGGGGGCGGTGGGCGTGGCATCCAAAAGTTGAAAATCAAACATTCTTCGTAATGTTACCAGGCACCTTACTTTCAAATTTGGCGCTTCTAGCTTTTCTAGTTTTCTTTTAAACTATAAAAATGTGTTTTTTAGAGGCGGTGGGCGTGGCATCCAAAATTCTAAAATCCAACTTCTGCATAATGTTGCAAGACACTCTCCTACCAAATTTGGTGCGTTTATCTCTTTTCGTTATTGAATTATTTAGAAAAAATCGAAATACGCATTTATCGATTTGCGGAGGAGGTGGGCGTGGCACATCAAGTTTGAAATAAACTTCTTGTGTGTATTGAATACACGCACACTCCCACCAAGTCTGGTGCCTCTAGCTCTTTTAATAGCTGAGATCTGTGTGTTCATACAGACGGACAGACGGACAGACGGACAGACGGACAGACGGACAGACAGACGGACATGACCAAATCGACTCGGCTATTGATGCTGATCAAGAATATATATACTTTGTATGGTCTGCCACGCCTCCTTCTGCCTGTTACATACATTTGCACAAAGTTAATATACCATTTTTTACCCATTTTCAATGGGTAAATGGTATAACTAGAAAAGCTAGAAGCGCCAAATTTGTAAGTAAGGTGCCTGGTAACATTACGAAGAATGTTTGATTTTCAACTTTTGGATGCCACGCCCACCGCCCCCAAACTATTGAATTTTAAGAAAAGTAAATAACAAAAAAAAAAAAGGAAATAACAAAACATTTTTTTAACACTCTTGTAGCTTACTATAGTACAGATCTACCCTATAAATTTCAATCCGATCGGACAATAAACAAAGAAGTTATAGGAGTTTGAATCTCCCATATAAAGTTGTGGGCGCTTAGAATTCCAACTAGAATGTTGAACTGACGCAGCAGAAGGCCGGCATCAATAAAAGTCTCATTTGCCGATCGCTCCGCGTAACTGTGTGTGGTCTAGATGGTTGCATGCAAGATTCTGGTGCGTGTGGTCGCGGGTTCGAATCCAGCAACGGGCAACTTTTTTTTTTTTGCCGATCGCACTGCGTAACTGTGTGTGGT
Organism: Zaprionus bogoriensis; assembly: GCA_035046045.1. NCBI lineage: Eukaryota > Metazoa > Arthropoda > Insecta > Diptera > Drosophilidae > Zaprionus > Zaprionus bogoriensis. The sequence continues at coordinate 1,447,716 of JAWNOI010000221.1, forward strand.
CTTGATGGTTGGCTCGCAAGTTTCTGATGCGTGAGGTCGCGGGTTCGAATCCTGCGCTGGGCAATTTTTTTTTATACCATTTACCCATTGAAAATGGGTAAAAAATGGTATATTAACTTTGTGCAAATGTATGTAACAGGCAGAAGGAGGCGAGGCAGACCATACAAAGTATATATATTCTTGATCAGCATCAATAGCCGAGTCGATTTGGTCATGTCCGTCTGTCTGTCCGTCTGTCCGGCTGTCCGTCTGTCCGTCTGTATGAACACACAGATCTCAGCTATTAAAAGAGCTAGAGGCACCAGACTTGGTGGGAGTGTGCGTGTATTCAATACACACAAGAAGTTTATTTCAAACTTGATGTGCCACGCCCACCGCCTCCGCAAATCGATAAATGCGTATTTCGATTTTTTCCAAATAATTCAATACCGAAAAGAGATAAACGCACCAAATTTGGTAGGTGGTTGTCTTGCAACATTATGCAGAAGTTGGATTTTAGACTTTTGGATGCCACGCCCACCGCCTCTAAACAACACATTTTTATAGTATAAAAGAACACTAGAAAAGCTAGAAGCACCGAATTTGGAAGTAAGGTGCCTGGTAACATTACGGAGAATGCGGAATTTCAACTTTTGGATGCCACTCCTACCGCCCCCAAAAATCGATTTTGTAAATCGGTAAATCAAATTATAGGAAAAGTAGAAAAGTTTCCGAAATTTTTTTTAGGTATTATTGTAGATAATAATAATATTGACCAACCCTATAAATTTAAATCCGATCGGACAATAAACACAGAAGTTATAGGCACGAGAAGTTTCGCTCACAGCAGTAGAGGCCCGACGCCGACGCCGACGCCGACTGCGCACGCCGACTGCGCACGCACAGTCGTCGTGTAGTCAGTGTGCAGTCGGCATGTGCTATTAGCGTCAGTGCATGTGAATTTGTCCTCGAAAATATGCGATGCGTTGTTATTCGCCGAATAAAAGTAATTAATATTAAGAATTAGTTTTTAACAGCGAAAGGTAAATGGTATCTTACTGTCGAGTGCACTCGACTGTAGCTTTCTTCACTTGTTTTTTTAATAATTTTGCGCTATATGAAAAGTATATTATGCAAAAAAAAAAAAATAAAAACAAAAACTTTTTCTAAGCAATACAAAAAAAAGAAGACTGTGCTGGGATTCGAACCGGGGACATTTAGTTATAGAGCTGACAACTCTCACAGCAAATCACTGAAGCACATGGTCTGTTCCTAGGCGCGAGAAGATTTGCATACAGCAGCAGAGACGGAGCAGAGGCTCGGCTTCAATGCTTGCGCCGACTGCGCATGCACAATCGGCAATATGCGATGCGTTGTTATTAATTCGAATAAAAGTAATTAATATTAAGAATTATTTTTAGCAGCCAAAGGTAAATTATAACTTACTGTCGAGTGCACTCGACTGTAGCTTTCTTCAATTTTTTTTTTTAATAACAAAGAAGTTATAGGAGTTCGAATTCCCCATACAAAAACTTCAAAAACTGCAAAACTTCTCGCGCCTATAATTTCTATACTTAAATACATACATACATATGTATTTAGCAGAAACAGACAATGTGCCTCGTTTGGTTTGTGGTTTGTTGTGAGAGTTGTCAGCTCTATAACTAAATGTCCCCGGTTCGAATCCCAGCGCAGGCTTCTTTTATTTGTATTGCTTAGGACAAGTTTTTCGTTTTTCTTATTTTTTTGCATCTTCCATGTTCGTCAATTTGATTAAAAATATCATACTATATTTTTCAGTATAGCGCAAAATTATTAAAAAAAAAAAAAAATTGTCCAGCGCAGGATTCAAACCCCTCACGCATCACAAACTTGCGAGCCAACCATCAAGACCACACACAGTTACGTAGAGCGATCGGCAAATGAGACTTTTATTAATGCCGGCCTTCTGCTGCGTCAGTTCAACATTTTAGTTGGAATTCTAAGCGCCCACACCTTTATATGGGAGATTCAAACTCCTATAACTTCTTTGTTTATTGTCCGATCGGATTGAAATTTATAGGGTAGATCTGTACTACAAGAGTGTTGAAAAAAATGTTTTGTTATTTCCCTACTTTTCTTAAAATTCAATAATTTGAGGGCGGTGGGCGTGGCATCCAAAAGTTGAAAATCAAACATTCTCCGTAATGTTACCAGGCAACTTACTTCCAAATTTGCTGCTTCTAGCTTTTCTAGTGTTCTTTTAAACTATAAAAATGTGTTTTTTAGAGGCGGTGGGCTTGGCATCCAAAAGTTTAAAATCCAACTTCTGCATAATGATGCAAGACACCCTCCTATTAAATTTGGTGCGTTTATCTCTTTTCGTTATTGAATTATTTGGAAAAAATCGAATACGCATTTATCGATATGCGGAGGCGGTGGGCGTGGCACATCAAGTTTGAAATAAACTCGATCTTCGTATTCAATACACGCACACTCCCACCAAGTCTGATGACTCTAGCTCTTTTAATAGCTGAGATCTGTGTGTTCATACAGACGGACAGACGAACAGACAGACGGACATGACCAAATCGACTCGGCTATTGATACTGATCAAGAATATATATACTTTGTATGGTCTGCCACGCCTCCTTCTGCCTGTTACATACATTTGCACAAAGTTAGTATACCATTTTTTAACCCATTTTCAATGGGTAAATGGTTTAAAAATTCGACGATCTTGATCCCCTATTTCCATGATTTTATCTGATTCAGCGGTCACTGGTCTTCCGGCGAAATTGGATGTTGCGATGATAAAATAACCAATTCGGGATCGCCTGAATCACTGTTTCGCGGTTTGAATCGATAGTTTGTTGCTTCCTAAAACAGGTTTGACTGCGAGACTTCGCAGCAGTTTATCCTCGTGCGAAATAATATTTCAAAATTACTCCATATCGGTCGCTGGAAAGTTTAAGCGCGGAAACAGATGTCAACAAATATACAACTATACGTAATTTAAAAGGAGTTGTCAAGACCTATCAAACGGTATACAGCAGTAATTTTAAACATTTTAAACAGATGCTAACAACGATCAAAAATAAATAGCTTCGATTTTATATTTATTAATGATCAGAATCAACAGGCGAGTCGGTCTAGTCATGTCAGTTTGTCCGTTTATTGCAACTCAAACTTGTGTCTCACTTTGAAATGGAACTTTATGAACTTGGTACACATCCTTCTTTCTCCTGCTAGCTGTTATTAAATGAAAGCGAGACAAAAAGTAAACATGAGGAAAATAAAGTTTTTGAAAAACTGCATTTAATATTACGTCTGAAACTTACATGTAACATATATAAGTGATATCATATAACAAATATTAAATGCGCAAGTAACTGCAAGGATGGGCTACCTTCGGTGCACCGAAGATAACGTTTACTTTTATTATTGTAAAGAATGTATATAACGCCCTACAATGGACCTTTTCCTTTCGGCAGATGATATTTGCAGAAAAATTCCAAATCTTTGTGCACAAATATGTGAGAATACCTTCGACGCATACAGATGCAGATGTTGGCCTGGGTTTCATTTGGATGATAATAATGTGACCTGCACAAAGAATAAAGGCAACATCACAAAAGGGAAGAGCATTTGTCCCGACGGATATTCTCTGGATGAAGCTCAAGGAAAATGCGTGGATATTGATGAATGTAAAGAACAGCTGCATGCATGCGAACCGGTTCAGTATTGTCATAATAGGATTGGGGGATATCGGTGTCTGGATATTAAAGATAATAATTGCCAAGCAGGATTTCTCTATAACAACAAAACAAATGAATGTGAAGAAAACTCAGGTACATTATTAATCTTTACTAATTATTTCTATAGTAAGATCGAATGGATCAGTTTGTCTGTTGATACATGTATGTATGTACTATGTACTACTGTGCTGGCTTATACCATTATATCTAATGGTATTTTAAACAAGATAATTAATAACTTGAGACATAAGAACTTAAGAAGAAGGTTCAATTTTCCCATACGCTTTGTAATTCTCGATCCGCATTAACAACTGTGTCGATTTGGTCATATCCGATTGTCTGTATGTTTATATGAGTTTTTGAAAGACGGTTTCTGCATATACGCAGCTATCAGTTTGTTTCACACCCATCACCATGCAAATCAAATAAGGCATTTTTCGATTTATTGCAAATAAAGAAACCATAATAGAGCTAGAAACACCAAACCTAGTAATGTTCTTATTAACCATATATATTTTATAATATTACTATATAATAATGCTTTAAATTACAATCCGATCGGACAATTAACACAAAAGTTATGGAATATATTTTCAATACAATCCTGCCGAAGCGCGACTGCGCAGCCACGACTGCATTAGTTAAAGTGATAATGCTACAGGGGGCGTTTTAGTTAAATCATTGAACAATTGTAGCAGGAGTCGCAATACCCTTGCTTTTCATTACTTTTAACTGCGAGCGCCATTATAAAATAATTTGTTGCTTTTAGTTGGAGTCGAAGCGTAGGTATAGGCAGCTTTGAAAAGCAAAAATCAGCAACAGTCGCCGATTTTCGTTTTCTTGCATTCTACTTTTGACCTGCTTTCGCTCGTATGCATAAGTCGCAGCTGCTGTAAGCGTCAACATTCGCGAAGATCAATGCTTTCGACTTTTTGCTGCTTTTGATTTTTATTGTTGTTGCTTTTGAACAGCAGCATAAAGCAAGAAGAAGAAGAAGAAAGAAACGACAGACTTGTGGATGGCACTTGCAGTCACCGTCGCTTTCGCTTTCTTTGGTAGGTTTTACTTGCAATAAATTTTCTGTTAGAGGCTTATTCTGCTATGGTGCTATATAGAATTTATGAATTTTTAGAATTGTTTGGCAATAAACAATTTTAACTTTTCTTAAACTGAATTTCCAAATTATACTGAAATTGGATCTGTGACAGCAACATTCAGTACGCCGAAGGTAACATTTCTTTCTACTTTAATTTATCAGCCCAAACAGATGATGAGTGCTTATTGTCGTCGTGTGGCAAGGATTACAAGTGCGTTAACTATGTTGAAGAAGGAAGATATCAGTGCATTCCAATCGATAGTCAAGACTGTGGTACTGGCTACTATTTAAGAGACGGCAGTTGTAAAGATATTGATGAATGTTTCCATAATGTGACCAATTCATGTCTAAACGAACTACACCAGGAGTGCAAGAACACTATAGGTAGTTATTACTGCAACTGTATTCCTGGCTATAGCTTGGACGCTATGCAAAATAAATGTATAGGTAAGTTTTGTCCGGTATTGTATATTAATAATATTTAAACATCTGAGCCTGGAAATATATTTTTATATTTTCAAAATGTTACATAAGAACCACCCCTAAGTTTACATTTTTATATTTATTATTTATTTATTATGGCTCTGTCGATAAGCTCTTATTTTTCTATTATCGTACAACCTACAGACATTAATGAGTGCTCCATCAATAATCACAACTGCTTACCTACCCAAAGATGTGATAACACTATCGGCTCATATATATGCACGGTATTATGCCTTTATTTTGTTTATCATGCCAAACAATCAAAAGATTATTATTATTAATTTCTATAGAGGTGGACATCATGTGGAACAGGATACACTCTCAACGCAGAGACTGGAAATTGCGATGGTAAGACACATATATTAAATACACTTATTTCCTTTTTTTTATGCCATTTACCCATTGAAAATGAGTTAACAATGTTAACTTTGTGAAAATGTATGAAACAAGTAAAGAATGTTCTAGACCATTCAAAGTATAAATATCCTTGATAGGCATCAATAACCGAGTCGACTTGGTCATATCCATCTGTCTGTCAAACTTTATGTGCCACGCCCAACGCATTCACAAATCGATAAAGACGTTTTTCGACTTATTGCAAATAGTTCAATAATAATAAAAGATAAAAGTATCAAATTTGGCAGGAAGGTTCTTTGCAACATTATACAGAAGTTGGATTTTCAACTTTTCGATGCCACGCCCACCGCCCTCAGAAATCAATTTTGTCCGTCCGTCCGTCTTTCTATCTATATAAACACACAGATCTCAGCTATTAAAAAGCTAGAGGCACCAGACTTGGTGGGAGTGTGTGTGTATTCAATACACATAAGAAGTTTATTTCCACTGAGTTTATTTCCACTGTAGCTTTCTTCACATGTTTTTTTAGGTATTGTTGTAGATACCAATAATATTGACCAATCCTATAAATTCGTTCAATATACACGATCGGACAATAAGCACAGAAGTTATAGGCGCGAAAGTTTCCCATACAGCAGCAGAAGCCCGGCGTCAGTGCTTGCACAGTCAGCGTACAGTCGGCGTGAGCCAATAGCATCAATACATGTGTATTTGACTTTATTATATTTATTTTATTAATAAATATTACATCCAAAGGTAAATGGTATCTTACTGTCGAGTGCACTCGACTGTAGCTTTCTTCGTTTAATTTAATTTTAATAAATAAAATTGATCTGCACCTGAATCACTTTATTCCTATTTTTATTCAAGATGATAATGAATGTGCACTTAAGACACATAATTGCGATTCAAACTACGAATGCTTTAATACCAAAGGATCGTTCCGATGCCATAAAAAAATTACAACCTCTGCAACGACGCCAACAACAACAACCTTGTCACCACCAACACATCATAACGGATATCGGAATTATGTCGCATACCAAGGGAATAATCGTCTGGATTATAAGCCAAGTTACATTTTAAAGGACCAACCCTGTTCAATTGGATTTCATCGCGACCATTTAGGTGCTTGTGTTGGTAAATATTTTATCTATATCAAATAAACTAGTAGACTTGCTATCATTGTTGTCAAGTCAGGTTTTCTCCACCAATTCACCCATTGATAATGCACAAGGTTAATAAAAAATGTATTTAACAGGCAGGAGAATTTGTTGCAGACCATACAAAGTATATATATTCTTGTTCTTTAATAGCCGCATTGATTTGGTCATGTCAATCTGTCTGTATGAACACACAGATCACATGATTTATGAATCATGTTTATTTCAACAAGAAGGAAAAGCTGCAGTTGACTGTAAAATACCATTTACGCAATTTTAATTATGGTGTTACACTCATTTTTCTAAAGAAATAAAAAATGTATTTAAAAACAAGTAGAGAAAAAGTAAAAAATAATTCTCAATATTAAATACTTTTTTTATATTTTCAAATACATATGTATTAACGCTATACACACTCGTCGACTGTACTTCGACTGTGCGTGCGCACTCGGCGCAACCATTGACGTCGGACCTCTGATGCGTCGCTGTACGGGAAACCTCTCGCGCTCATAACTTCTGTGTGTATTGTCCGATCGGGATGTAATTTACAGATATTATTATTGAAAAAGTTTTGTAACTTTTCAACTTTTCTTTTAATTCGATTTATGGATTTTTAAAACCGAAAAATTTTCGAAAAATTTTAGAATCCACATTCTTCGTAACTTTGGTTCTTTTAGCCAATTCGCTTTATAATTATAATTCAACAAATCATTTTTTGGAGGGGATGGACGTCGTATCCAAAAATTAAAAACCCGCATTCAGCGGAATGATGCAGCGAATCTTCTTCCCTTATGCCAGTTTATGTTCCGTCTGTCTGTGTAAAACGCAGAACTTCAATGTAGTTATTACAAAAGCTAAAGACACCAAGTTTGACAAGGTAATGGCTGTATTTATATCAATCCTTGAATGGTATATTAACAGATCATATAAAGTATATATTTTGGTCAATTTGGTCATGTCCGTCTCTCTGTCCGGCTGCATGAACACACAGATCACAGATTTTAAAAGAGCTAGAGGATCCAGATTTGATGGGAGTGTGGGTATATTCAATACACATAAAAAGTTTATTTCAAACTTGTGTGCCACGCCCACCGCCTCCGTAAATCGAATAAATCCTTTTTTGAAGAAGTTGGATTTAGAATTTCGGATGCCATGCCCCCGCCTCTATAAAACATACTTTTATAATTTAAAAGATTACTAGAACAGCTAGAAGCACCAAATTTGGTGGTGCCCGGTAACATTACGAAGAATGCGGATTTTCAACTTCAACTTCAAGAAAAGTAGAGAAAAACCAAAACATTTTTTTTGACATTCACGAAGCTTGCCAGAGTACTAATCTACCTTATGACCCGATCAACCCGATCGGACAATAAATAAAGGAGTTATAGGAGTTTGAAACTCCCATACAAAGTTAGGGGGTCCCATAGCCTAGCGGGTAGTGTAGCTGCACGCTAAGCGTGGGGTCGTAGACTGACTTGACTCGGATTCGAACCTGGGATACAAAGTGATAGATGCGTACGCACAGTTGTCGTGCAGTCAGCGTGCAGACGGCATGTGCTAATTAGCGTTAATGCATGTGTTTATTTGACTTCGAAAACATGCGATGCGTTGTTATTAATTCGCCGAATAAAAGTAATTGATGTTAAGATTTTTTTAACAGGCAAAAGTAAATGGTATCTTACTGTCGAGTGCACTCGACTGTAGCTTTCTTCACTTGTTTATTTTTAACTTTGCTTAAAATTGAAACTAAAAATCTAAAATTTAGATTTTCTTAAATGTTGTTTTACATTTTGTAATAGCAGAAATCTGTGTTTATACAAACATACGGACATGGTTAAATCGACTAGGATATTGATGGTCTGACACGCCTCCTTCTGCCTATTACATACATTTGCATATTTTTTACAACATTTACTTTACAAACATACATATTTATGTAGATATCAATGAGTGCTTAGCATATAAACCCTGTATGAATCATGAGCGATGCATCAACTCGAACGGTTCGTACCGCTGCGAAACTTTGCTGCAGTGTCCTGCCGGCTATAAGTCACGTCCCGACGCCAGCTCCTGTGTTGGTAAGCTTATGGAATATATAGTTTACATATGCATACCATTGCAGAAATTATAACCTACTAGCTATAACTTAGGCAACCTTATGAACGAGCCGTCAAAGTCATTTAAACGCCTTTTGCATACATTTTCACCCATTTTCAATGGTAAATGGTATAAAACCGTTGAAACAAAATATAACAATACATCTTGTTTCAAGTATGTTTAAAGTGAAAAACTTAATAGTTTATTTAATTGGGTCAACAGATATTGATGAGTGCGAAACAGGAGACAATAATTGTGGAGATAGGCAAATCTGCCGCAATCGAATTGGCGGCTACATTTGCACATGTCCCACAGGCCATGTACTGTCACGTCTAAAGGATGGTTCCAATACTTGTATGGACATCAACGAGTGTATCCAGGATCAGCCGGCGTGCTCATCGAATGCCCAGTGCTTCAATACGATCGGCTCTTTCTATTGCGAATGTAAGCCCGGTTTCCAAAAGAAGACTAGTCAAGATACGCCCCTTGCTTGGCAGAGTCATACTCAGTGCTTTGATGTGGACGAGTGTCTTACTATATCCGGACTCTGCCAGCAGAAATGCGTAAACTTCTGGGGCGGTTACCGTTGCACTTGTCATCATGGCTACGAATTGGCGTACGACAATCGAACATGTACCGACATTGACGAATGTGAGGTCCATAAGGAATACAATCTGTGCATGGGGTATAAAGCATTACTTATAATAAGTGAAATATCTTATAAGTAAAATCAATTACAGCTTTTGCATTAACTCAGACGGCTCATACCAGTGTACCTGTCCCCGCGGATACATTTTGGCCGCGGATAAATCCTCCTGCCAAGACATTGACGAGTGTGGAACAAATGTTGAAAACGGCAATCACGTCTGCACTGGTCGGGTATGACAGAATATTAGTTTCCTCCTTTTTTTTAATTTTTTTTTTAACAAACGTGAGTCTTCCATAGAACGATATTTGCACTAATATTCGCGGCAGTTTCAAATGTACAGCAATCAATTGCCCGGCTGGCTACATCAACGATCCCGAGCAAAAGAAGTAACACATAATTAATTTAATATCAATATACATCATTTTAACAAACAAATCTTTCAGTCGCTGCCGACAGAGCAGCCAGTTTTGCGATGGCGAAGAGTGCTACACCAAACCGTCTGCATACACTTTTAATTTTATTACCTTCGTATCGAAGCTATTAATTCCTCCAGATGGTCGACCCATATTCACACTGCGCGGTCCAATTTGGTATGATGATATTGATTTTGATCTGAAAATGGTGAGATCTCACTCCGCCAGTAATATTGAAAAAGCCAACGAAAGTTATTTTGAGTACGTAACGCTTGTATTATTTTCATAAATTATAATATATACTACTTTCGAAATTCAACTTACAGCACATTAAAAAACAATAATCAGGTTAATCTTATATTGAAAAAGTCACTGGAAGGGCCGCAGGATATCGAATTAGACCTCAGTATGACTGTTTTCACCAATGGAATGCCACGCGGCAAAAGCGTTGCGAAAATATTTCTATTTGTATCCCAATATACATTTTAGTTAGCAAAAACTTGATTTTCCAAATACACGAATGCATATAGCACAAAACCTATTAATATACAGTGCTCTAAATGAAGCTGCAAGATGGGTAAACATTATACGAGGGTGGTTCAAATTAGATCGAGACAAAAGCTCAGATACACCTATTAATTATCGAAAAAATTCATAAAAATTTTGATTTTCTAGGTACTTTACCTCACTAGTTACACCTTTTTTCCACGTTTGATGTCGGTACTTTGGGCGACTCTCTTTATCGTCGTCTGTGTTGAATCTTCGACCACCGGGTTGTAGCGGGATGTTCCTGTACCTCCCAACCCAATTTATAAAGGCATGCGTTATCCTGCAGAAGAATCGCACTTCGTTCGGGAATGCTCCTCCGTTCCGTGCTATTAGCAGGTCATAAGTGTGTTTTCAGAAGGTTAGAGTAGTATTGTCCCCTGATCAAAATACGCGCAACCAAATTGATCACGTTGTGATAGACGGAAGGCATGCCTCAAGCGTGCTGGAGTCAATATTGACTCGGACCACTATCTTGTCGCAGCCAAGATACGCATGCGGCTATGACGAGCTTCAAGTCACTAGTCTGCGATCACAACGGACAGCAATAGTCTACTCCACTCACCTCTCGGAACTGCTCCACCAACCAATCCCTCTCCCTGTTGACGCCGGTGGACGCACACATCCCACTTCATGCGAGCTGCTGCTGAAACAGCCATTGGGTTCAAGCGCCCACCCACAAGGACACGAGGAGTGTTGCGTCGCATCTGCGGCAAAAAACGCCCCCACAGAAAAACGCTGCAGTCTGGCGCAACGAGAGCTACGTGTGAACGTTACCGGGAGAAAAGGAAGGAAGAGAGCCGACTTTTTAGGCAGAAAAAACGGGAGCAAGAAAAGCGAGAGTACGGGAACCTTGAGGTGTTACAAGACAGGAATGATGTTCGAAAATTTTACCAACAAGCCAACCGTCTGACACAAGGTTTCAAGACCGGAGCATCTAACTGTCGAGATGAAAATGGAAATCTGGTTACAGATACGCAGTGCACGCAGAGGTTTGGAGGGCGCATTTCTGCAAGCTGCTAGCAGGCGATGACGGCACCAATCCCTTCATTGGAGGATGCAGCCCGATACCACCAATCGACGGCAATGTGGATATACCACTACCTAGCCATGACGAGGTCCGAGTTGCTATTATGCGGCTCAAAAACAACAAACCAGCCGGTGCTGATGGACTACCTGCAGAGTTGCTTAAGGTCGGCGTCGAAGAGCTGATATGCATGCATGCATCAGTTCTATTGCAAAATATGGCTAGAAGAAAGCATGCCCAACGATTGGAATCTTAGCGTCCTTTGTCCTGTACCAAAGAAAGGCGACCCGACGATATGCGCCAACTTCCGTGAAATCAGCCTGATTACCATCTCATACAAGGTCCTATCGAGCGTTATATGTGAACGACTGAAGCCGTATACCAGCACACTGATCGGACCTTATCAGTGCGGCTTCAGACCTGGTAAATCCACCATAGCCCAAATCTTCACATTGCGCCATATCCTGGAAAAAACACGCGAAAATGGAATTGACACACACCATCTCTTTGTCGATTACAAAGCTGCATTCGATAGCCCGACGAGGGAACGCCTATATGCCACCATGTCTGAGTTCGGTATTCCTGCAAAGCTGATACGTCTTTGCAGAATGACGAGCAGCACCATCAGCTCTGTCAAGGTAGGAGCGAACCTCTCCGAGCCTTTTAATACCGTTCGAGGTTTCAGACAAGGCCACCCCCTGTCGTGCAACCTGATGTCAACTTCGTGATGGAAGGGGTTCTGCGGAAAGCCGGTGTACAGTGTTCAGCTCCTTGCATATGCTGATGATATTGACATCATTGGCCGCAGAAAGCGTGATGTCACTGCGGCATTTTCCGTTATCGAAAAAGAGTCAGCAAAAGTGGGTGTGGCGGTAAACGAGGGCAAGACGAAGTATATGCTGTCGACAAGCAGGGAGACGCGGCACCTAGACTCCCATGTGGTAGCCGACAGCTATACCTTCGAGGTGGTCACGTACCTTGGCACTGCCATTAACACCAAAAATGACGTCAGCCTGGAGATTAAGCGAAGAATCACGCTTGCCAATAGGGCTACTTTGGTCTGAGTAGGCAAATGTGCAATAGAGACCTCTCTCGCCGAACAAAACTAACACTCTACAAGACATTCATCCTACCCGTGCTCTTATATGGCGCAGAAGCATGGGTAATTTCACAGCCGGATGCAGCAGCGCTTGGAGTGTTCGAGAGAAAAATTCTTCGCAAGATCTTTGGTCCCGTTCGGATTGGGGACGACTTTCGCATTCGGATGAACCACGAGCTGTACGAGTTGTACGACGACGTGGACGTGGTCCGGCGCATCACGATACAACGTCTGCGCTGGCTCGGCCACGTTGTGCGTATGGATGAAGAAACTCCAGCTCAGAAGGTATTCGAAGCGAGGATCGACTACGGGCGACGACGAAGGGGACGACCAAAGCTCCGATGGAAGGACCAAGTGGAGGAAAACCTAACTTCACTTGGGATTTCCGATTGGAGGAGGCGCGCGAAGAGCAGAGGCGCATGGAGGGAGACGCTGAGGTCGGCCAAAACCCGAAACGTTGTAATGCCATCTACTAGAGTAGTATGCAGCATTGCTACACCACTGCCCGCCTTTAAAATAAGTTGTTCAACGAGGCGAATATTGTTGGCGAGCATTCCCGATAGTTTCGCGATCATCCTTGAACGCTTTAGTATATTTAAATATAGCAGTCCTTCACGGGCACTCATCACCGTACTGATTTCGCAGAGAAGAAAGTTTTCCGCAGAAAAGTTTCAAACGTGTATTCGCGACGAAATCTTTGCCACACTGTTCGTAAGGGATGCAACTAGCACATAGTGAATTTATGGCCTTCAAAACATACCTACGCTCCAAATACAGCGTTTGTCTCCATTATATTTGAAACGTATAAACACGTATCTTTTATAAGATCTTTTGTATTTAATTGAATTAAACTAACATGCCATAGAGTCAAACATAGCGATGTCTGCGTGCTGGCTTGAAAGAAGCTTCGCTCCACTGTCTGTCGATGATTCGACATTTTCCCTGCCGTCAATCGTTATGCTACCATTATGCACGTACGTATGGTCAAATCGACTCGGCCATTAATACTAATCGAGAATAGATACACCTAACATGGTCACATACGCTTCTCTCTGCCTGTTAAATATGGTGGATGCATCAAAAGTTTCCTGCCAAGTTCTTGTTTTTGGCGGTTGGCCAAAGATGGTTGCGGTCTAGCGTTGTCCTGGCGGAATAAGACACCTTTACGATTGACCAATTCTGGTCGCTTCTTCTTGATAGCTGTATTTAATTTGTCCAGTTGCTTACAGTAGACATCCGAATTAATCGTTTGGTTCCTTTTAAGCAGCTCAAAGTATACCACACCCTTCCAATCCCACCAAACTGACAGCATAATCTTCTTTTGGTGAATTTCAGCCTTTGGAGTGGTTTGTGGCGCTTCATCATGCTTGCACCATGGTCGTTTTCGATTGACGTTATTGTAAAAAATCAATTTTTCATCTCCAGTTATGATTTGCTTCAAAAACGTTTAAGCGATTTGTTAAATGAAATTCTATCAATTCATGTGGTACCCAAATATCAAGTTGTTTTACCATCCCAAGACGTCGTACATGATCATGTATGACTGATTGTGGTATATTTAACTTCTCTCCAATCTCACGCTCAGTTACATGACGATCCGATTCGATTAGACTTGATGACGTCATCATCAACTGGCCGACCTGAACGTGGCTAGTCTTTGAGTGAAAAATCTCCCAAACGGAATTTGACAAACCAACTTTGACACTGTGATCCTTTTAAAGCTTTGTCACCACACACATAACCTAGCTTTTTAGCAACCTGAGCTGCATTTTTTCGTTTACGGAAAAAAATTGTGTGCGTGGAGTCCCTACGCGCGAAAGAAGTGAAACTTCTTAGCGATATTCCAAAAAATGCATATTATTTCGTATAAAAGAAAAATAGCGGGAGGGAAAGGATAAAAATAAGAAAAGAAAAAGAATTTTCGACACATAGGACGCTTGATGCACTCACGCATAGGCACTAATATTAGTCTAGGCAGCTGTTACGCGCTACGTGTATCGCCATAGCAGCGCATGCGCCTGGCGATACCTTACTCCCATTCACTCTCTCTCTCTCTCGCACTCTATCTTTCTCTTTTCCTCTTCTCCTTCCGAGTTGCGTTAAGCGTTTAACGCTATTCCCCCTCCACTGGAGCGTTAAACGTTTAAAGCAACATTTTCCGGCGTCGTATAAGAAGTTTCACTTCAAAAATAAGAAAAGAAAAAGAATTTTCGACACATAGGACGCTTGATGCACTCACGCATAGGCACTAATATTAGTCTAGGCAGCTGTTACGCGCTACGTGTATCGCCATAGCAGCGCATGCGCCTGGCGATACCTTACTCTCATTCACTCTCTCTCTCTCGCACTCTATCTTTCTCTTTTCCTCTTCTCCTTCCGAGTTGCGTTAAGCGTTCAACGCTATTCCCCCTCCACTGGAGCGTTAAACGTTTAACGCTACATTTTCCGGCGTCGTATAAGAAGTTTCACTTCAATAATAAAGTAAAATATTACGAAAATGAGTCTTTGTGGGCTCCGTATTAAAATTGCCGCCAAACAAACAAATATAAATAAAATTACGCGGGTTTTTTTTTTGAAAGCAAGGTAAAAGTGCCAGATTATATTTGACAAAAGCAAAAATGCAATAACGGAGTCATTAGCCCTTCAAAAATTTTTACACCTTTTGTATGCAAAATCACCGGTTTCTTTTCGGTCAACCCTAAACATTTACACAAAGTTAATATACCATTTTTCAAATTTTCATTGGGTAAAGGGTATACAAATTGTATATTTTTATTGAATACCATTTAGGTGAATAGTTTTCGGTCTTCTGTTTTTTCTATAATGCGGTTAAACTAAAAAAATTATATTTTATATCTTTTTTTCTTGAGTAGGCAGATACTTATATTTTTCACAGCCAATGTTGATGTATTGAACCGATCTGCATTAAACAACTTAATGTACTATGTTAATTGTTACTAATAATACACAGGAAATTGACCAAAAAAGAATAAACACAAGCCACGAATTCGATTTGAATGGACTATGGAATGGATTTGAAATTCCACTGCCCAGAAGCTCCGTACATGTACGTCTCGCAAAATAAACCATAGAGATGGGTATTACATATTGAATACCTACCCCCGCATAGCTTCCCGTAAATGCCACAAGAGTCGATAAGCTATCTGTGAAGTAGGTTACACAAAATGGAGGGAATATGGTAAGAATGGGAAAAAGTAAACGAATAAAGACATTGTACGTGTCATATTGCGACATGTCCAAAAATATAGTTTGGAGATTGAATTTAAGCGTCACCGCGATAATTGGAAAGCTTGTAGATAATGTGAAGACTGGAAATAACGAAAGAAAATAGTCAACAACAATTATTAAAGTGGTAGATAGATAGCTTTTGTCCCCGACTTGAAAGGGTAAGAAATTGAGTGTATAGAGATCCTGCACATGTCTAAAAGCAAAAATAGCGCTCATTGCTAGAACAATATAGAACATGCAAATCAAAATGAAATCAAACGCCAATATCCTAGACACCATTAACTTATTCCGTAAAGGTTCTAAGAGACTGGGAAGCGAATGATGGCACATGAACGAGTAGACACAGGCGCCAAATAACGAAGGAACTCCATAGAAGTTAACGACGACTGGATATCCTTTCACGCCATTCATAATAATCATTTTAAATGCGATGCCTATCATGAATGCGAACGCTGCAAATAGCAAAAATTATCAGTACCAACACAAATTTCGAATTAGAATGTTGACTTACCCATCCAACGGAGAACTGCAGTGAGTATTTGGAGATATTTTGTCTTTTGAATTTGACAAAACACAAGGGGACCAAAAATCAGTGCAAATGCTAATAAAATAATCCGGTACATTGCCAGTCTCGAGATCGTATAGCCTGACCAGCAGTCGCACCTTTCGTTACAAGTTAAGTCTTCTGGTACATAGTAGAATGCTTTTGAGCCGAACATTGAGATATTCGAGTTAATTGATGAGTTTTCCCGATCACTAAAATATATTTAAATTATTGATAACATTATTTTAAAGCCTAAGGTTAGAGTCTTTTAAATTTGATTAAAAAAATAAAGTAACATTAAGGGATTTTGAGAAGATTTTGGGGCAGCTATATTAAATAAAAAATAGTTTGCAACTGAGACGATGAAGCAGACTTGTATTTCGTCTTGGTTTTTATACAATATAATCATTGAAAATAACGTTGTGAAAATGTTTGTAACAGACAGTAGTAGGCGTGGCAGACCATACAAAGTATATACATGTATATTCTTGATCAGCATCAAAAGACTAAAATTAAAATAAATATGGTAGCAAGGTCGCCGGTAACATAACGTAGAATGCGATTTCAATGGCACGTCCACCACCCGCATAAATCTAATTACAAGAAAAGTAGAAAAGTTAGAACACTTTTTTCAAATTCTCGTAGCTGTCAAGAGCATTGATATACTCTAAATTACAGCCAGATCGGATAATAAAAGCAAAAGTTATGGGCGCAAGGAATTTTTCATACAAAAAGCAGCAGAGCAACAGAGCGTGTGCGTGTAGTGTCAACACATGCGTGTTTGACTGTGAAAGTATGCGATGGATTGTTGTAAGTTCGCCGAATAAAAATAAAAACATTAAAAATAGTTTTTAACAGCCAACAAAAATGGTATGTTACTGTCGAGTGCACTTCATGGAAGTCTTTTCTACTTGTTTTTCTTGCATATTCGTTTCCTAGGTAGAATCAATATTCTAATAATTCAATAATTAAATTTTGCCGATACAAAGCGCTTAAGTGCAACAGGCAGCTAACTTGGATGCAGCAAACGTAATTATTTGCATACAAATGAACCCTATGTGAAGAAAAAATAATATAAGGCAAGTCACTTATCGATGCAGCTAAGCGAATAAAACTGTAATTCCTCTTACGAAAAACATCATCGATTTTAATAGCCAAGCTAATACTTAAATCAAACAAGTGAAGAAAGCTACAGTCGAGTGCACTCGTCAGTAAGATACCATTTACCTATGGCTGTTAAAAAATTAATTAATTAATTACTTATATTCGGCGAAGTATTAACAACGCATCGCATTTTTTCGAAGTCAAATACACAGTCATTGACGCTAATGGCACATGCCGACTGCACAACGACTGTGCGTGCGCGCCGCAAGCATTGACGCCGAGCCTCTGCTGCGTTTCTTCTGCTGTATGAAACATTTCTCGCGCCTAAAACATGTATACATAGAAACAGACAATGTGCCTCAACTGAGATATTAGAACGAAATTTGTAACCAACATTTTAATTGCCGTCGGTGGTTCAGTGTGAGAGTTGTCGGCTCCGTAACTTTATGTCACAGGTTCGATCCCCAGCGCAGGTCTCTTTTTTTGTATCGCTAAGAACAATTGGTTTTTCTTATTTGTTGCAACATCCAGTAAGATATAATTTACCTTTGGCTATTAAAGAATAATTTTAATATTAATTACTTTTATTCGGCGAACTAATAACAATGCATCGTATATTTTCGGAGACAAATACACATGCATTGACGCTAATGGCACATGCCGACTGCACGCTGACTACACGACTCTGCGTGCTCAGTCGGCGTCGGCGTCGACGTCAGCGTCGGGCCTCTGCTGCTGTAAGGGAAATTTCTCGTGCCTATAACTTCTGTGTTTATTGTCCGATCGGATTTAAATTTATAGGGTTGGTCGATATTATTATTATCTACGGTATTATTGTAGAAAATAATAAAATAAAATAAATAATAATAAAAAAAATCTGAAACTTTTTTACTTTTCCTATAATTTGATTTACCGTTTTACAAAATCGATTTTTGGGGGCGGTGGGCGTGGCATCCAAAATTTGAAAATCCGTATTCTGCTTAATGTTACCGGGCACCTTACTACCAAATTTGGTGCTTCTAGCTACTCTAGTATTTTTTTAAACGATAAAAATGTGTTTTCTGGAGGCGGTGGGCGTGGCATCCAAAAGTCTAAGATCCAACTTCTGCATAATGTTGCAAGACACCCTCCTACCAAATTTGGTAAGTTTTTGTTGTTGAATTATTTTGAAAAAAATCGAAAAACGCATTTATCGATTTGCGGAGGCGGTGGGCGTGGCACATCAATTTTGAAATAAACTCGATCTGCGTATTCAATACACGCACACTCCCACCAAGTCTGGTGCCTCTAGCTCTTTTAATAGCTGAGATCTGTGTGTTCATACAGACGGACAGACAGACGGACATGACCAAATCGACTCGGCTATTGATGCTGATCAAGAATATATATACCTTTTATGGTCGGCCACGCCTCCTTCTGCCTATTACATACATTTTCACAAAGTTAATGTACCACTTTTTTTCCCTTTTTAATGGGAAAATGGTATAAAAATGCTGACTGAACTTGATAATATTACTAAACCTTACCAAACAACGTCTCGCAAACTTGTAGCCACTGCCGCAGAGTATATGCACAGGTCGCCATAAAGATAAACAATTAGACATAGGTAAAACAGAATCCGTCCAGGGCTATTGAAAAAGAGTGTCGCCATCTCTCCCAATTCAAACTTGTGCGTTAATTGATAATATGAATGAAACTCATTACGCGGAATCAATGGAATCGATTCGACATCTCTGCTGGTGATCAATCTGTCGGCGGGTCTGTCGTCTTCCTCACCTCCGTCCTCATTTGCGATGCGATGCGAAGCATATTGCTGGTTCTGCCATATTTTAATTGCATTTGCACAGGCCATTGATTCAATGACGAACGTTACCGTTATAAAGCTAATTATTGCTAACAAAAGTAACACCATAAAACTGAGACACCATCCAGCCCGAGCAAAGGCTCCAGGCAGAGTAAGTGCCCCTGTTCCAACTATAAGATTAAATATGAATATGAAGCCAACCTATGCAAAGAAAACTTGTATAAATCATATATCAACGCAAAAAGAAAGTGAATTTACCAGATTTGAGTACGAGGACGAAGTAGTTGGAAGATTCAATACTGGTTCACGAAGCATGTTCCCTTTCCACTATCTTAGTTGCTTTACTAATGTTGTCCAGAGTTCAGTGTGACCGTACCGATAACGATAAGAAAACTCTAGCCCACCCAACATAAATACTCAAATACTCAATCAAATACCATTACAGTTTTAAAAAATACCGTCGACGTGTCACTCATTAAAGAACTTAAGTTTTTTTTCATTTGACTCAACAATTTTTGAAATAAGGATTGTTTATAATATTAATTCATCGCAGCTTGAATTTGAAGGACTTTCCCACTACAAATTATTTTTATACCATTTACCCATTGAAAATGGGTAAAAAATGGTATATTAACTTTGTGCAAATGTATGTAACAGGCAGAAGGAGGCGTGGCAGACCATACAAAGTATATATATTCTTGATCAGCATCAATAGCCGAGTCGATTTGGTCATGTCCGTCTGTCTGTCCGTCTGTCCGGCTGTCCGTCTGTCCGTCTGTCCGTCTGTATGAACACACAGATCTCAGCTATTAAAAGAGCTAGAGGCACCAGACTTGGTGGGAGTGTGCGTGTATTCAATACACACAAGAAGTTTATTTCAAACTTGATGTGCCACGCCCACCGCCTCCGCAAATCGATAAATGCGTATTTCGATTTTTTCCAAATAATTCAATAACGAAAAGAGATAAACGCACCAAATTTGGTAGGGGGTTGTCTTGCAACATTATGCAGAAGTTGGATTTTAGACTTTTGGATGCCACGCCCACCGCCTCTAAAAAACACATTTTTATAGTTTAAAAGAACACTAGAAAAGCTAGAAGCACCAAATTTGGAAGTAAGGTGCCTGGTAACATTACGGAGAATGCGGAATTTCAACTTTTGGATGCCACGCCTACCGCCCCCAAAAATCGATTTTGTAAATCGGTAAATCAAATTATGGGAAAAATAGAAAAGTTTCCGAAATTTTTTTTAGGTATTATTGTAGATAATAATAATATTGACCAACCCTATAAATTTAAATACGATCGGACAATAAACACAGAAGTTATAGGCACGAGAAGTTTCGCTCACAGCAGTAAAAGCCCGACGCCGACTGCGCACGCACAGTCGTCGTGTAGTCAGTGTGCAGTCGGCATGTGCCATTAGCGTCAATGCATGTGAATTTGTCCTCGAAAATATGCGATGCGTTGTTATTCGCCGAATAAAAGTAATTAATATTAAGAATTACTTTTAAACAGCGAAAGGTAAATGGTATATTACTGTCGAGTGCACTCGACTGTAGCTTTCTTCACTTGTTTTTATTATTGTTACTCACTCTTCTATGCTAAAAGCTTTTAGCGATTCTTGCGATAAAAACGCACAAAAACTGGGTCGACCACTCACGATGATATCGATATATATAAAGAGCGGCCAGCTTTTTGCTCAATTTTTGCATCATTGATTTTGGCGGAAATAATAATATTAATTTGTGTATAGTGTGCACCCAATAATTATTAACTTAAACTAATGGCAAATGAGATTCTTTGTTTTCCGGCAACGTTGACAGAATCTAAGAAAAACTGGAAAAATTTTATTGACGCTGTGCGATCACTTAAAAGCCAAAAATATGGATATTTTGGCGTTACTTCAAAATCATTAGTGGATTCTAAAACCTTAACTTAGTTTTATATTTTTGTTTTTTAGGTTCTATTCGAAAAATTGGATCTCCGAATATTTTAAGTTTGTTTAGTTCTTTTAAGTTTGTCATCAAAATTTTTATGATATATTTGTGTGATATTGTTTTGAAATACTAATAGGAAATTTGTATCTTTTTGTTGTAATAAAACAAAAATATTCATAAAATCGAATTTTCTATAAGAAACATCGAGATTATCGAACTTTTCCACTATAGTTTCCCAGCTTTAGAACTCACTCTTATGTTACTCTTCCATACCAAAATATTACTCTTCAACCAAGTTCCCACTGAGAAAATTACCAGTTCCAATACATATCAATATATCTTGTCACCGAATTAAAACATATCTTGCCTTGGTAATCCTCTAGAGTCAGTCGAGATTCAAACAACCCAGTGTAGTGATGGTTAATTGGATGATTAAAACAGGGATTGTATTCTGTACCAATTCAGAACATTAAGCTTTCATACTATTCTCTTACAATTAAATTCTTACCACCTTAACTCCTCCCAGCTTTCTGTTACATACATTTTCACAAAGTTAATATACCACTTTTTACCCATCAACGGGTAAATGGTATAAAAATATATTTCACCGAATGTTGTCTTTCATAAAAATTAATTAGTATTCAATTGAATTCAATATTCAATGTAGAGTATTTGAACTAGTGTGGCCGCTCGCGCTTCCACGCTATCTATCTATCGATATCTTCCCGAGGTATCGGGAGAGTGGTTTCGGAAACTGCTGATAGGTGGTGCTTTCTGAGCAGCCACAGTACTCCGCCTCCAGGCAGTTAAAGTTGGTCGAACCGTTCGCCAAATGATGAACATTGAAGGATTGTTGTTGTGGTCCATATATTGAAAAAATTTCTTTATGCTGACGAGTTCAGGTCTTTCTTGAAGCTGGTGCGGAGTCCTAATAGAACTGTGGGCAGGAGCTGTGTCAACGGCAAGTTCGAATGACACATCGTGGCTGCTTTGAAGGTGGCATCTCTCTCGACAAGGCCATTGGATTGGGGGTAATAAGCCGTGGTGTGAATATGATCACTGCCAACAAGCCGAGGAAGATCTTTAAATAGTGCAGACTCAAATTGGGTGCTTTGGTCAGTCGTTATTGTCTTTCCATGTTGACCAAAAGGCTTAGGCGAAAGTTTCTTTGAAGATGTCCTTTAAAGGGACAGACGGGAGCGGTATCCTTGGTACAAATCTGTCTGAAAAAAACAGCCATCTTCAGTGGTGCCAGGTGGTTGTGCCTATTGATTTTTGCACGCTGACATAGAAGGCAGCTATTGCACCAGTTGAGTAGGTCCTTGTTCATAGAGGGCCAGACATATTTTTGCCGAATTTGATGCAGTGGATCTACCACTCGTATGCGAAAGGCTGTAAATAAGAGAACAAACTTTATTTCGTAAAGAGTGGGGCACGTACGGGCAAATGTTCTTAGTTGACACGTTGCAGTAGAGAGCAACATCCTCATAGCAGCGAAATTTTTGAAGTTTGAGATGGAAAATGCATCAGCGACTACATTTCCGGTACCATTGATATTAGTTTCTCTGTGGTGAACTGTGAGATATAGCTCAGTTGTCGTAGTTGACGCGGTGATGCCTTATCGGAGCGTTGTCGAAATGCGTAGATGAGTGGCTCGTGGTCAGATTTGATGTCTTCGTATACAGAGAGCAGTTCTCGATCATACGTGTTGTAGTTTTTTTCAGCGTTGCAGAGTTTCTTTGGGCAAAGCCCAAGTGGTTGCCATGTGCCATCAATGCATTGCTCTAAGGCTGCTCCTATCGCAACATTGATGCGTCACATACTAGTGCAAACGGTGCCATGGGATGCGCATGAGCGTTTGCGACACTTTGCTAACACGCGTTGAAGGCCAAGATGTTTTCTGATGTTCATTCGATCAAGCGCTGATCATTCTTTGTCACATTTTTGAGAAGTTCTGACAGTGGTGCCTGAATTTGCACGATATTCGCTTGAGTGGTCTGTTGTTTCAGGGTTGTTAGCATAAATCCAAGTCTCATCGCCCGAGATTATACATTTGAACTTGTCCTGATAGTCAGAAAGCATTGTTTCACACACATCAACGCGATGACTTTTTTGCATGAAATTGAGCGTTTTAGGCACCAAACGAGATTTGACTTTATGTAGGCCCAAACGGTCTTTCAAAATGGTTTTCACAGATCCTTCTGATATTCCGATCATATCAGTAAGGTCTCTTACAGCCAACCGACGATTTTTGAGCACTAATTCCTTCACTTCATTGACGTGTTGGTCATCTGTTGACGTCGATGGTCGTCCGGAGCGCCCCAAGTCATCAACACGTTCCCGGCCCTCTTTGAAGTCTTTGTACCACTTATAAACATTTTTCTGGGACATGGTAGAATCACCAAAGGCTTTCCGCAACATCCTCAAAGTTTCCGCAGACGAAATTTCATTCCGCAAACAAAATTTGATGGCATTTCTCTGCTCAATTCAATCAGACATTGTAAAAATCGCCAAATGCACTCTTGATCGTTTGGTAAACAAAAGCGTAAATATAGTACTCACACTGACATTGACATGAAATTCCCGCCAAATGTCATCAACAGTCCTGCCAACTCGAAAAAAAAACTAGTTCGCCATCTCAAGCCCGCGAATTTTAAATTGAAAATTCACCTTACTTTTGCCCACAGTAGTATAGCATGCTTCTTTTAAATATAAAAATAAACAAGCTATTTAAAGTCAAAAGTTGCTAACCGCAACTCGATGTCAGCCACAATTGCTAGCAAATAATTTGGCCAGACATCGTTGCATATATGGCAAACAGAGTATATTCGGAGACGATCACGACATTGATTTTGTTACATTCTAAATAAATTATAAGTTCGGTTTAGAATAAAGTCAGCAAGTGGTTCACATCATTACTCCGACTCGCTGTCGGTACTTGAGTCAAAGGGCTTAAGACAATAATTGGCGCGCAAAATTGCAAATCACGAAAATTGCAAAATTATAGTAAAAACACGGACAAATTTACAGAGTCGAAAAGTGAACACTCATATGTTATTAAGACAGCTCACGATTCGCCGTTCTAAAATAACAGATGCTGAGACAGTGAATCATCCTCGTCTTTTATTACATTTGACAGATGTGCACTTAAGTGTAATATAAACAACCTGTTACAGCCGCCGGAACTCTTCAGGCAACGGTGTTTCGCCAATTTAAAGTCCGACTCGTCCATATATTCCCCGTCATCCATAAGAGCTGCTTACTACTAGGTCGTTCACTAAGTAATTTTTAGTTAACTAAATAATTTTGGTGCAATTTAAGCAACAATTTTTGTATTGTGTAAAACATTTTAATAAATAATGTATTTAATTATAATTCTTTATTATGAAATTATCTTTCAGCAATATCTTTTGGCGAATTACGATACAACGTCTGCGCTGGCTCGGCCACGTTGTGCGTATGGATGAAGAAACTCCAGCTCAGAAGGTGTTCGAAGCAAGGGTCGACTACAGGCGACGACGAAGGAGACGACCAATGCTCCGATGGAAAGACCAAGTGGAGGAGAACCTTACTACACTGGGGATTTTCGATTGGAGGAGGCTCGCGAAGAGCAGAGGCGCCTGGAGGGACACGCTGAGGTCGGCCAAAACCCGAAACGGGTTGTAGTGCCACCCAACAAATAATATCTTGAGTTGTTTTTCGACGATTTACATCGACCAACGACTTTATTTTATCCACATCGGCTTCAGAGAGGCTTCAAAGCACACAACAAAAACTATTCCAACAAATTTAACAACCTTTTTTTCAAAACTGTCTTTTGTATATCAGCTTTTTAACTATACAATGGTAAAGCGGTTAAGTGTGAAGTTGTCTGCGAAAAAAAATCAGTAAGATCAACGAAATTACTTTGTGAAAGACCCAATAATATACGATTGAGTGTTTATATCATAGCTGAATGCAACGGAGAATCCCAGCTTGCCAGCTCCCCTCAATTGAGCATTAGCGCTAGTCAAGTTGTTCTTAGCCTATCATACCGTCATCTGAATAAACGAAATTTGGAAGAAATTCTAAAGTTTAAGTAATTAGCCGGAACTGACCATGGCATTCATCGTAGTAGCTAAATAATGCGCGTTCATCTGTGTAGGCCTCGTTTTTCGACGAATCATCATTGCAAAGAAGTCGGCGATGCAGTTAAAAGAGGTTTTCCGTGATTGTTTTGTAATGTACGCCTTTATGGTCTTCTACCATTTATACCATTTACCCATAGAAAATGGGTAAAAAATGGTATATTAACTTTGTGAAACTGTATGTAACTGGCAGAAGGAGGCGTGGCAGACCATACAAAGTATATATATTCTTGATCAGCATCAATAGCCGAGTCGATTTGGTCATGTCCGTCTGTCTGTTCGACTGTATGAACGCATAGATCTCAGCTATTAAAAGAGCTAGAGGCACCAGACTCGGTGGGAGTGTGCGTGTATTGAATACACAGATCGAGTTCATTTCAAACTTGATGTGCCACGCCCACCACCGCCGCAAATCGATAATTGAATTTTTGCAAATAATACAATAACGAAAAGAGATAAACGCACCAAATTTGGGTGTCTTGGAATATTATGCAGAAGTTGGATTTTAAACTTTTGGATGCCACGCTCACCGCCTCTATAAAACGAATTTTTTAATTCTAAGAACACTAGAAATGCTAGAAGCACCAAATTTGATAGTAAGGTCCTTGGTAACATTACGCAGAATGCAGATTTTCAATTTTAGATGCCACGCTCACCGCCCCCATAAGCCGTTTTTTTGTAATTATAAGAAAAGTAAAAAACATTCTCGTATTTTACCACAGTACTAATCTACCCTATAAATTACAACCCGATTGGACAATAAACCCAGAAGTTATAGGCGCGAGAAGTTTCCCACACAGTAGCAAAGGCCGTCGCCGACGCCGACTGCGCACGCACAGTCGATAAGTCAGCGTGCATAGTGCCAATGCATGTGTATTTGACTTCGAAAATGTGCGATGCGTTGTTATTAGTTCACCGAATAAAAGTAATTAATATTAAGAATTATTTTTTAACAGCAACAATAAATGGTATCTTACTGTCGAGTGCACTCGGCTGTAGCTTTCTTCACTTGCTTTCCCTTGTGCTTGGTTTACGTGATTGTTTTAGAATGCACGCTTTCATGGTCTTCTTATTTTATTTTGGTGACGAGGCGTTTGATTTCCCTATTCTCCTGAATCAATATCGTCATACCGTTTACTCCTACTCGCTAATCAACCAAGGGACTACGTACAGCGATAGAAAGCCTCACTCAACTCTCGACATCTCGTTAAAATAATCTGTGTGTACACTCATACAAGCATAGTAGAAGAAATAATGGAACTAAGAAAAGTTTTCTTAAAAAACAGACGAACTAGAATTGTGAGACAGCCGCTACATTTAAATAACATTATCGTGACACGACGTACATATGTATATGTATGTGAATGCCCAAGAACTTGGGTTGTGATAATAGATCAAAATATCAATATATCTTTTTTTTTATTAAAATTTTTTTTGTCAAATTATCGAAAATACTATTTTTACATTTGATATATAGTGGTATATTTTGTTTTCATTTGTATCTACTCTCTCTTATACGCTCTAATAGTACGTTTTCAGGTGGTTTTGTAACTGCAGAGTATGCATCCGACGCTTCCGATGTTTTGCAAACATCGATAAGATATTGATGTTTTTCCGCCCCTGTAATAGGAGACCTACTTTCACAGAAAAATAAAGACAAATACTGTTACTCATGATGATAGGAAAATTTGTACTTTGCATAAGCTTATTTATTTATTAATAGTTGAAGAAGTGCAAAAACACAAATCTGAATGCACTTGAAATTATAAACCGAAACTCTTTCATTTCTGCTTGTATGATATAATCAATTAGCTTTTGTCTAAATTTCAAGTATTCGCAGTTGCTGCGTAAGCTTATAAATAAGCTCTTCCTTGACCAATAGTAGGCTCTGCAAATACTGCAGCCGGTGGTTCTCCGAGTTAATATATTTGTTCTTTTCTTTAATTTGTAATAACAATTTTTGGTATATTGTATATGACACATGTCTCTCACGCCTAGTACTCGATTTCCAAACGTCACGCTCAAGATTGAGAATGTGATGGAGCAATAGTCTCAGTGCATGAAGCTTTCCGAGCTCCTGAAGTTGTAAGAAAGTAAGGTTAAGACCCATTTGGCGCAACTCCTTCAAGTTGAGCGCTTGCCAGCTGAATCGTTTCATGTGATTGTCCAAATTTAATATCTTTGGGCAAACGTTTTGGATAAGCCTAGCCACAGTGAAGACATCGCCAAGATCGAGTTTATTCAACTGGAATCCTTTGTGGGTTAGCCAATCATCCATCTCAAGTTCCTGTGTAGAATTCAACCTGCGCGAAAACAACATTGTCAACTCTTATTCTTAAATATCTTACAAGAAATTTGAATTTTTAAATATTTTTGACACATTAAAGTACAATACAATTGACACTTAGATCATACAATAAAAATAGTACCTATATCTATTCGAAGTTGCACCAAATTGATCTTTTCAGTTTGAGAGACTACTTAAAGATGGGCCCATTTTATTTTGTTTATATCTAAAATACAGTTTTTGCTTATCTATGAATTATTTATACATTCAGTTGGTTAACAATTAATGAAACATCTCTTATGCATTAAGTTTTAATACATTTTCTTAGTGATCAAAATTGTTATTATTAAGATTAAGATTATTCTAATTATTGTGGCTCCACCCAATCCGTAGAGGTGCTATTTAATTGAACCTCTACACAAGTATTGCTCTGATCACAATTGTCAATAAACTCAACGTGTGTAAACGGGAAATGGCCTTTGCGTCCGTTTATCTCGCCCTCCCACTGGCCATTTATGTTGGTTTTGGTGACATTGATAACGTCGCCAACTTCCAGTTTAAGCGCAGTTTTGTCATATGCATTGGGCACCCTCGACTGCTTTACACGGGCCCGAGCCGGCAATTTGCGCTATTGAAATATACGATAATACAAATAAAATAGAAAACACATCAAGTCAATATATATTGACAGTTACTTACGTTCAGGTCTGTTCTCTTCAGGGAACTAAATTGGTTGGATGAAACGGTAGGTAGCTCACAATTGCTGCTGGACAAGACGCGTCCACTTAGACTGCTGGTGTTTACTGTAGACCCATGCTCCATGCCATTTTGATCCATCAGATCATCACACTAAAAATAACGAATGTATTTAAGTATGGCTTTAAAAGGTTTTTATTATTTCGAAGTAGTATTGCGCCGGGAACATTAATATTATGATTAAAAATATATAAGATTCATTTCAAGCATAGAATTTTTTAGGGTAATGAATAAAAATAATTGGTCTTAATTATGTTCTTAGGTCGAAAATATGTTTTTTATTTGGAAAGTTCTCATTCAAGTTAAAAACTATAGTTCTCCTTTTGTCCTTCAAATATGGAATATCATTTTTAATGGATAATAAAAAGTGAGTGTCCGGATTAAAGAGGTCAATCGCAATTTGTTTTGTCTAAATTACCAAAAACAAATGTACTAAATAAGTTATAGCTTAGCAAATAGTAATTTATTATACCAGGAGTAAATTCAGCTAAATTTTCGTCAGTTTGACAGTAATGAAATACAAATACACATAGGTAGCATATGCCAGGAACTACTGTCTTTGTTTTATCGTTTAAAAATCACGTCGAGTTTTGTGCTTAAGTCGGCGCTCTGATAGACCACAAAAATGCGAAGATGAGCATTTGCAGAAGTTACTGAATGATGGCCCAAATTTAACAGAACGGCAATTAGCTGAAGAATTACATGCCTCCAAGTAACAATCAATTCGAGCCATGGACAAGATTAATAAAAATTTAAATGAACGTCAATAGGAATTCGTAAAATCACTTAAGAAGTGCTGTTCCAACGCCACCAACGAAATTTATTTTTGCATCGTATTGTGACGGGTGACGACAACTGGGTTTATTTTAAAAACCTAAGCTGGCCATTCAGCAAAAAAAAAAAAAAACATTGTGTGTCTGGTGGGACCAGAGCGGTATTGGATATCACGAACTCCTAATACCCGACGAAACCGTTATTGTCAACAACTGATTAATTTAAACTACAAACTAATCGAAAAACGACCGGAATTAGCCGGAAGACATGGCAAATTGATTTTGTTACTCGACAATGTGACAAATAAGGTGTTTATTATTACCAATTAACTGGAAACAACATAAGCTACACTAGTCGGCATAATTATTTTGACGAAAAAAAAATCGTGCAAATTTGCATGTAACTTTTCAATGGTTGAAAATAACTCAATGATTTTTTTTTTCTGGTTTACTAAGTGGTAATACAATCATAAAAATAATGAATTCAAAATTTTCTCATTTCAACTTGAAAAAATATAAGCAAATAATATTTTGACAAGTACGTTTTAATATGAATAACAAAGCTTAAACTAAAAAAAAAATTAAGGAAAAATTAAAATTTAGTAAATTATTTAATTTCCTTTGGTTTATTGCAGTCGTCGCTGCACTGAATTTATAAAATTTTGGATGATCTCTGGAGGCATCTCTTCCCAACGAGAAGTGACCTCAAAAATTTTTTTTTCTCGGGTTTTGTTCAACGAAACTGTTCTCTTGCATTTGAAAAGAGACCAGACGTTCTTAATAATGTTAAAGTTTAAACTTTGGAGCGGCCAGTTCAAGATAGTAACGCTCACATCCTTCAAAACATTGGTAATCATTTGGGGCTTTGCGGCAGGGGGCATTATCCTGCTGCAGGATAAATAACTTACCAATGAGCCTATCACTGGAAGGAAAGGCATTATCGTTTAGGACCTCCATAAATTGCCCTAGATTCATGTAGCCGGCAATAGGAACCAAGTAACCCAGTCCATTGTATGCAACGCATCCCCACAGCATGAAAGAGCCTTCTGCATGGCTCACTTTTTGGCAAACGGGCCGCCTTTTCTGCCTTTGTACTCTTGGAATCTTACAAAAAATTTATTTTTTGATGAATTGTACTCAAAGCAGCTTTCATCTGTCCATTGAACGCTTCCCAAAAACTCCTTTGGCTTCCTTTGCGAAAGACAGTCTTTTAAGGTTGTTTGCTCCTGTTATAAATGGTATGTCCTTGGCTTTCAAAGTCTTAAAATCACATTCTCCTAATCGTCGATGGACTGTGCGCTCACTAATTGGGGTCTTAGCTGTCAAATTAAACTAATCTGCTGCAGATTGAGGCAGCAAAAGAACATTTTTTTAAATTCCCGTACAAGGACTCGGTCTTCACTGAGCTCTGTTTTGCGCTTAGCACCTGATCTTCTTAAATTACGCATGTCATTATGCCTTTTAAACTTTTTAATTTGGTAGTTCACAGTTTGACGCGACACATTAGACTCATTGGCAATGATTTGACCGCTATTCCAGCGTTAAATTTTACTACCATTGAAGATCGGGTAACCAAACATTGCTCAGCCGTTTTACCCATGTTACTTAATAATTTTTAATAACTTTGTATTTTATTAACAAAGTTTAATATTGATCAAAGTTAAACACAGAAGTTGTTTGATTCTCGCGTGCTTAAAAGTGTGAAAATATTTTCACAAAGCTGCTGTCAAAATACTTGTGCCAGGCAAAAAACCGTTGTCTGCATGCATTCTTATCAGCAGAAAGAGAATGCAAAAGTTAAACGAAATAAAATTTTGCATGCACATAGCTAAACATATGATCTTGGTTTTGCCCCTTATTTTCGTACCGTTATTTGATGATTTTAAGCAAAGCAACGTTCAAAAGTCAAAACAAGGTTTCGTCAAAATAATTATGCCGACTAGTGTATATCTAGTATTTGATTCCGCCTCCATAAATGTATCTGCCAAGCTGATTGGGCGGAGTTCTGATATCTTAAAACGGCATATCTTAAGATCTTAAAATGATGAAATTTTTGAAAGCAAAAATAAAGTTATGTATTATTTTGAATTTAAGTTTTGAGTGGTTCTCATGTATTATTATTTATTATGAGAAAACTTAGATATTTTCCAATACGGGTTTTCTAAAGATTGATTCTCTAACTATTATATATTTATTACCGCATAATTTCATTAGTTGTTGTAAAGATAATTTTGCGCATTTAAAGTTTAAGACAAAAATGCACAGAACATGTCTCTAAACTGGAATTATGTTGCGAGTTGGATTTTTTCAAAGTGTTACATGAGAACACAACCTGAAGATAAGTGATTGTGAACTTACGCGCTGTACGTAGGGAACAGGAATCTGTCCTACTTGTCCGGCCGAGTTTCGGGCAGTCCACCATTGATCTTCATCCTTTCGAATGATAGTTAGAAGTTCGCCACGTTGAAAAGGCAAATCGTCTTGATCCTGGTTGCAAAAAATAGTATATGTCATTACCTATCTTTGCTATATACATTTTAACTGGATTTACTTACGCTACCAACAAAATCATATTTTCCTACAACCTTCTCTACTCTCTTATGCGCAGGTCGCTTCAGCGGCGTGGTATCCAAGTAATGCAGTGTATAGAAGGTTAAAAGCCTCGGAAGATTCTCAAAGGATTGATCTCCGATACGGTATAAAATTTGGTCCTGCTGATGCACCTTGTTGATAATGTAATTGCTCACTTTTGTGTCTTCTCTAAATGAAATGAAAATCAAAATCTATCACTTTGAAAGTGATTACTTCAAACATGGCAGGGTAGGACTAGACTACAAGACTACAACGACTATCTATTTTCTATGAAGATTTCTGCATAGCATACGTAGGCCAAGCTTATTTCCAAAGATCCATGTTTTATAACACTTTTGGCCAAATGCTTGCGACGTGTAGGAAACCTATAATACCTATAAACTATATATACTTTTTATCAAAATCAACAGACTTGTTGTCTTGACCTGTTTATAAATCAAAACGAACAAGATTGGACCGATAAATAAAGATTTCTTTAGGAACTTTAATACAACTTTCGATATTGCATCCAAATAATATTTTAAATAGTAGAGTACACATTAGCTACGCTATAAATGTATATACAAATACACTTATACCGTATTTTATATATATATATATATATATATATATATATATGTATATACAGCAATACTACATATGCAGTATCTGAGTACGTCACATACGGAAAGCCGAAAGAACGAGGCTTTTTAATTTATTTTGGAAATGAAAATGGAATAAAATCGACCTAAACGGACAAAAAACACTGTTATTGAACTCAG
The DNA here is from genome assembly GCA_035046045.1 of Zaprionus bogoriensis. NCBI lineage: Eukaryota > Metazoa > Arthropoda > Insecta > Diptera > Drosophilidae > Zaprionus > Zaprionus bogoriensis. The sequence goes on from JAWNOI010000221.1 coordinate 1,480,301, forward strand.
TACTAAGAATTATTCGTGGCAGCAAACAGTCTATGCGCATAAGACTGACATGTCAGCTTTCCAAACAGTAGTAATTAATTTTTCTGATGAATTACCTTACGCAAAGGACAAAGTCTCCTTCGATTGTGTTACTGTCGCGTACCAGGAAAACACCGCGTTCGCGTTCATTCATTAACACTTCGGTGGCATCTTGGCGGGACATAGATCCAAAGTACCAGCTGAAAACAAGTGAAGAAAGCTACAGTCGAGTGCACTCGACAGTAAGATACCATTTACCTTTCGCTGTTAAAAACTAATTCTTAATATTAATTACTTTTATTCGGCGAATAACAATGCATCGCATATTTTCGAGGACAAATTCACATGCTTTGACGCTAATGGCACATGCCGACTGCACACTGACTACACGACGACTGTGCGTGCGCAGTCGGCGTGCGCAGTCGGCGTCGGCGTCGGGCCTCTACTGCTGTGAGCGAAACTTCTCGTGCCTATAACTTCTGTGTTTATTGTCCGATCGGATTTAAATTTATAGGGTTGGTCAAAATTATTATTATCTACAATAATACCTAAAAAAAATTTCGGAAACTTTTCTACTTTTCCTATAATTTGATTTACCGATTTACAAAATCGATTTTTGGGGGCGGTAGGCGTGGCATCCAAAAGTTGAAATTCCGCATTCTCTGTAATGTTACCAGGCACCTTACTTCCAAATTTGGTGCTTCTAGCTTTTCTAGTGTTCTTTTAAACTATAAAAATGTGTTTTTTAGAGGCGGTGGGCGTGGCATCCAAAAGTCTAAAATCCAACTTCTGCATAATGTTGCAAGACAACCCCCTACCAAATTTGGTGCGTTTATCTCTTTTCGTTATTGAATTATTTGGAAAAAATCGAAATACGCATTTATCGATTTGCGGAGGCGGTGGGCGTGGCACATCAAGTTTGAAATAAACTTCTTGTGTGTATTGAATACACGCACACTCCCACCAAGTCTGGTGCCTCTAGCTCTTTTAATAGCTGAGATCTGTGTGTTCATACAGACGGACAGACGGACAGACGGACAGACGGACAGACGGACAGACGGACAGACGGACAGACGGACAGACAGACGGACATGACCAAATCGACTCGGCTATTGATGCTGATCAAGAATATATATACTTTGTATGGTCTGCCACGCCTCCTTCTGCCTGTTACATACATTTGCACAAAGTTAATATACCATTTTTTACCCATTTTCAATGGGTAAATGGTATAAAAAACCAACCAAACAAATTAGATAAGTTACATCAATATACATGCATAGTGTACATATATGTTTAAAATATATATATGAGGAAAAGTAACTTAATTATTTAAGGTGCCCACTCGGAAATACAATTGATATATCAATAATACCTGCTTCTGTCAGATACATCGAATGTATCCATGTCTATATTAAAATTATCCGTGTCTGTTTCTGCACGTAATATAATTTACAATCGATATGTTATGAATAACTTTTTGATTCCAATAATACTTTTTATGTATTCTCTTGTTACTTAGGAATGTTGATAAATTATCGAAATTTATACAAAGTTTCTCGATATTTAAAAAAAAATTCAATGCTATTGAAAATTAAAAATTTATATTTTTTTGTTTAACTTTAAATATCAGGACAGCTTACTATATGTTTTTATAATAAAGCAGATTTTATATCAATTGCTATTATCAATATCGATAATTCGTTAACTACATTAAACCGATAAGTACAGAGGAAAACATTAGATATACGACACGATGATGTTTCCTGTTTTTGCCATCTCTAGTGTCTACGCCATTTTGTGTACAAGAGAAAAATTTAGACAACACGATTAAAAAGTTAAGACTGTGTCAATAAAACAATAAAATAAATAAAATGAAACTGTTATTCACTATGTGCTTAATAAGAGTGACGTTGAATGCCTAGTAACTGGCGGTGTGTGTAACGCTTACACGTTTCGAAACGTACGTATGCAGTCTAATATTCATGTGCAACCATGTATGCATGATGTATGTGAATCCAGACATATGTAGTAAGCCATATAAACTATACTTTCAGGCAAACTTGTTTGATGTAAAATTTGTTTCATATCTATGCGTGTATATATGTAATAGCCTGTATCGGTAAATGAAAATTAAATTAAGTTAGTTCAAAAATTAATGAGAAGATTTGGTGTGCCGTGATATAATATCAAGCTATTTTTCAGTTTGACATCCAAAGATATTGATTGGCAAACTCTCCATTAAATTGAGTGAAGTTGCAGTTTTGGTGTATTGTGCAACAATATTAAATTATACGAATTAGCATCTGTCAAAAAACGTTTAAACATTAATATTCACAAAGTCTGTAATTACCTAGGCTTACGATTACCTTTTTACTTATATATAAACTGGGTAAATAAAGGACTAAAAAGTTGTACATGGATATGCTATAGATATTATTAGGTTTATTAATGAAAGAACAAAATTTAACATCAACACATTTGATTTACGGCTTAATGCCTGCTAGGGCTCACTATAAATGAGTTTTTGTTTAACACGATCAAAAACAAATGTTTTTCATGTCATATATGTATTAAAATAGACTAATTAGCTTAAATTTTGTGTATAAATGTTTGAAATGTTTGTCTGGGGAGTTTGGTTAGAATGTTTTATGACTGCCTAGCAATATATCTGGCTTGTTCCGACTTTTTCAGCGTGCAGGCGAAAGAAGTATATGAAACAGGTTTCATCAAGATAAAAGTGAGAGATTAACTTTTGCTTATTAAAGGAGGGACATTGCTAGATCGTCTAGGCTGTTGATGCTGATAAATAAAATATATATTTTTCAGGCATATATATTCATGATCAGCATCAATAGCCGAGTCGATTTGGTCATGTCCTTCTGTCCGTCTGTATGAACACACAGATCTCAGCTATTAAAAGAGAAGAGCTAGAGACATCAGACTCGGTGGGAGTTGTCGTGTATTCAATACACATAAATAGTTTATTTCAAATTTGATATGCCACGCCCATCGCCTCCGCAAATCGATAAATGCGTTTTTCGATTTTTTGCAAATAATTTAATAACGAAGAACGAAACTTGGTAGGAGGGTGTCTTGTAACATTGTGCAGAAGTTATATTTTAGGTTTTTGGATTCCCGCTCATCCCCCCTATAAAACGAATTTCTTGAATTATATAATGAATTACACAGAATGCGGATTTTCAAATTTTTGATGACACGCCCACCGCCCCCATAAATCGATTTTGTGAATCGATAAATGGAATTATAGGAAATGTAGAAAAGTTACAAAAGTTCTTTTAGGTATTATTGTATATACTAATAATATTGACCAACCCTATAAATTAAAATTCGATCGGACAATAAACACAGAAGTTATAGGCGCGGGAAGTTTCCCATAAAGCAGCAGAGGCCCGACGCCGACACCGACTGCGCACGCACAGTTGTGCAGTCAGCGTGCTGTAGGCATGTGCCTATAGCATCAATGAATGTGTTTTTGACTTCAAATATGCGATGCGTTGTTATTAGTTCGCTGAATTAAAGTAATTAATATACGGAATTATTTTTTAACAGCCAAAGGTAATTAGTATCTTACTGTCGAATGCACTCGACTGTAGCTTTCTTCACTTGTTTTTAATAAGTCTAAACCCCCGTTTTTCGACATAACTTCATTTAAAAAAGATCGAGAAGAGAGCTATATAGTTTTTCAGTATTTGCAGCGAAATTGTTGACCAGGCCGTTTTAATTGCCACAACTAAAGTTGTTTTGCAATTAAATTGCGTGCCTCCTTCATATACCATGCGCGATAGCAGGCCATTCGAGCAAGTCCACATTTTGGACGATGCGAATTGGACGCAGCTTGCACAGTATGCCTCCTATCTGCCGCAGAGGTGGCGAGCTTGACTCCGCCTTTCATGTTATTTCCGTATTCTGCTTTGTTCCTCAAAAAGTTACTTACAAAATTTTGGCTTCGTCCAATTTTTTAACCGATTTTGCGATGGCTAAGACCACTTCTACGATAGGCTACGCGTCGCATTTTTCATTTAATTTAAAGAAAATGTATGAAATTACAAATTTGCATCAGAAAAGTGTCGACCCCGCCAAGCTTAATCACAAACTAAAAATCTTTCAGCTGGACCTGTTCAGTTGAACAAAAAAATTGAACAGAATTTAGCGAAAAAAATAGCAAAACAGAATATGCTTTAGTAACAGTACTTAGCAGACGGTTATTTTCTAGCGCACACTGATCGACACAAATGTGAAGTTGAAACGATTTTAAAAAAATATGCGTACGATCATGATGAAAGAATCATGAAAATGAAAGCGAATTTATGTGACCGGCAGTGTATAATATTAAAGAACAATTTCAATATTATTCATTGTTTTCAGATTTTAAAAAATTCTCGAAAAATATAATAGAACGGCTTATTACACAGTGTGTCCCAAAGAGGAATTGTCCACAAGAAATTTAATCCAGAAGGACAAACTGTTAATGGAGAATACTATAGATGCGTTTTACATCGATTGTAGAGAAGAATTTTTCGTGTTAGATCTGAATATCCAGCTGAAAAACAGTTTTTATTGCACGATAATGCATTGACTCAAGGTCAAACAAGTAAACGAATTTTATATCACAAGAAAGGACATGTCCCTCCCTACTGTGTGATTATGTAATATATATTTTAAAAACCCCAAATTAAGATGAAAGAAGCATTTTATGATGGTACCCTAACCATTTACCAGGTTTATGTATATGACTCTGCGTTTTTTTTTACAACTTTTGAGATTTATGTAAAAAAATTGCGACAATTTCAATCTTCGAAGCTGGTAGCGTTCGCTATCAACGGTTTTATTCGGTTTTAGGAGCTCATACGAGGGTCGTTCAATAAGTCCTTAGAAAATCCGAGTGATAGCGCCCGTAGTGTCGGTAAAGATTTGTTTTTGTAAGTACCACTATCGATTGGAAAGTTGTCCAAATTTCAGCTTGATCGATAACTTAGGTCAATTTTTATCGTCGATCAAAGTTTATAAAATAACAATGGACAAAAGCGAGTTCAGGGCTGTCATCAAACATCTCCATTTGAAAGGCTTAAGTCCGAAGGATATCAAAGCCGAATTGGATGCAGTTCATAGCACATCTGCACATGTGTTTGCGATGGTTTACAACTGGGTGAACGAATTTAAACGTGGCCGTTCATCCACAAAAGATGAACATCGTTCAGGACGTCCAGTTGAGGTGGCTACTCCTGAAATCATCGACAAAATCCACGATCTGATTTAGGGCGATCGGCGAATCAAAGTGCGCGAATTAGTTGAGGCCACAGGCATATCACAAGGGACAGTCGCTTCAATTTTGAATGAAAAATTGAATGTGAAAAAAATGTCGGCAAGATGGGTGCCGCCTTTGTTCACAGCTGAGAATAAGCGCAATCGTGTAGTGGACTCTAAGGTTATCGATATTTCACTGTAGACGAAACCTGGATACATTACTACATTCCAGAAACAAAGAGACAGACAGTCATCACAGTGGATTTTCAAGGGTGAAAGGCTGAAAGAGGCAAAAACTGTGCCATCGGCCGTAAAGGTGATGGCCACGATCTTTTGGGATTCGCAGGGCATCATTTTTACTGACTACTTGGAAAAAGGGAAAACAATAACAGGAGCGTATTACGCGTCGTTATTGCATCGGTTAAGCCAGGAAAAGCGGTGAAGCGACCCAGATGGTGGCCAACCCTAAATTGACGGCCAAGAAGGTTCTTCTGTGTGTTTGGTGGGGTTGGCAGGGAATCATCCACTATGAGATGTTTCTCTCAATTCGGACCTGCGAACAACTGAACCGCTTAAAGGCAGCAGTCATGCAGAAGAGACCATTTTTGATGCCAAATAGTCTTCCATCAGTACAACGTCAGGCCACAAACTTTGGGATGGATGGGAGGTTCTTTTCCATCCACCGTATAGTCCAGATCTCGCAACAAGTGATTACCACCTGTTTCCGTCCATGGCGATCGCGCTTGGTAATCTGAAGTTGACTACAAGGGAGTTCTGTGAAAATTGGTCATCCGAGTTTTTTGCCAATAGAAAAGCGAGTTTCTATAAAGTTGACATCTCGTTGGGAACGCGTCATCGAAGAAAACGGTGCATATTTGATTTAAATAGCATTATTTTTTACAATCTAATATTAAAGATTGGACTTAACTTTAACTACTTCAATAATTTAATGTTAAGTTAATTTCAAAATAACTACCTAATTGCACTTGAAATTCCCCTATTTAGTAAATGGGAGACACATTTAAGAATAGGTTTCGGATAAAAGATAGTTAATCCGATTTTTTGATATACTGATACTGCAATATTTACCGATTGAACATAGATAAAAAATGTAATGTAAAAATGCGAAAATGGGTTTTTGATGTAATGCAAATAACTTAATTACAATACGAACTAAACCAAATTTGGTAGAAAGTTCCCTTACAACTTTTGGATGTAACGTCCACTGCCCCCATAAATTGACTTTTTTTATTTTATAAAAAAAGTAGAAACATCAAACATTTTTCACTTGTAGCTATCCATAATACTTATATTCCCTATAAATTACAAGCCGGTCGGACAATAAACATAAACATAAAGTCTTATTTTTCGCTCGCGCCGTGTTCCCCTGTGTTGTCTAATGGGAATAGTTTTAGTTCACTAATCTCTGTTTCCATGGTTCAAATCCTGCGTGTGTTTTTATTATTTCTGTTTTTTTTTTTAACATTTACTAATTGAAAATAGGTAAAAAAAATAGTATAATAACTTACTGAAAATGTATGTCACACACAATATATGTTATATATATTCTTGAGCAGCATCAATAGCCGAGTCGATGTGGTCATGTCCGTCTGTCTGCCCGTCTGTTTTCACACACAGATTACAGCTTATAAAAGAGCTAGGGACACCAAAATTGGTAAGAGAGTTTGTGACTTCAATACACATACAAATTTTATTTCAAACTTTATATGCTACGCCCATTGCCTCCGCAAACGAAAAATGCGTTTTTCGATTTATTGCAACTATTATAAAAGCTAGAAGTATAAAATTTGGCAGGAACGTTCATTTCATCTTTTGGCAGATTGTGAATTTTTAACTTTGGCTACCACGCCCACCGCCCCATTTTTCGAATTTTTTTCGAGATTTATGTAGATGCCAAAAATATTGATACCCTATAAATGCCGATCGGAAGGTAAACACAGAATTTATAGGCACGAGAAGTTTCCTATACAAATAGCAGGAGAGGCGGAGCAGAGGGCCGCCATCATTGCTTGTGCCGACTGCGCGCGCACAGTCAATGTGCAGTCGTGTGAGTGTAGTGTCAATATATGTGCGTTTGACTGTGAATACAAGTATTTAATATTGACAATTATTTTTTAAAGGTCAAAGGTAAATTGTATCTTGCTGTCGCTTGCGTAAAACACCTTGTTTCGAATTGGTAAATGTTAATTGCATTTCTGATCAAAGTATCGAGTATCCGAATAGGTGTTTGTGCTAGAATATATTTTACTATCACAAATTAATTGGTGGAAATAGTGGATGTTCTTTCTCATTAAAAAAAAAGCAACGATTTATTTTTAAAATTAAAAGCTATTAGATATAATTGTTTCGGTTGTTTCGTAACGACATACTGGTTTTTGCACTCAAATTTTGCGATTCGCTTACATAAGTCCCGCGCTTTAAAACTATAATCGACCGAAACGGAGTTCAAGCAATTTTGAAATTTGATTTCGCACAAGAAAAAACTGTTGTGGGATCTCGCAGACAGATTATTTGTGCCTTTGGGACAACAAACTATCGATTATCAATAAACAAGCAATTCCGAAGTGCTAATTTTGTCACCGAAACACCTAAGCCCGCAATATCATAGAAATAGTGGATCGAGATCGTAGGGGAGCTCCAACTAAGCACGGAAATCATCTATAGACATTTTAAGGCGAAAAAATTGACAAAAATCTCAATGATATGATATGATATGAGTGCCTTATGCCTTTTGCCGTGTCTCAAGCTGCGAATCTCTGATGCACCGTAATAAACTCGACTAATTTCTGAATCGGTTGGAAACTGGCGTTAAAAAATAGATCACATATGACAGCACCAACCGTAAAAGATCCTGGTCGAAGCACGGTGGGATCTCTCTCAGTGGCAAAGCCAGGGTTGACGGCTCGGAAGGCTTTGCTGAGTGTATGGTGGGATATCAGAGGATTGTGAAGTGCTGTACTATGTCCAAACCATCAATTCTGACCTCTACTGTCAACAACTGTGTTCGGACGCGTTAATTCGATAATATACGAGGTCTGTCCGAAAAGTAACCGACTTGATTTTAAATCTTGGTATACCAAAATTTACAGTTTGGGAAATTTTAAGACTAACGCTTGCGTCAAGAAATAATTGCATAATTTTACTTCATTTAAAATGTGCATGAAAGAACACTATCGATTGAAAGGTCTTGGCATAACCTACAAAACGAAGCTATTTCTTATGACAATACATGTGTAAACATGGAGTTCACTAACGCCGAAATCGAGCTGTTTTAAAGTTTTCCTTCGTAAAAGGTAAATCCGCTAGAAAAACATTCCTGAGATTTATGGTGTTTTAGGGGATGGTACTCTATTAACCGCGGAGGAATGGTTTCGACGATTTAGAGCCGGTGAAAACGACACCATGGATAAGCCAGCCGGCGAAAGACCTGTGACGACGAATTTCGATCAAATCATGTAAAACATCGAGCTAGACCGGCATGTGACATCTCGTGACATCGCCGAGAAGCCTGGAGACGAAAAATGGATCACATACGACAATATCAAGCGAAGACGATCGTGGTTGAAGGCTGGTAAATCCAAAACAATGGCCGGGCCGGGATTGACGGCCAGGAAAGTTTTGCTCTGTGAATGGTGGGATTGGAAGGGAAACATACACTATGAGCTGCTCCCATATAGTCAGACGCCTCATTTTACCATCTACTGCGAATAACTTGACCGCTTGAAGCTGGCGATCGACCAAAAGCGACCAGAATTGGCCAACAGGAAGGATGTAGTGTTTCACCAGGACAACGTCAGACCACACACTTTTGATGACTCGTCAGAAGCTACGGGAACTCGGATAGGAGATTTTAACGCATCCACCATATAGTCCGGACATAGCGCTAAGTGACTACCACCTGTTCTTGTCCATGGTGAATGCCTTTACTGGTGTAAAGTTGGGCTAAAAAGAGAGTTGTGAAAAGTGGCTGTCCGAGCTTTTCGCAAATAAATCCGTCCACTGTATTAATTTTTGTAAAGCATTGAATAAAGAGCAAAAAAGCGGAAGGGAGCTATTTGACAACCTAATAGAACTAAATATAACATATCGCATTATAAAATTATAAAGGAATTCAATAATTAAAACTGGAAGTTCACTGATCTACTCTCGACAGTGGAATGTTTTTATACTATTGACCTTTTGACCTAATTTTTGCAAGGCACAAAAAAAATGGTTTTGACTCCATAAAGTATACCAAGTGTACCAGCTTGAAATAACCGTTAGGATTGTAAGACAGCTTTAATTTTTTTTTGTCTAGTAGGTATGATATTTATTTAACATATTTGAAATACATTAAGTGAAATGGTGGAAATTTGATTGAAGATGATAGTTTGAGTCAAAAACAAATGGCAGTAATGTTAAATGTTTCACAGCAAACAATTTCTGATCCTTTAAACATCCAAAATGTGGAAAAAGATTCCCACATGCATTGAATGAAAGACAAATGGAAAACCGAAATCACCTTTGAAATTTTGCTTCAAATAAAAGGAAATATGATTTGTATCGAGGCGATACTAGCGGTGAAACATGAAATTGATTTAAGAGTTTTAAATGGGTTAATCCAGGGCAGCCGTCATCATCTACTGAAAAAACAGACCTATTTGCAAAAAGACAATGCGCTCTATTTGGTGGATCATGGGCTTCTATATATTGGCACACTTACTTCTTCTGCATACTTGAAATAAGTGCCCTCAACATTTTCTCCAAATGTCTTCAACATCGGTATACTAAAACATAGGAACAATCAGTCAAAAAATGAGTTTTCGTATGAAGGCACAAGTTTGTATAGGAGTGATCGTTGTTAAAGTCGACCGACTTTAAATCTAGAAAGTGAACGCCTGGAAAACGATAGACTAGAATAACACGGCTGTTTATGTTGATCAATAAGATAAGTGTTCTGGCAATGGTATAAAATTTCAATATATTAAATATATACTATTATTATTTAGATATATATATATTTTGAACGCAGCTTAAGGCTGTAAGTTAAGTGTCTAGTTAAATGTATATTTCTTTCTTTTTACAGGCTGCAAAAATAGTTACGGATGTAAGGACTTCCTTCCACGAATGGCCGGCCTTAAATTTTGCCAAACAATATTAAATATATTATTGAAATGGAATCAATTTAAATACGAGTTGAACGCTGTTCTTGCTGACTATTTCCGGCCAGATTTCAAGATGATTTTTGTGATGCTTATTGCACTTAACTTAATATGCTCTTCACAGACAATATTATTCGAAGAACAGAACAGGAAGGCGGCACCCAGTGCCAACTCTGAAGTCCCGATTAAGCGAACTCCTGCGTACAAGTCAATGTTAAGTAATGGCTCCGTTTCGGCCAATGAATATTTAGATAAACTGGACAACTTAGAGCGCAGTGTAGCCGCTGTTCTAATCAAAGTCGCGTACGGCACAACTTCGACAACCAAACGTAGTATACCTGACAACAGTTACATTTTGGGGTTAACCACAGTTGCGACGCCACTCCTAACTACTCTCAGGTTAGTAAATTATAACCTTAAATATATATTTATTCTTTTATAATATACGTCATATGTTTTTGACTGACCTTTGGCAAAAAAACATAATATTTGCCATGGATTTCTCTATATTTTGTCCATATTTCAGGTAACTTATGAAATTCAAAAGTTCAAAATAACCTTTCCACCTATCACAACCAAAAAAATAATGATATACAATTGAACATTGCTACAAATGTTCGGAAAGAGTGAGTGGGAGACATAGCAAGATAAAGAAGTGAATGCTACAGACGAATAAATTCGACAGGAAAATACCATTTACCTTTGGCTGTTGAAATATAATTCTTCTACTCAGCGAACTAACTACAACGTATCGCATATTTTCGAAGTCAAATACACATGTATTGACGATATTGCCACACGCCGACTGCACACTGAGTGCACGACGACTGTGCGTGCGTATTTTCGATTTCGATAGATTTCTGGGGGCGGTAGGCGTGGCATCAAAAATTTTAAAATCCGCATTCTGTGTTAGAAACTTAATATTATAGGGGTGGTGGGCGTGGCATCCAAAAGTGTTAAATCCACCTTCATGCAGACGAAGAATGTTGTAAGAAACCCTCCTTCTACTGAATTTGATTTGATGCTCTTATTGTTCTTGAACTAAACGCATAAAACGGATTTATCGATTTTAGGAGGCGGTAGGCGTGGTACATAAAGTTTGAAAGAGCTGGGCAGAGTGACGGACATGACTAAATCGACTCGGCTATTGATGCTGATCAAGAATTTATATGGTCTGCCACGTCTGCTTCTGCCTGTTACATTCATTTCACAAAGTTAATTTAAATACATTGCCCGCGTTTTTTTAAGGTGACATTATATCACCTTTTATATCACAAATACTACGTTTTGTTTTACGTTCAATTTTGGAGATCAGTTCAGGTAAATTATGGTTAGGCATCATCACATTCAACCAATGCTCGCAAATAACTGTCGACCATTTTTACTATTGCTCTCTCTTTGCGAGCATATCCAAAACAGTTCACACGCTCTCGCTCAGAGCAAGAGACTCTTGCTGTCTTCATTTATGCTTCTTGTTTGAGCGCTTTTCGTTGAGCTCTTTGTATTTCGGAGCGGAACGAGAAACGCTCGCACAATGAGAGTCGGAAAAACAGACACTTGCCTATCCGTGTGAATGTATACCAATACATACGCAAATACCTTTTGCTTCACTGAGCACGACAAAACGATCTTGGAACAACTGAAAGAAACCAAAATAGAAAAGACCGGTTTCGCTCTGAGCGCGATTGCGCTCATTCGAGAACCATAAGTCGGTTGCTTTCTAAGCTCAATACACGTTTTAATAATATAACACGTTTCAGTCAATTCGATACCTTTTTTGTAGTATTCAGCAGAAAAGTCCTTAAAATTGGCCTTTGTTCTGGCCATTATTTCTTCATTTGATAATAAACGCTTTCCTGCGCTTTCCTTTCATCCTTTGAGATTCGGACTGTACGGTGGATCGAGGATTTCGTAGCCTAATTCGATTAATTTAGTGATGGTTTTGTGTGCTGGTGCACTGCGTTGGTGAAGCAATACGAGGTTTGTTCAAAAAGTATCACAAATTTCATGTTTTTTTCAAGAATTATTTATTTATTCATGAATATCTATTTTGTCCCCTTCAAAGTAATCCCAATCAGACATTATACACTTGTGATACCGATTTTTCCAACCCTCGAAGCATTTTGAAAAATCATTTGTTGCGATCTTCTTTAGCTACTCCTTCGATGCCGTTTTTATCTCCTCAGTCGTGGCGTAGCGTCGTCCTTTTTTCCTCTTCAGTTTCGGCAACAAAAAAAAGTCATAGGGGGCCAGGTCTGGAGAATACGGTGACTGCAGTTTTATAAGAGTGTTTTTTTTTTTGTCCAAAAATTCGCGCACAAGTAACGATGTGTTTTGTTCTTCCACAAATCCGGCCGTTTCTGGCGGATTGTTTCTCGCATTATCCTGCGGCAAGAACTCATAATACACCACGCCCTGCAATCAAAGAAAGCTGTCAGCTGTCTCGGCCCTCTGAGAACATTTTGTACTAACGTTAAACGTTGCTTTTGTCCAAAGTAGCTTCTCCGTATGCAACAGTCAACATTGTGAATGCGTACTTTAAGTTGTTTTTTCACACAAAATTTGATACAAATTCTTTTATCCATTTATTGAATAGCTGTCAAAAACTGACTAGACATTCAAAATGGCCGAAATTGTCAACATTAGTGGGAGTCATGAGTACAACATAACGCCACCAAAAGATCAAAAATCACATACATAGCCTGCGAAAACTTAATATTCGCATGTTCAAAAGATGATGCAAAATATTGAATACGCATTCTGTTGAGATGATTACGGAATTTGTTTGTTTCCATTTTTTTCACAAAGACCAAAATTATGCACTTTTAACCGCTGTAAAAACAAAAGTACTTGACAAATGGTCATGATTTTATACTATTTACCCGTCTGTCCATCTGTATGAACACACGGATCTCAGCTATTAAAGACCTAGAGACATCAAACTTGGTGGGAGTGTTCGTGTACGAGGTGTGTTCAAAAAGTAAGGTGACTTTTCAAATTTCGCGGGCAACATATTTTCGATTATCGATTTTTTTGTTTTGTTATATTGGTACACTCTTCCCTAACATCTGTACCAAGTTTCAATGGAACATCCTCTTTTGTTTGGTTGTGAGAGGCGTAAAGTTACAAGTTATTTTGCGAGCTCGGCGATTTTTTGCTATCGAAAAATATGGATCAAAGGATTTGCATCAAATTTTGTGTAAAAAATAAAATTAAGTGCTCTGAAACACTTGAAATGTTGACAGTGGCATACGGTGAAACTGTTCTGAGTAAAAAAAATGTGTACAAGTGGTACAAACTCTTCCAAGATGGCCGGGAAGATGCCAATGACCAGCCTCGCTCTGGACGCCCAAGCACGTCAACAACTGATGAAAACGTTCAAGCAGTGACGAAAATTGTTTTGGAAAATCGTCGAATCACTATCAGAGAAGTTGCTGAAGATGTCGGTATATCGCTTGGCTCGTGCCATGAAATTTTTTCAAACGTTTTGGGTATGAGTCGTGTGTCAGCGAAGTTTGTTCCGAAATTGCTGAATTTTGACCAAAAGAACCGTCGCATGAGCATCGCTTGTGAGAAATTTTTTGGCCAAAAACAACACCACAATAATGCCTCAGCCACCATATTCACCGGATTTGGCCCCATGTGACTTTTTCTTGTTCCCAAAACTGAAGAGACCTATGAAAGGACGGAGATTTGCAACGATTGAAGAGATAAAGACTGCATCGCTGCAAGAGCTCAAGGCTATACCGAAAAGTGCTTATGGGAAGTGCTTTGAGGATTGGAAAAACCGTTGGCATAAGTGTATTGTATCTGAGGGGGATTACTTTGAAGGGGACAACATAAATATTGATAAATAAATTAATAGTTTTTCTTGAAAATACAAAGTCACCTTACTTTTTGAACACACCTCGTATACAATACACATAAATTTATTTCAAACTTTATGTGCCACGCCCACCGTCTCCGCAAATTGATAAATGCATTTTTCGATTTATTGCAAATAATAATAGCAATAAGAGATAAAAGTAAAAGCATCATCAAAACTAGGGTAGCCAACTTTTTTTACAAGAGGTATCCTAGCGTAAGAAGTTCCATACGTAGTCGCCTTTTCGGCTTTTTTTGTATAGCGCTGCGAGAAAAAATTTTTAAAGCATTGTTTTAATAGCCTATCGGTGTATTTGATTAATACATTTTAATTAATCGCATATTTTCGAAGTCAAATACACATGCATTGACGCTAATGGCACATGCCGACTGCACGCTGACTGCGCATTTCACACATTGGGTCCCAGGTTCGAATCCCAGTCAGTGCAGGTTTTTTTTTTTGGAAATGCTAAAAACAATTGGTCTTTCTTATTTTTTTGAATCATCCAAGTTCTTCAATTTGATTAAAAATATCATACTACAATTTTCAGTAAAGTGAAAAAGTAATTAAAAAAAAGCAAATTAAAAAAAAAAAAAAATTGCCCGACCCGCGCGGGATTTGAACCCGGGACCCCAGAGTCTGAAACTTGCGAGCCATCCATCAGACCACACACAGTTTTGCCGTGCTGTCGGAAAATGAAACTTTTGTTGATGCCGGCCCTCTGCTGCGTCGGCTCAACGTGTGAGTTGGGAATTCTAAGCGCCCATAACTGTCAAAACGAATTTTTCAAAGAGTTTAGATAAGCTTGAAAGGTCAATACGACGTGCGGATTGTGTGCTCTTTTCCCGGCTGTGCTATCATTATTATAATTGACTTTTTCCATCTCACTGGATAGTAGCCAAGTTTTGCAATAGCATTGAAAAGCTGGGTGATAGTGCAAACGGCGCAATATTGAAGCTTGATGATCATTTTGGGCGTTATGTGGTCGCAGCCCGGGGATTTTTTCGGATTTAGTTGATTTTTGATGATGCTAACGATTTCATTTGGGCAAAATTCAATTGGCTCATGTTGAAGCTGAGGCTCATATGGGAGAAACGGCAAAGTAAACACACTAGTGGCAGGATTTGGTTGGAAGACATTTTTAAGGTGGTTGGCAAACGTGTTGGCTCTGTCTGCATCGCTGCGCGCCCAGCTACCTGTGGGATTTCTAATAGGCATCACGGTTTCATTCGGTGAGCTCAGAGTTGGGTGAGCTCTCCATAGTGAGTGTTTTGTACTAGAAGTACACAATTGCTCTATGTAGTGGCGGTGGTTATATGCTTCTTCTTGCTGTAGAGCCTTAGTAAGTTCACGTGAGGCATGTCTTAAACTTTGCTTAGCAGATGGCGATCTGTGGATTTGCCACTCTCGACGTAAGCGTCGCTTTTCGAGGACGAGCTGCTCGATTTGTAGATTTGTTTTCTTTTGATTGCCTTGTGTTTTTATAATTTGAGGTGTTGAAGCTCGAGCTGCAGAGACAATTACAGACTCCAGTGAATTAAAAAAGCTGTCTACGTCTGCTTTATTGTTGAGATGAGGACTTAGCTCAATATGTGAGCTAATATACTTTCTGTATTTAACCCAATTGGTTTTCTGTGAGGTCAATTTTAATGATTGCTCCAATGTTCCTGGATGTCGGAGTAGAATAAACAGGACAGACGTGTGAGTAGATGAAAGATCTGAAAGGCATTCGGTGCTTATCAGATTTTTAGAAATGTTTTTGGTAATCGCAAAGTCTATTAAATCAGGTAATTTCTTTAGGTCTGTCGGCAAGTATGTTGGTGTGCCAGAAGAAACATAGTCGAGCTTGTTCTTAGCTTTGATAATTGCATTATAGAGCTGCTTGCCTTTTAGAGTCACGAGACGAGATCCCCAATGTGTGTGCTTGTAGTCTCCTGCTGCTATGAAGTGGTCTCCTAGTGAGTTGAAAAACTGCATAAACTCATCTTCAGCTATAGTGAAGGAGGAGGGTTGGTTGCCAGTATTTAGTTGTATATTTATAGATGTGGCCTGTAGGTAGTTTTTAGCAAATTTGTTATGATAGTGGTGCTTAATACGGCTTCTGATTAGAATTCCAGTCCCACCATGTGCTTTATCATCTGGATGATTTGTTCCGTAGAAAGAATATCCTCGTAGTTGAAAATTGTATTTGTTTGTTTGGTGTGTTTCAGAGAGCACCATTACGTCGATTTGGTTGTTTAGTAGTAATTGAGCTAACTCAAGTTTATGCTGCGAAACGCCGTTAGCGTTAGGGAAGTCATTTTTTGGATTGTTGTGAAACCAGCATTTGAATCAATAGATTTTGGTTTCGCATTAAATCTTGCATAGTTGTGCGCATAAACGACATAAATTCCGTAAGGCTTTGTTGTAAGCTGTATGTCATAGCTTCGAGGTTGCTTTTTGGCTGCTCCAGCGATTGATGCTGCTGAGCCGTGTTCGGTTCTTGGTATGCTGATTGCAGAAATGAACTTTTTGAGGCAGGGGTAGCTGGTCCTGACCTTAAAGCGCTTGCGTATGTTACATTTTTGTCTGAGTTTATGGGTTCTGGTGAAGATTTTGCTGCAGTCGAGAAGAAGACTTCAGGGTTTAATCTGGAGACTTTCAACGTTTTATTTTGGGTGCGGGCAGTAATTCCTCTCTGATGGATGCGGCTTTTCAGATCCTTATAAACTGGGCAACCTCTATAGTTAGCAGTGTGATTGCCACCGCAGTTGCCGCACTTTTTCGAGTTGCAGTCATCTTTGCTCGCTGGGCAGTGTGCGGAATTATGAAGCTCTCCACAAACTACACACACCGGGCGCAGTTTACAGTATGACCTTGTATGGCCATATTCTTGGCAGTTCGCATATTGTACCGGACCATTGCGTTTGTGCGGTTCCTCAACTGTAATTCGACGGTGCAGTAGGAACTGAAGATTGTATATAGGGTGCACTTCGTATTTCTTCAGGGGCTTATTTTCTGGTTCGAGCTCAACCTTAAAGAGTGGCTGCGGCTTTCTATCCCTGTTAAGGATATTGAAGACTGTCTTAGTAGTAAAATGTAGTAGTAAATGGCGCGAAAAGTTTCCCATACCGCAGCAAAAGTCCGCCAATGCACAATGCGCTCAGTCGTCGTGCAGTCAGCGTGAAGTCGGCATGTGCCATTAGCGTCAATGCATGTGTATTTGACTTCGAAAATATCCAATACGTTGTTATAAGTTCGCCGAAAAGAAGTAATTAATATTAAGAATTATTTTTTAACAGCCGAAGTTAAATTGTATCTCACTGTCGAGTGCACTCAACTGAAGCTGTCTTTACTTGTTTGTCCCATGCAAGTTTTGGAAAGCAGAATATAACATTTCTTTCTAGTTTATTAACTTATTATTACTAAAATCTAGCTTCGCAAATTAAAATAAATAAACATATTGATTATTATTAAAGATACCAATCGGCACACCAGCTTCAAAATACCGGTAATCGACATAGAAACTATGAACTGGACTTGGAAAGAGACCATGCGCTGCCAACATCCGCTCCGAATGCGGACATATTGAAGAGCAACAACAATCCAACTTATCCAAACCCAAATCGTCACTACAGCAGCCTTCATGACAGGGACCGCCATCGACACATAATGCAGTACAATTCGACTCCGCTACCTTCAAGTAATTGTACCTTATTTTTTTTTTTAATTAAAAATCTGGCAACAGTATTACAAGGTGCGTTCCAAAGTTAACAGGACTTAAAAAAAAAGAGACAACAAATAGTTTTTTCGCCAAAATCAATTTATTTTATTCAAAATAGTCTCCTTCTGCTTTAATACAGCTGCACGGTCCAAAAGCATGTTGAACGAGTTTTTTTAGCTCGTTGCCCGGTATGGCCGCCTCTACGTCTGCATAACGCTTTCCTTTCATCGGCAAATGCATTTTTCCGAAAAGGTAGAAGTCGCACGGTACCATATCAGGTGAATACGGGGAGTGGTTGATGCTTAAAATGTGATTTTTGGTCAAACAGTCGGTCGCAAGCGTCGATCGATGAGACGGCGCATTATCGTGCAACAAACGTCAACTTCCATCTTCGCGATATTCGGGCCGAATACGTCGAATACGGCGCACCAAACGCTTCAAAACTCCAAGGTAGAATACCGCATTAACGTTTTGGCTGGGTGGAACAAATTCTTTGTGGACAATACCCTTGGAATCATAAAAACAAATCAGCATTGTCTTCACTTTTGACTTCTCCAGGCGCGATTTTTTGGGTTTCGACTCGTCCCGCGCCTTCCATTCAGCACTCTGGCGTTTCGTTTCGGGATAAGATTTGTTAAAAATTAATTAAAATAGAATTAATTAATTTGTTTTTAAAAGTAATAATATGCGACAAGATTTAATTTTGAAAATAAAATAACTCGAAATGAGAGCGAATTTTTCGCCATTGTTTTTCGAACGTTGATGTTTACTGCCAATTGTAGTTAATTCACCACTTCTACTCTCTTCGAACTTGTGATATACATATATAAAATAGATAACCTAAAATACAAAGCAAGTATATGAAAAGCATTCGATGATATGTATGTATATGATATTTGTATACCTATACCATCTGACAGCTAGCATCATATTACATTTATACACACATATATACCATAAACCATATATACATGATACAAGCATAGACTTAATTCCATTTGATGTAAATAGTGAATTACTCTATATTGCACTGATTGTTATTTACTTTAAACACCCAATTATCATTTTATTTATTAAAAGATTTTGTTCTTTTCAAAATTTGAATTTGCCACCTCACGATTTTCTAAAATGGTTTTATTCCACATACTACTAAATAGTGTAAGTCTTATTTCTGAATTTCACCATTTTCATTATTGAGTTTTGATACTGCGTTCTCATTGGACACTTTCAACCACGAACTGGCAGAAAGTATGGTAAATGGAATATATAATATGTAAAACTATTAAATTATAAGTCAAATCTTAAATAGTACTGATTAGATAAGGTTTTGCAGCTGTTATGTATAAAAATTACAATGTTTTAATTTAAAAAATGTATATTTAGGTATGTATCTTTTTCATGCTTTTTAAAAACCCTAATTATACATAGTAGTAGGCAGATCCAAGATTGAAAAATAAAATATTAATAAACAGGATTAAATAAATATCTACGAATTGATCAGACTATGTAAACATCACTTAATAGATCTAAACAGAAAATATACTTTTAATACTAATAAACAATTAATAACAATGATAAAATACACCTCCTAATCATTATAATTCAATAGAATTATGTAAGCATATGTATAAAGAATTTTTCGTGTATATGAAACAATTACTTCTATAATAAAACTCCAGCAAACATATTATATTCAATATACTCGTAAGACTGTTTTCTGTCACTGCTCCCTTAACCCGTTGAAAATGAAAACTAATTAAGAAAGTACGTTCTAGCGTGCACTATAGTATGATATCATTTACAAAATTTGAAAAACAATTAAAAATTCAAAATATAATATCTATTAACTTCCTCGCTCTAATACATGCAAATTGAATCGGCTATTGATGCTGATCTATATATTGAATAGTCAACCACGCCTCCCCGTGCCTGTTACATACATCATACATCACAAAGTTGATACACCAGTATTTAACTTTTTCAAAAATAAAACTGTCTATGTTTAATGTTCGATCGGCTTCTAATTTTTAGGGTATATCAGTGCTATGGAAAGCTACAAGAAAGATAAAAAACAAAGTACATAGTTTCTACTTCTAAGGTCGGTGGGCGTGGCATCTAAAAGTTGAACGTTAAACTTTTGCGTAATACAGCAAGGACCTTACAAAATTTAATACCTTTAGCTCTTACAATAATTGAGTTATTTGCATGAAATCGAAAAACGCATTTTTCGATTTGCTGAGGCGGTAGGTAAGGCACACAAGTTTGAAATATGTGTAGATGGAACATTTTTGATCGGTTGAGCTATGTGTGTTTTAAGTAGGGATGCCAACTTTTTTTTTACAGAAAAAAAGTATATTTCGAGCTGATAAGAATTTTAAACAGTATTTTAGGAAAATAAACAGCATTTCATTTAGTTATTCGTTAATTTAAATACATTTTTGTTTGAGCATTTCGCACAATTTATTTGTTTTCCATAATTTAAATTAAATATATAAGCTAATTTTTTATTAAATTATTTATTTTTTTCTTTCTTCTCGCCACTTTGCATTCATCAAAAAAGCTTGTTCAATAAATGTCGGGAACAGATAGTAGAAAAGCGAAAATGTAAGAAATATTTATGAATTGTTGTGAGTTGCTTACTAATAAAAGGCTCAATTTTTGCCCAATATTCATCTTTGGATAATTTTTCTCCTTGATATTTATACCATTTACCCATTGAAAATGGGTAAAAAATGGTATATTAACTTTGTGAAGATGTATGTAACAGGTAGGAGGCGTGGCAGACCATACAAAGTATATATATTCTTGATCAGCATCAATAGCCGAGTCGATTTGGTCATGTCCGTCTGTATGAACGCACATATCTCAGCTATTAAAAGAGCTAGAGGTACCAAACTTGGTGGGAGTGTGCGCGTATTGAATACACAGATCGAGTTTATTTCAAACTTGATGTGCCACGCCCACCGCCTCCGTAAATTGATAAATGCGTTTTTCAATTTTTTGCAAATAATTCAATAACGAAAAGAGATAAACGCACCAAATTTGGTAGGAGGGTGTCTTGCAACATTATGCAAAAGTTGGATTTTAAACTTTTGGATGCCACGCCCACCGCCTCTATAAAACACATTTTTATACCATTTACCCATTGAAAATGGGTAAAAAATGGTATATTAACTTTGTGCAAATGTATGTAACAGGCAGAAGGAGGCGTAGCAGACCATACAAAGTATATATATTCTTGATCAGCAGAATAGCCGAGTCGATTTGGTCATGTCCGTCTGTCTGTCCGTCTGTCCGTCTGTATGAACACACAGATCTCAGCTATTAAAAGAGCTAGAGGCACCAGACTTGGTGGGAGTGTGCGTGTATTCAATACACACAAGAAGTTTATTTCAAACTTGATGTGCCACGCCCACCGCCTCCGCAAATCGATAAATGCGTATTTCGATTTTTTCCAAATAATTCAATAACGAAAAGAGATAAACGCACCAAATTTGGTAGGGGGTTGTCTTGCAACATTATGCAGAAGTTGGATTTTAGACTTTTTGATGCCACGCCCACCGCCTCTAAAAAACACATTTTTATAGTTTAAAAGAACACTAGAAAAGCTAGAAGCACCAAATTTGGAAGTAAGGTGCCTGGTAACATTACGGAGAAAGCGGAATTTCAACTTTTGGATGCCACGCCTACCGCCCCCAAAAATCGATTTTGTAAATCCGATCGGACAATAAACACAGAAGTTATAGGCACGAGAAGTTTCGCTCACAGCAGTAGAGGCCCGACGCCGACGCCGACGCCGACTGCGCACGCACAGTCGTCGTGTAGTCAGTGTGCAGTCGGCATGTGCCATTAGCGTCAACGCATGTGAATTTGTCCTCGAAAATATGCGATGCGTTGTTATTCGCCGAATAAAAGTAATTAATATTAAGAATTAGTTTTTAACAGCGAAAGATAAATGGTATCTTACTGTCGAGTGCACTCGACTGTAGCTTTCTTTACTTGTTATAGTTTAAAAGAACACTAGAAAAGCTAGAAGCACCAAATTTGGTAGTAAGGTGCCCAGTAAAATTACGCAGAATGTGGTTTTTCAAATTTTGGATAACACGCCCACCGCCCCCATAAATCGTTTTAATTGAAGTAGAGAAGTAGGTGGCCATAGTACTGATCTACCCTATAAATTACAACCCGATCAGACCATAAACAAAGAAGTTATAGGAGTTAGAATCTCCCATATAAAGTTTTGGGCGCTTAGAATTCCAAACTCACACGTTGAACCGACGCAGCAGAGGGCCAGCATCAACAAAAGTCTCATTTTCCGACCGCACTGCAAAGCTGTGTGTGGTCTGATGGTTGGCTCGCAAGTTTCAGACTCTGGGGTCCCGGGTTCAAATCCCGCGCGGGGCGGACAATTTTATTTTTTCTTTTGTAAATTGCTTTTTTTTAATTACTTTATCACTTTACTGAAAATTGTAGTACGATATTTTTAATCAAATTGAAGAAAATGGATGATTCAAAAAAATAAGATCAATAAGACCAATTGTTTTTAGCATTTCCAAAAAAACCTGCACTGACTGGGATTCGAACCTGGGTCCCAATGTGTGAGATGCAGTCGGCATGTGCCATTAGCGTCAATGCATGTGTATTTGACTTCGAAAATATGCGATGCGTTGTTATTAGTTCGCCGAATAAAAGTAATTAATATAAAGATTTTTTTAACAGCCGAAGGTAAATGGTATCTTACAGTCGAGTGCACTCGACTGTAGCTTTCTTCACTTGTTTTTCATAAATTATTCTTAAATTTGTTACCTCTGAATATAAATCATCCAATCGAATACTAAGCCTATACAAATTTAAACACTATAATTTTTTCAAAATAATGAAATGTAACAGAAGTGTTTAATGACAAGCAACTAATGAAAGACAATCAATTATTCTGATTGATTTTTCTAGATATAAATTAGCCTTATCAATAAATTGTTTGAAATTCTGAATAGTTTTATGATAACCGGAGCTTGCAAAAAAAGGTCGACCGTTTCGCGTTGTCTGCAAAAAAACGTTCTTTCCTGGCTCTTTACTCAGAGACTCGTAGAGAAACCGTTGTGTTAGTTCGTGAATGAGCTAACTGGCGTTTTTACCAGGATTGTTCCGAGACATTTCGTCGTTCTCCGGTCTTTTACGTATGCATTGGTGTACATACGAGGTGTGTTCAAAAAGTAAGGTGACTTTGTATTTTCAAGAAAAACTATTAATTTATTTATCAATATTTATGTTGTCCCCTTCAAAGTAATCCCCCTCAGATACGATACACTTATGCCAACGGTTTTTCCAATCCTCAAAGCACTTCCCATAAGCACTTTTCGGTATAGCCTTGAGCTCTTGCAGCGATGCAGTCTTTATCTCTTCAATCGTTGCAAATCTCCGTCCTTTTATAGGTCTCCTCAGTTTTGGGAACAAGAAAAAGTCACATGGGGCCAAATGACCCTTTTGAGTAAATCTGGGTCGTCGTTGACGTCATTCAACAGCTCTTGAGCGATGCTCATGCGACGGTTCTTTTGGTCAAAATTCAGCAATTTCGGAACAAACTTCGCTGACACACGACTCATACCCAAAACGTTTGAAAAAATTTCATGGCACGAGCCAAGCGATATACCGACATCTTCAGCAACTTCTCTGATAGTGATTCGACGATTTTCCAAAACAATTCTCGTCACTGCTTGAACGTTTTCATCAGTTGTTGACGTGCTTGGGCGTCCAGAGCGAGGCTGGTCATTGGCATCTTCCCGGCCATCTTGGAAGAGTTTGTACCACTTGTACACATTTTTTTTACTCAGAACAGTTTCACCGTATGCCACTGTCAACATTTCAAGTGTTTCAGAGCACTTAATTTTATTTTTTACACAAAATTTGATGCAAATCCTTTGATCCATATTTTTCGATAGCAAAAAATCGCCGAGCTCGCAAAATAACTTGTAACTTTACGCCTCTCACAACCAAACAAAAGAGGATGTTCCATTGAAACTTGGTACTGATGTTAGGGAAGAGTGTTCCAATATAACAAAACAAAAAAATCGATAATCGAAAATATGTTGCCCGCGAAATTTGAAAAGTCACCTTACTTTTTGAACACACCTCGTACATTGACATATTGAAAACACCACGTTTCGTCACCAGTCACAATCTTGTAAAGAAAGTTCGGGTCTTTTTTTGCCTCTTTAATGATATCCTTCGAATGTTGAATTCTAATTAATTTTTGGGCGTCAGTCAATTTGTGCGGAGCAAACCGTGCACACACCTTTTGTAAGCCCAAATGTTCGGTCAAAATGCGATAAATCTATGTTTTGGAGATGTTCAATTCTATTTCCATTAATTTCAATGATGATTTCGGCTAATTTTTTGTGAATTCACGCACAGTTTCGATGGAGTTTTCGGTGATCAGGGATTTAGGTTGGCCCACATGTTCATCGTCATTTATGTCCTCACGACCACTTTGAAAACGTTGAAACCACTCGTGCACCTTGCTACGGGATAGACAATCATCGCCATAAACTTGTTTCATCAATTGAAACGTTTCGGTAAAAGTTTTACCAATTTTAAAACAATATTTAATGTTGGCTCTTTGCTCGAAGCTAATTTTCGCACCGATGACAAAAACATACTGACACTTAAAACGCAATAACCTCACTTCCAATAAATTAAATGTCATGCAATTACTGAATTGCAATTACAATTACAATTTACTGGAAGTCGATAACGGATAGCAGATTCTAACGCACCAGTTGACATATAGATGGCGCCACTAGAGGGCGCTAGATTCAAAAAGTCTTGTTTACTTTGGAAAGCACCTTGTATATATTTGTAAGGGAAGTTTTTAAAGCGATCCGTTCCTTTTTTGCAGTGCCGAATTTAATTAAGAAAGTCAATGGTCAGCCGACAGTACCGATGTATCCTGGCGACGTTCCATCATATTCACCACCATCGCGGTCGTTCTTTACACCGCCTCTGCCGCCCGAGTACCAAAATCCGTTTGCTGACAAACCAACCTTGCGTGGCACAAATAACGACGGACTCATAGCAAATACTATTACATTTAATAACAGACGACCCATCCCACCGCCGAGCCTTATGCCTGGTCACGAGCGGATTCCATACCGTCCACCTGATCTGGTAGGATCTGTCGACGGAACGAACTCCAGTTCTTTGGAGAGTAAGAAGCCTTTTACTTCGACTAGCACATTGCCAGGCGTTTTCGATGATCGCAAGAAGGCATTGAACACACCATCACAAAGTGGTAGTGATGCCTCCATTAAAGATGTTACCAATAAGCCGGTGCAGGATATTAAAAGCAACGTAGATGTTAACGGCAAAGAGGCGACAAACAAGCGACAAGAGGTGCTACCAAATATTCGGCGAATTTTAGCATCCAATGGCAAGAAAGGTGACATACCTGCTGTTTTGCTAAAACAAGTTACGCAGCATCCAATAATTAGCTATCAACAGCCGCCGGCGTCGCCTATTGTTGCGGTCGAGCTGGGATCAAAAGAAAGTGCTCATGCGGATAATACAGCTGTTGGGGTGAGTCCAAATATAAACAAGAGCAAACAGTCCCCTGCTGGACAACTGGATGCGGTAAACGATAGAATATTAGTAGTTACCACGCCCTCGACAGCAGCGGCAATTGGCGAAGCGGCTGCTACTACATTTACTTTGGCCGCCTCTTCATCAGCACGTCCAACCGCAACGACAAAAAAGACAGGAGTCGATGGAAATGCAGACAATGCTGCATCGGCAGCTGCGGCCTCGGCGCATACCACCTGGACATGGGCATGGAATATACATATTTATCTTTCCGCCGTTCTTTTCACAATACTCTCCGTTTATTCATTCTACAAGTTGCTCATGTACAACAAGCTTACCCATCTTTTCGCCCAATCATATTTTGTTTACATTCATCTAATACTTGTTTCTATTTGTATCATGCGCATTTTTTATCTGTGTTACGATGCATACAACATTCACGGAACGTTTCATCTTTTCCCCGCAGAGATTTTGTTTAATTTGCCTTCAACCTTTCTGACAGTTGCATTCTCTGTTTTGATTTTGTTCCTGTTCCTCAAGTCCTTAAATCACAAGAATAATCGATATTCGGCGCTAGTTCGACCGCTGACGGTTGTGGTGGGGTGTGGTGTGCATGTTGGACTATGCATTACATTACACTATGTTGAGTCTTACACGTTACAGAACCATCAGTTGTTTTTGCAACAACAGCAGCAGCAGCATTATTTTCGTCGGCAGCAGGCTCTCCAGCCAGGTGTTTCTCCGACAGGAAACACTTTGGCTACTCCACCTCTTCCCCCGCGAGTGTTATCTCTGATTTGTCAGATAATCTACATATTTGTCTGTCTAACTCTTGGATTACTCTATCTGTATTTGTATCGCATTCTTAAACGAATTCTGCGCAGTAAATCGCAAAATTACATTCATGGCTATCAGAACCTGTCGTATGCTATCCATATAACCATTGCCACAGCGTTGCTGTTTGTACTTCTTGCAGTACTGCAAATATTTGGTGCTACATGTATTTCGTCAGTGCGTCCGGCAAATGTTACCGTGGAAGTCGATTGGATGCAATGGGGTTTTCAGTTTTCATTGCGTCTAATTGAAATCGCCATTATTACCCTGATATCTTGGGTAACAGGATTGAAGGCAAGTGCTACCGGAATTTTTGGTGGCGAAGTTGGAGTTGGAGCAGTTGAAGCTGTTGTGGGCGGACTTAGCCCAGTTACGGGAGTTGCCCCGAACAACAGTGTTAGAGAGAAACATCCACAAAGCAGTGGTGCACATGTTGCCAATTTCTTTTTGCCATGCACAACGAGCTCCAGTCAAGAACAGTTCGAAACAGATTATCCCGCCATTTGCAATGCTAATACGAATCTACATACGTATACAATGCGTACCGGCAAGCTAATCTATGATGATAGCTATGCTTTTAACTCCATAGGAGGTTCTGCTTCCCCCGGCCTTGGTAGAGGCGTAAGTACGGAGTTCCAGCTACAGGAGCATACGTATCAGAGGCCTTATGACACTGGATCCATACGCAGCGCTGTCAATCATCGTCATCATTTAGTGAGTGGAGATCGCTATCTTCACCATGTCGGTGCAAGTCATAAACAGCAGCAGATGACAGCGGGATTCATGAGCGCGGATTACACGACGGATGCCACAACGGATCACTACGAGAATCCGAATTTTGATCTGTGCACAAGCACAGTAGGAATAGAAGGAGCTGGATTAGGTACGAGTGTAGAATCGACAGCTCTGCAGAAACTAAATAAACATGCACAGAGCTCGGGTTCCGGTTCAGGTTCGGCTTCCGGTTCTGGTTCTGGTTCATCGGGCACTTCTCAGCAACAAATGCTGCTGCTGCCCAGCGACAGTTGCTACTCAGAACCATTGCAAGAGAACTCCAGTTATGAATTTAGTAATTTTGAGCGTCCCATTTTCAAGAAATCCGATGAGTGTTGGCCAAATAAAGAGCGTCATAAGTTGCATGCCCCCCGGAAGCAGGTCGGTGGTGTTGGAACTTTGGAGCGCTCAGCTTACGAAAACGCTGAGCGACGCAGCTCAAATTCAACCAATTCTTGCTCTTCTTCGAATGGCGTTCGTTGCATTGGCTACAATTCTTACGGTGTGCGAAAGAGTGGTACGGTTCAGAATATAGGGGGCCCGGGACCTGCTGCGGGTGTTTTCCCACATGCTATGATTGTGGATAGCAAGCGGATCAATGCTTCTCAGACCTTGGCGGCACGCTCACACTGCTACTATCAGCGTGAGCGGTGTATACAGCCTCCAGGATTTAAAGATATCGAATCGTCACTTAAGCAACAACAGCAAAAACAGCATCAACAACATCAATACGATCAATATAACTCTGAGCAAAGGGATCATTGTGAGGACGGGGAGGAGGAGGAGGATGACCTGATGGCTGGCAGTCAAGTTGAGTGTACCAACTTGATTAGCAATAATCAAGGTATTCTTCAAGATCCGCTCGGCCATCCCATCCATCACCAGCAACACCAACATGTACAAACAAGCGCGGTAAATTCGTCAAACATGCATAAAGCATCTCTCAACTCTTTCGAACCACCAGCGACAAAAAAATCAAGTGCCTCCGCCGATAACATGATTGTTGCGGATCAAGGATTTTTAAGAGTTCGCGATAAAAACGAGTACAACAACAAATCCCCCGAATTAGTGGTTACTCATGAATTGCACGGTGTGCGTATCGGGTCCGACGGTTTGTCACAAATAGAAAATAATGTCAATGGCATCGATTGTTAGTATTATCGAGCTTATTTGCAAATAGTGTTATGAAGCTAGGTGCAAATGCTGAGGAGGGGAGAGTACAGTACTCAATACAGTAATTAAGAGCAAATTTCTTTAGCTCAAATGCTCGAAATAGTGCAATTTAGCTCCCATTCCCTAGTGTCGTATTTTGCTCGTCAGAAAGATTGAATTCAAAACTAGTAATTGACTTAACCTTTGTTTTTGAAAAGTAATCCAATATGCGACAAGATTTAATTTTGAAAATAAAATAACTCGAAATGAGAGCGAATTTTTCGCCATTGTTTTTCGAACGTTGATGTTTACTGCCAATTGTAGTTAATTCACCACTTCTACTCTCTTCGAACTTGTGATATACATATATAAAATAGATAACCTAAAATACAAAGCAAGTATATGAAAAGCATTCGATGATATGTATGTATATGATATTTGTATACCTATACCATCTGACAGCTAGCATCATATTACATTTATACACACATATATACCATAAACCATATATACATGATACAAGCATAGACTTAATTCCATTTGATGTAAATAGTGAATTACTCTATATTGCACTGATTGTTATTTACTTTAAACACCCAATTATCATTTTATTTATTAAAAGATTTTGTTCTTTTCAAAATTTGAATTTGCCACCTCACGATTTTCTAAAATGGTTTTATTCCACATACTACTAAATAGTGTAAGTCTTATTTCTGAATTTCACCATTTTCATTATTGAGTTTTGATACTGCGTTCTCATTGGACACTTTCAACCACGAACTGGCAGAAAGTATGGTAAATGGAATATATAATATGTAAAACTATTAAATTATAAGTCAAATCTTAAATAGTACTGATTAGATAAGGTTTTGCAGCTGTTATGTATAAAAATTACAATGTTTTAATTTAAAAAATGTATATTTAGGTATGTATCTTTTTCATGCTTTTTAAAAACCCTAATTATACATAGTAGTAGGCAGATCCAAGATTGAAAAATAAAATATTAATAAACAGGATTAAATAAATATCTACGAATTGATCAGACTATGTAAACATCACTTAATAGATCTAAACAGAAAATATACTTTTAATACTAATAAACAATTAATAACAATGATAAAATACACCTCCTAATCATTATAATTCAATAGAATTATGTAAGCATATGTATAAAGAATTTTTCGTGTATATGAAACAATTACTTCTATAATAAAACTCCAGCAAACATATTATATTCAATATACTCGTAAGACTGTTTTCTGTCACTGCTCCCTTAACCCGTTGAAAATGAAAACTAATTAAGAAAGTACATTCTAGCGTGCACTATAGTATGATATCATTTACAAAATTTGAAAAACAATTAAAAATTCAAAATATAATATCTATTAACTTCCTCGCTCTAATACATGCAAATTGAATCGGCTATTGATGCTGATCTATATATTGAATAGTCAACCACGCCTCCCCGTGCCTGTTACATACATCATACATCACAAAGTTGATACACCAGTATTTAACTTTTTCAAAAATAAAACTGTCTATGTTTAATGTTCGATCGGCTTCTAATTTTTAGGGTATATCAGTGCTATGGAAAGCTACAAGATAAAAAACAAAGTACATAGTTTCTACTTCTAAGGTCGGTGGGCGTGGCATCTAAAAGTTGAACGTTAAACTTTTGCGTAATACAGCAAGGACCTTACAAAATTTAATACCTTTAGCTCTTACAATAATTGAGTTATTTGCATGAAATCGAAAAACGCATTTTTCGATTTGCTGAGGCGGTAGGTAAGGCACACAAGTTTGAAATATGTGTAGATGGAACATTTTTGATCGGTTGAGCTATGTGTGTTTTAAGTAGGGATGCCAACTTTTTTTTTACAGAAAAAAAGTATATTTCGAGCTGATAAGAATTTTAAACAGTATTTTAGGAAAATAAACAGCATTTCATTTAGTTATTCGTTAATTTAAATACATTTTTGTTTGAGCATTTCGCACAATTTATTTGTTTTCCATAATTTAAATTAAATATATAAGCTAATTTTTTATTAAATTATTTATTTTTTTCTTTCTTCTCGCCACTTTGCATTCATCAAAAAAGCTTGTTCAATAAATGCAGAGGTGTCGGGAACAGATAGTAGAAAAGCTAAAATGTAAGAAATATTTATGAATTGTTGTGAGTTGCTTACTAATAAAAGGCTCAATTTTTGCCCAATATTCATCTTTGGATAATTTTTCTCCTTGATATTTATACCATTTACCCATTGAAAATGGGTAAAAAATGGTATATTAACTTTGTGAAGATGTATGTAACAGGTAGGAGGCGTGGCAGACCATACAAAGTATATATATTCTTGATCAGCATCAATAGCCGAGTCGATTTGGTCATGTCCGTCTGTATGAACGCACATATCTCAGCTATTAAAAGAGCTAGAGGTACCAAACTTGGTGGGAGTGTGCGCGTATTGAATACACAGATCGAGTTTATTTCAAACTTGATGTGCCACGCCCACCGCCTCCGTAAATTGATAAATGCGTTTTTCAATTTTTTGCAAATAATTCAATAACGAAAAGAGATAAACGCACCAAATTTGGTAGGAGGGTGTCTTGCAACATTATGCACAAGTTGGATCTTAAGCTTTTGGATGCCACGCCCACCGCCTCTATAAAACACATTTTTATACCATTTACCCATTGAAAATGGGTAAAAAATGGTATATTAACTTTGTGCAAATGTATGTAACAGGCAGAAGGAGGCGTAGCAGACCATACAAAGTATATATATTCTTGATCAGCAGAATAGCCGAGTCGATTTGGTCATGTCCGTCTGTCTGTCCGTCTGTCCGTCTGTATGAACACACAGATCTCAGCTATTAAAAGAGCTAGAGGCACCAGACTTGGTGGGAGTGTGCGTGTATTCAATACACACAAGAAGTTTATTTCAAACTTGATGTGCCACGCCCACCGCCTCCGCAAATCGATAAATGCGTATTTCGATTTTTTCCAAATAATTCAATAACGAAAAGAGATAAACGCACCAAATTTGGTAGGGGGTTGTCTTGCAACATTATGCAGAAGTTGGATTTTAGACTTTTTGATGCCACGCCCACCGCCTCTAAAAAACACATTTTTATAGTTTAAAAGAACACTAGAAAAGCTAGAAGCACCAAATTTGGAAGTAAGGTGCCTGGTAACATTACGGAGAAAGCGGAATTTCAACTTTTGGATGCCACGCCTACCGCCCCCAAAAATCGATTTTGTAAATCCGATCGGACAATAAACACAGAAGTTATAGGCACGAGAAGTTTCGCTCACAGCAGTAGAGGCCCGACGCCGACGCCGACGCCGACTGCGCACGCACAGTCGTCGTGTAGTCAGTGTGCAGTCGGCATGTGCCATTAGCGTCAACGCATGTGAATTTGTCCTCGAAAATATGCGATGCGTTGTTATTCGCCGAATAAAAGTAATTAATATTAAGAATTAGTTTTTAACAGCGAAAGATAAATGGTATCTTACTGTCGAGTGCACTCGACTGTAGCTTTCTTTACTTGTTATAGTTTAAAAGAACACTAGAAAAGCTAGAAGCACCAAATTTGGTAGTAAGGTGCCCAGTAAAATTACGCAGAATGTGGTTTTTCAAATTTTGGATACCACGCCCACCGCCCCCATAAATCGTTTTAATTGAAGTAAGAAAAGTAGGTGGCCATAGTACTGATCTACCCTATAAATTACAACCCGATCGGACCATAAACAAAGAAGTTATAGGAGTTAGAATCTCCCATATAAAGTTATGGGAGCTTAGAATTCCCAACTCACACGTTGAACCGACGCAGCAGAGGGCCAGCATCAACAAAAGTCTCATTTTCCGACCGCACTGCAAAGCTGTGTGTGGTCTGATGGTTGGCTCGCAAGTTTCAGACTCTGGGGTCCCGGGTTCAAATCCCGCGCGGGGCGGACAATTTTATTTTTTCTTTTGTAAATTGCTTTTTTTTAATTACTTTATCACTTTACTGAAAATTGTAGTACGATATTTTTAATCAAATTGAAGAAAATGGATGATTCAAAAAAATAAGATCAATAAGACCAATTGTTTTTAGCATTTCCAAAAAAACCTGCACTGACTGGGATTCGAACCTGGGTCCCAATGTGTGAGATGCAGTCGGCATGTGCCATTAGCGTCAATGCATGTGTATTTGACTTCGAAAATATGCGATGCGTTGTTATTAGTTCGCCGAATAAAAGTAATTAATATAAAGATTTTTTTAACAGCCGAAGGTAAATGGTATCTTACAGTCGAGTGCACTCGACTGTAGCTTTCTTCACTTGTTTTTCATAAATTATTCTTAAATTTGTTACCTCTGAATATAAATCATCCAATCGAATACTAAGCCTATACAAATTTAAACACTATAATTTTTTCAAAATAATGAAATGTAACAGAAGTGTTTAATGACAAGCAACTAATGAAAGACAATCAATTATTCTGATTGATTTTTCTAGATATAAATTAGCCTTATCAATAAATTGTTTGAAATTCTGAATAGTTTTATGATAACCGGAGCTTGCAAAAAAAGGTCGACCGTTTCGCGTTGTCTGCAAAAAAACGTTCTTTCCTGGCTCTTTACTCAGAGACTCGTAGAGAAACCGTTGTGTTAGTTCGTGAATGAGCTAACTGGCGTTTAGAGTGAACCCTTTGTTTTCTATTTTGTTTTACCAGGATTGTTCCGAGACATTTCGTCGTTCTCCGGTCTTTTACGTATGCATTGGTGTACATACGAGGTGTGTTCAAAAAGTAAGGTGACTTTGTATTTTCAAGAAAAACTATTAATTTATTTATCAATATTTATGTTGTCCCCTTCAAAGTAATCCCCCTCAGATACGATACACTTATGCCAACGGTTTTTCCAATCCTCAAAGCACTTCCCATAAGCACTTTTCGGTATAGCCTTGAGCTCTTGCAGCGATGCAGTCTTTATCTCTTCAATCGTTGCAAATCTCCGTCCTTTCATAGGTCTCTTCAGTTTTGGGAACAAGAAAAAGTCACATGGGGCCAAATGACCCTTTTGAGTAAATCTGGGTCGTCGTTGACGTCATTCAACAGCTCTTGAGCGATGCTCATGCGACGGTTCTTTTGGTCAAAATTCAGCAATTTCGGAACAAACTTCGCTGACACACGACTCATACCCAAAACGTTTGAAAAAATTTCATGGCACGAGCCAAGCGATATACCGACATCTTCAGCAACTTCTCTGATAGTGATTCGACGATTTTCCAAAACAATTCTCGTCACTGCTTGAACGTTTTCATCAGTTGTTGACGTGCTTGGGCGTCCAGAGCGAGGCTGGTCATTGGCATCTTCCCGGCCATCTTGGAAGAGTTTTTACCACTTGTACACATTTTTTTTACTCAGAACAGTTTCACCGTATGCCACTGTCAACATTTCAAGTGTTTCAGAGCACTTAATTTTATTTTTTACACAAAATTTGATGCAAATCCTTTGATCCATATTTTTCGATAGCAAAAAATCGCCGAGCTCGCAAAATAACTTGTAACTTTACGCCTCTCACAACCAAACAAAAGAGGATGTTCCATTGAAACTTGGTACAGATGTTAGGGAAGAGTGTTCCAATATAACAAAACAAAAAAATCGATAATCGAAAATATGTTGCCCGCGAAATTTGAAAAGTCACCTTACTTTTTGAACACACCTCGTACATTGACACGTATACACACGTATATACACACACAAGCGTCTGTTTTGCAGACGAAATATATAACATTGAGTAATAAGCAAAATTAATTGCGATCGTGAATTGAGTGTCTGTAAGTAAATGTGAAGAACGTTTGCGTTGACTTTTCCACTCAATTTGTCTCTTGCTAGCTCTCTTTGTGTAAACATCGCTCTCTCCGCTCTTTGCGTGCTGCTCAATGAAAACCGAAGTAGAAAGAGCTCAACGAACACCGCTCAACACAAAACATAAGTGAAGATAGCACGAATCTGTTGCTCAGAGAGAGAGAGAGATACTGAAAATAGGAACTGCAATGGATTGCCTCGCAAAGAGAGAGCAAGAAAAAAAACGGTTGAGAGTTTTTTGCAAGCTCTGTATTTTTTTGTTTTGTTTCATTATCTTAATAATTAATAATGTAATATTTAATTTAAATGTAGATAATCGTATCTATTTGTATAGGTATTAGGTTCCCACAATTGATAGTAGTATGCACCATCGATGTTCTGAAAGACTTTTCCAACTCTACTGAAAATTGTGCGTTGCTGGTTTGATGTAAGTAAGATCGATCAAAAATAAGTGAAAAATACTAATAATTTTGGTGCTCGATTACAAAGATAGCAAGCATATTTTACTCCTTTTACCTATGAACTTAAAATTTACTTTTGTTGTATGTACATATGTATATGTAGGATTGTTTGCAGAAAACTACATGGCGACCGATTCGGACGAAGAAGAAATTGATTTTTTTTTATAAAAACATTTGGTTATTTTATTATTTTGATTTTTCTAACACCAATACAAATAAACACAATTTTTTACATTTAAAACAATATTAAATATTAAGATAAAGAAACAAACCAAAAAAAGTGATCTTTAAATGAAAAAATTGATATTATTAAATTTTCCGTGAAGTTGATGCCCACACAGGAGCGTTGCCTTGGGAAGATCGTGCCGTGCGCCACTTGGATGAACAATTTGACCTTCCTTGAATATACTCAAAATGGACAGACATCTAAAGAACCAACCTAATTTAGTAACTGGTAGCGAAGCTGCCTTTTAGAAGAAGGTTAGAATTGGCCAGACATGCTACCACCATACGTGGATGGGTGTCAGAGAAGGCACCCTCGTTTATTACACAGAGCCAACTATAACTCCAGAGGATCACCGCAGAGGACCAGAGGTGCGTCTCCAGAGCAGCAATGGGTATTTCAGCCGTGGAAGATTTAGGTCGAGCTGTCATCCAATGGGTTTGCAACTATCCGTCAAACCGTCAAAGCCGCAGGAGATACTTGGGAGAGAATGGTCTGGTAATTACGAAAGTAATTGCGTATAACGTAGGTGATCATGTGTTATTAAAAACTGAAGAACGTCACCAAACAAAACTTTATGCCAATTTAACGGGTCCGTTTAAATTTATAAAAGTATTAGACGGATGATGAATTAAAATCATTAATTAATAAGCGAACATATACATATTTAATTAATTAATTAATTAAATTAAAAATTTCAAAATGGTGATGAGTCCCTAGACGGGGAAGAGCCTGTGGTTGGTACTAGAGAATGTGCGTTAATGTCCCTAGATGTGAAAAACCATGTAGACGGCACTAGAGAACGTGCGTCTTTATCCCATGAGGGAAACGTTGACCGCAGTTCAACAACTGTCTCGCGGTTACGAGAAGTGTTATGGCGGTGGTCATGGTGACCTGGTGCACAGTTTTGCAATGTTGATTGCAGTTGAATAAGAAATTAATGTTAAGTAAACAATTAATTGTTTAAAGTTGAAAATGGCTCTATTTAAGTTGCAGAAAAGACAATGAAAAAAGTTTATGTTAATTGATTAAGTTGGAATTGTCGATTTATGTTTGTGGAAAGCGGCTCATTAATTTTGTAAATGATTGATAATGAAGAAAATCAATGAATAAATTAAAATTAAGACATAAAACAAGGACACCAATACGATTGATATTTTCTTCATTTGTTTGAAATGTAACAGAAGTGTTTAATGACAAGCAACTAATGAAAGACAATCAATTATTCTGATTGATTTTTCTAGATATAAATTAGCCTTATCAATAAATTGTTTGAAATTCTGAATAGTTTTATGATAACCGGAGCTTGCAAAAAAAGGTCGACCGTTTCGCGTTGTCTGCAAAAAAACGTTCTTTCCTGGCTCTTTACTCAGAGACTCGTAGAGAAACCGTTGTGTTAGTTCGTGAATGAGCTAACTGGCGTTTAGAGTGAACCCTTTGTTTTCTATTTTGTTTTACCAGGATTGTTCCGAGACATTTCGTCGTTCTCCGGTCTTTTACGTATGCATTGGTGTACATACGAGGTGTGTTCAAAAAGTAAGGTGACTTTGTATTTTCAAGAAAAACTATTAATTTATTTATCAATATTTATGTTGTCCCCTTCAAAGTAATCCCCCTCAGATACGATACACTTATGCCAACGGTTTTTCCAATCCTCAAAGCACTTCCCATAAGCACTTTTCGGTATAGCCTTGAGCTCTTGCAGCGATGCAGTCTTTATCTCTTCAATCGTTGCAAATCTCCGTCCTTTCATAGGTCTCTTCAGTTTTGGGAACAAGAAAAAGTCACATGGGGCCAAATGACCCTTTTGAGTAAATCTGGGTCGTCGTTGACGTCATTCAACAGCTCTTGAGCGATGCTCATGCGACGGTTCTTTTGGTCAAAATTCAGCAATTTCGGAACAAACTTCGCTGACACACGACTCATACCCAAAACGTTTGAAAAAATTTCATGGCACGAGCCAAGCGATATACCGACATCTTCAGCAACTTCTCTGATAGTGATTCGACGATTTTCCAAAACAATTCTCGTCACTGCTTGAACGTTTTCATCAGTTGTTGACGTGCTTGGGCGTCCAGAGCGAGGCTGGTCATTGGCATCTTCCCGGCCATCTTGGAAGAGTTTGTACCACTTGTACACATTTTTTTTACTCAGAACAGTTTCACCGTATGCCACTGTCAACATTTCAAGTGTTTCAGAGCACTTAATTTTATTTTTTACACAAAATTTGATGCAAATCCTTTGATCCATATTTTTCGATAGCAAAAAATCGCCGAGCTCGCAAAATAACTTGTAACTTTACGCCTCTCACAACCAAACAAAAGAGGATGTTCCATTGAAACTTGGTACAGATGTTAGGGAAGAGTGTTCCAATATAACAAAACAAAAAAATCGATAATCGAAAATATGTTGCCCGCGAAATTTGAAAAGTCACCTTACTTTTTGAACACACCTCGTACATTGACACGTATACACACGTATATACACACACAAGCGTCTGTTTTGCAGACGAAATATATAACATTGAGTAATAAGCAAAATTAATTGCGATCGTGAATTGAGTGTCTGTAAGTAAATGTGAAGAACGTTTGCGTTGACTTTTCCACTCAATTTGTCTCTTGCTAGCTCTCTTTGTGTAAACATCGCTCTCTCCGCTCTTTGCGTGCTGCTCAATGAAAACCGAAGTAGAAAGAGCTCAACGAACACCGCTCAACACAAAACATAAGTGAAGATAGCACGAATCTGTTGCTCAGAGAGAGAGAGAGATACTGAAAATAGGAACTGCAATGGATTGCCTCGCAAAGAGAGAGCAAGAAAAAAAACGGTTGAGAGTTTTTTGCAAGCTCTGTATTTTTTTGTTTTGTTTCATTATCTTAATAATTAATAATGTAATATTTAATTTAAATGTAGATAATCGTATCTATTTGTATAGGTATTAGGTTCCCACAATTGATAGTAGTATGCACCATCGATGTTCTGAAAGACTTTTCCAACTCTACTGAAAATTGTGCGTTGCTGGTTTGATGTAAGTAAGATCGATCAAAAATAAGTGAAAAATACTAATAATTTTGGTGCTCGATTACAAAGATAGCAAGCATATTTTACTCCTTTTACCTATGAACTTAAAATTTACTTTTGTTGTATGTACATATGTATATGTAGGATTGTTTGCAGAAAACTACATGGCGACCGATTCGGACGAAGAAGAAATTGATTTTTTTTTATAAAAACATTTGGTTATTTTATTATTTTGATTTTTCTAACACCAATACAAATAAACACAATTTTTTACATTTAAAACAATATTAAATATTAAGATAAAGAAACAAACCAAAAAAAGTGATCTTTAAATGAAAAAATTGATATTATTAAATTTTCCGTGAAGTTGATGCCCACACAGGAGCGTTGCCTTGGGAAGATCGTGCCGTGCGCCACTTGGATGAACAATTTGACCTTCCTTGAATATACTCAAAATGGACAGACATCTAAAGAACCAACCTAATTTAGTAACTGGTAGCGAAGCTGCCTTTTAGAAGAAGGTTAGAATTGGCCAGACATGCTACCACCATACGTGGATGGGTGTCAGAGAAGGCACCCTCGTTTATTACACAGAGCCAACTATAACTCCAGAGGATCACCGCAGAGGACCAGAGGTGCGTCTCCAGAGCAGCAATGGGTATTTCAGCCGTGGAAGATTTAGGTCGAGCTGTCATCCAATGGGTTTGCAACTATCCGTCAAACCGTCAAAGCCGCAGGAGATACTTGGGAGAGAATGGTCTGGTAATTACGAAAGTAATTGCGTATAACGTAGGTGATCATGTGTTATTAAAAACTGAAGAACGTCACCAAACAAAACTTTATGCCAATTTAACGGGTCCGTTTAAATTTATAAAAGTATTAGACGGATGATGAATTAAAATCATTAATTAATAAGCGAACATATACATATTTAATTAATTAATTAATTAAATTAAAAATTTCAAAATGGTGATGAGTCCCTAGACGGGGAAGAGCCTGTGGTTGGTACTAGAGAATGTGCGTTAATGTCCCTAGATGTGAAAAACCATGTAGACGGCACTAGAGAACGTGCGTCTTTATCCCATGAGGGAAACGTTGACCGCAGTTCAACAACTGTCTCGCGGTTACGAGAAGTGTTATGGCGGTGGTCATGGTGACCTGGTGCACAGTTTTGCAATGTTGATTGCAGTTGAATAAGAAATTAATGTTAAGTAAACAATTAATTGTTTAAAGTTGAAAATGGCTCTATTTAAGTTGCAGAAAAGACAATGAAAAAAGTTTATGTTAATTGATTAAGTTGGAATTGTCGATTTATGTTTGTGGAAAGCGGCTCATTAATTTTGTAAATGATTGATAATGAAGAAAATCAATGAATAAATTAAAATTAAGACATAAAACAAGGACACCAATACGATTGATATTTTCTTCATTTGTTTGGTAAATGTGTGTAAATGTGTTCAACACACAGGGACGTGGGAAGAGTCAGGAAGAATGATGATGTTGAGTTTAATAAGAGATCAGAATTGAGGCTA
Source organism: Zaprionus bogoriensis (assembly GCA_035046045.1). Taxonomy (NCBI): domain Eukaryota; kingdom Metazoa; phylum Arthropoda; class Insecta; order Diptera; family Drosophilidae; genus Zaprionus; species Zaprionus bogoriensis. The sequence goes on from JAWNOI010000221.1 coordinate 1,519,737, forward strand.
GTCGGGTGATGGTTATCTACGTGAACAGAACTCGCTGGATGAAACACCCAGACTCCCGACATATATATAATTGCAGCGATGCAAAAAAGTCCGGCGACACCGCTTGCTATGACTATGGCCAAAGGTTAATGGTTTATGTCGAATGTAGTCAAATGTTTAATTTTTAACAATAAAATAAGTAGAGAATAACTTCATCGTTTAAAAATTATTAATATTGGGTTGTTCACTAAGTAACTTCGTTTGATGCCGACGGCTGATCTTACTGAGTTTTTTCTGCACACAACTTCAAGGTTAATCGCTTTACCGTTGTGTAGTTGAACACCTGTAGACAGTTTTAGAAAAAAGTTGGTTAAATTTGTTTGAATATTTTTTTTGTTGGGTGCCTTGTCGAAGATGGAAAATTAGTAACAGCATTTCCGGCAAACTACTGTTTTACTATCGAAAGGTTAAAAATGCAGTTCAAGCAAGGCGAAAGTTGTGTGATGCGTATGGAGAAGATGAGCTGACCGAACGCCAAAGTCAAAATTGGTTTGCAAAATTTCGTTCCGGCCAATTCGACCTTGAGGATTCACCACGTCTAGGAAATTCCCCTGAAGCCGATGCGGATAAAACAAAATCGATGGTCGATGCAAATTGTCGAATAACAACTCAAGGGGTTAATGAAAAATTAAATACATAATATCATAAAATGTTTCACACATTTTTAATTTATTCTTTTTACTTTTTTTATATTTATGTACGCTGTAAATCTGACAGTAAATACAGAAGATAGAGACACAAGAATTTTCGATACAAATAGATATAAATACATATGCAGCAGAGGTCCGAAGTTATAGTTGTTAGTTCGCCGAATACAAGAGTTTAATATTAGGAATTATCATATTTTTTAAAGGTCAAAAATAAGTAGTATCTTACTGTGGACTGTACTCTTCTGTAGCTTTCTCAACTGGTTATTATATTCGGTTTCATTCTTTCTTTTCTACACGCCTTTCTTGAATGTTAAATGTTAAAATTTAACTTACATTCTGGAAGATAAAAGCTGAACGGAATTAATGGACTACCAAAAGGAGTTTACTGCAGTTTGCAGAGAACGGCATTCCCTCCTGTATACAATTGTTTACAGTATTTAATAAGTATATGTCAGATCATGATTGACATTGGCATTTATCTTGTTAGGGTTATGGTTGAAATTCATTTTTATTCCAAATTTCCAATTTTGCAATTTGAGCGCAGGGTTTGGAACCCACCTCGTAAAAAGAAAATTCCAATGAAAACCAAAACGAAAGCCTCGGATAAGATCCCCCCTTATGTTGACGACCTCCGCAAAATGAAAAAGGACTACGACTTAAGGATATGCACCTGGAATGTCCGAACCCTTAATTGGGAAGGCGCCTCTATCTAACTGGTGGATGCCCTCGAAAAATTAAACTGGCTGACATTACCACCATCCAGGAAATGAGATGGAACGGACAAGGTTGCTACAAGAGAGCAAACTCCGATATCTACTACAGCTGCCATGCGGAGAGGTGCAAATTTAAATGCGGATTTGTAGTAAGCCGGAGACTTCGCCACCACATCTCCAATTTCACCCCAGTGAGTAAACGGCCGGCTACAATCCGCGTCAAAGCTAGATTTTTCAATCTTAGCATAATTTGTGCGCACGTCCCGACGGAGGAAAAGGACGATGCTGTTAAGGATGCATTCTACGGGAGACTCGAGGACTTCATGCGCGCACGCATCTTTGACCGCACCGTCGGTCAATTCAGCCTCCATGAGACCACCTCAAAGAACGGTCTCAGGCTAATTGACTTCACTAGTGAGTAGCACCATATTTCGACACATCGACATCCACAAGGCCACATGGCTGTCCCCTGATCAAAAAACGCGCAACTAAATTGATCACGTTGTGATAGACGGAAGGCATGTTTCAAGCGTGATGGACGTGCGTACGTTTCGTGGAGTCAACATAGACTCGGACCACTATCTTGTCGCAGCCAAGATACGCATGCGGCTATGCCGAGCGAAGAACATACGCCCCACCACAGAACGAAAGCTTGACGTCACTAGGCTGCGATCACAACGGACAGCCATAGCCTACTCCACTCACCTCTCGGAACTGCTCCTCCAACCTATCCCTCTCCCTGTTGACACCGGCGAACTCTGGGCGCACATATCCCACTCCATGCGAGCTGCTGCTGAAACAGCCATTGGGTTCAAGCGCCCACCCACACGGAACCAATGGTATAACGAAGGAGTGTCGCGTCGCAGCTGCGGCAAAAAACGCCGCCCACAGAAAAACTCTGCAGTCTGACGCAACGCTAGCTATGTGTGAACGTTAGACTGAGAAAAGGAAGGAAGAGACGCGACGTTTCAGACGGAAAAACGGGAGAGTGCGAGGAACTTGAGGTGTTGCAAGACAGGAATGATGTTCGAAAATTCTACCAACAAGTCAACCGTCTGACACAAGGTTTCAAGACCGGAGCATCTAACTGTCGAGATGAAAATGGAAATCTGGTTACAGATACGCAGTGCACGCTGAGGTTATGGAGGACGCATTTCTCCAAGCTGCTAGCAGGCGATGACGGCACCAATCCCGCCATTGGAGAAAACCGCCCGATACCATCCATCAACGACAATGTGGATAAACCACTACATACCAATGACGAGGTCCGAGTTGCTATTGTGCGGCTCAAAAACAACAAAGCAGCCGGTGCCGATGGACTGCCTGCAGAGTTGTTTAAGGCCGGCATAAGGTGCATGCATCAGCTCTTGTTCAGAATATGGCTAGAAGAAAGCGATTGGAATCTCAGCGTCTTTTGTCCTATACTGAAGAAAGGCGACCCGACGATATGCGCCAACTACCGGGGAATCAGCCTGATTGCGGGCTAAATCCTGGAAAACCCCACGAATATGGAATTGACATACACCATCTCTTTGTTGATTACAAAGCTGCATTCGATAGCCCGACGAGGGAACGCCTATATGCCACCATGTCTGAGTTCGGTATTCCTGCAAAGCTGATACGTCTTTGCAGGATAACATTGAGCAGCACCATCAGCTCTGTCAAGGTAGGAGCGAACCTCTCCGAACCTTTTAATACCGTTATAGGTTTCAGATTTCGTAATGGAAGGGGTTCTGCGGAAGCCGGTGTTCATCGATCTGGCACTATTTTTTATAAAGGTATGCTGATGATATCGACATCATTGGCCGCAGCAAGCGTGATGTTAGCAAAAGTGGGTGTGGCGGTAAACGAGGGCAAGACGAAGTATATGCTTTCGACAAGCAGGGAGACGCGGCGCCTAGACTCCCATGTGGTAGCCGACAGCTATATCTTCGAAGTGGTCAAGTAGTTCACGTACCTTGGCACTGTCATTATTACCAAAAATCAGCCTGGAGATCAAGCGAAGAGTTACACTTTCCAATAGGTGCTACTTTGTTCTGAGTCAGCAAAAGTGAAATAGAGACCTCTCTCGCCGAACAAAATTAACACTCTACAAGACAATCATCAGCAGCGCTTGGTGTGTTCGAGAGAAAAATTCTTCGCAAGATCTTTGGTCCCGTTCGGATTGGGGACGACTTTCGCATTCGGATGAACCACGAGCTGTACGAGTTGTACGACGACGTGGACATGGTACGGCGCATCACGGTTCAACGTCTGCACTGGCTCGGCCACGTTGTGCGTATGGATGAAGAAACTCCAGCTCAGAAGGTATTCGCAGCGAGGGTCGACTACGGGCGACGACGAAGGGGACGACCAAAGCTCCGATGGAAGGACCAAGTGGATGAGAACCTAACTACACGGGTTATTTCTGATTGGGAGAGGTGCGCGAAGAGCAGAGGCGCCTGGAGGGAGACTCTGAGGTCGGCCAAAACCCGAATCGGGTTGTAGTGCCACCTAATAATAATAATTTTGCAAAACGCAAAATGAAGTTCCCTTGTGCTTATTTTTAGTGATTGTTCTAGAATGCAATCTTCCTTGTTCAACAAGCAAACCATGAGAAATAATGGTAACATAAAATCAACTTAGGATTTAAAGCACACAACAGCCTTTAAATTCGAATAAAATCGTATCACGAAACGGTATTCTAAACAACTTTTACGTCCTCCTGTAGTCCTTTCATATCGAATTAATTCAATCTCAATATATATACAATCTTTATTGTTCGTCTTTCTCAAAATTCATTAACTATTTTAATGATCTATCCTTTTTTTATTCATAACTAGAATATAAATAACTTGAAATTATTTTTAATATGCCTCACTTGGGCCTTCCACCAGTACATCATATTCTTATTTTAAATCGGTTAATTTACTTCCATGAAATTCATCGCTTTTTTTAATTAATGATGCATCGCATTGCATTGAAAGATAATACATCGTCAATTCTAACAGATAACATATCGTCATATTTGATGATTAACCGTAATCGAAATCTTGGGTGGATTACTTTCCAACCCAACTAGGCTCATTGGCGGGTTTAACTCTTTATTTTCAATGTCCAATTCATTTGAATTTAATTTGTATACCATTTACCCATTGAAAATGGGTAAAAAATGGTATATTAACTTTGTGAAAATGCATGTAACAGGCAGAAGGAGGCGTGGCAGACCATACAAAGTATATATATTCTTGAGCAGCATCAATAGCCGAGTCGATTTGGCCATGTCCGTCTGTATGAACGCATAGATCTCAGCTATTAAAAAAGCTAGAGACCCCAGACTTGGTGGGAGTGTGCGTGCATTGAATACGCTGATCGAGTTTATTTCAAACTTGATGTGCCCCGCCTCCGCAAATCGATAAATGCGTTTTTCGATTTTTTGCAAATAATTCAATAACGAAAAGAGATAAACGCACCAAACTTAATAGGAGGGTGTCTTGCAATACGAGGTGTGTTCAAAAAGTAAGGTGACTTTTCAAATTTCGCGGGCAACATATTTTCGATTATCGATTTTTTTGTTTTGTTATATTGGTACACTCTTCCCTAACATCTGTACCAAGTTTCAATGGAACATCCTCTTTTGTTTGGTTGTGAGAGGCGTAAAGTTACAAGTTATTTTGCGAGCTCGGCGATTTTTTGCTATCGAAAAATATGGATCAAAGGATTTGCATCAAATTTTGTGTAAAAAATAAAATTAAGTGCTCTGAAACACTTGAAATGTTGACAGTGGCATACGGTGAAACTGTTCTGAGTAAAAAAAATGTGTACAAGTGGTACAAACTCTTCCAAGATGGCCGGGAAGATGCCAATGACCAGCCTCGCTCTGGACGCCCAAGCACGTCAACAACTGATGAAAACGTTCAAGCAGTGACGAAAATTGTTTTGGAAAATCGTCGAATCACTATCAGAGAAGTTGCTGAAGATGTCGGTATATCGCTTGGCTCGTGCCATGAAATTTTTTCAAACGTTTTGGGTATGAGCCGTGTGTCAGCGAAGTTTGTTCCGAAATTGCTGAATTTTGACCAAAAGAACCGTCGCATGAGCATCGCTCAAGAGCTGTTGAATGACGTCAACGACGACCCAGATTTACTCAAAAGGGTCATTTGGCCCCATGTGACTTTTTCTTGTTCCCAAAACTGAAGAGACCTATGAAAGGACGGAGATTTGCAACGATTGAAGAGATAAAGACTGCATCGCTGCAAGAGCTCAAGGCTATACCGAAAAGTGCTTATGGGAAGTGCTTTGAGGATTGGAAAAACCGTTGGCATAAGTGTATTGTATCTGAGGGGGATTACTTTGAAGGGGACAACATAAATATTGATAAATAAATTAATAGTTTTTCTTGAAAATACAAAGTCACCTTACTTTTTGAACACACCTCGTATTATGCAGAAGATGGATCTTAGACTTTTGGATGACACGCCCATCGCCCTTTAAAAACGAATTATTTGAATTATAAGAACAGCAGAAAAGCTAGAAGCACCGAATTTGGAATTAAGGTCCCTGGTAGCATTATGCAGAATGCGGATTTTCAAATGTTGGATGCCACGCCTATCGCCCCCAAAAGTCGTTTTTGTAAATCGGTAAATCAAATTATAGGAAAAGTAGAAAAGTTTCAGAAGTTATTATTGTAGATAATAATAATTTCAACCAACCCTATAAATTTAAATCCAATCGGATAATAAACACAGAAGTTATAGGCACGGAAAGTTTCTCTTACAGCAGCAGATGCCCGACGCCGACTGCACACGCACAGTCGTCAGCGCGCAGTCGGCAAGTGCCATTAGCGTTAATGCATGTGTATTTGACTTCGAAAAGATGCGAATAAAAGTAATTTATATTAAGAATTATTTTGTTAACAGCTAAAGGTAAATGGTATCTTACTGTCGAGTGCACTCGACTGTAGCTTTCTTCACTTGTTATTTAATAGAGCTCTTCATTTTTAAGTTCATTGTGTTTAACTACAGTTGCCAAACAAGTTTATCATAAGAGGAGTTAGCTCTAATGCTTAGTTTACTTATTATTTTTAGGTTTGCCTTAGTTACATGATTAATCATACACTTTAATGCAGCTGTATTTTTTTCTACCACAGACAATAAGTTTTTTTTAGCGTACTCAGCTAGGTCGTTCGAACGGCTCGCTCCTGTGGCGATTAAATAAAGTTTTGTTTTTTAAGAATCACAAAACTTCGAAAATTTTAAACTGGTAAAGTATCGACCCTAGCCTGTAATAATACGATTTGGTACACCAAATACAAAGATTAAACGGCATCCCATTTTAGAACATACTGCAAGTAAACGTATTTTGTGTAAGCATCAATCTTAACTATATCGCTTTTGTCGCTTAATTGAATCATATGCCAGGGTGTATTGACGTTTGGCAAAGGATGAAGCTCAGCCTGGACCTTCCCGGAAAGAAATTTTGAGGTTTAACAAGTTATACAGTTTGCGGTGATGAAAGAGGGGAGCGATTCCTGCAAGAAAACGCACTTTTCAACCCGCACTTTCACTTTTAATTTAAAAAAGATAAGAGCCGTTGAATGTTGATAGCCCGGAATTGAGCGCACTGCTCGTGCAAACGCTTGAATGATTCTTCGAGCGGAGTAATCAAAGACTTAAGATGCTGTCTTCCCATTATACCTCATAGAAATCTGGGCCATCGGGAGGCTACCCGGCTGGATGATGTCAGGTCAAGGACTATAGATATGGTGGTAGATGTGTATGGTGGATGTGTATGAGGCAGATTTACAGCTAATTGCGGAAGGAAGCATGTTGCCGCCTCAATCTGCAGACTGGGATTGATAAGGGTGCCAATTTGGAAATGGCTAAATTTTCGGGGCTGTACGGCTACAGCTTGAGCCAGCCCAGGAACTTAAGCTATAATGGAGGTATACCACTCGTTTTTGATATGAAAGAAACTTTTGATCTGGAGTTAATCAAAGCGCGGCTGCATTCTTGTTATTCGGATGACAAATGTTGCATACAGCCATACTCAGCAGAACATCCTATTTGTTTACGTCTATAAATTTGTAGGAGTAGATTGTGTTTGAGTTGTGGCTGCTGTGCATGCATGCATGAGCTTGTGTGCCTTGACTGACATTTTCAGAAAACGTGGACATTGACGTATTGGATGATTCTGTAGACCTTACAAGTCTGGGGTGACTGCTCTCGAAAGAGTTGGCTGACGCTATCATTAAACGCAAAAAATTTGGTTATGGTTATAATATCTTTGGCGGGTTGTAATATTTTGGTTGCGGGACGAGACGTGATTGGGCTCCGAAAAATAGAACTAGATGATTATTCTATTTTGACACCAGAAAAGATACAAAACTTGTGTACCTTTGGCGTACAAAATGATAATTCTTAATATTAAATACTTTTATTTGGTGAACTAACAAAAACAGAACAACTGAACGCTTTAAAGTCGACCGTGCCAGAAGTTTGATGCGAAGAGCCCCTAAAAATATTCAAATCTATTCCCGAGTTCGACGGCAAACAAGAAAATTATATTTCTTGACGCCAAGCAGCTAATGCCGCATATAAAGTCTTCGAAGCCTATGACGGAAGCTCTAGGCACTATCAGGCTGTTGGCATAATACGCAACAAGGTTAGGGAATCTGCAGATGCGGTCTTATCATTATTTAATTTTCATGTAATAATTGCTAGACTAGATTTCGCAAATCCAGATAAAACACCGGTCCATGTAATCCAACAAGATTTAAGTACCTTAAAGCAGGGCGACCAGCCCCTCTTCAAATATTACGATGAGATAGAAAGAAAGCTGACACTTTTAACTAACAAAACTCTAATGACCCGCGATTCAACTTGAACAGCTGTGCTAAATGACAAATGTAGAAACGATGCACTTCACACAAGCCTGAGGGCTTGAAGAAATCGCTTATATGAGCAGTTTTTCCGGGCAAGCCTAGAGACTTGCAGACTGCTCTGGCACTAGCACAAGAGGCAGAATCATGTAACGAGAGAAACATTATTTCCGCAAACTTTGCTCGGCACAAGGAGAAAAGCGCAAAAACCTGGGCTTCAAAGGTCCCAAGGTTCGCGTCAAAGCCTCCAATAAGAGAGCGACGCTCACACTGTTTTTATGAAAAACCCTCACTACCAGAAAAAGATTTCAACATGCCTCAAGATAAATAAGTGAAGAAAGCTACAGTCGAGTGCACGCGACAGTAAGATACCATTTACCTATGGCTGTTAAAAATAATTCTTAATATTAATTACTTTTATTCGGCGAATTAATAGCAACGCATCGCATATTTTCGAAGACACATGCATTAACGCTAATAGCACATGCCGACTGCACGCTGACTACACGACGACTTTGCGTGCTCAGTCGGCGTCGACGTCGCCGTCGGGCCTCTGCTGCTGTAAGGGAAACTTCTCGTGCCTATAACTTCTATGTTTATTGTCCGATCGGATTTAAATTTATAGGGTTGGTCGATATTATTTTTATCTACAATAATACTTCAAAAATCCGGAAACTTTTCTACTTTTCCTATAATTTGATTAACTATTTTACAAAATTGATATTTGGGGGCGGTGGGCGTGGCATCCAAAAGTCTAAGATCCAACTTCTGCATAATGTTGCAAGACACAATTCTACCATATTTGGTGCGTTTATCTCTTTTCGTTATTGAAAAAAATCGAAAAACGCATTTATCGATTTGCGGAGGCGGTGGGCGTGGCACATTAAGTTTGAAATAAACTCGATCTGCGTATTCAATACACGCACACTCCCACCAAGTCTGGTGTCTCAAGCTTTTTTAATAGCTGAGATCTGTGCGTTCATACAGACGGACAGACGGACGGACGGACAGACAGACGGACACGACCAAATCGACTCGGCTATTGATGCTGATCAAGAATATATATACTTTGTATGGTCTGCCACGCCTCCTTCTGCCTGTTACATGCATTTTCACAAAGTTAATATACCATTTTTTACCCATTTTCAATGGGTAAATGGTATAAAAAACCGAATATGAGGAACAAGCAGAATCCGAGACAAATGCAGCCGAAGACGATTTGTCTGAAATCGAAAATTGTAATTTTTTAGGGGTTACTCCCTGCTTCCGTACATCATACGCACAGTAGTAGGGCAGACCATAAAACTTCTTATCGATACAAAAGCTACGAAAAATTACATTAAGCCACTTCTAGGGTTGCCACAGTCCAGTCGACAAGACATTCCAAGTAAAATCCTTGCATGGTCATACAAGAATCCAACGGAAGTGCCCAATCCAACTTTTTAAAACTAGAACATTTTTTTGTATTTTGGAAAATCTAAGTGATTTTCACGGCATTATTGGTTTAAATTTACTAACAAAAATTAACGCCCATGTAGAAAAAATAATATATCAATTATGATCGCGGCGCAGAACCAATCAAGTTTACAAAATGCCAGAATGTGAACTTCATTAAAATAGACGATGGCGATGTCCCCGAAGTCATTAAGATGACTTTAACAAGATGATTAAAAAAGGAACAGGATCATTTGCAGATGTAACTGAGTCCCTACCCTACAACATCAATACAGTTGCCACAATTCGAACTGATGGGGAACCAGTATATTCCAAACTGTACCCTTATCCAATGGGCGTATCCGAGTTTGCTTACGCAGAGGTTAAACAACTTCTAGCGAATGGCATAATAAGACCGTCAAAATCACTTTACAACAACCCGATTTGGGTTGTCGATAAAAAGGGAGTAGACGAATCGGGCCACAAGCTAAAACGTATGGTCATTGATTTCCGTACACTTAACCAAAAAATGACAGGTGATAAGTACCCCATCCCAAATATTTCAACCATATTATCAAATATGGGCGAGGCACGGTATTTCACAACTCTTGACCTCAAATCGGGATTTCATCAAATCGAATTAGTGGAGAGAGACCGGGAAAAAACCGATTTCTCTGTAAACAACGGTAAATATGAGTTCTGTAGACTACCCTTTGGCTTGAAAAATGCGCCAGAGATATTTCAAAGAGCCATTGATGATGTCTTACGAGACCAGATAGGGAAAACTTGCTATGTTAACGTCGACGACGTAATTATTTTCTCTAACAACAAAGAAGACCATGTTGAACATATCGATTGGGTGTTAAACAGAAGACTGGCATGAGGGTGTCTCAGGAGAAGTCCAAGTTCTTCAAAAAGAGCGTGTTCGCCAAGTAAGGTTCAGTCCATAAAAGACTTTGAACCCCCAAAAACCTTGTTTAGTCTCAGATCATTTTTGGGGTTAGCAAGCTATTATAGGTGCTTTATAAAAGGCTTTGCCAATATCGCACGACCCCTAACGGATATCTTAAAAGGCGAAAATGGGAAAATAAGCGCCAACAATTCATGGAAAGTAAATCTTGAGTTAACACTAGACATATTAGCCTCTGAAGATGTTATTTTAGCATACCCAAACTTTAAAAAGCCATTTGATTTAACTACGGATGCCTCAGGGCACGGTCTTGGAGCTGTGTTGTCTCAGGACGGACGTCCATTTACCCTGATTTCTCGAACGCTACGGGACAATGAGGTAAATTTTGCAACAAATGAGAGGGAACTTTTGGCCATTGTTTGGGCCTTAAAAAGTCTTGGAAACTATTTGTATGGCGTAAAAAATTTAAACATCTTTACAGACCATCAACCCTTGACATATGCTGTGTCAGATAGGAACCCAAATGCGAAGATGAAACGCTGGAAAGCAAGATGTTGTAAATGCCAAAGTAACGCAATACATTGCGACCTACCCATTCTAGCATTCATACAGCACTGTCTGGTAGAAGCATTTCCGTCAACAACATTCCGATATTCCAAAAATATCGTGATAGAAATCGTTGATAAAACCGATAAAACAGAGAGAAATAACTATTGTGTAGCATAACCGAGCGCATCGAGCAGCGCAGGAAAATGTGAAACAAATTCTCCGGGACTATTTTTTCCCAAAGATGAATTCGCTGGCAACAGTGATTGTCATAAACTGTAAGGTTTGTTCAATGGGTAAATACAACCGACATCCGGTCAAGCAAGCAATGGGCGAGACCCCAATCCCATCATATGTTGGGGAAATATTGCATGTTGACATTTTTAGTACCGATAAAACATTTTTTTTAACATGCGTCGACAAACTCTCAAAGTTTGCGGTCGTCCAATATATAGCTTCACCCGCAATTGTGGATATAAAGGCATCACCAAAATAAGGACAATTTATTGCGACAATGAAAAATCTTTAAATTCCGAAACAATAAAAATTATACTGAAAAATTTGGATACTCAGATTTGTAATGCCCCACCACTCCACAGCACCTCTAATGGTCAAGTGGAATGATTTCACAGTAGCCTTACAGAAATAGCCCGTTGTCTAAAAATTGATAAACACCTTAATGAAACCAAGGACATAATCCTTTTGGCAACTACTGAGTATAATAAGTCAATTCACTCAGTAACAAATAGAAAATCGACAGAATTAGATTACTCCGCCTCTACGAATTTATTGAAAGAAACTAGAGATAAAATTGTATCTGCGCAAGAAAAATAACTTAAGTACATGAACCGAGATAGAACACATTGAAAGTATAAAATAGGCGAAAAATTATGTCTAAAATCGAATAAACGATTGGGTAACAAACTGTCACCACTGTGCACGGAAGAGACCATAGAAGCTGACTTAGGTACGACGTTCTAATAAATGAGTTCTAAAAAAAAAACATTGCTTTTAATTTTAATATTTTTATTACAGTTTAGGATATTTGTGTGTGTTGGCTTCGACAGTCACCTTGACAACAACGACTATGAGAATTAATGACTATTCACACGCACACCAACGACTTAACGATATGGGACAGATACGGATACCTCGGACACACTTCTAACATACCTTCATATGAAACTAATGTTGAAGATACCAGACGAAAATTGGACTACTTTGGAAAAGACCATATAAGAAATTTAATGGCTACTGACTTGGGACACATAGAATCATTAATAGCTACAGTTAGGGTACACCATAGACATGCGCGCAGTAAAATCTACTAGGTACAGCATTCAAAGTAATAGCCGGAACCCCAGATTTTGAAGACTGGGAACAGATTAAATTTAAACAAGGGCAATTAATAGAACCAGCAAATGGACAGATCGAAATAAATACGAAGCTCCAATCGCGACCAAATAAAATTACAAGATCAATGAATGAAATAAGTAAAACAGACAGCAAGGACTCAGAACACCTATTTGAAAGTATCCTTGCTAAAAATAGAATAGTTATCACAAACCTAGAAGACTTGATACTGTCGGTAACTCTAGCCAAAAGCAATTTAATAAGCCCCCTTATTTTGAATAGTCTCGACATTCATGAGCTGGCCAATGAACATCTCACAAATACTAGCTTAGCAGATATTTTAGGAGTATCTAGCGTTAAAGCCTTTTAGAACAACGATATATTGTATTTCCAAATCAAATATCCTAGACCAGAAGCAGTTGGTAAGAAAATTAGAGTTTTTCCAGTACAACATAATAAGATAGTATTAGACTTTGAGAATAATAACGTAGTAGCCGAATGCAGTGCACAAATCTACGCCGTCAAAGAGTGTAGTGCAGCCATGAGTACCACCTTCTGCGTGAGAGTGCAGAACCCGACTTGCGCTCAACAATTGGTGTCTGGAACCGTCTCCCATTGCACCACGCTCCCTGGCCATCTGGATCCGGTGACACTAGTCGAAGAAGGTGTCTTGATAATCAACACGCAACCATCAGAGTCGAAGATAGCCTAGGCATCAGCAATTTGATGTCGGAAACCTACTTAGCCACCTACGACGATCGCATATCCCTAAACGGCACCCTCTACGAAAACCAACAGGGCGTCCTGAAGAAAAAGCCGGCTGCGTCGGTGGCCTCCCAGGTCAATGTGATTAGTCATCGAGAACAGCTAAGCTTGCCGTTCTTGCATGAGTTATCGCTGCGGAACCTCCAATATATTGGCATTCTAAGCAGCGGCGTCACTATTACTGTAATGCTAATTGTTTACAGGATCATCAAAAGCGTCCGTTATTGTCGAGCCAAAAGAAACTCCGAGTCCAGCATCGAAATGGCGATACCACCCCGAAAAGCCGAGGACGACTTTAACCTAACGCGGGGAGGCCTGAATCGCCAACTCCGCGATAAGACCGGACGCGGCCGCGGTAAGATCATCACGACTGCAACTAAATCGCAAGCGGAAATATGATCCATGCATTTCAGTGCCAACCAAGAGGTCACTGGCCTCGGCGCACGAGGCGCAATGTCAGCATTTTGCCGCAAGCGTTGCCTTGGAGGATGGGCTACGTTAAGTTAAACATAAGTTCTCTAAGTTAAGTTTTAAAGTACTCTTGAAAGTGCTCAGCCGCATAATATAGCATTTAAATTGAACTTATTGTCTCTTTAATTTATAAGCAAGTTTGTCTTCTGCCTGTTACACACATTTTCACAAAGTTAATATACCATTTTTTACCCAATGGATAAATGGTATACAAATCGCAAGTTACATATGCCTGGTAAAAGAACAGAAGTGGTGACTTTTCTGCCCAAAATAATATGCTACTAAGTCTGTCTATAAGCAGGAATTCAATATATTTAAAAAGTGTAGCTGATAAAAATCGCAAGTTACATAGGTATACAAAAGAGCAGAAGAAAAATAATAAAGTTGGTGTGCTATAATTATTACAATGGAAAACACACCCAAGGAAATAGGGGAAATGTTAAATATTAAATAAAGAACCGTGTACAATATTATAAATAGAGCGGAAAAGGTTTCATTTGGAGACTTCTGTAGGCTGAACATCGAAGCTTGGTTCGAGAGACGAAATCAGAATTTTTAAAAATATTATTGAAAAGCTTCAAATTATCTTGCAAAAAGCTGTTTTGCCACGAGACATTCCGCGGAGTTTTGAATTTAAAGAAATACTCATCGTGCATAGCCCGCAAGAAGCCGTTAATATTAGCAGCAAATATACAAACAAGGTAGTTATTAGCATTTCACTACGCTGCAGCACCGCCAGAGTACTGGGATGATGGAATTGATGCTCCATCACGCCCCGCGCAGGATTCGAACCCGCGACTTCACGAGTCTGGAACTTGCGAGCCAACTATCAGCACACACACAGTTTCGAATTACGGTCGGAAAATGAGACTTTTATTGATGCCGGCCTTCTGCTGCGTCGGTTCAATGTTTTAGTTGGAATTCTAAGCGCCCATAACTTTATATGGGAGATTCTAACTCCTATAACTTCTTTGTTTATGGTCCGATCGGGTTGTAATTTATAGGGTAGATCAGTACTATGGCCACCTCCGAGAATGTTTTCTTATTTCTCTACTTTTCTTATTATTCAATTAAAACAATTTATTTATTTCCAAAATTTGAAAATCCACATTCTGCGTAATGTTACCAGGCACCTTACTTTCAAATTTGGTGCTTCTAGCTTTTCTAGTGTTCTTTTAAACTATAAAAATGTGTTTTATAGAGGCGGTGGGCGTGGCATCCAAAAGTTTAAAATCCAACTTCTGCATAATGTTGCAAGACACCCTCTTACCAAATTTGGTGCGTTTATCTCTTTTCGTTATTGATTTTTTTGGAAAAAATCGAAATACGCATTTATCGATTTGCGGAGGCGGTAGGCGTGGCACATCAAGTTTGAAATAAACTCGATCTGCGTATTCAATACACGCACACTCCCACCAAGTCTGGTGACTCTAGCTCTTTTAATAGCTGAGATCTGTGCGTTCATACAGACGGACAGAGGAACAGACAGACGGACGTGACCAAATCGACTCGGCTATTGATGCTGATCAAGAATATATATACTTTGTATGGTCTGCCACGCCTCCTTCATTTACATACATTTTCAAAAAGTTAATATACCATTTTTTACAAAATTAAATTTTTTTTTCCGTAAATGGTATACAAATATTTATGACATGCAGCACCTAATAGAGTCAACGACGCGTCGGCTCCAAACTGTTGCTGATGCCAATGCCACACCAAATATAGACTTTTTATTTCATTTCGTTAACATTTTACACTTACATATGTATGTTATGTAAGCTAAGTTCTCATTTTGCAAATAATTATTAGACAGCCCGAAATATGAAGTCTATTGGCTTAATTATACGGTGTTGAAATTCAATGCTATAATTACTAGATTAGACTGCATTTATTCAGACGAAACTCGTTGCGTATCTTACGACTGAACTTAGAATTGTTTAGGCAAAGCGACCTTAGCCTAATGCAATATTATTGCAAGATAGAACAAGTGAGTGCACTCGACAGTAAGATACCATTTATCTTTGGCTGTTAAAAAAAAATTCTTAATATTAATTACTTTTATTCGCCGAACTAATACAACGCTTTGCAAATTATCGAAGTCAAATAATACACATGCATTGACGGCGTCAATCTGACGCTAATGGCACAGGCCGACTGCACGCTGACTGCACGCCGATTGTGGGTGCGCAGTCGGCGCAAGCATTGACGCCGAGCCTCTGCTGCTGTATGCAAAACTTCTCGCGCCTATAATTTCTATACATAAATACATACATACATATGTATTTAGCAGAAACAGACAATGTGCCTCGTTTGGTTTATGGTTCGTTGTGAGAGTTGTCAGCTCTATAACTAAATGTCCCCGGTTCGAATCCCAGCGCAGCCTTTTTTTTTTGTATTGCTTAGAACAAGTTTTTGGTTTTTCTTATTTTTTTGCATCTTCCATGTTCGTCAATTTGATTAAAAATATCATACTATATTTTTCAGTATAGCGCAAAATTATTAAAAAAAAAAAATTGGATTCGAACCCGCGACCTCACGCATCAGAGACTCGCGAGCCAACCATCAAGACCACACACAGTAACGCAGTGCGATCGCCAAAAAAAAAAAAAAAAAAAAAAAATTGCCCGTCGCAGGATTCGAACCCGCGACCTCACGCATCAGAGACTTGCGAGCCAACCATCAAGACCACACACAGTTACGCAGTGCGATCGCCAAAAGAAAAAAAAAAAAAAAAAATTGTCCGTCGCAGGTTTCGAACCCCCGACCTCACGCACCAGAATCTTGCGAGCCAACCATCTGACCACACACAATTACGCAGTGCGATCGGCAAATGAGACTTTTGTTGATGCCGGCCCTCTGCAGCGTCAGTTCAACATTTTAGTTGGAATTCTAAGCGCCCACAACTTTATATGGGAGATTCAAACTCCTATAACTTCTTTGTTTATTGTCCGATCGGATTGAAATTTATAGGGTAGATCTGTACTGTGGTAAGCTAAAAGAGTGTAAAAAAAATGTTTTGTTATTTCCCTACTTTTTTTAAAATTCAATAATTTGGGGGCGGTGGGCGTGGCATCCAAAAGTTGAAAATCTGCATTCTCCGTAATGTTACCAGGCACCCTACTTCCAAATTTGGTGCTTCTAGCTTTTCTAGTGTTCTTTTAAACTATAAAAATGTGTTTTTTAGAGGCGGTGGGCGTGGCATCCAAAAGTCTAAAATCCAACTTCTGCATAATGTTGCAAGACTCCCTCTTACCAAATTTGGTGCGTTTATCTCTTTTCGTTATTGATTTTTTTGGAAAAAATCGAAATACGCATTTATCGATTTGCGGAGGCGGTAGGCGTGGCACATCAAGTTTGAAATAAACTCGATCTGCGTATTCAATACACGCACACTCCCACCAAGTCTGGTGACTCTAGCTCTTTTAATAGCTGAGATCTGTGCGTTCATACAGACGGACAGAGGAACAGACAGACGGACGTGACCAAATCGACTCGGCTATTGATGCTGATCAAGAATATATATACTTTGTATGGTCTGCCACGCCTCCTTCATTTACATACATTTTCAAAAAGTTAATATACCATTTTTTTACAAAATTAAATTTTTTTTTCCGTAAATGGTATAAAAATATTTATGACATGCAGCACCTAATAGAGTCAACGACGCGTCGGCTCCAAGCTGTTGCTGATGCCAATGCCACACCAAATATAGACTTTTTATTTCATTTCGTTAACATTTTACACTTACATATGTATGTTATGTAAGCTAAGTTCTCATTTTGCAAATAATTATTAGACAGCCCGAAATATGAAGTCTATTGGCTTAATTATACGGTGTTGAAATTCAATGCTATAATTACTAGATTAGACTGCATTTATTCAGACGAAACTCGTTGCGTATCTTACGACTGAACTTAGAATTGTTTAGGCAAAGCGACCTTAGCCTAATGCAATATTATTGCAAGATAGAACAAGTGAGTGCACTCGACAGTAAGATACCATTTATCTTTGGCTGTTAAAAAAAAATTCTTAATATTAATTACTTTTATTCGCCGAACTAATACAACGCTTTGCAAATTATCGAAGTCAAATAATACACATGCATTGACGGCGTCAATCTGACGCTAATGGCACAGGCCGACTGCACGCTGACTGCACGCCGATTGTGGGTGCGCAGTCGGCGCAAGCATTGACGCCGAGCCTCTGCTGCTGTATGCAAAACTTCTCGCGCCTATAATTTCTATACATAAATACATACATACATATGTATTTAGCAGAAACAGACAATGTGCCTCGTTTGGTTTATGGTTCGTTGTGAGAGTTGTCAGCTCTATAACTAAATGTCCCCGGTTCGAATCCCAGCGCAGGCTTCTTTTTTTTGTATTGCTTAGAACAAGTTTTTGGTTTTTCTTATTTTTTTGCATCTTCCATGTTCGTCAATTTGATTAAAAATATCATACTATATTTTTCAGTATAGCGCAAAATTATTAAAAAAAAAAAATTGGATTCGAACCCGCGACCTCACGCATCAGAGACTCGCGAGCCAACCATCAAGACCACACACAGTAACGCAGTGCGATCGCCAAAAAAAAAAAAAAAAAAATTGCCCGTCGCAGGATTCGAACCCGCGACCTCACGCATCAGAGACTCGCGAGCCAACCATCAAGACCACACACAGTTACGCAGTGCGATCGCCAAAAGAAAAAAAAAAAAAAAAATTGCCCGTCGCAGGTTTCGAACCCCCGACCTCACGCACCAGAATCTTGCGAGCCAACCATCTGACCACACACAATTACGCAGTGCGATCGGCAAATGAGACTTTTATTGATGCCGGCCCTCTGCAGCGTCAGTTCAACATTTTAGTTGGAATTCTAAGCGCCCACAACTTTATATGGGAGATTCAAACTCCTATAACTTCTTTGTTTATTGTCCGATCGGATTGAAATTTATAGGGTAGATCTGTACTGTGGTAAGCTAAAAGAGTGTAAAAAAAATGTTTTGTTATTTCCCTACTTTTTTTAAAATTCAATAATTTGGGGGCGGTGGGCGTGGCATCCAAAAGTTGAAAATCTGCATTCTCCGTAATGTTACCAGGCACCCTACTTCCAAATTTGGTGCTTCTAGCTTTTCTAGTGTTCTTTTAAACTATAAAAATGTGTTTTTTAGAGGCGGTGGGCGTGGCATCCAAAAGTCTAAAATCCAACTTCTGCATAATGTTGCAAGACACCCTCTTACCAAATTTGGTGCGTTTATCTCTTTTCGTTATTGAATTTTTTGGAAAAAATCGAAATACGCATTTATCGATTTGCGGAGGCGGTAGGCGTGGCACATCAATTTTGAAATAAACTCGATCTGCGTATTCAATACACGCACACTTCCACGTCCCCCCCAAGTCTGGTGACTCTAGCTCTTTTAATAGCTGAGATCTGTGCGTTCATACAGACGGACAGACGAACAGACAGACGGACATGACCAAATCGACTCGGCTATTGATGCTGATCAAGAATATATATACTTTGTATGGTCTGCCGCGCCTCCTTCTGCCTGTTACATACATTTGCACATTTTTTACCATTTTTTACCCATTTTCAATGGGTAAATGGTATAAAAACATCTGACATTGGTGGCAAATGAAATTGTTATCTCACAAGACCCAGACGCACCCGTTTTGATCAATAATGGGGTCAGGAACGATGCCCTGCATGCCTTTGTTGAAGAAGGTCTTTGAAAGCAATAGTTCTCCCAGCACAACCCTGGAACTTACCAGCAGAATTGGCATTGGCCAGAGAAGCTATGTCAAGTATAGAGAGGAGTGTTTTCACAAGCTCCAATGCTAAGACTATAGAGGAGTGATGAACTTCTAAAAGCAGTAATCAGCAAAATCGCCAAGGCGACAGGGAAAGAGTGGGCGAAGTAACAAATTACTTCAAGAAGCAAAGCCAAGGTAGACCACAGCAGAATGAAATAGGTCAGAGAGTGACACCAAAATAACGACAGCAATATGGACGTTAATAAGAACCAGAATAATAACTCTGAGCGCATGACCAGCCTGAGACGCCAACGGATAAATAATATTAACCAACAAGCAGAGACGCCTCCGAAGACGATGCCAACGAAACTTACCCAGAAAATGAGTCACTCAATTTGTTAGGAACCGCTCCCAGTTTCCGTTTATCACAAGGTAGCTGGGTAATAGGCAATTAAAAATACTAATAGACATAGGAGCAGCCAAGCACTACGTTATGTCCGTAATGACCTTGAAGGAGTAGTTCCGGTTGACTCTCAACTTAAGAGATAAATGTTTCAGGAACATTTTAAAGCAAAAAGCCCAATTCTTCCTACTAAATTCCTTGTCAGCGTTTGATGCCAAGGCATATGACTAGACCTGTTGACACAAGTGGGAGCGACATTGGAATTATGGGAACCTTTTTGCGCCTATAACTTCTATATTTATTGTCCGATCGGATCTAATTTTATAGGGTCAATATTATTACCAACTACAATAATATAAAAAAAACAAGTGAAGAAAACTACAGTCGAGTGCACTCTACAGTACGATACCATTTACCTTTGGCTGTTAAAAAAATTCTTTACATTAATTACTTTTATTCGGCGAACTAATAACAATGCATCGCATATTTTCGATGTCAAATACACATGCATTGACTCTAATAGTACAGTGCAGTGGGCATGTGCTATTAGAGTCAATGGCTGCACGGCGACTGTGCGTACGCATCTATCACTTTCTATCACAGGTTCGAGCTCGCGACCCCATGAATTCTTGAATCTGCGAACCAAACCTCTAGCCACCGGACCACGCAGGGTTGCGCAACGCGTTCGGAAAATGAAGCTTTTATTGATGCCGGCCCTCTGCTGCGTCGGTTCAACGTGTTAGTTGGGATTATTAGCGCCCATAACTTTGTCTGGGGGATTCAAATTCCTATAACTTCTTTGTTTATTGTCCGATCGGATTGAAATTTATAGGGTAGATCAGTACTCTGGCAAACTTCGAGAATGTCAAAATGTTTTGCTTTTCCTATACTTTTTTTATTATCTTATTATTCAATAAAAACTATTTATGCGTGCGGTACACGTGGCATCCAAAAGTTTAAAACCTGAATTCTGCATAATGTTACCGGGCACCTTACTACCAAATTTGGTGCTTCCAGCTTTTCTAGTGTTGTTTTAAATTATAAAAATGTGTTTTATAGAGGCGGTGGGCGTGGCATCCAAAATTCTAAACTCCAACTTCTGCATAATGTTGCAAGACACCCTGCTACCAAATTTGGCGCGTTTATGTCTTTTCGTTATTGAATTAATTGCAAAGAATCGAAAAACGAATTTATCGATTTACGGAGGCGGCTCAAGCTTAAAAAAAACTTCTGGTGTCCAACCAAGTCTGGTGCCTCTAGGTCTTTTAATAGCTGAGATCTGTGTGTTTATACAGGCGGACAGACAGACGGGAATGACCAAATCGACTCGGCTATTGATTCTGATCAAGAATATATATACTTTGTATGGTCTGCCACGCCTTCTTCTGTCTGTTACAGACATTTTCACAAAGTTAATATAAAAGTTTTTACCCATTTTCAATGGGTGAATGGTATAAAAATCTCACTTTGCTACTTTTCCTATAATTTAATTTATCGATTTACAAAATTGATTTCTGGTGATTTGGCTTCCAGCTTTTCTAGTGTTCTTTTAATTAAAAAAATGCATTTTGTAGGAGCGGTGAGCGTGGCATCTAAAAGTCTAAAATCCAACGTGTGAATAATGTTGCAAGAACCCTCCTACCCAATTTAATGCTTTTATCTCTTTCTGCTATTGAATTATTTGCAAAAACTCGGAAAATGAATTTAACGATTTTTGTAGGCGGTGGACGTGGCACATAAAATTTGAACAAAAGTTCTTATGTGTATTGCATACACAAACACACCCACCAAGTCTGGTGCCTCTAGTTCTTTTAATAGCTGAGATCTGTGTGTTCATACAAACGGACATGACTAAATCGACGCGATACTTGCGCAGCTGGCTTACACTCAGGAGGTTCAGCCCATTGCAAAACACAGGCTAGTAACCTCAAGCCGGTCACGCATGTATACGAAAGCACGATGATCATCAGTGACCACCCAGCAAGAGTCAGCACAGAAGACGGGCCAGAAATATCGGGCAAGGCACGATGCACGATGTGTGCAAGTTTCCGACGTAAAAAGTAAATCGGCTACGAACAATGCGCCGGGCGTGGCAATGTATGTATCCGTTGTTGAAAGTTATAGTTTAGTTTAGTTAGATATTGTTTTTATCATAACAATAGGGTTTATTTGAGATCGTTGGAGTCACTTTTTTTATTAACAAAAAAAGTTTATCAACAACTTCCGGTTTAACCCTCGTTCTACGATCAGAAATGCGCTTTGTTACTGCCTTTTTTGAAGTAGTCTCAAACAACTGATAGCTCTCTTTTCCGTTTTTGTGCTGACTCCGGATCCTATTTCTCTGTAGGTTCCGCTCCTATTACACCAATAAATAAATAAAGCATGTAAGTAAACTGTTTGTAATTAACAATATTCACTAAACATAGTGTGTAAGGGAGTCTATTAGGCCGAAGTACAGATCTTAGTTTGTCCAGGGCCGCCTTACAAGAAATATGTAAGTCGCCGAGACGCCAGCGACATAAGGCACCTCGGGACTACCCTACCCTATCTCAACCGACTTTGACAGAGACGACACTCTGAGGTCGCGTTATTTCCGCACGCTGTGCGCATCACTGAGTCGAAGTCTCGCTACCCTGTAATTCGTCGTATGAGACGCTACACTAATTCCCCGTCGGGGTCTTAACGAATGGAAGCACACGTACCACCAGCGATTCAAACTTTCCCTAACTAAGTCAGGGCTTTCGGGCGGAATATCGCACCCCACTCCTGACACCTAAACTCACGTCGTCTAAGGTCGGGACTCTATGGGCATACTCGTCATGTCGCCGCCGCCCTTACTAACCTCACTGTCGTCCGTCGACTCACACACTTTCACGCCTGTATCTATTCTTTACGCGGCACGTGCCAACACTCACTCACTAACGAAAACCGCAGTTGGAATAATAAGGTCCGGCCAGCCGAACAATAGGAGACAGGGGAGACCAGAGACTTAATGAAAAAAAGTACACTCACTTCAGTTCGGTTGTCCTATTTTTAATTCCACTTTATTTTTCACTTTTAGTTATTAACACCACGCGTGTATTCTTCGCAACCCTTCAACTGCAAAAGAGCGAGCCGCCGCTTCCGCGTTCCTTGCAAAGCCTCTCTTTGCACTCACCACGTCGAAAGCTCGTGCTAAGTTCGACTAAGTTCGTATTGACGAAGTTATTATTATTAGGTGGCACTACAACCCATTTCGGGTTTTGGCCGACCTCAGTGTCTCCCTCTAGGCGCCTCTGCTCTACGCGCGCCTCCAATTGGAAATACCCAGTAGAGTAAGGTCCTTCTCTACTTGGTCCTTCCATCGAAGATTTGGTCGTCCCCTTCGTCGTCGCCCATAGTCGACCCTCGCTTCGAATACCTTCTGAGCTGGAGCTTCTTCATCCATACGCACAACGTGGCCGAGCCAGCGCAGACGTTGTATCGTGATGCGCCGAACCACGTCCACGTCGTCGTACAACTCGTACAGCTCGTGGTTCATCCGAATGCGAAAGTCGTCCCCAATCCGAACGGGACCGAAGATCTTGCAAAGAATTTTTCTATCGAACACTCCAAGCGCTACTGCATCCGTCTGTGAAATTACCCATGCTTCTGCGCCATATAAGAGCACGGGTGGGATGAGTGTCTTGTAGAGTGTTAGTTTTGTTCGGCGAGAGAGGTCTCTATTGCACATTTGCCTACTCAGACCAAAGTAGCACCTATTGGCAAGTGTGATTCTTCGCTTGATCTCCAGGCTGACGTCATTTTTGGTGTTAATGGCGGTGCCAAGGTACGTGAACTTGACCAAACCCACTTTTTCTGACTCTTTTTCGATAGCGGAAAATGCAGTAGTGACATCACGCTTGCTACGTCTAATGAGGTCGATATCATCGGCATAAGCAAGGAGCTGGACACCTTTATAAAAAATAGTGCCAGATCGATGTACACCGGCTTTCCGCAGAACCCCTTCCATCACGAAGTTGAAGAGGTTGCACGACAGAGGGTCGCCTTGTCTGAAACCTCGAACGGTATTAAAAGGTTCGGAGAGGGTCGCTCCTACCTTGACAGAGCTGATGGTGCTTTGCAGGAATACCGAACTCAGACATGGTGGCATATAGGCTTTCCCTTGCGGGCTATCGAATGCAGCTTTGTAATCGACAAAGAGACGGTGTGTATAAATTCCATTTTCGTGGGGTTTTTCCAGGATTTGACGCAATGTGAAGATTTGGTCTATGGTGGATTTACCAGGCCTGAAGCCGCACTGATAAGGTCCGATCAGTGTGTTGGCATACGGCTTCAGTCGTTCACATATAACGCTCGATAGCACCTTGTATGAGATGGTGATCAGGCTGATTCCCCGGTAGTTGGCGCATATCGTCGGGTCGCCTTTCTTCAGTACAGGACAAAGGACGCTGAGATTCCAATCGTTGGGCATGCTTTCTTCTAGCCATATTTTGCACAAGAGCTGATGCATGCACCTTATGCCGGCCTTAAACAACTCAGGACTGCCATCAGCGCCGGCTGCTTTGTTGTTTTTGAGCCGCACAATAGCAACTCGGACCTCGTCATTGCTATGTTGTGGTTTATCCACATTGTCGTTGATGGATGGTATCGGGCTGTTTCCTCCAATGGCGGGATTGGTGCCGTCATCGCCTGCTAGCAGCTTGGAGAAATGCGTCCTCCATAACCTCAGCGTGCACTGCGTATCTGTAACCAGATTTCCATTTTCATCTCGACAGTTAGACCGGAGACCGGAGCCTTGAAACCTTGTGTCAGACGGTTGACTTATTGGTAGAATTTTCGAACATCATTCCTGTCTTGCAACACCTCAAGTTCCTCGCACTCTCGCTTTTCTTGCTCCCGTTTTTTCCGTCTGAAAAGTCGCCTCTCTTCCTTCCTTTTCTCCCTGTAACGTTCACACGTAGCTCGCCAGACTGCAGCGTTTTTCTGTAGGCGGCGTTTTTTGCCGCAGCTGCGACGCGACACTCCTCGTCATACCATTGGTTCCGTGTGGGTGGGCGCTTGAACCCAATGGCTGTTTCAGCAGCAGCTCACATGGAGTGGGATATGTGCGCCCAGAGTCCGCCGGTGTCATCGCAGCTTAGTGACGTCAAGCTTTCGTTGCGTGATGGGGCGCATGTTTTTCGCTCAGCATAGCCGCATGCGTATCTTGGCTGCGACAAGATAGTGGTCCGAGTCTATGTTGACTCCACGAAACGTACGCACGTCCATCACGCTTGAGGCATGCCTTCCGTCTATCACAACGTGATCAATCTGGTTGCGCGTTTTTTGATCAGGGGACAGTCATGTGGCCTTCTGGATGTCGTGGTGTTGAAATCTGGTGCTACTCACTACCATGTTTCGCGCCGCGGCGAAGTCAATCAGCCTGAAACCGTTGTTCGAGGTGGTCTCATGGAGGCTGAATTGACCGACGGTGCGGTCAAAGATGCGTTCGCGGCCAACCTTTGCGTTGAAGTCCCCGAGGATGATCTTCACGTCGTGGTTTGGGAAGCGGTCGTACGTGTCCTCGAGTCTCGCGTAGAACGCATCCTTAACAGCATCGTCCTTCTCCTCCGTCGGGGCGTGCGCGCAAATTATGCTAAGATTGAAAAATCTAGCTTTGACGCGGATTGTAGCAGGCCGTTCACTCACTGGGGTGAAATTGGAGACGTGGTGGCAAAGTCTCCGGCTTGGCAGCTGTAGTAGATATCACAGTTTGCTCGCTTGGAGCAACCTTGTCCTGTCCATCTCATTTCCTGGATGGCGGTAATGTCAGCCTTTAATTTTTCGAGAGTTCGGACATTCCAGGTGCATATCCTTAAATCGTAGTCCTTTTTCGTTTTGCGGTGGTCGTCATCATAAGGGGGGATCCTTTCCGAGGCAAACCCTGCTCTCAACCATTTACAGTCCTGGTGACCCGCTGCAGACATTAGCTCACTATCTAGCGGATGCTAAGAGAGTTACCCAGGAGGTGCCACGAGGAGGCTGTGTGTTAACTTGCAATCATTCGTAGGCAGAGATCGCACTGGCGGTCGCCAAGTTGACCGCGATCAGAAAACTTTACTCTGCACGAATGAAAGCCAAACCATCCATTGACGAATAAAACAGTTCAAAACAGTTTCAAAACGTTACAATGGTTTTATTACTTAAGGTAAAAGTCGTCTTCTCAAGTCGGGGGTACAAACTGAAGTAAAACTTAAATCGTTCTTTGAGTAGCTGGCGTGTACTGGCCGAAGCCAACGGCAGCAGTTTTGGGTATTTTGCCCAATGTGTTGCTGCGATCCAGATGCTATCGCATTTTCGTTTAGAGCGCAGCGATGAGTAGTGAGAGCTATAGCTGAGGCGGGCGGTCAGTGCTCTTCCATTGTCACGCTGCTGCAGTTGCAATTCTGCCTCTGACGTTCTGTTGCTGCGCTGTCGTTCGGACGTCGCTGACGTTCTGTCGCTGCGCTGTTGTTCGTGAAGGGAAAGGGCCCCTGGCCGTTGTTAACTTACATATATATAACTTACTCGTCAGGTAATTCTCCTTCGTTCTTCCGTTATCCATCAGCGTCCACCAACACCATCAACTATAAATTCTTAATATTGTCAAACATTTTTTTAATTTTTTTCTAAAAATCAATTTACTTGCAATTTGTCCCTGTCGTGCGCAAAGTTTCTGTTGAAAACAACGACGGTCGTCGTGAATTATCGATGGTTCCGATAGTTTGAAATTCAATGTGTTACTCGAGCGAATATTCATAACAACTGCTGCTTCTAGAATCACAAGTAACGAATGTATTATTATTATTATTTCAAATTTTGAATATATATATAATATGAAATGAACGTAAATAATACATTCAAAATTAAAATCAAGTGAATATGTTCACGTCATACCATGGAAAATTTGTACCAGTGTTAGTATCAAAAGTATCAAAAAAAAAAAAACAATAAAAGACATCACATTAATAGTAAAGGGCAACTTCTGCAATGTTACTGTGCTGTCCATATAGATGTTGAAATTGTATATGTATGTACATATATGTCATTGATCGCCCACAAACGTCATGGTCCCCTGTTAAAAATAATCACTTGGTTAGGGCTTGCGTTAGGGTTTGAAAAGTCGGTGGCCTAACCAATAAAACAACGTCTCCGATGTTGTGTGGTGTATCCAAGCGCAGCATATCCAAATCACCCATTGAAATGTCAACTCGGCAAGCCTTTGTCTTGGTGACAGCACACGCGGCACACGGCACAGAGAGCACGAAATTTGTAAATGCACGTTCAACAGCTGGAAAACCAAACTAATTGACAGACTCTCATAAAATTTATAAAGTAGTATTTTGATGGATGGTACTTATCAAAAAAAGAAAAAAAAGGATTCGATATTTGTGGCGCCCTCTCTATGCCGTGTACTTTTCAAAAAGCCTAGTAAGTTGCTAATAGGCAAAGATAGGTGGGGAACTTATGGCTTATACTTTTCTGCCATAAAAACAAATGAATCGGAGTACTGTAGCTTACGTCCGAGTTATAATTTCTGTCCAATAAGCGGAATCATAATAGAATTTGCGCACAGGCATAGGGCCGACAATTATGATAAAAACGGAAACACCGGCTGTCGTCTGTAAATAAATTGGCCAGATTGGTGCCAGATCGGACCGATAAATCGTAAAGTTGTCAAAAAACCTATTGGGCGACTTTTGTTAATTATCAAGTTATCAATGCTTGTACCGACTGTATAGATACAATGCGCAGTCGGCATTGGCATAACACGCGTCAATACACGTTCGATTAGCTTGTTGTTAATCACTTTCAATAAAAGTATTTAATTTTAAGAATTACTTTATGGCATTAAAAGTAAATGAAATTCTACGAGGGCAGTTCGATAAGTACTTAGCCTCACCGCCCGATGGCGTCACTATCGCAAGAGAAAGTTACTATCGTGTAGTACATTCTCGTAGACGAAATTGAAATCGAATCGGACTCGTAGTTTTGTTTTGACTGCGTGTGGAATCGGACGTGTCCGCGGATTTTAGAAAAATGGAGAGAGTAATATCGGTCTGTGATTCGATTTTTGTTTTTGGAAGGGAAATCTCACAGTAAAATCAAAGAGAGCTTGGATGCTGTGTACGGTGACTGTTCTCCTTCGATGGCGACCGTCAAACATTGGATCAACAAGTATCAACGTGGTCGCACGTCGGTTTTTGTTCGCTGTATGGGAAACTTCTCGCGCCCATAACTTTTGCGTTTATTGTCCGATCGAACATTGATTGCGTTGGTCAATATTATTGGCAGCTACAATAATATCGACAAATTCTGTAATATTTCTATTAGGTGCGCAACTAAGATCTCGTTGTTTTTTCAATAAAAATGGAGCTGAATCATCCCTAAAGCATGCAATCGCTTGAAAACGGCTTGACGGGCAACTCCTAATTCTGAAGCAAGCTCGATGGTTTTGGGCCTTCCTTCCCGAGGACGGTCGTTAATATCAAAATCACCGTCTTTGAAGCGACGAAACCAATCACGACATGTTGTTTCGCTCAGAGCAGCATTTTGATACACTTTGTGGAGCTCTCGATGCGCTTGAGCTGCCGTTTTTTCGAATGGAAGAAGAAAATCAACACTTCCCGCAATTGTTTAGAACAAAATTAGACAATTTTACTTAACCAGAAGTACACTCATGTGTCGCAGCAGTTTATTTACCATATGTCTAAGATTGGTTTGTGAAGTTTTGGATATGTCAAAATCGACCAACTCTTACTGCTTGAGTCATCTACTGACAAACGGCGAGAACTTAGTTGCCCACCTAATACATTTCCTATAATTTATCGAATTTATCGATTTTTAAAATCAATTTCTGAGCGCGGTGGATGTGGCCTTCAAAAATTGAAAATCAGCACTTTGCGTAATGTTACCAAACACCTTCTTACCTAATTTTGGGATTCTAGCTTTTCTACTTTTCTTAGAATTCGAAAAATTCGCTATACTACTGTGGGCAGAAAGTAAGGTGAATTTTCAATTTAAAATTCGCGGGCTTGAGATGGCGAACTAGATCTTTTTTCTCGAGTTGGCAGGACTGTTGATGACATTTGGCGGGAATTTCATATCAATGTCAGTATGAGTACTATATTTACGCTTTTGTTTACCAAATGATCACCCGATCGGACAATAAATACAGAAGATACATTCTTTCTATGTTGATGTTCATACGGTTTGGGATTACCTTCTTTAAAAAAAGTACCTTTTATTCCTCGATATTTACGGTGCCACGGAAATAGACGATCAATAAGGAGTTTTACTTGACCGTACTTCGACGCTTGTGTGATAGAATCCGGAAAAAACGACGTGATTTGTGGACAAACAACTCGTAAATATTTAACGACGTCAACGCCGTCGCTTCGAGCTACCACTGTGAACGAATACAATACATACCATCAAACAAGCTCCAGATTTGGCCCCGTGCGACTTATTTTTGTTCCTCGACTCAAGTTGCCGCTCCGTGGATTGAAGGTTATTCCGGAAAACTCTCATAAAAAATGTTTAATAGATTGGCAGAATGGCTGGAATGGCTGCGGCAAAAAAAATTTGGATGATTGAATGGAAAATGTGTGTTTTATTAACCTATTTCTGGTACTTTTCGGGTAGAAGGTAATATTGAATGTTGTTTTATAGTTGGCAAAAAAACCATCTTTAGAACAAAGTGTGTCAAAAAATTTCAAAGGGAAGTTGCTTTTACGATGTGTTCACTTTAAATATAGGGATACTACCGAACTTTGTAGTATCCCTAGGCCCTACGTTGAGTGTGAATTCACATCAGTCGTTTTTAGCCAAATCCTACAGCCGCGCAAAGGTACGATGAGATGGAGATGGGTTGTGTTGGAGAAAATAATTTTTTGCTGTAAAAACAATAAGTATTTCTATACCATTTACCTATTGAAAATGGGTAAAAAATGGTATATTAACTTTGTGAATATGTATGTAACAGGCAGAAGGAGGCGTGGAAGACCATACAAAGTATATATATTCTTGATCAGCATGAATAGCTGAGCCGACTTGGTCATGTCCGTCTGTCTGTCCGTCTGTATGAACCCACAGATCTCAACTATTAAAAGCTAAGGGTACCAAATTTGGTAGTAAGGTTCCTGATAACATTACGCAGAATGTGGATTTTCAACTTTTAGATGCCACGCCCACCGCCCCCATAAATAGTTTTTATTAAACAATAAGAAAAGTCGCCATTCTCGAAGCTTGCCACAGTACTGATCTACCCTATAAATTAATATCCGACCGGTCAATAAACAAAGAAATTATAGAAGTTAGAACTCCCCATACAAAGTTATGGGCGCTAGTGATTCCCAACTAAAACGTTGAACCGACGCAGCAGAAGGCCGGCGTCAATAAAAGCTTCATTTTCCGATCGCGCTGTGCAACCCTGTGTGGTCTGGTGGTTAGAGATTTGTATCTCAGATTCAAGAATTCTTGAGGTCGCGAGTTCGAGCCCTGGCGCGTGCCAAATTTTTTTTGAATGTAAATTGTTTTTTTTTTTATTTTTGGACTTTACTGAAAAATATAGTATGATACTTTTAACATGGATATTGCAAAAATATAAGAAAGACCAATTGTTTTGAGCAATTCAAAAAGAAACCTGGACTGACTGGGATTCGAACCTGGGATACAAAGTGATAGATGCGCACGCACATTTGTCGTGCAGTCAGCGTGCAGTCGGCATGTGCTATTAGAGTCAATGCATGTGTATTTGACTTCGAAAATATGCGATGCGTTGTTATTAGTTCGCCGAATGAAAGTAATTAATATTAAGAATTTTTTTTTTAACAGCCAAAGGTAAATGGTATCTTACTAATTTTTCAAAATAAATAAAACTAATTGTATTGTTATAAAAGAATAAAAAATATTTCCATATACTAGGTGGGGTGAAAAGTAACCTCCTTGACCGCCATAATACGCTACTACTGCACAGAAAGTTATGGTTCCTCACGGTGCATTTATATTTAGGCAAGCATACCAAATTTCAGTGCGATACTGCTCTTAGCTTTGTGCTGGCAGCTGATTGTTGTTGACGTATTTGGCATCATTTTAAAAATGGACAAAAACGATTTTCGTTCTCTCATAAAACATTATTTTTTGAGAGGCAAAACGGCGAAGGAAACAAAAGGAAAATTGGACAAATATTATGGGGCAAATGCTCCGTCAGATTACCCCGTGAAATATTGGTTTCGAGAGTTTCGTGGCGGCCGCAACTCCACTACCGATGAAGTCTGCAGCGGCAGGCCTTCCGATGCGGTTACAGAGGACAATGTCAAAAAAATACATGAAATGGTATTGACTGATCGCGGCCGAGAGAGGCTCGATGTGAGGTTATGGCGGCAGTTTTTTGGGATTGTCATGGAATACTCTTCGTGGACTACCTCGAAAAAGGAAAAACCGTCAACAGCGAGTATTACTGTGCATTATTGGAGCGATTGAAGGCCGAAATCGGTGCAAAACGTCCTCACATGAAGCGAAAAAAAATTTTGTTTTTGCAAGACAATGCACCGGCGCACAAGAGCGTAGCAACCATGGCTAAAATAAGTGACTTAGAGCTCCAATTACTTCGGCATCCACCTTATTCAACCGATTTGGCTCCTTCGGACTATTATCTCTTCCCGAACCTGAAAAGATGGCTCATTATTAACAAATTCAGCTCACGCCAGGAAGTCATCGACGCCGCGGAGGAGTATTTTGCAGACCTTCCGAAAAATTACTTTTCGGATGGGATCAAGAAGTTGGAAAATCGCTGGAATAAGTGTATCGAGCTAAAAGGGGACTACATTGAATAAAATAAAAAAACATTTGAAAAAAATTTTTTTTTCATTCCTAAGGAGGTTACTTTTCACTCCACCTAGTATGTACATAAATACCTAAATGGCCCAACTCGCAGGCTACTTTTAATGGCGCCAAAAAAGTGGGTGTGACGATTTTAATTTTGGCGATGTATGTACATACGTACAAAATAAATGCAAGAGAAAATTAAAAAAAAAATTCTGAACTACAAAAACAAAATTGGGTTCGAAAAGTTTAAAAGTTAAATACGTATGTACTTATGTATGTAAATCACACAATATGGAAGCATGCAAACGTGGAAGTTATTTATGAATGTCAATACGCATATATATATGTACACACATATATGTGTCAATAAATATATGTTTCTAGGTACATACACATGCATATCTATGCAATTGTAAGTATGTTTGTCGTGATTTGTATTTAAAGTAGAAATAAATCTTTGCCTATACATGTGTACTAGCATACAAATTTGCATCTATCAGTAGTACATAATCTGTATACATGTGTACTTACAATTCTTAAAATATTATGTACATAAAATGTACTATCTGTATAAGTACATACATACACTTAGTACATTAAGCTTTAAGCTCTCGTGCTGCTCAGTCGTACTTTTATTACATTGTGATGCCTAGCAGAATTGTTATTAACAAAAGTGCTATTTACCTGTGCTCTTTGATCGATTTAGTTTCTGTAGTTAAGTTAATAGCTTGTACCCAAACAGACGTATATACATACATATATACATGCACATTGCAATAACAAAGGCGACGACAAAAGTTTTCATTTGCGTAAGGCATACAAATGTTGGTTTTCCATTTCATGTGAAGTGTATAGTTATTTTGAAATGCTTTTTTGTTTGATTTTTTTAGGTTTATTGTCGCGCTTACAAAATTTCATTTTAAAAACATTATGAAATATGGATGAAAATAAATGTAGATCATAGCAAAACATTGTGAACAGAAAGTCTGTGGTCATCAGCTGATCAGACTCTACTAAAAGCTGACTGCTCTAAACATTCAATTATGATTACAATTTACAGTGTACATTTAAATACCCTGTACTGCATATTCATACAAAAATATATGAATATGTATATGTATTTGATATTTTTATATGCATTACGCTGTGTAATGTCAGATTCAAATTTTTTTCTTGGTAGTTTACTTGTAACCAGCTAAAAATTTCTATGGTAATTTCTTTTTCCATTTTGAATGCATGTAGGATAAAAAGTATCCAAATTATAGAGGGTAATTGAAAATTGTTTTGAACTGACTATAATGGGAACTATTATATCCTACTTGTTTTCTGATATATAAGTACCAAAAGCGCCATGAGGCTAAATTTTGCATTAAGAGAAAGTAAATTTGGTAGACTCTTTCTAGTATTAGTCCATTTACGAAGGAAGTCCGTGACTTTTCAAAATTCTGTCTGTTTATTTGACTGTCTGTCAGCTTACTGTCAACATTACCTTTGGTATAACCAAGTAAAAAAGTTATTTTCCACAGGAACAATCCAAAAGAGCAGAAAGCGAGTTTCCCAAAGGATTTGGAGGTATAAAATTGACGACAATGGTGAAACTATTTCACAATTAAATGTTTATTTGGATGACCTTTACATATTATATTTTTCGGAAATCCAAAAACTGGAAACGTTACTGAGGGGTAGCATACCCTTGTGGATACTTTCGTATGTATATATGCGAGGTGTGTTCAAGAAATAAGGTTACTGTATTTAAAAAGATATTTATATATTTATCAGTATTTATGTTGTCCTCCTCAAAGTTGTCCCCCTCAGGTAAACGTCAAAGCAATTCTTATAAACACTTATCGGCATAGCCTTGAGCGCTTTCATCGTTGCAAATCTACGTCCAAATTATGTCTCAGTTGTTCATTTAATCTAATCCAGTCATACTATCGCGTCCCGATTAGGTGTTTGGAAACAATACGTCGTGTCGGAGATTAAGAATAAACCCTTGCTCTCACTCATAAAACATACAAAGTTCATTTTCAATTCATTGTTATTAAATTTTATTCATCTTGGCCTTTAGTCTTGTGTGGCTTCTTGTTATACAATTATTAAAGCCAGTTTTCTAGTCGGTTTCAGCGAGTTAAGTTGTGCATTGGACGTAATTGTGTAAATACACGTTAAGTAAACTGTTTTTTTTTTTTAAATTAAATGAATTTGTTATTCAATCCATAGTACGTAGAATTTTTTATTGTTCACAAGTGAAGGAAGCTACAGTCCACAGCATTCGAGTATTCGACATCATTTACTCAATTTAAACGTTAGAACTTTACTCTTGTTTTATCCGGTGTTTAGAAAGTCAACAATACAGTTAAAAACATTCGGTTAAATACCAAATTCAGAAAACTAGAAAATATTATATAAGCTACATACCGTTTTTTAACGAATTATTGAAAATGTTTGCGTTTCCTTTCAAGCTCTAATACATGCAATCATATGCGCCGGTCGGCCTTCTGCCAAAGTCGTTGAGCGCATCTACAAAATTGTATCTTCCGTAATTTTTCGTATTTATTGTCAGATCGGGTAGTAATTTATAATGTAGGTCAATATTATTATTAGCTACGAGATCATTTCTTATAATTCGAAGAAATAGAATTATGGGGGCTGTGGGCTTCGTATCCAAAAATTAAAAATTCTGCGTAATATTACTATAGACCTTCCTACCAAATTTACATTTCTTCTATTTCTTATTATAATTACGTTATTTGCAATAAGCGGAAAATCCACGACGCTATATAGCCATGCCACACCAGACTGTCGGAATGTAAACATCTCTCATCTCATCTTTCATCTTCTAACTTCTGGCATTATTGACCATTGCTACTATTTAAGGGCGCTATAGACGTGGCACATTTTTAAATAAACTAAATTAAAGAATGTAAATGACAATGTCTCCAGCATATCAAAGCCGATTAATGAATGTAAATGACAATGTCTCCAATGTATGTAATTGCTGAGATCGCACCGATCATACAGACTACTGACGGACAAGGCCGAATCTAATCTGGTATTCAAAAATTTACATACTTTGCTTGTTGCCTACATTTGTATAAGAGCTTTTTCCCTATACAATATTATAAAACATAAGTGTCCAGATAAAAGAGTACTACAATGAGAAGCATTTAGTGGCCGAAATACTGGGTGTCTTCGTACATTTGAATAAAGCTAATATAAAATTGTCAGAGACCGATGAAAACTATGAACATAGCTTATGCGTTACATCCGCACTAGGCTGTTTAAAAAGTCCTGACACAGAGACATACAAGCACAAATGATGCACCGCGGAAAGACTTCAGACGTGATCGATAGCTGACACCGTAAACACCTCAATAGAACGTGTGTTCAATATGTTGTTATATTATTTGAATATGCGAAAGCTGTGTACGCGATAGGTGCCGCGTGTGTTTTCACAAAGACAAAAGCTTGACCGAGTCGTCATTTAAAGCCAAAAATTGAATTTTTTCGTCGATTCACAACTGTTGGTGAAACTTGAATGCATATCTATACTGCGGAAAGTGCACAACTATCAAAACAGTGGGTTCCCAAGGGCGAAAGTGCACCAAAGCGTCAAAAAACGAAATAATCGGCTGGAAAAGTTATCCCAACTCTTTTTTGGGATACACGCGTAATTCATATTGATAACTTATAGCATGGGAAAACATTCACAACACAGTTATTGTGGTTAATTGGATTGTTTTGATGCTGTTGTGAAAGTTGTTTCACCAAGCCAACGCACCAGCACACAAAGCCATAGGGACCATCACTAAATATTTCGAAAATCCTCAATCATCCACCGTACGGTCCAGATCTAGCCACGTTATATAATTATCTGTTCCCGAATCTCAAAAGATGGCTCGCAGGAAAGCGTTTCTAAAATTATCAAATGAAGAAGTGATGTCCGAAATAAAGTCCGAAATTTTGATGAGTTTTCTGCCGAATACTTCAAAACGGGTTTCACGGTATAATCGTTGTATTGAGCTAAAAGAAGAATATGATAAAAAAAAATAGGATTTAAAAAAAAAAAACTTTTTTATTGGTCATTATATATACATACAATGTAAATGAAAAAATCACAACTTTTACTGGTAATTCTTACACTAGGTTTTGAAAAGTTTTGAAAAGCGGCCTACTTTTCATTTTTATACCATTTACCCATTGAAAATGGGTAAAAAATGGTATATTAACTTTATGCAAATGTATGTAACAGGCAGAAGGAGGCGTGGTAGACCATACAAAGTATATATATTCTTGATCAGCATCAATAGCCGAGTCGATTTGGTCATGTCCGTCTGTCTGTCCGTCTGTCCGTCTGTATGAACACACAGATCTCAGCTATTAAAAGAGCTAGAGGCACCAGACTTGGTGGGAGTGTGCGTGTATTCAATAAACACAAGAAGTTTATTTCAAACTTGATGTGCCACGCCCACCGCCTCCGCAAATCGATAAATGCGTATTTCGATTTTTTCCAAATAATTCAATAACGAAAAGAGATAAACGCACCAAATTTGGTAGGGGGTTGTCTTGCAACATTATGCAGAAGTTGAATTTTAGACTTTTGGATGCCACGCCCACCGCCTCTAAAAAACACATTTTTATAGTTTAAAAGAACACTAGAAAAGCTAGAAGCACCAAATTTGGAAGTAAGGTGACTGGTAACGGTGGTTACGGAGAATGCGGAATTTCAACTTTTGGATGCCACGCCTACCGCCCCCAAAAATCGATTTTGTAAATCGGTAAATCAAATTATAGGAAAAGTAGAGAAGTTTCTTAAATTTTTTTTAGGTATTATTGTAGATAATAATAATATTGACCAACCCTATAAATTTAAATCCGATCGGACAATAAACACAGAAGTTATAGGCACGAGAAGTTTCGCTCACAGCAGTAGAGGCCCGACGCCGACGCCGACGCCGACGCCGACTGCGCACGCACAGTCGTCGTGTAGTCAGTGTGCAGTCGGCATGTGCCATTAGCGTCAATGCATGTGAATTTGTCCTCGAAAATATGCGATGCGTTGTTATTCGCCGAATAAAAGTAATTAATATTAAGAATTAGTTTTTAACAGCGAAAGGTAAATGGTATCTTACTGTCGAGTGCACTCGACTGTAGCTTTCTTCACTTGTTTTTTCTTAATGTGTAAATTGTTTTTTTTTTTATTTTTATACCATTTATTTTATTTTGTATTATTTCTTCGAATAGGGTAAATGGTATCTTACAGTCGCGCGCGCTCGACTGTAGCTTTCCTTACTTGTTTCATTTACATTGTATGTATATATAATGACTTATTACATCTATTAAAAATATGCGTAATGTGACCCTGAAACTGATTATTCTACACATTTTTAGGACAAGTAAATATGACAATACTTTCAAAATATGTCGACCGTATAGCAGTGAAGTATGAACTTTCTGGATTGCCGAAGCAGGCGGTTAGCTACGTCATTGTGGGAACTGCATTGATTGCACTTGCTTTTAAAGTAACTGCACCATATCTGCAAGGAGTCAAAGGAGGATCGTTAACACCATTGGAAACTAATGGAAACGAAAACGATCTTAAGCTTGCAGAGGCTGAAAAACTACTAGTGGAGAAGCAATTGAAGAAGAAAAATTCACAGATGCTAGAGCCTGGATTGAATAGGGAGTTCCTTAAACAGCTCAGGGTTCTGATGAGAATTATGATACCCAAGAAATTATGCTACGAAACGGGTCTGCTAACCGTTCATACACTGTGCCTTATTTCTCGCACCTTTCTCAGCATTTATGTAGCAGCTTTAGAGGGTGCAATTGTCAAGTTCATTGTTCGCAAAGATGTCAAACAGTTCGCATGTGTTCTGCTTAAATGGTTTGGCATTGCTATTCCAGCAACATTTATTAATTCCATGATAAGATTTTTGGAAAGTAAACTAAGTTTAGCATTTCGGTAAGTGATTATCCATCTGTACGGTAAAATATTTCTTTCTAATCTTGACTTTTTGCTAGAACTCGACTTGTGCGGCACTCATATCGATTGTATTTCAAAAATCAGAATTTTTATCGCGTCTCAAATTTAGATGGACGAATAGAGAATGCCGACCATAGGTGAGCTATTTATTGTTATACATACTATACATACTGAAACTACAAATTATATATCGAAATGCTATTTTAAGTCCGGCCACATAATTTTTTCGTACACTTAGTGAAAATGGTAATAAAGAATATAGACTTCGGTATTTGTTATGGACTGTATTTCCTTTTTCAATGAAATAAAACAGGTTTTATAAAAAAAAAAATAAAAAAAATAAAAATAAAAATAAAACACATGTTTTGAACCATGGAAGAAGTGATTTGAGAACAAAAGCTTTTCCAACTAGACCACACAGGGAAATACACTGAAACTTTTGCTGTCCTCGGCCCTTTGCTTCGACGGTCCAGTTTTGTTTTGAAATTTCAAGCGCCAATAACTTCTATATTTATTATCCACTCGGGTTGTAATTTATGAAGTAGGTCAGATATTATAGTAAACTACGAGAATGTTGGGATTCTACGTTTCCTAACATTAAAAAAAACGAATGGTGGAATGGTGGGCATGGTATCAAAAATCCGCATTCTGCGTAATGCTACAATACCCTTCCTAACAAATTTGGTGGGACTAGCTTTCCTGCTTTTTTTATAAATCGAAAAATTTGTTTGGGAATTGGGCGTGGCATCATAAAGTTGAAAATCCCAGCTCTTACAATAATTACATTTTTTGATTTTACCAGGTCTATCCAAGTCTATTACAACTTTGGAGATTTATTTAAAAAAAAAATATTCAAAGTATGCCTCTTCAGAAGCAACACATTTTGCCCATCTTTCGGGCAATTTATGAATTCCTCGCCAGAAGAATTCCTTTTCCTTGGACCTAAACCAGTTTTCTAGCCAATCCTTAAGGTCTTCATCGGAATCGAAGCGCTGGTTGGCTAATCCGTGTCCCAAATTGGCGAACAAATGGTAATCTGATGGAGCCAAGTCAGGTGAATAAGCCGCATGGGGTAAGGACTCCCAGCCAAACGTGGCTACCAATTCCTTGGTGCCTCTTATCCGGTCTGATGGCGCGTTGTCGTCCAAAAGAATTGCTTTGCGCTGCCGTTCGCCTATTCTGGGCGTTTTTGGAGCAGAGATTCTTTCAATTGTTCCAATTGTTGCTGGTAGCGTTCGCCATCAACGGTTTCACCCGGTTTTAGGAGCTCATACCAAACGATTCCGGCCTGATCCCAGAAAACACACTGCCGAAACGGCTTGGCCGAGATAAGGTCGGCTGGCCTGGGCTAACATAGGATTTTTATACCATTTACAATAAAGTATATATATTCTTGATCAGCATCAATAGCCGTGTCGATTTGGTCATGTCCGTCTGTCTGTCCGTCTGTATGAACACACAGATCTCAGCTATTAAAAGAGCTAGAGGCACCAGACTTGGTGGGAGTGTGCGTGTATTCAATACACACAAGAAGTTTATTTCAAACTTGATGTGCCACGCCCACCGCCTCCGCAAATCGATAAATGCGTATTTCGATTTTTTCCAAATAATTCAATAACGAAAAGAGATAAATGCACGAAATTTGGTAGGAGCGTGTCTTGCAACATTATGCAGAAGTTGAATTTTAGAATTTTGGATGCCACGCCCACCGCCTCTAAAAAACACATTTTTATAGTTTAAAAGAAAACTAGAAAAGCTAGAAGCGCCAAATTTGAAAGTAAGGTGCCTGGTAACATTACGGAGAATGTTTGATTTTCAACTTTTGGATGCCACGCCCACCGCCCCCAAACTATTGCATTTAAAGAAAAGTAGGGAAATAACAAAACATTGTAGCTTACCATAGTACAGATCTACCCTATAAATTTCAATCCGATCGGACAATAAACAAAGAAGTTATAGGAGTTTGAATCTCCCATATAAAGTTGTGGGCGCTTAGATTTCCAACAAAAATGTTGAACTGACGCAGCAGAAGGCCGGCATCAATAAAAGTCTCATTTGCCGATCGCTCCGCGTAACTGTGTGTGGTCTTGATGGTTGGCTCGCAAGTTTCTGATGCGTGAGGTCGCGGGTTCGAATCCTGCGCTGGGCAATTTTTTTTTTTTAATAATTTTGCGCTATATGAAAAATATATTATGCAAAAAAAATAAGAAAAACCAAAAACTTTTTCTAAGCAATATAAAAAAAAGAAAACTGCGCTGGGATTCGAACCGGGGACATTTAGTTATAGAGCTGACAACTCTCACAACAAACCACTGAAGCACATGGTCTGTTCCTAGGCGCGAGAGTTTTGCATACAGCAGCAGAGACGGAGCAGAGGCTCGGCTTCAATGCTTGCGCCGACTGCGCACGCACAATCGGCGTGCAGTCGGCATGTGCCATTAGCGTCAATGCATGTGTATTTAATTTCGGAAATATGCGATGCGTTGTTATTAATTCGAATAAAAGTAATTAATATTAAGAATTATTTTTAGCAGCCAAAGGTAAATTATAACTTACTGTCAAGTGCACTCGACTGTAGCTTTCTTCAATTTTTATTTTTTAATAACAAAGAAGTTATAGGAGTTCGAATTCCCCATACAAAGTTATGGGCGCTAGCGATTCCTAACCAAAACGTTAAATCGACGCAGTAGAGGGCCCGCGTCAATAAAAGCCTAATTTGCCGATCGCATTGCGTAAACTTGTGTGGTCTAGTGGTTAGAGGTCCGGCTCGTAAGTTACAAAGTTTGTGAGAGTTCTTGGGTTCGAATCTGGCGCGGGGCGATTTTTTTTTCTTATGTAAATTGCTTTTTTTTTTATTTTTATACCATTTATTTTATTTTGTATTATTTCTTCGAATAGGGTAAATGGTATCTTACAGTCGCGCGCGCTCGACTGTAGCTTTCCTTACTTGTTTTCGTTTGGGGTTTTGAAAATAGATCAACTTTTCATCCCCAGTGACAATGCAATGCAAAAACGACTTCCTTTTGTACCGTTCCAAGAGAATTTCGCAAGCGTTTTTTCTGTTCTCTTGTGGGCGTTCATTGAGATCGTGCGGAACCCATCTGCCGACCTTTAAAATTTTTCCATGGCTTTGAGGCGTTTTCCAACGGTGCTCTGGCCAACATTAAATTGTTCTGCCAGTTGTTTTTAACTTCCCGATCTAGGGAAGTTATTGTAACGACCCCGATTTTGAAGAGTGTCAGATCCTTGAAATTTTCACGTTTCTCGACGTTTCACATCCCCCTGACCCATTTTCAATGAGGGTTCTGTGTGTGTGTGTGTGTGTGTGTGTGTGTATGTGCGTATGTTCGTATGTGAGATTTTTTTGTGTCAGCGGTTTCTCATAAACTACTGAACCGATTTGAACTTTTTTTTTTTGAAAGATTCGTTTCACCGCCATCTAGGTCTGAAAGGAGTTTAAGAGGGTTATATGTTATAGTTTTTTAATAATTCGCCAAAAAGCACGATTTTTTGGGTATTTTTTGCTTTTTTCGGCTCTATCTCGTAAACGACGGGGTTTTGAAGAAAGTCGTAAGAAACTTTTCGAGCCGAAATTAAATTCTCTACAAAAAAGGTAATATGATATTTTTCAAAATTCTCAACCCTTAACGAGATAATGGTGTTTTAAAAGTAGGAAAAAGTTGAAAAATCGCGACACGCTCGCTCACATCGCCCGTCCCAGATACACACATACTCACACACGCGTAGACACACACACAGATATGTGTATTTGTGTGTGCAAATTATATTCTCTATAAAAAAAAGTTTCATAACATTTTTACTTATACCTACTGGTTGACGAGAAAATTTATGTTTGACACAAAGCTCAGAGAAAAAGCACATACATACATCTGATATCGGGA
Source organism: Zaprionus bogoriensis (assembly GCA_035046045.1). Classification (NCBI taxonomy): domain Eukaryota; kingdom Metazoa; phylum Arthropoda; class Insecta; order Diptera; family Drosophilidae; genus Zaprionus; species Zaprionus bogoriensis. The sequence continues at coordinate 1,561,349 of JAWNOI010000221.1, forward strand.
AGTTATAGATGTGACCCGAATGGGGGTCACACTTTGCCCGCTTCTTGTTGGGTTTGGCCACCGTCCTGATCAAGCAACGCCTGCAATTCAGTGTCCTGAAACTTTTTTGGTGGTCTTCCACGTTCTTCATTCTCAACTCCAGGCTTGGCAACTTCTAATGCTTAGGGCATGCACACCGTATAACAATAACTATGTTAATAACAACGCATCCCATATTTTTTTTAGCAATTCCAAAAAAAACCTGGACTGACTGGGAATCGAACCTGGGACACAAAGTGTGAGATGCGTAGTCAGCGTGTAGTCGGCATGTGCCATTTGCGTCAACGCATGTGTAGAGTCAATGTATGTGTATTTGACTTCGAAAATATGCGATGCGTTGTTATTAGCTGCAAAATCGATAAATCCGTTAAGCCGTTCTCAAGTTTTATCTCAATTCTTAGAACACGACTTTCTTTTATATATATAAATTGTAAAAATATAGGTAATAGGCAGACGGAAGCTTAGCAGACCATACAAAGCATATATATTCTTGATCAGCATCAATGGGCGAACAATTTTTTTAGAAACTATAAATTTGGCAGTAGTCGCTTGACAAAAAATGTGGATTTTAAAATTTTTGGATGCCTAGTCACAAACATTTTTTAACTTCCCGATCTAGGGAAGTTATTGTAACGACCCCGATTTTGAAGAGTGTCAGATCCTTGAAATTTTCACGTTTCTCGACGTTTCACATCCCCCTGACCCATTTTCAATGAGGGTTCTGTGTGTGTGTGTGTGTGTGTGTGTGTGTATGTGCGTATGTTCGTATGTGAGATTTTTTTGTGTCAGCGGTTTCTCATAAACTACTGAACCGATTTGAACTTTTTTTTTTTGAAAGATTCGTTTCACCGCCATCTAGGTCTGAAAGGAGTTTAAGAGGGTTATATGTTATAGTTTTTTAATAATTCGCCAAAAAGCACGATTTTTTGGGTATTTTTCGCTTTTTTCGGCTCTATCTCGTAAACGACGGGGTTTTGAAGAAAGTCGTAAGAAACTTTTCGAGCCGAAATTAAATTCTCTACAAAAAAGGTAATATGATATTTTTCAAAATTCTCAACCCTTAACGAGATAATGGTGTTTTAAAAGTAGGAAAAAGTTGAAAAATCGCGACACGCTCGCTCGCGTAGACACACACACAGATATGTGTATTTGTGTGTGCAAATTATATCTATATATATAAAAGAAAGTCGTGTTAGTTACACCGCTAATAACTCAAGAACGCCTGGAGCAATTTGGCAAAATCTTTTTTTAAATTGTTCGTTGAAGTTCAAGGATGGTTTTTTCTGGTTTTAATTGGACTTATTGCTGGATAAACCCAAGAAATAGCCATTTTCTTTTTCCCATACAAATTTTCCCGCCCACTTCAAGTAGCCTTTCACGAGCACGTCAAAGTAAAACACACCTAAACACATTATTTGTAATACATAAACAGTCTACTTTTGCTCACCTAGCAGCAAGGTAGTTTTATTTATTTCAAAATTTTAAAATCGCTCGGTTAGTCGCTTCTTTTGTATTAGTTACGGTGTTGTTGGCCACTTTTTATGACTTCAAGACATATCACATTTTTTGAAAAACATTAATATAGTCTACTTTTGTTTGGTGGCAGACTATTTTTTTTAAAAAATTTTGATATGACTTGAAATCGTACAAAGCAGTTCACAACATCGAAACTAATACAAAAGAAGAAATCAATATTAAAACTATTTCCATTAAAAAAATATTTAACAAGTGGATTGAAGTGAAGTGAATTTTATTTAATAATGCCGCTACCAAGACGATCGAATCTTTCCCGGCAAAGCCGTAATGGAAAAAGAATACAAAATACAGCAAATGAAAGGACTGAAGAAGAACAAGAAAATGAACGAGAACGGTCCCGCAATAGTATGGCTCGACTTCGTGCTTCTCAATCACGAGAGCAAAGAGAAGCAGCCCGCGAAACAGCTCGGTTGGCAATGCAGAATCGTCGAGCGAACAACAGAAGGCAACAAAGCGATAATTTGCGACGCAGAACAAGATATTTAGCTGATTTGAATCGAGCGGCGTTTCGATACGATTGCAGCAATGATTACAGCTTGCATCCAAGCGTTTGCATTGGGCAAATGGACGTTGTTTGCGAGTATTGTGGGGCATTAAAGTTTCCCGGAGAAGCGCCTGGATTATGCTGCGTTAATGGAAAAGTGAAATTGCCGGTATTGACTTCGCCACATGAGCCATTGAATTCATTGCTATGCGGCGAAACACAAGAATCACGCCACTTTCTTGCAAATGCTCGAAAATACAATAGTTGTTTCCAAATGACGTCATTTGGGGCAGACATTATCGATGAAGGAGGTTTTAATCCGACATTTAAGGTATTTATTTTTGTACTTACATAGAATGTAGTTAAAGAATAACTTAGTTTATCTATTGGTTTGTATAAAACTGCTCTCCTACAGAAAAAGTGGTGATAACCCAGTTAATACTGTCTGACAATCAACAAATCACAAGGCCAATCCTTAAAAGTTTGTGGTTTATATCTAGAACATTCATGTTTTTCCCATGGTCAATTATACGTGGCATGTTCACGGGTCGGAAGACCATCTGCGTTGTTTGTTTTTGCGCCTGATAATAAAACAAAAAATGTCGTGTATCACAAGGTGCTTAAGTGTAGAGCAACCTATGTACTAAAATAATAAATATAAATAAAATAATAATGAATGATTAATGTAGTTATTTAGTTTTATTTTGTATTTTTTCGAATAAAATAAAAAAAAAACAGCTTATTTATTGCCATTAAGGCGGAACAAAGTTAACCGGGTCAGCTAGCGACACGAGGAAGGATTGGGAGAGGGACTGGGAGAGGGATTGGGAGAGGGATTGGGAGAAGGATTGGGAGAGTGACAGGGAGAGCGACTAAGAGATGGATTGGAAGAGGGACTGGGAGAGGGACTGGGAGAGCGATTGGGAGAACGACTGGGAGAAAGATAGCCATCTGGTGGCAAAACGGAGTTTGCCGGGATTTCTAGTTCTCTATAAAAAAAAGTTTCATAACATTTTTACTTATACCTACTGGTTGACGAGAAAATTTATGTTTGACACAAAGCTCAGAGAAAAAGCACATACATACATCTCATATCGGGAAGTTATAGATGTGACCCGAATGGGGGTCACACTTTGCCCGCTTCTTGTTAAATATTCTTGTAACTGCTAATAATATTTAATAATACTCGACTGTAGCTTTATTTTGTTTTAAAGACAAGCATGGCTTAATCGACTCAGCTATTAATGTTTATCCCGAGTTTATATATATACGTTTTATAATCTGCCACGCCTCCTTCTGTCTGTTACATACATTTGCACAATGCCTATATACCATTTCTATATATTTTCCTTGGGTAACTGGTTGAAGAATACCCTTTACTTTGTTTTCCACAAAGCAGTTGAACCAATTTACAAACAAACAATCCCAGTAATAGGTACAGAAGTAAGCACCCGTTGAACTTGATATAAAACCTAGAGGAGTTAATTAATAATTTAACTGTTTCTGGATTCTAATATTTAATATATATGTACTATTTTGTTTCTCTTTGCAGACTTACGGAAGATATTTCGGTATTTTCAAGTTCTGTGGCTCATTTATACAGTAGCCTGACGAAACCCTGCTTCGATCTTATGTTAATCGGATTTGCTTTAATGCGGTCTTCTAAGAAAATGAACGCTAACATTTTATTAGGTAAGTGTTCTTATATGCAAATAGCGTAAAGCGTGAGAACCCAAGAGTTGTTTGTAAAGGTCCATCTCTAAAAGTTTGGGCGAGGGCTAGTTCGATGTATATCGGTTGATAGATCTTGGCAACACTTTTTAAATGAAATATTTTTTTTAAATCAGTTTCCACGCCCATAAATTACAATAATTCGCAATAGAGTTTAATAATAACGCTGAAATTCAAGCTATTTTAAAATTTTATTTCGCACCTCGCAACCACGCAGTTAGATTAATTTTGTCTTACGGGATAATAAACTATCGATCTAAACCGCTGTCCGTTGGTACGGATAAAATCATGCAAAAAGTGGATCGAGATCGTTATGTGACTATAAGATGCATCTCAGAGGAACTAAGGACGAAAACCGTCCATAGTCAATTGAAGTCGAAAAAGTTGACAAACAAGCTCGACGTATGGGTGCATCATGACTTATCTTGAAAGAACCTTTCAAACTGCGAATCTCTGTTGCACAGTAATAAACTCAGCTCATTTTTGGATCGGTTGGTCACTGGCGATGAAAAATTGATTACATCTAATAAAAGATCCTGGTCAAAGCACGGTGAGTCGTGCAAAGCAGTGACAAAGCCAGGATTGACGGTTCGAAAGGTTTTGCTGAGTGTATGGTATGGAGTGTATAGTAGGATATCAATGGAATTATCTACTATGAAGTGCTGACTTATGACCAAACCACCAATTGACCACTACTGAAGCGTCCAGCCACGGTGAATCTTAAGGGCATTAAATTCCAACATGACAACGCCCTTACCGCTTTGGTGACTTGTCATAAGCTTGGTTGGTAAGTTTTATTATATCCAGCTTATTGTCCGGATATTGCCCCAAGCGATTACCATCGGCTTGGGTTATGTGGAATTTTTTCGATGGTCGGAAATTGAGTTCAAAGTATGCTTGTGAAAATCAAATCGCCGAGATTTTTGCCAACAGGGATTTCTTCTGGAAAAGCATATACAAATTACCATCAAAATGGCGGAATGAGGAATAATCAAAGTCAACGGTACATATAGCACTTTAATCAAACAATGGTAAAATGTTAAAATAGTTGTCAATGATCAATACGGAAACCGGTATGTGATTACCAAGCAACCCAATATAGGGAACGTAGTAGGGCTGTCGAATATTTGGAATATCAAAAGAATTAAAAATTGGCGGCTCGTCCGGGATGGTCCAAGTTACAATTAAATCAAAAGTGTAAGTTAACTCGATGAAGTCACAAAAAGTGCAACAGATAAGAGTGAAGGTGTGAACGAGACAGATGCAGACGCTTAGGGAATTTGTAGAACTCTGGTGAAATTTAAATATTTTGTGTTTTCCGAAGTAATACACTGTGATACAGACGAAAGTGAACAAGTAAAGAAAGCTACAGTCAAGTGCACTCGAAAGTAAGATACCATTTACCTATGGCTGTTAAAAAATAATTCTTAATATTAATTACTTATATTCGGCGAACTAATAACAACGCATCGCATATTTTCGAAGTTAAATACACATACATTGACGCTAATGGCACATGTCGACTGCATGCTAACTACACGACAACTGTGCGTGCTCAGTCGGCGTAGGCGTCGACGTCGACGTCGACGTCGGCGTCGGGCCTTTGGTGCTGTAAGGGAAACTTCGCGTGCCTATTGCTTATATGTTTATTGTCCGATCCGATTTAAATTTATAGGGTTGGTTAATATTATTATTATCTATAATAATACTTAAAAAAGATTTCGGAAACTTTTCTCCTTTTCCAATAATTTGATATACCGATTTACAAAATCGATTTTTGGGGGCGGTGGGCGTGGCATCCAAAATATGAAAATCCACATTCTGCGTAATATTACCAGGCACCTTAATTCCATAATATTGCAAGACACCCTCCTACCAAATTTGGTGCGTTTATCTCTTTTCGTTATTGAATTATTTGCAAAAAATAGAAAAACGCATTTATCGATTTGCGGAGGCGGTGGGCGTGGCAGATCAAGTTATAAATAAACTTCTTGTGTGTATTGAATACACGCACACTCCCACCAAGTCTGGTGCCTCTAGCTCTTTCAATAGCTGAGATCTGTGTGTTCATACAGACGGACAGACGAACAGAAAGACGGACATGACCAAATCGACTCGGCTATTGATGCTGATCAAGAATGTATATACTTTGCATGGTCTGCCACGCCTCCTTCTGCCTGTTACATATCATTTTCAATGGGTAAATGGTATAAAAAGAAGACCAAGTCCAGTCTTGCGACATTGCGCTTATCGCTGAAGAAAACGCAGAAGTAAAGGACGAATAGCGAAATCCTGGCAAGGTAGCCAAGGCATGAAATAGAGAATTGGAGTCGTCGTAGCAGAAGCAAAGTTGCCGGCAGAAAAACAGAGTCGCCGCAGGAAAGGCAGAGTCATAATTGGAGAAGCAGAGACGTCGCAAGAAAAGCAGAGTCGCCACAAGAAAAACAGTGTCATAGGAGAAACAGAGTCATCGTTGGAGAAGCAGAGTATGCACTAGAAAGCAGAGTCGCCGCAAGAAAAGCAGAGTCATCAGGCAGTCTGAAAATACTCAAGGGCGTTGGATAAGATCTACTTTGAAGACAAGTTTATTAATTGCGCAATCGCTGTTTGTCAGTAGATGGTTCAAGCAGTAAGGGTTGGTCGATTTTGACATATCCAAAACGTCGCGAAATAAAGCTTAGGCATATGGTAAACAAACTGCTGCGACACATGAGTGATTTTGTTTTCGCATTATATACTTCTGGTTAAGTAAAAATGTCTAATTTTGTGCCAAACAATTGCGGTAAGTGTTGATTTTCTTCTTCCATTTGAGTTGCGCCCCTAATAATATTTTATAAAACGGAGAAAAACGATATTTTGAATCTGCGTTAAGATCAATTAAGCGAAAAGCTTTCAGAATTGTTGTCAAATGTAAGAGGTCGTAAAAAAATTTTAAGAAAGATTGTTTCAACAATATGGTCTAGCAGTAAAAAATTGTTCAGATGGTCGTTCAGTCAATACAAACAGCTGTTACATCTAGGTCGTGGTTTAATCTGAAAGACGTAAAAGGCAGTGTCTACATATTTTGTTGAGTCAAGTTTGATGGATATTGAACAGTGGGTTACCGAACTAGAGGAATGCGCAACGACAGTACAGTGCAGTGACCCTCAAATTAATCAATCGGTAAAGTAATGATTAGGATTTTTTTTAAAAAGCACGATCAGAAGCTTCACAGACGTTTGAGTAAACGCCATCAAAAAATAGTGAAACGTTGATGGAATTTTGAAATTCATTGATGAAGATATCAACACCAATACTTCTTAAGAATGAAAGTCTTATAGAATATTTTATAAAAGGTATACCTGATTGTAGATCAAATAAATCGCTTTTATGTCAAGCTCGATCTGTAAATAATTTGAAAATTAAAATATAATGTTATCAGAAAGTTTGTAGTTTATACGCATCCTCCAACTAGTCAGGACTTAATGTATCAAAGAAAGAAACTGTAGCCAGTCAAGATGATAAGGCTACTAAGTGTTTTAAATGTGATGCTAACTCGCATAAATCTAAAGATTGTCCCAAAGAAAGTTTTATCTACTAATGTGGTAAGCTATGACATCGTGCCGCGCAATGTAGAAGCGAAATCCAAATCATTAAAGCAGAATCAACGAATGTCATTTGTGATGTGAAGTCGAGATCAAAGAAAACAAGAGCCTTACCGTTTCTGGTTTAGAATTGAACGTCTTAGTATGTGGCGCAGTTATTTGCAAAGGCTTAGTCAATAAATCTGAATGAGACATCTAACTGTATGTAGTAAAACGTTGAGTAGAATAAGAGATACCAAAATTCTTTGGAAGTTTTGAAGTATACAAATAAACTAGTAAACCCGGCGAACTCCGTTTCGCCACCAGATGGCTATATTTCTCCCAGTCGCTCTCCCAATTCTTTTCCCAGTCCCTCTCCCAGTCGCTCTCCCAATTCTTTTCCCAGTCCCTCTCCCAGTCGCTCTCCCAATTCTTTTCCCAGTTCCTCTCCCAGTCGCTCTCCCAATTCTTTTCCCAGTCCCTCTCCCAGTCGCTCTCCCAATTCTTTTCCCAGTCCCTCTCCCAGTCGCTCTCCCAATTCTTTTCCCAGTCCCTCTCCCAGTCGCTCTCCCAATTCTTTTCCCAGTGCCTCTCCCAGTCCCTCTCCCAGTCGCTCTCCCAATTCTTTTCCCAGTCCCCCTCCCAGTCGCTCTCCCAATTCTTTTCCCAGTCCCTCTCCCAGTCGCTCTCCCAATTCTTTTCCCAGTCCCTCTCCCAGTCCCTCTCCCAGTCCCTCTCTCAGTCCCTCTCTCAGTCCCTCTCTCAGTCCCTCTCTCAGTCCCTCTCTCAGTCCCTCTCTCAGTCCCTCTCCCAGTCCCTCTCCCAGTCCCCCTCTCAGTCCCTCTCTCAGTCCCTCTCCCAGTCCCTCTCCCAGTCCCTCTCTCAGTCCCTCTCTCAGTCACTCTCTCAGTCCCTCTCTCAGTCCCTCTCTCAGTCCCTCTCTCAGTCCCTCTCTCAGTCCCTCTCTCAGTCCCTCTCTCAGTCCCTCTCCCAGTCCCTCTCGCAGTCCCTCTCTCAGTCCCTCTCTCAGTCCCTCTCTCAGTCCCTCTCCCAGTCCCTCTCTCAGTCCCTCTCTCAGTCCCTCTCTCAGTCCCTCTCTCAGTCCCTCTCCCAGTCCCTCTCCCAGTCCCTCTCCCAACATTTAGGGGGATGAAAAATAGATGTTGGCCGATTCTCATAGATACCGGATAAGCACAAAAAATTTCATCAAAATCGGTCAAGCCGTTTCGGAGGAGTATGGCAACGAAAACTGTGACACGAGAATTTTATATATTAGATATAGAAGTGAAATATAGAAGAATATAACACATATCGCTAACGGTTAATAATAAATGCGCTCAATAGTTTGTGCATGCTTAGTATTGATGAAGGAGTAGAAATTGTTGAGTTAAATTTTCGCAATTGAATAAGCCTCAGAAATAAGAGATTTGTGCATTAGTTTGCTGTTATATGCCGACAAGGAATCCAAGTTCTTGAATTGAGATGAAAATTTTTCTAACAGACGAGTTGACAGTGTATCAACGTCAGAATAAACGAATGGCTAATAGAAAACATTATCAGACCGAGTATGTTGAAGTATGTTCTCCAGTTGCTTAGTACCCAAAAAGAATGACAAGAAGCGATTGTGTTATGACTACAGGAAGTTGAAAGAGAAGGTGAATCGACAGTGTAATCGAAAAGCTGCATGGTGCGACAGTCTTCTCCACATTGGATTTTACAAATGGTTTCGTTAAGGTACCAGTCGAGGCAAGTTCGCAAGTTCCTTTGTGATACAAAACAGACATTACGAATTTTTATACCTGCCTTTAGAAATTTTAAATTCTCCATCCATATTTACAATAAATATTTCGAATAAATTTGTTAAAAACAAAGGCTGTTGCAAATTTCCCGATTCTGCAAGACAAAAAGTCTGTCCAGAAATTTTAAGGGCTTACACCCTACTGCCGAAAATTTGAAGAGGAATATGCTGTAGTTACGAAGCCTTTATGCGGCCTTTTGCGCAAAGGTGACAAATTTAAGTTTAATGATTTGCAACAAGTAGTAGCACGTGAGTAGCACCAGATTTCGTTACCTCGACATCCACAAGGCCACATGGCTGTCCCCTGATCAAAAAACGCGCAACCAAATTGATCACGTTGTGATAGACGGAAGGGATGCCTCAAGCGGGATGGGCGTGCGTACGTTTCGTGAAGTCAATATTGACTCCGACCACTATCTTGTCGCAGCCAAGATACGCATGCGGCTATGCTGAGCGAAAAACATGCGCCCCATCACGCAACAAAAGCTTGACGTCACTAAGCTGCTATCACAACGGACAGCAATGGCCTACTCCACTCACCTCTCGGAACTGCTCCTCCAACCTATCCCTCTCCCTGTTGACGCCGGCGGACTCTGGGCGCACATATCCCACTCCATGCGAGCTGCTGCTGAAACAGCCATTGGGTACAAACGCCCTCCCACACGGAACCAATGGTGTGACGAGGAGTGTCGCGTCGCAGCTGCGGCAAAAAACGCCGCCTACAGAAAAACGCTGCAGTCTGGCGCACCGCGAGCTACGTGCGAACGTTACAGGGAGAAAAGGAAGGAAGAGAGGCGACTTTTTAGACGGAAAAAACGGGAGCAAGAAAAGCGAGAGTGCGATGAAGTGGGGTGTTACAAGACAGGAATGATGTTCGAAAATTTTACCAACAAGTCAACCGTCTGACACAAGGTTTCAAGACCGGAGCATCTAACTGTCGAGATGAAAATGGAAATCTGGTTACGGATACGCAGTGCACGCTGATGTTATGGAGGGCGCATTTCTCCAAGCTGCTAGCAGGCGATGACGGCACCAATCCCGCCATTGGAGGAAACAGCCCGATGCCACCAATCGACAACAATGTGGATATACCACTATCTAGCCATGATGAGGTCCGAGTTGCGATTACGCGACTCAAAAACAACAAAGCAGCCGGTGCTGATGGACTGCCTGCAGAGTTTTTTAAGGTCGGCGGCGAAGGGCTGATAAGGTGCATGCATCAACTCTTGTGCAAAATATGGCTAGAAGAAAGCATGCCCAACGATTGGAATCTCAGCGTCCTTTGTCATGTACTGAAGAAAGACGACCCGACGATATGCGCCAACTACCGGGGAATCTCATACAAGGTTCTATCGAGCGTTATATATGAACGACTGAAGCCGTATTAGCACACTGATCGGACCTTATCAGTGCGGCTTCAGACCTGGTAAATCCACCATAGACCAAATCTTCACATTGCGTCAAATCCTGGAAAAAAAATCCACGAAAATGGAATTGACACACACCATCTCTTTGTCGATTACAAAGCTGCATTCGATAGCCCGACGAGGGAAAGCCTATATGCCACCATGTCTGAGTTCGGTATTCCTGCAAAGCTGATACGTCTTTGCAGAATGACATTGAGCAGCACCATCACCTCTGTCAAGGTAGGAGCGAACCTCTCCGAACCTTTAAATACCGTTCGAGGTTTCAGACAAAGCGACCCCCTGTCGATCCCCTTCAACTTCGTGATGGAAGGGGTTCTGCGGAAAGCCGGTGTACATCGATCTGGCACTATTTTTTAAAAAGGTGCCCAGCTCCTTGCTTATGCCGATGATATTGACATCATTGGCCGTAGCAAGCGTGATGTCACTGCTGCATTTTCCGCTATCGAAAAGGAGTCAGCAAAAGTGGGTTTGGCGGTAAACGAGGGCAAGACGATGTATATGCTGTCGACAAGCAGGCAGACGTGGCGCCTAGACTCCCATGTGGTATCCGACAGCTATACCTTTGAAGTGGTCAAGGGGTTCACGTACCTTGGCACTGCCATTAACATCAATAATGACGTCAGCCTGGAGATCAAGCGAAGAATCACACTTGCCAATAGGTGCTACACTCATCCTACGCGTGCTCTTATATGGCGCGGAAGCATGGGTAATTTCACGGACGGATGCAGCAGCGCTTGGAGTGTTCGAGAGAAAAATTCTTTGCAAGATCTTCGGTCTCGTTCGGATTGGGGACGACTTTCGCATTCGGATGAACCACGAGCTGTACGAGTTGTACGACGACGTGTACGTTGTACGGCGCATCACGATACAACGTCTGCGCTGGCTCGACCACGTTGTGCGTATGGATGAAGCAACTCCAGCTCAGAAGGTGTTCGAAGCGAGGGTCGACTACGGGCGACGACGAAGGGGACGACCAAAGCTCCGATGGGAGGACCAAGTAGAGGAGAACCTTACCACACTGGGGATTTCCGATTGGAGGAGGCGCGCGAAAAGCAGAGGCGCCTGGAGGGAGACGCTGAGGTCGACCAAAACCCGAAACGGGTTGTAGTGTCACCCATAATAATTTGCAACAAGTCGCATTCGAACAATTAAAGTCAGCGTTGAATAGTGGAACGATTTTAAATCAGTACAATTCGAGGTTTGCAACGAAGACTCACACTGATGCAAGGAAGTTTTAATTTGCTGAAAGACTAAGAAGATAGTATGTTTAATCCCGTATATGTGCCGTAAGAACTGTGCAACAGAAGAGAAATATCATTTCTGCGAACTGGATTTTCTCGCTTTGATGAAATAGCGCGTGGAAGCAGGAAGTTTAAAATCATAACGGATTGCAATAGAAAAAAAAGAAATATGTTTCTTGCGGGACTTTAATTACCAAAACAAACGAGTTTAATGCTATTTGTTGACGGGTAGATTGGTTCACTGATTGAGAGTGGCACAGTTGATAGATGAATGGACAAAGGTAGTACGCAGTCTTGTCGAAGACAAGGAATTTAAAGAATATGAGAGTTAAATATTGTATATTGTGTCAGATGGAAGGGGTGATCATACTAATTGCACAAAAACAGGTAATTTTCCCACTTAGACACATCTTGTAGAGTAAGTAGTTTTATTCCTAACTTGTAGAAAAAGATTGCACTTGTTATACATAGTTGTATAGAATGTCTTATCATAAATGTAAAATCCAAGATAATGGAGAGATGGCTCACAGTAATAGGAAGGAGAGATAGGCCATTGTGTACCTATCTATCACATTGATTATGTAGCGCCCATTTATATTCAATGCTTTTTCAAAGTTTGTGTGGTAATACCAGACCAGAAGCACGGGTTTTTATGTAGTTCTACATTGCTTAAAATGGCTATTTGTCTTAATTGGAAAGCCAGCGAGAATTATTTCCAATAGAGGAGTAGCATTCACAACAAATCTGTTCGAAAATTGTTGAAAATATAATTGCTTCTTTTAGAATATTGAGAGCTCTTTAAATGCGTATGCCAGATGATCCAGAAATTAATAATTTAATTAAAAAAGTTTAATTAACGACTTGGAGGATCAGCTTAAAATAGTACGAGAGCAGGCTCATGAAAATATAAACAAATGACTTAACAAATTAACAAATGACTTAGTAGCTATAATGTGCACGCAGTGCGGAAATGGATTTAAATTGTATGAAAAATATTGAGGGTCGTAAAGGTCATAGAAACTTAAAACCACGGTAGGTATGAAGTCGAAAAGGCGAAGGATCATAAATGACACCTACAGTAGGAGAATATTAGAAAACGTGGGTCGAAAGACTTGTCAGGAAGGCCGAATGAAGGAAAACAGCCGCGCACGACTTGCAGTGGTCGATAATAATGATGTTGCCCTGGCAATCCGATGATTTCAAATATACAAGAGATAACAGAAGTGGCGGCGAGAAAGTTGATCTGTGATTAAAATAAGAAAATGTCTAAATCAAATTGTTAACTGAAATACCTATCATAAATCATAATAAGAAACATTATTATTATTTTGAATTTGTTTATTAATAATTGGTAATTGGCAACTGCGACTAGGCAACTTTTTCAGCAACAACAACATCTGACTTCGATGACTTCATCCGCGTTCACAACTGCTCGCATGGCTTCAACTGCCGCTCAACTCTTGCCTCGATTTGTTAGCATAAAACAGCAGTGTGCCAGATGTTCGATGCAAAACCACTGCTAACATTCGGACATCCTTACTATCGTCTTTCCCAAACGACAAATATCCATTGTTCCTTCACACCATATTTTGGTTATTTCATAAGGGCCGAGAACACCACTTGCTATTTTTTCCGGCTACAAGCTGCGTTTCACTGCTCTAAATCGTCTTCTTTATAACCAAAATCTTATTTATGTTTCTTGTCACAGTTTCTTTTGTAGTCTGCTTGTGTTTCTCTATACTGCTTTTATCCTGCGACTTACTCTGTTTCTCTAACGAGAGTCCTCTGTTTCTTCAACAACGAATCTTGGAATCAACGGAAACACTGCCGTCGGATTGATTCTGATCACCTTGGGTCTCCTCACGAGCGGCATCTTTCTCCGCTTCTTCGGCTGGCTTCATGTTGTCCTTCATGGCGTCAACTTCGAAGGGATTCTGATCGTTTTGTTGTTCGGCATCATTTTCGTGACCTTCGCCCAGATCCATTTCCTTGGGATCTAGTGGCTCTTCTCAGTGTGCATGGCATTACTGTACTGTATTTCTTCTTGATATTCTTTTGCCCACTTGTACTCATTGTTTTTTTTTTAGTACGTGAAACTTTCATCGCGCCTTTTCTTTCTCTTCAACAGTTTTTTGTATACCATATTTTCGCACTCACAAAATCTTGTTTTAGCTCCCTTATCAAGGCGGCTTATAGTTCAATACTTGCACTTGCTCACAACTTCTAACTCAAGATTTCTTTTCTTTCTTGTTTTTTAACTTCCCGATCTAGGGAAGTTATTGTAACGACCCCGATTTTGAAGAGTGTCAGATCCTTGAAATTTTCACGTTTCTCGACGTTTCACATCCCCCTGACCCATTTTCAATGAGGGTTCTGTGTGTGTGTGTGTGTGTGTGTGTGTATGTGCGTATGTTCGTATGTGAGATTTTTTTGTGTCAGCGGTTTCTCATAAACTACTGAACCGATTTGAACTTTTTTTTTTTGAAAGATTCGTTTCACCGCCATCTAGGTCTGAAAGGAGTTTAAGAGGGTTATATGTTATAGTTTTTTAATAATTCGCCAAAAAGCACGATTTTTTGGGTATTTTTTGCTTTTTTCGGCTCTATCTCGTAAACGACGGGGTTTTGAAGAAAGTCGTAAGAAACTTTTCGAGCCGAAATTAAATTCTCTACAAAAAAGGTAATATGATATTTTTCAAAATTCTCAACCCTTAACGAGATAATGGGGTTTTAAAAGTAGGAAAAAGTTGAAAAATCGCGACACGCTCGCTCGCGTAGACACACACACAGATATGTGTATTTGTGTGTGCAAATTATATTCTCTATAAAAAAAAGTTTCATAACATTTTTACTTATACCTACTGGTTGACGAGAAAATTTATGTTTGACACAAAGCTCAGAGAAAAAGCACATACATACATCTCATATCGGGAAGTTATAGATGTGACCCGAATGGGGGTCACACTTTGCCCGCTTCTTGTTATTTTAAGAGTACAACGTTTTTAATACGTTCTACGTTTTAGTTTGTGTTTTATTGGTATACATTATTTTTAGGTCCGGCAATTTCGGTAAGCGTAATAGCGCTTACGGCCCATATTTTAAGGATCGTTTCACCAAAATTTGGATACCTCGTTTCGGAGGAGGCCAATCGCTATGGATATCTTAGGCATATCCATTCGCGTATCATAACGAATGCCGAAGAGGTTGCATTCTACGGCGGACACAAGGTAGAGTAGAGCTAACATGTACTTTTAAATAAATATACAATATTATACCATTAACCCATAACAAAAGGGGGAAAAACAATAAATTTACTTTGTGCAAATGTATGCAACAGGTAGGCCATATAGCGGAGTCGATTTGACCAGGACCGTTTTTCTGTATGAGCACACAGATATCAGATATTACAAAGAACTAAAGACACAAAAAGTTTGACCCGCAAATAAAAAAACAGGTGTTTTTGCTCATTGCAAAGGTAGAACCATCGTACTTTGTAGGAAGGTCCCGGATAACATTACGCAAAATTCGGATTTTCAATTTTCTTATGCCTGCCCCCATTTGCTATTTGTATGAGAAACTTCTCACGTCTATAATTTGCGTATTTAGTGATCTATCGGGTTAAAATTTCTTGGGCTTTGATTTCTGGGGCAGTGGTCGTGGCATCTAACTTTTCTTGTGTTTGCTTATAATTTGAAAATTTGATTTGCAATTTTCTTTAGCTCTTATTGAGTTATTTAATAAATCGAAAATCATCTTTTTCGATTTGCGGAGGCAGCGTGCGTGACACATAAAGTTTGTAATAAACTTCTTATGTTTAGGTAGGCTGGAACTTTCCTATATAGTTTGGTGTCTCTATCTCTTGTAATAGCTAAAATCTTTGTGTTCATACAGACAGTCGGACATGACCAAATCGACTATGCTTACTTCTGCCCGTTACATACATTTCCACAAAATTAATATAACATTTTTTACCCCTTTCATTGGGTTAATGGTATAATAAACATACAAGTAATTTTAATTAATTAAAAATATAATTTTATAGTACACATTACTAGTTTTTAGTATATAGAATTTGTTATAGTTTTCCGAATCAGGTAAATGGTATCCTACTGTCGATCGCACTCGGCTGTAGCTTTCTTTACTTCTTTTTTAATGGAAAGTATTTTAACATTTTTTCATTAGGTGGAGTTGCAACAGCTGCGTCAGGCATACAATCGCTTGGTCAATCAAATGAACAACATTTTTAGCCAAAAACTTTGGTTTATCATGCTGGAGCAATTCTTCATGAAATATGTGTGGTCCGGGACTGGCATGGTAATGGTATCACTTCCCATCTTGACTGGCGCTGCAGCGTCGCCTCAAAGTAGCGTAACCAATGACTCAAATGTAAGCGAACGAACCCAATACTTGACAACTGCGAGGAACTTACTCATTTCGGCTGCCGACTCAATAGAGAGGCTTATGTCGTCGTATAAGGAGATTGTAGCACTGGCTGGTTACACATATCGAGTGGCTGGCATGCTGAACGTGTTCGAGGAGACATCGCAAGGGCTCTACACTAAGACTACTATTGCTGAGAATACTAAAATTAACTGCGGCATCATTGAGTTTCAGCAGGGAAAGCCTGTACCAAAGGGTCGCATTGTCTATACAGATGATAGCAGCAACATGTCTATCAGTTTAAGGGCAGTTCCTGTTGTTACACCCAACTGTGATATCGTGGTGCCCAGTCTCACGTTGAACATCAAGACGGGTGTACATTTGTTGATAACGGGCCCAAACGGTTGTGGCAAATCGAGCCTGTTTCGGATCTTGAGTGGACTGTGGCCAATTTATTCCGGTGAATTGCGAATTCCACGTCCTGTGGAAGGCAAACCCTGCATGTTCTATATCCCCCAGCGGCCCTATATGTCAATTGGAAGTCTTTGTGATCAGATTATATACCCAGATACACGTGATGACATGAATCGCAAAGGTATAACGGAAGATCAGCTAAGAGATATTTTGAAACTAGTTAGTCTAGAACACATTGCACAACGGTAAGTAGAAAAGTTGGTAACGTGGTACACCCATGAAGATTCTTAAATTATTTACATGTATTTATTATAAAGTTTTTTTTGTTTTTTTTTTCCTTCTTACTCCTCTCGGGAGCTTAGGGCCTCTACAAGGGCTCTCCACCTTACTTTATTTGGCGCTGTTTGTTTTATTGTGTCCCAGCTGATGTTTTCCCGGGATATTTCTAGGAGTACTGTACGGCGCCAGGTCATCTTTGGGCGACCCACTCTTCTGCTTCCTTGTGGGCTCCATTCCAGAGCCATTTTTACGATGCTACCTGGTTCCTTCCTGAGAGCGTGGCCAATCCATTTCCATTTTCGTTTCTTTATCTGTTTCTGGATTGGGACCTCTCCTGTAAGTCCTCATTGGATATACTGTCTGGCCAGAATATCCCAAGTATTATTCTTAGGCACTTGTTGATGTATGCCTGCAGCTTCATCAATATTCTTTGAGAGGTCAGCCATGTCTCCGATCCGTATAGCAGTAAGGATTTTACACACGAGTTGAATATGCGCAGCTTCGTTTTTTTGTTTATCTGCTGGTTTCTCCATACTCGGTGTAGTCTTCCAAATGCAGACCTCGCTTTGCGCAGTCGGTTGTCCACATCACTTTCCGAGGTAGGTGAAGCTGTCGACGAAGTCGTTGGTTTTATCTCCGATGATGATGTTGTTTATGTTGGAGTTGTTGATCCGCATAGCTTATGTTTTTGATGTGTTGATCTTTAATCCTACTGCTTTGGCTCGGATCTCGAGGTCCCTAGCTTTGGTTTGAATGTCTTCGAATTTGTGAGCCAAGAGATATATGTCATCTGCGTAGTCCAAATCTTCTAGGTGCCGGGTGAAGTTCCATTTAATTCCGCGTCTGTCCATGCCTACTTCTCTCATGATTTCGTCAACTACCAGGTTGAACAGAAGTGGTGATAGAGGACATCCTTGCTTGACACCTCTGTTCGTCTGGAAAGGTGCACTAATTTTCCCGTTGTGCAGTACCGCCAGCTTAGCATCATCATACATAGCTTTCACTATGTTTATGATTTTCCCTTTCTTGCAAGTGCCCTCCATATCGCTGTTCTGTCTACCGTATCGAATTATTATTATTATTAGGTGGCACTTCAACCCATTTCGGGTTTTGGCCGACCTCAGCGTCTCCCTCCAGGCGCCTCTGCTCTTCGCGCGCCTCCTCCAATTGGAAATACCCAGTTGAGTAAGGTCCTTCTCTACTTGGTTCTTCCATCGAAGATTTGGTCGTCCCCTTCGTCGTCGCCCATAGTCGACCCTCGCTTCGAACACCTTCTGAGCTGGAGCTTCTTCAACCATACGCACAACGTGGCCGAGCCAGCGCAGACGTTGTATCGTGATGCGCCGAACCACGTCCACGTCGTCGTACAACTCGTACAGCTCGTGGTTCATCCGAATGCGAAAGTCGTCCCCAATCCGAACGGGACCGAAGATCTTGCGAAGAATTTTTCACTCCAAGCGCTGCTGCATCCGTCTGTGAAATTACCCATGCTTCTGCACCACATAAGAGCACGGGTAGGATGAGTGTAGCACCTATTGGCAAGTGTGATTCTTCGCTTGATCTCCAGGCTGACGTCATTATTGATGTTAATGGCAGTGCCAAGGTACGTGAACCCCTTGACCACTTCAAAGGTATAGCTGTCGGATACCACATGGGAGTCTAGGCGCCGCGTCTGCCTGCTTGTCGACAGCATATACATCGTCTTGCCCTCGTTTACCGCCAAACCCACTTTTTCTGACTCCTTTTCGATAGCGGAAAATGCAGCATTGACATCACGCTTGCTACGGCCAATGATGTCAATATCATCGGCATAAGCAAGGAGCTGGGCACCTTTTTAAAAAATAGTGCCAGATCGATGTACACCGGCTTTCCGCAGAACCCCTTCCATCACGAAGTTGAAGAGGTTGCACGACAGGGGGTCGCCTTGTCTGAAACCTCGAACGGTATTAAAAGGTTCGGAGAGGTTCGCTCCTACCTTGACAGAGCTGATGGTGCTGCTCAATGTCATCCTGCAAAGACGTATCAGCTTTGCAGGAATACCGAACTCAGACATGGCGGCATATAGGCTTTCCCTCGTCGGGCTATCGAATGCAGCTTTGTAATCGACAAAGAGATGGTGTGTGTCAATTCCATTTTCGTAGGTTTTTTCCAGGATTTGGCGCAATATGAAGATCTGGTCTATGGTGGATTTACCAGGTCTGAAGCCGCACTGGTAAGGTCCGATCAGTGTGTTGGCATACGGCTTCAGTCGTTCACATATAACGCTCGATAGGACCTTGTATGAGATGGTGATCAGGCTGATTCCCCGGTAGTTGGCACATACCGTCGGGTCGCCTTTCTTCAGTACAGGACAAAGGACGCTGAGATTCCAATCGTTGGGCATGCTTTCTTCTAGCCATATTTTGCACAAGAGCTGATGCATGCATCTTATCAGCCCTTCGCCGCCGACCTTAAAAAACTCTGCAGGCAGTCCATCAGCACCGGCTGCTTTGTTGTTTTTGAGTCGCGTAATCGCAACTCGGACCTCGCCATGGCTAGGTAGTGGTATATCCACATTGTCGTTGATTGGTGGTTTCGGCCTGTTTCCTCCATCGGCGGGATTGGTGCCGTCATCGCCTGCTAGCAGCTTGGAGAAATGCGCCCTCCATAACCTCAGCGTGCACTGCGTATCCGTAACCAGATTTCCATTTTCATCTCGACAGTTAGATGCTCCGGTCTTGAAACCTTGTGTCAGACGGTTGACTTGTTGATAAAATTTTCGAGCATCATTCCTGTCTTGCAACACCTCAAGTTGCCTCTCTTCCTTCCTTTTCTCCTGGTAACGTTCACACGTAGCTCGCGTTGCGCCAGACTGCAGCGTTTTTTGCCGCAGCTACGACGCGACACTCCTCGTCATACCATTGGTTCCGTGTGGGAGGGCGCTTGAACCCAATGGCTGTTTCAGCAGCAGCTCGCATGGAGTGGGATATGTGCGCCCAGAGTCCGCCGGCGTCAACAGGGAGAGGGATAGGTTGGAGGAGCAATTCCGAGAGGTGAGTGGAGTAGGCTATTGCTGTCCGTTGTGATCGCAGCTTTGTGACGTCAAGCTTTCGTTGCGTGATGGGGCGCATGTTTTTCGCTCAGCATAGCCGCATGCGTATCTTGGCTGCGACAAGATAGTGGTCCGAGTCTATGTTGACTCCACGAAACGTACGCACGTCCATCACGCTTGAAACATGCCTTCCGTCTATCACAACGTGATCAATCTGGTTGCGCGTTTTTTGATCAGGGGACAGCCATGTGGCCTTCTGGATGTCGTGGTGTTGAAATCTGGTGCTACTCACTACCATGTTTCGCGCCGCGGCGAAGTCAATCAGCCTGAAACCGTTGTTCGAGGTGGTCTCATGGAGGCCGAATTGACCGACGGTGTGGTCAAAGATGCGTTCGCGCCAAACCTTTGCGTTGAAGTCCCCGAGGATGATCTTCACGTCGTGGTTTGGGCAGCGGTCGTACGTGTCCTCGAGTCTCGCGTAGAACGCATCCTTAACAGCATCGTCCTTCTCCTCCGTCGGAGCGTGCGCGCAAATTATGCTAAGATTGAAAAATCTAGCTTTGACGCGGATTGTAGGCGGCCGTTCACTCACTGGGGTGAAATTGGAGACGTGGTGGCGAAGTCTCCGGCTTACTACAAATCCGCATCCAAATTCGCGCCTCTCCGCATGGCAGCTGTAGTAGATATCACAGTTTGCTCGCTTGGAGCAACCTTGTCCTGTGCATCCACCAGTTGGATAGAGGCACCTTCCCAATTAAGAGTTCGGACATTCCAGGTGCATATCCTTAAATCGTAGTCCTTTTTCGTTTTGCGGTGGTCGTCATCATAAGGGAGGGATTCTTTCCGAGGCTTTCGCTTTGGTTTTCTTTTTTACGAGGCGGGTTCCAAACTCTGCGCTCAACCATTTACAGTCCTGGTGACCCGCTGCACACATCAGCTCACTATCTAGCGGATGCTAAGAGAGTTACCCAGGAGGTGCCACGAGGAGGCTGTGTGTTAACTTGCAATCATTCGTAGACAGAGATCGCACTGGCGGTCGCCAAGTTGACCGCGATCAGAAACTTTACTCTGCATGAATGAAAGCCATACCATCCCACCGTATCGAATGCCTTCTGGAAATCTATGAACAGCGGCGAACGCCATTCTACAGTTTGCTCTGTTATTGCGCGTAGTGTGTTTGCCTCGTCTACGCAGCTCCTGTGTGGTCTGAATCCTCCTTGTTCATCTCGTAGTGTTGGCTCAATCTTGTCCTGGATTGCCTCGTTAGTTGTTGCAGTCACTGAGGTTTCCTTTCTTCGGTAACTTGATGATGGTTCCTTTCTTCCAGGATGTTGGAATCCGCTCACTTCCCCATATATTATTGAAATGTGGATGCAGTGTTTCGGCCATTAGTTGCGTGTTTATCTGAAGAAGTTCGGCCGGTCTGCCGTCATCTCCACCCGCTTTGTTGTATTTTAATTTCCTGATAGCATCTTTTATTTCTCTAATTGATATTGCCGTGGGTGATATTCTGAGGTTATTGCTCGGAACAATACTACTGGAGTTTTCTTGCGTGATGCAGTTGATCTCCATAAAGTTTTGTCGCCATCTCTGAATTTGTGCTTCATCATCAGTAAGGAGTCTTCCGTCTGGATCCCGCACTTGTTGGGTTCGCCTATAGCAGCTTCCGGTCAGTTGACTAATTATCTGGTACAATGAACGCATGTTGTTCATGTTGGCTGCGCTTTCTGCATTTTCGTTACGAGCTCTGCAGTCATGATCTGCTTTCGACTTTAGGCTGTTCCGTTTGCTGATAAGTTCTCAAATGTGCGCTGATATCCATTCCGTGCGCCTGCGTTTTCAGGTGCTCACGCAACGTTGTGGCCATTCTGGTGGATAGGTTGGAGTCACTCAGCCGATGTACGTTAAGGGGAGGCGGTCTTCTTGTGGTCCTGTTGACAGTGTTGCTATTTCGTCTGAGCTTGATTAAAAGCTCTCCGATTATCAGTTCGTGGTCACTGTCGATAGACGCACTTCTCCTATTCCTAACATCCATTATCGAGCGACTCCATTTCCTACTTATGCAGATGTGGTCGATTTGGTTGCGAGTATGTCCATTCGGAGAAGTCCATGTGGACACATATATCCCGACTCCGCTCCTGCCTCCATCATTGGTCCCGCTGTGCATCACTAGATTGCCGTTTGATGTTGTTGTTGTCCCATTACCTCTCCATCTCATCTCACTGATGCCTGCGATTGCGATCTGCATTTTCTCCATTTCTCCTTCAAACTGCGCCAGTCTGGTTGGTTCCATTTAAGTCCTTACGTTCCATTGTCCAATTCGTGTCCGTTTCGATATGCAAATGGTCGTTATCGGGTTGGGGGGGTAGTCGGTTTCTTCTCTTGTATTAGTTTCGTTAATCATTACGGAATACCGTTTTTCGACTTCATATGCTTAGTGGGGATCGGAAAAGATTCCACTAAACATAATGAAGCCGAGAAATTTTGGAGGTCATGATGTGTCATGAGTGGGATTTGAACCCACGACCCACGCTTTGCGTGCATCTACGCTACCCGCTAGGCTATGGGCCCCCCAAAAGTTATTGGCTACCATATTTGTCAATTCGGGTTTTCATTAATTTTAATTGAACTTCGATTTCGATCATTTCGGCGTTTTTATCGTACTGCTTCTCACAAACGTCGTATGACTTATAGATAATAGTGTTTATTACCATATGATTATACGATTATTATATAGTAAGGACTACTGATGCACTTTGGCATGATAATCGAAGAAAACAGTGAGCAAAACTTTGATATTTAATCGCATTTGGTGTGCTTTTTTCGATCATGGCCCACCTGAGCTATTCCTTTGAGCCGATTGGGCGTTGGCTTCGACATCAAAGCCATATACCCAGTTATCACCCTTTTGAACAGTTCTTTAGCACTGCTAATGCAATTGTTTTTTTGATCCAAATGTTGCAAATTCGGCACAAAAATCGCCATGCAAGTTGAAACCCTGCATTCTGAGTAATGTTACCAGCAATCTTCCTACCAAATATGGGGCTTCTATTTTTTGCATACATAATTTGAAAATCTAAGTTCTGCATAATAGTGAAAAAACCTTCCTACCAATTTGATGCTATTAGCTCTTATTATAATTTATTTTTTTGCAATAAATCGAAAAACTCCATTTTCGATTTATGTAAGAGGTGGGAGTGGCACATAAAGTTTGATGTCTCTTGTAATACTTCAAATATGTGTGTTCATACAGACAGACAAAATATATATACTTTGTGTGGCCCTTCTGCCTGATACATACATTTTCAGAAAGTTAATATACAATTTTTTACCCATTTATAATGGGTAAATGGTATAAAAATCGATAATCAAAAATACATTGCCTGCAAGATTTGAAAAGTGACCTTACCTTTTCTAAAAATTTTTGAAGCGGAACACAATAACTAATGTAAATTTGAAATTCTTTACAAAATCACCGTGCAGAAGGTGGACGCGGCTGTTGAAACTGGTCAAATATATATATATATATATATAATAGGTGAGCAAATAAGTTTCCGTCGTTTTTGTAAGAGATGGCTCCACTAGAAGGTTATATGTAAAGTTTCAGATGTTGAACGTCTCAGTGTAAGTTTGACCACGTGGTAACAACTTAACCTCAAAAAATTAGCGACTTTGTATTAGCTATACATACTTTTCTCTGTGCAAAAATTGTCTTGTTTTGCACCAAATAAGCGTCATTTGCGGGAACTTTTGATTTACTTCTTTAATTTGAAGAAATCTGCCGCTGAAGCGCATTTATTGCTCGTGGAAGCATATAGTGACGCTGCTTTGAGTGAGAGAAGTTGTTGTGAGTGGTTTCAGAAGTTTAAAAACGGTGAATTTAACGTTGAAAATAAAGAACGCAGTGGAAGGCCAAAAGTGTACGAAGACGTATAATTAAAAAACGTTATTGTTCGATGATTCCGCCCAAACGCAAAAAGACCTTGCATTTACATTAGGTGTAACTCGACAAGCCATTTCACATCGCTTGAAATCGTTGGGAATGATTTACAAAAATTTTGTAATAGCTTAGCACAAATGTATGTTATAGGTAAGGTGCATCAGACCATAAAAGTATAAACGTACTGTTGAGTGCAATTAGCTTTTTTACTTTTTTCTCGATTTTTAAAGAAAGATGTAATGCTTAGACAAATAAATATATTAATTACATATAGCGACAATTTTGACGTTATACGTGACTGGAAGGATATTCTCTCCGGTGGCGAAAAACAACGAATGGCCGTCGCGCGCCTCTTCTACCATAGGTAAGTTATACATACTTTTTAAAGATTTGGTTACCATAAAATACTTTCGATGCTCATCAGGCCACAATATGCTTTACTAGACGAATGCACCAGTGCCGTTTCAATTGATGTCGAAAACTCAATTTATGAGATTGCTAAAAATATGGGAATTACGCTTTTAACTATAACGCACAGACCAACTCTCTGGTAAGTTTTCTCATGTTCTTTTGAACGAGCTATTTATTAACATATTAAATATATTTGATTATTTAGTAATATTATAACGATTTTTGCATTCAAATTATATCTGGCACCGCTGCATATCGTTTAATAGATCTTGGTAATAACTTTTTAATTATTATTAGCTTGTTTACATCAGTTTCCGTGCCTTAAAATTACTAACGATTGAAAGGAATTCACAGACGCTGAAATTCGAGCAATTTTAAAAATTTTATTTTCTAGTTAGATTGTGTTTGTCTTAAGCGACTACAAAGTATCGATTCAAACCGCTGAACAGTAGTGGTTCATGCGATTCCTAAGCGGTAATTTTGTCACCAAAACACCCAAGCCAACCGGACGACCAGTAAATTATGATACGGATATGGAAATAGTGGATCGAGATCGTAATGTGACTATATGAAGCATCGCAGAGGAGCTGCAGCTAAGCACGGAAACCGTCCATAGTCATTTGAAGTCGAAAAAGTTGACAAACAAGCTCGATGTATGGGTGCCACATGAGTTATTTCAAAAGAATCTTTTGGACCGTGTCTTAATCTGAGATTCTAACACGGTGAGTCGTCTCAAATAGTCGCAATGCCAGGATTGACGGCTCGGAAGGTTTTGCTGAAGATATGGTGGGATATCAAGGAATTACCTATAATGTAGTTTTGCCCTATGGCCAAACCATCAATTTTGATCTCTACTGTCAACAACTGGAATGATTTCAATCCTGGAGTCACTAAACTGCCAATGGCGATCATTATCGCGCTATAAGAAACTATTTTCCGATCGCAATGGTTCGTGAATACTGTTAAGATAACTTCTGGTTTTGAGAGGATGGCGCTACATGCCATACAGCAAAGCAAACAATCCATTTATTATTTATTGAGTCCAGTGTTCCCCGGACGACTAATATCGAAAAGAGATGATTTTGACTTGCAACTGAGGTCACCAGATTTGACGCAGCCAGACTCTTTTGTGGACCATTTTGTGATGTAAAATTTCAAAAAGTGTATATTACGCAAAAAGCATTTACGCGATATATTCTCTAAAAAAAGTTCAAACATTTTTCGAAGAAATAAAAAAAAAATTCTTTAAGAATGAACAAAAAAATTTTTATTATACCATTTACCCATTGAAAATGGGTAAAAAATGGTATATTAACTTTGTGCAAATGTATGTAGCAGGCAGAAGGAGGCGTGGCAGACCATACAAAGTATATATATTCTTGATCAGCATCAATAGCCGATTCGATTTGGTCATGTCCGTCTGTCTGTCCGTCTGTCCGTCTGTATGAACACACAGATCTCAGCTATTAAAAGAGCTAGAGGCACCAGACTTGGTGGGAGTGTGCGTGTATTCAATACACACAAGAAGTTTATTTCAAACTTGATGTGCCACGCCCACCGCCTCCGCAAATGGATACATTTTTTCGATTTTTTGCAAAAAATTCAATAACGAAAAGAGATAAACGCAAATTTGGTAGGAGGGTGTCTTGCAACATTATGCAGAAGTTGGATTTTAGAATTTTGGATGCCACGCCCACCGCCTCTAAAAAACACATTTTTATAGTTTAAAAGAAAACTAGAAAAGCTAGAAGCGCCAAATTTGAAAGTAAGGTGCCTGGTAACATTACGGAGAATGTTTGATTTTCAACTTTTGAATGCCACGCCCACCGCCCCCAAACTATTGCATTTTAAGAAAAGTATGGAAATAACAAAACATTTTTAACACTCTTGTAACTTACCATAGTACAGATCTACCCAATAAATTTCAATCCGATGGGACAATAAACAAAGAAGTTATAGGAGTTTGAATCTCCCATATAAAGTTGTGGGCGCTTAGAATTCCAACTAAAATGTTGAACTGGCGCAGCAGAAGGCCGGCATCAATAAAAGTCTCATTTGCCGATCGCTCCGCGTAACTGTGTGTGGTCTAGATGGTTGCATGATTCTGGTGTGTGTGGTCGCGGGTTCGAATCCAGCAACGGGCAATTTTTTTTTTTTTTTTTTTTTGCCGATCGCACTGCGTAACTGTGTGTGGTTTTGATGGTTGGCTCGCAAGTTTCTGATGCGTGAGGTCGCGGGTTCGAATCCTGCGCTGGGCAATTTTTTTTTTTTTAATAATTTTGCGCTATATGAAAAATATATTATGCAAAAAAAATAAGAAAAACCAAAAACTTTTTCTAAGCAATACAAAAAAAAGAAGACTGCGCTGGGATTCGAACCGGGGACATTTAGTTATAGAGCTGACAACTCTCACAACAAACCACTGAAGCACATGGTCTGTTCCTAGGCGCGAGAAGTTTTGCATACAGCAGCAGAGACGGAGCAGAGGCTCGGCTTCAATGCTTGCGCCGACTGCGCACGCACAATCGGCGTGCAGTCGGCATGTGCCATTAGCGTCAATGCATGTGTATTTAATTTCGGAAATATGCGATGCGTTGTAAATTATAACTTACTGTCGAGTGCACTCGACTGTAGCTTTCTTCATTTTTTTTTTTAATAACAATGAAGTTATAGGAGTTCGAATTTCCCATACAAAGTTATGGGCGCTAGCGATTCCTAACCAAAACGTTAAGTCGACGCAGTAGAGGGCCCGCGTCAATAAAAGCCTAATTTGCCGATCGCATGGCGTAAACTTGTGTGGTCTAGTGGTTAGAGGTCCGACTCGTAAGTTACAAAGTTCGTGAGAGTTCTTGGGTTCGAATCTGGCGCGGGGCGATTTTTTTTCTTAATGTAAATTGCTTTTTTTTTATTTTTATACCATTTATTTTATTTTGTATTATTTCTTCGAATAGGGTAAATGGTATCTTACAGTCGCGCGCGCTCGACTGTAGCTTTCCTTACTTGTTTTTATTATTTTTTTTAAAAACAAAATTTTTTAATTTAATTGGTCTACCCTGTATAATTTAATATGACATATAATATAATATAAATGTAAATATACATCAGTGAAAATGTACACTTTGGATTCGTTAAGTTTTTAATACTTAGAATTATTGGCGACCAAAGTGGTAGTGTTGTGTGCACTCAACGATGGCTTACTTTTCTTGTGTTTATTAGAATACGAGGGTGGTCTGATAATAACTAAGCTTCCAAAAGAATAACGAAAATATTGTAAAAGAGGCGATTTATTTCCCAACATAATCTCACGCGGCCCATGCGGTCTTTTGAGATGCCTACTGTCTCAGCTATCTCGCACATCTTCAATGCCAATACGAGATCGTGCATTTTTATCACGTTATCCGCCGTTTTCGGGGCATCAAAATAATATGGCTCATCAAAAGCCGACGTGCGACCACGTTGAAACTCGTTGATCCAATGTTTGACGGTCGCCATCGAAGGAGAAGAGTCACCGTACACAGCATCCAAGCTCTCTTTGATTTCGCTATGAGATTTCCCTTCCAAAAACAAGAATCGAATCACAGACCGATATTACTCTTTCTCCATTTTTCTAAAATCCGCGGACACGTCCAATTCCACATGCAGTCAAAACAAAACTACGAGTCCGATTCGGCTCAAATTTCGACAGTAGCCGTCTACATGCATGTACTAGACCATAGAAAATTTCTTTTGCGATAGTGACGCCATTGTTCGGTGAGGCTAAGTACTTATCGATCTGCCCTCGTAGATACCTGTTTTTCCATCTGTATAAACGAATCACATCAGCTGTAAGAACTAGAAATCTTAAAAGTGTATGTACGAGGGTCTTTCAATAAGTCCTTAGAAAATCCGAGTGAAGAAATCCGAAATCCTATTTTTTTGGACGGGATAAAAATGTTGGAAAAACGATTGCCAAAGGTTTTAGAGCTAAAAGGGGACTATGTTGAAAAATAAAAAATAATTTCTGCAAAGAACAGTGTTTTTTTTTATTTATTATTATTATTTATTTTTTCTAAAGACATATTGAACGACCAAACGTAGATTCCAAACGTACATAAAGTAGATCAAACTTATGAACTTTTTGTGGACTTAAATTGCTCTTTCTTAGAATTTTAGCTAAGAAATACTTTTTTGGCGTTATTTTTTAAAATGTGATAAGATAACCAATTCCTTTCAACTTTTCTAGGAAATTTCACACACATATTTTGGAATTCGATGGCCAGGGAAACTGGAACTTCAGGAAAATGGATCTTAATGAACAACAGACATGTCAAACAGTTTGTTAGTATTCTCTGAATAAAACGTTCAAATAATATATAAAAGCCGTAATTATTATTACCAATATACAATATATATATTGTATAATTATATGATTATAAAGCTGATGTTTAGAGGCGCATGAACTAAGAGTTTTTACTGAGTATATGTCTGTATGTGTATAAGAATCAACAATCAAATCCACCAAACCATCTTTATGAAAAATGAAACAGATACTTCTTTGTTCAGGCAAAAATACTGTCAGTTAAATTTCAATTTTTTCCTAAATAATTCAAATTTTTAGTTACGCTGGTCTAAGAAACGCTAAAATGACATACGGCATCCAATACTAAAAATCAAAAGGTTCGGAAAATATGTGTATAGAGCATTCGTAATTTATAAATCGCTAATCATCAAAATCTTCTGTCTCCAGAAGATAACGGAATTTAAGCCCCATAATTAGTAAAAAGAAGAACGTAGAAACTCCTTCTTTGGCAACTGCCAATATTACTCAAGAGGAACTAGTGTAATTGAACATATAACGACATAAACATGATCTTATTATTCGCAATCTTACACAGATAAGTACTGTTCATAATATTTGTAAACAAAGTATTTAAACACTGTTAACATGTATACAATTTTACTACTTTTGGACCTATCATTAGCTAATTAATAAATAATAATAAACTAGAAAATGTGCATTCGGCTTACTGATGGTGTTCAGATATTTTATTGTGAATGTAGTCCAACTATTCACTTACTATTATAATTATCCACTTAAAAAGTAGTTAATGGGTAAAAGGGTTTAATAAAAAATTTTTCGATTATTTTCGAGTCGGTTTAGCCGGATAAACTGAAAACAAATATGTGTCAGCTGAGCGGGAGTTCGAATACCATTCATGCATTTCTTTACCAATTTATTAGAGATTTCACACTGCTATATAAATTGAGTCTTAGAATTTTGTCCAAAATATGTAAGACATAAAGATAAAAAATTTTTTATATTCGAAAACTTTTATTGTTTAACCTTGTGATACATATATTTTTATGTATATATTTTTGTCTGGGGTTTTTTTTTCTTAATCATAATGAGTATACTTATAAGTATTTTATTTGTATTTTTTTAAACCACTATTGCCGATTAAGACAAATGATTTAAAGATATACTTTTTTGCGAACACAATGTGGATAATTCACTATTGAAATATATTTTATATATATGTATAGAAATTTAAATATTATATTTCTTAATAAAATCTTCTACCCTTGGTGAGGGTATTAAATATTATATTTTTTTCATTCTTTTTAGTTAAATATGAAACATTTATAAAATACTCGTTGTAAATACTTTGACCACCATCTACAAATTTGTTATAAAAGCTTACATATAGTATAAAAAAATATTACCACTCAGTTGGTTACATATGGGTATTCGTATAAATTATAACAATATTATTGTAATTGCATTGTTCTGTAAATGATTTGTATTGATCAAGAATCAAAGTAAAAATGCTTTTTTAATTTCAAGTATTGCAGTTATTTGTTATCTTGTGTGGATACATGCATATACATAGTACTTAAATACTTAATTTGAAAATTTTTATTTGTTTTGTAGCCATCTTATTACCTTTTTTAGTTTTTTACTTTGGCAAACATTATTAAAAAGTTTATACTTCTGTACCAAAGCAATATTCCTTCATGAGTTTGGTGATATTGAAATTATGGATAGAAACGTACTAATAATGGTTTGCAAGTATTAAAAAAAATATTTAAGTTTTAATTTTTGGCGTACTTATTCTTTTAAGCTTAAAAAGGTCTCACTCATATTTTCATTTGTTCTCAACAATTAAAAATGAAAAATTAATTTTTTGTTGAATAGTGTAAAATAAAAGTATATTTATATAATGAAAGGAAAATCTTAGCATATATCCAAGAGTAGAGCTAAGTAGATTTGATTTTCATTGGTTTATTGATATTCAAAAATTAAGGCAAGACTTAAATCTCAAATTATTCACAAAAAACGTTTTCAATGACTAATCTGGTTTTCAGGGCAATATTTTGACTATAAATATGTATATAAGTCTTTTTATTCACATTAATAGTATAGCTACTGAAATATATCTGCAACTGTTCCACGAAAATTTCTTTAATATGTGTCTGATGTATTTTTGTATTTTTTTTTTAAATACATAGAAAAGTATTATAACATATATTAAATAACTAAACTATGTTTACAAATAGTTAAATAGTTGATATACACAATGATTAAATATTAATGTTCGCATAGAAAAAATTTACTGCGATATTTATCAGTCAACCTATTATAAATTCCTTTATTTATTATTGAAAATGCGCAGAACAAGACAGTAAGTTCCTTCTTTTAAATATATTAATCTTTGGTACTATCTTGTTATAAGTGTAGGCTAGTGTTGGGAATAATATTTTAGTTATATATTATCATATTAGTAAACTTAAATTGATTATTTTATATAATAAGTTAAGATCACTACACATTTTTAGACTCTTGAAAACAAATGTATATACAATATTGTTTTAGATTGTATGTATTTACCTGTTTTAATAAACGAGAATATTACTAGGAATTACCAGAAATTGTGAAATTAACTGAAAAATGTCTTTTAACCATATTAATTTTATAAAGAAAGCTATAGATGACCGTATTCTTCTATAAGATGACTTGGTACTTAAAATAGATCCTTTTTTCTGCCGCACATTTTATATAAGTCAAATGTTTGCCTTTAATAAATAGTTGTCGAATTTGGTATTCGGGTAATACAAGTGTTTTATAGAAAAAACAATATTTTTTTAGAAAACATATAATAAATAAATTTTTGGCTGCCTAAACTCTTTTAAATCATCGAAATCCTGCTACGAAAAATAGTCAGTGCTAACATAATAATCACTAGTTGGCATTGTCATAAATGAAAAATGCATTTTTGTTGAAATAAAGGTGATTCTGATTCTTTGATATCTTTGTTTTTTAGAGGGACTTTATGCTAATATTCGCATGGCATGATAGACAATAGAGTGACAAATGGGGCACAAAGACTCTAAAGAAATGCAGATCTGGTTTGCACAGTCCATGCAAAACATGTTGTGACCGCAGGGAACCAAAGCGGTGGTAACTTCTCGCTCATTGCATACAAAACACTCGCGATGAATATTATGTGTATCTGTATTTCGCAAATGAACCTGAATCTGATGGTGTTGAAGAGGGATACTCACTTCTGAATTGTGGATGCCCTTGCTAGATCTAACCTTGCGACCCTCTCTGTGTTCACCGAGAAGAGAGTCAGTGGGACTGATAGAATCAGTTGGCGAGCAATGTGGTGCAGAAACGTGTGTGGCCACACTCACCGATGTTGTTGTTGGTACATTCCATATGCTTGGAGAGTCACCGATGCCTTCGTCGATGTCACCCGAATCATTCAAACTCTTCCATATGTGCAACAGCTCGGATGGCGTACTAACGCTATTATTTGTGCTTTTTGTTGACGTTGTGGATGACGCAGAAGAGCACGAACGTGTCAATATGTGAGATGAGCTGACAGACCCAGAAACATTTGCAGAAGCAGATGCACATACGGGCACGGACACAATTGCTGTTGGCTGGCAGAACGACATCTTGTTGCGAAATATTTGATTTGAATTGATTGTATGATGAATATTACCGTTTGTATTAGTGTTTGTCACTGTATTTGCAATAATATTCGAATTATCGGTATTAGTATTAGTATTATGAGTTGTATTTTTGTAATTAAGAGTATTCGTATTACCAATATCGTTAGTAGTAGCATTAGTTATGGTACTACTATTCGTATTAGCTTTGGTTTTCGTAGTAATATTAGTATTGAGTTGCTTATTAACGTTAGTGAAACTACTTTTATTAGTTATATTCTTAACAATAGCGTCTGCATTAGGATTAGGATTTGAATTTTCATAAATTTTGGTCGGCAGTCGGCTTATATTATTGGGACTTATATCAATGTGTTCCGTCCTTTTAATTAAGTCAGTACTGTGTAAATAAGACGCAACTTCATGAGTGCTTTTCGAATGCTGGTTTATCTCGACAGCGCTGTCGTTGTTATAAACACATGATAAAATATCTGAGTTGCCATCATCATTTAGTATCTGAGTTAGAGTGTGTAGATTATGGATATACTCCGATGAACTCATCGATTCAGTGCCATTGTCACTGCTCTTAGCAGTGTTGCCTGTGCGAAGTGCTATGTGCGCTTCGATCTGCTTGCGTGCAGTGTCTACATTATCCGGCAGTCCAGTCACCTCAAAGATGGGTTCTTTCTCGCGTGACGGTGTCACTATATATGTCTGCGTTTCCTGTTGAATGTGCTTGATAGTAGCACCCTTCGGTCCTACTACTAGACCAACAACTCTATAGGGCACACGCACCTGTATTGTAATCTGTCCGGGTAGACACGGCGGTCCCGATTGTGTGCGTGTCATAATTCCACTTAATGAACTGGCAGCATTCAGGGATGCGCCGTTCGTCATTCCGTTGGAGCCATCCATAGAGGGTTTACGTGATGCTCGAATAAGACTAAAATGGTCTGCCGCCGAAAGAATCTCTCGCTTAGCCTTGTTTACATCCTCTTTCCTTCCTGTTACCACAAACACAGGTTCTTCTCCGCGCACTGGAGTCTTTATATATGTATTTGTCTTTGCTCTAAGCGCCTTTATCTTACATCCTATAAACAAACAAAAATATATATCGCATTTGACAATTTTATGAGAAATTATTAAAGCCACAGTCGAAAATACCAATCACCCATTTTGAAGAGTTGCAATCCGCAGTATAGATTGACGGTTTTTTTTCGCTACGTGTATACACTAAATTATATATTTTTAGGGAAAAGAAGAATATCACCAATACTCGCAGGTCTAGTTTTTATAATTTCATACAGTAGTATCAAAACGATTCGGTTATTATGCTTATACATATATACGGTTTTGTGGTTAGTTGCACTTTACACTTTTAAATAGATAAGTATAAGACGGTACAACCACCCATTTATAAAAAGCAAATAAAAAATATTTACCTTGAGTATACTGAAAGGATATTCTTTCGTCTTTCGGCTGGACCGATTGTGATGAAATTTTTGTGTGTATTCCAGGAGGTTTGAAGATGGTTAAGATTCACGATCAAGAAGGCCGTGTCGAATCGTTATTAATTTCTTAAGATCACAGTAATCCTATACAATTGTGTCATAAAATCGTTTCTTATTTATCCGGAACAGGTACGATAAAATCGTTCACCCTTCTAAATACTCACTTTCAAAAGTTACTAACTTTAGCTGTTTTATGGTATTGTATTAAAAAAAATGCCACGTTTTTCGCAGAGAAGCAAAAACTATTGGGCGACGTACTCATAATACGCAATTGGTCCGTGATCGTCGGTTAAATCGA
This sequence comes from Zaprionus bogoriensis, assembly GCA_035046045.1. NCBI lineage: Eukaryota > Metazoa > Arthropoda > Insecta > Diptera > Drosophilidae > Zaprionus > Zaprionus bogoriensis. Next base: position 1,595,363 of record JAWNOI010000221.1, read on the forward strand.
ACAGCAGAAAAACACGTGGCACGCAATCTCAACGTAAGAGAACAAATGGTAAACTCACGTGCAAATGAGAATTCAGATCAACGTATTCAACGCCGTCATGCTAATACATTAAGGCAACGACAGGCACGCCAACGAAGAACCGACGCTCACAGAGCAAATGAATGACGCTGAATGATCCTGAAAGAGACTATTCATCCCATTCGCTAATTATGATTGGTAGTATGGACAATGAGTGTCAATATTGTCATGCTTTTATGTTAAATACAAAGGTGAAAAATGAAAACATTTCTCTGCCATTACTAAGTCCGCCATAAGAACCTTAGAAATCGCAATTAGCTGGAAACACATATCACATAACAAAGTGGGACAGGACAACGTCTGTCAGGTCCTATATATATATATATGTATCTTCTATCTATTATATAAAAATGAATCGCAAAATGTGTTGGTAAGCGCATAACTCAACAACGCCTGAACCAATTTGGCCAAATTTTTTTTTAAATTGTTCGTTGAAGTTCAAGGTTTGTGTGCACGGCGAGAAAAATTAGAATTATTGCTGGGAAACCCGTTAAAATGGCCATTTTCTTTTTCCCATACAAATTTTCCGGGCCACTTTAAGTAACCTTTCACGAACACGTCAAAGTAAAACACACCTAAACACATTATTTGTAATACATAAACAGTCTACTTTTGCTCACCTAGCAGCAAGGTAGTTTTATTTATTTTAAAATTTTAAAATCCCTCGGCCACTAACCAGCGCGTTTCTTTTGTAATAGTTTCGATGTTATCAACTTTGTATGACAAAAGCAAACTCAGTACACATGTCACCTATAAGACGATGTAATTTAGGAAGAAGAACCAGAAATGCTACAAACCAAGCTAATTACAGATTTAATCGAACTTCGCAAGAGCATGACGACGAAAATGAACGAGAAAGAATTCGGATATCACAAACGCGTGAAGCGCGAGCGCGACATTCAGCTAATAATTCGGAGAGGGATTGGGAGAGGGACTGGGAGAGGGACTGGGAGAGGGACTGGGAGAAGGATTGGGAGAAGGACTGGCAAAGCGACTGGGAGAGGGACTGTAAGAGCAACTGGGAGAGCAACTGGGAGAGGGACTGGGAGAGGGACTGGGGAGAGGGACTGGGGAGAGGGACTGGGGAGAGGGACTGGGGAGAGGGACTGGGGAGAGGGACTGGGGAGAGGGACTGGGGAGAGGGACTGGGGAGAGGGACTGGGGAGAGGGACTGGGGAGAGGGACTGGGGAAAGGGACTGGGAGAGGGACTGGGAAAGGGACTAGAAAATGGACTGGGAGAACGACTGGAAGAAATATAGCCATCTGGTGGCGAAACGGAGTTCGCCGGGTTTGCTAGTATATATATGAAAACAATGGTAGATTAACTCTGTGATTATATATTTAACAGGTAGAAGGAGACGTGGCCGACCATACAAATTATATATATTCTTGACCAGCATCAGTAACCGAGTCGATTGGGTTATGCCAATCTGTCGGTATGCCTATATAGATTTCAGCTATTACAAGCGCTAGAGCGCTTGGTAGAGACTCCAGACTTGGTGGGATGTATTCAATACACATAAGAAGTTTTGGACTCTTGCTACATTATGCAAAAGTTGGATTTTAGATATTGGATGCCACGCCCATTATAATTATAATTTTTTGAATTATAAGAAAACTAGAAAAACTGGAAAAACCAAATAAAAGTAAGGTTCCTGGTAACATTACACAGAATGCGAATTTTAAAATTTTGAATGCCACGCCCACCGTTTAAAAATCGATTTTATGAATCGATAAATTGAATTATAGAAAAAGTAGAAAAGATACAATCCGATCGGACAATAAACTCAGAAGTTATAGGCGCGAGAAGTATCCCATACAGCAGCAGAGGCTCGGCGCCAATGCTTGCGCAGGCTGCGCACGCACAGTCGTCGTGCAGTCAGCGTGCAGTCGGCAGGTGCCATTAGCGTCAATGCATGTGTATTTGACTTCGAAAATATGCGATACGTTGTTATTATTTCGCTGAATAATTAACTTAATAATTAAGTAATTAATATTAACAATTATTTTTTTACAGCCAAAGGTAAATGGTAACTTACTGTCGAGAGCTCTCGGCTGTAGCTTTCTTCATTTGTTTTTATTTGTTTTATCATTATTTTATAACAAGTGAAGAAAGCTACAGTCGAGTGCACTCGACAGTAAGATACCATTTACCTTTCGCTGTTAAAAACTAATTCTTAATATTAATTACTTTTATTCGGCGAATAACAACGCATCGCATATTTTCGAGGACAAATTCACATGCATTGACGCTAATGGCACATGCCGACTGCACACTGACTACACGACGACTGTGCGTGCGCAGTCGGCGTCGGCGTCGGCCTCGGCGTCGGGCCTCTACTGCTGTGAGCGAAACTTCTCGTGCCTATAACTTCTGTGTTTATTGTCCGATCGGATTTAAATTTATAGGGTTGGTCAATATTAATATTATCTACAATAATACCTAAAAAAAATTTCGGAAACTTTTCTACTTTTCCTATAATTTGATTTACCGATTTACAAAATCGATTTTTGGGGGCGGTAGGCGTGGCATCCAAAATTTGAAAATCAAACATTCTCCGTAATGTTACCAGGCACCTTACTTTCAAATTTGGCGCTTCTAGCTTTTCTAGTGTTCTTTTAAACTATAAAAATGTGTTTTTTAGAGGCGGTGGGCGTGGCATCCAAAATTCTAAAATCCAACTTCTGCATAATGTTGCAAGACAACCCCCTACCAAATTTGGTGCGTTTATCTCTTTTCGTTATTGAATTATTTGGAAAAAATCGAAATACGCATTTATCGATTTGCGGAGGCGGTGGGCGTGGCACATCAAGTTTGAAAGTGAATATACCATTTTTTACCCATTTTCAATGGGTAAATGGTATAATTATCTTTATTTTATTTCAAACACCGCCTCTGAAACTTGATATTAATACCCTTGCAGAGTGTTTGATAATTATGGCCAGATGTTGGCAACGCATACAAGGAAGCACCCCCGATCATATAAAGTATAGTCTTGATTATTAATTAAGAACAAACCGATTTTAGATATTACATGAGCTAGAAACACCAAAAGTGGTCTTTTTATTATTAACTTTGTGCAAATGTATGTAACAGACAGAAGGAGGCGTGGCAGACCATACAAAGTATATATATTCTTGATCAGCATCAATAGCCGAGTCGATTTGGTCATGTCCGTCTGTCTGTCCGTCTGTCCGTCTGTATGAACACACAGATCTCAGCTATTAAAAGAGCTAGAGGCACCAGACTTGGTGGGAGTGTGCGTGTATTCAATACACACAAGAAGTTTATTTCAAACTTAATGTGCCACGCCCACCGCCTCCGCAAATCGATAAACGCGTATTTCGATTTTTTCCAAATAATTCAATAACGAAAAGAGATAAACGCACCAAATTTGGTAGGAGGGTGTCTTGCAACATTATGCAGAAGTTGGATTTTAGAATTTTGGATGCCACGCCCACCGCCTCTAAAAAACACATTTTTATAGTTTAAAAGAAAACTAGAAAAGCTAGAAGCGCCAAATTTGAAAGTAAGGTGCCTGGTAACATTACGGAGAATGTTTGATTTTCAACTTTTGGATGCCACGCCCACCGCCCCCAAACTATTGCATTTTAAGAAAAGTAGGGAAATAACACTCTTTAAACTTTTAACACTCTTGTAGCTTACCATAGTACAGATCTACCCTATAAATTTCAATCCGATCGGACAATAAACAAAGAAGTTATAGGAGTTTGAATCTCCCATATAAAGTTGTGGGCGCTTAGAATTCCAACTAAAATGTTGAACTGACGCAGCAGAGGGCCGTCATCAATAAAAGTCTCATTTGCCGATCGCTCCGCGTAACTGTGTGTGGTCTAGATGGTCGCATGCAAGATTCTGGTGTGTGTGGTCGCGGGTTCGAATCCAGCAACGGGCAATTTTTTTTTTTTTTTTTTTTGCCGATCGCACTGCGTAACTGTGTGTGGTCTTGATGGTTGGCTCGCAAGTTTCTGATGCGTGAGGTCGCGGGTTCGAATCCTGCGCTGGGCAATTTTTTTTTTTTTTAATAATTTTGCGCTATATGAAAAATATATTATGCAAAAAAAATAAGAAAAACCAAAAACATTTTCTAAGCAATACAAAAAAAAAGAACTGCGCTGGGATTCGAACCGGGGACATTTAGTTATAGAGCTGACAACTCTCACAACAAACCACTGAAGCACATGGTCTGTTCCTAGGCGCGAGAAGTTTTGCATGCAAGTTTTGCAAGTTTTTTCAATGCTTGCGCCGACTGCGCACGCACAATCGGCGTGCAGTCGGCATGTGCCATTAGCGTCAATGCATGTGTATTTAATTTCGGAAATATGCGATGCGTTGTTATTAATTCGAATAAAAGTAATTAATATTAAGAATTATTTTTAGCAGCCAAAGGTAAATTATAACTTACTGTCGAGTGCACTCGACTGTAGCTTTCTTCAATTTTAATTTTTTAATAACAAAGAAGTTATAGGAGTTCGAATTTCCCATACAAAGTTATGGGCGCTAGGGATTCCTAACCAAAACGTTAAGTCGACGCAGTAGAGGGCCCACGTCAATAAAAGCCTAATTTGCCGATCGCATGGCGTAAACTTGTGTGGTCTAGTGGTTAGAGGTCCGACTCGTAAGTTACAAAGTTCGTGAGAGTTCTTGGGTTCGAATCTGGCGCGGGGCGATTTTTTTTCTTAATGTAAATTGCTTTTTTTTTATTTTTATACCATTTATTTTATTTTGTAATATTTCTTCGAATAGGGTAAATGGTATCTTACAGTCGCGCGCGCTCGACTGTAGCTTTCCTTACTTGTTTTCAGTTTCAATATTAAGTGGCTACAACATTGCCATTTGGCAATGAAATTGGCGATGTAAATTGCCGCTCAATCGGACTAAAACCCAAAATTTTATAGAAGCTGGAAGTTTCTCATACAAAGTTAAACGTCGGTACCATTGCATGCTTTCGACTATATGAAAGCTACATGTGCTTATACCTTCAATACACGTTTGAATGTGAAAGTGAGCGATGTGACGCTCTGTTGAGATTTATTCGAATTGAAGTATTAAATATCAACGATCAAAGTGGATAAATGGTATCTTACTATTACGCTCACTCGAATGTAGCCTTCTTTACTTGTTAACTGTTAATATATGATACATATTTTGTATGTCAATACTCTTGCTACTTACCCTGACGCCCGACTATCTCAGCGACATGCTCGGAACTGGGGACTGGAACGCATTCGGTCATGTTCTGAGACTTCTTGGAGCGATCATCGAGGTTGGCGGATGGCATTAGAAGTCCAGATGTTGTATTTGGTAATGTTGTTATTGCTGGTGGCATACTATTGACTGACAAATCAGTGCTAGAATAGTTGGCAGATGCTATGTTATTGAGGCAACCCAATTCGTAGTCACCCTGTGTAGACATTGTCTGAACGTAGCTGCCGTTGCCTTCATTTAGACCTACGAGAGATAATTCCAATGCTAGTTGCAGGGTGCGCGGATCTTCGACCATTTGATGATGGGATTGATGATTGATTTTTTGGTTAATAATTGCATCAGTCATTTTTACATCAGAAACATTTATAGTGCCCAAACTAGACATTCTTGCAGGACTTCGGTTATTGTTTTGTTTTGATATTGAGTGCATTAGCCTTTGGATACTGAGTTTAGATCAATATGTATTATCTTTAAAATAAATATAATGAATTTACTGAGTTCGATGATGATGACTCTTAAGATAAGTTGTAGTATAATAAAAACAATAAAAATATTGTTTTTGTTAAATTTACATGATATAAGAAACGGTGATGAGAGACTCACAGAAAAAGGGATGCTTGCTCCACCCATATCCGATGCACATTGCTCATAGAATAAGATTTTAGTCTATGCTCAAATAAAATGTGTATTGTAGCATGTAGTCTGTGTGAATGCACCTCAGAATGTCCATGTGGAGGTTCTGGTTAGCAGACTTTAGGATGTTGTCTGCTGTAAGAGACAAAGGTGTTGTATACTGGCATACATATATTGAGTTATATTTTTTAGAGGAATGTAGAAAATAATTCAATTGTATGTGTGCATTTAATAATTGGTAACGGAATTTGTCAAGGCAACTGAACACATTCAATATGAGATTACAATATTTTATTCTAATTCTTTAGTTAGTTTCACTTTGCCCGTTACTGTTACTATTGGCTTCCCCGATAATCCACGTTCTCTTCGTGCTTACAACAACCCCTAACCTTAACTAAATTCTGTGTTACTCACCCCTTGAAACTGTTCTCAGATATGAATCTGAACTCCACAAGAAATATTAACTACATAGGCTAATAATAAGTAAGCCAAGAATTATCTTTGAGCTGAGTTTTAATTCAATTGTATTATGCTATCTCACCTGCGCACATACACATATATATTAATATTATTCATATAAGTGTGTACATAATATACGCACACGTTTCCCTACGGACAGACTAGAGCCACGCCTCTGTATTGTGTATGCACAAACAAATCTTACAGGATTATACATGTATATATAAATATATATATATATATATACATAAGATTTACTATTACATACTCTAAACAGAGATATAAACAAATATATTAATATATACTTATTGGTTCCGCGTACGAACGTTGTTAGACTATACGTTTTATAGTTGTTTTTAAGCTCTCAATTTCAATATAATTAAAAAATTGTCATCTTTTACCGGCACCGGCGTCGCCATAACATTCAAGTTAACATGTACTGAGAATGTAAAAAAATTGACTCAGAGTTAACAGACGCTGTTAAGCAAAGTTGTATACAATACGTATGCAACAGCAGTCCTTTTCGCTGCAAAGAGTTTTATTGCGATGTTATGCTACCAGGGTTTTTAAAGCTCCTGAAATGGTATACCAGCTTTGTATAAATGTGTGACAGGCTGTCCGTAGAATGTACATACATTGGGTACTATACATATATATGTATGTACATTCTCCATCAAAGTTAATAAAAGAGACGATTTGGCCACTTATTCAACATAAAGAACTGAGTTCAATTTGAAACAACCGCCTCTAAAAATCAATATTGAAAATTATTTGATCTTATTATTATTTATATAAAAATTTTCAAGTTACATTGTTAAGTGTATGCGTAGCTGATTAAAAAGTATTTCTACGCAAATTGGAATCCAATCGGTTAAAATATGCAGTTATAGAAATTTCCATACAAATGCTGCAACGATATACATATACATATGTATGTAAATAGAAGAACTGCCTGCGCAACCAGCTTTTGTCTATACGTCGTCAAAGCATTTCATTTGACTTTATTTGTGAGACAGATACAAGAAAAATATCTATCGATAATATTTACATTATATATATATATTATATTAATTTTAATAAATATATAAATATCATTTTAAATTGTTGATATATTCGATATTTTAATGACTGTAAAAATAGCAAACTTGTATCATAATAATATAAAGAGAATAATTTATGACACCTTCCATCATTTTTATTTCCATAAAAACCACAGAAACCTAAAAGTTGCAATATAGTTAAAGTAATACTTTTTTTCCTTTTCATATAGAATAAAAATGTCGAGTTTTCGGCTTGTAGTAAAATTTATATTCCGATATTGATGTATATAATTTTTATACATAAATATCGATCTATCGACTATCGATTATCCAAGTGACATGATGCGTTGTATCTATTTTAAAATAAATAGAATAAGGTATATAGTTTTTTTTTTGTTTTTCGTATTAAACGAATTATAAATATTTTTATTTAGGGATTTATTTGTTATTTACATAGATAAATAGACTGTGGGTATAGAAAGAAATAGCTTTATAAAAATGTTCAGAGCGATTTTTTTATATCAACAACAAAAATTAAGCTTATGAAATTTTCCTATTACACTTCCATGGAAGTGTTGTGTGTTATTGTTATTTTTGTTTTGAGGTACTCCTAAATAGTTGTCGTTATTAAAAATACTTTCATAAAGTCATTTATTATATTGAAAGAAGTTGATAGTAATAATTATTTAATTACAGTTTAAGGAATTGAGTCAATTTAATCATGCCTATTTTCAGTAGTGTACTTAGTAATACGAGGTCTGTCCGAAAAGTATCCGACCTGCAATTATTTCTCGGCGACAGCGTTAGTCTTAAAATTTCCCAAACAGAAGATTTTGGTATACCAAGATTTAAAATCAGGTCGGATACTTTTCGGACAGACCTCGTATATGTCGTATTCAAACGTACATAGTATTTAAACTTTAATAATAGGGTTAAAGCTAACTACATTATTATTTATTAGTTTATTAATGTTGCAGTTGTTGATGCTGCCGTCTCTCCCGAACACGTTCTATGTGTCGTTTACTCTCCTCCTTAATAAAGCAGCGTCCAATTTTCACATCTGATAGTGCATCATCGGGCGTTGTATTTTTTTCAGAGCTTTGTAAGTTTTTTCGCACTCCCAGATGATTGACATGATTACGTATAGGTCGTTTTACAATATATCGAGACCCATCGGGTCGTCGCTTTACTTTCCACACCATCGGAACTTCTTCAGCCGTATTTGAAGTAACAAAAACTGAACTAGACTTTGCCCTTGGATCGTATTTACTGGCGACCTTATTTAAATGAAATATTTCTATGTTTACACTTTTTTTATATATTTTGTAATACATTATGTACTAACCTCTTGGCTGCTAACAAAATGATAACGGCTCAAGTTGGGGGCGTTGAATTGTGGGCATGGAACTTGGTCCTCCACTGGTTTACCTCGTGTGTGCTTCGTTTCCAGTTTTAGGGAAGAGCTGGTACAAGGTTGGAGTATATGTGCATCCGAAAGTATTTTGCTTTGAAGCACGCTCTCTATAATAAGATAAGCAAAAAATTAGAAAATTGTATTTCCACCAGTTTATTGGTATCTTCATACAGTTCAAAACTCAATACACATTTGGTCTAAAAACATTTACATTTTAGTTCAGTTTTAATTATAAAATTTTTTTTGTATATTCCCAAATATTTGTATTATGCCGAAATTCAAAATAACGGCATCAAAAAGGTGTCGCGCGTGACTTTTGCTCTTAAAAATATCGTTTTGCGCATTTCAGAGTTGCAGACTTTAGTAAAGTACTTGGATACATGTTTGACTGTGAAAATCTGTCATACGACGCGTTGTTGTGGATTCGTAAAATATTAGGTTCTTTGCTAAAAGCATACCGGTTTCATTATTTATTTTAAACGACTATTTTGAATCTTGTCCGACTTAAGTGCTATATGTATATACCTCTCCTGAAGAAGTCCTTGTCCCTATTGGCAAAAAACTTGACCGATTTGATTTTCACAAGCCTTATTTGAAATCAATTTCTGCACATCGAAAAACCTTTGCGTAGCCAAAACCAGATGGTAACCACTTAGGGAAATGCTTGGAGGATGCATTGTAATTAATGATTATGCGCGGAAACTGATGTAAAAAAACTATACGTCATATAAAAGGCGTTGCTAAGACGATATGCAGTGCCTCCAGATACGATTCCATTTGACAACAAACGAAGCGCGAAATTTAAATGCTAAAACCGGTATGATATTACAAAACAACATAAAATAAGTATGTAATACTAAAAATTCTTTTTTAACTATCAAAGTAAGGCAGAAGGAGGTGGAAAACCACACAAAGTATATTCTTGATCAGCATCAATAGTCGAATCGATTTGGTCCGTCTGTCTGTCCGTCTGTATGAACACACAGATCTCAGCTATTAGTAGAGCTAGATACACCAGACTTGGTGGAAGTGTGCGTGTATTCAATACACACAAGAAGTTTATTTCAAACTTGATGTGCCACGCCCACCTGCTCCCCAAATCGATAAATGCGTTTTTCGATTTTTGCAAATAATTTAATAACGAAAAAAGATAAAAGCATGAAACTTGACGGAAAGGTCCCTTGCACTATTATGCAGGAGTTGGATTTTAACCCTGAGGAACATGGATGATGCAAAAAAATAAGAGAAACCAATTGTTCTTAGCAATAGAAAAAGAAACCAGGAGCTGGGATTCGAACCTGGGATACATAGTCATAGAGCTGACAATTCTCATACCAAACCACCGACTATAAAAAAATTTTGGTTTGGTTGTTCCTGATAAAAACATATGTACACTAGTCGGCATAATTATTTTGACGAAATCTTGATTTGACTTTTGAACGTTGCTTTGCTTAAAATCATCAAATAGCGGTACGAAAATAAGACGCAAAACCAAGATCATATGTTTAGCTATGTGCATGCCAAATTTTATTTCGTTTAACTTTTGCATTCTCTTTCTGCTGATAAGAATGCATGCAGACAACGGTTTTTTGCCTGGCACAAGTATTTTGACAGCAGCTTTGTGAAAATATTTTCACACTTTTAAGCACGCGAGAATCAAACAACTTCTGTGTTTAACTTTGATCAATATTAAACTTTGTTAATAAAATACTTAGTTATTAAAAATTATTAAGTAACATGGGTAAACGGCTGAGCTATGTTTGGTTACCCGATCTTCAATGGTAGTAAAATTTAACGCTGGAATAGCTATCAAATCATTGCCAATGAGTCTAATGTGTCGCGTCAAACTGTGAACTACCAAATTAAAAAGTTTAAAAGGCATAATGACATGCGTAATTTAAGAAGATCAGGTGCTAAGCGCAAAACAGAGCTCAGTGAAGACCGAGTCCTTGTACGGGAATTAAAAAAAAATGTTCTTCTGCTGCCACAATCTGCGGCAGATTAGTTTAATTTGACAGCTAAAACCCCAATTAGTGAGCGCACAGTCCATCGACGATTAAGAGAATGTGATTTTAAAACTTTGAAACCCAAGGACATACCATTTATAACAGGAACAAACAACCTTAAAAGACTGTCTTTCGCAAAGGAAGCCAAAGGAGTTTTTGGGAAGCGTTCAATGGACAGATGAAAGCTCCTTTGAGTACAATTCATCAAAAAATAAATTTTTTGTTAGATTCCAAGGGTACAAAGGCAGAAAAGGCGGCCCGTTTGCCAAAAAGTGAGCCATGCAGAAGGCTCTGTCATGCTGTAGGAATGCGTTGCATACAATGGGCTGGGTTACTTGGTTCCTATTGCCGGCTAAATTAATCTAGGGCAATATATGGAGGTTCTAAACGATAATGCCTTTCCTTCCAGTGATAGGCTCATTGGTGAGTCAATTATTCTGCAGCAGGATAATGACCCTGCCGCAAAGCCCCAAATGATTACCAATGTTTTGAAGGATGTGGGCGTTACTGTCTTGAATTGGCCGCTCCAAAGTCCAAACTTTAACATTATTGAGATTATTGGTTTCTTTTAAAATGCAAGAGAACAGTTTCGTTGAACAAAACCCGAAAAAAGACATTTTTTGAGGTCACTTCCCTTTGGGAAGAGATGCCTCCAGAGATCATCCAAAATTTTATAGATTCAGTGCAGCGACGACTGCAAAAAATTATTGAAACCAAAGGAAATTAAATAATTTACTAAATTCTAACTTTTCCTTAATTTTTTTTTTAGTTTAAGCTTTGTTATTTATATTAAAACGTTCTTGTCAAAATACTTATGCCACCACATGGAAATTACTTTAGCTTACATTTTTTCAAGTTGATATGAGAAAATTTTGAATTCATTATTTTTTAGATTGTATTACCACTAAGTAAACCAGAAAAAAAATCATCATATCATATATCATCATATTTAACCATTGAAAAGTTACATGCAAATTTGCACCATTTTTTTTTTCGTCAAAATAATTATGCCGACTAGTGTATGTATGTATTTATGTATAGATGTTATATAGGCGCCATAAATTTCCCATACAACAGCAGAGGCTCGGAGACAATGCTTGCGCCGACTGCGCACACACAGTCAGCGTGCAGTCGGCAGGTGCCATAAGCGTCAATGCATGTGAATTTGCCTTCGAAAATATGTGATGCGTTGTTATTAATTCGCCGAATAAAAGTAATTAATATTAAGAATTTTTTTAACAGCCAAAGGTAAATGGTATCTTACTGTCGAGTGCACTAGCTTTCTTCATTTGTTTTTTTTTTTTGTAAAATAAAAATTTGAAGGACTACAACAAATTAAAATTTCTCTTGATTTTCCAACACAATAAAGCTTCATACAAAATAAGGCAATCATTGAATCGACTTGGCACAACTTTATGTCCGTTAAGGCCATATTCTACATAAAAATAGTAATGTATGCTCTTGAAATTACTGAATTAGAATTAAAAAATTGATAAGAAATCATGACTGTTGAAAATGTTTGTCAAAGATAAACTTATGAAACTTTTATATGTCGGAAATTCAAGTCTACGTATTATCACGATAATACTGCATGGTAATAAAGATTAACTCTATATAGGAATTATACTCGATTGAACCCTCAGAAATTCATTCCAAATGTGTAACTTACCTTTTTGAGTTAAAATATGGCTCGATGCCGAACCTGAAGTAGAAAAGAGTATGCGACTGGTCTTACTACATGGCCCGATTAAATTACTACTCGCAGGGCTGTTCAAAATAGTATCTATGGATGATTGTGATTGCATAGTATGTACTCCCTGTATTGCTGACATCGCATTCTCATTGTCTACGTTCAAATTTTGATGAGGAGAAGTACTATTATTCGAATCACCTGTATTGTATGCGCTCGATGAGTTATCAACTTCTTCTTGAAGCGCATCGTGATTCTTATGAAGATCACCATTATCATTATGTCCATCGGCGCTGTAGCCAGCTCCACTACTGCTCGATCGACTGGTTGTTGAAACACCACTTCGTAGGGAACAAACACGGTTCAAGATACGCTCTTGCGAATTCTTATTATACACGCTCGAGCGGGTAGATAATGTGTGCATGGATCGTAGATTGTTCTGTGGCCTGATGCCCAACCAATGAGCTACTCGTCGCGTTTGCTGTTGCATTTTCAGCGCATCACTCGATGAACAGGAGCCAATAGCTGTCATATAGTTGGAGCTCTGATATGGCGAACAATATAGGGGCTCAGACTCAGAATCCTCTGGAATTGTTTCATATATATGCTCGCAATCATCATAGTCGTATGGTTTACGATTCACTAGATTAGTGTGTATACGTTTAAAAACCAATTGTTCCGAAATACCGTCTGACATTATGTTCTGGTTTGCAGATGGCAATCTAGACGTATTGCCAGTGCCTTCTGTATTGGCTACAGTTTCAGGTGTTGGCAATATATGATCTTTAGTAGATGGAATCGACTGCCGTTGGGATAATAGAACTTTTTCTAATTTATCAACAACATTTGTGTAATCATCTGTAAGAAATCTATTAGCATACTCAAAATTACTATTAGAATCATCGTCTTCATCATCTTCGTCTTCCTTTAAAGGAGAAGAATTGATAATTATAAATGATAATTGATAAAATAAATTATTAGTATATTTACTGGATAAAGAATCCGACTAACTAATAAAGTTACTGAGACACCCTTTTCTGTAATCTCTGTTTCAGCATGTTTTTTACTTTTAATGTCAATGCCATTGATGCGAAGAATCTGATCGCCACGTCGCAGACGGCCGTCTCTTCCAGCAATGCTATCCGTCTGAATATCACTGATAAATACGTTCTCCTCCACTTGCAATTCACCATCTACATCTGCAACATTTGTGGATATCATAGGCTTTATACCTTCATCGCAGTTACTGAAGAAGTCAGTGCTGCATACAGATAATCCCATTGGTTCACTATCTTTTAAAAGTGTCACTTCCTGTAGAATGAAATAATAAGGTGTAAAGAGAAAATTACACAATTATTTTAGGTTCTTTAAATACTCATTACTTCTACAAAACATATACATAATTAAACGCATTATTTTCTCTTCATTCTGTCAACATTACTAAATATACCTACTGTAACACATTTCTGCTGCAAAAAAATAAATAGGAATATAAATGATTTGTAATTAAATAATGGACGAACTTGCCATAACAGAATAATCCTACAATTTTAACAGTATGTTCTGATCTGTATATCCTAAAAGACAGACTCGCCGAAAATTAAGATTTTGTAAAGAATTTACAAATTACAGTGGATATTGTCTTATCCATTATATAACAAGTAAGGAAAGCTACAGTCGAGCGCGCGCGACTGTAAGATACCATTTACCCTATTCGAAGAAATAATACAAAATAAAATAAATGGTATGAAAATACAAAAAAAAGCAATTTACATTAAGAAAAAAAAATCGCCCCGCGCCAGATTCGAACCCAAGAACTCTCACGAACTTTGTAACTTACGAGTCGGACCTCTAACCACTAGACCACACAAGTTTACGCCATGCGATCGGCAAATTAGGCTTTTATTGACGCGGGCCCTCTACTGCGTCGACTTAACGTTTTGGTTAGGAATCGCTAGCGCCCATAACTTTGTATGGGGAATTCGAACTCCTATAACTTCTTTGTTATTAAAAAAAAAAATTGAAGAAAGCTACAGTCGAGTGCAATCGACAGTAAGTTATAATTTACCTTTGGCTGCTAAAAATAATTCTTAATATTAATTACTTTTATTCGAATTAATAACAACGCATCGCATATTTCCGAAATTAAATACACATGCATTGACGCTAATGGCACATGCCGACTGCACGCCGATTGTGCGTGCGCAGTCGGCGCAAGCATTGAAGCCGAGCCTCTGCTCCGTCTCTGCTGCTGTATGCAAAACTTCTCGCGCCTAGGAACAGACCATGTGCTTCAGTGGTTTGTTGTGAGAGTTGTCAGCTCTATAACTAAATGTCCCCGGTTCGAATCCCAGCGCAGTTTTCTTTTTTTTGTATTGCTTAGAAAAAGTTTTTGGTTTTTCTTATTTTTTTTGCATAATATACTTTTCATATAGCGCAAAATTATTAAAAAAAAAAAAAATTGCCCAGCGCAGGATTCGAACCCGCGACCTCACGCATCAGAAACTTGCGAGCCAACCATCAAGACCACACACAGTTACGCAGTGCGATCGGCAAAAAAAAAAAAAAATTGCCCGTTGCTGGATTCGAACCCGCGACCACACGCACCAGAATCTTGCATGCAACCATCTAGACCACGCACAGTTACGCGGAGCGATCGGCAAATGAGACTTTTATTGATGCCGGCCTTCTGCTGCGTCAGTTCAACATTCTAGTTGGAATTCTAAGCGCCCACAACTTTATATGGGAGATTCAAACTCCTATAACTTCTTTGTTTATTGTCCGATCGGATTGAAATTTATAGGGTAGATCTGTACTATGGTAAGCTACAAGAGTGTTAAAAAAAATGTTTTGTTATTTCCCTACTTTTCTTAAAATTCAATAGTTTGGGGGCGGTGGGCGTGGCATCCAAAAGTTGAAAATCAAACATTCTTCGTAATGTTACCAGGCACCTTACTTTCAAATTTTGCGCTTCTAGCTTTTCTAGTTTTCTTTTAAACTATAAAAATGTGTTTTTTAGAGGCGGTGGGCGTGGCATCCAAAATTCTAAAATCCAACTTCTGCATAATGTTGCAAGACACGCTCCTACCAAATTTGGTGCGTTTATCTCTTTTCGTTATTGAATTATTTGGAAAAAATCGAAATAAGCATTTATCGATTTGCGGAGGCGGTGGGCGTGGCACCTCAAGTTTGAAATAAACTTCTTGTGTGTATTGAATACACGCACACTCCCACCAAGTCTGGTGCCTCTAGCTCTTTTAATAGCTGAGATCTGTGTGTTCATACAGACGGACAGACAGACGGACATGACCAAATCGACTCGGCTATTGATGCTGATCAAGAATATATATACTTTGTATGGTCTGCCACGCATCCTTCTGCCTGTTACATACATTTTCACAAATTTAATATACCATTTTTTACCCATTTTCAATGGGTAAATGGTATAAAAATGAATCGCAAAATGTGTTGGTAAGTGCATAGCTCAACAACGCCTGAACCAATTTGGCCAAATTTTTTTTAAATTGTTCGTTGAAGTTTAAGGATGGTTTTAACGGCAAGAAAAATTAGAATTATTGCTGGGAAAACCGTTAAAATGGCCATTTTCTTGTTCCCATACAAATTTTCCGGGCCACTTCAAGGAACCTTTGACGAACACGTCAAAGTAAAACACACCTATACACAGTTTACATAATAAATAGTTAGTCTAATTTTGTTCACCGAACAGCAAGGAACTTTAATTTATTTTAAAATAAATAAAAGTACCTTGCTGCTTGGTGAACAAAAGTAGACTGTTTATGTATTACAAATAATGTGTTTAGGTGTGTTATACTTTGACGTGTTCGTCAAAGGTTCCTTGAAAATAAAAATAAATAAATAAAATATTATTAAGCAATAAGTTTGATTATAAAATCTCTTAAAAAATTATCAAAAAATTCTTTTCAAAAATGTTAAATACGGGAGAGGGGCTGGGAGAGGGACTGGGGAGAGCGACTGGGAGAAGGATTGGAAATAGTATTGGGAGAAGGACTGGGAGGATTGGGAGAGGGACTGGGAGAAGAACTTTGAGAGCGACTGGGAGAGCGGCTGAGAGAGCAACTGGGAGAAGGATTGGGAGAGGGACTGGGTGTGCGACTGGGAAAAGAATTCGGAGAGGGACTGGGAGAGGGAGAAGGATTGGGAGAGGGATTGGGAGAAGGATTGGGAGAAGGACTGGGAAAGGGGCTGGGAGAGCGACTGGCAAAGCGACTGAGAGAGCAACTGGGAGATGGACTGAGAGAGCGACTGAGAGAGCAACTGGGAGAAGCATTGGGAAAAGAATTGGGAGAGCGACTGGGAAAATAATTGGGAGAGGGACAGGGAAAGGGACTAGAAGAGGGACTGGGAGAACGACTGGGAGAAATATAGCCATCTGGTGGCGAAACGGAGTTCGCCGGGTTTGCTAGTTAGTAATAATAATAAGTTATAAATCGATTAGCTGCGTTATAATTTAATATCTATGTATATGTCGGCATTGTATTGAAACTGCGTAGTTGTGTGTGTGTGCGAATGCACATTTTCGGGTATTTCACCAATAATGCTAATTTCCCAAGAAAGTGCCATTTCAGCGAGGAGACAGCGCGGCGCGACTGCGCGTGTCGTTGTCGCCGGGTGTGGTTCGAAAGCATAGGCATAGAAACGATGCGATCGACAGATCAGTTGTGTACTGAGTGCTACCGTCGTCGCTTGAGAACACTTCGAAACGCGCTTCGCTTAAATGGAAGACGTGCATAATTCGAAATCAGAAGTGGGATCTGGGATCTGCCCTCAAGATTAGATGGACCATGGCGTACCCTGATGGAAGTGCAAAATAAAAATTTAATTGAACTAGTGAAGCCATAAAAACAACTGTACCTGATGCAGGACAGAACAAATCTGTGCAACTACCCAAATTCAACCCAGATTAACCAGGCGCCAACGCATCATCGTGGTGTACAACTGTTGAAATAATTTTACAAGAAAACACATTGAGAAGCAGTGCGTTGGTCATGACCTTGAGTTCAGCTTTAAAAGGAAATGCTTCGCAATGGCTTTCGCAAGTGTGCTACGATGAAATTACTTGGCCCGAGTTTAAAGAATTGTTTAAGCAGCGCTTCGACACCATAGAAACACCGGCCGCTATGTTTCTTAATATGTTATCAAATCGACCGACTGATGGCGAGAGTCTGGCCGTTCATGCAAGCCGCATGGTTGCCGAACTAACGACGAAATGGCGCCAAATGGATAACGAAGAGATTGCTGTGTCTGTGACCCTTGCGTTGCTGGTAAGCTTCGATCACCGATTGCAGCGTTTAAGTTTCACATCAAATGTTTGAACCTAAGGCGATCTACAGTCCGAATTAAGAGCGTTCACTTTTATTAAAAGGAAAAACGTCGCTATGGAGCAGCAGTCTAAAACTTAACGGCAAAAACAATCATCGATAGAGTGCCGTTTCTGTTCTGAGCCATAAACTGTTTGAATGCAGACTCAGGAAACAACAAAATCAAATCAACTGATAAAACACGACATGGCAAACACGATGGTCACCACCGTGAAAAATCAAATGTAACTTGCTACAAGTGCTGAGAATTGGGTCACATATCTACCCAATGTACAAAGAAGGAAGCTGATGTGAACAAGGCATTCAACCGGGAAAAGCGAGTGGAACAGTTTAGCGTGGCAGTACCAAAGGGATTCCTGAACTATAGAGGCCAAATTTTTGTAATCACCTTCGATTCGGGATCGGAATGCTTGTGCTGAAAG
Source organism: Zaprionus bogoriensis (assembly GCA_035046045.1). NCBI lineage: Eukaryota > Metazoa > Arthropoda > Insecta > Diptera > Drosophilidae > Zaprionus > Zaprionus bogoriensis. Next base: position 1,613,696 of record JAWNOI010000221.1, read on the forward strand.
AAAAGCTAAGTATCAAATTTTCTGGTAAAAGATTCAATAATATTGTTATGCTAAAAGGTATCGGCAGTAATGGAATATGTAGTACTGTACAAATATTAAGTAATGTAAAAATTAACAATTATTGTATTGAAATTTTGTTTCATGTAATAGGTGATGATGATATGCAAAACGACATTGTAATTGGCCGTGAGATACTAAATCAGGGTCTTAATATTGTTATTTCATCAAACCAATTTAAAACCTCAAAGACCAAAGTAGTTAATTTATGTACCGGCAATGATCCAGCCGATATTAATACTGAGCTTGAGGGACAAGATAAAATAAAACTACATTCATTGTTGGCAAAGTACGCAAATTCATTTATAACTGGTATCCCAAGTACTAAAGTCAGAATTGGCGAAATGAAAATTAGGTTGATTGATCCAACAAAAACCGTACAAAGAAGGCCATATCGTTTAAGTCCATGCGAGCGAGATTTGGTTCGAAAAAAATTAATGAACTGCTAAAATGCAATATAATCAGGCCAAGCTGCTCACCTTTTGCAAGCCCTATATTATTGGTAAAGGAAAAAAAATGGTACGGACAGACTTTGTGTTGACTTTAGAGAGCTGAATTCAAATACAGTCGCTGATAAATACCCTTTACCACTTATACAAGATCAAATCAATAGGCTTGGAGGAGTTAATTACTTTACATTTCTAGACATGGCCTTTACATTTGGATTCTATCGAGTACACGGCGTTTGTGACCCCGGATGGTCAATACGAGTTTCTATCTATGCCATTTGGGCTCAAAAACGCACCTTCTGTTTTTCAACGATCAGTAATGCAGGCGCTAGGGGATCTAGCAAATTCTTTTATTATCGTCTATATGGATGATATCATGATAGTCGCCTCAACAAAATGCGAGGCGCTAGAAAGATTACAGATAGTTCTAGATGTTTTGACCAATGCTGGGTTTTCATTCAATCTTACAAAATGTTCATTCCTGAAAACATCGGTTCAATATTTGGGTTACAATATAAGTACGGGTGAAATTCGTCCAAACCACAGAAAGTTGTAGCGTTGACTGCTCTTCCGCCTCCACAGACAGTCACTTCACTTAGACAATTCATTGGGCTAGCATCCTATTTCCGACAGTTTATTAAGGGATTCTCACAATTAATGAAACCGTTATATTTCTTAACTGCAGAGAAAAACAAATTTATTTGGAAAACAGAGTATGAACAGATACGGAAAAAGTCATTGCCACTCTTACCGGCAAACCAGTTCTTGTTATTTTTGACATTAATTATCCAATCGAATTGCACACAGACGCAAGTTGCAGTGGATACGGCGCAATTTTATTACATAAAATTGATAACAAGCCCCAGGTAATAGAATACTTTAGCAAAACTACTTCACCGGCAGAATCAAGATATCACTCGTACGAATTGGAAACCTTCGCTGTTGTGAACTCCATTAAACATTTTCGACATTATTTATTGGGCAGGAACTTTGTCGTTTATACTGACTGCAACTCGCTAAAGGCGTCGAGAAATAAACAAGATTTAACCCCCAGAGCACAACGTTGGTGGGCTTATTTGCAGTCATTCACATTGTTGTTTACCAGTGGTGCCTCGAGTTTTCAGATGGTCTGTCATAAATCAAGTTCATGAGTCCATAATGCATTTAGGTTTTGAAAAGACATTAGATAAAACTTACGATTTCTACTGGTTTGACAATATGTCAAAATATGTAAAAAAATTTGTCGACAACTGCATCACTTGCAAAATGTCAAAATCTACTTCAGGGAAAATACAGGCTGAATTGCATCTAATACCAAAAGTCACTATTCCTTGGCACAATATCCACATCGATATAACAGGAAAATTAAGTGGCAAGAGTGACCAGAAGGAGTATGTTATTGTTCAGATAGACGCGTTTACCAAATATGTCTATCTTAGTCACAGTCTTAAATTAGACAGTGAGAGTTGTATAAAAGCCGTACAATCTGCTGTTTCATTGTTTGGAGTACCAAACCGAATAATAGCTGACCAGGGAAGGTGTTTTACAGGCGCAAAGCTCAGTCAATTTTGTTCAGATCAAAAAATAAACTTGCATTTGATAGCCACTGGTGCAAGTCGAGCTAATGGTTAAGTGGAGCGAACCATTAGCACGTTGAAGAATATGTTAACGGCGGTTGAAACTGGAACACAGTCTTGGCAGGATGTGTTGGGAGAGGTTCAGTTGGCAATCAATTGTACAACCAACCGTACTACGAAAACAAGTCCATTAGAAATGTTATTGGGAAAGGTAGCTTGCCCATTAGGATTACTTCCACCTGGTGATGTAGAAAATGTTATTGATCTGCCAAACGTAAGAGCGCAAGCTGCAAAGAATGTATTAGCCAGTGCAGCTTATGATAAAGAACGATTTGATAGAAATAAGGCAAAAGTAACAAAACACAAAGTTTGAGATTTTGTGCTACTTAAAAGCGAAGAAAGACACCAAACCAAGCTAAGTCCGAAATTTAAGGGGCCTTTTGAAATAGTAAAAGTTCTAGAAGGTGACAATTACATTTTAAAGTCTTTAAGCAATAAAAGAAATTATAAAAATGCACATGAGGATTTAAGAAAATTATCAGGGGGGCAAGTGCCCGAGGAGTTAAATGTAATGTAACCATTGAAGAAAAGAGTAAAAATGCAAACAGTGAGAGTATTGAAGAAAAGAGTGAAATTGCAAATACTGAGAGTATTGACAGTATTGGAGAAGAGAATGAAAATAAAAATACTGAGAGTGTTGAAGAAGCAAGTGATGTACATCAAGAAGGCTGATGAAGTTGTACTGCTGGCCAACAAAAATGCCAGAGTACGGAGTCCATAAAATATAATGCAAGCACAAGTGCAAAACATATTGTTTGCTTTGATCATGGCGTGTGGGGTATTTGATTATGCGACTATAAGAGTGAATAATGAAGAAGAATGAATGAGATTGAAAAAAAAGAGTAATGAAAAGAAAGAAAAATTGAATTGAATTGTTGAAAAAAATGATGGTTATGGAACTCAATACTGTTTTACGAAATTGATAATTTGTTATGAATTAAGATAAGAAAATTGGCTTTTGTTATGAAACTATTTAATGTTCAGTCTAGTAAATAAAAGAAGGAAAGAAAAAGTCTAATGTTATTTTCTACACGAGGTCGTGTTAGCGTCAGGATGGCCGTGTCGGCATTGTATTGAAACTGCGTAGTTGTGTGTGTGTGTGCGAATGCACATTTTCGGGTATTTCACCAATAATGCTAATTTCCCAAGAAAGTACCATTTTAGCGAGGCGACAGCGCGCCGCGACTGCGTCGTGTCGCTGTCGCCGGGTGTGGTTCGAAAGCATAGGCATAGAAACGATGCGATCGACAGATCAGTTGTGTACTGAGTGCTGCCGTCGTCGCTTGAGAACACTTCGAAACGCGCTTCGCTTAAATGGAAGACGTGCATAATTCGACATATACATATATATTAAGAGAAGGAACATTCTCATGATACTCCGCAATTATACATTCTTTCAATTCATTTTTTGTATAACTTGAGCATGGACTTAAGTGCGAGTTTTAATAATTAAAGATTAAAAATTCGAAATATTAATTAGGTTTCTTCTGCCAGCAGTATAATATACAATTTTATCGGTTTTCCTTTTAAGGATTAGTTTCAACTTTTCAGCTCCTTAGCACGAATCGAAATGCAAATCCTTTTATTCATTGATGATTATCTTTATCGTACAGCTTTGTAACTCTCTTTTTGTAGATATTTCAGACAATAAGGGGTGATCAAGTTAAAACTGACATATTAAAGATAATAGTTTTGTTATAAAAAAATTAAGATTCAGTAATATTTATACCATTTACCCCTTGAAAATAGGTAAAAAATGGTATATTAACTTTGTGAAAATGTATGTAACATGTTTCAACTCTTCAGCTCCTTAGCACGAATCGAAATGCAAATCCTTTTATTCATTAATGATTATCTTTATCGTACAGCTTTGTAACTCTCTTTTTGTAGATATTTCAGACAATAAGGGGTGATCAAGTTAAAACTGACATATTAAAGATAATAGTTTTGTTATAAAAAACTTAAGATTCAGTAATATTTATAACATTTACACATTAAAAATGGGTAAAAAATGGTATATTAGCTTTGTGAAAATGTATGTAACAGGCAGAAGGAGCAGGAGCAGCTGAGTCGATTTGGTCATGACCATCTGTCTGTCTTTCTATATGAACGCACAGACTATTAAGAGATAGAGGCACCAGACTTGGAAAACTCGATCTGCGTATTCAATACACGCACACTCCCAACAAGTCTGGTGTCTCTAGCTTGTTTAATAGCTGAGATCTGTGCGTTCATACAAACGGACATGACCAAATCGACTCGGCTATTGATGCTGATCAAGAATATATATACTTTGTATGGTCTGCCACGCATCCTTCTGCCTGTTACATACATTTTCACAAATTTAATATACCATTTTTTACCCATTTTCAATGGGTAAATGGTATAATAATATCGAACAACCCTATAAATTTCAATCCGATCGGACAATGAACACAAAAGTTATAGGCCTTTGCTGCGGCAGAGGCCCGGTGCCGACTGCGCACGCACTGTCGTCGTGTAATCAGCGTGCAGTCAGGATGTGCCATTAGCGTCAATGCATGTGAATTTGACTTCGAAAATATGCGATGCGTTGTTATTACTTCGCCGCATAAAATTAATTAATATTAAGAATTATTTTTTAACAGCCAAAGGTAAATGGTATCTTATTGTCGAGTGCACTCGACTGTAGCTTTCTTCACTTGTTTTATTTACAAAATATTGGAAAAATCGAGGCATAGAAATCTTTAAGGGGATTTTCATATTTTTTCGTAAATATTTGCAACGCTCATATAGGAACATCTCCGACCATAGTCTATATATTATTGATCAGCATCAATGGTCGAGTCAAATCGGCAAAGCCTGTCCTTCGTTGCGATGTAATGTCTATTGCAACGCCAACTAGTCTTTCAGTTTTAAAGCTATCTTGATCAAATTTAGCATACATACCTCTTTTTTCTGTACACCACGGTTGAGATGACATAGAATTTATCGACCGATTCACGTTATTATTCATTTACCATTACGAATAAAAGGAATTCATATTAATCACTATTTTTTAACAACAAAAGGTAAATGGTATCTTACTGTCGAGTGCACTCGACTGTCGTTTTCTTCACTTTTTGTTTTTTGATATTGCGACCAAGATTACCTTATCTTATTCTGACTATACTATATTATAAGACTATAGGTCTACTATAACTGATAACTGAGTTCTCGTATGAAAATTTTGCTTTTAACTATATGCAAGCCATATTTAAAATAGCAGATTCTCATTATGTATTATATGTAGGTATTATACTGTATAGTAGAGAACATACACAAGTATCAATAATGACATGTAACCTTCGGCTCGCCGAAGGTAACGTATCTTTATAGTCTTTAATAAAACTTCACCTCAATGTCGATTTCTGGCTCCAGACATTGCTCGAAAAGATGGTGTTCCTGTTCGATGAAATGGTCGGCTGTTTGATCAATATTTTCGTTGTGTCTCTCAGGCACATGAACATAATCATCCATAGTCTGTGTCTCCTTCGATAGGGCAGTAAACGGCGGTGGTATTTTGTCTGGGACTGCTACATTATGTTCGGAATTTAGAAATGCTCGTAAAGTTAAGACAATTTTTGATTTCTTTTGTGGCGGAAACGCATCATTAGTATCGAAATTAACATTAACGTTTTTGGGGGAACATGTTCTTTTAGAATTCAGTATTTCAATGTTTTCTATAACTTCAGCACAGACAGCAGGTTCCTCTGGCCTATTCTGGGAGCGATCTGTGTCAAGGACATCATCCTGTTTAATTTCAGTAGCACTTGTTTTTCGAAGCAGCTCAACAATCAGAGTCTCTTTGGCCTGGAGAAACATCTGGACCGCTTCACAATTAGACAACGATGTAATGTCGCTACCATTTAGCTGCAATAGATAAATAGACTTTGCAATCATATCGATATATTCCTGCATAAACATGTGTGTGTATGTAAATGCCAACACATACACATACAAACCGAATGCTTCAGACTAATTTTCATTGTTATACGACAAAAGCTGATTATGCAGCTTAAACACACCTTCAGTACAACATAATCCAACTCGATGACTCCAGAACAGTTTTTAGAGCACATTTTGATAGGAGAAACTACATATTTTTATTCAAATATATCTAAATCATATTCCACTCCCACACAATAGAAATACTAACATGATTTAGCATCATTATTACCATCTTCGTAATGTAAGTGTGACCAGAGGTAGAAAAATAGGTAGGGATATGGATAATAATCCAAATATCAAATTATCGATATTCTTGTTCTAAAATGATTTACTTATATCGAAAACTTTTTTTGCCAAATTTCAAAAATACAATTCTTTAATTTGATATTCAATAGTATTTTTTGCGTTGATTTATTATGTTATTGAAATTTGAAAAGAGTCCCTGTTAGTATTCGATAGTAACTTTGAGAAATGAAATCTCTATGGAACCTAAAAGTATTGAAAGAGTTCTTCTGTTGGTTACAAAATATTCATTGAAATATTAAAATAGCATTTGATAAGCATATAATGAAATATATTTTGTTTGCCTAGCATAAATTTATTTCGTTATTATTGTTGGAATGGTATATTTTTTTCTGGGGTCTAACAAAATCAAAAATATCGAAAATTTAAATTTATATTGATATTTAATAGTGATACATCAAAAAAAAATTGATATAGTTTCACAATAGAAATAAAATAATATATATTTATATTTATATAAAAATATAATATTTTTGAAAAATATTCGACAGCATTAAATAATAATGGGACTGCAAAAGCATCTTAAGAATAATACTAAAATGCCATTAAGTATTTTTCTTTTTATTTGTAAAGCGTTGCTGGTATGTTTCACATTTTGACGGTAAAAGGCATTTATGGAAGATAACATTTTTGAAGGTGCGCGTAAAGACGTTGGCGTATGTTGGTATGCACACATAATTTCTTCAAATTTTAAGGGCAGATAAATAATATTGTTAGCTAACAAAATATTGATACAAAATGTTTTTACTTTTGAATTTTCTGAAAAGTTAGAAAAACAATTAATAGGGGCAGTACGCGTGACATCTAATAATCGGAAATAATATTTTGAGTGCATTAAATTGAAAAACGCATTTTTGGAATTGCGGTAGTGGTACACATGGCAGTAAAAGTTTATAAATAAAGTTTAATTTAATTTGCGTAAGAATTGTTATGCCCAATTTTGTGTCTCTAGCTCCTGTAGTAGCTGTGATATTTTTTTTTGCTGTTAAGTCTATAGTCACGTTAATATACAATTTTCCCCATATAATGAGTTAATGTTATGAATAATTTTAAGTTACTTATAATTGTAATAAATGTCCGATAAAGGCCAGAAAATCAGTGGCATTTAATTTTTTAAAATAATTGAACTTACGTTTTCGAATTTGCCAATCTTAAGACTGTGCGCGCTCACGACAATAGCTATTTTAATTGTCAATAAATTTGAATATTAAGCTAATCACGTTTTAGCTGAAGTGTTAAATTAGGGGGCAAGCCAAGTCATACAAATTTGAAATATTTTGATTTCAAAGATATTGTATTCATTTCAAGCATGGAATTCTTCAGAATAATGTCGGACAAAAAGAGAATTGTCCTTGATAATATGGAAATTTCAAAGTCAATATTCCTTCTTACCATTTTTAATGGATGTAGTAATAAAAAATGTCTGTTTTAAAGAGAAAATCGATTTTTGCGGCTTATCGAGACTACAGTGAGAACAATTTTAATCTTAATTTTTATGTATAATCTGATCGTTAAATTATGATATATTTTAATTGCCGATTAGGAACAACTGCATCCTTCAACGGACATATTTGGTATAACACTCAACACTAAATGTTGGTTGTCGTCAAAATACAACAAGCTTAAGGAACTCATTTTTGTTGGTGAGCAGCACGGAGTCGCTGATGTTGTTAGGGCTGCCAGATGAGTATGGGGGTACTGCTCCAAATACCCGACCCTACAGTCACCACTGCAGAAGTATGCATCGAAGGAAGTGGGTGCCACTACGAAGTGCCAACCAAAGTTAGTAAAGTTGACCGTCAGAGGGTATCGACAGCAGCGCATGTCATGGTCACTTTCTGTGCAATCCATGAAAACGCTGCGTTTTCGACGGTTTTTTTTCTGCGATCCAATCTCAATGTGTACTGTCTGAAAGAGTATTATGTGATTTTAAAATACAGGAAATTAATTTGTTGAAATATTTACCAATGATTTCTTTGAATTATTGTCCGATGTAACAATTATGGGCTGCATCCACGGCTCAACACCTTTTATAAAAATATCTTGGGTTTGCGTTTTATTTGTAATCATCGCAGTTTCAGCTAGGAACAGCGGTTTTAAATCAACATTCACCCACTGTCCTTGGCCAGGTGGAATTTTATGACGGAATTCAAATATCTTAGCTTTGTGTGTATAGTTTGCGCTATTTGTTCCTCGTAACGCGCGATGCACAGATACAGCTATTTCTTTATTTGGATTACTGGCCATTTGATTAATGATCCGGGGATGGTGGACGCGTATCCAGTCCATTCCACGCAGATACAAGTGAAGTATAACATATGACATCTCCGAGTAAGTGGTATCAAACTTAAAGCGTAGAACGTCCACTTTGTGCCGTAAATGAGGTTCTAAAGAAAGAAAGAAAGATAATTTAGATGAGATGATAATTTAATGAGTTTTTAAGCTAGCTTCGAAATGTTAAGAAGTACCCCACAAATGACAAGATTTAAAGTCATTGTAGAAATATATTCATAATATTTGCATTAGAACGGAGTCAGAAGTAATATTCTTATTCAAGGGTGCCTTTGTTGTCGCGAATTCCAGCTTGTAGTAGATCGGAGAGCCTAGAGAGAAGAAAGCGATAAATGAATCTTATTCCGTATCTGTAAGAAATTTTTTTTCGTCTGCCCCATATTTGATCTTTCTATTGAATCTTTATTTCAGACTACATCCAAGATCTGTGAGATGGTGGCTAGGGTAGTTTTTTGACACCTAGCACCTAGATTGAAACGCTATTTAAATGGCTGTTAATATAAGGCCTAAAGCTTTCCAAATTTATTAAAAAATTTTGATTTTACAATAAATTTAAGCTACATATGTGTGCAAAAGCATTTTTAAATTTTTTGTGTATAGTGTGCCGTGAATGCAACAATCAACGACGTGCTGGGGTACATTTTTTAAACTTTAAACGGGCTCTTCGTCATAACTTCCAAAATAGCAGTCAATCTACTAAGGAAATTAACTTTACTGAAAAACACTTTTTGTGTGACCTTAAATAACAAATAAATGGAAGATGTCTTATAAAACAGGTTCAAAACTTAAAACCAGTAAAGAAAGCTTCTATCGAGTGCACTCGGAATTAAGCTACCGTTTATACACTTTGGCCTTAAAACACTACATCTTAGTAACAAATACTATCGAGTTCATTTCAACGATTGCATCGCATTATTTCGCTGTCTGTATTGTCTCATTCGCTGCAGTTTGCATTGAAATCGACTCGGATATTGATACTGATTAAAAAAAAATTATATAACTTTATATCGTCTACCACTCCTCCTTTTGCCAGTCAAAAGCATTTGCACAAAGCTAATATACGAGGGTCGTTCAATAAGTCCTTAGAAAATGCAAGTGAAGAAATCCGAAATCCTATTTTTTGGACGGGATAAAAATATTGGAGAAACGATTGGCAAAGTGTGTAGAGCTAAAAGGGGACTATGTTGAAAAATAAAAAAAATTTCTGCAAAAAACAGTGTTTTTATATTTATTATTATTATTTATTTTTTCTAAAGACATATTGAACGACCTACAAGGGTATAGAAATGTTTTGTATCGTATATAAGGTAATATTAAAGATGTGAGCATTAAGTCTGCGCTTGAAGTACAGGAATTTTCATTAGGACTTTTGGACTTCTCTAGCTTTTATAATAGCTAAATTAAGTTCAAACTTTTTGTATTTGAGGTACTAAGCCAATTCAATTCTGAACCTTTCTATAGTCAGCCATGTTTACTTCTGCAAAAAGTAGTAATCCCATTTTTTGTGGGTCAATGGTATAATAATTTTGACTTTTAACCACTGGATATAAATTTACCTCAAAACGCTTTTTTTTAAAGGTACACAAATAATTATTCGTTTATTCCAAGTATCTATAATACTGAAAGCAAAGTGAAAATTTGTACTATACTCACTTTCTGGAAAAATATAAATGCTTCGTATGTGTGAAAGGACGCTTTCACGTTCCTCGTCATAGGGATGGTCGTTTGAAGCGTGATGTTTTTGTTGTTCGCCAAAATGTAGTTTCTTTTCAAATCGAAAATTATCGTTTAACTGAAATCCATCAAAGGATGTAGGATCATCACCTTGCATTTCCGAGAAAAATCTTTCGTTGGAAGTATCTTGCGAATTTGCTACTATGTGGTCCGAATTGTTAATTGTCGGTACTTCCTTAATCTCATCGTAGGCATAATGACTTTTATGTGGCATAATATTAGGCGATTGTGTGTCATGACGCCTATAAGACTCCGAATGCAGGGGCGAGATATTATAGTTTTTGTAGAAGTTTTCCAATATATTATGTGGAACGGAAAGAGGCTTTGTTATGTTAGGGAGCTTCTTCAGATTTAAACGCATTAAAATATGCATTTTGATAGATTCCAAGCTATCTTTTTTTGCTTTTTCACGAAGCTGGCGCTGCAGAATATTACCTGCATTTAGTAGACTATTCTTATTTAGGCTGACACCTGCTCCGGGCATCTCGTAATAATTTGTATTCTGTATTTTGATAGTTCTTGTCGTAGTTGTGTTATTTTTCACTTCAGTAAGCGAAAAGTTTTCAGAATGCATAAGGTTTGTGATTGTTTCATTCGATTCTCTTGGTAATGTGTCATCAGTATCTGTGAATAATTGTTGACTCCTCACATTTTGGACGGTTGCTAAGAGGATAAGCATCGACAATTTAATTATAGTCATATATCGAGCAAACAAAAAATATTTTCCCCATTTTTTATTGCTATAAATCATGTGTTCTTGAAGCGGTTTACTGCGTTTGAAATACAATCTTAATGGATTTTTTGTTGATAAATTTAGCTCAGGGTTAGAGTAACTGATCACATCTGACAATATTGACTGAATGACCGATGTGTGCTGATGTTTCCTTGATTGTTGTTCCTTGGTAAATTTTCTGGGCTTGTAATACGGTGCCATTAGTTTTCAAATTCGTACTACGCTTGCTTAAAAAAAAAAGAAGAGTTTAAATAGTTTATTTAATAGGAATCTTAGAGTTTTGGCTATACGTTGATCAGCAAAATTAATGAGATCTGTGAATAATATAAATAAACCTTTATTTTAAGCTTATTGTTTTTATAATTAGTATACCATTTACCCTTTGAAAATGTAGACAAAATGGTATATTAACTTTGTGAAAATGTATGTAACAGGCAGAAGCCGAGTCGACTTGGTCATGTCCGTCTGTCTGGCTGTCCGGCTTTAAGAGAGTGTGCGTGTATTCAATACACACAAGAAGTTTATTTGAAACTTGACGTGCCGTACCCATCGCCTCCGCAAATCGATAAATGTTTTTTTCGGTTTTTTGCAAATAATTCAATAACGAAAAGAGATAAAAGCATCAAACTTGGAAGGCGGGTGATCTTATAACGTTATGCAGAAGTTGGATTTTAGACTTTTAAGTGCACTATAAAAGCTAGAAGCTCCAAATTTGATAGTAAGATCCCTGCAAACATTACGAAAATGCGGATTTTCCCACCGTCCACCGCCCCCATAAATTGTTTTTATTGAATTATAAAAAAATTAAAGAAATAACGGCACGAGAAGTATGTATATGTAATATGTATATATGTATATGTATATGTATATGTATATGTATATGTATATGTATATGTATATGTATATGTATATGTATATGTATATGTATATGTATATGTATATGTATATGTATATGTATATGTATATGTATATGTATATGTATATGTATATGTATATGTATATGTATATGTATATGTATATGTATATGTATATGTATATGTATATGTATATGTATATGTATATGTATATGTATATGTATATGTATATGTATATGTATATGTATATGTATATGTATATGTATATGTATATGTATATGTATATGTATATGTATATGTATATGTATATGTATATGTATATGTATATGTATATGTATATGTATATGTATATGTATATGTATATGTATATGTATATGTATATGTATATGTATATGTATATGTATATGTATATGTATATGTATATGTATATGTATATGTATATGTATATGTATATGTATATGTATATGTATATGTATATGTATATGTATATGTATATGTATATGTATATGTATATGTATATGTATATGTATATGTATATGTATATGTATATGTATATGTATATGTATATGTATATGTATATGTATATGTATATGTATATGTATATGTATATGTATATGTATATGTATATGTATATGTATATGTATATGTATATGTATATGTATATGTATATGTATATGTATATGTATATGTATATGTATATGTATATGTATATGTATATGTATATGTATATGTATATGTATATGTATATGTATATGTATATGTATATGTATATGTATATGTATATGTATATGTATATGTATATGTATATGTATATGTATATGTATATGTATATGTATATGTATATGTATATGTATATGTATATGTATATGTATATGTATATGTATATGTATATGTATATGTATATGTATATGTATATGTATATGTATATGTATATGTATATGTATATGTATATGTATATGTATATGTATATGTATATGTATATGTATATGTATATGTATATGTATATGTATATGTATATGTATATGTATATGTATATGTATATGTATATGTATATGTATATGTATATGTATATGTATATGTATATGTATATGTATATGTATATGTATATGTATATGTATATGTATATGTATATGTATATGTATATGTATATGTATATGTATATGTATATGTATATGTATATGTATATGTATATGTATATGTATATGTATATGTATATGTATATGTATATGTATATGTATATGTATATGTATATGTATATGTATATGTATATGTATATGTATGTATCACATATGACTTTCTGCGCTTGGGGTTGTCGTAATAGATCCATTATTCATCACCAATAATAATCCGATGCAAAAAAGACTTTCTTTTGTGGCGTACCAGCAGCATTTCGGACTTGCAATATCGCTTTTCAATTTCTCTCGGCTTAAACTAAGTTTCTTTCCTTTCCAATGTATCCGGCTGTTTTCAAACGTTTTGCAATGGCTGCTTGAGTGACTCTCATAGATTCTGCGAGCTCTTCTTGTGTACAGCAATAATCTCCATCGAGTAATGCTTCCAGTTCGTCATCTTCAAACTTTTTTGGCTGCCCAGGACGTTCTGCGTCTTCCATGTCAAAATCGCCACTTTTAAATCGTCGAACCATTTTAGTCACATTCGCTCAGCTGGATCATGTTCACTATAAACTTCCACCTAAATAAGATGACTTTCGCCAGCAGTTTTCTTCATATTGAAGTAATGAAGAAGAACTCACCGCAAAAACACTTTTTCAGGCACAAACTTCGACATATTTGAATGCATCAAAAATAATGTTGTTTAACCTTGAAATGAATGACATACCATATACTGAAACAGATGCATAATAACATAAGCTTTCTAACGCATGTCTGGAGTATTGAAACGATTGCAAGTTATATACCCAAATGGTATAAAAAACGTGATGGAAATGTATCAACAACTAAGAGAAGGCGCGACAGACCGTATAAAGTAAATATGTTCTTAATCAGCATCAGTAGCACAGCAATTACAAGGCCTACAGATAACAAATTTGGTGATTATTTGTGCATATCAGAGAGCGAGGAAGCATTTCTAATACAATAATTCGTTAAACAGTAGTATTTGTTACTTAGCATTTGTAATAGTTTTCCTTATAGGGTAAATGGTATCCTAAAGTCGTAAGTGCTCGATTGAAACTGTCTTTACTTGTTCATACATAAAGTCTTGTATTATCGCAATATAATCGACACCTAGCATTGGCCGTTCTCACACGGATACGCTGATCTCACACATACAGTAAACCGCAAGCGTTGACGCGTTGGAGCGCAGCTAGTTGCCTGCTGCGTCGATTCTACTTTTGTAAGGAAAACTTCCCTCACATAAAACTTCGATTATCACTGTATGATATTCATAAGTCCAAATTCTCTTTTCATACCATTTACCCATTGAAAATGGGAAAAATATGGTATATTAACTTTGTGAAAATGTATGTAACAGGCAGAAGGAGGCGTGATCAGCATCAATAGCCGAGTCGATTTGGTCATGTCCGTCTGTCTGTATGTGCAGACAGATTTCAACTATTAAAAGAGCTGGAGTCACCAGACTTGGTGTGATACACATAATACACATCAGAAGTTTATTTCAAACTTTACGTGCCATGCCCACCACCTCCGCAAATCTTAAATGCGTTTTTCGATTTTTTGCATATAATTCAATAACAATAAGAGATATACCTACGCATCAAAGTTGGTAGGAAGGTGTCTTGCAACATTATGTAGAAGATTTTAGAATTTTGGATGCCCATCGCCCCTATTAAACGAATTTTTCGAATTATAAGGACACTATAAAAGCTAGAATCACCAAGTTTGGTAGTAAGATCTCTCGTAACATTATACAGATTGCGGACTTTCAACTTTTGGATGCCATGCCCACCGTCCCCAGAAATCGAAAGGTAGAAAATTAATAACATTTTTATACCATTTACCCATTGAAAATTGGTAAAAAATGGTATATTAACTTTTTGCAAATGTATGTAACAGGCAGAAAGAGGCGTGGCAGACCATACAAAGTATATATATTCTTGATCAGCATCAATAGCCGAGTCGATTTGGTCATGTCCGTCTGTCTGTCCGTCTGTCCGTCTGTATGAACACACAGATCTCAGCTATTAAAAGAGCTAGAGGCACCAGACTTGGTGGGAGTGTGTATTCAATACACACAAGAAGTTTATTTCAAACTTGATGTGCCACGCCCACCGCCTCCGCAAATCGAGAAATGCGTATTTCGATTTTTTCCAAATAATTCAATAACGAAAAGAGATAAACGCATTAAATTTGGTAGGAGGGTGTCTTGCAACATTATGCAGAAGTTGGATTTTAGAATTTTGGATGCCACGCCCACCGCCTCTAAAAAACACATTTTTATAAAGTAGGGAAATAACAAAACATTTTTTGACACTTGTAGCTTACCATAGTACAGATCTACCCTATAAATTTCAATCCGATCGGACAATAAACAAAGAAGTTATAGGAGTTTGAATCTCCCATATAAAGTTGTGGGCGCTTAGAATTCCAACTAAAATGTTGAACTGACGCAGCAGAAGGCCGGCATCAATAAAAGTCTCATTTGCCGATCGCTCCGCGAAACTGTGTGTGGTCTAAATGGTTGTATGCAAGATTCTGGTGCGTGTGGTCGCGGGTTCGAATCCGGCAACGGGAAATTTTTTTTTTTTTTTTTGCCGATCGCACTGCGTAACTGTGTGTGGTCTTGATGGTTGGCTCGCAAGTTTCTGATGCGTGAGGTCGCGGGTTCGAATCCTGCGCTGAGCAATTTTTTTTTTTTTAATAATTTTGCGCTATATGAAAAATATATTATGCAAAAAAAATAAAAAAAACCAAAAACATTTTCTAAGCAATACAAAAAAAGAAGACTGCGCTGGGATTCGAACCGGGGACATTTAGTTATAGAGCTGACAACTCTCACAACAAACCACTGAAGCACATGGTCTGTTCCTAGGCGCGAGAAGTTTTGCATACAGCAGCAGAGACGGAGCAGAGGCTCGGCTTCAATGCTTGCGCCGACTGCGCACGCACAATCGGCGTGCAGTCGGCATGTGCCATTAGCGTCAATGCATGTGTATTTAATTTCGGAAATATGCGATGCGTTGTTATTAATTCGAATAAAAGTAATTAATATTAAGAATTATTTTTAGCAGCCAAAGGTAAATTATAACTTACGAGTGCACTCGACTGTAGCTTTCTTCAATTTTTTTTTAATAACAAAGAAGAAGTGGAACTCCTATATCCAATTCCCCATACAAAGTTATGGGCGCTAGCGATTCCTAACCAAAACGTTAAATCGACGCAGTAGAGGGCCCGCGTCAATAAAAGCCTAATTTGCCGATCGCATGGCGTAAACTTGTGTGGTCTAGTGGGTAGAGGTCCGACTCGTAAGTTACAAAGTTCGTGAGAGTTCTTGGGTTCGAATCTGGCGCGGGGCGATTTTTTTTTCTTAATGTAAATTGCTTTTTTTTTATTTTTATACCATTTATTTTATTTTGTATTATTTCTTCGAATAGGGTAAATGGTATCTTACAGTCGCGCGCGCTCGACTGTAGCTTTCCCTACTTGTTTTTTATATTACTTTAGCTGGTAATAAGATTGACCAACCCTAAAAATTTACATCCGATCGGACAATAAACACAGAAATTATAGGCTCGAGAAGTTTCCCATACAACATTAGAGGCCTGACGCCAATGCTTGCGCCGACTGCGCGTGTGCCATTAGCGTTAATGCACGTCTATATTATGTATATATGTGAAAATATTCGATGCAATTCGATTTAAATAATATTAAATTATTTTTAAACAGCCAAATTTAAATGGTATGGTAATGGCTTTCTTTACATGTGCATATTAACGCCGAAAATAAAAAAAACTTTCCTTTTAAGTGGCGGGTATGACCCTTCAATTTTCTAATAAGCTCTGTTTATGTTTTACAAAAAACTTCACGTCAAATTTTTACTCTTTTTCAACAAGAAAATACCATATATGAGAATTTAAATAATAGATCAACCATAAAGTAACGCTACCTTCGGCTTACTCAAGGTTGCGCACCCTTGCAAATTTAATTCCGAACGTTCTATTGGTGTTTTTCTTTAGTTATTATATACATATATATAGACGTATCCACTGATAACACTGTTAATGGGTAAGAAGTTTAAGACTAATATTGTTCTAGTTTGGAAAAAAATTTTCAACATTATATTGGAATTCTATGATAGCTTTTTTTCGTATGCAACTTTTATGGAAACAATATATGTAATATAGTAATTGGATTTTATTGAAAGTGTTGACTGATGCGAAATAGTTTATGTTATTTGTGATGAAGATATTGTTATGAAGATTTTCCAAGAATAGGTAATATCGACACATGCGATAGGATATAGTAACCCGATTTTAGAGGTGGGTAGGGGTTGGTTTAGGGTTTTTGATAGATTGTTCTCATAGCTGATATATCTAAAGTTAACCGATTTTGATAAAATTTTAAGGAAATAATAACGGTGCAGCTAATGTGTAAGAGTTTAAACTTTTTTTTTTAAGTAGAACACATTATTGAAATTCTTTTAAACAAGTTTTAATTTTTTGCGATCGCTCTTATACCTAAGATATGGATGGCTGGCCAAAAATTACTTTACAAATAATTTGCGTTTTCAAACGAAAACTCATTTTTCGACCGATTAGTAACAATACGACTATAGGTAATTGTTGTAGTAGTCGATGTTAATAACATTTTAAGGAAATGTTGCTGAAATGAGCACTGTTTAAATAACGTGCCAAGTTTCGTTAAAATATCTTGTAAAATAGCAAAAGGCAGTCGATAGGTTCGATGGCATCTATACGATATATCGGTCAGATCTGGCTCGTTAAGAATTGTTTACAGCGTGCTGAAAAAATTAATAATTTTTAAAAGTTACATCAAGAGAGTTTTAAAACCAAGAGACTTGTTTTCGTTGTAACATTCATGGCGACGGACATGGGTATATCGACTCTGAAAGTCTGAAAACATTAGCTGTGTCGCAGCTAAGCCATGGTGAAATGTAAGCGCATTGGGTTCCAGCACGAAAACGCCAAGCTTCATATATCGGGCTACGAAACTTCGATGGGAAGTTTTAATGCATCTTGTAGCATCTTATAGTCTGGACATTGTGATTATCATTTGTTTTTGGCTATGCAAAGGTTTTTTTGATGTAGAAATTGAGTTGAAACTAGTGAAAGAAAGCTACAGTCGAGTGCACTAGACAGTAAGATATAATTTATCTTTGGCTGTTAAAAAAAATTCTTAATATTATTTACTTTTATTCGGCGAACTAATAACAACGCATAGCATTTTATCGAAGACAATACACATGCATTGGCGCTAATGGCACTTGGCACTTTGACTGCACCCTGACTACACGACGACTGTGCGTGCTCAGTCGGCGTCTGGCCTCTGCTGCTGTAAGGGAAACTTCTCGTGCCTATAACTTCTGTGCTTATTGTCCGATCGGATTTAAATTTATAGGGTTGGTCAATATTTTTAAAAATTCTGAAACTTTTCTACTTTTCCTATAATTTGATTTACCGATTTACAAAATCGACTTTTGGGGGCGGTGGGCATGGCATCCATAATTTGAAAATCCGCATTCTGCGTAATGTTACCAGGGACCGTACTTTCAAATTTGGTGCTTCTAGCTATTCTAGTGTTCTTTTAAACTATAAAAATGTGTTTTATAGAGGCGGTGGGCGTGGCATCCAAAAAACACTCTCCTACTAAATTTGGTGCGTTTATCTCTTTTCCTTATTGAATTATTTGCAAAAAATCTAAAAATTATTTGCGGAGGCGATAGGCGTGGCACATCAAGTTTGAAATAAGCTCGATCTGCGTATTCAATACACGCACACTCCCACCAAGTCTGGGGTCTCTAGCTCTCTTAATAGCTGAGATCTGTGCGTTCATACAGACGGACAGGCATACATGAACAAATCGAACAAATCAAATGATGCTGATCAAGAATATATGTACTTTGTATGGTCTGCCACGCCTCCTTCTGCCTGTTACATACATTTTCACAAAGTTAATATACCATTTTTAACCCATTTTCAATAAGTAAATGGTATAAAAAGGCTTGTGAAAATCGAATCGCCGAGTTTTTGCCAATAAGGACAAAGACTTCTTCAAGAGACGCATATACAAATTGCAGAAAACAATCAAATACAACGGTACATAGAGCACTTTAATCGGACAATGATGACTATGTAAAAAAATCGTAAAAATTCAATAAAGAATCGGGTATTTTATTACCAAACAACATAATATATGTATATATCCACACATTTATCAGTATCTGCAATGTATAAATACGCATATCACAAACAAGCTTTTGTTATGCCCATCACTCCGAATCTATCTTATTCAATTAAAACCATTAATAATCATAATCAATTTTTGTGCTCTTGAACTTCAGTTCAGCACAAAATCGCAGTACTGCACTCATATGTAAATATCTGTGTACATATGTGGTGGTATATCTACATAAACAAACATCTGTAAAAGCAGTGTGTGTATATGTGGCTGAGCACAATCATAAATAAAAAGATACGTATATGCAACATGACTATACAATTGAAATTTGTATAGAATTTGAAGCTAACAAACTTTGGCACATACATATTCATATTTATATACATATACATTGTTGTATAAATATGAACATATATTTGTGATCGCCTGAATTCTATTTTGAAAGTTTATTAATTCTACATTCTTCTGAATGTACGCCATTGCTTATATACAAATATACATACTTATATATATTTTTTCTTATTTACATGTTTGCTAAATGCACCACCAAAAGTTTTGCATACGTATATCACATGTATGTATGTACATAATAAGAATTTTCGCACATGTGTTAACTATTTCACTTGTTTCAGTTTCAGATTCAGAATTGTATTTCAACAAATCGCGCTTCTTTGGAGGTAGCATCTGCAGCATCAGCGAACGCAGAGAATAAAGCGACATACAACAGAGCCTGAGTGTGCCACACAACTGACTGACAGAGATGGATTCGTATCCACATTGACATACATACAGAAATTCACATTCACATGCACATCACATCTACGGACATAAACAAGATACTGCAGCGCCGAGGATGAGAGTGAGATCCGATTTGATCCGATCTGGTCTGCTCTGTTCGCTTCTGATTCTTATACCTTTCACCTTTTTAAAATGTGTTAAAATGGTATATAAGGTTTATGCAGTTACAGTTAAACCTTTAAAATCATTGAAACGCTTGTGGAAAACACGAAAATCTCAGTTTAACGGTGTTTCTCTTTATTTACACTCGAATTTCTTTTTTTTTTTATACATTAAAAAATTGAATTGACATATTTTTGTACGTATGTTGCAACAGTGTCACAATATATCGAAAAGAAAAAAACGTAGCAGAACACATATTTTTGACTTATGCTGCAAATCTGAACGGATAATAACTATAAATACCAAAAGTTGCTTACCCTTGCAGATATTTTTGTGTTTACTATATTTAAGTATATTTATTTTTTGTCGCTATATAAATATTCTGCACCTTATGTGAAAAAGTTTTCAGACTTATATTAATATAATATATCGAAGATAGGTTCTATGACAGATATATGATACACCGGTCTGACTCGAGCCGACTTATTTATAAATTGCATGAAAAAGTATGTATACCAAGGTATGCATCAAGATAACTCAAAATCGGAGAGTTTGGTACGCGTTGCATAGATAATAATGTTGATAATAATAATATAATATAAATAATATATTCTTGACAGGGTCACAGAAGTTTCCTTATCTTCGCCCTTTTATTTTTCTTAAATAACTCACAAGATTGAATAGTATCTAATAGTTGAGAGGTCTTTACTATAGAATTCTTCCCTTAAGCCCTTAGCTTAACTCGGCACACCAGGGCCTATTTCATCCAATGACGATGCATGTGCCAACTTATTCGCATCCTAAATAAAAAATTAAAATTAGAGTATTAAAAAATATTTGCAATAATTTTTTTTTTTCAAATATTAAATATTAAACTAATGTAATTCTGTTCTATTTGTTATACTATTATTATTATTTTTGTAATATTTATTAAATATTTTAAGAAATAACAGTTGTTAAAAGTACTCTTGCAGCGGCCTGGACTTTTGCAAAACTTCAGAGGGAAACATGGGTTAAAATTTCTAGTAAAGCTGCGAGAATATTTATGTA
The DNA here is from genome assembly GCA_035046045.1 of Zaprionus bogoriensis. Lineage (NCBI taxonomy): Eukaryota > Metazoa > Arthropoda > Insecta > Diptera > Drosophilidae > Zaprionus > Zaprionus bogoriensis. The sequence continues at coordinate 1,635,011 of JAWNOI010000221.1, forward strand.
CATACATACAAATGTACATATGTTAATACATCTCACAGAATTCGAGGAAAGTATAAGCCAACATGCTTTCTGCTGATGCCAGATTTGATTTTTGTAAATGATTCTAAACTTTGTGAGAATAACCTAATGAAGCAATTTTTAATTCACAATAGTACTCTATGGCTATTCTCCTTAAGCCTCTTTATAAGTAAACAAAGCTACAGTCGATTGCGCAGCCTTCATCTAAAGTACTTGTGTGCGCCTGGGGCGTTAGGCATGGCATCCAAAAGTGAAAGCCCGCATTCTGAGTAGTATACAAAATCTTACTTCTTCTAGCTCCATTAATAGTTCGAATATTTGCAAAAGGTCGAAAAACGCTTTAAAGGCCATTTATATTAATTTTTTTCAAATTTGTGTTTGGCGCAACATGTAAAGTATATATTCTTGATTAAGATCATTAGCCAAGTCGAATTGGCATGAAGGTTCGTTTGTTAATATAGGTTATATTAGGTGTTAACGAAATTTAGGACATCAGCAATTTCTTATAAAGCTCATTCATTGATTTTAATATCTCGGAAAAATTGTTTTCGTTTATTTGCTTAAAATATAGCATGGACAAGAACCCATAGTAAGTTTTCAACCCATGAGTGTGGCCACAGTAGAAAAGTATTAGAACGGTAACACTGTTAGCTAATTTAATTACAATAAATGATCTGGCAACATTTTTGATTGATAAAGCATTCATTCTCAGTCTAGCAGCAGGTTTCCGACGCATATGCATACATATCTATATGTAATACTTGCAACTCGGAAAAGGGTTCATCTCCTACCCTAAAGTATACGTATTATTTTTATACCATTTACCCATTGAAAATGGGTAAAAAATGGGATATTAACTTTGTGAAAATGTATGTAGCAGGTAGAAGGAGGCGTGACTGACCATACAACGTATATATTTTTGATCAGCATCAATAGCTGGTTCGATTTGGTCAGGTCCCTCTGTATGAAAACACCGTTTTTTTTTCTGACCCCCGAAAACGATAAATCGAATTATACGAAAAGTAGATAGGTAAAGCTTTCTCGATATTCTCGAAGCTAGCAAAAACAATGACATATCCTACAAATTCAATTCGATCGGACAATAAGCACAGAAGTTATAGGCGCAAGAAATTTCCAAATACAAATAACAACGGAGGTCCGACATTGCTTGCGTCGCCTGTCAGTGTGTAGCGTCAATAAATGTGCATTAGAATGCACGAAATTCAAAAAAATGCGAAAAATTGTGATTTTTACAAATATCAAATTTTAGGTGCCCGACGCCTCCATTAATATTTATAGCAATTGAGAAAGTTTGGAAATATATTGACCTACCCTATAGTTATATATAGTTATAGTTATAGTTATATATATAGTTTTCTGAAATAGGCAAATAATATCCTACTGTCGTGCGTGCAAGACTGTAGGTTTCTCGAATTGTTAAATTTGTAAACTTGAAATTACTCAAACACACAAAAACAAACACACCCGAAAGTTGCATTCGTGGCGAGCGAGTGTAAATGTGGCACACCAATTTGTTGCCACAAATTCGCTCAACGCTCATGTGGGAGAAGCCCATATGCACCCTTCTATTTCTGAATTTCTGCCAATTTATCCCCTTTTTGATTGGGTGATACTCTGGCTTGCGGCTTTTCGAAAAATAGCCAATGAAAATTTTTAAAGTTAGTTATGAATTCTTCGTAGCCTTGAATTCCAACGATTATATTTTTAAGCCTAAAACAAATTTATGCATATTGTGTAAAAAGAATATTAGTTAAGTATACCACTGAAAATGGGGAAAATTGTATATTTACTTTGCTAAAATGTATGTTACCAGCAGAATGTGCATGTAAGACCAAACATGGTTTGTCGCAAAAGAAACATGACTTTTTAAATATAACTGTTTCTGGTGCCGCCACCTATTGGTTGGTATAAGAAATAAAATATTTGATCTCTTGTTGACATTTCTTAAAAATTTTAAGACAGTTGGACAACTACAATTGAAGTTATCGATTAAAAAGTGACAGCAGCTGTTGGTTATCGGTCGAAAAATGCATTTTGAACCAGGGTTTGCATTTACTACTCTGAAGCAGCGAGATTCACAAATATATTGCTATACTACTGCTACCGCTCGCACTTTGACGAGAGTCGAAGCAGAGCAATAGCAGAATAACGAAAAATTACCGTGCTCTGCTCTGCTCGGAGTTTCTTCGAGTCGCGAGCTATAGAAATAGCAAAAAAAAAAAACAAGTGAAGAAAGCTACAGTCGAGTGCACTCGACAGTAAGATACCATTTACCTTTGGCTGTTAAAAAAAATTCTTAATATTAAATACTTTTATTCGCCGAACTAATACAACGCTTCGCACGCTGACAGCACGCCGATTGTGCGTGCTAAATGTCCCCGGGTCAAATCCCAGCGCAGGCTTCTTTTTTTTGTATTGCTTAGAACAAGTTTTTGGTTTTTCTTATTTTTATTGCATCTTCCATGTTCGTCAATTTGATTAAAAATATCATACTATATTTTTCAGTATAGGGCAAAATTATTAAAAAACAAGTGAAGGAAGCTAAAGTCGAGTGCACGCGACAGAAAGATACCATTTACCTATGGCTGTTAAAAAATAATTCTTAATATTAATTACTTTTATTCGGCGAACTAATAGCAACGCATCGCATATTTTCGAAGACACATGCCGACTGCACGCTGACTACACGACGACTTTACGTGCTCAGTCGGCGTCTGCGTCGGCGTCGACGTCAGCGTCGGGCCTCTGCTGCTGTAAGGGAAACTTCTCGTGCCTATAACTTCTATGTTTATTGGCCGATTACCATTTTATAAAATCGATTTTTTGGGGCGGTGGGCGTGGCATCCAAAATTTGAACATCCGCATTCTGCGTAATGTTACCGGGCACCTTACTACCAAATTTGGTGCTTCTAGCTTTTCTAGTGTTCTTTTAAACTATAAAAATGTGTTTTTTAGAGGCGGTGGGCGTGGCATCCAAAAGTCTAAGATCCAACTTCTTTATAATGTTGCAAGACACCCTCCTACCAAATTTGGTGCGTTTATCTCCTTTCGTTATTGAATTATTTGCAAAAAATCGAAAAACGCATTTATCGATTTGCGGAGGCGGTGGGCGTGGCACATCAAGTTTGAAATAAACTTCTTGTGTGTATTAAATACACGCACACTCCCACCAAGTCTGGTGTCTCTAGCTTTTTTAATAGCTGAGATCTGTGCGTTCATACAGACGGACAGACAGACGGACATGACCAAATCGACTCGGCTATTGATGCTGATCAAGAATATATATACTTTGTATGGTCTGCCACGCCTCCTTCTGCCTGTTACATACATTTTCACAAAGTTAGTATACCATTTTTTACTCATTTTCAATGGGTAAATGGTATAAATATTCTGTGCTCTGCGTAGCGTAGTGAGAGCAAGAAAGTGAGAGCGAGATGAAAGCAGAGCAGAGCAGAGTTGCAAAAGTTCAATTTTAGAATTTTTGATGTTTTATACATTTTTGTAATTTAAAAGAACACTAGAAGCTAGAAACACCAAATTTGGAAGTAAGGTCCCTGGTAGCATTACGCAGAATGCGGATTTTTAACTTTTGGATGCCATGCCCACCGACATTCTGGTAGCTTGCTATAGTACTGATATACCCAATCAATTACAACCTGATCGGACAAAATTATGGGCGCTAGTAATTTCCAACTAACACGTTGAACCGACGCAGCAGAGGGCCGGCGTCAATAAAAGCTTTATTTTCCGATAGCGATGCGTAACCCTGTGTGGTCCGGTGGTTAGAGGTTTGGTTCGCAGATTCAAGATTTGAAAGAGGTCTCGAGTTCGAGCCTGGCGCGGGCCAACTTTTTTTAATGTAAATTGTTTTTTTTTTTATTATTTTTTAACTTTACTGAAAAATAAAATATGCTATTTTTAGTCAAATTCACGAACATGGATGATCAAAAAATTAAGAAAGTCCAATTGTTTTTAGCAATTCTAAAAGAAACCTGGGCTGACTTGACCGACTTGACGCACAGTCGACTGCAAGCTGATTGCACGTGCAGTCGGCATGTGCCATCAGCGTCAATACATGTGTATTTGACTTTGAAAATATGCGATACGTTGTTATTAGTTCGCCGAATAAAAGTAATTAATATTAAAAAATATTTTTTAACAGCTAAAGGTATATGGTATCTTACTGTCGAGTGTACACGACTGTAGCTTTCTTCATTTGTTTTTGTTTGTTTTTATTATTCTGTTCCATCGAAAATGGAAGACGTTATTCAAAATTATAATTAAGGGACATTCTGTCTGAGGTAATATGTTATTAGTCATAGGTTGACACTCTCACCACCTCTTTAACTTTCATTGCGACTTCGAGAAAGCAAAATATTTTTACTTTAAATTTCATTTTTGGTCAGCAAATGCGTATGTAAATTGAAATAGAAAGCTAGTTGTATAACAAACTACATTACTTACTTATATCAATTTATACTTATATACAGTGGCGGACAAAAGACTACGTACGACCCCTTTTTCTACAGTTTTGGCCATCCAGAAACTTTTAGCGAAAAACTAATGATGCAGTTTTGTTTTAAATATTATTTAACTTCAATTTCCAAAAATTATACATTTCTTACAAAAACCTTCAAAGTTATTCATAAAAAACATAAAAATGGCCTTGACAAAAGTCTACGTACGGGTAGACGGGTAACGGACATAATCATTATTTGGTTTAATATTTCACATAAGCAGGGGCTATAAGATCATTCGGAGTTTTAAGTTGAAAAAGACCGAATCGCGTCTCAGCCAATTGTTGGTAATTATTTGTTTTTTTATCTTTCCTTCCAGATAGCGAGTGAGACCGAGATACATGCAAAGGCAATGGCACAGCGTGTAACGAAGTCAGCCCGATCTTGACTGAATTGATTTTCATTGATCGAGATCGTCTTTGGAACTTTGGCACAACCCCAGTGAAAAAAAGAGTAGGGGAGAAGCAAGAGTAGTTATTCTCGTGTGAAAACGTGCAATTATGGTTTTATTTGTACTATTCTGAGACTCCATAGAAATCTTTCTTTTCTTTTGTGTTTCTGTTTTATTCATGGAAATGTAAAACGACGAACTTAGTGGGGGTCTGCTCGGTGATTTAGGGTTGAGCTCATTTATAATAAGTGTTTTTACAAAAAACATTCAAGAACTCGAATAGCTCATTCAATTTTCAGTATTTCAGGAACGATTCCATTTCGTGAAAAATGTTATTCTTCATAATTTAATATGATATACCATTTGTAATACAAAAATCTACAAAAAATAGGAAAATAATGGTGAAAATGTGTGTTACAGAAGGAAGTAAGCGGAAGGTTGGCCATATATAGTAAGTATATATATTCTAGATCAGCATCAATAGCCGAACCGATATGGCTATGTCCATTGTATGTGTGTATGATTTCAGCTATTACAAGAGATAGAGACACGAAACCAACTTTTAAAAATATACGAGGTGTGTTCAAAAACTAAGGTGACTTTGTATTTTCAAGAAAAACTATTAATTTATTTATCAATATTTATGTTGTCCCCTTCAAAGTAATCCCCCTCAGATACAATACACTTATGCCAACGGTTTTTCCAATCCTCAAAGCACTTCCCATAAGCACTTTTCGGTATAGCCTTGAGCTCTTGCAGCGATGCAGTCTTTTTTCGGTCTTGGCTCGCCTGGGCTCTTCCATTGGGACGATTGGGCTTTGGTTTCGATATCATAACCATATACCCATGATTCGTCACCAGTTATGACCCTTTTGAGTAAATCTGGGTCGTCGTTGACGTCATTCAACAGCTCTTGAGCGATGCTCATGCGACGGTTCTTTTGGTCAAAATTCAGCAATTTCGGAACAAACTTCGCTGACACACGACTCATACCCAAAACGTTTGAAAAAATTTCATGGCACGAGCCAAGCGATATACCGACATCTTCAGCAACTTCTCTGATAGTGATTCGACGATTTTCCAAAACAATTTTCGTCACTGCTTGAACGTTTTCATCAGTTGTTGACGTGCTTGGGCGTCCAGAGCGAGGCTGGTCATTGGCATCTTCCCGGCCATCTTGGAAGAGTTTGTACCACTTGTACACATTTTTTTTACTCAGAACAGTTTCACCGTATGCCACTGTCAACATTTCAAGTGTTTCAGAGCACTTAATTTTATTTTTTACACAAAATTTGATGCAAATCCTTTGATCCATATTTTTCGATAGCAAAAAATCGCCGAGCTCGCAAAATAACTTGTAACTTTACGCCTCTCACAACCAAACAAAAGAGGATGTTCCATTGAAACTTGGTACAGATGTTAGGGAAGAGTGTACCAATATAACAAAACAAAAAAATCGATAATCGAAAATATGTTGCCCGCGAAATTTGAAAAGTCACCTTACTTTTTGAACACACCTCGTATATTGAATTTTTCCTTAGTAATGGATTTAAGAGTAATTGTTTTATTTGTATTATAAGGACTTAAAAGGAAATGATTTAAATGCCTGAATGGGTTGGATTGCTGTGTCTTCAAATTATTGAAAAATTTCTGTTTATAGAATCAAAAATAATCATCGGAAAACTTATGCATATAGCTTTAATTTCTATTGAGAAATTTTCAACGAGAAATTTCTAAGATGTTTGCAACGCACAGAAAAAAACATCTCTAACCCTATAAGGCTATATGTATATTAGATCAGAAGCATCAAATTTGGTAGTACGATCTCGGGTTTAAGTACGCAGAATGAGAAATTTTAACTTTTGGATGCCACTCCCACCGACCCAAAAGTCGATTTTGTAAATCGATAAATCGAATTATCGGAAAAGTAGAAAATTTACTAAAAATTTTTTAGGTAGATAATAATAACATTGACCAACCCTATAAACTTAAATCCGATCGGACAATAAACACAGTAGTTATAGGTGCGAGAAGTTTCCCATAGAGCAGCAAAGGCCCAGCGTAGACTGCGCACGCACAGTCGATGTGCATTCGGCATGTGCCATTAGCGTCAATGCATGTGTATTTAACTTCGAAAGTATGCGATGCGTTGTTATTAGTTCGCCGAATAAAAGTAATTAATATTAAGAATTATTCTTTAATAGTCAAAGGTAAATTATATCTTACTGGATGTTGCAACAAATAAGAAAAACCAAAAGTTACGGAGCCGACAACTCTCACACTGAACCACCGACGGCAATTAAAATATTGGTTACAAAGTTCGTTCTAATATCTCAGTTGAGGCACATTGTCTGTTTCTATGTATACATACAAGTTTTAGGCGCGAGAAATTTTTCATACAGCAGAAGAAACGCAGCAGAGGCTCGGCGTCAATGCTTGCGCCGCGCACGCACAGCCATAGGTAAATGGTATCTTACTGTCGAGTGCACTCGACTGTAGCTTTCTTCACTTGTTTAAATTTGATTTTAATCTACTGGTAATATTTCATCCTTTACCGAGTATTAGTATCGATCGCTATTAAGGCGATTCGGTAAGAGTAAGTAGAGTCTGAGAACACACTATTTTGACATTTTCGATGTGTTGAGTTCTTCAGATATGTGTGCGAAAAAAAATTATTACTTACAATTATTTATTTACAATTAGTTCGTTCCTCATTTGACTATAATTTGTACATAATCTGTTGTTGTATATAATCTGTTGCTGCTTATATGGATGTAAATGGTTATACATTAATATATAAAAAGATGTCAAGTCTCTGTACCGAAAGTTTTCAAAGCATTATGATTTTTCCAGGGATAGCAAGAGATGGGATTTCACGAGAAATTATGAGAGAGAAAACAGCATGGGTTCTTTTAATTACGTATGCACACTCAACTGCCACTCAACGGGCTGCGTCCACGCCTCTTTTAGCTGTTGTGAAAAATAACAAGTCCGGCTGGAAGCGAACGCTTGGCTTTTGTGAAGTGATAGTCCTTAAACGAGGTATGCAGGATATGCTTGCTATAACTTAAGCATATTCGCAATAGACGGGAAACTGGATGGGGGTCCTCTGATATGTTTAGGTAAACAGTGGGTAGCATCACCCCACTCTCTCTCTCTCTCCCACTGTTTCTCTCTAATATGTGTTTTTGGTTGTTTGTATTTGGTTGGTCGCTCAAATGCTTCGTTACCCATCTCTTCCTTTATCAGTCTACCCCTGGCTGGTTTTTTGGACCCTGACGATGCTTTAATTGTTTAATGGCTCGTTAGTTGAATTCCCAGTGGGGAGTAACAGCTCAACACGGTCAGGAGGGGCTGACCAGCATTTTCAAGTGTGATAATTGCAGAGTTTTCTGAAGGATTAAGCAAATTTAATGTAAATTATAACAACATGTTGAAGAGTAGGCTTGATTTAGAGGAAAATATACGTTTTCATAAGAAAAGTGAAGTTTGTAAGTGAAGGATAGTGTTTAATAAATTGAATTTAAAGATTGTTTCAATTTTGGCAATGATCAATTAAACATACCAGTGTGAATCTATCGAATTTTTAGCGAGTTATTAAGTTTTTAAATCTATGAGCTTGAACACAACAGGGTGTTGAAAAAATAGAATTGTTTTTATCAAAAGCCACTTTCATTGTTTGCATCAATATGTCTTTCAGTTGTAAGTTTATCCTTATACAACTCAGGGTACATACTAGATGGTTAATACAAGTCTAAAAAGTCTGAAATTCTGCTAATAGTTATATTTAATGACATATATATTAACGGTACGTTAGCATTCGAACCCACTTAGCTTAAAATATACAGTAAAAAACAGGCTCAATTTTCCCTTTTGAATAATTATTAGTCGGCATTCCTTCTGATTTTTTTGCGATTATAATAAAGGTTGGAAATCGACAGGAAATAGTATTTTACTCATGGCAAATGTGTTTTTCTTGCAGCTATTTTATAAATTCCTGGTAGTATGAAGTTGCTCTGAAAACAGAGGACCTTCGAAATCATAAAAAATACAAGATTTATATGTATATGTGCTTATAGAAACTTTTGCGTTAAATAATGGGCCATTGCGTAGGAGTTCTTATCGCAAACTTGCAAGACTTCACACAGAACTTCCCGCAAGGGCATAACCATACCATATCAAGCTCTCGCCTGTCGTCCGACCGGCCTAACTCAAAAATTCTAGTTAAAAAGCACTCCAAGCTGTAAAATCAGAGGCAACGGTGTGGGTCAATCAAATTGTAATCGCATATAGCCACGTGCCAACAGTGATGACACGCCCCTTTGCCGAAAACATACATTAAAACTCATTTTTAACAGTAAACAGTAACAGTAAAAGCTGTAAGTCAAAAATACAGATTACAAGAAAAATTTATACTAGTTGATTATTATGTTATCCGTTAGTTAAAAAAATTTGATTTTATATTTTAAAAAAAGTATTTAATTATCAATATTTATGTTTCCCCCTTCAAAGTAATCCTTTCTGATTCAATACGCTTATGCCAACGGTTTTTCCAATCCTCATAGCATTTCTCATGAGCACTTTTCAATCTTTTCTTCAATCTTTGCAAATCTCCATCCTTTCATAGCAAAGAGTTTGAGCAAGGGGCATTGTCGTGGTGCAAGAGCTATGAATTGTTTTTCCACGTTTTCTTCGTATTTCTTCTCATAAACGGCGCATATGGTATCATAAAGTAAGAATTCCTGATGCAATACGTCATGGTAATTGAAAAAACATTTGATTGAACTTGGCGTTTTTTTCGGTCTTGGCTCATCTGAGTTCTTACTTTCAGGCGATTGGTTCCGACGTCATAACCATATATCCATGATTCGTTACTAGTCACTAGGTCGTCGATGACGTCATTCAACAGTCATGCTCATGATACGGTTCTTTTAGTCAAAATGTAGAAACTTCGGACAAAAAAACCGAACACGCAAGAATCTCACAACAAAACATAGAATTACAGGGTTGTCCATATTCGACGGACCCATCTGACAACGCCATAACTTTTGACAGAGATGCCAGATCGCTTAATGACATACCGCGTTTGAAGCGTCAGTCCAAGCAGATTTTTACCATGGAACAATACACGCCACGCGAGCGCTCTGAAATAGTTGAAATTTACATTCAACAGAACAAGTCAATTGTGAAAACTCAACGTGCTTTTAAAAAATGTGAAAAGTGCGCCTTCTAAGAACACCATTAAGCGTTTATACGAAAAATTTACGACTGGTGAGGCTCTTTCTAATCCGAAGAGGCCAAATAAAAGTCGACCAAGGCGATCGGACGAAAATGGTGTCGAAAAATGGTGATTTGGACTGGCCACCGCGTTCGCCCGATTTGACGCCGCCTGACTTCTTCTTGTGGGGATATTTGAAGTCAAAGGTTTACGTTAACAAGCCAAGGACCCTAGAAGAGGTCAAGGACAACATTCGTGAAGAAATAGCCGCTATTTCGGCCGAAATGTTGGCGAAAACGATGGAAAATGCTGCATGGGTCCGTCGAATATGGGCAACCCTGTATATACACTTAAAAGCTCGTACAGATGTTCGTAAACACCATCACAAAAAAATAAAAAAATCGATAATCGAAAATACGTTTCTCGCGAAATTTTTACTTTTTGAACACACCTCGTATATTATATATATGTATTATATATTTATATTATATACACATGAAAAAGGTAAGTAATTTTAATACAAACTTTGGCCGAAAAATCTTAATATTGTTCCAGATTAGCCAATTTTATGTTGCTTAGTCTGTATTAAAAGATAACATTTTCCCCATTAAAAAAAGATATTATATAAAACACTTGAAGAGAAAGCTATAGTCGAGTGCACTCGGCTGTAAGATACCCTTTACCTTTGACTGTTAAAAAATTATTCTTAAAACAAGTGAAGAAAGCTACAGTCGAGTGCACTCGACAGTAAGATACCATTTACCTTTCGCTGTTAAAAACTAATTCTTAATATTAATTACTTTTATTCGGCGAATAACAACGCATCGCATATTTTCGAGGACAAATTCACATGCATTGACGCTAATGGCACATGCCGACTGCACACTGACTACACGACGACTGTGCGTGCGCAGTCGGCGTCGGCGTCGGCGTCGGGCCTCTACTGCTGTGAGCGAAACTTCTCGTGCCTATAACTTCTGTGTTTATTGTCCGATCGGATTTAAATTTATAGGGTTGGTCAATATTATTATTATCCACAATAATACCTAAAAAAATTTTCGGAAACTTTTCTACTTTTCCTATAATTTGATTTACCGATTTACAATATCAATTTTTGGGGGCGGTAGGCGTGGCATCCAAAAGTTGAAATTCAGCATTCTCCGTAATGTTACCAGGCACCTTACTTCCAAATTTGGTGCTTCTAGCTTTTCTAGTGTTCTTTTAAACTATAAAAATGTGTTTTTTAGAGGCGGTGGGCGTGGCATCCAAAAGTCTAAAATCCAACTTCTGCATAATGTTGCAAGACAACCCCCTACCAAATTTGGTGCGTTTATCTCTTTTCGTTATTGAATTATTTGGAAAAAATCGAAATACGCATTTATCGATTTGCGGAGGCGGTGGGCATGGCACATCAAGTTTGAAATAAACTTCTTGTGTGTATTGAATACACGCACACTCCCACCAAGTCTGGTGCCTCTAGCTCTTTTAATAGCTGAGATCTGTGTGTTCATACAGACGGACAGACGGACAGCCGGACAGACGGACAGACAGACGGACATGACCAAATCGACTCGGCTATTGATGCTGATCAAGAATATATATACTTTGTATGGTCTGCCACGCCTCCTTCTGCCTGTTACATACATTTTCACAAAGTTAATATACCATTTTTTACCCATTTTCAATGGGTAAATGGTATAATGAAAACTTTTATAAGGCGAGCCAACACAGCTGTGCGTCCGCAGTAGTCGGAAGCATTGATGCCGATCGGGTTATAATTTATAGAGTAGATCAATGTTATTGCAAAATGTCAAACGAAGTTTTTTAAAATCTTTTTTTTTATACCATTTACCCATTAAAAATGGGTAAAAAATGGTATATTAACTTTGTGAAAATTTTTGTACCCGTCAGAAGAAGGCGTGGTAAAAAGTATATATATTCTTGATCAACATCAATAGCCGATTTGGTCATGTCCATCTGTCTGTCCGTCTGTATGAACACACAGATCTCAGCTATTAAGAGAGCTAGAGACACCAGTCTTGAAGAGAGTGTCAAACTTGATGAACCATGCTCATCGCCTCCGCAATCCGATAAATGCGTTTTTCGATTTCTTGCAAATAATTCAACAACGAACACAGATAAACGCACCATATTTAGTTGAAGTGTGTCTTGCAACATTATGCAGAAGTTGAATTTTAGACTCTTGGGTGCCACGCCCAACGCCCCTATAAAACGAATTTTATATATTATAAGGACACTGGAAAAGCTAGAAGCACAAAATTTGGTATCAAGAACCCTGGTAATATTGCTCAGAATGCAGATTTTCAAATTTTGGATGTCACGACCACCGCTTCCAAAAATTGATTTTGTAAAACGAAAAATCGATTTATAAGAAAAGTAGAAAATTTTCAGAATTTTTTTTTAAGTATCATTTTAGATAATAATAAAGTTAAATCCGAGCGGACAATAAATACAGAAGTTATAGGCGCGAGAAGTTTCGCTTACACTAACAGATGCTCGACGCCGAATGTGCACGCACAATCGTCGTGCAGTCAGCGTGCATTCAATGCAAGTGTAAGTGACTTCAAAAATATGCGATGCGTTGTTATTAGCTCTCCGCATAAAAGTAATTAATACAAGGATTTTTTTTTTAACAGCAAAAGGTAAATGGTATCATACAGTCGAGTGCACTTTCTTTGATTTATCGATCAAAAGTTGAAAATTCTGCGTAATTTAATGATTTGAGCTCTTATAATAATTATGTTATTTGCAATAAATCAAAATACGGATTTTTCGATTGCGGAGTTTGTATGGTATGCACGAAGTCCATTAAAAAGTTAGGTGTCTCTAGCTCGTGTGTTCATGTAGACAGACGGAAATTACAAGAATATATATACTTAGTAAGATCTCCCACGTCTCTTTTTGCCTGTTACATACATTTTTGCAAAGCTTAAAACAGCGAAAAACAATTATTATCAAAAAATAGAAGAAACTCGTAAATACGATAACTACTTCCCCTAATGCCTTTTGTGTTTAAAGCCGGATCGTTTCACTGTGTTGCGGGAAAATCGTCGATATACAAAAAATGGGATTTATAAACTGTTAAAAACAATTAAAGTACTGGAAACTCTATTTTTTACTACTTTTACTACTTTTTACATTTTATAGGCTTATGGAAGAAAGGGAAATCAGATATTGCATCATAAATATTGTAATAGACAGAGGGTATAATAATTTTGGTCAGATGCTTGTAACGTACAGAACGAAATATCTCCAACGTCATGTTAGTATGTAGCTTTTTTCTGAACAATCGGACGAACATAAAGCTTTTTAATGCAATTTAATATTACAATGGACATTGCGTCTATTTTCAAAAGATTTTTGGTTTAAAATCTTAAACACATACGCAGCAATATAAGTTGATAACTGAATATAATTTGAACAATTGTTGTTATGTTAGTAGTATTAAATGGTAAGGACCCAATCAAAACCGAAAATTCTCGTGAAAGAAAACAGTCTTAGGTCTCCAAAATATTTACATATACATATAATGTTGTTTCAAGCATACATGGTATTTTAAATGAAAATTTTTAAATAAGCTCTTTTATTGAGTTCAGAGTTCTACCAATAGTTAAGGATATTTGGATTTGGCAATTAATACTTCTTGGTGTGAAACTGTCACCCTTAGCAGCCATTTCAGTGCAGGATGCCGTTTCGGCCATGGACTCAGTTCTCAATAGAAGCGGAAAAATCTTTTTTATCCGACACGTGGCAGAAGGATTCCCAAGCCGACTAGGGAAAAGTTTCCATCCAGAAATTTACTCTCTCTCCTTCGATTTTCGTGTCTATACTTTTTGTTAATATTCACACACATCTGATCTAATCTCTACAAATTAAAATTTTAATCTTAGTAGAAAGGATGTCTGTCAAAACGAAATTGGAAATATGGGAATGTGCTTCCTTTCGATTAGATTTGATAATAGTAAATAGTAAATATGAATATAATTTTAAATACATTCCTTGATTTTACGATAGTAACTACACTACTACTTTTTTATAGGTGAATTCCCACGCTTATGTGCTGCTCGAACGATCGTGCTACAATTTTCAGCAAATATTAATGTTGTAGCTGTTATGGTTATTATTGTAACCAAAACTAAAAAAAAAAAAACATTTTCGGGGCGTTTGGCGAGGAACTTAAAGTTTGAAGTAAATTTCATCTGTTTATTCTGTAAAATAGGATTTATAAAAATTGTTTGGTTCTTTATTATTTTTAAATTTTAAAATCATTATTTGGGTTGAAGATTTGATGGAACTTTTCGAAATATCATAGAAATGTGCCAATTGTAATATAAAGTATTTTTTTTTAATTCTTTGTTCCTTTGTTATTATATATGCAAAAACTTTAAATAAATTTATATGCTAACTACTAAGTCAACTTGGTAATACGACTAGGTGATAATATAAAGTATTAGAATAGTAAGATTAACAATGCTATATTGTATTAGATAATGATAACACCAAAGTCTTTAACTTTTCTAAAAATGTTTGATATTTACTGCTCTCGTTGCATTGTCAGCGATCACATGCTATCTCTTTCTAACGACAGAATGCCGAGAAAGTTGTGTGTACTCACGCGAGAGCGAGACCAAATGATCATCGGCGATGAGGATTGTATTCACATGGGAGTGGTCGCTGTTGTTGTTCTTGTCGTCATTTTAAAAGCAAACATACAAACACACGAAATAAGGACGTCTACCCCTGGTATATGTGGATGTGGAATATGGAATATAGTACACAGGCTCCACTGGCTCCATCTCTCATCGCTATCGGCGATGCTATTTGTGTTTGTCAAAACGGAAGTCGTGCGGGCTGTTAACGGAAAAGGCTGGAGTTATTGTGTTGTGACAAAACAATTCAATTGGATGTTTGCTACTTACAGGCCTTAATTTCAACTTAAAATAGCATTTTATGAATCAATCCCAAAAATCTGTGAAATTTTACGTATATATGTTTAAATAAATATATTTTTTGTATTATTACTAAATTATTAACAACCTATTTGACGAAAATAGTATATATAAATATAATAGTAGGAAAGAGAAATATGGTTTTGTTTTTGCTTGCTTAATCGGTGTGCGTGTATGTGTGTACACTACGCATAAACCCAGACGGGCAACAGGAGCTTGTGTATATTGCTGCACTGTACAGTCTTTTGACTTCCATACATCGCACGAGGACGAGAAGGCCAGACAACGGAACATCGAGCAGAGCCAACAGCCAATCAGCGCTGCATGTGGCAGCCCTAACCGAGTGGATGGAATGTGGATGGCTAAGCACTTAGCCAATCAGAGCGAAGCTTACCTTTTACGCTCGCCGAATAGTACATTCACACTGCTTGAGCGTATAACATTCGACAGTTATACTGGCATTAGCATTCGCACAGTAACGCGTGATTTCTCTATATCGCAATACTCCGACGGTCTGATAATGGGTTCTGAGCCTCAACGCAATAATATATAATATAATGTGTGATTCAATTTACTGAATAAAAAAAATATAATACATTTTAAAAGTGAATAACAAATACATTAAGAATTGTAATAAATTCGGAATCAGTCAGTGGTAATATGCTAATGGGTTGTAGTCCCTTCATAATTGTTGAGTGAGAAAAAGGACAAGTGCATTAAAACAAAGGTTTCTGCTGTCGCTCACATCCAAAAACAAAGGCTTTGCCCGATTACCGCATCATCTGCTTGATTTCCTCTTTGATACCCTGTGGAGGTAGCTTTATGTGCAGTCGTCTCCTGTAGCGATTTGGTTATTATAGTAGGTTTTTTCAAAAGAGTTTTTCATAGTATACATATCTATGGAACTTTTCACATACATTTACAATTGCAATACTTGCAGTCGTATTTAGACAAATACATATGCATATCCATATTTGTTTGTAATGTTTACGCTACAACCAACTCCACCAACTATCAGCACTGTACCTTGGGCAGCAGGGGCCCTTATAGAACGACTGCCAACTTTTGATGATAAAAGCAATAAGGGTAAGCTCTATATAAAATTCTTAAGCAGTTTTAAACAAGTGATTAGCATAGAAACCTTAAATTAGAGAAGGTTCTAAATAATTTGGACGTTCGGAAATCCGGCGTATAATTCACTGTATTTCGGTTTAGTGTACTTATCGGTTGACCTATTTAATCCAGCTTAATATTTATTTTACCATTAAAAATGGGGGAATACTATTATATAAACTTTGTGTAAATGTATGTCAAAAGCAGAAAGAGTCGTGGCCGACAATACAAAGTATATATATTTTTTATCAATAGCGGAGTAGAATTGCCAATACCATCTGTCTGTCTGTGTGAACACACAGAACTTAGCTGTTGTAAAAGCTAAAGCCACAAAATTAAGCTTGAAAGTTAATATTAAATTTTTTATGATATATTTTGCATATTTTAAAATTTTTATAAACAAGCCTACTTTTCCAGGACTATGCACTGATAAACTGATAAAGTTGGCTTATTCAAATTATAATATTGATATCTGCAGCAAATTTACGATTTACTATATTTTGCTGCAAATTGCAACTAGATCGGACAATACCCAAATAAGTAGTATGACAAAAGTATGCATTATAATTTTGTACAATGACATTACACAACGATTAGCTGCGGTACGTTTGACTGCATGCGCAAGTCAGGCTTATGTGTAATAACCACTACCACTAACATTTGCTTTAAAATAAAAGAAATGGGCTAATGGTAGTATTTCGTATTTGGCCTATTTGATTTCTAGAAAAATATATATAAACAAATATATTAAGAAAGTGCAATGTTTGAATAAATATCTGTCTTGTACTGCTAATTGCACGGCATGTTCTTTTTTTTATAGATAGTGTCCTTGCTATGAGAAATTTGCCCTGCCTGAGTGTCGCCAGTGGCGCGGGTGCTGTAGGTGGAGCTATTGGCGGGAAGACAACTGCGGCAACTGCAGCAATGGAAGCTGCAGATATGAACTCGGCTTCACAGCCACCGCATTCCTCGTACTTTGCCACAAGTTACTATCACTTAACAGATGATGAATGTAAGTTTCGATTAACTCAGTTATCAACAACAGTAACATGTAGAGTTTAAAAGTTCGCTTATAACTTTGTCCGTATTAAAAGAAATTATTTTAATGAACAGGTCATAAGATGTCTGAATCAATACTGTTAGGCTGCTTGGTTTTGACATACAGGTTTTTGCATTAGAATTTCGAGCTTCGTTTGTGAAGTCAAATGGAATGGTATATTGCAATGCTGTATATAGTTTTGTGGGTTTTAAAACTCTTTTTAAATGCAGCATAGCAACAACTCTTTGTGTGTGTGGATACTATACATAGTTGTTTTGATCTTGTTAAGCATAAGAGTTTAATATTTCAAATGAAGTTGTAACGATTTGAGTGGATGAGTGGAATTTAACAATTGAGTGTACTTATGAATTAGTGCTCATGTACATATGGAACGTGGTAGACTTTACAAGGTCTATATATATACTTGATCAGCATCAATGGTCGAGCCGATTTAAACCAGTTTGTACCTCTGCCGGTATGGAGTTTGTTTAGCATCAGTAGCCAGTCGACTTGGTCAAGTCGTCTATATACGAGGTCTGTCCGAAAAGTATCCGACCTGAAATTATTTCTCGGCGCCAGCGATAGTCTTAAAATTTCCAAAACTGTAGATTTTGGTATACCAAGATTTAAAATCAGGTCCGACAGACCACGTATATGTATGTATATGTATAAACACACAGAATTCAGCTAAAGTGGCAGCAATGCATAAGAGAGAGTAAATGCATGAGACATGACATCAGATAAATATACAACACAAAGTGCTGTGAAGTTTTAATTGAAGTATTTAATATTAAGAAAGTGGCTTTCTGTCGTGTTCCTTTCACAATAGCTTTTTTTTTTATTTATTTTACATGCTATTATAAAAATGATCCAAGGTCGTCAATATAAGACGACCTCAACATAAGCATAAGCACATACTTATGTAGGTTCAACAAAGACGTTTACCAGGCTACAGCGAAAATGGAGAGGACTGAAGGCTTCTTGTTCCCCCTTGCCTTTCCGGGTGATCACCCGCTGAGTTGTTAAGTAGTTTTAGCTATACAGCGTGCTATTGTTTGTTTTATGATTCAATACAGTCATTTTCCACCTATAATAATGTCGATTTTGAGAGCGTTTCATGTAGTTACAAACGAAAACAATTATCACTGATGGCGAAAGCCGTCGTCGAATTATAAAAACAAACAAAAGCGATTGCATTTTGTAGTTTTTATTGTTTTTTGCACCACTATCTGCGTTTGGGTCCCATTCTCTCTGCTCCTTTCTGTCCCCCTCTCCTATTCCTTTTCTCTCAGTCAACACACAAATGAGCCGCTTTAGCGGCTTTTGAATAGACGTCTGAACACACATCTATTGTCCGATTGATTTTGTTGCCCTCGTCATTCTTGTCACTAACATCGCCCCGAATTTTGGAGAAAACCCTGATTTTGTTAGAGTTTCAGATCCAAATGCTCTGACAATTGTTTTTCAACCGATTTGTGTTGCAATTACATTGTTAATCCCATTCGCAAGATGTTTTCTGGTTGTCGTATTCGTACTTACTTTTGAAAAATCATCTCATTATTCATTTGCAAATACCCACACTTTAACATCTATGACTTCAGACCCATGTTATTATTCAGACACATTTATTTTGTATATATATATATATATATATATATATATATATACTATTCTAATGTAACAATAATAATGCTGCGTTATGTATATATTCTACATCAACAGTAATGTCGAGATGGTAATATGCGATCCTTCAGAAGTTAGTCACAGTTTGAAATGATTTGTAAATACTCAGCTTAAGAACAAATTCTCTGTAACACTTAAAACTTTCATATAATACATTAGCTTTGTGAAAATTTATGTAACAAGCAAAAGAAGGTTCGGCAGACCATACAAAGTATATGTATTCTTTATAAGCATCAATTAGCGAGTTGAATTGTCTAATTGTCCGTGTCTGTCTGTGCGAAAGCAAAAATTTGAGCTATTACAACAGGTAGAGACAAGGTTCGTGTATACCATAAAGAAATGAAGTTTATTCCAAACTTAAAGTACCAAGTCCACCGCCTCCGCATATCGAACAAGTCGTTCGATTTTCAATTTTCTTATAAGAGTTAGAAGCATAAAATTAGGTAGGAAGGCCCCATTTAGAATGTAGAAATCGATCAGGGCGATTTTTTGAATTCTGAAAAATTAGAAAAGTTAAAATCACCCAATTTAGTAGAATATATATTTTTATATTTATATATATATATATTTATATTTATATTTTTAAATTTTTGGACGCCACGCTCACCCGGATATATTTCTTTTGCATTATAAAAGAAGCTAGAATGTTATCTTAAAATTTGGTAGGAAGGTCTTAATGAAATAACATAGATTGCGAATTTAAATCTTTCATAGTAAGAAAAGTAGCTAACAACAATATTGACATATTCAATAAATTGCAACTCGATCGGACAATATATACAGAAGTTATAAGCGAAAATTTCCCTTTAAAGTTGCAGTGACGCAGAAGGTTTGCATCGATTCTCGCGTTTTACGGTATATGCGCGACGGAACATGCGGTTAGCGTCTACCATGCAATGCGTTGTTGTGAGTTCGCTAATAAAAGTATTTGACAATATTATTATTATTTAATGCATGAAATAGGTAGAATTTTTTAATTGTTTTTTTTTTTTATAATTTAATTTTTAGTCCTCCTGTAAATTCGTCGAAAAAACGTGAAGCGTCAACACGAAAAAGTGCGTAAAAATAAAAAAATGCTTCTCAAGATAAGTTTTATTATTAATGTTAAAAAATAATTCTTAATATTAATTAGTTTTATAACGCATCGCATATTTTCGAAGACAAATACACATGCATTGATGCTAATGGCACTTGCCGACTTCACGCTGACTACACGACGACTGTGCAAGCGCAGTCGGCGTCGGGCCTCTGCTGCTGTAAGGGAAACTTCTCGCGCCTATAACTTCTGTGTTTTTGTCCGAGCGGATTTAAATTTATAGGTTTGGTCGATATTATTATTATTATTTACAATAATACCTTAAAAAATTCGGAAACTTTTCTACTTTTCCTATAATTTGATTTACCGATTTACAAAATCGATTTTTGCGGGCGGCATGGCATGGGGCATGGCATCCAAAATTTGAAAATCCGCATTCTGCGTAATGTTACCAGGGACCTTACTTTTGGTGCTTCTAGCTTTTCTATTCTGTGTTCTTATGTTCTTATAATTCAAAAAATCCAACTTCTGCATAATGTTGCCAAACAACCTTTTACCAAATTTGGGGCGTTTATCTCTTTTCGTTATTGAATTATTTGCAAAAAATCGAAAAACGCATATATCGATTTGCGGAGACAGTGGGCGTGACACATCAAGTAAATGGGTAAATGGTATAAAAATATGAATATTTTGAGATAAACATTTTAAGACCAGCTAGAATATGTTGTATATGGTTGAAATACTTTGCTGCTTCGTTGGACATTGGAAGTAAAAACCGAATTGATACGCAGATTTGGGGACTTTCTCTTAAACAATTCAAGGAAATTAGTTTTCAAGCCCTTGCTTTACTGCAGTTCTGAGAGTAACCTTTTTTTAAACCTATAGAATGTGTGGTGCTTTGTTTTCCTGTTGCTTGCACACACACTCTCCCTTTGGTATTTGAAAAACGCCTTTTTAATCGTAAGATCGTATCGGTTTTCATGCAAGAAAAATTATTTCTAGCTTACTGCTGACCCTTTTTATGAGTAATGGATCTTGACATTTTGAATATTCTGCTTCGTCAAAAGCAAAGTATAATGAAAAAATTATAATATTAATTTAACAATTTCGTTCCAATGGATTAGATAAAATGTCTACAGCATCTATCATACGATATATTGATATATTTTCAAAATTTTTTAAATGTCACAATATTCTAAGCTCAATTAAAACAAAAATATTTGTAATAATTTACATTTTGTACACTTTTTTAATATTTTAGGTCACAGTGGGGTTAATCAATTAGGTGGCGTATTTGTTGGAGGCAGGCCTTTACCGGATTCCACACGACAGAAAATAGTAGAACTGGCTCATTCCGGAGCACGACCATGTGATATATCTCGGATTCTTCAGGTTTCCAATGGATGTGTTAGCAAAATATTAGGGAGGTGAGTGTTGAAAGAAACAAATGTTACTTATTTCGGTTAGACCAGATTATATCGGGCATTACAGCTTTTTATTGTTATTTGTTTCAACAAATAATATAGTTTACTTATTTTTTTGTTATTTTTCAGATATTATGAAACAGGCAGCATTCGTCCACGTGCGATTGGAGGTTCCAAGCCACGGGTAGCGACTGCAGAGGTCGTTAGTAAAATTGCACAATACAAACGGGAATGTCCAAGCATATTTGCCTGGGAAATTCGTGATAGACTATTGCAGGAGAATGTGTGCACAAATGACAATATTCCAAGTGTATGTATGTTTTGCAATAATAATAATTATAATAATAGTATAATAATTATTGAAATTCATAAATTCTTATTTATTATAATATATTTAATTATTTATTTAGTATTTCTTATGGTAAATCGGTAAAAAAAAACGAGAAAGTCTTCAATTCTAGACTAGAAGACTATGCATAAAAATTTTGTTTAGGGTGTGTAACTTTTACTTTTCTCCTTTCTCACTTTTAGTTTGTTTTTCAATTTTTATTGTTTATTAAGTATGTCCGAAAGAAAAGAAGAAAAAAGAAAATGGATTGTGACAGGCAATGCCGATGTCTTCGTTGACAGTTGTGTGGAAAATGTGCTCATTCAAATGGAAGGGAAAATCTTTTATGCACATTAAACGACAAAAAGGGAAATCAATGCTCGAACGAAATGTATGAAAAACGCACAATATTAAATAAATACGTCTCAACCTTGCCCAGTCAGGGCCACCACAAAGCGTTGAAATTCACGCGTGAAGGGAAATCAACTTTTTCGGTTGGATGCTAAAATAGAAACTGCACAGAAGCAGAGATTGAAACGGACAATTGGATAGACCTAAGGGGGTTGGGTTTATAGCGAAATGTGCCGAGGGGTGAAAACGGTATCGTTAAGCTTCTAGAATTCTTAGTATCTCCTCTTCCGCTACAATAAAAACTCAATTTCTTATACTGCTACTTAACTAGCTTTCGTTCAACACGGAAGTGTTTTTTATAGTTTTGAATAATATAAAATAATAATAACATGTGAGTGTGTTATAGTTTTATAAAAATTTAATTAAATTTCTTTAGCATTTTTTTTATGAAGTTTGTTTTAATTATGCTGATATAACTTAAAAATGCAACAGACTATAAACTATTAGAAGCTAAAATGTGAAATATAAATATGCATAAATTACGCATGTATGCACTTAAATCTTAAAATCCATTCTTTTCCGGGGATGGAGCTTGATTCTTATAAAAAAACCTATATTTGATACCACCAAAGGACAGCCTACATTTTCCACTTAACTGCACTGTTCACTATGTTTCTCTCCTTTTCACTCGTTCGTCTATGTATGTGCTGACACGTTTTTTCTTTTGTTGCTGCTTTTGTATTGTCATTTTGAATTAATTCCAAATCGTTGTCATGAACAGACTCTGACATAAAATAATGGTAGAATATTTTTAAATAAATGTTGTGTGAAATAATCGTCATCTGCTGTCGCCAAATGAAAAAATTAAAGGTCTAGAAGTTATTTCTTAGCTTTTTGTTTACCTCCCGATTACCTCGAAAAATATATTGCAAATTCATTATCAATATTAAATTTTACCGCTAATCGAACCGATAAATATAAGTTGTAGAAGTGTTGGATGTAGTCAATAAAAGTTAAAAGTTAAAAGTTTTCTTTATATAAATCTAAATACCGGAATTGAAGTCTCTGCCTATTGTAGTAGTTCATTAAGACAAATAAACCGGCAGACTGGCATGACTACATCGATTTATTGATGATTATTTTTTCACATTCGGGAAAAAAAGGACAAAATTTCAACCTTTCACTAATGACCACCGAAAAAAAAACAATTTTCTAAAGTAACAACAGACAATAACAACAAGGAATAAGGCGGCTTGTTCTCCTGAATTCCTTATTTTAAATAATTCAAAGCGTGGAATCAATCCGATACTTCCCGATTCAAATATTAAAAATTTTAAATTTATATTTAAACGTAATTATAATGCTTATGATGTGTTAGTCTTTTCTTCATAGTCCGGCTACAATAATGTGGACTCAAGTAACACGTACTGTATGAAGTTTCAAGATGCCTTGTTTATTAGTCTATCCGTCTGTTGCAACGCAAGCTAGGTCAGCTATTAAGCTATGAAATACACACAATAAGTTTGTTTCGAACTTGATTTGCAACTCCGACCGCCTCTGCAAATCGATAAAGGTTTTTCGATTTATTGCAAATAGCTTAATAACAGTAACAGATGAAAGCACCAAATTTGGTAGGAGGGTTTCTTGCAACATTATGCAGAAGTTGAATTTCCGACTTTCGGATAGCACTCACGCCGCCCCATAGATCTAATTTTTTAAATTTAATTATAACACTAGAAAAGCTAAAAACACCAAATTAAGTAGTAAGGTTACTGGTAACATTATATATACTGCGAATTTTCATCTTTTTAATGCCACGCCAACCACCCACAGAAAACGCTTTTTTAAATCTATAAATCGAATTATAGGAAAAGTTGAAAAGTTGATATTATTGTATTATGAACTATTTTTGTAAAGGTAAATGGTATCTTCCTGCCGAGTGCACTAGACTGTTTCTATATATGGCATATAAATGTTGAATCCGCTTTATTCTTGCTTAAATATGCATACTATAGATTTTCACTCTACTTTACTTTAGGTATCTTCAATAAACCGAGTGTTAAGGAATCTAGCTGCGCAAAAGGATCAGCAAAGCACTGGATCGAGCAGTTCCAATGCAAATACACTCCCAAACCCCAACGGAAATGGAAATATTAGTATTAATAGTAGTAGCAATGTAGCCGCAGTATCCAATGGTGAAGCAAATGATCTAATAGAGACGTCGACCCCCTTGAATTCTTCGGAAAGTGGTGGAGCTAGCAACTCCGGTGAGGGCAGCGAACAGGAATATATATATGAAAAGCTGCGACTGCTGAACACACAGCATGTAAACGTGTTAGATCCCACTACAGCCACGACACCAAGAAGTAGTAACCATGTCCAGCTAATACATCCAACTGGGCCAAATCATTTTGGTGCCCAACCACTTTCTCAATCAATACAGCCGATCCATGGTCATTCTAGTCATCAAAATGATGAACATCAGGGCTGGCGTGCGCGAAACTATCCAACAGGAGCTTGGTATGCAAATTCTCTCGAGGGCAACGATGTTTCTGTACCTCCAGATATAACTAGTATAACTGGCTATGGAAATGCCGTCGTTGCATCAATCGTTCCTGGAAATTGTAGCCATCCCCTCAGCCCACCCGCAGATCTTACCACCATTGGAGGAACATGTACGGCTACAACGGGCGATGCTGTACTCAAAAAAGGTGAGCTCACAATACGTTAAGAAAACTTCTCGGATAAAATTTAGAGAGCCACGACCACCACCCATAGAATTTTTCAAATTTAGAGAAAACTAGAAAAGTTAGAAGCACCATATTAGGTATCTCATATCATAAAGCAGAATGTAGATTTTCATATTTAGCCGATACCCACCGCCAAAATTATTTTTTTCAAATTTAAATTAGGTATGTTCCAGAAATTATGTCCTCAACAAAAAATATTTTATTATTTATATCCAAATTCTTTATTAATTTCTAAGAGATCTAACGACACAGTCGTAGGTATCTATAATGTTTATATTCTGTATGAATTAAAACGAACGGATAATAAAAGGCCAGGCCATGCCAAAATAGGTGGATGGCATTATACAATATATGCTTTTAATATATGTAAGCAAAAATTAAATATATTAAATATCAGAACTTGAGAACTTCTTTTCCTCATCTTTTCTCTTTCCCTCTCCCCACGAGGCTAATCAAGAAATGAGATGTTGGTCACGTGCATATGATATTTCCGCACGCACGACATTCCTGCTTTTTACGACTCACGCTTTGTCAAGTAGGGAAAAGTGCATTAGAGAGATATCCCGTTTATTATATACCGTGAATCAAATTCTAAAATCACAATCAAAAAAGTAAATATTTTAAAATTAACAGTTAATAATTTTCTAAATGTAAAGTCGGTTTTATAAGTATGTGCATATAAGCATATTGTGCATAATATGAACTCACAGATCTCAGCTATTAAAAGAGCCAGAGGCACTAGACTTGGTGTATTGAATACACAGAAGGAGTTTATTTCAACCTTGATGTGACACGCCCACCGTCTCGGCAAATTGATTAATGCTTTTTCGTTTTTCGATTTTTTGCAAATAATTCAATAACTTAAAGAGACAACCGCACCAAATCTGGTAGGAGAGTGTCTTACAACATTATACAGAATTTGGATTTTTGACTATGGGATGCCACGCCCAAACGAATTTTTTGAATTATAAGAACACTAGAAAAGCTAGAAGCACCAAATTTGAAAGTAAGGTCCCTGGTAACATTACTCAGAATGCGGATTTTCAAATTTTAGATGTCATGCCCACCGCCCCCAAAAATTGATTTTGTAAATCGGTAAATCAAATTATAGGAAAAGTAGAAAAGTTACCGAATTTTTTTAAGGTATTATTGTAGATAATAATAATATCGACCAAACCTATAAATTTAATCCGATCGGACAATAAACACAGAAGTTATAGGCGCGAGAAGTTTCCCTTACAGCAGCAGAGGCCCGACGCCGACTGCGCACGCACAGTCGTCGTGCAGTCGGCAAGTGCCATTAGCGTCAATGCATGTGTTTTTGACTTCGAAAATATGCAATGCGTTGTTATTAGTTCGCATTATGTGTGTATGTGCTATTGATGTATAATATATTATAATAATAATAATATACATATACGATATAAATGTTAGTCATTTTTAATGTAACTAATGTATACAAGGTTTCAAACTACTTACTTTCTATCTAAGACGCAATATCCAATGTGATATTGAAAGTTTGTTGATTTTTCCTATATAAGCTAGAAATATAGTAATGTGACTATATGAAAATTGGAATTTGCTATTGAAAACGAAAATATGAATAACATGCCAAGTTATTTTCGGCCGATTGTTTCTATGACAGCTATATGTTTACGTGAACCGATTTTGAAATTGGGATAGAATGTTGAGAGTTCTATGAAAATAAGAAATGTGTGCTTTTAGTAACGATGTATTGAAAAGAAAAACAAACAAATTACATTTATATCTTTATCGGTTTGTTTGGGCTCGTTGTTTACAGTGTGCAGAAGAAGAAGTATGTTTACTGAGACTCTGGCACAGAACAAAGGAAAATGCTTTAAATCATTCGTGCGTTATATCGTAACATTGGGTTAATACGAAAATTCTTCAGAAGGAGGCGAGGCAGACCATACAAAGTATGTATTCTTGATCAGGATCAATAGCCGATTCGATTTGGTCATGTCCAAGCATATAATTTGATTGAAAGGTCCCTTGTAGCATTACACAGAAGTTTGATTTTCAACTTTTGGATGCCACACCCACCGCCCTTAGAAACCAATAAAAATCTATAAATCGAGTTAAAAAAAAATTAAAAAAGTTTTAAAACTTTTATCTCGACATTCTCGTAGTTGTCAATTACGTTGAAATACCCTATACATTAAAACCCGATTGGATAAATATAGAAGATAAATACAAATAGCAACAAAGACGGAGCAGAAGGCCGGCGTCATTGCTTGGGACGATTGCGCACGCACAGTCAATTTTAATTCTTTATTTTGTAATACTTCCGATTCACAGCAGCGTGATAAAAGATTACCTCTCAATAATATACGGGGAAAAGGAAAAAGGAAAGGAAAAGACAAAAAATATAAAAATTCGAACCGCCTTATGGACAATTTGCCTTTAACTTAGGAGAACTGATAGATGTTCACATATAAAACCGTATACTTTCACTGATTTTGAAGATGATTTGGAAAGAATGTTAGTAAGTGCTTACCTGATATTTTAAAAAATAAAAGTATCGTCCAATTGTACATTTTATTGTAATGCAGTGGGTGTGTCATAGAAAACAACTGTGGCTGTCGGTTGATTTAATCCGCTGCTTCGACAAGGAGACGTCACGGGAATTTCTGTCATGCCTGTCAAGGATTACCCTTAACCGTGTAGTTTTGCTTTAATGCGATTTACAGACTCATTTTACAGGCGGTGACACTTCATTAAACGTGAAACGGTGGGAGGGGGTGGGGGGTAGGTTGGGGTGTTCTTCATTACAGTACGGTTGTGAGATGTGTCTGTGGCTGTAAGGGTGCTATAGATTAAATGTGTAGATGGGGTGCATAAATAGCAATGATGAGAATACAGAATATAACATACATATTTATAAAATCTTATCTGGAAAACCTCCTGCTACAGTTCTTTAGTCTTATCGGGTTGTGTCTCTAATGTAGTTAACTGTCACCTTGTCGACCCTTTAGCACTCCTCCCCTGTCATCGTTGATTTCGTTGCGATGTTATTGTTGCTGTTGCTTGTCAGCACGTTGCCGTTTACTAGGCTAGTGACGGGTGCTTTGGACATAACTCGGTTGTCGACCGGGTCCTGCGGCATGTTTTTAGGCAATCAGTATTTATGTGCTTTGTCAAATTCACTAATATTCAATGCCAGTTCCACATTTATAACAGACATGAACGCAGACAACGAAGACAGAATGGCAGCCACCTGAACAGAGATCTGAGTGCTGCCGCCTTTTGCGGCACCTTTGATGTGCATTTTTCTGTGGTTACAGAAAAAGATACAGATATGATTGTGTTATCCAAATGAAACGTATGCTTAGCAGGCAAAATCTAGGAAAGAAGGAAAGTTTATATATTAACTAAGACCCGTACCCTAGAAATACTGGTTTTGTAATTTTGACCTATTGTTCAGTTTTTATAGTACGTTCTCGATGAACTGGACGGAAAAAATTAATTTTTGTTGACTATTCCATTAAAATTGGAAAAAATAATAATATATATAATATATAATATATTATATATAAAATATAATATAATAATAATAATAATAATAATAATAATAATAATAATAATAATAATAATAATAATAATAATAATAATAATAATAATAATAATAATAATAATAATAATAATAATTATAATAATAATAATAATAATAATAATAACAATAATAATAATAATAATAATAATAATAATAATAATAATAATAATAATAATAATAATAATAATAATAATAATAATAATAATAATAATAATAATATCAATTTTATTGACAACTGTAAGACTTACAGCTATTCTATTACTACGTGAATATTTCTATCAAATATATATTTAATTATACCAATTACCCATTCAAAATGGGTAAAAAATGGTATATTAACTTTGTGAAAATATATGTAACAGGCAGAAGGAGGCGTGGCAGACCATACAAAGTATATATATTCTTGATCAGCATTAATAGCCGAGTCGATTTGGTCATGTCCGTCTGTCTGTCCGTCTGTATGAACGCACAGATCTCAGCTATTAAAAAACTAGAGGTACCCGACTTGGTGGGAGTGTGCGTGTATTCAATACATACAAGAAGGTTTATTTCAAACTTGATGTGCCACGCCCACCGCCTCCGTAAATCGATAAATGCCTTTTTCGATTTTTTGCAAATAATTCAATAACGAAAAGAGATAAACGCACCAAATTTGGTAGGAAGGTGTTTTGCAACATTATGCAAAAGTTGGATTTTAAACTTTTGGATGCCACGCCCACCGCCTCTATAAAACACATTTTTATAATTTAAAAGAACACTAGAAAAGCTAGAAGCACCAAATTTGGTAGTAAGGTGCCCGGTAACATTTTGGATGCCACGCCCACCGCCCCATAAATCGTTTTAATTGAATAATAAGAAAAGTAGAAAAATAACAAATAATTTTTTTGACATTCTCGGAGGTGGCCATAGTACTGATCTACCCTATAAATTACAACCCGATCGGACCATAAACAAAGAAGTTATAGGAGTTAGAATCTCCGATATAGATTTAGATTTCCAACTAAAACATTGAACCGACGCAGCAGAAGGACGGCATCAATGAAAGTCTCATTGGTTGGCTTGCAAGTTCCAGACTCGTGAGGTCGCAAGTTCGAATCCCGCGCGGGGCGGAAAATTTTTTTTTTTTTTAATTACTTTTTCACTTTACTGAAAATTATAGTATGCTATTTTTAATCAAATTGAAGAACATGGCTGATGCAAAAAAATAAGAAAGACATATTGTTTTTAGCGATGCAAAAAAAACCTGGACTGACTGGGATTCGAACCTGGGACCCAATGTGTGAGATGCGCAGTCAGCGTACAGTCGGCATGTGCCATTAGCGTCAATGCATGTGTATTTGACTTCGAAAATATGCGATGCGTTGTTATTAGTTCGCCGAATAAAAGTACTTAATATAAAGAATTTCATTTTAACAGCCGAAGGTAAATGGTATCTTACAGTCGAGTGCATTCGACTGTAGCTTTCTTCACTTGTTAAATAATTTCAAAATTTTTAAATTTTAAAAGGATACCTCCGCATCAGCTAGTTGGAAATCCGTTTTTTAATTTATTAATAATAACGCAATTGAAAGAAATGCAACATAAAATTTGCTACAAAGTTTTATTGTGACATCACCCAGAATGCGGATATACAACTTTTGGGTGCTTCGTCCTATTGTAGAAAAATGAGAAGCCCCAAGTTTGATAGGAAGGTCTCTGCTAACATTACACATTTCAAAATTATTTTTATTTATTTCCGGTAGTACAAAAATCTACAACAGAACTTAATTTTTTTGTAGCTAAAAATAATAATTACGGGTCAAGAAGTTTTCCATACAAGGTAATAGTTATGAATTCGGTAAATAGAAGTATTAAATATTAGGAATTATTTTTCAAAAGTGGGTAAACGGTATTGTACTGGTATCTTATTGTAAGGTTTCATACTTAGTACAAGAGTATGAAACCTTACAATATTTATTTATTGTTCTTTCACTTATATACTCCTATATTTCTATATACCGTATAACAGAGATAAAATGTTTGAGATTACAATGGTTCGAGCAATATAATACTAAAAATTTTATAAAAGTTTAATTTTCATCAGATCGCTACGCTATGTGTACTATGGGATAGAGTAACCCTTTTTTGCTATTTAAAAATATGCTATGGAAATCGTTGTTTACAAAAAATATGAATAGCTAGAGAAACTTACTTGTTAAATTTTTTGTGTTTCTAACGAAAACTCATTTTTCGACCAATTGTTCACACAGCTGCTATATTTTATAGTGAACCAATTTTTATGAAATTTCAAAGAAATAATAAAGGTACAGATAATGTGTAAACGGTTTCAGTCTAATATTTTTTGAAATAGACACAATATGTAATGTAATGTATTGAATTTCCTTAAAAAGGCTTAAATTTCGTCTGATTGCTCATAATAAAAGCTATAAGATGTAGAAATCCTCTTTTATGAAAATTAAAATAGGATATTGCAAACATTGGTTGCCAAATATGTGGATAGTTGGCCCATAGAAACATGCCAAAGTGTTTAGAACACTGTTGAAATTGAAAGTGCCATGTTCGGTTAAGATATCTTTAAAAAATTCCCGATAATTTCTATACCATTTATATTATACATCGGTCCCATGTGGCTCAAAAAAAAAAGTATATCTAAAAAGTTTCATGAAGATAGCTTTAAAACTGAAAGACTATTGCATTGCAATACACATATTATATAGGGAATGATTCCTTCGCTAAGTTGCAAATATCTGGATAAAATAATTACCCCCTTTGCAAGGGCAGAAAATATTGTGATTAGACATAAAGAAGACATAACCGCGCTCTAGTAAATTAGAATTTACCAGAGCTCGCAAAAAACGGTCGACCGTTTATCGTTGTCTGCAAAAAACTGTTTTTTCCTGACTCTTTACGAAAAGACTTAGAGAGCAACCGATGTATGGGTTCGTGAATGAGCTCGCTCGTGCTCAGAGCGAAACCGTTTTTTCTATTTTGTTTTGCTTCGGTTGTTCCAAGACCGTTTTCTCGGTCTCCGGTCTTTTAAGTATGCATTGTTATCAGAGCTTGCAAATGACTCTCAACCGTTTTTCTTCTTGCTATCCCTTTGCGAGGCAAACCGTTGCAGTTCCTACGCCCTCGCTCTCACTCTGAGCAACAGACTCTTGCTGAGTTTACTTATGTTTTGTGTTGAGCGGTGTTAGTTGAGCTCTTTTTCGGTTTTCAATGAGCGACGCTTGCACAAAGAGTCAGCAAGAGACAAATTGAGTGGAAAAGTCAACGCAAACGTTCTTCACATTTACTTACACACACTCGATTCACGATCGCAATTAATTTTGCTTATTACTCAATGTAATATATTTCGTCTGCAAAACAGACGCTTGTGTGTAAAAGATCAGAGACCGACGAAATGTCTCGGAACAACCCTGGCAAAACAAAATAGAAAACAACGGGTTCGCTCTAAACGCGAGTGAGCTCATTCACGAACTTACACAACGGGCTTTCTCAGAGTCTCTGGCCAGAAAAGAACGGTTTTTTTGCAGACAATGCGAAACGATCGACCGTTTCTTGCAAGCTCTGATTGTTTTACATTCACACGCATATGCAAGCGTCTGTTTTGCAGACGAAATTTAATTGCGATCGTGAATTGAGTGTGTGTAAGTAAATGTGAAGGCCGTTTGCGTTGAGTCTTTTAATCAATTTGTCTTTTGCTGAGTCTCGTTGTGCGAGTGTTTCTCGCTCCGTTCTTTGCGCACTGCTCTTTGAAAGACCGAAGTACAAAAAGTTCAACGAAAAGCGCGCAACTAAAAACATAAACGAAGACAGTAAGAATCTCTTGCTCAGAATGAGAGACTGAGCGTATAAACTTTTTCGGTTGTGATCGCAAAGAGAGCGCAAGAAGAACAAGCGAAGAAAGCTACGGTCGGGTGCACTCGACAGTAAGATATTTACCTTTTGCTGATAAAAAATAATTCTTAATATTAATTACTGTTATTCGGCGAACTAATAACAACGCATCGTATATTTTCAAAGTCAAATACACATGCATTGACGCTAAAGACTCTCGCGCTTATAATTTCTGGATTTAAATTTATAGGGTTGGTCGATATTATTATTATCTACAATAATACCTAAAAAAGAACTGAAACTTTTCTACTTTTCCTATAATCTTATTTATCGATTTACAAAATTGATTTCTGGAGGCGGCGGGCGTGGCATCCAAAATTTTAAATTCCGTAAATTCCGTTCTGCGTAATGTTACTAGGGACCTTACTACCAAACTTGGAGCTTCTAGCTTTGATAGTGCCCTTATAATTAAAAAAATTCGTTTTATAGAGGCGGTGGGTGTGGAATCCAAAAGTCCATAATCCGACTTCAGCATAATGTTGAAAGACACCCTCCTACCAAGTTTGATGCTATAATATTTTATTGTTATTGAATTATTTGCAAAAATACGAAAAACGCATTTTTAGATTTGCGAAGGCGGTGGCGTTTAAATTAAATAATGTCCATATGTGTATTGAATACACGCACACTCTCACTAAGTCCGATGTCTCTAGCTTTTTAATAGCTGAGATCTGTGTGTTCATACAATCGGACAGACGGACAGAAGGACAGTCTGACGGACATGACCAAATCTATTGATACTGATCAGGAATATATAGACTTTGGATAGTCCGCTACGCCTTCTTCTGCCTGTTACATACATTTTCACAAAGGTACCATTTTTCAATTGGTAAGTGGTATAAAGTGTGAATGCTAACATTAGAATGCGTAATGATGCTATGCCCACTGCCCCTATAAATCCTTTTTTTCAATGTTAAGGGAATTAGGAAAGGTAATTTATTTTGACATTCTTAAAGTTACCAATAATATGCACTTGTCCTATAATATACAATTTCATTAGACTAGTAAATAAAAACCGAAGAGTAAAGATTTTGTAATTTTAGAGATACGCGCAATGATGCCGTTTGCATTATACTGAATTTATAATAGTTTTGCGAATTTGATAAATTGATTCCTACTGTCATACGTACTCGACGAACAATGGCTGTTGATGTTGATACTTAATTTATGCGTTGCAAACATCTGACAGAAAAAATGTATTTCGACAATGACTGATGTCAAATGTATCAAATAACTACAGCATTTACATATTTCTTTTTATCAAATATATGAAGATAATTTCTATAAACTGGTTGTTTTACTTGTCTTATTACACTTTTTTAGAGATCGATGGCCACCAGTCTGATGAAACTGGTTCTGGAGAGGGAGACAATTCGAATGGTTGTGCTTCCAATATAGAGACCAGCGAGGAAGATCATGCCAGACTAATATTGAAAAGAAAACTGCAAAGGAACCGAACATCATTTACGAATGAACAGATTGACAGCTTAGAAAAAGGTTAATATTTTGTATTTCTCACATAAATTAGTTACAACAACAGTAACAATATGTATTATAAATTTATAAGTCCATAGCAAACAAGTGAAGAAAGGTACAGTCGAGTGCACTCGACTGTAAGATACCACTTACCTTTGACTGTTAAAAAATAATTTTTAATATTAATTACTTTTATTCGGCGAACTAACAACAAAGCATTGCATAATGGCACATGCAAACTGCACGTCGGGGCAAGCATTGACGCCGGGCTTCGGTTGCGGAATGGGAAACTTCTCATGTCTACTGTTCCTAAAATTCGATTCATCGATTTACAAAATGAATTTCTGGGGGCAGTGGACGTAATATCCAACATTTAAAAATTCGCGTTTTGTGTAATGTTACAACTTTACTATCAAATTCGTTGCTTCTAGCTTTTCTAATGTTCTTATAATTCAAAAAATTCTTTTTATAGGGGCGGTGGGGGTGGCATTCAAATGTCGAAAATTCAAAATTCCTACTGCCTGTTACATACATTTTCACAAGGTTAATATACCATTCTTTAGCCGTTTTCAATGGGTAAATGGTAAATGAAAACAAGTGAAGAAAGCTACAGTCAAGTGCACTCGACAGTAAGATACCTTTTACCTTTCGCTGTTAAAAGATAATTCTTAATATTAATTACTTTTATGCGGCGAATAACAACGCATCGCATATTTTCGAAGACAAATACTACACAGTGACTACGCGACGACTGTGCGTGCGCAGTCGGCGTCGGCATTGGGCCTCTACTACTGTGAGCGAAACTTCCCGTGCCTATAACTTCTGTGTTTATTTTCCGATCCGATTTAAATTTAAAGGGTTGGTCAATATTATTATTATCTACAATAATACCTAAAAAAAATTGTGGGAACTTTTCTACTTTTCCTATAATTTGATTTACCGATTTACAAAATCGATTTTTGCGGGCGGTAGGCGTGGCGTCCAGAAGTTGAAATTCCGCATTCTCCGTAATGTTACCAAGCACCTTAATTTTGAATTTGATGATTCTAAACTTTAAAATGTGTTTTATCGATTTGCGGAGGCGGTGGGCGTGGCACATCAAGTTTGAAATAAACTCGATCTTCGTATTCAATACACGCACACTCCCACCAAGTCTGGTGACTCTAGCTCTTTTAATAGCTGAGATCTATGCGTTCATACAGACGGACAGACAGAAGGACAAATCGACTCGGCTATTGATGCTGATCAAGAATATATATACTTTGTATGGTCTGCCACGCCTCCTTCTGCCTGTTACATACATTTTCACAAAGTTAATATACCATTTTTTATCCATTTTCAATGGGTAAATGGTATAAAAATGGATTTATGGGCGGTGAGCTAAAGTTTAAGGTCCTATTTCTGCATTATGTTACTAGTTACAATTGTACCCAATTTGGTGCTTTTATTATAGTTGCGTTGTTTGCAGTTAATCATTTAATCAAATAAGTTAACAATGGTATATTAAAATGTAAAAGGTAGGGGTGGCTTAGCTTTCATTCGTACAGAGTAAAGTTTTCTGATCGCGGTCAAATTGGCGGCCGCTAGTGCGACCTCTGTCTACGAATGATTGCAAGTTGACACACAGCTTCCTCGTGGCACCTCCTGGGTAGCTATCTTAGCACCCGCTAGATAGTGAGTTAATATGTGCAGCGAGTCACCCGGACGGTAAATGGTTGTGCGCAGGGTTTGGAACCCGCGTCGTAAAAAGAGAAGCCCAAAGCTGCGATATCTACTACAGCTGCCATGCGGAGAGGCGCGAATTTGGATGCGGATTTGTAGTAAGCCGGAGACTTCGCCACCACGTCTCCAATTTCACTCCAGTGAGTGAACGGCTGGCTACAATCCGCGTCAAAGCTAGATTTTTCAATCTTAGCATAATTTACGCGCACGCCCCGACGGAGGAGAAGGACGATGCTGTTAAGGATGCGTTCTACGCGAGACTCGAGGGCAAGTACGACCGCTGCCCAAACCACGACGTGAAGATCATCCTCGGGGACTTCAACGCAAAGGTTGGGCGCGAACGCATTTTTGACCGCACGGTCGGTCAATTCGGCCTCCATGAGACCACCTCGAACAACGGTTTCAGGCTGATTGACTTTGCCGCGGCGCGAAACATGGTAGTGAGTAGCACCAGATTTCAACACCTCGACATCCACAAGGCCACATGGCTGTCCCCTGATCAAAAACGAGCAACCAAATTGATCACGTTGTGATAGAGGGAAGGCATGCCTCAAGCGTGATGGACGTGCGTACGTTTCGTGGAGTCAACATAGACTCGGACCACTATCTTGTCGCAGCCAAGATACGCATGCGGCTATGCCGAGCGAAGAACATACGCCCCACCACGGAACGAAAGCTTGACGTCACTAGGCTGCGATCACAACGGACAGCCATAGCCTACTCCACTCACCTCCCGGAACTGCTCCACCAACCTATCCATCTCCCTGTTGACCCCGGCAGACTCTGGGTGTACTTATCCTACTCCATGCGAGCTGCTGCTGAAACAGCCATCTACACGGAACCAATGGTATGATGAGGAGTGTCGCGTCACAGCTGCGGCAAAAAACGCCGCCCACAGAAAAACCCTGCAGTCTGGCGTAACGTGAGCTACGTGTGAACGTTACAGGGAGAAAAGGAAGGAAGAGAGGCGACTTTTTAGACGGAAAAAACGGGAGCAAGAAAATCGAGAGTGCGATGAATTGGGGACACAAGGTTTCACGACCGAAGCATCTAACTGTCGAGATGAAAATGGAAATCTGATTACGGATACGCAGTGCACGCTGAGGTTATGGAGGGCGCATTTCTCCAAGCTGCTAACAGGCGATGACGGCACCAATCCCGCCATTGGACGAATCAGCCCGATATCACCAATCAACGACAATGTGGATATACCACTATCTAGCCATGACGAGGTCCGAGTTGCTATTACGCGGCTCAAAAACAACAAAGCAGCCGGTGCTGATGGACAGCCTGCAAAGTTGCTTAAGGCCGGCGGCGAAGAGCTGATAAGGTGCATGCATAAGTTCTTGTGAAAAATATGGCTAGAAGAAAGCATGCCCAACGATTGGAATCTCAGCCTCCTTTGTCCTGTACTAAAGAAAGGTGACCCGACGATATGCGCCAACTACCGGGGAATCAGCCTGATCACCATCTCAAACAAGGTCCTATCGAGCGTTATATATGAACGACTGAAGCGGTATACCAGCACACTGATCGAACCTTATCAGTGCGGCTTCAGACCTGGTAAATCCACCATAGACCAAATCTTCACATTGCGCCAAATCCTGGAAAAAGCCCACGAAAATGGAATTGACACACACCATCTCTTTGCCGATTACAAAGCTGCATTCGATAGCCCGACGAAGGAAAGCCTATATGCCACCATGTCTGAGTTCGGTATTCCTGCAAAGCTGATACATCTTTGCAGGATGACATTGACCAGCACCATCAGCTCTGTCAAGGTAGGAGCGAACCTCTCCGAACCTTTTAATACCGTTCGAGGTTTCGTGCAACCTCTTCAACTTCGTGATGGAAGGGGTTCTGCGAAAAGCCGGTGTACATCGATCTGGCACTATTTTTTATAAAAGTGTCCAGCTCCTTGCGTATGCTGATTATATTGACATTATTGGCCGCAGCAAGCGTGATGTCACTGCTGCATTTCGCTCTATCGAAAAAGAGTCAGCAAAAGTGGGTTTGGCGGTAAACGAGGGCAAGACGAAGTATATGCTGTCGACAAGCTGGGAGACGCGGCGCCTAGACACCCATATGTTAGCAGACAGCTATTCCTTCGAAGTGGTCAAGGAGTTCACGTACCTTGGCACTGCCATTAAAACAAAAAATTACGTCAGCCTTTGGTCTGAGTAGGCAAATGTGCAATAGAGACCTCTCTCGCCGAACAAAACTAACACTCTACAAGACACTCATTCTACCCGTGCTCTTTCGCATTCGGATGAACCACGAGTTGTACGAGTTGTACCACGACGTGGACGTGGTCCGTCGCATCACGATACAACGTGTGTGCTGGCTAGGGTCGATTACAGGCGACGACGAAGGGGACGACCAAAGCTCCTATGGAAGGACCAAGTGGAGGAGAACCTTACTACACTGGAGATTTCCGATTGGAAGAGGCGCGCGAAGAGCAGAGGTGCCTGGAGGGGGACGCTGAGGTTGGCCAAAACCCGAATCGGGTTGTAGTGCCACCTAATAATAATGTAAAAGGTAGAAGGAGGCGTGGCAGACCATACAAAGTATATTAATTCTTGATCAGCATCAATAGCCGAGTATATTTGGTCATATCCATTTATCCGTCTGTATGAACACACAGATTTCAGCAATTTCAAAAATCTACCTTTTGGCTGGTTGCTCTTGGTAGGAAAATGTGGTGGTAAGGCCCCTGATAGCATTACGTAGATCGCGGGCTTTTTACTTTTGGATTACACGCCCACCGCCCCAGAAATCGAGTTTAAAAATCGATTAGTCAAATTGAAGGAAAAGTAGAGAAGTTCCAAAACTTTTTTTTCGACATTCTCAATCCAATCGCACAATAAAAACATAAGATATAGGCGCGAGAAGATTTTCCATACAAATAACAATAGAGACGCTGCATAGGTCATTGCTTGCGATGACTGCGCGCGCACTGTGTGTAGCGTTAATACATGTGTGTTTGATTCTGAAAAATTCGATGTTGTTATTACTTCATCGAATAAAAGTATTTAATGTTAAGAATTATTTTTAACGGTCTTACGTAAATGTGTAGTTTTACTTGTTATTAATGCTCATGATCACTATTAAAAGTCAAGGCGATTTGTTAATATTCATCTGTTTATTCGTCTCTTTGCTTGAACACAAAGGCCAACCATTTTGTATACCCAATGAAAATGGGTAAAAAATGGTATATCAACTTTGTGATATCGTATGTAACAGACTGAAGGAGGCGTGTCAGACCATACAAAGTATATATATTCCTGATCAGCATCAAAATTCAAGTCGATTTGGTTATGCCCGTCAGTCTGTCCGTCTGTATTAACACACAGATCTCAGCAATAAATAGAGCTTTAGACACCAGACTTGGTGGTAGTCTGCGTATATTCGTATATAAGAAGTTTATTTTAAACTTTTTGTGCCACGCCCACCGAAGTGGTGCAAAAAATCGATGCTTGCCTCTTATGTTTGTTTTCATGGAAAAAAATAACATTTTATTAATATTATTAATATAAATCAAAATGTTTTCATGGAAAAAATCGCATTTTTTTGGTATTACGAAAATCAAAATAATAAAATAACCAAATGTTTTAAGCAAAACAAGTAAGGAAAGCTACAGTCGAGCGCGCGCGACTGTAAGATACCATTTACCCTATTCGAAGAAATAATACAAAATAAAATAAATGGTATAAAAATAAAAAAAAAAGCAATTTACATTAAGAAAAAAAAAATCGCCCCGCGCCAGATTCGAACCCCAGAACTCTCACGAACTTTGTAACTTACGAGTCGGACCTCTAACCACTAGACCACACAAGTTTACGCAATGCGATCTGCAAATTAGGCTTTTATTGACGCGGGCCCTCTACTGCGTCGATTTAACGTTTTGGTTAGGAATCGCTAGCGCCCATAACTTTGTATGGGGAATTCGAACTCCTATAACTTCTTTGTTATTAAAAAATAAAAATTGAAGAAAGCTACAGTCGAGTGCACTCGACAGCAAGTTATAATTTACCTTTGGCTGCTAAAAATAATTCTTAATATTAATTACTTTTATTCGAATTAATAACAACGCATCGCATATTTCCGAAATTAAATACACATGCATTGACGCTAATGGCACATGCCGACTGCACGCCGATTGTGCGTGCGCAGTCGGCGCAAGCATTGACGCCGAGCCTCTGCTCCGTCTCTGCTGCTGTATGCAAAACTTCTCGCGCCTAGGAACAGACCATGTGCTTCAGTGGTTTGTTGTGAGAGTTGTCAGCTCTATAACTAAATGTCCCCGGTTCGAATCCCAGCGCAGTCTTCTTTTTTTTTGTATTGCTTAGAAAAAGTTTTTGGTTTTTCTTATTTTTTTTGCATAATATATTTTTCATATAGCGCAAAATTATTAAAAAAAAAAATTGCCCGTTGCTGGATTCGAACCCGCGACCACACACACCAGAATCTTGCATGCAACCAACTAGACCACACACAGTTACGCGGAGCGATCGGCAAATGAGACTTTTATTGATGCCGACCTTCTGTTGCGTCAGTTCATCATTTTAGTTGGAATTCTAAGCGCCCACAACTTTATATGGGAGATTCAAACTCCTATAACTTCTTTGTTTATTGTCCGATCGGATTGAAATTTATAGGGTAGATCTGTACTATGCTACAAGAGTGTTAAAAAAAAATGTTTTGTTATTTCCCTACTTTTCTTAAAATGCAATAGTTTGGGGGCGGTGGGCGTGGCATCCAAAAGTTGAAAATCAAACATTCTCCGTAATGTTACCAGGCACCTTACTTTCAAATTTGGCGCTTCTAGCTTTCTTAGTTTTCTTTTAAACTATAAAAATGTGTTTTTTAGAGGCGGTGGGCGTGGCATCCAAAATTCTAAAATCCAACTTCTGCATAATGTTGCAAGACACCCTCCTACCAAATTTGGTGCGTTTATCTCTTTTCGTTATTGAATTATTTGGAAAAAATCGAAATACGCTTTTATCGATTTGCGGAGGCGGTGGGCGTGGCACATCAAGTTTGAAATAAACTTCTTGTGTGTATTGAATACACGCACACTCCCACCAAGTCTGGTGCCTCTAGCTCTTTTAATAGCTGAGATCTGTGTGTTCATACAGACGGACAGACGGACAGACAGACGGACATGACCAAATCGACTCGGCTATTGATGCTGATCAAGAATATATATACTTTGTATGGTCTGCCACGCCTCCTTCTGCCTGTTACATACATTTTCACAAAGTTAATATACCATTTTTAACCCATTTTCAATGGGTAAATGGTATAAAAATTACATTTCTTCTTCGTCGGAATCGTTCGCCATATGGCTCTCTGCAAAGCACACCTACACATGCACAAAAGTAAATTACAGCGTTTGCCATTTTTGTAATCGAGCACCAAAATTATTAGTATTTTTCGCTTATTTTTGGAAAATGGTTCCACAATTGATAGTATCGATAGTGCTCCGACGTTTTGCCATCACAAGCCCACCGCCACCGCAAATCGATAAATGCGTTCATTGATTTTTGGCAAAAAATTCAATAACAATTAGAGATAATAGCATCAAATTTGGAAGGAGGGTGTCTCGCAACATTATGCAGAAGTTAGATCTTTTGGATGCCATATAAGGACACTAGAAAAGCTAGAAGCGCCAAATTTAGTATTAAGATCCCTGGTAACATTACTCAAAATTCGGATTTGAAAATTTTGGATGCCACGGCCTGTAGTTTTCTTTAATTGTTTTATCATTTATCATTTACCCATTGAAATGGGATTTTTTTAACCATATTTGAAAAAAATAGATATTCTCCATCAGCGTCAATAGCGAAGTAGCTTTGATCATGTCCGTCTATCTTTCCATACAATTTCAGTTATTAAAAGAGCTACAGACACCAAACTTGGTGGGAGAGGTCTTTTAAAACATACACAAATTGTACAAGTAAAGAAAGCTACATTCGAGTGCATTCGACAGTAAGATACCATTTACGTTTGGCTGTTAAAAAATAATTTTTAATATTAATTACTTTTATTCGGCGAACAAACAGTAACGCATAGCATATTTTCACAGTCAAATACACATGTATTGACGCTATTAGCACACGCAATCGTGCAGTCGGCACTCTAAATGCACGATGACAGCGCGCGCGCAGTCGGCGTAAACATTGACACCGGGTCGCTGAGTCTCTGCAGCTGTATGGAAAGCTTCTCGCGTCATAACTCTTTTACACGAAAATTCACATTAATTTTGGTGTCTTTAGCTCTATTAATAGATGAGATCTTTGTGTTGGAACGTCCCGTGTACCACGCCCACTACTCTTATAAATCGAATTATAGGACATTTTTCTCATAGCTGTCAAACATAATAACCTACCTATAAGTTTCAACCCGATCCGACAGTAAACACAGAAGTTATAGGCTTGAGAATTGAGCCTCAACACATTTGCGTTTGGCAGTGAAAATATGCAATGAGTTGTTTATTCGCCGAATAAAAGTATTTTATATTAAGAATTACTTTTGAACGGTCAAAGGTAAATAGTAT
Source organism: Zaprionus bogoriensis (assembly GCA_035046045.1). Taxonomy (NCBI): domain Eukaryota; kingdom Metazoa; phylum Arthropoda; class Insecta; order Diptera; family Drosophilidae; genus Zaprionus; species Zaprionus bogoriensis. The sequence goes on from JAWNOI010000221.1 coordinate 1,677,101, forward strand.
CTTACTGTCGAGTGCACTAGACTGTAGCTTTATCTATTTTTTATACCATTTACCCATTGAAAATGGGTTAAAAATGGTATATTTACTTTGTGAAAATGTATGTAACAGGCAGAAGGAGGCGTGGCAGACCATACAAAATATATATATTCATGATCAGCATCAATAGCCGAGTCGATTTGGTCATGTCCGTCCGTCTGTCCGTCTGTCAATCTGTCCGTCTGTATGAACGCACAGATCTCAGCTATTAAAAAAGCTAGAAACACCAGACTTTGTGGGAGTGTGCGTGTATTGAATACGCAGATCGAGTTTATTTCAAACTTGATGTGGTAAATCAAATTATAGGAAAAGTAGAAAAGTTTCCGTATTATTGTAGATAATAATAATATCGACCAACCCTATAAATTTAAATCCGATCGGACAATAAACATAGAAGTTATATGCACGAGAAGTTTCCCTTACAGCAGCAGAGGCCCGACGCCGACGCCGACTGAGCACGCAAAGTCGTCGTGTAGTCAGCGTGCAGTCGGCATGTGCTATAAGCGTCAATGCATGTGTCTTCGAAAATATGCGATGCATTGCTATTAATTCGCCGAATAAAAGTAATTAATATTAAGAATTATTTTTTAACAGCCATAGGTAAATGGTATCTTACTGTCGCGTGCATTCGACTGTAGCTTTCTTCACTTGTTTGTTTCTGTATCTGTGTAGTATATACATATATGTATGCCAAGAATATCTCCTCATGCCTGTTATACAATTTGTATACTCTTGAACCCACCAATATAGTACATAGACTCTGCAACAGTATGAAATCTTCGGTACGCCGAAGATAACGTTACATTCTAGTTTTTTTTTTATAATTATCAAAAGATGTTTCGTTTATTTTAATTATCTTGGTCTTATTAGAGTTTGAAAGGACACATTATCCAGATGTCTTTGCACGTGAACGATTAGCTGGAAAAATTGGACTTCCTGAGGCAAGAATACAAGTTTGGTTTTCAAATAGACGTGCTAAATGGCGTCGTGAGGAGAAGCTGAGGAACCAACGTAGGACACCTAATTCTACGGGAACATGTGTGACTTCTTCTTCCACCTCGGTTGTGGCATCTATGGGTGATAGCCCTAATAGTTTGGGTGGCTGCCCTTCGGTTTTAGTGAACTCCAACAATGGTAAGCTGTAATAATAAATAATTAAGGTTTTATGTAGAATAATGGCTGTGATATTCTTCACCCACTTTGCCTAAAATCTTGTTACACCATTAAAAATGAAAATAGAAATTATTAGCTTTGTAAAAACGTATGAAATAAATTTTAGAAAGTATATATGTATATCGGTAAATAGTAAATTATTGTTGAGTTTATTTGATTAAGGCTATTATTTCTTTTTTATACATATACCATAAAGGTAAATTCGTATACAACTATGCATACAGTGTGAAAAATGAAAACTAGAAAGAAGAAAGGTTGTACCATAACTAGTATTTTGTGATATATTTGTATATTGTTCTTTCACAGCTTATTTCGTTCAGAGGTTTAATTGAATTTCAATTTCGTATAATTTGTAAACTAGAAGGAATTTATTAAAAATGCTTATACAGTTTTCATACCATTTACCCATACAAAGTATATATATTCTTGTTCAGCAATCAATAGCCGAGTCGATTTGGTCATGTCCGTCTGTATTAACACACAGATCTCAGCTATTAATAGAGCTAGAGGCCCCAGGCTTTGTGTAAGTGAGCGTGTATTCAATACAAATAAGAAGTTTATTTTAAACTTAATGTGCACCTCCCACCGCCTCCGCAAATCGATAAAAAAATTTTCTATTGATTGAAAATAACTAAATAATAATATGAGCTAAAAGCATCAAATTTGGTTGGAGCGTTCCTTATGACATTATGGAAAACAACATTTTTGAAGTATAAGAACACTAGAAAAGTTACAAACACCAAATTTGGAAGTGATCTTGTAACATTACTCAGATTGCAGATTTTTAATTTTTTGGTACCACGCGGGACATCCAGAGCTAAAAATAACATTGATCTACCGTATAAATTTCTTTCCGATCTGATAATAAATACAGAGTTATAGCCGCGAAAAGTTTTCCATACGAATCGCAGCCCAGGCGCAGTCGTCATGCATTGCACAGTCAGCGTGTAGTCGGCGTGTGCATGTGACGTCGTAGCAAATGAAATGATTTAATATTAAGAATTATTTTTTTACGGTCATAGGTAAATGGTATCTTACTGTCGAGTGCACTCAACTGTAGCTTTCTCTACTTGTTTTTTTTTGCAAATATTTATTTATTTAATGTGTACTAGATTATTTTTTATATTTATATTTATACTAGCAAACCCGGCGAACTCCGTTTCGCCACCAGATGTCTATATTTCTCCCAGTCGTTCTCCCAGTCCCTCTTCTAGTCCCTCTCCCCAGTCCCTCTCCCCAGTCGCTTTGCCAGTCCTTCTCCCAATCCCTCTCCCAATCCATCTCCCAGTCCCTCTCCCAATCCCTCTCAGAATTCTTTTCCCAGTCGCACTCCCAGTCCCTCTCCCAATCCTTCTCCCAGTCGATCTCAAAGTTCTTCTCCCAGTCCTTCTCCCAGTCGCTCTCAAAGTTCTTCTCCCAGTCCCTCTCCCAGTCCCTCTCCGAATTTTTTTCCCAGTCCCTCTCCGAATTCTTTTCCCAGTCGCACTCCCAGTCCCTCTCCCAGTCGCTCTCAAAGTTCTTCTCCCAGTCCCTCTCCCAATCCTCCCAGTCGCTTTGTCAGTCCTTCTCCCAATACTTTTCCCAATCCTTCTCCCAGTTGCTCTCCCAGCCCCTCTCCCAATCCTTCTCCTAGTCGCTCTCCCAGTCCCTCTCCCGTATATAACATTTTTGAAAAGAATTTTTTGATAATTTTTTAAGAGATTTTATAATCAAATTTATTGCTTAATAATATTTTATTTATTTATTTTTATTTTCAAGGAACCTTTGACGAACACGTCAAAGTATAACACACCTAAACACATTATTTGTAATACATAAACAGTCTACTTTTGTTCACCAAGCAGCAAGGTACTTTTATTTATTTTAAAATAAATTAAAGTTCCTTGCTGTTCGGTGAACAAAATTAGACTAACTATTTTTTATGTAAACTGTGTATAGGTGTGTTTTACTTTGACGTGTTCGTCAAAGGTTCCTTGAAGTGGCCGGGAAAATTTGTATGGGAAAAAGAGAATGGCTATTTTCAGGGTTTATCCAGAAATAACTATAATTTAAAACCATAAAAAAAACCATCCATGACAAAAGCAAACTCACTTGATTTGGTGGCAGGCATTTTTTTTTTTTTAATTTTGATATGACTTGAAGTCATAAAAAGTAGATAACAACATCGAAACTAATACAAAAGAAACGCGCAGGTTAGTGGCCGAGGGATTTTGAAATAAATAAAACTACCTTGCTGCTCGGTGAACAAAAGTAGACTATTTATGTATTTCAAATAATGTATATATGTGTGTTTTACTTTGACGTGTTCGTCAAAGGTTCCTTGAAGTGGCCGGGAAAATTTGTATGGGAAAAAGAAAATGGCCATTTTAACGGTTTTCCCAGCAATAATTCTAATTTTTCTCGCCGTGCAAACCATCCTTAAACTTCAACGAACAATTTAAAAAAAAATTTGGGCAAATTGGTCCAGGCGTTGTTGGGTGATGCACTTACCAACACATTTTGTGATTCATTTTTATATAATAGATTTAACAGGAAATACTGGCATTTCCAAGGTATATTCCGTGCAAAATTTAATATATAATCCAACGTGTCCAGGAAAATCCTGTGGCAGATAAGGGGCGAAATGCGCCCATAAAATCTTCTTTACTGAGTCCGAGAAAAGGAAGAAAAAGGAATTGGGGAAAAAATGTTCGGAATCACTATTTTAATGGTCGAGCAGTTTATGAGAACTCTTTCATTAATAAGAATACAAAAAAATGGTTTAACTTTTCCAAGGTTTTTATGAATACACAACTTGTAATAGGAGGGGTGTTTAGATTTTACCAAAATCTCTTTAAATGGAATGGAATAAAATTAAAAATTGGTTTCATCAATGGAAACACGTCTGAAAGACTTCTTAAAATAAAAATTTGGGCACACAAGTTATTAATTTTTTTTTTATTATTAAATTTTAACGTGAAGTTCCTTGCAAGTGTGACTTTAGAAATATCAGTATTTTCGGTTAAGTGTAGTTATTCATAAAAAATGTGTATTCATAAAAAAATTAAAATTTATTGCATTTTAAACATTTCTTTTGCAAATTAGTACTCCAATAACTTATATTTCTTCCATAGGATCTATGACATTGGCTTCCCCAAACTCCGTGAGAATTTCGGAAACTGCAACGGCATCACAACCACTCATCGGTGGTGAGAGTAGACTTAATGAAGAGATGCCCAATGTCTGCTCTCCCAGCTTGGGTATTGCTGATCAACGTCTTCAACATCAGCATCCAAATCAGCAACAACATGTTCCTCACACTCTCATACAGTCAATATCGCCACGATTGAACTTTAACAGTGGTTTTAGTAGTTCCATGAGTGCTATGTACTCTAATATGCACCATAATGCTTTATCAATTAGTGAAGGATATGGGTAGGTAGCAAGCTGAGTATTTCTTTCAATTAATTGAACCTTCGTCAAAATATCTGAATTTTCAAAATTCAATTTGGCCATTTGCAATTGGACAAATTTAAAAAGAGAGAAACGTTATTTTATCGAGATTGCATACCATCCTACAGATTTATATTAGTTTCATCGGATTGTTTCATCATATGTCGTTTCAGTAACTAATTATGGGAACTTAGAAATCTTAACATGAAGCTAAAAAAAATTCGCACTCCTCATTATTCGGACACTGAAATGCTTCGCATTGTAGTCCTTATAATACATACGAGGTGTGTTCAAAAAGTAAGGTGACTTTTCAAATTTCGCGGGCAACATATTTTCGATTCTCGATTTTTTTGTTTTGTTATATTGGAACACTCTTCCCTAACATCTGTACCAAGTTTCAATGGAACATCCTCTTTTGTTTGGTTGTGAGAGGCGTAAAGTTACAAGTTATTTTGCGAGCTCGGCGATTTTTTGCTATCGAAAAATATGGATCAAAGGATTTGCATCAAATTTTGTGTAAAAAATAAAATTAAGTGCTCTGAAACACTTGAAATGTTGACAGTGGCATACGGTGAAACTGTTCTGAGTAAAAAAAATGTGTACAAGTGGTACTCTTCCAAGATGGCCGGGAAGATGCCAATGACCAGCCTCGCTCTGGACGCCCAAGCACGTCAACAACTGATGAAAACGTTCAAGCAGTGACGAAAATTGTTTTGGAAAATCGTCGAATCACTATCAGAGAAGTTGCTGAAGATGTCGGTATATCGCTTGGCTCGTGCCATGAAATTTTTTCAAACGTTTTGGGTATGAGTCGTGTGTCAGCGAAGTTTGTTCCGAAATTGCTGAATTTTGACCAAAAGAACCGTCGCATGAGCATCGCTCAAGAGCTGTTGAATGACGTCAACGACGACCCAGATTTACTCAAAAGGGTCATTTGGCCCCATGTGACTTTTTCTTGTTCCCAAAACTGAAGAGACCTATGAAAGGACGGAGGTTTGCAACGATTTAAGAGATAAAGACTGCATCGCTGCAAGAGCTCAAGGCTATACCGAAAAGTGCTTATGGGAAGTGCTTTGAGGATTGGAAAAACCGTTGGCATAAGTGTATTGTATCTGAGGGGGATTACTTTGAAGGGGACAGCATAAATATTGATAAATAAATTAATAGTTTTTCTTGAAAATACAAAGTCACCTTACTTTTTGAACACACCTCGTACAATAAAATGGTAAAAATATAATGTTTGGTATTTTTACATTGTTGCGCCCAACAGGACTATGCTTCAAACTTTGAGAAGTATTAAGTTTTATGTGTTAGTCTTCACTTGATAATCCGGACATTCCAATAATCCGCACATAGCCTGATCATTTTTAGGTTGATTGAGCACGTACTGTATACATGCTTGCTTGATGTTGTGCTATATTTTTGCTTTACTTTTAAGATGTTATTCATGAAAAGCACATAACTATGATAGAAGTCGGTCGAACCTTCCTAGTTTGGTTTTTGCATTCCATAGCACTTATGATATTAAGATCAAACATAAGAATTATATTGATTTCTTCATAACGTCTCGTCAGGCGAATAAATCCTGTAAAGCTGATAAACGACAAGAACTTCAATATTATAGTAAAAATTGTAAACTCCTATTAGATATGTTACAACTCATTATTTTATATAAATTTGTATATTTACGGTTGGAACAATCGGATGAATTTTACGAAAGCATAAACTATTTATACCATTTACCCATTGAAAATGGGTAAAAAATGGTATATTAAATTTGTGAAAATGTATGTAACAGGCAGTTGGAGGCGTGGCAGATATATATATATATATATATATTCTTGATCAGCATCAATTGCCAAGTCGATTTGGTTACTTTCGTCTGTCCGTCTGTATGTACGAACACGCAGATCTTAGCTATTAGTAGAGCTAGAGACACCAGACACATAAGAAGTTTATTTCAAACTTGAAACGTGGCACACCACGCCCACCGCCTCCGCAAATCGATAAATGCGTTTTTCGATTTTTTGCAAATAATTCAATAACGAAAAGAGATAAACGTACCAAATTTGATAGGAGGGTGTCTTTTGGATTTTAGAGAAATAACCAAATATTTCTTTTGACATTCTGGTAGCTTACTACAGTGCTGATCTACCCTATAAATTACAACCCGATCGGACAATAAACAAAACAGTAATAGGAGTTAGAATTCCACATACAAAGTTATGGGCGCTAGTGAATCCCAACTAAAACATTGAACCGACGCAGCAGAGGGCCGGCATCAATAAAAGTTTCATTTTCCGATCGCATTTCGTAACTCTGTGTGGTCTGATGGTTAGAGGTTTGGCTCATAAGTTCCAGAATTCGTGAGGTCGCGAGTTCGAGTCTTGCGCGGGCCAATTGTTTTTTTTTTCTTATTATTATTTTTGCACTTTACTGAAAAATAAAGTATGATATTTTAAATCAAATTGAAGAGCATGGATGATGCAAAAAAATAAGAAAGACCAACTCTTTTAAGCAATTCAAAAATAAACCTGGACTGGGAATCGAACCTGGGATACAAAGTGATAGCTGCGCAGCCGTCGTGCAGACTGCATGTGCCATTAACGTCAATGCATGTGTATTTGACTTCGAAAATATGCGATGCGTTTGCCGAATAACAGTAATTAATATTAAGAATTTTTGTTTTAACAGCCAAAGGTAAATGGTATCTTACTGTCGAGTGCATTCGACTGTAGCTGTTTTCACTTGTTTTTTCAAATTTATTATTTATTTATTAGATAGTTATATTATTACAAGTTTTTTTTTTGCTAATTTCAATTTCAGGTCTGTTTCATCTATGGCCAGTTTCAGCCATCCTTCAGTAAGCGCCTTGGCTCCTCCTTCACCGATTTTACAGCAAAGAGATGTGACGCCGCCATCGATGTACGCCTCTCATATGAATTTGCGACCATCGCCAATAGCACCCCACCACCTCGTTAATGTGGCTTCGGCGGAAACATCCGCAGTGAGTGACAGTCCCACTGTGAATGTAGGCAATCTACATGAGTCGGCCGGATCAAGGAGTAGTAACAACACATCTGGATATGAAGTTTTATCGGCATACCGCTTACCGCCCCCACCAATGGTAACAGGATGTGCAACATCAACAGCATCGTCCTCTACTTCTGTTAATTGCAGTCCCAATCAAATGGGGCATACTTCAGGAGCAGCGTTTAGTGTCGATAGCTTACCATGTACATTACCTTCCTATGCGCACATGGGCTACAACTACGCCAGCACTGGTAGTATGGGGCACTCCAGTAGTGGGACCACCGCCATCAACCATCACGGAATCAACTCCGGCAAACAGCAGTTTTTCGCATCTTGCTTTTACTCGCCTTGGGTATAAATTGGGCGCTTACTACAGTGCACTACAGAGACACACTTTAACTCATATCAACCCAATGCCAGAAATCCAAAAATCGAATTTACATATCTCTATATATTATATAAAAGCCGTGAGATTGTATAAAAAACTCTTATGCATTTGTATAATTCCGCAAAAGGATCCCATCAGTCGCTCAACTAAGAATAGGTGGTATGATTAAACAATATATAATTTACAATTTGCTGGTGTTTTTGGGAAGTGGTTATATGATTTAGAAATCTTTTAAGTCGATGAAAAATACATGTTATTTCAGCGATTGTAGGTATATGTCCGTCCAAGGATACAATCAGTCGCTAAACTAAAAATAAATGATTAAATTATTAAGATATATTTAAGGATGATCAAAAGTAAGTTTTATTTCGTCAATTGCATATTTTATGGTACTTTTATTGAACAAGTAAATAATACAGTTCTCACCACAAAGTAAGATATGATACCAATAGTCCAATTCGAAGTAAAGGAAACTATAATCGAGAGCACTCTAATTTAGAATACCTTCACATACTTTTTCCGGTTGAAATTATTTTATTGAACAAATTTATTATATTCAAAACATTATTATTTCACATTTACAATATTGTAAATCACGCGCCAATAGTAAGTTGAATGCTGATCAGACGAAATAAAGTTAGTCAGTAAACCATTATTTTATTATGATTAGGTGGCACTACAACCCATTTCGGGTTTTGGCCGACCTCAGCGTCTCCCTCCAGGCGCCTCTGCTCTTCGCGCGCCTCCTCCAATTGGAAATACCCATTAGAGTAAGGTCCTTCTCTACTTGGTCCTTCCATCGAAGATTTGGTCGTCCCCTTCGTCGTCGCCCATAGTCGACCCTCGCTTCGAATACCTTCTGAGCTGGAGCTTCTTCATCCATACGCACAACGTAGCCGAGCCAGCGCAGACATTGTATCGTGCTGCGCCGGACCACTTCCACGTTGTCGTACAACTCGTACTGCTCGTGGTTCATCCGAATGCGAAACGGGACCGAAGATCTTGCGAAGAATTTTTCTCTCGAACACTCCAAGCGCTGCTGCATCCGTCTGTGAAATTACCCATGCTTCTGCGCCATATAAGAGCACGGGTAGGATGAGTGACTTGTAGAGTAATAGTTTTGTTCGGCGAGAGAGGTCTCTATTGCACATTTGCCTACTCAGACCAAAGTAGCACCTATTGGCAAGTGTGATTCTTCGCTTGATCTCCAGGCTGACGTCATTTTTGGTGTTAATGGCGGTGCCAAGGTACGTGAACTCCTTGACCACTTCGAAGTTATAGCTGTCGGCTACCACATGGGAGTCTAGGCGCCGCGTCTCCCTGCTTGTCGACAGCATATACTTCGTCTTGCCCTCGCTTACCGCCAAACCCACGTTTGCTGACTCCTTTTCGATAGCGGAAAATGCAGCAGTGACATCACGCTTGCTACGGCCAATGATGTCAATATCATCGGCATAAGCAAGGAGCTGGACACCTTTATAAAAAATAGTGCCAGATCGATGTACACCGGCTTTCCGCAGAACCCCTTCCATCACGAAGTTGAAGAGGTTGCACGACAGGGGGTCGCCTTGTCTGAAACCTCGAACGGTATTAAAAGGTTCGGAGAGGTTCGCTCCTACCTTGACAGAGCTGATGGTGCTGCTCAATGTCATCCTGCAAAGACGTATCAGCTTTGCAGGAATACCGAACTCAGACATGGTGGCATATCGGGCTATCGAATGCAGCTTTGTAATCGACAAAGAGACGGTGTGTGTCAATTCCATTTTCGTGGGTTTTTTCCAGGATTTGGCGCAATGTGAAGATCTGGTCTATGGTGGATTTACCAGGTCTGAAGCCGCACTGATAAGGTCCGATCAGTGTGTTGGCATACGGCTTCAGTCGTTCACATATAACGCTCGATAGGACCTTGTTTGAGATGGTGATCAGGCTGATTCCCCGGTAGTTGGCGCATATCGTCGGGTCACCTTTCTTCAGTACAGTACAAAGGACGCTGAGATTGCAATCGTTAGGCATGCTTTCTTTTAGCCATATTTTGCACAAGAGCTGAAGCATGCACCTTATCAGCCCTTCGCCGGCCTTAAGCAACTCTGCAGGCAGTCCATCAGCACCGGCTGCTTTGTTGTTTTTGAGTCGCGTAATCGCAACTCGGACCTCGTCATGGCTAGGTAGTGGTATATCCACATTGTCGTTGATTGGTGGTATCGGGCTGTTTCCTCCATCGGCGGGATTGGTGCCTCTCTTCCTTCCTTTTCTCCCTGTAACGTTCACACGTAGCTCGCGGTGCGCCAGACTGCAGCGTTTTTCTGTAGGCGGCGTTTATTGCCGCAGCTGCGACGCGACACTCCTCGTCATACCATTGGTTCCGTGTGGGAGAGCGCTTGAACCCAATGGCTGTTTCAGCAGCAGCTCGCATGGAGTGGGATATGTGCGCCCAGAGTCCGCCGGCGTCAATAGGGAGAGGGGAAGGTTGGAGGAGCAGTTCCGTTCCGTTCCGTTGTGATCGCAGCTTAGTGACGTCAAGCTTTCGTTGCGTGATGAGGCGTGTGTTTTTCGCACGGCATAGCCGCATGCGTAAGTTGGCTGCGACAAGATAGTGGTCCGAGTCTATGTTGACTCCACGAAACGTACGCACGTCCATCACGCTTAAGGCATGCCTTCCGTCTATCACAACGTGATCAATCTGGTTGCGCGTTTTTTGATCAGGGGACAGCCATGTGGCCTTGTGGATGTCGAAGTGTTGAAATCTGTTGCTACTCACTACCATGTTTTGCGCCGCGGCGAAGTCAATCAGCCTGAAACCGTTGTTCGAGGTGGTCTCATGGAGGCCGAATTGACCGACGGTGCGGTCAAAGATGCGTTCTCGCCCAACCTTTTCGTTGAAGTCCCCGAGGATGATCTTCACGTCGTGGTTTGGACAGCGGTCGTACTTGCCCTCGAGTCTTGCGTAGAACGCATCCTTAACAGCATCGTCCTTCTCCTCCGTCGGGGCGTGCGCGCAAATTATGCTAAGATTGAAAAATCTAGCTTTGACGCGGATTGTAGCCAGCCGTTCACTCACTGGGGTGAAATTGGAGACGTTGTGGCGAAGTCTCCGGCTTACTACAAATCCGCATCCAAATTCGCGCCTCTCCGCATGGCAGCTGTAGTAGATATCACAGTTTGCTCGCTTGGTAAACCATAGGATTGTTGATAATACGAGGGTCGTTCAATGAGTCCTTAGAAAATCCGAGTGATGGCGCTCGTAGTATCGGTAAAGATTTTTTTTGTAAGTACCACTATCGATTGGAAAGCTGTCCAAATTTCAGCTTGATCGATAACTTAGGTCAATTTTTATCGTCGATCAAAGTTTATAAAATACACGTGTTTGTAACAATGGACAAAAGCGAGTTCAGGGCTGTCATCAAACATCTCCATTTAAAAGGCTTAAGTCCGAAGGATATCAAAGCCGAATTGGATGCAGTTCATGGCACATCTGCACCTGTGTTTGCAACGGTTTACAACTGGGTGAACGAATTTAAACGTGGCCGTTCATCCGCAAAAGATGAACATCGTTCAGGACGTCCAGTTGAGGTGGCTACTCCTGAAATCATCGACAAAATCCACAATCTGATTTTGGGCGATCGGCGAATCAAAGTGCGCGAATTAGTTGAGGCCACAGGCATATCACAAGGGACAGTCGCTTCAATTTTGAATGAAAAATTGAATGTGAAAAAATGTCGGCAAGATGGGTGCCGCGTTTGCTCACAGCTGCGAATAAGCGCAATCATGTAGTGGACTCTAAGGTTATGTTGGCGCTCTTTCATCGCAATCAGGACGAATTTATTCGTCGTTATGTCACTGTACACGAAACCTGGATACATTACTACACTCCAGAAACAAAGAGACATACAGTCATCACAGTGGATTTTCAAGGGTAAAAGGGCTCCGAAGAAGGCAAAAACTGTGCCATCGGCCGGCAAGGTGATGGTCGCGATCTTTTGGGATTCGCAGGGCATCATTTTTACTGACTACTTGGAAAAAGGGAAAACAATAACAGGAGCGTATTACGCGTTGTTATTGCATCGGTTGAGCTAGGAAATCAAAGAGAAACGACCCCATCTGAACAAGAAAAAAGTCCTCTTGCATCAGGACAATGCGCGTGTGCACACCTGCGCAGTTTCCATTGCCAAAATCGAGGAATTGAAAATGGAATTGTTGCAGCATCCCCCTTATTCGCCAGATTTGGCCCCTAGTGACTATTTTCTTTCCCCAATCTGAAGAAATGGCTTGGAGGACGACGGTTCGCTTCCAACGAATACGTCATTGCTCAAAGAAATGAGTATTTTGAAGAGCTTCCGAAATCATATTTTTTGGACGGGATGAAAATGTTGGAAAAACGATTGGCAAAGTGTGTAGAGCTAAAAGGAGACTATGTTGAAAAATAAAAAAAAATTTCTGCAAAAAACAGTGTTTTTATATCTTTTTCTAAAGACTTTTTGAACGACCCTCGTAGATCACTATGTCATTATACCAAGCTTTCTGCACAAAGTAATATACTTACCTTTATATAGATACTAGTGACACGGCGAACTTTGTTCCGCCTTAATGGCAATAAATAAGCAGTTTTTTTTTTATTTTATTCGAAAAAATACAAAATAAAACTAAATAACTACATTAATCATTCATTATTATTTCTGTATTTCTGGTCTTCCGGCCCGTGAACATGCCACGTACATATAATTGACCATGGGAAAAACATGAATGTTCTAGATTTAAACCACAAACTTTTAAGGATTGGCCTTGTGATTTGTTGATTGTCATGGCAAATGCAAGACGTATCGGAAATTGAAGTCTTATAAATTCAAACGGCATATCGGTTGGGATCATCGGGATCCTCGAGTATTTGCAAGAAAGTGGCGTGATTCTTGTGTTTCGCCGCAAAGCAATGAATACAATGGCTCATGTGGCGGAGTCAACACTGGCAATTTCACTTTACCATTAACGCAGCATAATCCAGGCGTTTCTCCGGAAAACTTTAATGCACCACAATACTCGCAAACAACGTCCATTTGTCCAATGCAAACGCTAGGATGCATGCTGTAATCATTGCTGCAATCGTATCGAAACGCAGCTCGATTCAAATCAGCTAAATATCTTGTTCTGCGTCGCAAATTATCTATTTGTTGACTTCTGTTGTTCGCTCGACGATTCTGCATTGCCAACCGAGCTGTTTCACGGGCTGCTTCACTTTGCTCTCGTGATTGAGAAGCACGAAGTCGAGCCATACTATTGCGGCGCTGTTCACGTGCAATTTCTTGTTCTTCTTCAGTCCTTTCATTTGCAGTATTTTGTATTCTTCTTGCATTACGGCTTTGTCGGGAAAGATTCGATCGTCTTGGTCGCGGCATTATTAATTAAACTTCACTTCACTTCAATCCACTTTTTAATTATTTATTTAATAGAAATAGTTTTAATATTGATTTCTTACAAATATCAAATTGTCATCCATACGTCATTACACAGCTGTCATTTCACGTCAATTACATAGCTGTCATTTGCGTTTTGTTATTCCAAGTCTGATTCTTTTTTGTTATACCACGTTTTATAGTGACTGACGTTTCATGTCAAGTCACAGAGGAACGCTGTCGAACGGGATAAAAAGTATCCTATGTCCGTCTCCTGGCTCTAAGCTACCTCCCTACCAATTTTCAGCCAAATCTGTTCTGCCGTTCTTGAGTTATAAGTGGTGTAACTAACACGACTTTCTTTTATATATATAGATTATCTTTACTTGAATATCAAAAACAAGATAATTAAACCATTTTCCCATTGAACATTGTAAACACCTGTGTGCAAATGTCTGTAAGGTAATATTCGAGGGCAGTCCGATAAGTACTACGCCTCACCGTCACTATCGCAAGAGAAATTTACTATCGTGTATTACGTTCTCGTAGACGGCTACTGTCGAAATTACAGCCGAATCGGACTCATAGTTTTGTTTTGACTGCGTGTGGAATCGGACATGTCCGCGGATTTTAGAAAAATGGAGAAAGCGTAATATCGGTCTGTGATTCGATTCTTATTTTTGGAAGGAAAATCGCCCAGCGAAATCAAAGAGCGCTTGGATGCTGTGTACAGTGACTCCTCCTCCTCCTCCTCCTCTCCTTTGATAGCGATCGTCAAAAATTGGTTCAACGAGTTTCAACGTGGTCGCACGTTGGTTTTTGATGAGCTACGCCCGCTACGAAAACGGCGGATAACGTGACAAAAATTCACTATCTCGAATTGGCAGACCGCCGATTGATGATGTGCGAGATAGCTGACACAGTAGGCATCTCAAAAGTCTGCGTGGAAATCAAGAAAATTCACTCGCTGTACAGTAATTTGCGTCGAATGAGGAGGTCGTCGCCGCCACAGAGGTCTATTTTGCAGACCTCGAGAAAACGTATTTTTCAGACTGGTTAAAGAAGTTGGAGCACTGCTGGTTCAAGTTTATCGAGCTAATGGGAGATTATGTTGAGAAATAAATGGCCACTTTTCCAAATTTTTAGTTTTTTTTTGGGAGGATAAGTACTTATCAGACCACCCTCGTATATATTCTTTATCGTTATGTCCGTCTGTCTGTCTGTATGTGCTTTTGATAAAAGATATTTTATTTATTTAAGTCCCACGCCCACCACCTCCATACACAGCAGAGGACGAGCGCCAATGCTTGCGATTGATTTGTAACTTGTACTTTTAATATTAGGCTATGTTTTATAGGTATACCGGTTTCTTTATTGATTTTTGAGTAAACACAGTCAATATGTAATAAAAAAATAGAACAAATTTTTTATGTAAGCCTTTAATGTAAATTCGTCAAAAATTTGAAGCGAATTAATTTTATGTTCGGCTTGATCTTTTTATTTGTTTGAGATATATTTGATTCTCTATCCTTTTTTTGTGATCCGATCGTCTTGTAATTTATGCACAGAACCAAATGAGAATCTTTTAGATAGTTTTCTTAACAATTGAAATTTAAATTGTAAAATACTGGCCTTGGAGGTGGAGCTCGTGACTTAAGAAAAATCCGTAAACTTGATCTACGAATGGTAATAAGGATCATGGCGTCTCTTGAACTTGTAGTTGTAGAAATGAGGCGTTTATACAGCGAAACATAACAAAATAAGTTCTGCTATTAATGCTGAGCAAGAATAATTTGTATAATCTGCCTGTTATACAATTATTCTCTATTTTAAAATGGAGCTTTGTAATACTGAAAAGTTATAAAATGATAACTTATAGAATATAATTTTTATAATTCACATCAGAAGTTTATATCATATTTTATCTGCCACGGACACTGCCTCCGCAAATCTCCAAAGAAGTTTTTCAAATTATTTCAAATAACTCAATTGTAATAATAGTTAAAATTTATAGAAAGGACCCTTGCAGCATTACGCAGATCGCGAATTTTCAACCTTTGGCATCCAAAAGTTAAAAATCTGCTTTCTGTGTAATGTTACCAGAGACCTTACTACCAAATTTGGTGATTCTAGCATTTCTATTGTTCTTATCATTAAAAAAACATTTTAAAGGGGCGGTGGGCGTGGCATCCAAAAGTCTAAAATCCAAATCCACATCAAATTGAAAATAAACTTCTTGTGTGTATTGAATACACGCACACTCCCACCAAGTTTGGTGCCTCTAGCTCTATTAATAGTTGAGATCTGTGTGTTCATACAGACGGACAGACAGACGGACATGACTTCGCTATTGATGCTGATCAAGAATATATATACTTTGTATCGTCTGCCACGCCTCCTGATGCCTGTTACATAATTTTCACAAAGTTAATATACCATTTGAAAAGGCATAAAAAGAGTTTGCCTCAAACTTTTATTTGCAACTCAGATTTGTGCGCTAAAGCGCTGTAAATGGTTATTGAAAAGTCAAGCATAGATATGGTTCAAAGCATTCCGTGAAGGACGAGAAGTCATGAACAATCATCTACACTGAAAAAACATATTAAAAGAAATCATACTTGAAAACCATGTGAATGGTAGAACAACACTCGTGAGACCATTTGTTTGATTTTTGAGGAAAATTTGGCATGGGAGACGTGGGTTTTGCCAAACGAAAATGAGCCGTAACATAGAGCCGCAGTTGTGACCGAACTTTAACCAAAAAACTAGATATCAACTATCGATTAAGTACCATATTTGCCAGATTTAGCACATTGAGAAATCTTCCAATTCCCAATTTTTTTTTATACCATTTACCCATTGAAAATGGGTAAAAAATGGTATATTAACTTTGTGAAAATGTATGTAACAGGCAGAAGGAGCCGTGGCAGACCATACAAAGTGTATATATCTTGATCAGCATCAATAGCCGAGTCGATTTGGTCATGTCCGCTAGAGGTACCAGACTTGGTGGGAGTGTGCGTGTATTGAATACGCAGATTGATTTTATTTCAAACTTTATGTGCCACGCCCACCTCCTCCGCAAATCGATAAATTCGTTTTTCTATTTTTTGCAAATAATTCAATAACGAAAACAGATTAACGCACCAAATTTGGTAGGAGGGTTTCTTGCAACATTATGCAGAAGTTGAATCTTAGACTTTTGGATGCCACGCAAAAAAAAACTCTAATAGCTAAAAGCACCAAATTTGGTAGTAACCTGCCTGGTAACATAACGCAGAATGCGGATTTCCAAATTTTGGATGCCACGCCCACTGCCCCCAAAAATCGATTTGGTAAAACGGTAAATCAAATTATAGGAAAAGTAGAAAGTCCGATTTTTTTTAGGTATTATTGTAGATAATAATAATATCGACCAACCCTATAAATTTAAATCCGATCGATCGAACACAGAAGTTATAGGCACGAGAAGTTTCCCTTACAACAGCAAAAGCAAAAGCCCTGAGCACGCACAGTCGTCGTGTAGTCAGCATGCAGTCGGCATGTGCCATTAGCGTCAATGCATGTGTATTTGACTTCGAAAATATGCGATGCGTTTTTAATAGTTCGCCGAATATAAGTAATTAATATTGAGAATGGTTTTTTAACAGCCATAGGTAAATGGTATCTTACTGTCGAGTGCACTCGACTGTAGCTTTCTTCACTTGTTTTACTTTGCTTTTTTTAAGGAATCTTCTCTTAATTTTGAGACTAACAATTAGTTTACAAATCTGAACATTAAAATTTAACTAACAGTATTTTAAGACTGCATTCTGGTTACGCGTCCCTCAAGTCGGTTTCTGGGTGTTTACGTCAATGCGACGAAGACGTGATTGCTCAACTTTGTTAGACCTCTCTCCAGGTGGTTAAGGTGCAACAACAGCTTGGTGAAGTATTTTTCCTTCTTTTCTGCGATCACTTTTTTGACTGGTAGAATGTTTAAGTCGCGATGTACCATATGTTTTCGTTGCGAACATACCACGGTGCTCCGGTGATGGTTCTCAAGATCTTCGACTGAACTCCCTGGACCGAGTTATACAGCAGGACTTTATATTCAAAGCTAAGAGGATACCGAGCGTTGATAAGACAATGAAGGCTACAGGCTTTCAGCTTTAGGTGTGTTCTTTTGGCTGTAATGTGCCGGCGCCATGTGAGTCTTCTGTCAAGGTGTACTCCTAGATACAGAGGGAGGAGAGTGTTATATAACGTAAGCGGCGGGAAGTTTTGCTTGTTCAAGGTGAACGTAGTGTGCTTACTTTTTGTTCGTTCACTTTAATTCGAAAATCTGATAGCCATTTTTCAACTTCGACAAGATGAAGAGCTAGCTGCGCAGTTGCTCGCATCGGGCATTTTGAGCAGATAAGAATAGCTGTATCATCAGCAATCGTATGTAGATGTTGTTAGTCGTTTGCTTGTCGGGATGTGTAGAGGACGTATATTTATGGCCCTTGCACGCTCCAGCTCCAACAGTGAAACAAATTTTCTGTCGTAAAGATAAAGCTTGTAGGTGTTGTAAGAGAGCATTGTCTTGATCTTGTACATTAAACCTTCTAGCCAGACTCTATCAAATGCTTGAGAGACATCTAAAAATATGGCAGTACAGTACTCTTGTTTTTCGAACGCGTTTCGAAATTCTGATGTTATCCGGTTGACCTTCTCAATTGTTCCGTGCTTTTCACGAAACCCAAGGTATGTGTTTATCCGAGTCAATACGCATTTTTCAAAGAGTTTAGATAAGCATGAAAGTAGGCTTATAGATTTATACGACGTGGGGATTAAGTGTCTTTTCTCGGCTTTGCTATCATTATTATAATTTTTTGTTCATCTCAAATCTAAGATTGTTACATCACAATTAATTAAATATTTATGTTAATGTTAATGTGTATTCTTGATCATCTTCAATGAACAAGTCGATTTGGCAATGACTCTGTTTGCCTGTATGAATAGAAGCTATTTGCTATAGTAAACGAGAGTGCCAAAATAAGATATGCGGTTGGTTAATATGACTTGAAACAAAAAACAGAAATAGCCTATTGCAACAGAAGATATTAAAAAACAAGTGAAGAAAGCTACAGTCGAGTGCACTCGACAGTAAGATACCATTTACCTTTCGCTGTTAAAAACTAATTCTTAATATTAATTACTTTTATTCGGCGAATAACAACGCATCGCATATTTTCGAGGACAAATTCACATGCATTGACGCTAATGGCACATGCCGACTGCACACTGACTACACGACGACTGTGCGTGCGCAGTCGGCGTCGGCGTCGGGCCTCTACTGCTGTGAGCGAAACTTCTCGTGCCTATAACTTCTGTGTTTATTGTCCGATCGGATTTAAATTTATAGGGTTGGTCAATATTATTATTATCCACAATAATACCTAATTAATACCTAATTTTCGGAAACTTTTCTACTTTTCCTATAATTTGATTTACCGATTTACAAAATCGATTTTTGGGGGCGGTAGGCGTGGCATCCAAAAGTTGAAATTCCGCATTCTCCGTAATGTTACCAGGCACCTTACTTCCAAATTTGGTGCTTCTAGCTTTTCTAGTGTTCTTTTAAACTATAAAAATGTGTTTTTTAGAGGCGGTGGGCGTGGCATCCAAAAGTCTAAAATCCAACTTCTGCATAATAATGCAAGACAACCCCCTACCAAATTTGGTGCGTTTATCGCTTTTCGTTATTGAATTATTTGGAAAAAATCGAAATACGCATTTATCGATTTGCGGAGGCGGTGGGCGTGGCACATCAAGTTTGAAATAAACTTCTTGTGTGTATTGAATACACGCACACTCCTACCAAGTCTGGTGCCTCTAGCTCTTTTAATAGCTGAGATCTGTGTGTTCATACAGACGGACAGACGGACGGACGGACAGACGGACATGACCAAATCGACTCGGCTATTGATGCTGATCAAGAGCAATGACGTATTCGTTGGAAGAGAACCGTCGTCCTCCAAGCCATTTCTTCAGATTGGGGAAAAGAAAATAGTCACTAGGGCCAAATCTGGCGAATAAGGGGGATGCTGCAACAATTCCATTTTCAATTCCTCGATTTTGGCAATGGAAACTGCGCAGGTGCGCACACGCGCATTGTCCTGATGCAAGAGGACTTTTTTCTTGTTCAGATGGGGTCGTTTCTCTTTGATTTCCTGGCCCAACCGATGCAATAACGATGCGTAATACGCTCCTGTTATTGTTTTCCCTTTTTCCAAGTAGTCAGTAAAAATGATGCCCTGCGAATCCCAAAAGATCGTGGCCATCACCTTTACGGCCGATGGCACAGTTTTTGCCTCTTCGGAGCCCTTTCACCCTTGAAAATCCACTGTAATGACTGTCTGTCTCTTTGTTTCTGGAGTGTAGTAATGTATCCAGGTTTCGTCTACAGTGACATATCGACGAAGAAATTCGTCCTGATTGCGATGAAAGAGCGCCAACATAACCTTAGAGTCCACTACATGATTGCGCTTATTCGCAGCTGTGAGCAAACGCGGCACCCATCTTGCCGACATTTTTTCATATTCAATTTTTCATTCAAAATTGAAGCGACTGTCCCTTGTGATATGCCTGTGGCCTCAACTAATTCGCGCACTTTAATTCGCCGATCGCCCAAAATCAGATCGTGGGTTTTGTCGATGATTTCAGGAGTAGCCACCTCAACTGGACGTCCTGAACGATGTTCATCTTTTGTGGATGAACGGCCACGTTTAAATTCGTTCACCCAGTTGTAAACCGTAGCAAACACAGGTGCAGATGTGCCATGAATTGCATCCAATTCGGCTTTGATATCCTTCGGACTTAAGCCCTTTAAATGGAGATGTTTGATGACAGCCCTGAACTCGCTTTTGTCCATTGTTACAAACACATGTATTTTATAAACTTTGATCGACGATAAAAATTGACCTAAGTTATCGATCAAGCTGAAATTTGGACAGCTTTCCAATCGATAGTGGTACTTACAAAAAAAATCTTTACTGTGGCAACACTCTTTTGCGCACCTATCGGAAAACGCAATCGAATGACTGATCGAGCAACCAAGCAATATCTTGCTTGAATGCAACCTTGTTGTTAACTTTAATTCTAGAAGCTTCACTTCTAAGTTTGTATTTGAATAGAAATAAAACGTATATTAGTGTAATCATCAAACGTCTTAATGTGTACACTAAAGTGGTGACCCCGACAAGCATAATCGAACAGCAAATGCCGCACTACAATCTCCGATCCACAACTACATCAAGCGACAGCGACGAAATTTTTACGAAAGCAACGACAACATGCAAGCAGAGCATATATCAAGCCAATCTGGCGAAACGCAGCAGAACCTACAACCGTTGAGCGCAACGAGCGATCAGCAATCCAATATACGTGCCAACTTTGAACGTGTCCTGGTACCCAAATTCAACAAGTCCAACCCTCACCTTTGGTTTGCCCAAGTGGAACGATCAATACGACTAAGCAACGTTATCGACGATGCCGACCGTTTTGACCTGGTAGTCGTCCGCCAGATCAGAATCAATACGAACGCCTCAAAATCAAGCTGCTCTCTAAATTTTCAGAAACAGCAGATTCTAAACTTCAACGCCTTCTTCATGGAGTCGAAACTTCGGCAAATAAACCAAGCGAAATACTAGCTAATATGAGGCGCCTGGCACCTGACAAGGGGTATGATCTATTGCTTCGTTCACTCTTCTTGCAACAAATGCCACATTCTATTCGCCCACTGCTGGCATTATAGGACGACTATAATTTGGATAAGCTCGCTGAAAACGCCGATAAAATGCTGGATGCAGTCAAGCCATCAACAGAATTCGGAGTAGAGGCTGTGTCCCGTTCACCATTGCCCACCGATATATCGTCAACAATTCAAGAACTAGCGGATTCAGTTAACAAACTACAACTCGAGGTTAAAAACCTAAAAAATCCACCGAAGTCCAAGAGCCGCTCCCAGTCAGCTCAGCCAGCCACAAACACAGATGAAGAGTCTAAGGAGAAATTATGTTGGTACCACGCCAAGTTCGGGAATCAGGCACGCAAATGCTGGCCCGAGTGCCCCAATTGGAAGCCGTTAAACTAAAGCAGCTGCCGATCTCGCTGGTTGGCGGCAGCTACACTACAACCAGCCATTGTACAAGCACCGCACGCCAAAACTCGGAGTGTGTTTTGCGTGAAGCTCGCATACATGTCATCGACAATAACTCGAAAATTCGCTACCTCATCGACTCCGGCTCAACAGTGTCCATCTTACCACGTAAGTTAATACGCGCAAAAACAACATTAAACGCACTACGTCTCTTTGCAGCAAATAAATCAACCATCCAAACATACGGCTCTCAATCTATGAATCTCGACTTGGGTTTTGGTTGGGAAAAAAATATTCACAACGTTGGATTTGGCTTGAGCGTATTATCAGATTCCCATGGCAGCAGAAGACATTAAAAAAACAGCCGTCTGTACTCCATTCGGACTAATTGAATTCTTATACATGCCCTTTGGACTAAAAAACGCAACCCAAACCTTCCAACGCTTTATGGATGGTATTCTAAGAGGCTTGGACTTCGTCTACTGCACATAGATGACATCTTAATCATGTCAAGCACACCGGATGAACATGAAAAGCAGCTACGTGTAGTTTTCTCTATACTTCAAAAAAATGGACTGACCATAAATGTAAACAAATGTCAAATTGCCAAACCAGAAGTCACATTTCTTAGCTACATTATAAACCAAGAGGGCATATGTCCACCGAGGGTCCGTGTTACTGCCATCACCAACTATAAGCAACCTGACACAATCTGTGAGCTGGGAAAATTCCTTGGTATCGTCAATTATTATCGCCGATGTATTTCCCATGCATCAAAAATTCAGGCCCCTCTCAGCGAACTGATCCAAGACATCAAAAAGAACGATAAACGCCCAGTCAAGTGGACTCCAAAAGCTCTTAAAGCGTTTGAATTGTGCAAGCAGTCCGCTGCGAAAGCTGCTCTTATCAGTCATCCTGTACCCAACGCTGCCCTAGCATTAGTGTGGGTGTCACTTGGAAACCACTTGGATTTTTTTCAAGAAAACTCTCCAACACCGAATAAAACTACAGCACATACGACCGTGAGCTCCTGGCGATCTACGATGCCATACGGCCGTTGATATACGCCTTTTCACAGAAACCGGAAAAAGCGTCACCCCGTCAGCTCCGACATCTAAATTTCATAGCACAATTTTCAACAAATATTATACATATTGCTGGTCCGGAAAACTCAGTGGCAGATGCATTGTCACGTATCAGCGCGATCTCAATGCCGACTACAGTGAGTCTGGCAAGGATTGAGGAGGCTCAGAGCGATGATACTGAGCTTACACAATTACTCCAAGGCAACACAGCATTAAAATTGGATCTCATTCCCTTTCAAGACGACATTAAAATCTACTGCGACAAGTTCAATGGGTCTCATAGGCCATATGTGCCACACTCCCTTCGATATTCCGTTTTTGCAGCAATCTATGGACTATCTCACCCCAGTGGTAGGAGCACATTACAAAAGGTCCGGCGAAAATATGTCTGGCCTTCAATTAGAAAAGATGTAACTGCGTGGGCTCGAAATTGCCTACCTTGCCAACGATCGAAAATCCACCGTCATAACTCCTTAAGTCCTGCCAAAATCGATATGCCAGATGGTCGTTTTGATCACGTGCACTTGGATATCGTTGTCATGCCGCTAGTGAAAGAACACCGCTACTGTCTAACAATGATTGATCATAGCCACCGATCAGGGCACTCAATTTGAATCTTTTCTATTTAAAGCACTCGCCGATCTGGTTGGCAGTAAACATATCCGCACTACCGCTTACCACCCACAATCCAATGGCATGATCGAGCGTTGGCATCGGTCTTTCAAGTCGGCCCTTATGTGTAGCCGAGAAGTGCCATGGAAAGATCTACTGCCTACAGTTCTGCTAGGTTTCAGAACTTGCTACAAGGAGGACCTGGGTACATCAACAGCAGAATTTCTTTATGGAAACCACATCCGTCTTCCCAACGAGTTCTACGATGACTTAGACAAACCACTTCACCCAAAGAATTTTATAGAGAAATTCAGAGAACATATGCGCTTGGTTCGACCGGCATCTGCAGCCCACCACATCAAGGAGTCTATGTTTGTCCTGAAGCATATGAATGACTGCTCTCAAGTCATGCTCCGCACCGATGCTGTACGACAACCTCTCGAACAACCCTACACTGGCCCATTCGCAGTGGTCAGCCGAACCTCTGACTACGTCTACGTTATCAGAATGAACGGCAAAGAATTAGCGGTTTCCGTCGATCGCTTAAAACCAGCGTTTGTCCCAAAAGAAGTCAACACAGAACCACATTCGCTCCCGACCTGGTCACTGGGGGAGGGTAGCTGTGGCAACACTCTTTTGCGCACCTATCGGAAAACGCAATAGAATGAATGATCGAGCAACCAAGCAATAACTTGCTTGAATGCAACCTTGTTGTTAACTTTAATTCTAGAAGCTTCACTTCCAAGTTTGTATTTGAATAGAAATAAAACGTATATTAGTGTAAACATCAAACGTCTTAATGTGTACACTAAATTACCGACACTACGAGCGCCATTACTCGGATTTTCTAAGGACTTTGTTGGGTTATGCAGCCGAATCAGCATACGAGGTGTGTTCAAAAAGTAAGGTGACTTTGTATTTTCAAGAAAAACTATTAATTTATTTATCAATATTTATGTTGTCCCCTTCAAAGTAATCCCCCTCAGATACAATACACTTATGCCAACGGTTTTTCCAATCCTCAAAGCACTTCCCATAAGCACTTTTCGGTATTGCCTTGAGCTCTTGCAGCGATGCAGTCTTTATCTCTTCAATCGTTGCAAATCTCCGTCCTTTCATAGGTCTCTTCAGTTTTGGGAACAAGAAAAAGTCACATGGGGCCAAATGACCCTTTTGAGTAAATCTGGGTCGTCGTTGACGTCATTCAACAGCTCTTGAGCGATGCTCATGCGACGGTTCTTTTGGTCAAAATTCAGCAATTTCGGAACAAACTTCGCTGACACACGACTCATACCCAAAACGTTTGAAAAAATTTCATGGCACGAGCCAAGCGATATACCGACATCTTCAGCAACTTCTCTGATAGTGATTCGACGATTTTCCAAAACAATTTTCGTCACTGCTTGAACGTTTTCATCAGTTGTTGACGTGCTTGGGCGTCCAGAGCGAGGCTGGTCATTGGCATCTTCCCGGCCATCTTGGAAGAGTTTGTACCACTTGTACACATTTTTTTTTACTCAGAACAGTTTCACCGTATGCCACTGTCAACATTTCAAGTGTTTCAGAGCACTTAATTTTATTTTTTACACAAAATTTGATGCAAATCTTTTGATCCATATTTTTCGATAGCAAAAAATCGCCGAGCTCGCAAAATAACTTGTAACTTTACGCCTCTCACAACCAAACAAAAGAGGATGTTCCATTGAAACTTGGTACAGATGTTAGGGAAGAGTGTTCCAATATAACAAAACAAAAAAATCGATAATCGAAAATATGTTGCCCGCGAAATTTGAAAAGTCACCTTACTTTTTGAACACACCTCGTACAAAGCAACCCAGTGATTGATCACTCTCTCTCTCTCTCTCTATTTACTTTCTGCCTAGCTTTGGCCTTCTGCCTGCGTGCAGAGTTTTTATCAGTAGTTCGCTGTAATTCGCTTTCTATTCGCCTTCCTGTCGAGAGCGTATTCGGAAAATAAATAAATCTCGTTTCGTTGATCTGCACAGGCAACGTCGTGCCTGCTTGCTTCGTATATAAACTTAAAACTAAACATTGTTAATATCGCCCTGAGTGGCCAAATAAAGAATTAATCAATTAATTCAGTGAGTGTTTATTTGGACAAACATAGCTAATGAAAAAGCTCATTAGCTCAACAGACTTATTGAACGACCCTCGTATATTTAACAATATCGCGTCTTCTGCTTGACAGCGGATTTATTCTGTTCTAGAACACAATTGCGGATGCCCTCGAAAAATTAAAGGCTGACATTACCGCCATCCAGGAAATGAGATGGACAGGACAAGGTTGCTCCAAGCGAGCAAACTGTGATATCTACTACAGCTGCCATGCGGAGAGGCGCGAATTTGGATGCGGATTTGTAGTAAGCCGGAGACTTCGCCACCACGTCTCCAATTTCACTCCAGTAAGTGAACGGCTGGCTACAATCCGCGTCAAAGCTAGATTTTTCAATCTTAGCATAATTTGCGCGCACGCCCCGACGGAGGAGAAGGACGATGCTGTTAAGGATGCGTTCTACGCGAGACTCGAGGGCAAGTACGACCGCTGTCCAAACCACGACGTGAAGATCATCCTCGGGGACTTCAACGAAAAGGTTGGGCGCGAACGCATCTTTGACCGCACCGTCGGTCAATTCGGCCTCCATGAGACCACCTCGAACAACGGTTTCAGACTGATTGACTTTGCCGCGGCGCGAAACATGGTAGTGAGTAGCACCAGATTTCAACACCTCGACATCCACAAGGCCACATGGCTGTCCCCTGATCAAAAAACGCGCAACCAGATTGATCACGTTGTGATAGACGGAAGGCATGCCTCAAGCGTGATGGACGTGCGTACGTTTCGTGGAGTCAACATAGACTCGGACCACTATCTTGTCGCAGCCAAGATACGCATGCGGCTATGCCGTGCGAAAAACATACGCCTCATCACGCAACGAAAGCTTGCCGTCACTAAGCTGCGATCACAACGGACAGCAATGGCCTACTCCACTCACCTCTCGGAACTGCTCCTCCAACCTTCCCCTCTCCCTATTGACGCCGGCGGACTCTGGGCGCACATATCCCACTCCATGCGAGCTGCTGCTGAAACAGCCATTGGGTTCAAGCGCCCTCCCACACGGAACCAATGGTATGACGAGGAGTGTCGCGTCGCAGCTGCGGCAAAAAACGCCTTTTCAGACGGAAAAAAGGGAGCAAGAAAAGCGAGAGTGCGAGCAACTTGAGGTGTTGCAAGACAGGAATGATGCTCGAAAATTTTACCAACAAGTCAACCGTCTGACACAAGGTTTCAAGACCGGAGCATCTAACTGTCGAGATGATAATGGTAATCTGGTTACAGATACGCAGTGCACGCTGAGGTTATGGAGGGCGCATTTTCTCCAAGCTGCTAGCAGGCGATGTCGGCACCAATCCCGCCGATGGAGGAAACAGCCCGATACCACCAATCAACGACAATGTGGATATACCACTACCTAGCCATGACGAGGTCCGAGTTGCGATTACGCGACTCAAAAACAACAAAGCAGCCGGTGCTGATGGACTGCCTGCAGAGTTGCTTAAGGCCGGCGGCGAAGGGCTGATAAGGTGCATGCTTCAGCTCTTGTCAAAATATGGCTAAAAGAAAGCATGCCTAACGATTGCAATCTCAGCGTCCTTTGTCCTGTACTGAAGAAAGGTGACCCGACGATATGCGCCAACTACCGGGGAATCAGCCTGATCACCATCTCATACAAGGTCCTATCGAGCGTTATATGTGAACGACTGAAGCCGTATGCCAACACACTGATCGGACCTTATCAGTGCGGCTTCAGACCTGGTAAATCCACCATAGACCAGATCTTCACATTGCGCCAAATCCTGGAAAAAACCCACGAAAATGGAATTGACACACACCGTCTCTTTGTCGATTACAAAGCTGCATTCGATAGCCCGATATGCCACCATGTCTGAGTTCGGTATTCCTGCAAAGCTGATACGTCTTTGCAGGATGACATTGAGCAGCACCATCAGCTCTGTCAAGGTAGGAGCGAACCTCTCCGAACCTTTTAATACCGTTCGAGGTTTCAGACAAGGCGACCCCCTGTCGTGCAACCTCTTCAACTTCGTGATGGAAGGGGTTCTGCGGAAAGCCGGTGTTCATCGATCTGGCACTATTTTTTATAAAGGTGTCCAGCTCCTTGCTTATGCCGATGATATTGACATCATTGGCCGTAGAAAGCGTGATGTCACTGCTGCATTTTCCGCTATCGAAAAAGAGTCAGCAAAAGTGGGTTTGGCGGTAAACGAGGACAAGACGAAGTATATGCTGTCGACAAGCAGGGAGAAGCGGCGCCTAGATTCCCATGTGGTAGCTGACAGCTATAACTTCGAAGTGGTCAAGGAGTTCACGTACTAATAATGACGTCAGCCTGAAGATCAAGCGAAGAATCACACTTGCCAATAGGTGCTACTTTGGTCTGAGTAGGTAAATGTGCAATAGAGACTGTTGAGCTAATGAGCTTTTACATTAGCTATGTATGAATTAATTAATAAATATTTTATTTGGCCACTCAAGGCGATTTTAACAATGTTTAGTTTTTGTTTTATATGCTAGGCATGCCTGTGCAGCTCAACGAAAACGAGATTTATTATTTTCCGAATACGCTCTCGACAATAAGGCGAATAGAAAGTGAACTACAAAACGAACTAAAAACATAAGATCTCTGCACTCAGGCAGAAGGCAAAAACTAAGCAAAGGTAAATAGAGAGAGAGAGTGATCAGTCACTGGATTGCTTTGTATGCTGATTCGGCTGCATAACCCAACATACTCCCCCCGTTGGAAGGCAGGGGCTTTCAACAGCATCTAGCGATCCAAACGATTAAGATTTAGTCCAGTGACATCAGGCTCAGGAAACAGAATCAGAGGTGCAGTGCCAAGAAAATGAGCAGGATTTTCTGAAGGGTTTTCTGAAAAAGGCACCAAAGGTCTTGAATTGATTATTGCGGCAATGTAGCAGAAGAGCTTAGGCTGAATAGTGGGGCCTGCCAAGACCACATCGTTCAACGAGTTACCAGTGGATGAGTTCGCTGAGCCATCAAAAACCACACGGAGCTTGGTCGTAGTGCTTTGTTCCTTCAGCACACAGTGGTGGGGCAAAAAATATCTGCAAAGCTGTAGCGAATCTTTCTTCACAGGAGACATGTGCTTCAGTTCCAAATACTCCTGAATGAATGAAGAGTACTGAGCCTTTAGCTGCGGACGACGTTCGAGTTTAGTTTGAGCAACTAAAGCTGTAGATCGTTTTGAATCATTGCCTCCACCTGTGACAATCCATCCAAGTCGAGTCTTTTGAAGCAACGGCAGGCCTGCACCAAGCTTGATCTGCCCAACGCATAACAGGTCAAAGAAAAGACTGGCTCCGATGAGTAAATCCACATTCTGCGATTTATAAAATTCAGGATCGGCTAGCTTTATATTAGCTGGGATTTTCAATCCTTCCGAGCACACAGTCACATTGGGAGGATTGTCCGTTATGGTAGGAGCAACCAAAGCAGAGATGCTGACAGAATAATCTGAAGCAAGAGATTTGAGATTAATGCTTACAGAAAATCCGTCGGATACAAATCTGGAATCACCAATTCCAGCAACATTTCCTGTTGACTTTTTCCGTGGCAATTGTAACTGGTGCCAAACGAGACGTAACAATGTGCAACTGCGATCCAGAGTCGAGCAGTGCACGGCAAGGAATCCAAGCACCAGATCGATTTTTTAAATGTACAATTGCTGTTGGCAGGAACACAGCATCAGACACAGAATTCTGAGCGATCAGAGAAGTAGAGGTAGTTATGTTTACTGGCTGGCTGCTAGCAGCCTATGATATTTTCATCCACATGTTCGACAAGATCCGGCCTTGCAGTTGCGCATTTGATGCCCTGGATTCAAACAGTTGATGCATAATGTCAGCCTCTTAGCATCTCGAAGGCGAAATTATGGAGTTAAACTCAAGAGTTGGTTACAACTGTATATAAAATGGCCAGACCCATTACATCACACACAGGCCGCAGGTTGTGCTCTAGCAGTGAGAAACGAGCTCCTGAGCTCCACCTGATTAAATGCTTCTGACGAATATTCCACATTTTGCAAACGTTGACAGCGTTTCTCCAGAAAATCGATTAACTGCTTGACAGTTGGTATCTTATCAGCTGTATTAGATTCCTCCCACGCTGTTCGCGATGCAATGTCGAGCTTCTGCAATATGCTATGGACGATTATACAGTCGGAGATTTGTTCCGAACTGCCTATGGACTGCAGAGCACGCAAGTTAGCAACAAATGTATCCGACAAGCATCGTAGCTTCACAGCTGACACTACCTCAACCTTCTGAATACCCAAGATTGTGCTGATGTGTGCCTGAAAGATAAGACGTTTGTTATTATACCGCTTGTCTAATATATCAAATGCGACGGTATAATTGTCCGCTGATATTTCGAGGGCTCTGATGGCATCCAACGCAGAGCCTTTGAGACACGATTTTAAATGCTTCAGATTCGCAATTGGAGACAAATCGGGATCCTTGTCGATGGCGGTGGAAAACATGGTGAAGAAATTGGCATACTTCACGTAGCCGCCACTAAACTCCGGCAACTTCAATTCTGGCAAATTTGCTCTCCTTTGAGCTTGAACTGACGATACATCCATGGACATTTCAGGCCGCAATGTTGAACACCGAACACCAGCGAAGTTACGTCTTCGTATTTCCTGCTGAACGACCGCCTTTAATGACAGGACCAATTCTTCAAACTCATCTCGCATTGGGCTGCCAATTTCGCTGAAGTCAAGCTCTTCCAGACTGTCATGGGCCAAAAAATAAGACGCTTGACGCAATGACAGTTCTTCTTCGCTGGAAGATTTGATCGCATCGTTGCTGAGGGACTGTCCAATTTTTTGGGCGTGCGCAAATATAGAGTTGGCTTTGCGCTTAAAAAAATCGACTTTGTTTATATCAAAGTTCATAGTTGAGTCTATTGGCATTTTACCGCGATTGCTTTTATATACCGTACCGACGAATTTATTTTGTTAAATTCAATTATGTGCACAAAATGTTTGCTGGGTTATGCACAAAGCAAAGCAAGCCGATGCTCTGATTTAGCGAACTGCACTACACTGCACAACAACTTTGCTATGCATATAACTGCTGTTATGTACATAAAGCGCGCGACAACTAAAACGGCACTTATGTTGCGCAAGCACAAATGTATATAATGTTTAATTTTATCAAATTTATTTATGTGCACAAAATGTTTGCTGGTTTGTGCACAAAGCAAAAAGGCAAAGCAAGCCGATGCTCTGATTTAGCGAACTGCGGCAACTAAAGCAGCACGTATGTATGTGCAAGCACAAATGTATGTAATGTATTAGAAATTTTAACGCAATTTCCAGTGATTAATTTATAATCACTTTTATAATTGTTTACGATCACGTCGGGGTCACCAAAATGTTGAGCTAATAAGCTTTTTCATTAGCTATGTATGCGCGTTTGTTCAAATAAACACCCACTGAATTAATTAAATAATTCTTTATTTGGCCACTCAGGGCGATATTAACAATGTTAAGTTTTTGTTTTATATGCTAGGCATGCAGGCACGACGTTGCCTGTGCAGCTCAACAAAAACGAGATTTATTATTTTCCGAATACGCTCTCGACAGTAAGGCGAATAGAAAGCGAACTACAAAACGAACTAAAAACATAAGATCTCTGCACGCAGGCAGAAGGCAAAAACTAAGCAAAGGTAAATAGAGAGAGAGAATGATCAGGCACTGGATTGCTTTGTATGCTGATTCGGCTGCATAACCCAACAGAGACCTCTCTCGCCGAACAAAACTAACACTCTACAAGACACTCATCCTACCCGTGCTCTTATATGGTGCAGAAGCATGGGTAATTTCACAGACGGATGAAGCGCTTAGAGTGTTCGAGAGAAAAATTCTTCGCAAGATCTTCGGTCCCGTTCGGATTGGGGACGACTTTCGCATTCGGATGAACCACGAGCTGTACGAGTTATATGACGACGTGGACGTGGTCCGGCGCATCACGATACAACGTCTGCGCTGGCTCGGCCACGTTGTGCGTATGGATGAAGAAACTCCAGCTCAGCAGGTAGTCGAAGCAAGGGTCGACTACGAGCGACGACGAAGGGGACGAGCAAAGCTCCGATGGAAGGACCAAGTAGAGAAGGACCTTACTCTACTGGGTATTTCCAATTGGAGGAGGCGCGCGAAAACCAGAGGCGCCTGGAGGGAGACGCTGAGGTCGGCCAAAACCCGAAATAGGTTGTAGTGCCACCTAATAATAATAATAATAGCTTCGTATATGTGTCTTCCTTTAGCATTTGCTAGGCTCGATCCCCATATGGAATGCATAAGATGTAGTCTCCTCCCGCCAGGTAGCGAATTTAGGTAGTCTACGTATTGCTCTTTCGTGTTGTTAAATTTGGGTGGGCAGTAAACAGCCGAGGTGATTAGTTGTCCCGATTGGTCCAAAATTGATATTGTCGTGGCTTGTATGTTTGCATATTGTATGTTTATAGCATTCTACCTCTACACATTTTAGATCACTATACCATGGATGGTTTGGCTTCATTCGTACAGAGTAAAGTTTCTGATCGCGGTCAACTTGGCGACCGCCAGTGCGATCTCTGTCTACGAATGATTGCAAGTTGACACACAGCCTCCTCGTGGCACCTCCTGGGTAACTATCTTAGCATCCGCTAGATAGTGAGCTAATGTGTGCAGCGGGTCACCAGGACTTTAAATGGTTGAGCGCAGGGTTTGGAACCCGCCTCGGAAAAAGAAAACCCAAAGAAAACCAAAGCGAAAGCCTCGGAAAGGATCCCCCCTTATGATGACGACCACCGCAAAACGAAAAAGGACTACGATTTAAGGATATGCACCTGGAATGTCCGAACTCTTAATTGGGAAGGTGCCTCTATCCAACTGGCGGATGCCCTCGAAAAATTAAAGGCTGACATTACCGCCATCCAGGAAATGAGATGGACAGGACAAGGTTGCTCCAAGCGAGCAAATTGTGATATCTACTACAGCTGCCATGCGGAGAGGCGCGAATTTGGATGCGGATTTGTAGTAAGCCGGAGACTTCGCCACCACGTCTCCAATTTCACTCCAGTGAGTGAACGGCTGGCTACAATCCGCGTCAAAGCTAGATTTTTCAATCTTAGCATAATTTGCGCGCACGCCCCGACGGAGGAGAAGGACGATGCTGTTAAGGATGCGTTCTATGCGAGACTCGAGGACACGTACGACCGCTGCCCAAACCACGACGTGAAGATCATCCTCGGGGACTTCAACGCAAAGGTTGGGCGCGAACGCATCTTTGACCGCACCGTCGGCCAATTCAGCCTCCATGAGACCACCTCGAACAATGGTTTCAGGCTGATTGACTTCGCCGCGGCGCGAAACATGGTAGTGAGTAGTACCAGATTTCAACACCTCGACATCCACAAGGCCACATGGCTGTCCCCTGATCAAAAAACGCGCAACCAGATTGATCACGTTGTGATAGACGGAAGGCATGCCTCAAGCGTGATGGACGTGCGTACGTTTCGTGGAGTCAATATAGACTCGGACCACTATCTTGTCGCAGCCAAGATACGCATGCGGCTATGCCGTGCGAAAAACATACGCCCCATCACGCAACGAAAGCTTGACGTCACTAAGCTGCGATCACAACGGACAGCAATGGCCTACTCCACTCACCTCTCGGAACTGCTCCTCCAACCTTCCCCTCACCCTGTTGACGATGGCGGACTCTGGGCGCACATATCCCACTCCATGCGAGCTGCTGCTGAAACAGCCATTGGGTTCAAGCGCCCTCCCACACGGAACCAATGGTATGACGAGGAGTGTCGCGTCGCAGCTGCGGCAAAAAACGCCGCCTACAGAAAAAAGCTGCAGTCTGGCGCAACGCGAGCCACGTGTGAACGTTACAGGGAGAAAAGGAAGGAAGAGAGGCGACTTTTCAGACGGAAAAAGCGGGAGCAAGAAAAGCGAGAGTGCGAGGAACTTGAGGTGTTGCGAGACAGGAATGATGCTCGAAAATTTTACCAACAAGTCAACCGTCTGACACAAGGTTTCAAGACCGGAGCATCTAACTGTCGAGACGATAATGGAAATCTGGTTACAGATACGCAGTGCACGCTGAGGTTATGGAGGGCGCATTTCTCCAAGCTGCTAGCAGGCGATGACGGCACCAATCCCGCCGATGGAGGAAACAGCCCGATACCACCAATCAACGACAATGTGGATATACCACTACCTAGCCATGACGAGGTCCGAGTTGCGATTACGCGACTCAAAAACAACAAAGCAGCCGGTGCTGATGGACTGCCTGCAGAGTTGTTTAAGGCCGGCGGCGAAGAGCTGATAAGGTGCATGCATCAGCTCTTGTGCAAAATATGGCTAGAAGAAAGCATGCCCAACGATTGGAATCTCAGCGTCCTTTGTCCTGTACTGAAGAAAGGCGACCCGACGATATGTGCCAACTACCGGGGAATCAGCCTGATCACCATCTCATACAAGGTCCTGTCGAGCGTTATATGTGAACGACTGAAGCCGTATGCCAACACACTGATCGGACCTTATCAGTGCGGCTTCAGACCTGGTAAATCCACCATAGACCAGATCTTCACATTGCGCCAAATCCTGGAAAAAACCCACGAAAATGGAATTGACACACACCATCTTTTTGTCGATTACAAAGCTGCATTCGATAGCCCGACGAGGGGAAGCCTATATGCCACCATGTCTGAGTTCGGTATTCCTGCAAAGCTGATACGTCTTTGCAGGATGACATTGAGCAGCACCATCAGCTCTGTCAAGGTAGGAGCGAACCTCTCCGAACCTTTTAATACCGTTCGAGGTTTCAGACAAGGCGACCCTCTGTCGTGCAACCTCTTCAACTTCGTGATGGAAGGGGTTCTGCGGAAAGCCGGTGTTCATCGATCTGGCACTATTTTTTATAAAGGTGTCCAGCTCCTTGCTTACGCCGATGACATTGACATCATTGGCCGTAGCAAGCGTGATGTCACTGCTGCATTCTCCGCTATCGAAAAGGAGTCAGCAAAAGTGGGTTTGCCGGTAAACGAGGGCAAGACGAAGTATATGCTGTCGACAAGCAGGGAGACGCGGCGCCTAGACTCCCATGTGGTAGCCGACAGCTATAACTTCGAAGTGGTCAAGGAGTTCACGTACCTTGGCACCGCCATTAACACCAAAAATGACGTCAGCCTGGAGATCAAGCGAAGAATCACACTTGCCAATAGGTGCTACTTTGGTCTGAGTAGGCAAATGTGCAATAGAGACCTCTCTCGCCGAACAAAACTAACACTCTACAAGACACTCATCCTGCCCGTGCTCTTATATGGCGCAGAAGCATGGGTAATATCACAGACGGATGCAGCAGCGCTTGGGGTGTTCGAGAGAAAAATTCTTCGCAAGATCTTCGGTCCCGTTCGGATTGGGGACGACTTTCGCATTCGGATGAACCACGAGCTGTACGAGTTGTACGACGACGTGGACGTGGTCCGGCGCATCACGATACAACGTCTGCGCTGGCTCGGCCACGTTGTGCGTATGGATGAAGAAGCTCCAGCTCAGAAGGTATTCGAAGCGAGGGTCGACTATGGGCGACGACGAAGGGGACGACCAAATCTCCGTTGGAAGGACCAAGTGGAGAAGGACCTTAGTCTACTGGGGATTTCCAACTGGAGGAGGCGCGCGAAGAGCAGAGGCGCCTGGAGGGAGACGCTGAGGTCGGCCAAAACCCGAAATGGGTTGTAGTGCCACCTAATAATAATACCATTTACCCAATAAAAATGGGTGAAAAATGGTATATTAACTTTGTGAAAATGTGTGTAACAGGCAGAAGGAGGCGTGGCAGACCATACAAAATATATATATTCTTGATCAGCATCAATAGCCGAGTCGATTTGATCATGTCCGTCTGTCTGTCCGTCTGTATGAACGCACAGACGCCGACTGAGCACGCACAATCGTTGTGTAGTCAGCATGCAGCAAAGGCCCGACGCCGACTGAGCACGCACAGTCGTCGGGTCACCACACACTAGTTTGAGATGTCAAATTTTTGTTATACCATTTACCCATTGAAAATGGGTAAAAAATGGTATTATAACTTTGTGAAAATGTATGTAACAGGCAGAAGGAGGCGTGGCAGACCACACAAAGTATATATATTCTTGATCAGCATCAATAGCCAAGTCGATTTGGTCATGTCCATCTGTCCATCTGTATGAACGCACAGATCTCAGCTATTAAAAGAGCTAGAGGTACCGAACTTGGTGGGAGTGTGCGTGTATTGAACACGCAGATCGAGTTTATTTCAAACTTGAAGTGCCACGCCCACCGCAAATCGGTAAATTCGTTTTTCGATTTTTTGCAAATAATTCAATAACGAAAAGAGATAAACGCACCAAATTTGGTAGGGGGTTGTCTTGCAACATTATGCAGAAGTTGGATTTTAGACTTTTGGATGCCACGCCCACCGCCTCTAAAAAAACTTATTTTTATAGGTTAAAAGAACACTAGAAAAGCTAGAAGCACCAAATTTGGTAGTAACCTGCCTGGTAACATAACGCAGAATGTGAATTTTCAAATTTTGGATGCCACGCCCACCACCCCCAAAAATCGATTTTGTAAAACGGTAAATCAAATTATAGGAAAAGTAGAAAAGTTTCCGATTTTTAGGTATTATTGTAGATAATAATAATATCAACCAACCCTATAAATTTGAATCCGATCGGAAAATAAACACAGAAGTTATAGGTACGAGAAGTTTCCCTTACAGCAGTAAAGGCCCGACGTCGACGTCGACGCCGACTGAGCACGCACAGTCGTCGTGTAGTCAGCATGCAGTCGGCATGTGCCATTAGCGTCAATGCATGTGTATTTGACTTCGAAAATATGCGATGCGTTTTTAATAGTTCGCCGAATATAAGTAATTAATATTAAGAATTATTTTTTAACAGCGAAAGGTAAATGGTATCTTACTGTCGAGTGCACTCGACTGTAGCTTTCTTCTCTTGTTTTTGATTATGATTGCTGTCTCTGCATGGGCTGTGTTGTCTGGGTGGTTTGTGTAGAATTATAGTCAAGAATGCTATGAGATGAGATGAGCATTATGTCAATTTAATTTTCTTGTAGGAATCTCTTTATTTCTAGAATATAAAGCGCTAGTCCATTTGCATTCCAGATTGCGATAGTCAAGTTATTGTTTGTCAAGTTTGGATACAAGTATATTAACAATGTTCATCATGCTTGATATCTGTGCAATCAGTTGTTTTTTATAAGTGTCTTCAGCTCTTGTGTTCTTGTTGTTGGTTATTGTTTGCGTATGTTGGGACTAACTTGAGGGTTGATGTTGGGTGTTTGTTTTTTTGTATAGCTTTTGTGTGTGCTATTTGCGGATTGGTCGAGTAAGGTGTACTTTTTGTGGCAATTTCGGGTGGCGTATGGTTATGTGGTATTTTTTTTTCCGGAGACTTTTTGAGTTGTAGGGCTTTGTAGACCTTACGGCCTTTATAATTAGAGGTGTGGTGATCGCTACAGAAAGCGCATTTTATTTGGTTTTTGTCAGAGAAGGGACAGTTGGCTGATTGTTAGTTATCAGCGCATTTTACGCAAATGGGATTTCTTGAACAGTAATTTTTTGTGTGTCCGTATTTTTTGCAGTTTGTTCATTGTGGTATTATACGTTCTTAATGCGGTGGCTTAAAAGCAGCTCTGCAGTGTAATAAATTGATTATTTTGTATATATCTTTATTGTTGTCTTGCGTTTTAAGTTCAAGGTCGGCTAGTTCATTAATTATTTCGTTTTTTATACCATTTACCCATTGAAAATGGGTAAAAAATGGTATATTAACTTTGTGCAAATGTATGTAACAGGTAGAAGGAGGCGTGGCAGACCATACAAAGTATATATATTCTTGATCAGCATCAATAGCCGAGTCGATTTGGTCATGTCCGTCTGTCCGTCTGTCCGTCTGTATGAACACACAGATCTCAGCTATTAAAAGAGCTAGAGTCACCAGACTTGGTGGAGTGTGCGTGTATTCAATACACACAAGAAGTTTATTTCAAACTTGATGTGCTACGCCCACCGCCTCCGCAAATCGATAAATGCGTATTTCGATTTTTTCCAAATAATTCAATAACGAAAAGAGATAAACGCACCAAGTTTGATAGGAAGGTGTCTTGCAACATTATGCAGAACTTGGATTTTAGAATTTTGGATGCCACGCCCACCGCCTCTAAAAAACACATTTTTATAGTTTAAAAGAAAACTAGAAAAGCTAGAAGCGCCAAATTTGAAAGTAAGGTGCCTGGTAACATTACGGAGAATGTTTGATTTTCAACTTTTGGATGCCACGCCCACCGCACACAAACTATTGCATTTTAAGAAAAGTAGGGAAATAACAAAACATTTTTTTTAACACTCTTGTAGCTTACCATAGTACAGGTCTACCCTATAAATTTCAATCCGATCGGACAATAAACAAAGAAGTTATAGGAGTTTGAATCTCCCATATAAAGTTGTGGGCGCTTAGAATTCCAACTAAAATGTTGAACTGACGCAGCAGAAGGCCGGCATCAATAAAAGTCGCATTTGCCGATCGCTCCGCGTAACTGTGTGTGGTCTAGATGGTTGCATGCAAGATTCTGGTGCGTGTTGTCGCGGGCTCGAATCCAGCAACGGGCAATTTTTTTTTTTTTTTTGCTGATCGCACTGCGTAACTGTGTGTGGTCTTGATGGTTGGCTCGCAAGTTTCTGATGCGTGAGGTCGCGGGTTCGCGCTGGGCAAGACTGCGCTGGGATTCGGACCGGGGACATTTAGTTATAGAGCTGACAACTCTCACAACAAACCACTGAAGCACATGGTCTGTTCCTAGGCGCGAGAAGTTTTGCATACAGCATCAGAGACGGAGCAGAGGCTCGGCTTCAATGCTTGCGCCGACTGCGCACGCACAATCGGCGTGCAGTCGGCATGTGCCATTAGCGTCAATACATGTGTATTTAATTTCGGAAATATGCGATGCGTTGTTATTAATTCGAATAAAAGTAATTAATATTAAGAATTATTTTTAGCAGCCAAAGGTAAATTATAACTTTCTGTCGAGTGCACTCGACTGTAGCTTTCTTCAATTTTTATTTTTTAATAACAAAGAAGTTATAGGAGTTCGAATTCCCATACAAAGTTATGGGCGCTAGCGATTCCTAACCAAAACGTTAAATCGACGCAGTAGAGGGCCCGCGTCAATAAAAGCCTAATTTGCAGATCGCACGGCGTAAACTAGTGTGGTCTAGTGGTTAGAGGTCCGACTCGTAAGTTACAAAGTTCGTGAGAGTTCTTGGGTTCGAATCTGGTGCGGGGCGATTTTTTTTCTTAATGTAAATTGTTTTTTTTTTATTTTTATACCATTTATTTTATTTTGTATTATTTCTTCGAATACGGTAAATGGTATCTTACAGTCGCGAGCGCTCGACTGTAGCTTTCCTTACTTGTTTCTGTATGTGGCGAAGTATAACTTTAAGTCCTCTCTGATCTTTTGGTTTGAATGTGTAAAATTTCGTCTCTTTGTCTTTAAGCAACTTTAAGATGTTCGTTGAGTGTATACATTGGAGTTTTATTTCGTTCGTTGAGAGTGCTTTTAGTTAGAATTTTGTCTCGGGAAGTGAGTTTAGTGCTGTTGTTAGTGCGTGGATATTTTATTTGGGTTTGCGTGTTTAGGTTCCGGACTGTCCCATTGTCACTTGCTCATGCGCCAGTAACTCAAAGTGGTTGTTTGAGCGTGGTTTTGCTAGCCAGTACTCTTTGAGTACCAGGCGACGTCAAAAACAGATGAAAAATTATTGAACAATCTGTTAAAAATAATTCTTAATATTAATTACTTTTATTCGGCAAACTAACAACAGTGCGTCGCATATTTTCACAATTAAATACACATATATTGACGCTATTGGTACATGCCGACTGCACGCTGACTGCACGACGACTGTCCGTCCACAGTCGCCGCAAGCATTGACGCCGTTCCTCTGTTGCTGTATGTGAAACTTCTCGCACCTATAACTTCTGTGTTTAACACTAGAAAAGCTAGAAGCCCCAAATTTGGAAGTAAGGTCCCTGATAACATTACGCAGAATGAGGGTTTACAATTTGCCACGCCCATCGCCCCCATAAATCGTTTTTATTGTCATTCTCTGCGTTCAGGCGGCGTCGTGATCGCGGAAAACAGCTGTTGGTTTCTAACACAGTGATCATAAGCAACGTATTTTGTTTTTGTGCGTGTCTTCATTACTTAAATCGAGAGTTTTGTGCAAATATGCCGAAGTCGGGTACAGAAAGGACAAAAACGTGGCGAGAGAAAAAACGGGCGAGTGAAGGAATTGATCAGAATAGAGAACGGAAAAAAAGTAGAACTGAAATTGAACGAGATAGGCAAAGATGGAGGAGGCAAAGATGTGCTAACCTCTTACGTGACAGTGTGGACAATAGTGTAAATAATCCAGAGAATAAACTATTAGCAACGACTTCGACTCATCCTCCTCCTGATTGTGATGTACATAGTGGTGATCGATCGAGAAATGTGTGCAGCTGAATGTCGCATAGAAAGCGGACAGCGGTTTATGCTTATAGCACTCTATATTTCACCCAATCAGAAGATGGCGAAAATAATAGAGTTTATTCACCTTCACTTGCTGCCGTATACTCCACTGGGGGCTGCAGAAGTTGGAGTAGAGCTGGAAAAAATACCTATGATTCTAGGTGGAGATTTTAATGTTAATTTTGCTTCAGAGGATTCCAAGCCATTAATTCAGTGCTTGCAACAGAAATTGAACAATTCACCAATTGAATCGACACGCCATGGTACCACGATCGATGCAGATTTCTCACGTTACATCGAAAATTTGGAGTCAAGAGTCTTCATTACCTATTTTAGTTACCACAAACCTATCATTTCGTTCATGAAGAGTCTACCAGAGAATGAAAGTGAAGCTGATTGAGATTTAATTCATCATATTTACTATTAAGAAGTGTTTCTAAACATAGAAAATTAAATAATCCTTGTCGATTCAACTATTCAGTTTCACTTCAATCGCGTGTCTGTTTTGTTTGTATGTTTTATATGTTTGTATGTTTTTTATATTCTCGTAGCTTACTACAGTACTCTACCCTATAAATTACAACCCGATCGGACAATAAACAAAGCAGTTATAGGAGCTAGAATTCCACATACAAAGTTATGGGCGCTAGTGATTCCCAAATAAAACTTTGAACTGATGCAGCTGACAGCCGGCGTCAATGAAAGTATCATTTTCCGATCGCGTTTTGTAACTCTGTGTGGTCTGATGGTTAGAGGTTTGGCTAGCAAGTTCCAGACTTCGTGATTTCGCGAGTTCGAGCCTTTGCGAGATAACATACCCCTCTTCCCGGCCACTTGGAAGCATCACAGTTCCGGCTACTACAACCAAAATCGACTTTGACGAATACGTCACCTAGACACATGTTTATAATAAGACAACAGTCTTAATCTGTTTCTCGAAAGGTGTAGTCGTCCCTTTATTAAAACCATCGGTCACGTTACTGCTATTGTAACTGGCGCAGCCAGACTACGAACGAAAAGCATTCAACATGCCCACTACGCTTACCGTCTTATTTAATTATTTATTTGTAATTTGGTGCAAGTGAACAAGTGACAGTGGTGTTTGTAGAAATTTTAGTAGCAAATGGTGAAAATAATAAGAATACATACTCAGAAAAAAAAACACAAAAAAGTAAGGGAAAATTAAAACGAAGTTAAAGTGGCAAATGGGATATTTCACAAAATGTGCAAATAAAACAAACGAACAAACAAAACAAACAAGTGACGGTATATGTGACCATCAATCGCTGAAAAGGCACCGGGATCACTTGTGAGGGACAATTTATAACAAGTTGCTATGTGTGATGACCGTATATGTGACCATCCATCGCTGAAAAGGCACCGGGATCATTCATACACAGCAACTCATAAAAACAAGTGAAGAAAGCTACAGTCGAGTGCACTCGACAGTAAGATACCATTTACCTATGGTTGTTAAAAAACAATTCTCAATATTAATTATTTATATTCGGCGATCTATTCAAAACGCATCGCAAATTTTCGAAGTCATTGAAGCATTGAAGCTAATGGCACATGCCGACTGCATGCTGACTACACGACGACTGTGCGTGCTCAGTCGGCGTCGGGCCTTTGCTGCATGCTGACTACACAACGATTGTGCGTGCTCAGTCGGCGTCGACGTCGGCGTCGGGCTTTTGCTGCTGTAAGAGAAACTTCTCGTGCCTATACCTTCTGTGTTTATTTTCCGATCCGATTTAAATTTATAGGGTTGGTTGATATTATTATTATCTACAATAATACCTTAAAATCGGAAACTTTTCTACTTTTCCTATAATTTGATTTACTGATTTACAAAATCGATTTTTGGGGGCGGTAGGCGTGGCATCCAAAATTTGAAAATCTGCATTCTCCGTAATGTTACCAGGCACCTTACTTCCAGATTTGGTGCTTCTAGCTTTGCTAGTGTTCTTTTAAACTATAAAAATGTGTTTTCTAAAGGCGGTGAGCGTGGCATCCAAAAGTCTAAAATCTAACTTCTGCATAATGTTGCAAGACATCCTCCTACCAAACTTGGTGCGTTTATCTCTTTTCGTTATTGAATTATTTAGAAAAAATCGAAATACGCATTTATCGATTTGCGGAGGCGGTGGGCGTGGCACATCAATTTTGAAATAAACTCGATCTGCGTATTCAATACACGCACACTCCCACCAAGTCTGGTGACTCTAGCTCTTTTAATAGCTGAGATCTGTGCGTTCATACAGACGGACAGACAGACGGACATGACCAAATCGACCGGCTATTGATGCTGATCAAGAATATATATACATTGTATGGTCTGCCACGCCTCCTTCTGCCTGTTACATACATTTGCACAAAGTTAATATACCATTTTTTACCCATTTTCAATGGGTAAATGGTATAACAAAAATTTGACATCTCAAACTAGTGTGTGGTGACCCTGTGTGTGTGTGTGTGTTGGAAAACATGTGGTTGCAATACGAGTCAATGTTGACTGATATTGGGAGACACCATAACCTAGATTAAAAACAAGTAAGGAAAGCTACAGTCGAGCGCGCGCGACTGTAAGATACCATTTACCTTATTCGAAGAAATAATACAAAATAAAATAAATGGTATAAAAATAAAAAAAAGCAATTTACATTAAGAAAAAAAAATCGCCCCGCGCCAGATTCGAACCCCAGAACTCTCACGAACTTTGTAACTTACGAGTCGGACCTCTAACCACTAGACCACACAAGTTTACGCCATGCGATCGGCAAATTAGGCTTTTATTGACGCGGACCCTCTACTGCGTCGATTTAACGTTTTGGTTAGGAATCGCTAGCGCCCATAACTTTGTATGGGGAATTCGAACTCCTATAACTTCTTTGTTATTAAAAAAAAAATTGAAGAAAGCTACAGTCGAGTGCACTCGACAGTAAGTTGTAATTTACCTTTGGCTGCTAAAAATAATTCTTAATATTAATTACTTTTATTCGAATTAATAACAACGCATCGCATATTTCCGAAATTAAATACACATGCATTGACGCTAATGGCACATGCCGACTGCACGCCGATTGTGCGTGCGCAGTCGGCGCAAGCATTGAAGCCGAGCCTCTGCTCCATCTCTGCTGCTGTATGCAAAACTTCTCGCGCCTAGGAACAGACCATGTGCTTCAGTGGTTTGTTGTGAGAGTTGTCAGCTCTATAACTAAATGTCCCCGGTTCGAATCCCAGCGCAGTCTTCTTTTTTTTGTATTGCTTAGAAAAAGCTTTTGGTTTTTCTTATTTTTTTTGCATAATATATTTTTCATATCGCGCAAAATTATTAAAAAAAAAAAAAATTGCCCAAGGCAGGATTCGAACCCGCAACCTCACGCATCAGAAACTTGCGAGCCAACCATCAAGACCACACACAGTTACGCAGTGCGATCGGCAAAAAAAAAAAAAAATTGCCCGTTGCTGGATTCGAACCCGCGAACACACGCACCAGAATCTTGCATGTAACCATCTAGACAACACACAGTTACGCGGAGCGATCGGCAAATGCGACTTTTATTGATGCCGGCCTTCTGCTGCGTCAGTTCAACATTTTAGTTGGAATTCTAAGCGCCCACAACTTTATATGGGAGATTCAAACTCCTATAACTTCTTTGTTTATTGTCCGATCGGATTGAAATTTATAGGGTAGATCTGTACTATGGTAAGCTAGAAGAGTGTTAAAAGTTTTGTTATTTCCCTACTTTTCTTAAAATGCAATAGTTTGGGGGCGGTGGGCGTGGCATCCAAAAGTTGAAAATCAAACATTCTCCGTAATGTTACCAGGCACCTTACTTTCAAATTTGGCGCTTCTAGCTTTTCTAGTGTTCTTTTAAACTATAAAAATGTGTTTTTTAGAGGCGGTGGGCGTGGCATCCAAAAGTCTAAAATCCAACTTCTGCATAATGTTGCAAGACATCCTCCTACCAAACTTGGTGCGTTTATCTCTTTTCGTTATTGAATTATTTGGAAAAAATCGAAATACGCATTTATCGATTTGCGGAGGCGGTGAGCGTGGCACATCAATTTTGAAATAAACTCGATCTGTGTATTCAATACACGCACACTCCCACCAAGTCTGGTGACTCCAGCTCTTTTAATAGCTGAGATCTGTGCGTTCATACAGACGGACAGACAGACGGACATGACCAAATCGACCGGCTATTGATGCTGATCAAGAATATATATACTTTGTATGGTCTGCCACGCCTCCTTCTGCCTGTTACATACATTTGCACAAAGTTAATATACCATTTTTTACCCATTTTCAATGGGTAAATGGTATAAAAACGGAAAAAAACGAATGAAACAAGTAAGGAAAGCTACAGTCGAGCGCGCGCGACTGTAAGATACCATTTACCCTATTCGAAGAAATAATACAAAATAAAATAAATGGTATAAAAATAAAAAAAAAGCAATTTACATTAAGAAAAAAAATCGCCCCGCGCCAGATTCGAACCCCAGAACTCTCACGAACTTTGTAACTTACGAGTCGGACCTCTAACCACTAGACCACACAAGTTTACGCCATGCGATCGGCAAATTAGGCTTTTATTGACGCGGGCCCTCTACTGCGTCGATTTAACGTTTTGGTTAGGAATCGCTAGCGCCCATAACTTTGTATGGGGAATTCGAACTCCTATAACTTCTTTGTTATT
Organism: Zaprionus bogoriensis; assembly: GCA_035046045.1. Lineage (NCBI taxonomy): Eukaryota > Metazoa > Arthropoda > Insecta > Diptera > Drosophilidae > Zaprionus > Zaprionus bogoriensis. The sequence continues at coordinate 1,721,766 of JAWNOI010000221.1, forward strand.
AAAAAATAAAAATTGAAGAAAGCTACAGTCGAGTGCACTCGACAGTAAGTTATAATTTACCTTTGGCTGCTAAAAATAATTCTTAATATTAATTACTTTTATTCGAATTAATAACAACGCATCGCATATTTCCGAAATTAAATACACATGCATTGACGCTTATGGCACATGCCGACTGCACGCCGATTGTGCGTGCGCAGTCGGCGCAAGCATTGCTGCTGTATGCAAAACTTCTCGCGCCTAGGAACAGACCATGTGCTTCAGTGGTTTGTTGTGAGAGTTGTCAGCTCTATAACTAAATGTCCCCGGTTCGAATCCCAGCGCAGTCTTCTTTTTTTTGTATTGCTTAGAAAAAGCTTTTGGTTTTTCTTATTTTTTTTGCATAATATATTTTTCATATCGCGCAAAATTATTAAAAAAAAAAAAATTGCCCAAGGCAGGATTCGAACCCGCAACCTCACGCATCAGAAACTTGCGAGCCAACCATCAAGACCACACACAGTTACGCAGTGCGATCGGCAAAAAAAAAAAAAAAAATTGCCCGTTGCTGGATTCGAACCCGCGAACACACGCACCAGAATCTTGCATGTAACCATCTAGACAACACACAGTTACGCGGAGCGATCGGCAAATGCGACTTTTATTGATGCCGGCCTTCTGCTGCGTCAGTTCAACATTTTAGTTGGAATTCTAAGCGCCCACAACTTTATATGGGAGATTCAAACTCCTATAACTTCTTTGTTTATTGTCCGATCGGATTGAAATTTATAGGGTAGATCTGTACTATGGTAAGCTACAAGAGTGTTAAAAGTTTTGTTATTTCCCTACTTTTCTTAAAATGCAATAGTTTGGGGGCGGTGGGCGTGGCATCCAAAAGTTGAAAATCAAACATTCTCCGTAATGTTACCAGGCACCTTACTTTCAAATTTGGCGCTTCTAGCTTTTCTAGTGTTCTTTTAAACTATAAAAATGTGTTTTTTAGAGGCGGTGGGCGTGGCATCCAAAAGTCTAAAATCCAACTTCTGCATAATGTTGCAAGACATCCTCCTACCAAACTTGGTGCGTTTATCTCTTTTCGTTATTGAATTATTTGGAAAAAATCGAAATACGCATTTATCGATTTGCGGAGGCGGTGGGCGTGGCACATCAATTTTGAAATAAACTCGATCTGCGTATTCAATACACGCACACTCCCACCAAGTCTGGTGACTCTAGCTCTTTTAATAGCTGAGATCTGTGCGTTCATACAGACGGACAGACAGACGGACATGACCAAATCGACCGGCTATTGATGCTGATCAAGAATATATATACTTTGTATGGTCTGCCACGCCTCCTTCTGCCTGTTACATACATTTGCACAAATTTAATATACCATTTTTTACCCATTTTCAATGGGTAAATGGTATAAAAACGGAAAAAAACGAATGAAACAAGGACACATGCACAAATATTAAAAAAAAAACGAAATATTTACAATTATTAAACAAGTAAGGAAAGCTACAGTCGAGCGCGCGCGACTGTAAGATACTATTTACCCTATTCGAAGAAATAATACAAAATAAAATAAATGGTATAAAAATAAAAAAAAGCAATTTACATTAAGAAAAAAAATCGCCCCGCGCCAGATTCGAACCCAAGAACTCTCACGAACTTTGTAACTTACGAGCCGGACCTCTAACCACTAGACCACACAAGTTTACGCCATGCGATCGGCAAGTTAGGCTTTTATTGACGCGGGCCCTCTACTGCGTCGATTTAACGTTTTGGTTAGGAATCGCTAGCGCCCATAACTTTGTATGAAGAATTCGAACTCCTATAACTTCTTTGTTATTAAAAAATAAAAATTGAAGAAAGCTACAGTCGAGTGCACTCGACAGAAAGTTATAATTTACCTTTGGCTGCTAAAAATAATTCTTAATATTAATTACTTTTATTCGAATTAATAACAACGCATCGCATATTTCCGAAATTAAATATACATGTATTGACGCTAATGGCAAATGCCGATTGTGCGTGCGCAGTCGGCGTAAGCATTGAAGCCGAGCCTCTGCTCCGTCTCTGATGCTGTATGCAAAACTTCTCGCGCCTAGGAACAGACCATGTGCTTCAGTGGTTTGTTGTGAGAGTTGTCAGCTCTATAACTAAATGTCCCCGGTTCGAATCCCAGCGCAGTCTTCTTTTTTTTTGTATTGCTTAGAAAAAGTTTTTGGTTTTTCTTATTTTTTTTGCATAATATATTTTTCATATCGCGCAAAATTATTAAAAAAAAACAAGTGAAGAAAGCTACAGTCGAGTGCACTCGACAGTAAGATACCATTTACCTTTCGCTGTTAAAAACTAATTCTTAATATTAATTACTTTTATTCGGCGAATAACAACGCATCGCATATTTTCGAGGACAAATTCACATGCATTGACGCTAATGGCACATGCCGACTGCACACTGACTACACGACGACTGTGCGTGCGCAGTCGGCGTGCGCAGTCGGCGTCGGCGTCGGCGTCGGGCCTCTACTGCTGTGAGCGAAACTTCTCGTGCCTATAACTTCTGTGTTTATTGTCCGATCGGATTGAAATTTATAGGGTAGATCTGTACTATGGTAAGCTACAAGAGTGTTAAAAAAAATGTTTTGTTATTTCCCTACTTTTCTTAAAATGCAATAGTGTGGGGGCGGTGGGCGTGGCATCCAAAAGTTGAAAATCAAACATTCTCCGTAATGTTACCAGGCACCTTACTTTCAAATTTGGCGCTTCTAGCTTTTCTAGTTTTCTTTTAAACTATAGAAATGTGTTTTTTAGAGGCGGTGGGCGTGGCATCCAAAATTCTAAAATCCAACTTCTGCATAATGTTGCAAGACACCCTCCTACCAAATTTGGTGCGTTTATCTCTTTTCGTTATTGAATTATTTGGAAAAAATCGAAATACGCATTTATCGATTTGCGGAGGCGGTGGGCGTGGCACATCAAGTTTGAAATAAACTTCTTGTGTGTATTGAATACACGCACACTCCCACCAAGTCTGGTGCCTCTAGCTCTTTTAATAGCTGAGATCTGTGTGTTCATACAGACGGACAGACGGACAGACAGACGGACATGACCAAATCGACTCGGCTATTGATGCTGATCAAGAATATATATACTTTGTATGGTCTGCCACGCCTCCTTCTGCCTGTTACATACATTTGCACAAAGTTAATATACCATTTTTTACCCATTTTCAATGGGTAAATGGTATAAAAAATTGCCCAGCGCAGGATTCGAACCCGCGACCTCACGCATCAGAAACTTGCGAGCCAACCATCAAGACCACACACAGTTACGCAGTGCGATCGGCAAATGAGACTTTTATTGATGCCGGCCTTCTGCTGCGTCAGTTCAACATTTTAGTTGGAATTCTAAGCGCCCACAACTTTATATGGGAGATTCAAACTCCTATAACTTTGTTTATTGTCCAATCGGATTGATATTTATAGGGTAGATCTGTAATATGGTAAGCTACAAGAGTGTTAAAAAATGTTTTGTTATTTCCCTACTTTTCTTAAAATGCAATAGTTTGGGGGCGGTGGGCGTGGCATCCAAAAGTTGAAAATCAAACATTCTCCGTAATGTTACCAGGCACCTTACTTTCAAATTTGGCGCTTCTAGCTTTTCTAGTTTTCTTTTAAACTATAAAAATGTGTTTTTTAGAGGCGGTGGGCGTGGCATCCAAAATTCTAAAATCCAACTTCTGCATAATGTTGCAAGACACCCTCCTACCAAATTTGGTGCGTTTATCTCTTTTCGTTATTGAATTATTTGGAAAACATCGAAATACGCATTTATCGATTTGCGGAGGCAGTGGGCGTGGCACATCAGGTTTGAAATAAACTTCTTGTGTGTATTGAATACACGCACACTCCCACCAAGTCTGGTGCCTCTAGCTCTTTTAATAGCTGAGATCTGTGTGTTCATACAGACGGACAGACAGACGGACATGACCAAATCGACTCGGCTATTGATGCTGATCAAGAATATATATACATTGTATGGTCTGTCACGCCTCCTTCTGCCTGTTACATACATTTGCACAAAGTTAATATACCATTTTTTACCCATTTTCAATGGGTAAATGGTATAAAAAAAGTCACAAAGTGATACTGTTCCCTTCGGAAAATGTCAAGCAAACATGCTTGTACAGAACAATTCACAAACACCTTAACATACATATATTGCTGTCACATGTTCACTAACCTCTAAAATACACTCTATTGAATACTTATTAAATACATACATTACAGTTGAAGCCGAAACAACTGATGAGAAGGAAGCACAGCAAAAGCACGTTGCGTGTTCACGAGTTGGACAACCATCCGCTTTGATTGTGTTAACGTCAGACCAAAAAACAAAAAATGTGGTTTACCAAAGAGCACTTCAATGACACGGATAATTTGCGGACACGTACGATTCAGTATTCACTTCCATTAACTTAGAGAAGTTCAACTAAATAACACTTTACTTTTGTAGTTGAAATGAATTCAAAGAATTACAAAGAACTACTAAGACGTCTGTATAACACCCCCTTTCCCGGGTGTATACGTAAGTTCGTCGAGGACATCGAGTCCAAATCATTTATAATATTTAATTAATTAGCATTAGAAAATAACGCTGCAAATACAATTTTATGTACAAACGACCGTTAAAAATGTAATCATAAAAAATTGCCAGATAGACTTTTTATGACATTGGCTAGGTGTGCTATTACTAATGCTAGTAAATTAAAATGTGTAGCGAACCAAGAAGGTTGCTATGAAATAGTTTATTCAAATTAAAACCAAAATACTAATAATACTAATAAACAACAAAAACCAATTCCCAAAACCAACACAGACAGCAATATAATAATTAGCCAAATCAATATTAAAAGACTAGCACACCTCAAGGCTAATAATAAATATATGCCAAATTATAATAAAAATAACAATGAAACTTTATACGAAAACCACCCATTATATCAGGCAACAAAACATGAATTTCAAGAGAATTTAAATTATAATCAGAATAGGTATCCTTAAATGGTCCCAAGAAAATAGGGCTATTGCGCTCAATCGACCAATAAAAAAAATCGCGAAAGTACAAGTGGCCATGTGAGAATGGACACAGAAAATTTTCATCAATAAGCCTCGGACACAGAACAAGAAATAGAAACCCCTACATAAGAATCATCATGAATTATCAAGAGTTTCGTTATAGAGACAAGCTCTTATATTAATTTAATTAAAGAAAATTACTTTCATTTTCGGACCAAATACTCTCAGAAGCAGTTACAACATATAACAATACAATAAACTCCAGCACTTCCTATACCCCTTTCGAGCTCTTCCACGGAAGAACTCACATATTTAACAAAACAATAACATTCAACAATCACCACGACTACCTTAAGAAATTGAACGAATTTAGGAAAGACATATACCCAAAAGTACAGGAACATTTAAACGCGACCACAGAAAGAAGATTGACTAAATTAAACGCGGACAGAGAGACACCAATCCAAGTAGAACCTAATGATATAATTTTTAGAAACACAACCGTGACGAATACGTCAAAGTCGAATACACCTAGACACAATGTTTATAATAAATCAACAGTCTAAATCTGTTTCTTTTAGTACAAAAAATAACCACACGATAGAACTGACAACTATCACACCAAACAAACACGTCGGTTACAAACTTCGTTCTAATATCTCAGTTGAGGCACATTGTCTGTTCCTGGTAATAACATGTGTGCTACGCCCACCGCCTCCGCAAATCGCTAAATGCGTTTTTAAATTTTTTGCAAATAATTCAATAACGAAAAGAGATAAAAGCATGAAACTTGGTGGGAAGGTGTCTTGCAACATAATGCAGAAGTTGGATTTTAGTACTGTACTATGGTAAGCTACAAGAGTGTTAAAAAATGTTTTGTTATTTCCCTACTTTTCTTAAAATGCAATAGTTTGGGGGCGGTGGGCGTGGCATCCAAAAGTTGAAAATCAAACATTCTCCGTAATGTTATTAGGCACCTTAATTTCAAATTTGGCGCTTCTAGCTTTTCTAGTTTTCTTTTAAACTATAAAAATGTGTTTTTTAGAGGCGGTGGGCGTGGCATCCAAAATTCTAAAATCCAACTTCTGCATAATGTTGCAAGACACCCTCCTACCAAATTTGGTGCGTTTATCTCTTTTCGTTATTGAATTATTTGGAAAAAATCGAAATACGCATTTATCGATTTGCGGAGGCAGTGGGCGTGGCACATCAGGTTTGAAATAAACTTCTTGTGTATATTGAATACACGCACACTCCCACCAAGTCTGGTGCCTCTAGCTCTTTTAATAGCTGAGATCTGTGTGTTCATACAGACGGACAGACAGACGGACATGACCAAATCGACTCGGCTATTGATGCTTATCAAGAATATATATACTTTGTATGGTCTGTCACGCCTCCTTCTGCCTGTTACATACATTTGCACAAAGTTAATATACCATTTTTTACCCATTTTCAATGGGTAAATGGTATAAAAAAAGTCACAAAGTGATACTGTTCCCTTCGGAAAATGTCAAGCAAACATGCTTGTACAGAACAATCCACAAACACCTTAACATACATATATTGCTGTCACATGTTCACTAACCTCTAAAATACACTCTATTGAATACTTATTAAATACATACATTACAGTTGAAGCCGAAACAACTGATGAGAAGGAAGCACAGCAAAAGCATAAAAAGCACGCTAGAAACAAAATAGTCATAGTTTTAAGCCACTAAACTAAACACAATGTTTATAATAAATCAACAGTATAAATCTGCTTCTCGAAAGGTCAAGTCGTTCCTTAATTATCGGTCACGTTACCGATGGTTTTAATAAAGGAACGACTTGACCTTTCGAGAAACGGACTTATTCCGAATTTGATTGAGGCAACCATTATCAATGGAAAGTACGCAGGTGAACATGTATGTATGTATTCCTCGAATACCAATGATTCCGACTGATCTTCCGTTTGACTTCAAACGATTGCAATTTCCAATTCGCCTTGCGCTCGCAATGGCAATTAACAAGTCGCAAGGCCAATCGCTTAGTGTTTGAGGGATAAATTTAGAAAATCATTGTTTTTCACATGGGCAGTTATACGTTGCGTGTTCACGAGTTGGACAACCATCCGCTTTGTTTGTGTTAACGTCAGACCAAAAAACAAAAAATGTGGTTTACCAAAGAGCACTTCAATGACACGGATAATTTGCGGACACGTACGATTCAGTATTCACTTCCATTAACTTAGAGAAGTTCAACTAAATAACACTTTACTTTTGTAGTTGAAATGAATTCAAACCCAAACGCCTTACAAAGAACTACTAAGACGTCTGTATAACACCCCCTTTCCCGGGTGTATACGTAAGTTCGTCGAGGACATCGAGTCCAAATCATTTATAATATTTAATTAATTAGCATTAGAAAATAACGCTGCAAATACAATTTTATGTACAAACGACCTATATAACACAGTTAAAAATGTAATCATAAAAAATTGCCAGATAGATTTTTTATTACATTGGCTAGGTGTGCTATTACTAATGCTAGTAAATTAAAATGTGTAGCGAACCAAGAAGGTTGCTATGAAATAGTTTATTCAAATTAAAACCAAAATAGTAATAATACTAATAAACAACAAAAACCAATTCCCAAAACCAACACAGACAGCAATATAATAATTAGCCAAATCAATATTAAAAGACTAGTACACCTCAAGGCTAATAATAAATATATGCCAAATTATAATAAAAATAACAATGAAACTTTATACGAAAACCACCCATTATATCAGGCAACAAAACATGAATTTCAAGAGAATTTAAATTATAATCAGAATAGGAATAGAATAGGAATCCTTAAATGGTCCCAAGAAAATAGGGCTATTGCGCTCAATCGACCAATAAAAAAAATCGCGAAAGTACAAGTGGCCATGTGAGAATGGACACAGAAAATTTTCATCAATAAGCCTCGGACACAGAACAAGAAATAGAAACCCCTACATAAGAATCATCATGAATTATCAAGAGTTTCGTTATAGAGACAAGCTCTTATATTAATTTAATTAAAGAAAATTACTTTCATTTTCGGACCAAATACTCTCAGAAGCAGTTACAACATATAACAATGCAATAAACTCCAGCACTTCCTATACCCCTTTCGAGCTCTTCCACGGAAGAACTCACATATTTAACAAAACAATAACATTCAACAATCACCACGACTACCTTAAGAAATTGAACGAATTTAGGAAAGACATATACCCAAAAGTACAGGAACATTTAAACGCGACCACAGAAAGAAGATTGACTAAATTAAACGCGGACTGAGAGACACCAATCCAAGTAGAACCTAATGATATAATTTTTAGAAACACAACCGTGACGAATACGTCAAAGTCGAATACACCTAGACACAATGTTTATAATAAATCAACAGTCTAAATCTGTTTCTTTTAGTACAAAAAAAATAACCACACGATAGAACTGACAACTATCACACCAAACAAACACGTCGGTTACAAACTTCATTCTAATATCTCAGTTGAGGCACATTTTCTGTTCCTGGTAATAACATGTGTGCTACGCTCACCGCCTCCGCAAATCGCTAAATGCGTTTTTAGATTTTTTGCAAATAATTCAATAACGAAAAGAGATAAAAGCATGAAACTTGGTGGGAAGGTGTCTTGCAACATAATGCAGAAGTTGGATTTTAGACTTTAGGATGCCACGCCCACCGCCCCTATAAAACGTTTTTTTGTGTTATAAGGACACTAAAAAAGCTAGAAGCACCCAATTTAGTATTAAGGTTCCTGGTAACATTCCACAGAATTTTCAAATTTTGGTAGCCATGCCCACCGCCCCCAAAAATCGATGTTGTAAATCTATAAATCAATTAAAAGTAGAAAAGTTTCAATTTTTTTTAGATATTATTGTAGATAATTATAATATCGGCCAACCCTTTAAATCCGATCGGACAATAAACGCAGAAGTTAAAGGCGCGAGAAGTTTCCCTTACAGCAGTAGAGGTCCGACGCCGACGTCGACTGCGCACGCACAATCATCGTGCATTAGCGTTAATGCATGTGTATTTGACTTCGAGAAAATGCGATGCGTTGTTACTAGTTCGCCGAATAAAATTAATTAATATTAAGAGTTATTTTGTAACAGCCAAAGGTAATTGGTATCTTACTGTCGAGTGCACTCGACTGTAGCTTTCTTCACTTGTTGAAATTTGTGTGTTCATACAGACAGACAGACGAGCATGGCCAAATAGACTCGAGTGACTCAAATATATACACTTTTTAGGATCTGCCACGCCTCCTTTTTATGTTGCATACATTTTTTTAATGTAAAAATACTAAGAAATGGTAATCGATGTGTAGAAAAAAATCAGTTTCCCCTTTTCCAATAATCAAACCCTTAGATTTCATTCGAAGTTTATTGCTCATATATATACGGGCATATATACTATATTTTATTGTATGTATGCATATGTATGTATGTTTCTAGAATTTTAATGAATATTTGGACAGAGGCATGTGTGCATATATGCGTGTATATTTTGTTTGTATTTGATATTGAGCATTTGGATGTTCCATTTCTCAAATCACACGAGCAAGAGACCGACCAGAGAAAATGAGAATTGATTCGTTTCCGTGATGTTAGACTTAATATCGCATGGTGAGAATACCATCAGTAATAGATAAACACTCGTGGAGCTCGCTTCGTTTCCACACAAGGAAAATCTTTCGTGCTGTGTCTGTGCACTGTGTTATCTGTAGTCTAGTTGTACGTACCATATAGCTTTTGTAATCCATAACAATATATAAAAGCTATCTGATAGATGATAGATAGAACATATGCGAAGTTGTGAAAGTGAAATCGAAATTCAAATGAAATAAATGCTAAATAATATTGTATACTATCCCGAATTTAACTCAGTTATCTAAATATGTACATAAAAATATAGTTAATCTAAAAATAAATATGTGTATGGTTGCACAGATATTTATATATATGTATACATATATAGGTACATATATGATTATATGCATATGTGGCTGTATCTATTTGTGGAATTGTGTAACGATTTGGGCCTAAAAATAGATTGAGGCCATATAATTAATAAACATATCTGAAAGTGATGAAAAGTACAATTCAAATTTCAGTTATTTTCTTTTAATTATTATCATTCATAAATAACTACGATTCATAATAATAATGATTATTGTTATGGTATACAGTATAATTAACTGAGGAGACGACTAATAATATATAGAAAAATGTACTTCTGTAATTTAAGTACATCACTTATATACATATATCATATTCATAATCCCCAGTTTCTATTCCTAGTGGATTTACATGCTGGTATACGTGTGTACATCATATTCATATATACATACACCATAGTTTCCTTTGGGGGACCATTCCTAGACATTTATTGTATGTGCATGAATATACCGTTATCTAAATCATATTTAAAAAAGCAACGGTTTTTTGCAGCTAATGTTGTTTTACATATATTTGCATGTATAAATACCTTCGTTACTCACTGTTGCACACACCTATATTATATATATATATATATATATATATATATATAGCGGTCTGTGCACATACTGAGAATACTGAGAATTACCTAAACCTAAACATATACCAAAAAATACAGATACAGACGTGCTTATACGTGCATTGCGCCCTACATTGTAATAATAAATATATCATTATTATATATTATATTATATTATATATTGTTATTATTATAAATATAAATAAATAAATATAAATATATATATATATATATATATAATAATACTAATACTTTTATTTACCCATATATCTATTTATTTATATTTATATATATTCAAAGAGTCAAAGAACTAAAAATAAACGTGAAATATGTTTCACAATTATCTTCGCAATTCATGTGGAAATTTATTTTTTCCTCCATTAAAGCCAAAACGAAAGTGATCAAATTTCTTTTTTCTAAAATATGGATGAGTCGTGTGCAATGCATATGGCTTTGAATATATATATATATATATATATATATTTATAGCTTTATTTCAATATTCAATTTAAAACATCATATGTTTCCGCTTATATTACCGTTACAGAAACAATTAATATGAACTTATTAGTATGAATCTACATATGTAAATTTCAATTAGCTTATATAAATCATAGTAAAGTATATTAGTAGAATGAAATTTATTTAACCGAAAACACATAACAATAACATCCCAATCTCATTATACATTCGTACAGTCGAAAAAGGTGTAAAATGGAAAATGGGGTAGTAATCGTATATTATTTATTTATTTTACACCCATCGCCTCAATACTTAACTGTAACAGCTACAAAAGTTTCATTTCGCAGACAAGTCGCTAGTTGTAATGTTGTTAATCGGATAATAATCATAGAAGCTTTTCAACTTATTCTTCGCTTTAATAATTGTGATAATTTTTATTTTTAAAGCAGATGTTTCCTTTTATGTTTATATATATTCACAGAGTTTAAGTGCCTGGGCCGTTGAATAGTGAAACAACGATAACCCTCAGCATGGGGGTGGCTGAAGATTTCGCTCCCAGCTTTGTAAAAAAGCCGCAACTGCATCAAGAAGAGGATGGCAATCGATTAATATTCGAATGCCAGCTCTTGTCATCTCCGAAGCCAGAAATTGAATGGTTTCGATCTGATATAAAGTTAGCAGAAGATGGCCGAACTAATTTTAAAATCCAACCAATCGGAGACAACAAATTTACGGTAGTATTAGAATTGGACGATGTTGTGGAAACAGATGCTGGCCTTTACAAGGTGAAGGCGAAAAACAAATCGGGTGAAGTGTCAGCATCAATAAATTTGAATTTCACACGTAAGTTAAGTCCTATGATAGTACATTGTTTGTATGATCAAGCAGCTCGAGATAAAAACTAATAAAAATATCGTGCTAGGACTTCAATATCTGTTATTCTCATTGTTATTCGCATTCAATATAAGTAATTTTTTTATTTTCTATCCACCCAAAATGGCTTCATTATATTAAGCTGCTGACGAACCAAAAGAAAAGTAAGCACCATGAACCATGAATTTTATATAGATAATTTTTCGATTTTCTTTATGTGGTATCGGCTTACTATTTTATATTACACTTTAATTTGTAATTAAATAATGCTTTTATAGTCTCATATAACTATTATTACTCGATGAGCAATAAATAATATCGAGCGCTGAGATAAATAGCTTTGCAGTTCATTGAAAAGATATAAGCTTAATTATTGTTTGCTTAACAAAATTTTTTACTTTATATATTCTGAATGCAATTATATTTTAAAAAGTGGGAAAGTTTTCCGTTTTTGAAAACTTAAGGTGAGTTCAAAGATTGGCTGTTTTGTTATGTTCGTGGTATAACTAATATATGCAACTACCTGTATATGTTTTAACCGACATTTCCATTCTTTAACTCTTATCAACTTATTCAGTTTTAATGCTGATAAGTGTAGGACTTTTACAATTATATTTTTCAAGTGTTATTTGACATATGCTCTTGCAAATGTTGGTTAAATAAGCTAAGGATCGATTGTTTTATTGTCAGCTAAATGTTATAGTAGTACGATTTATAAAAAATTTATTGGATATATTAAAAGTATTGTGCGTTGTAAAAGTCTGGTAATAATTATTATATCATATATAATTTCTTGAAATGCTGTAAATGATTTTTGTATGAAGTGTAGTGTTAAACCATTGCTTGTTTAATTTATTGTTTTACCCATGCATGTATGTTTAGTAAGTTAATATTGAGAAAGTAGCACTATTAATATAATTAGTTTTTAACAGACAAATTGATGGCTTCGCACCGACATTTGCAAAAAAACCAGCCATACGACAAGAAGAAGACGGAAAACGTCTTTTATTTGAGTGCCGCGTTAATGCCGATCCGATTCCTAGCATCACTTGGATTCACAATGGAACATCAGTTAAGGAATCTTCCAGACATAAGGTACTTTTTATAGACATTAGTGAAAATGCTTTGTTATTAATGCAAATAATCTAATGTAATTTTTTTTTAACTTATTAATTTACATAATTTGTTTGTTGTTTTTTAAGCTTACCGTTGAAAAAGATGTCCACTCATATTTTGCAACACTGGAAATACAAAATGTCACAGTTGAGGATGCTGGCAAATACAAAGTGAACGCAAAAAATGAGCTGGGCGAAAGTAATGCAACAATAAGCCTAAACTTTGACAGTAAGTTGTACTTTTTTCCCTACTTCTATTGTGTTCTCGAAGCTTGTGCGCTGTCGCTAATAATGCATTGTATTCATGATTTACTATTACTAAAGACATATAGTAACACATATCCATAAATGCATATATTATCTGTTATAACTTATGTAATACTATCGGAGTTTAAATGAAAACAAACAGCCAATCTAAACTGATTTTAACTAGAATTTCGGAAAGTATTTCTTGCTAATTATCAATTCATTCGATTAAGTCCAGTTTGTTTGTCTGTTTATCCGTCTGCTCATATGAATTGATTTCATAGAGTACACGTGCTGCAACGACCATACATCGCATAATGATTCCTTCATAGCATACGCAGATCAAGTTATATAAGATTATATATTCAACATGGATGATTTATATAAGATGGATATGAGTAAATACTGCCAAACTTCAATGTTGTACATTATTTTATAAATGCAGTATATTTAAGAATAGATAAAATTACTATACAGTAAAAAGGCAAAATTGTTGTACACGTTTTAGTAAACAGTAAGATAATAATGCATTTAACTTCAATAAGAATTAGTAGTTGTGTATTAATTATTAAAGGAAACCCGTAAGTGTTGAGTGTAAATTTAATAGCAGTTATATGTATATTATTTAATAATATTAGTTTTTATACGAGCATACTCTCTAAATGATGCCATCAAATTTGAGTCTGTCCATTGATGAATCTGTCTTTTTATAATTAAACATTATTTATTTAAATTGATTTTCTTATTAAAAGAAAAAAATGTTTGCAGAATTCATTACACCTGCTCTCTGTTCTCTAGAAGTCACATTTTAGGTTGATTGGTAATGACATACCGATTTTTGCATTCAAATTTCGCTCTTCGCCTGAAATCGTGTCTGGTAACGCTGAATATCGTTTGATAGGACTTGACCAGAGCTTGCAAAGGACTCTCAACCGTTTTTTTTCTTGCTATCCCTTTGCGAGGCAAACCGTTGCAGTTCCTACGTCCTCGCTCTCACTCTGAGCAACAGACTCTTGCTGTCTTCACTTATGTTTTGTGTTGAGTGGTTTTCATTGAACTCTTTTTACTTCGGTTTTCATTGAGCAGCGCGCAGAGAGCGGAGAGAGCGACGCTTGCACAAAAAGAGTCAGCAAGAGACAAATTGAGTGGAAAAGTCAACGCAAACGTTCTTCACATGTACTTTTGTTGTTGTGAAAAAGAAATAATATAATTTGTTTAACATAACAATTTAAATTTTTCCTCAAATAATATATTAATATACAATATAATTAATATATTTCGTCTGCAAAACAGATGCTTTCCTATGCGTGTGAATATACACCAATGCATACGTAAAAGACCGGAGACCGACAAAATGTCTCGGAACAACCCTGGCATAACAAAATAGAAAACAACGGGTACGCTCTAAACGCTCTCTCTCTCATCCACGAACTCACGCAACTGTTTCTCTAAGAGTGTTTGAGTAAAGAGCCAAGAAAGAACGGTTTTTTGCAGACAACGCAAAACGGTCGACCTCTTTTTGCAAACTCTTGTCTTGACAAAACCTTTTTAAAAACGTACATCAGTTACTGCGCTTAAAAAATCGCATTAAACCAAGTGGAGTTCACAAAAGCTAAAATTCGAGCAATTTTTACATTTTATTTCGAAAAACTGCTGCAGAATCTCGCAGACAGAATTTTTCTTCTAACTATCGATTGAAAACGCAGAATAGTGGCTCAGGCGATTCCGATTCCGTTGTAATTTTGCCATCGAATCATCCAAGCCTACCGGACGACAAGTGAACGTTAATACGGATAAAAATCATGGAAACAAGGGATCGTGATCGTTATGTGACTATTAGAAGTATCGCAGAGGAGCTCCAACTAAGCAAAATAAATAATCGTCAAAATTAAATAAAGAAACCGGTGTCAATACCAAACAACCTTGTATGTATGATTACAGATTACTACTATACTACTGCACTCGACAGTAAGATACCATTTATCTTTGAAATAAACTCCTAATGTGTATTGAATACAAGCTTGGTGGCTCTAGAGCTTTTAATTGCTGAGATCTGTGTGCTTATCCACATGGCTCGGCTATTGAAGCTGATCAAAAATTGTATACATAGTTTGTACATACTCCTTCTGCCAGTTACCAACATTTTAATAAAGTTGACATACCATTTTTTACCCATTTTCAATGGGAAATGGTATACAAATCGATAGTCAAAAATATGTTGCCAGCGAAATTTTTCGTAGCTGTCTAAAATATTGAGCTTCCCCGTAAATTACATTTCTAGAAGTTTCCAAGAAATAGCAGCCAAGGCGCAGAAAGAGCCGGCGTCTTTGCTTGTGCCGAAAGCGCAGGCACAGTCAGTGTGCAGACGATGTGTGAGTGCAGCGGCAGTACCTGTGCGTTTGACTGTGAAAAAATGCGATGCATTCTTGATGCATATTATTTCATATTAAGAATTATTTCTAACGGTTAACCGTATATGGTAAATGGTATCTTTCTGTCGAGTTTACTTGACTTTAGCTTCCTTTACTTGTTTTGCTTTGTTGGTTCACTCTTCCCGAGCATTTGTAACTGCTTTCCAGTGTATATTATTTATTGGCTGTTTTTGAGAGTCGAAAAGGTTAAAAGTTAATATATATATATATATATATATAAATATATATATATAATAAAATATATATATATATATCATGTTTATATAAATTTATATATTATATATTTAATGTATATGGTTGTCAACAAAGTATTCTAGTTTTATCAGAGCAGGCAATTAACTGTCGACCGCTTCTCTTTGTCTGCAAATAAGTGTCTTTTCCTGACTTTTTACGAAAATACTTAGAGAGCAACCGATTTATGGGTTCTTGAATGTGCTCGCTCACACTCAGAGCGAAACCGTTTTTATACCATTTACTCATTGAAAATCGGTAAAAAATGGTATATTAACTTTGTGCAAATGTATGTAACAGGCAGAAGGAGGTGTGGCAGAGCATACAAAGTATATATATTCTTGATCAGCATCAATAGCCGAGTCGATTTGGTCATGTCCGTCTGTCCGTCTGTATGAACACACAGATCTCAGCTATTAAAAGAGCTAGAGGCACCAGACTTGGTGGAGTGTGCGTGTATTGAATACGCAGATCGAGTTTATTTCAAAATTGATGTGCCACGCCCACCGCCTCCGCAAATCGATAAATGCGTATTTCGATTTTTTCCAAATAATTCAATAACGAAAAGAGATAAACGCACCAAATTTGGTAGGAGGGTGTCTTGCAACATTATGCAGAAGTTGGATTTTAGACTTTTGGATGCCACGCCCACCGTCTCTAAAAAACACATTTTTATAGTTTAAAAGAACACTAGAAAAGCTAGAAGCACCAAATTTGAAAGTAAGGTGCTGGTAACATTACGGAGAATGTTTGATTTTCAATTTTTGGATGCCACTCCCACCGCCTCCAAATTATTGAATTTTAAGAAAAGTAGGGAAATAACAAATAACACTCTTGTAGCTTACCATAGTACAGATCTACCCTATAAATTTCAATCCGATCGGACAATAAACAAAAAAGTTGTAGGAGTTAGAATCTCCCATATAAAGTTGTAGGCGCTTAGAATTCCAACTAAAATGTTGAATAATTTTGCGCTATACTGAAAAATATAGTATGATATTTTTAATCAAATTGACGAACATGGAAGATGCAAAAAAAAAAAAAAACTTGTTCTAAACAATACAAAAAAAAAGAAGCCTGCGCTGGGATTCGAACCGGGGACATTTACTTATAGAGCTGACAACTCTCACAACAAACCACAAACCAAACGAGGCACATTGTCTGTTTCTGCTAAATACATATGTATGTATGTATTTATGTATAGCAATTATAGGCGCGAGAAGTTTTGCATACAGCAGCAGAGACGGATCAGAGGCTCGGCGTCAATGCTTGCGCCGACTGCGCACGCACAATCGGCGTGCAGTCAGCGTGCAGTCGGCGTATGCCATTAGCGTCAAATTGACGGCGTCAATGCATGTGTATTATTTCAAAAATTTGCGAAGCGTTGTATTAGTTCGTCGAATAAAAGTAATTAATATTAAGAATTTTGTTTAACAGCCAAAGGTAAATGGTATCTTACTGTCGAGTGCACTCGACTGTAGCTTTCTTCATTTGTTTTCTATTCTGTTTCCATCGTGAATTGAGTGAGTGAAGTTCAGAAATATTTGTTGTGCAAAATGGGAAGAGACTTGAATAAAACAGTACACCAATTCTTGTGAAGAGTGAGCGTTTCAGGTTTCACTCTTTAGGCACTGTTCATTGAAAGAGCGACATTAAAAGAGCTCAACGAAAAGCGCTCAACAGAAACAGGGTTTGCATTTACTACTCCGTAGCAACGAGATTCACAAATATATTGCTATACTACTGCTACCGCTCTCACATTGACGAGAGCCGCAGCAGAGCCATAGCAGAACAACGAAAAATTACCGTGCTCTTCTCTGCTCGGAGTTTCTTCGAGTCGCGAGCTGTAGCAATAGCAATAGCAAAAAAAAAAAATATTCTGTGCTCTGCGTAGCCGTGGCGAGAGCAAGAAAGTGAGAGCGAGATGAGAGCAGAACAAATGATATTCGTTTTGTGCTCTCGAGCGCGCGCGACTGTAAGATACCATTTACCCTATTCGAAGAAATAATACAAAATAAAATAAATGGCATAAAAATAAAAAAAAAAACCAATTTACATTAAGAAAAAAAAATCGCCCCGCGCCAGATTCGAACCCAAGAACTCTCACGAACTTTGTAACTTACGACTCGGACCTCTAACCACTAGACCACACAAGTTTACGCCATGCGATCGGCAAATTAGGCTTTTATTGACGCGGGCCCTCTACTGCGTTGATTTAACGTTTTGGTTAGGAATCGCTAGCGCCCATAACTTTGTATGGGGAATTCGAACTCCTATAATTTCTTTGTTATTAAAAAAAAAAAATTGAAGAAAGCTACAGTCGAGTGCACTCGACAGTAAGTTATAATTTACCTTTGGCTGCTAAAAATAATTCTTAATATAAATTACTTTTATTCGAATTAATAACAACGCATCGCATATTTCCGAAATTAAATACACATGCATTGACGCTTATGGCACATGCCGACTGCACGCCGATTGTGCGTGCGCAGTCGGCGCAAGCATTGCTGCTGTATGCAAAACTTCTCGCGCCTAGGAACAGACCATGTGCTTCAGTGGTTTGTTGTGAGAGTTGTCAGCTCTATAACTAAATGTCCCCGGTTCGAATCCCAGCGCAGTCTTCTTTTTTTTTGTATTGCTTAGAAAAAGCTTTTGGTTTTTCTTATTTTTTTTGCATAATATATTTTTCATATAGCGCAAAATTATTAAAAAAAAAAATTGCCCAAGGCAGGATTCGAACCCGCGACCACACGCACCAGAATCTTGCATGCAACCATCTAGACCACACACAGTTACGCGGAGCGATCGGCAAATGAGACTTTTATTGATGCCGGCCTTCTGCTGCGTCAGTTCAACATTTTAGTTGGAATTCTAAGCGCCCACAACTTTATATGGGAGATTCAAACTCCTATAACTTCTTTGTTTATTGTCCTATCGGATTGAAATTTATAGGGTAGATCTGTACTATGGTAAGCTACAAGAGTGTTGTTATTCCCCTACTTTTCTTAAAATGCAATAGTTTGGGGGCGGTGGGCGTGGCATCCAAAAGTTGAAAATCAAACATTCTCCGTAATGTTACCAGGCACCTTACTTTCAAATTTGGCACTTCTAGCTTTTCTAGTTTTCTTTTAAACTATAAAAATGTGTTTTTTAGAGGCGGTGGGCGTGGCATTCAAAAGTCTAAAATCCAACTTCTGCATAATGTTGCAAGACACCCTCCTACCAAATTTGGTGCG
This sequence comes from Zaprionus bogoriensis, assembly GCA_035046045.1. NCBI lineage: Eukaryota > Metazoa > Arthropoda > Insecta > Diptera > Drosophilidae > Zaprionus > Zaprionus bogoriensis. The sequence continues at coordinate 1,740,989 of JAWNOI010000221.1, forward strand.
TTTATCTCTTTTCGTTATTGAATTATTTGGAAAAAATCGAAATACGCATTTATCGATTTGCGGAGGCAGTGGGCGTGGCACATCAATTTTGAAATAAACTCGATCTGCGTATTCAATACACGCACACTCCACCAAGTCTGGTGCCTCTAGCTCTTTTAATAGCTGAGATCTGTGTGTTCATACAGACGGACAGACGGACATGACCAAATCGACTCGGCTATTGATGCTGATCAAGAATATATATACTTTGTATTGTCTGCCACGCCTCCTTCTGCCTGTTACATACATTTGCACAAAGTTAATATACCATTTTTTACCCATTTTCAATGGGTAAATGGTATAATAATGCCCATCGTAACTCTTAATGGACTATCGGTACGGTTTTTCATCGTTAAAGCGAAAGCATTACAATATTTAATAATTGTAAATGTATTCCTAATAAATGAACGCTCCATTTCTCCAAATCTTTGTGGTTGCTAGTACTGCGATTTCGTTTCATGATATTTTTCCATTGCATTTAGTTTTCCTACTGTACTGGGTGAAAAAGTTTGACATCGTTCTCCTTTTTCATTATTAAAGCATCATAACCATTCATAAAAGCGTCTGTGGGAACTTTTACTGAGCTTTAGGGTTGGTGCGCTTACCAATGCGGCTTTCAATCGATCAAAATTAAAATTAAATGTTTTTCTTCAAACTTATACTCAACATCTTTTCGGAGCAGATCGAGCAATGGTTTCGCAATTACTACATACTCTTTTATGAAACGCCTTTAATAGTTTGTGAGTCCTAGAGAATGCTGTTGGCTCTTTTTATTGTGTAGTATCGAAAAATTGTTAAATTTCGTTTTTGCTTCGGACGGTTTTATGTTATAATTCCTCCCCCAAAAATATACCCTATAATCTCTGTTCGTTATCCCGTACAATTGTTTCAACAGGCTACTGCTGACATGTGCCTCTTCTAAATGGTGCTGCTGCGAGTAGAGTGGATTTTTACGTACTTGCGTCGCCAGATTTTCTTCTAGCCAAGTTTGCCATAGAAATGAACTTCATTTGCCAAATGATACGCGATTGTTGCTCCAGCTCACTTCGCGTACTGATGTTTGTTGTAAATAATTACACTGCAACCGATTATCTATTTCCATAGTACATGTTAGCACCACCGAATCCTCGATTTCTTCATTGTTCATTTTCTTCCACTTTGATAGTAACACCGTTGCTTGCCCATTGGCATACACTGAAACACACTCAATTGTATGAACAATTCTCCGAATTCTTGCCAGTTAATTCCACTGTAGCGGATTTTCGACAACTACATAGCATCATAACGAATTCGCTACCTTCTAGCATGCTCTCGGTCACAGTTTCTCACCAAGCGGCAGAGTCTGCATTCGCAATATTCGAAGCAGAGCTTTGGTAGCGTCACTCTGTTGCTGTGTTGCGTCGTCATTTTAAAAGTCTGTTTGGATTTGAAAATGTCCAGAAAAACTTTGCTTTGCGCTTCCAATTAAACAAGGCCAATCCCATTTCTGATGTCGGAGAATCATAAAGGTTCCTTAATTACTTATCATTCTGCTCCCGAAAAGCACAGCAAGTTCTGTTCTCTATTTCAACGTTTCACACACTGACGCAAAAATTTGGCAACTGCTCGTTCCACAAGGATAGTGCGCCTTATATTTCCTTCGAAATTTGATCAAAATTAGTTGACTATAGGAACTAGGGAAGTTCGAAAAGAATAAAACAAATGCTTTGATACGCCTATTTATTATTCAATTAGATATTGCATCTTATTCAAAAACTATTTACACATTTGCTGTACCCTCATTATTTTCTCGAATTTTATCAAATTCGGTTTACTATATCATATAGCTATAGTAACACTCGATAGGAAAACGAGTTTTCGTTTGAAATCACAAAGAAGTAAGGAAGTAACGATATGCCTGCTATTAATTTCTTCGGCAATCAACTTTTTCAATGGTAGATTCCAAATACCATAACCGTTTAATTTGTGTAGAAGCGATCGGAAAAAAATAATACCTTTAAAAGAAAGTCGAAACTCAAAAATTTTAGTTTCTAACATTTTAAACCGAAGTCTGCGACTGTATTCAAGCCAAAAAAAAAACTAAATTTAAAAGTGTATTATATTTACCCATTGAATATGGGTAAAAAATGGTATATTAACTTTGTGAAAATGTATGTAACAGGCAGAAGGAGGTTTGGTTGGAGGGTGTCTTGCAACATGATGCAGAAGTTGGATTTTAGACTTTTGGATGCCACTCCCACCGCCCCTATAAAATGAATTTTTCGAATTATAAGAACGCAAGAAAAGCTAGAAGCACCAAATTTGAAAGTAAGGTCCCTGGTAACATTACGCAGAATGCAGATTTTCAAATTTTGGATACCATGCCCACCGCCCCCAAAAATCGATTTTGTAAATCGGGAAATCAAATTTAAGGAAAAGTAGAAGAGTTGCCGAATTTTTTTTAGATAATAATAATATCGACCAACCTTATAAATTTAAATCTGATCGGACAATAAACACAGAAGTTTTAGGCGCGAGAAGTTTCCCTTACAGCAGCAGACGGCAGGGCAGAGGGACATGCAGTCGGCATGTGCCATTAGCGTCAATTGACTTCGAAAATATGCGTTGTTATTAGTTTGCCGAAAAAAAATATTTAATATTAAGAATTATTTTTTAACAGCCAAAGGTAAATTGTATCTTACTGTCGAGCGCACTTGACTGTAGCTTTCATCACTTGTTTAAACCGAAATTTTCGGCTAATTTTGGGACACACTATTTATGAGTTTTTTCGGTAATAAATAAGCGTATCAAAGCATTTGTCCTATCCTTTTTGAGCTTCACTAGTATTTATTATAGTCAATTAATTTTGATAAAATTTTGAAGAAAGTATAAGGCGCACTATCCTTGTGGAACGAGCAGTTGCCACGTTTTTGGGTGAACGTGTAAAGCGTTGAAATAGAGCATTTAGGTTTTTGTTAATTCTTTTTACATAGGTGTTTAGTAAAAAGAATTAATTTGTAATGGATTGTTATATTCTTGACCTGCATCAATAGCCGAGTCGATTTGGTCATGTCCGACTGTCTGTCCGTCTGTCATTTTATATGAACACACAGATAACGTATCAGCTATTACAAGAGCTAGAGTCACTAAAGTCGGTAGGAGAATTTGTGTATACAAAACACATACATATGAAGCTTATTAAAAACTTTATGTGCCACGCCTACCACCTCCGCAAATCAAGTCAAAAATTTTTACCTACCCTTTAATTTGCAATCCAATCGGACAATAAATACAGAAGTTATAAGCGAGAAAAGCTCCCAAATAAATATTCGATGCGATGTGATTTTGTTAATTCGCCGAATACTAGGATTTAATATTAAGAGTTTTTTTTTAACGGTTAATGGTATCTTGCTGCCAAGTGCACTCGACTGTATCTTTCTCTACTTGTAAATCATAAATTAGTAAAATGTATCTAACATTTCTATAAGTTCCACTGCCAACTTCTTATCTAGTGTTTAGTACCAATCTTTTATTATTATGTGTAGTGAAAAGGTAATGATAGAGAATAGAAAGGAAAGAGTTATTGACTGTTTAAAATTGTTAGAATTGTTTATGGTCCACATATTTAACATAAGTACTCACAAATTATAACGTTTTGGAGAAAGATTTGTGTAATATGGAAACTTCAACTTCATAGGCGACGAAGCTCCCGTGCCCAAGAGTACAGATGGAATAAGACCAACGTTTACTGAGCGTCCTATTATACGCCAGAGTGAAGATGGTGGAAATGTGACGTTTGAATGTCGGTGCGTTGGAGATCCCACACCAACAGTTACATGGTACGAACATATGAAAGTCAGAAATAAAATTTCAACAATTTATAATATCTTAACATATTCTGATATTCTGAAACCACATAGGAAATACATTTAATAATTATTTATAAACTATTTAAAAAAAAAGGTCCCACGGCGAGACAGTGTTGAGCGAGGGAAAACGGTATAAAATGACATTGACTTTGGATCAGAAACTATATTATCTGGCTCGACTAGAGGTTAGCAGTGTCGTGAGTAGTGACCAGGGCGAGTATCAAGCATTAGCCAAAAATAAACATGGCTCGGGCATAGCAACAATTAATTTGAATTTCGAAAGTGGCTCAAAAAAGTAAGAAACACCGATTGATTTCAAAGAAAATGCAACTACTACAATTATAAAATGTATAACAACAATTAATAACACATTAACAACGCTGTTTACGCAGAATTCCCGATGGTAAATCACCGCGTTTTCCCAAAAAACCAACTATTCGACAAGAAGAGGATATTTTAATAATGGAGTGCATACTGGAAGCACATCCAGTGCCGGATATATCCTGGTATTGCTCAGAAAAGCAAATCGTTGACAACACAAAAACGAAAATGACACGCAAAGCGACTAGTAAAGATTGTTATATTCTCACCCTCGAGATACAGAGCCCCACAAAAGAAGACGGAGGAAATTATAGATGCAATGCCATTAATATATTTGGAGAAAGCAATGCAAATATCGCGCTTAATTTCCAAGGTATAGCAATAAATATTCAATCAGTATTTACACGATGCAATAGTGGTAGTTTTCTGAAGCACACACTTCTTCTTTGTTGTACTTAAGGTTTACAATCTATCGATGGGTTAATAGATAAGATAGATTAATGTACATTTAGCCCAAACAACACACATTCAATAAATCAATTATTTTACATGATACAAAGTGCCAACTGGTCTTAAAACAATCTTCACAAAGCTTTGCTCTAACTGCGTGCTTAACGACTTAATATGACTTCAAAGGCAAAAACTAAACTTTATAACCCAAATTAGATTTAGCCCTGATATATACAAGTACGAGGTGTGTTCCAAAGTAAACAGGACTTTATAAAAAAAGACGGAACAAATAGTTTTTTCGGCAAAATCATTTTATTTTATTCAAAATAGTCTCCTTCTGCTTTAATACAGCTTTTTGCACTGTGAGTGTTTTAGCTCGTTGCCCGGTATGGCCGCCAGTATGCCGGTGCAAGCCTTTTGAATGGCCTCTACGTCTGCATAACGCTTTCCTTTCATCGGCAAATGCATTTTCCGAAAAGGTAGAAGTTGCACGGTGTCATATCAGGTGAATACGGGGAGTGGTTGATGCTTAAAATCTGATTTTTGGTCAAATAGTCGGTCACAAGCGTCGATCGATGAGACGGCGCATTATCGTGCAGCAAACGCCAACTTCTATCTCCGCGATATTCGGGCCGAACACGTCGAATACGGCGCACCAAACGCTTCAAAACTCCAAGGTAGAATACCGCATTAACGTTTTGGCCGGGTGGAACAAATTCTTTGTGGACCTTGGATCATAAAAAAATCAGCATTGTCTTCACTTTTGACTTCTCTAGGCGCGATTTTTTGGGTTTCGACTCGTCCGGCGCCTTCCGTTCAGCCCTCTGGCGTTTCGTTTTGGGATCATATTGAAAACACCACGTTTCGTCACCAGTCACAATCTTGTAAGGGAAGTTCGGGTCGTTTAATAAAGTCCTTCGAATGTTGAGCAGTTTTTTTACGTCAGTCAATATGTGCGGAACAAACCGTGCACACACCTTTTGTAAGCCCAAATGTTTGGTCAAAATGCGATAAATCGATGTTTTATAGATGTTCAATTCTATTTCCATGAATTTCAATGATGATTTCGGCTGATTATACCATTTACCCATTGAAAATGGGTAAAAAATGGTATATTAACTTTGTGCAAATGTATGTAACAGGCAGAAGGAGGCGTGGCAGACCAAAGTATATATATTCTTGATCAGCATCAATAGCCGAGTCGATTTGGTCATGTCCGTCTGTCCGTCTGTATGAACACACAGATCTCAGCTATTAAAAGAGCTAGAGGCACCAAACTTGGTGGGAGTGTGCGTGTATTCAATACACACAAGAAGTTTATTTCAAACTTGATGTGCCACGCCCACCGCCTCCGCAAATCGATAAATGCGTATTTCGATTTTTTCCAAATAATTCAATAACGAAAAGCGATAAACGCACCAAATTTGGTAGGGGGTTGTCTTGCAACATTATGCAGAAGTTGGATTTTAGACTTTTGGATGCCACTCCCACCGCCCCTATAAAATGAATTTTTCGAATTATAAGAACGCAAGAAAAGCTAGAAGCACCAAATTTGGAAGTTAGGTGCCTCGTAACATTACGGAGGATGCGGAATTTCAACTTTTGGATGCCACGCCTACCGCCCCCAAAAATCGATTTTTTTTAGGTATTATTGTAGATAATAATAATATTGACTAACCCTATAAATTTAAATCCGATCGGACAATAAACACAGAAGTTATAGGCACGAGAAGTTTCGCTCACAGCGGTAGAGGCCCGACGCCGACGCCGACGCCGACTGCGCACGCCGACTGCGCACGCACAGTCGTCGTGTAGTCAGTGTGCAGTCGGCATGTGCCATTAGCGTCAATGCGTGTGAATTTGTCCTCGAAAATATGCGATGCGTTGTTATTCGCCGAATAAAAGTAATTAATATTAAGAATTAGTTTTTAACAGCGAAAGGTAAATGGTATCTTACTGTCGAGTGCACTCGACTGTAGCTTTCTTCACTTGTTTTTTATGAATTCACGCACAGTTTCGATGGAGTTTTCGGTGATCAGGGATTTTGGTTGGCCCACATGTTCATCGTCATTTATGTTCTCACGACTACTTTGAAAACGTTGAAACCACTCGTGCACTCTGCTACGGGATAGGCAATCAACGCCATCAACTTGTTTCATCAATTGAAACGTTTCGGTAAAAGTTTACCAATTTCAAAACAAAATTTAATGTTGGCTCTTTGTTCGAAGCTCGTTATCGCATCGATGATAAAAACACAATAACCTCACTTCCAATAGATGAAATATCATGCAATTTTTACGTCATTTTTAAGTCAATAACGGATAGCGGATTCTAACGCACCAGTTGACTAATAAATGGTGCCACTAGAGGGTGCTAGATTCAAAAACTCCTGTTTACTTTGGAACGCACCTTGTATATACCACACTTAAAAAATAAAAAAATACAATAGAAAATTTAAGGACAACCCATTTGGCTAATATCAAAATACTCTTGAGTACTCTTTATTTTAGTTTAATCTTCAAAAAAATGTACATAAATATTTTCTTGTGTAAAAAAATTAATAATCATTTTAATAAGATTGATACATTTCACTACAATATTCTAAATTTAGGCGCTAATGATGATAATGGCTTTGCCCCCTCGTTCATTGAAAAGCCGAGGATAATACCCAATGAGACGGGTACATTAATAACGATGAAGTGTAAGTGTAAGGCCAAACCGGAACCCACAGTCACCTGGTATAGAGGCGCAGATCTCGTAGAAAAAAGTAAAAAAATTAAAATCAATAGTGCGATGATTACCGAAGATACATACGAATTGACGCTGGAAATAAAGGTAAAATACCTTGCTGATTTATCGACAATAGTTTTTTTTGTACAAATAAGTAGTTTAAAGTATTTTGGAAACGAGTGTACGTAGTTTACTACTTGTGTTATTTAAATGTTTTAGGATCCCGGCGCTTCAGATGGCGGAATTTATAGATGCAACGTGAAAAATGAATTTGGCGAATCAAATGCGAATCTTAATCTTAATATTGAAGCTGAACAAGAACCTGAGGGTGAAGGGCCAACGTTTATTGAGAAGCCGCGCATTTTATCTGAAAATAATGGGAAGCTTGTCATCATGGAAAGTAAAATAAAGGCTGATCCCAAACCAAATATTCTTTGGTCTCGTAACGGTGAAGTCATTAAGGAAAATAATAAAATCAAAATGACAATGGAGCAACGTGGCGATCAATATTACATAAAATTGGAACTAACTGATCCGCTGATTGAAGATTCTGGGCTTTATAAGTGCAATATAAAGAACACATTAGGGGAACTGAATGCCAACCTAACTCTTAACATTGAAAGTAAGTTTCAACAAATAATTTCAAAATACAAAAAGTCTACATTATTTATATAATAAAAAAAAACAGTTCCTTTGTACAATCCATCATTAATATGGTGTACTTTTCATCAGATTCATAATTTATAACTTCTTAGGACAATACTTTCACGTCAGATTTTTACTTAGCTAATAATAACGTTTAATAAGCCCATAAATTACAATAAATACGGAAGTTACGCAAGATACAATCGGCCTGCATGTACTAGAGCGAGAAAGCGATAGTGCACATTGTTAATAATTCGAATTTATTTATATTTAGATTTTTTAGTTACCCGAATTGAGGTAAATTATATCCTTTTTTTTCTTATTTTTTGTGGTGTTATAATTAATTATAAACAAAAAAAAGCTAGGCATTCGAAGGTTGATACTTTATATGGTAATAATAATAGCAATGCTTCTTTATTAGAGATATACAATATAGTGGAAATTAAATTGAAAATTAAAATAAAAAGACAGGGACGTACATTACTTTCTATTCTTTACAAACATATCTACAAAACATTGTTGGAAATTATTTGATTTTGTTCTTTATATAGTTGTACCTGTGATCAAAGACAAACCCAAGATTATCAAGATTATTAAGAAGCGAACAGTTGTCATTGAATGCACTGTTGCTTCGAAGTTTGAACCAAAATGCACATGGTATAAGGAGAGCAATTCTGTTGAAGAAAGCAACCGTCATGTATATCTTGTGGAGAAGACAAAAGAAGGCGAGTTCGCTGTAAAACTTGAAATTAATTCAGTCGAGGATTGTGATAAGGGTGCTTATAAATTGATTGCCAGCAACGAAAAGGGTGAGGCCGTGTCACAAGTTGTTCATCTGGTTGATATTCCGGAGGAGGAACGCATTCCCTCCGTACCAGAACTATCCCGCAAATTGATCGACCAAAAGGTTGTTGAAAACAAGACATTTGAGCTTTTAATTATTTTAAAGCAATCAGATCGTAAGTGCAAAATCGATTGGTACAAAGGCAGCACCTTGATCCGCGAATCGAAAGATGTGACAACAACGTTTGATGGAAAAACTGCCAGACTGACGTATAGTGCTGCGAGATCGGAGCATACTTCAAACTACAAGGTTATTGTTACGAATGAGGCAGGCAAGGCTGAATCTTCTTGCAAGATTACCGTAGAAAAAAGAGACAAGAAGAGAGACGATGTGAAGAGAAAAGAGAATGAAGAAGTTGATCAAAAACAAAAGGTAATAAAACATAAATGAATGTAATTTAATAGGCTTAAAATTACCAGAAAAACACACAAGTCCAAGAAATTCAGATAGATGGCCAAAAAGCTAATATTATTTTACATGAGCAACAAGTTTTTGTAATTCAACAAAATCGTCAACTTTTGTTCAGTTAATTCACAAAAACTAAAAGAAATGTTCTTTCGAGCAGACCATCACGCCTATAGTTATTTGGGGCCGTTGAATTTAAATTTGGGTTCAGTTTCTTGCTATTATATAAGATTTTTATTAAGTCTCAAATAAACTCCAAAGTCATTAATAGATAAATTTCTTTGATCGAAAAATATGTATTTGGACCAGTAAAGTTAGTAAGTTATGTAAATAAAGGAGTGATGATCTGTTCAAAATAACTTCTTGTTTTTTCCGTGTCCAGTTTTGCAAATGAAATTTTAGTATTTGATCTTATACTGCTAAATTTGGGCTTAATCCAAATTTTAAATTACTTTTTAATGTGTTTGTTTTAGACAATGACAGCATCAGCTTTAAGTCAAATATTCAAACTAAAGCCGCGTACTTCTAAGTTATGTCCAGATAAAGGTGTTCAATCAAAAAATATTTTTGGAGTGAATTTATCGCCTGTAAAACATATTTCAGTAAATGAGGTTCGATATAGACTTACGATTCTGATTTCTTTTAATATTATTATTTGCACTTACTATTGATTTATTTTTTAAAAACTGGTTTTACTCAAACTTTTTTATCCGACTTTATCGGATACCTATCTTTCTGTTATTGCTTTGGACTTAGTTGTAATAAATATAAATAGTTTTTATTATCCATGGTGAATCTATGCTGGTAGATTCAAATCATTGGTTACTAATATTAAATGTATGTAGTATATACTATCATTAACAAATGTTTTAAACAATTGTCAATAACAACTTCCGCGATATACATTATCACCCAACAAATGATATTAACACAATGCACAGGATGAAAAAAATTTGGAAGAACAAGAAGAAGAAAAACAAAAACTTTTGGGAAAAAACGAGCAAAAAGACAAAAATATTTCAAACAAGCGAAATAAAAAAGAAGAAATGCTTTTAGAAGACGAGGAAGAAAGTCGAGAAAAAAAAGAAATTAATATAAAAAAAGAGATGCAACAAGAAAATAGAGAAGCGTCAAATGCAATATTTAAAAACACCGCAGACAAGAACAAAAATAAGCAGCAAAATACAAAAGAGGGACAGGAAACAATAGCTGTAAAAGATACGAAAACAGCGGACATAGAACTAAAATCTCTAAATCAGAAATCTGAAGCTATGAAGATTACTGAAATCAGCGACAAGAAAAAGTCTCTATTAGATTTAAATTCAAAGAATGATCCCACCCCAGAAAATCTTGAGGTAAGGATAATATTAATCTTCAAGTTTCAGTATTCTCATTAATTATTAAAAATTTAAAGCTAAATCACATTAATAAAAAATCAACAGCATATTTTTTTTTAAATTTACAATTTTAAAATAATGTTATGATTGTTGTTATAATTGTGAATTGTTTATAATAAGTTAATTTTTTATTTTTATTATTTATTTATTTTTTCTATATGAATCTAATAAATTATTGTTATTTTATACAGCAAACTGCCCAACAAACTACAACAAAGAAGTCAGAGCGTAAGGCAAGTTATATCGCATGCTATTTGTCGATACATGATAATTTTAAGAGATATTTAAGAAATCAATTAAAAACGAATTAGCATCGGTCCACGATCGATTATTATAATTAGGTAGTTTGTTATATGAGCCTTCATTTATAGACGACTACTAAGGATATAGTTTTCAAACTTTGCATGAATGTTTTTCTGTCTCGATATAGTAATTATTATATCGTAAACAACAGCAACATGCCTACATTAACTACTATACCTGTTAATCACTTCAATGTTTTACAGTTTTTTATAAGTACAATTTAACATAGTTTTCCGTACAGTGAGTTTGTTTTTACGTTTAAAATAAGAATTAATGGTTATATTTAAATTTAACTATAAAATAGCATTACCTTCGGCGTACTGAGGTTTTTATACTCTTGAAATTCTATGTACTATATTTGTATAAGAGTACATTGCAGGTAAAAGGTTTCAAATTTTAAAATTTCTTTATTTCGTTATGTTGGTGCACTCTTCTCGAAAATCTCTACCAACTTTAAAAACTATATCATCCTTTATTTGGCTGTGAGAATAAAAGAAATAAAATCTATTAATGGGAGCGGTGGGATTGGCATACAATTGTTGAAAGTCAGCATTCGGCGCAATGATCCAAGGGACCTTCCTAACAAATGCTTTTAACTCTTATATTAATTGCGCTATTCGCAAATCAAAAAAGTGAATAAGGCTACAGTCGAGTGCACTCGACATTAAGATACCATTAACTTTACATTTCTCTATTAATTACTTTTATTCGGGGAACTAATAACAACGCATCGCATATTTTCGATGTCAAATACACATGCATTGACGCTAATGGCAAATGCCGACTGCACGCTGACTGCACGACGACTGTGCGTACGCATCTATCACTTTGTATGACAGGTTCGAATCCAAGTTTCTTTTTAAATTTTTAAAAACAATTGGTCTTTCTTATTTTTTTGCATCAATAAAAAAAAGACAACTTACATTAAAAAAAAAAAAAAAAAATTGCCCAGGACCACGATCGGAAAATAAAGCTTTTATTGACGCCCGCCCTCTGCTGCGTCGGGTCATCGTGTTAATTGTGAATTATTAGCGCCCATAATTTTGTATGGGGGATTCTAACTCCTATAACTTCTTTGTCCGATCGGGTTGTAATAGGGTAGATCAGTACTCTGGCAAGCTTCGGGAATGTCAAAAAAATGTTTTGCCTTTTCTCTACTTTTCTTAATATTCAATAAAAACGATTTATGGGGCGGTGGGCGTGGCATCCAAAAGTTGAAAATCCGCATTCTGCATAATATTACCGGGCACCTTACTACCAAATTTGGTGCTTCTAGCTTTTCTAGTGTTCTTTTAAAATATAAAAATGTATTTTTTAGAGGCGGGGGGGGGGCGTGGCATCCAAAATTCTAAAATCACACTTCTGCATAATGTTGCAAGACACCCTCCTCTAAATTTGGTGCGTTTATCTCTTTTCGAATTAATTGCAAAGAATCGAAAAACGAATTTACCGATTTACGGAGGCGGTGGGCGTGTCCCACTTCTTGTGTGTATTGAATACACGAACACTTCGACTAAGTCTGGTGTCTCTAGCGCCTTTAATCGCTGAGATCTGTGTGCTTATATAAACGCACAGACGGACATCACCAAATCGACTCGGCTATTGATGCTGATCAAGATTATATATATTTTGTATGGTCCGCCATTCTTTTTGCATGTTACATACATTTCACAAAAAAACCACACCACATTTCAATGAGTAAATGGTACGAAAAACAATAATCAAAAATATGTAACCCGCAACATTTTTAAGGTGACTTTATTTTTTAACACACCTCGTGCGATATAATCTCCAATGTTACATTAAATTTTTTAAAAAATTTCATTTTCGTCAGATCGTTGTAAGCTATAGGATATAGTAATTCGATTTTAAGATATTTAAAAATATGCTGTTGTTAACGTTGGTTATCTAAATATTGCTTGTCAATTATTTTTGTATAATATGAGCAACTCCAATGTCAATAGTGTGCTATAGTAGACCGATGATGAAATTTAGAGGTAATATTGAGGACCAAGTTTCGTTAGAATATCTTGAAAAATAATAAAAACCGGGTGTTAGCTAAATATTAAAAAACGCTTTCATCTACCTCGATCCGCCTTATTTACAGAGTTCCGAAGATAAAAGTAAGAGTAGTTACGACGGGCAGACTGACAGCCATACTAACATGGCTGTCTCCTTTGCGAGTGTATAAAAACATTTTCTTGAGAATTACATTTGGTCTGTTTTCATGCAGAAAGTAAATATAACATATTACTACTTCACAGGTTTCGAGAGATTATTCCAAATAAAGGAATTTATATCAAGAATGTATATTGGTAGTGTTAAGAATTAGTTCTCTTTATTTTCTACAGGTTCACAGTCAAATTCACTTAAATTTTTAATTGTTTTATTAATAAAACTTTTCACAATAACTTGTTTTAATTTATTCATGTACAAAAATGTATTTAATTAGGCTAGTGTTGTATCCATTAAAGAAGATTCGAAATCAGAAGTACGACGTAAGTCCATCCAGTCAAATGAGCAAACCGTTGAAGATGACGCACAAATCTCAACGCACCGAATTTCATTTGCGGTAAGATTGTGTCAGCCAATTTCAGTAAATCTCGTTCATCAATGTTAAATAATTATATTTTTGTCAATTGTAAAATTTCTTTTTAATTATAAGAGCGAAGACACCGTATCGGAATCATGTCGCGCATCAATAGACGAGAAGAAAGCCTTAGAGGTATGTGTATAAATTTAGGTTTACAAAAAAAATGTTCCAAAGACTACTACAAATTCAGTAATACATCAATATGATAAGTAAAAACAAAAGTAAGGTAATGTAACTGTATAGTATTTACACTTATGTAAGTATGTATTAATGTTCTGATACAGGAGTCTCAAAACAAGATAATTGAACCTCTCGAAAATCCACAAGTTATCAATGAAGAGATTCCCAAGTTGAAACCAGCTGATAAACGGCGTATACCAAAGGTGAGACATAGCCATATAAAATATGGAAACTGCTCTCCAAAGTAAATGGCTCTAAGTGTTTATCTTTCTTTTTCTCACATTTCTTTTAATATTTTTATACTCTTGAAGAGATAACATTAATTACAAATGTTACAGCTATTTTTTGTTTGTTTTAAAGGTTACATTCTTAAAGTTATAACAGGCAGTATATCATATAAGTTTGAAAGTATAAAAAAATTATTGATCTTCAATCTAGCATTCGATAAATTAGTATTATTAGCATATTGATAATATTTTTTTTCTAAATGTTAGTTAGTTAAAATAATTTCTGGATAATCTGTTTTGTATATGTATATGTCTAACAATAATACAAGACATGCTATTCATTAACTTTTTAAAAACAAAACTTTGGGATGAGAAGTGAAAAAACGCTGTAATAAAGTGCAGCCGCCTATATCTACTTTATACTAATAATTGATACCATTAAACCTTATAATGATTTTATTGAGAATCATGAACACTTGTATATGTTACTAATTTTTTTGTGTTTTGATTATATTACTATATTAAATGTGCATAATAAAGACCGTTGAAGAATCTAAGCCGATCGAGGAACTGCCAAAGCTGAGAAAAACATCTATTGCACAGTCAAAAGAAGAACAAAAAGCCGAAGCTCCTAAGCCAAAAACAAAAGCGAAACCGAAATCGAAATCAAAGTATGAAGAACTACCCGAAATTCCGGATTATGAACGTCCCACGCTTGAAAAGTATGAAAAGTCAGATTTTACACCATCTGACTTTGCCCGAGAGCTAGAAATACCAAACAAAATGGAAAAACCATCACTAGAAGTTAACAAAAAATCAGAAGAGGAAGTGCCTCAAAAGAACGGCTTTCCGAAGGTAAATCATATTAAAACAAGAAAGAACCAGTATCAATAGAGTTTAACATAGGGTATGATTTTATCGAAATTAAAATATCATCCATATATTGACAACGTTGATTGCCTAACATAAGTAACCTTGGCTTTAGTTACCAAATAATTTGTATTTTTATACGATAATTTTGAACAATTGTTCCTATGACAGCTATATGTAATAGTAGACCGATGATGAAGAATATTAAGAGTATTATTATGATATATTCAAAAAACAGAAATCAGGCGATATTTTTATGATAGATGTACAATACATCAGTTCAATATAGATCGATTCGGTTATTGATGCTGATCAATAAAATACTTCAAAGGAGAAGCTTCCTTCTGTGCATTGTCTACAAAAATGAGTATACTTTCTGCTAGCATGTAAAAATAATATATATTTTGTACATTAAATCAGTATGAGATTTTTGTAATACACAAATTTGTATGTAATAAGCCTATATAATCTCCATTACTATTTGTCGTACATTTCCTGATGTTCCTGTATGTTATGCATGATTGCATTTTAGAAAAATGAAAGGATCGAGCAATCAGTGGACCAACCAAAAGAGATTAAATTGGGCAGGGGAAAAGTCCCTGACGAGGAGAAAAATGCTGATAGTGTAAAACTAAAACCAGTGATTATCGAACCAGAGGTAAGATTAATAGTGTTGAGTGCATTATAAAATGCGATGTTTGTAAAACTTAAATTGGTCTATTTTTCTCCTACTTGAACCCTCACTCCACATGTACTATATCTATATCACTATATCTTTTAATAATAGACCAAACTAGGAGAAGATGCTAATAATTCTTCTAAGGTAAGTGGTTTGCACATTGTGTTTATATTATACTTTAATTAAAATAATGCAAAAAAGCAAATTTTCTGAAATTTTGCATAAGTACGTTTTTATATAATTAACTATAATTCTTTAATTGCTGAATGTTCTATTAAAGTCGTATTTATTATTCTGTATATTTCCAACAATTTGAAATATTTTTGACAATTAAATTTATATTATTTTATTTTAACGAAATTAAAACAAGTATTGCAAATCAATAAATAAAAAATATATCTCAGGGGGAAAAGCCATCTCTGATGGACCTTATAAAACAGCGACGTCGATCCTCTGTCAAAAGCATGATGACCAAAGAACCAATTCAGAACGAGTCTTTCCTTGGTATAGTTTTGAAACCCGTAGTTAAAGATGCTAGAGAGCAAGTTGAGCCCCAACGAGCCAAACAATTACTTAAGGTAAAGCTCCTCTCTTCCTCTTTCTGCGTTCCTTTATCCTATCTTCTTGTCTCTTTCTCTCTCAACCTATCAATTTTTCTCTATCTGATTTCTATATAAATGATCTTTTCTTAGTGGAACATCACATCAGTGGATATAAACCATTTACCCACTGTAAATGGGAACTTCCGCGTTCTTTAGCACCTGCACCTAGCAGGCAGAAGTAGGCGTTGCAAACCATCTAAATAATATATTTTATTTATTTGTATCAAAAGCTGACCAGCTATAGATTTAGCCTTGTCCGCCTATTTGTCCGTCTGTCTTTATGAACACACATATCACAACCATGGTGGCACCATAAAAGTACGTCTATGGCAAACAGAGATTAAGTTTAAATAAAAATTTAACACCAGCTGCAACATGGTAGGTAGGCACACGTGTAGGTTTCCTTATTTCACTATTAATAATCGCAGCAGATCGGACAAAACCAGAAGTTTCGTGCTCTCTCCTGTAGATTTCTTTTCTTTTTTTACAGATATTTAAATATATATATTAAATATATATATATTATTAAGTTTTCAATTGTAATCTATTGTATTAAAATTTATATTATATTGTATGATATGATTGCTAATGAATGTAGTAAATATGTAGCTTAATTTAAGCTATTGTATGTATCAAAATTTGATGAAAAAGAAACTTACATATTTCCAAATAACTGGGAGCAATAATAATATCTAATTATTTATTTCATATTATTTAATTATTTTTGGTTAAAACATTTTACAAAATGAAAATGAATAAAAATTGAATGAATTGAATTTTCGCTTGGTGCAAATGTACATACCGTCAAAAAAGTATCGGGACTGGGTAAATTTATTTTGTCGCCTTCAAAGTACATTTTCCCCATTATCGGCACATATGCCAGCGATTCTGCCAGTCTTCGATAAAATTTGTATAGTCGTTTTCCCGGATAGCCTTCAACTCCCGTACCGTATCTTGTTTGATGTCTTCAATGGTTCAACGGAGCGGCAATGATTCGAGGAAGTCGAACGGGGCTAAATCTGGCAAATACGGAGCTTGTTCGATGGTATTTATGGAGTTTTTGACCTTGCATTCGTTCATAATGGTAGCTCGATACGACGGCGCGTTGTCGTTGTGAAAAAGCCACAAGTTTCCGTTTTTTTTCGAATTCTTTTTCGCAAGCGCCGAAGTACAGTCAAGTAAAACTCCTTAAGCTGATGATGCACTAGACCGTGAATATCGAAAAAAAAGTCCCCATACTTTGACAGAAGGTATACAATATGCAGAAGGAACAATATGTCATCAGTTATTCCAAGAGTTAGATTAAAATTAGGCACGATGATTTCTGTATGCCATATATGCAGGTGAAGTTGATTTCAAATTTAGAATTGCATTTGTTTATTTTGAGCCCTATTAAAGTGAATGATTGGTATTTTAAAATGTAAAACTTTTCATCTTATGGTTATTTTTGTATCATAATCAATCATCCATTTTCTTTTCTTTCTTTTCTAAATTTCACCTACGGCCAAGATCTAGCGTTATTGCTAAATTTTGACCTCTTTTCTATTTACTTTTTAATATTGGATACATATTTACTTAGTTTTCCTAAAATTAAATTAACTATCATTATTGATTTGGCCAGGCACATGCTATAGAAAAGTCTACACTGACTAAAGCAACCAAAGCGAAAATATCTAACGTGAAAAAACCTGAAACTATACCAAGCATAGTAGACCAATTTGAATGCCCCGAATTAGAAACATACGATCCTGTTCATATCGAAAAAACCAGTCCTGAGACACCTACACAAATCATAAAGCCCCCGGAACAAATACTACCTGAAGTTAAATTATCTGTCGAAGATTCAAAGGTAAATTAAAGCATTAATGGTTATTTATTTAGATTGATTTTTTAAATGTCTTATTAATGAATGAATGAACACACTTTATTTAAATTACAAAAATTTTCGTGAATCGATTTTAACATTTGTTTGATACTATATTTTTCATCGATAATAATTTAATTTGAAAATGAGTGAAAGGAAAGTCTACATTATTTATAAATGGTTCTTGGTTATATAAACATATCATATTTTAAATTCATTCACTTACATATTATAGAGCAATAAAAACAAAGCGCCCCAAATGCAGCCTCCAGCGCCTGGTGAGCCACCAAAAATTGAAGTGATACGGGAAAAACGTCCTTCACTAGCTCCAGAGCCTCCCAGTCGCCGTGGATCTCTTATTCCTCCTGCAGACATGGGCCGACGACCATCATTGATCATAAATGACGAGGTAAATTAATAAGTCTTATAGGAAAAACAATTTTAACTTGGAATCTCATTGACCAAAGTATAAATTTAAGAAATACACGGTTTAATTTATTTAACAAGAAAACATTAAGACTAAATGCATATAAGTTCATTTCCCCTTCCCTACTAGGTTCAATTAGGACCATTAGCTTGGGTGTAAAATGCTTTAAATATCGTTTGGTACACAATATTGTACAATAAATTATCCGCTTGAGATTATAAAATATAGATTTAAATATTTAACAAAGTAGTGATGTAATTTATTCCAGTAATAAATCTCGCACAATAACTGCTTTCTAGAATATAAAATCAACATAATAGTTAGCTGAAGAGTAATAACAGTAATCGAAAGCAATTGAAACCATTTCTCTAATAATTAGATGGGAGTGTAGAATTTCAAAATATGTCTGCATATTAAACTATAAATTGTAAGTGTATCTCCTTTAACTTATTGTTCTAAATTTGTTGTATATTGTTGACAAGTAGTTATTACGGATTAGTAGTATCTAATTTAAATGTATCTAATATCATAAATGTATTTCAAATCTGTGTTCCCTTCTATGTACTTTGTATTTGAACATTGTCCACCAACTAAACAACAACCATAACACATCCGTTCCAACAACAACAACAACAACAATATATACACTTCATCCAATGAAAACCCCTGCCCTCAACCACTTGGCAATCATTTATACACGAACACGCTTACCCGAAAAAAACAGAAGAAGCTCCGCCCCGGCGAAGTCATGGATACTCGGGTAAGATGAACTTCAGAAATTGATGTAAGCTTACAAATCATACAGTTTGCGCTTATTTCTTTCCGACTTTGAAGTTCGTTTGAGCGATATGTTGTAAGAAGAAATTTAATGATAATGAAATCTTAAATAGTCTTAAACGTCATCTTACGGTCTGCTTTTCAGTTTTTTGTTTTTCTAAATAAATAAGCATCTACGACAGTGTTCTTCGTATTCACATAGGTTGTGGCTAATAATAGACGCTGAGATTTTATATACCTCATATACCTTATACATTATACATTCCCTCAATTTGCCCTTCATATTTGCTCATATTATATTAATATTTTTATATAAGATAGCATTTATAGTAGATAGATTAGATTGAAGTGAACGGGTGCAATATTTATACACATACTATGAATATTTTGCAGCAAAACTAAATGCAAACATTCAGTTATATGTGCCGTGAGTGAAAAGAGCCGAAAAAAATCAAAAACGCTTGTTAACACAGGAATATAATCGTTTATCCTTCCTCCAATAAAATTTAAGCAAATATTTTATTAACGTCTGTTTAAGATATTAATTATATATTATTTGCTTATTTTTCATAGATTCCAGCTCACCTAGACCACATTTATTTCATTTTAATTTGCCCTAAACCTATATAACACATTCAATAAAATACAAAACATAGTAAACATTTGGATCGAAGTGAATAGCTGAAATTGGTCTTAAAATTAGATCTAAACATTATATTTTATATATATTGTAGTATTATTAGTAGAAAGGTTGAATTCAGCAGAAGCCATATAAAGAAAGATGGTAATCGTACATACGATTCCTCTTGTATTATTCTCTTGGATGATTAGGTTTCATTAAAAGTTTTAGTTCAATTTTAGAATTATTATTTCCAAATCCTTCGTGCAGACTAAAGCTTATTAGTAACAACTGCTCATCTCTTCCACTCAATACATACTTGCACACACTATGTTTTTTTATCATGAAGTATCCTGAACTTTAAAATTTGATTTGATTTGAATTTGAAAAAAAAATTGCAGTTGTTGAGGCCTGGCGAGGTTGGTGAAGGACAGGTGAGACTTAGTCGTGTGTTATTACAAACGTAATTAGTAGTGTTTGGTCGCATTTTTTTTTACCGCTGTCTTTCTTCCATCATATTAATTTACTTGCATTTGACTTGCAAGCTCGTAATATTTCACTTAAACAAACAATAATTAACAATTCCCATACAACTCTACAGCTCTGAATTTTCAGTAAAAGACATAATATTGGTTCTAATGAAACTAAAATTATTAACAATACATTAGTATAATTAATACTGATTAAGAGGAATACAACGAATTTTTACAGTTTTTTTAAATTGTTTTTCAAAGAATAGCTCGAAACAAGTAAGAAACATCAGAACTGCATACAAAATGTTGCCTACTCGTGCAGATATTTGATTGGAATGTTTCTTCCTTCATTATATATAAAAACAAAAAATACCATATTTATATACATATACGTTAATTAATCAGTTAAAACGAGAGGCTATCAGCCGATTTTCCAATGTCAATCGTAGACGAACTCTCCACATCTTATTTTAATATTGCTCCTAATTTTTTCTTAAAATTTCTTAAAAATCAGGGTCTAACACATATGCCACAGGAAAAATCGATCAAAAAACAAGTGAAGAAACCTACAGTCGAGTGCACTCGACAGAAAGATACCATTTACCTTTCGCTGTTAAAAACTAATTCTTAATATTAATTACTTTTATTCGGCGAATAACAACGCATCGCATATTTTCGAGGACAAATACACATGCATTGACGCTAATGGCACATGCCGACTGCACGCTGACTACACGACGACTTTGCGTGCTCAGTCGGCGTGCGCAGTCGGCGTCGGGCCACTACTGCTGTGTCCGAAACTTCTCGTGCCTATAACTTCCGTGTTTATTGTCCGATCGGATTTAAATTTATAGGGTTGGTCAATATTAATATTATCTACAATAATACCTAAAAAAAATTTCGGAAACTTTTCTACTTTTCCTATAATTTGATTTACCAATTTACAAAAACGATTTTTGGGGGCGGTAGGCGTGGCATCCAAAAGTTGAAATTCTGCATTCTCCGTAATGTTACCAGGCACCTTACTTCCAAATTTGGTGCTTCTAGCTTTTCTAGTGTTTTTTAAAACTATAAAAATGTGTTTTTTAGAGGCGGTGGGCGTGGCATCCAAAAGTCTAAAATCCAACTTCTGCATAATGTTGCAAGACACCCTCCTACCAAATTTGGTGCGTTTATCTCTTTTCGTTATTGAATTATTTGGAAAAAATCGAAATACGCATTTATCGATTTTTATCTAGTGTTTTTTAAAACTATAAAAATGTGTTTTTTAGAGGCGGTGGGCGTGGCATCCAAAAGTCTAAAATCCAACTTCTGCATAATGTTGCAAGACACCCTCCTACCAAATTTGGTGCGTTTATCTCTTTTCGTTATTGAATTATTTGGAAAAAATCGAAATACGCATTTATCGATTAGGGGAGGCGGTGGGCGTGGCACATCAAGTTTGAAATAAACTCGATCTGCGTATTCAATACACGCACACTCCCACCAAGATCTGTGCGTTCATACAGACGGACAGACGGACGGACGGACAGACGGACAGACGGACAGACAGACGGACTCGACTCGGCTATTGATGCTGATCAAGAATATATATACTTTGTATGGTCTGCCACGCCTCCTTCTGCCTGTTACATACATTTGCACAAAGTTAATATACCATTTTTTACCCATTTTCAATGGGTAAATGGTATATTTACCATTATATTTATTACACATATTTTGTAATCAATTTAACGATGTTAGATTCTGATTATTATAAAATCGGATTATTTTATACAAGAGAAGCATTAGTAAATTGGATATTGCATCCTGTTAGTCTGAAAGCTTTTGCACATTGTCTGCACTATAAGAAAACACCAGTAATTTTATAGCTACAAAAGGAGCAAAACTCAAAATATAAGTACCTGCAATAGTTTACTGTCGATACGTTCCGGCCGTATTATTTTTTTTTCAAGATATCGCAGCCAAAAATATTTTCTTGCAAGACTATATGTATATTCTCTCCAAATCAGAATACCATATAGGCTATTCAACATTAGCTATTCTACTCCACTTCAAAACTAATGTAAAGTAAAGTTCATGTTTTATAGGATCGAATCATTAAAAACTCAAAATATTATTTTACTACAAATATTTCTTGCGTTTCATTTAAATTTTATTAGCAATTTAAAAGCAACAGCATCCAGACAAAATGGGGGATACAAAACAGGTCTTAAATCGTGATTTGATAATTCCATATCATTTAGGATTTAGTTTTTTCTTTGTGTTCTTGTTGAAGTAATGAATTGAAATGTTTTTATAAGCCTGACAAACTTATCTTACAAGATTTGCATATTTTTGTAAATATCAAAAACGTGTTTTTTGAATGTTGATTTATTTTCTAATATATATATATATATATATATATTATTATATATTATATATATATTTTTTTTTTCAGGACCAGAAAATGTATTTCACATACTTTTACAATTTTTATAGACATCGAAAACGTGTTCTTTTGAATGTTCCAATAATATACAATGTTTCTAATTCGGAAAACTACTAACAATTCTAAATAATAAACACCACTTTTCAACAATTTATTAACAAGGCGACCTATTATTTTCTCGCTCTAACACATGTAGCCCTATGTGTCACAAGACAGTTTGCGATGCTCTTAATAGTCACGCAAAGATCTCGAGCCAGTATTTTCATCATTTTATCTGTATTAATGGTCCGTCGGGCTTGGGTATTTCGGTGAAAAAATTACAACTTCAGAATTGACTGAATCCCAGCTAAGCAGCTTAATGCGAAAGTTTGCTGTTTGTTTTAAAATTGGTAAAATTTCAGAGTTTGTGAACTCCATTTTAATCAATTATAATTATTAAGCGCGGGAACTGGTGTATACAAACTATACATTTAAAAGGATGATGATGCCGCAAAAACCACCTCATTTTTTTTTTTTTTTACTTCAAAAATTAAAAAGAGAAAATTTAGAAACTTCTGTAGGCTATTAGCAATAATATTGAACTTTCAAATAAATTACAACCTGATCGGACAATTAAAATATATGTTATGAAAGATACTATTCTCTAGGTGGTCTGTTGTGCCCAGATAGCAGAAGCCAGATGTGCTTAAAACTACGTAAGTTAGAGCGAGAAAGCAAATAAATTAATAATTTGTTAAGCTGAGGTGTTTAGTATTTAAAATTTGTAATACTTTTACCGAGTTGGGGAAAATAAATTATCAATTCTCGATTGTAACCTTTTACCATATACTTTTGCAGAGATGTTCGCATCCTCGACCATATAAAGTACATATAGTATATTATTGATTAGTATCAATAGCCCAGTCACCTGACTGTCCGTCGTCGTCTGTTGCAACAAAATTTCAATTCTCAGTTTGGGAGCTTTCTTGATGAAGCTTGATACACATACTTACTTATTTTTTCTGTACGCTATAAATAAATAGGAACTAGCGAGTTCGAATTAATCGTATTAGCACATCTTATATTAATATTGCTCTTAACAATTTCTTTTAATTTCATAGAATTTGAACCTGCAATCAGTCGAAAAATTATCTTTCGTAAGAAAACATAAATTATTTGAAATGTAACATTTGGCTAGTTATCCATATCATAGGTAAACAACATTTTCATATTCAAATTTTCATAAAAACGGGTTACTATATCTTATAGTTTACATAGGAGCAACCGATAGAAATTTAAGCTTTTATTTAAGAATTTCAATGTTACATTGTTACTTGTTAGCTACATTGTTAATAGTATATGTATATATAATACCATATATATATATATATATATATATATACATATACATACAAATATAGGACATAGAATCAGCAAGGGTATGAAACCTTCGGTACGCCGATGTTATTTTTTTTTTCTAGTTGTACTTGTTTCAATTCTCAAGTTTAGCAAAATGACACAGTCATGTCACGGTTTTTGTATATACTTGCCATATTTAATGTTTAATGGATGCAGAGTACAAAAATGTAGCTTTTTGAAATATAAATGAAATATTATTTATTCTAAGAGCTAACAAGTTTACTAACTTCTAGTTCTTATATTTTGAATGCTCCTGATTCTTAAATAAATCAACTAAAACTTAACCAATTTACTAATCTTAGTGTAGCTTAAGCTTAGCATTTGGTGCAAAGAGTTTGTTAAGGTTTGATGTTTACATTTGTAGTTGGCATTACCTGAGAATCCTGTTCCTATTTCGTAGTTCGCGAATTATATTCTGATATTTTATTTGCTTTTAATTTCTGTATAATCAACCTTTTTTAATAAGTTTAAAAAGGTTTTCATCATTCAATGTATTGAATCATAACGATGAGCAAACCAATTATTAATAATTGACATTTGATTTACATTTATTTTATTTCGTGTCCTCATAATTATCATATTCGTAAATGTCTTGCCATCCTTAACTACAAAAGAGGAGACGCCCCTCAATCGATGTGCGCAGACCCAGCGTACAGGATTTGGAGGATCTCATAAATAAGCCATCAACGCCACTGCGTGATGTTGGAGATGGCGGCCCACCCTCTATTATTGATGTTCAGGAGTCCTACTCAGTGGTCGAAGGTTAGTTCACAAATGTCAGTGATCCCAGTCCCAGTGTCTTTAAAGTATAAACATACTATCATTAACAATTATGAAATTGGCAAATACAGACAAAAACGGAAAAAGACTATTACAATAAGCTTGATCTGCGCGAACTGAAAGACGGGCATGATAAATTATCTATACATACTGATGTTACTAATGTTAATCTGAGATCAATGATTTAATGATTTTGAAGTTTTTTGGGGTTATGTAATTATCTGCATTGATAGAGAGAAACTGATCTGCACTTGGATTCAGCGACCCCAAATCTAGATAAATGACGAGTTTGGAAAATATAAAAAATCTATTTTTTTCTAATGTGCAAAAGACATAAGTATGTGATCGTTTCATCTAGATGGCTTTCAAATGACATGACTACGAACAAATCGATCACTTCGGTTGTTGATGCTTCTGTGCATTACAAACCTCTGCCGAAAATTATTAAATTCTTTGCAAGGTTATACAAATCCTTAACTCACCTGTGAGCTGTTCAATTACTTGCTTATTTACTTATGTTGAATTGCGGACCTTTAATAGTTAAATAACCAAAGATGGAAAAATGTTTCTAACTATAATAGCCGTGTTATTAGGCACATGTCTCTTACTAATCTACCCATTTCTTTCTTACGTATTTATGTACATGTTGTGTTGTCTTCCTCCAAAATCCATATCAATGTAGATTCGACGGCCTACCTTACGGTTGGCGTCGAGGGAAACCCGGCACCTACATTTAAGTTTTACAAGGGCGTCAGTGAAATTCTAGAAGGAGGGCGCTATAAGTTCCTAACGGATGGACAAACCAACACAATTACTCTTTGTATGCGTAAGTGCAAGCCGAATGATGAAAGCAAATATAAGGTTGTCGTGTCGAATATTCACGGCGAAGACTCGGCCGAGATGCAGTTATATGTCTCCGATTCGAGCGGAATGGACTTCCGTGCGATGCTCAAAAAACGTCGTTATCAAAAATGGGACAAAGAAGAACAAGACCCTAATTGGGGCGATCTTAAAGAAACTGAAAAACCATTGCCGGCTTTAAAAAAAGTCGAAAGGGTAAGGAAAAAATATATTTTCAATTGGCTTACAGTTTCATTAGCTTCAAATATACGTCTGTTTTATTTTTAATAGTGCAATGCTTATAATTCCAAAAAGATTGGTTTGCATTACCTTAAAAGTTTTCATAACATTTCATTAATTAACTAAAGCTAAAGGTTGAAAATATATATGATTATTAATTAGCTTGCATAACAAATTACATGATATTTATATTAAGAGAAAATTTGTATACTTGTGAGTTTGACTCTCAAATGAAAAATTGAGTGTAAAAGATATAACAGTTACTTCATATATAAAGTTTACTTACTTCAAATGATATTACCATTAAAATGTCATTTATTGAAATTTCCCGTCAAGATAATGGGATCTATGAAAATTGAGCTTCTATTGCTTTCTAAGGCAAACTGAATTATTAAATAATGCATACTATTACTACTGAATATTTATTATGTGAATAATTCAGGCACCATCATTACGTAGACCATCTCTAGCTGAGCTGATCCCCGATTGGCCGACGTTGCATCCGTTTCGACGTGAAGAGGTGCGCACGTTAAGCTCTCCAAAATAATTTCTGGTCTTTACTTTAATTTGTACAACTCAAAAATATATTAAATGTTCAATTTATTTTTCTTTCTTTTTTAAATTTGCTTTTAGTTTTTGGTCAGTATATTAAAAAAACAAAAAATAATTTTTTGCATTGACCTAAAATTTCGAAATGCCTCAACAAGATTTCTTTATTAAAGATCTGATTGAGAAAATATAAATAATATTTTTTAATGAGTTTGGATTATAATTTCTTTCAAACATATTTTTATTTGACTTTTGGTATATTCTAAAAATATTTTATATTATTTCAGATATCTTATATATTCTTATATCATTGACTATATTTTTATTGTTTTTTTTCGATAGTAAGCAAAGTTTGAATTGAGTAAAAGGGTGTCCTAAAAGTTTGTTGTAGTATTTCCCCTCATTTTCAATTTGAAAGAATAAGCATGCTTTCATCGTAATTTCATTAACTTGTAACTCTATAAGCTTTGATATTTTTAAGTGGTGGGGTAAATAAATATTCTAAATCATAACAATTCACTTTAACCATACTCCATAAATTTGATTATTCTCTAACTTTGATTTGTTTTGTTCACATTCTTTGTGAGGTCTGTATATTATGTGTTGATTACATTCGTGACCATATGCTGACATATTTGGGAACTCAAATTCTACCTAGACACTAAAACTAAAATTAGTTTTGCAATCCATTGTTTTTTGATTTAATTTTTTAAAAATTTTCATTCATTTTTAAACAAGGCTGCATCTCGAAACTAGTCTGAAGTGAAACTTATACAGTCGGAAACTTATCGATTCGTCACATACCCTTCCCTTCACTTCCGACATTTTAACTCGGAGCTATAGAAAAAATACATATTGTAGAATAAATTTTACATTTATTGTCCGATTGGCCAGGTAAATCAGATGATTGATCACTGCTACTATAGTGTTTAAATACAGTATTTTAGAAGTTATAAATCTCAATAAACTCAGTTTGTAAAACAGCTAAAAAAACAAATCTTTCGATCATTTTAAATATTGTTGTGAAGGGTAGACCACTTCTTAAGTATTAACATATTTTGTTTGGCTTCTTTAAAAGATTTGCAGCCATGAAATCATAACCAATATTAAATCTGTTGTATAAGTATTATCTAAAGAGCCCATACCATAGATGTATGAGTACTCTTGATTATTTATAGACGCTATGTAATCGAATATCAAAATTATTATTGTCTGTCGTCTTTACCCATTTTTGACAACATTTCTAATCATCTATATATATATATATAAAAAAAATATATATACACATATATAATATATAAATATATGCGAAAATATTTATATATAAACGATGATTAATGAGCGTAGAAGGTGGAGTCATTCCTTAGTCCACTAATCGACCAGTTCGCTAAGGAAGGCAAGGACAAGAAGGTTGTGTTTGAAGCACGATTCAGCAAACCAAATTGTAAGCCTAAGTGGCTATTTCGCAAAGATGTAAGTAAAGAAATAAAAATATACTTATACAGGGAAAAAAGTTAAGGGTAGATTAAAAAAATGTATATACAATTTTTTATCGAGCTATCAAAACTTAAAAAATATAGCAATTTTTTAAAATAATTTATTTCCCTGTGTACTACAAACGAGGTGTGATCAGAAAGTATGGGCAAAGTTCTAATTTCTCGGGCAACGTATTTTCGACTATCGATTTTAAGTTGGTACACTCTTCCCGAACATCCGAACCAAATTTCAAGTTTATATCATTCTTTGTTTGGTTGGTGTTACCATCATAACAAAACAAAAAAGAGTGAAGAAAGCTACAGTCGAGTGCACTCGATAGTAAGATGCCATTTACCTTTGGCTGTTAAAAAATAATTAATATTAATTACTTTTATTCGGCGAACTGACAACACCGCATATTTTCGAAGTCACATGCCGACTGTGCATGCGTAGTCGGCGCAAGTCGGCTGCTTTATGGGGAAATTTTTGCGCCTGTAACTTCTGTGTCCGATCTTTATTGTCCGATCGGATTAAAATTATAGGGTTGGTCAATATTAACAGTATCTACAAAAATACCTAAGTTTTCTAAATTTGAAAAACCCAATTCTGTGTAAGGTTACCAGGGCTCTTAATATAAAATTTGGTGCTTCTACCTTTTCTAGTGTTCTTATAATTCAAAAAATTAATTTTATAGAGGCGGTGAGCGTATCATTCAAAAGATGAAAGTCAAACTTTTGCATAATGTTGCAAGGAACCCTCTACCAAATTTGATGCGTTTATCTCTTATTGTTATTGAATTAATTACACAAATTCAAAAAAGTTCTGTGTCTCTAGCTCTTTTAATAGCTGAGATCTGTGTGCTCATACAGACGGACATGACCAAATCGGCTATGATGCTGATCAAGAATATATATACTTTGTATGATCTGCCAAGTCTTCTTCTGCCTGTTAAATACATTTTCACAAAGTTAATATACCATGTTTTACCCATTTTCAATGGGTCAATGGTATAAAAACCGATCAACGAAAATACGTTGCCTGTTAACTTTTTAAGGTTATTTTTTGACACACCTCGTATACCAAAAATATGCGACTACTTCTACTAATACTTAATGGTTGGTTCAATAGGAGGTGTTCACAGGCAGCAAATTTAAATTCAAGCAAGAGAACGACACTTATCAACTGATAATAACAGCACCAAAAGTTGAGGACACGGGCAAATATACAATCGAAATTGGTGGAGTTTCAAGCACAGCATTTCTGAATGTTGAGGAGGCGGATCCAACGTACACATTTACAAAGCCTCTAAAAAAGAAACTAGAAGGTTTCACCAGGCATGAGACAACACTTGAATGTGCCGTTAGCAGTAGCATGGCAAATGTGCATTGGTTTAAAGATAATAAGAAAATTGAATCAGATGATCCAAGATTTTTAATTTCTAAGGATATTAATGGAAATCTGAAGCTTATTATCAAAGATTCAGTGTTGGAAAATTCGGGTCAATATCGTTGTCAGTTGGACAAGCAACCGGATAAAACTGAATGCGCTCTTAAGGTGATCGAGTATCCCTACAAATTTGTTAAAGTTCTCAAATCACAGCAATGCATTGAAAAAGATACTATTACTCTCGCATGCGAGATTGATGATGCTCAAGGCGATGTACAATGGTTCCGTAATAATGAGGAAATTAAACCCGACAAGCGCATGCAAGTCATCAAGGACGGACGAAAACGTAAACTGGTGATTAAAGACTGTAAAGTGACTGATGCAGGGCAGTTTAATTGCACAACAAACGCAGATAAAACTGATGCGGAAATCATCATTAACTGTAATTATCATCTTTTTCTACCATACATCTGGTATTTCTCTAAACTTTTCATCCCAATTATTTATAGATCAAAATCGATTCAATAAAAAATTAAAGGATACTGACGCCGTAGAGCGTGAGAAACTAGTATTGGATGTGGAATTGCAAGATCAAACGGCTCCATGTGAATGGAAATTCAATGGAGCCCCAATTGAGCCATCTGATAGAATCGAAATTAAAAATCTCGGCGGTGGCAAGCATCAATTGGTTTTCAATAGCCTCGACTTATCAGACGAGGGTGAAATCTCCTGCGAGTCAGGCCAACTAAACTCAGCGTGTAAGCTCTCTATTCGCAAGGGCGAAAGTCGACCTAATATTAATTGTCCTGATGAGTTTGCTGGTCCTATTAGTGCGCCAGTAATCATTGAAGTTCCATTCAAAGGTATTTATGCTTCCCCCAAAATTTTTTATTCTTAGTGTAAGCGTATTTAGATTTGTGGAGAAATTAAATGTGTATGTAAATATTTCAAGATCAATATGACAGCTCTAACATTTTAAGATGCAGTGGATGAAAATATAATGAGTAATTTCTGTACACTTTTGTGTTTACTGACGATTACGTTTTCGAATAGTCAAATCCAAATGATAAACATAATGGTTTCGAGAGATTTGAAATATCGTGCATGCCATAATTATGACAGAATGAGTTGGAGAAAAAAGTTTGGCAACTGCGTGCTTATGAGACTTTAAAGAATTGTAACGACAATTTATCTTCAGCTTAGATTTGAAATGGCAGGCATGTCACTATTATGATTGACTGACTAAAGGAGAAAAGTTTTGCAACTAAAGCGAGCACAACAATTTATGCTCAGCTGATCATCGAGTATGATTATTATACTACAAGATAGACCAGCACTTGGAAAATATTGATTTTGAAACATATAGAAATTAAAATATAATTTTCTTTTGTTCAATTGAAAACTATTTATTTATAGTTCTTGGAAAAATATTTTAAGTAGTTTTTGAAAATGATATCGCGTAATTGGCCGCGATTAGCTTTGGCGAAGTGTGCCCTGTTTTCGGCATTTTTCATCTCTTTTGCCAAAATATCGGTCGATATGACTCTGATTTTGCGGCTAATGTTGGCTCTAAATTGAGATAGTCTCCTTGGCATGCTAACGTATACTTTGGATTTCAATAGCCCCACAAAAAAGTCTGGTGGCGTCAAATCTTGAGACTTTGGTGGCCGAGGAATAATGTCCGCAATAAATCGATAATGGCGACATCCAGGTGAAACGAGATCACATATTAAAAAATCGGTTATCATGGTTCGATAACCATCGCCAATACGTACCGGTGTGAACTGTGTTTGTATAGAGGCACCTCATCAATAAATTAAGAATTTTCAATTTTTTTTATTTACTTAACTTATTTAACTTAAAATGTGCATCTCGTCTGACCTGACGAATTTTTGCCAAAAGTCTGGTTGGTTCACAGCCATTTCAATGCACCATTTGGCATTATCCATGCATGGGTTTTGTACGGAAACATCTTCACTCGGAGAATGCCCGAGCTATTTCACGCTCCTGAAAACGGCGATAACCCGAAGTGTATTGTTGCATCGTAAATATTGTCATCGAATGACAGTATGACATTTTTCGATCTGGTAGCGCTTTCAAATGTTTCAGGGCTGCCTGATACTTCCAATTTAAATGGCCTGACTTGTATTGTTATTTTTATATAAGTTCGAATATATGTATGAATTTAAATATTTTTTCTTTAACATTTGTAGTTAGCGGTACGAAACAGACTCCAATTGAGGCCAAATTAATCAAGGACGGCAAACCATTGCCAATTAAAGATGTCGAAGTGGGTATAACTGATGATAAGGTCATATTTAAGTTAAAAAAGCCATCCAGAGATATCTCAGGCCCATATCAAATTAAGATCAGTAACGGGCAGGGTGAAGATATGAAAGAAGTGAATATCATATGTCAGGACGTGCCGCAGCCGCCACAAGATGTAGATATATTGAATATTTATCAAACATCGTGTGACGTTAAATTTAAACAGCCCACGGATGATGGTGGCAGCCCTATAACAAAATATGTAATTGAGCGTCAGGACTTAAGCAAAAAACAAGGCTGGGAACCAATCGCTGAGGTTCTGCCAGACGGGCCATGCCTCAAAAAAATTGAGGACTTGGTGCCAAAGAAACAGTACAGATTCCGAATTCGTGCTGTCAATAAACTGGGCTCCTCTGATCCGGCCACCTTTAAGAACTCAATACTGGCCAAAGATCCATGGGATGAACCAGGAAAGCCAACCAATGTTGACTTAACCGATTGGGATAAGGATCATGCCGACTTGAAATGGGAAGCACCTGAATCTGATGGTGGCGATCCAATAACATCCTATATTGTCGAATATAAAGAAAAGTTTTCTAACGATTGGATCGTCGGAAAAGAGGTAACAGGAGATGCTAGAATTGCAACAGTTGATGAACTAAAAGAGGGTCAACAGTACGAGTTCCGAGTCCGTGCTGTTAACAGAGCTGGGCCTGGCGAACCAAGCGAAAAAACCAAGTCTATTATTGCTAAGTGCCGTTTCGTTAAACCATTCCTTGTTGGTGAAGGCCTGAAGAATATAACAGTTAAAAAAGGCCAAACTATACGCTATGATATTAAATATGATGGTGAACCTGAACCAAGTGCCAGCTGGTATAAGGAATCTGAGCAGCTTAAGTTCGACAATCGTATTTGTCTAGAGCAACTTGAACGTAATTCCTCAATTACAATTAAAAAAACTGTACGTAAGGATACAGGCAAATATAAATTAGTCTTGATTAATAGTTCGGGCACAATAGAATCAGAAGCTCAGATAATTGTTCTCGATCGACCTTTAGCACCAGGAGGTCCCTTCGAGCCCGAAGAAGTCCGAGCCCATCACATAAAAATGAAATGGAAACGTCCCCATGACGATGGTGGTTGTGAAATAACCGGATATGCTTTGGAGCGTATGGATGAAGACACTGGCCGCTGGATACCTGCCGGAGAAGTTGGATCCGAAGAGACATCATTTGATTTTAAAGGTCTAACTCCCAATAAAAAGTACAAGTTCCGCGTTAAGGCCATAAATAAGGAAGGCGAATCGGAGCCACTAGAAACAACAGATGCTATTTTGGCCAAAAATCCCTATGATCCACCCAGTCCACCAAGTCAACCTATTATTGATGATTATGACAATAAAAGTGTAACCCTTAAATGGAAAAGACCACCCTCGGATGGTGGACGTCCAATTACTCATTATATTATAGAGATTAAAGATAAATTCTCGCCAACATGGAATGAAGCCGCAAAAACTGAGAGTCCCACACCTGAATGTAAAGTTGAAGGCCTTAAAGAAAAAATGGTATACCAATTCCGTGTGCGCGCAGTTAACAAAGCTGGATTATCTGAACCTTCTCAACCTACAGACAATCATCTCTGCAAGCACAGAAACCGTAAGTTTTCTTTCCTATATACGTTTTTGAATTCTAAATGCACTTTAATTAATCTCCTATGGCTTAACATATTCATAAAGAATTCTTTTCAGAATTTTATTTTTAACATTCTTTAATATTTTCAATATATGATAAATATTGGAAACACACTAAGAGGATATTTTCAAATACTATAATACGTTAATATAGTTTTCTTTTATATTATTTAATAGCTTAGATACAATCATGTTTTGCTACATATATTACAGGCTGGTCAAGACAAGTAATCTGCTTAGGCACTATGAAATATTGATTTTAAGTCTGATTTACTAATGCCTTATAGAATTTTGGTTGCATAATATTAAACTTTTTCAAGGGAATTCACAAACAAAAATAAAAATTTATTAGATCATGGGTAACTCGTGTCTTTTTGCAAATTGTTAAAATCTAACCTATACAATATGCACTGCTTGGTCTTGGGCTACTAATCGAAATTGATTTCAAATAGTCATTGCAAGTTGAACTACAGTATCTATGAAAATTTTCTATACTAATCTACATAGTCAAGCCACAAATCGATAGATCTACATTTAAGCGTATAACCATCAAGAGTGGACGTACTCACAAATGGTCGGTTGATGTTTTGGGAGAACCTATACCTGAGCTGCACTGGAGCTGGCGAGACAATGTACCACTTACAACCGGAGATCGCATCAGCATTGAAAACTTAGATCATCATACAGATTTCACTATTACCAATGCAAAGCGGAACGACAGTGGTTTTTACACACTTACAGCCGAGAATCGGAATGGTGTTGATCGCGAAACAGTAGACTTAGTTGTTTTATGTAAACCGAGTTCTCCGAAGGGTCCCCTTGCAGTCAACGATGTAACCGCAACAGGGTGTAAACTCCAATGGAAGAAACCAGACGATGATGGCGGCGTACCCATAAAAGAGTATGTCGTTGAAAAAATGGACACAGAAACAGGTAAATGGGTTCGAGTTGGGCGCTCACCTGGTGAAAAAGAGCCACCAAGTTTTAATGTTACTGGATTAAGTCCTGGATCTGAGTATAAGTTCCGTGTTTCGGCTGTCAATGAAGAAGGCGAATCTGAGCCACTTACCACTCTCGTCGGAGTTGTAGCCAAGGATCCTTTCGATGAGCCTAACAAGCCCGGTACGCCAGAGGTAACTGATTACGACAATCAAGGCGTCAGTCTGAAATGGACACCGCCCAACAATGATGGTGGAGCTCCCATTCAAAAGTATATTATTGAGAAGAAGGATAAGAACAAGCCTGAATGGGAAAAGGCCTTGGAAATTCCCGGAGATCAATTAGAAGCAACTATTACCGGTTTGCAAGAATATGGTGAATACCAATTCCGTGTTATTGCCGTTAACAAGGCTGGCCTATCACCTCCTTCAGATGCTAGCCTTTCACAAATTGTCAAATACAAGAAATGTAAGTATCAATTTATAGTTTTATTTGTGTATTTGTAATAATTATTGTTAATGTTGATATGTAGAATTGTGTTAAGTTATCTTTATGTAGAAAGTAACGTACTTTAATGAAATTAAATAAATACGCTTTTACTTCTGTTATTATATATATACTATACATAATAATGGCTAAGGTAAAAAAGGTTTTTTAACATCAGATTCGATAACCTGTAATATAAAACAAAAAATAAGGTAGATGAAGATACAACTCGACAATAAGATGACACTAACACAATGCAAAAAAACACTATGCTTTATGTGCAAGTTCTCCGCTAACCAAAAAAGGAGTATTCAATTTATTGCAAATAACGAAATTATAATAAGAATTTAATGCATCAAATTGGGTAAAAAAGGTCCCTAATAGCTTACACAGAATGCGGATTTTCTACTTCGGATTTTGCCCTCCGCCCCAATCAATTTTTTGAATTATACGAAAAGTAGAAACATGACAAAATTTTTTTGACATTCTTGTAGCTAACA
Source organism: Zaprionus bogoriensis (assembly GCA_035046045.1). NCBI lineage: Eukaryota > Metazoa > Arthropoda > Insecta > Diptera > Drosophilidae > Zaprionus > Zaprionus bogoriensis. The sequence continues at coordinate 1,776,265 of JAWNOI010000221.1, forward strand.
TTAATATATATATACTCTTGCAACATGATAGGACAAATACAGAAGTTATATGCGCGAGAAGTTTACCATACAAAAAAGCAGAAGACACGCAGAAAAAGGCCGTTATCAATTATCGCGCCGCACACATACAGTCAATGTGCAGTCAGCATGTGCATGTAGCTTCAATACATGTGCATTTAGCTGGGAAAATATGCGATGCAATGTATTGCTGTTAATTCGTTGAAGAAAAGTATTAAATTTTAGGAATTATTTTAAAACGGCCAAAAGTAAATGGTATTTTCTATCCAGTGCACATTTTATTTTTAGGGATCTATAGTTACATAGATATCTCGATCAGATTTAATTCTCTAGAGATGCATAATAAGTTTGCAATTAGTGATTGCCGTGCAATTTAATCAATATTAAAGGTAAAATATATATATTAATTTTTCTAATTTATTTACAAAAACAACTAAAGAAAGCTACAGTCTACTGCACTTGGCACAACTGCTGCAACTTTTTATGGAAAACTTCTCGCGCCTATAACTTCTGAGTTTATGATCCGATCAGGTTGTTATTTATCGAAAACGCCTTTCTCGTTTTGCGGAAGCGGAGGGCGTGACACACATAGTACAGACAGTCAGCCAGATAGATATGATCAAATTGACTCAGCTATTTATGCTGATCAAGAATAAGAACTTTGCCATGGCTCCTTCCGCATGTTACAAACTTATTTACAAAGATAATTTACTATTTGTTACCCAATTTCAATGGATAAATGGTATAACAAGTAACTATGGTAAATCGTATTAAAATAACAACTGAATAATCTTTCCCTTCTTCAGCGTAGATTGGATAATATATTGTAATGTATAGGTGATATATAAATTGAAATACTTTAATAATGCAACATTTATAAACTTTAGTGAAGCCTCGAATTGACAGAACAAACTTGAAGCCGCTTTTAATCCGCTCTGGAAGGCCAATTAAATATGACGTGAACGTACGTGGTGAGCCGGTACCAATTATTAGTTGGTATTGGAACGAAACGGAACTGAGTAAAGAAAATCCTCCATTTGATGTAGAAATAAAAAATGTTCCGCATAACACGAAAATATCAATAATCGATACTCTTCGAAAACATACGGGCGTTTATAAAGTTCGAGCTGTTAACGAACATGGCGAAGATGAGGCCACTGTAGAAGTGAGTGTTTTGGGACCGCCAGGTAAGCCAAAAGGCCCGCTTTTAGTCAAAGATATTGCCAAAGATGGCTGTAAGTTAAGTTGGAAAAAACCAGAAGATGATGGAGGTAAGCCCATAACGGCCTATCAAGTAGAAAAATTCGATAAAAAGCAAGGTCGCTGGGTACCTGTCGGTCGCACATCTGGCAATGACACGGAATTCGATGTGAAAGGTCTTCAAGAAGGCCACGAGTATCAGTTTCGAATCAAGGCCATTAACGAAGAGGGCGAATCAGAACCCTTGGAAACTAATGACAGCACATTAGCAAAAAATCCTTACGATACTGCCAGTAAACCAGGCACACCTCATATCATTGATTACAATGAACAAATGGTAAAACTCAAGTGGGAGCCACCCAAGGACGATGGTGGTGCACCAATTACAGGATATATTATTGAGAAGAAAGATAAATTTTCGCCAATTTGGGATGAAGTGCTCGAAACAAACGTAAGTACTTTGTTCCCTGATGGACTTTACTTCAATTTTTCACAATAATCGAAAGAAAGGAAATGTAGGGGTAGTAGAACTCAAAAGTGTAGCAATCGCTTTCATATCCTATCGCTACCATTGAAGCGAAAACATTAGTTTCATAAATTAATAAACAACAAATACAATTTTATTCGTAGCTTAGTGAGAGTGTGTACCTGGAATATGTCTTTTGTGGGCTTCAAACTTCTGACATATGTTTTGTTCATTTTGTAATGGAGCTAAAGCCAGACAAGTATTTAAAGTTCTGCAGTTTATATGCCAATTCACCTCTAATATTATATGTACCGATTTGACAGTAATGGAAAACAATTGTGTTAATTTTGTAAAAATTAAAATTATGTAATGAAATGAAGTAAATTACATGTGATGTTTGTTTGTCTATATAAAGATACCCACACCTGAAGCAACAGTTGAGGGCTTAATCGAAGGAAATGTTTATCAATTCCGTATTCGAGCGAAAAATAAAGCCGGCCCCAGTGATCCAAGCAACGCAACGGAATCGCATTTAGCCAAGGCTAAAAATCGTAAGACTTTTTCAATCGGATGATGTTTATATTAAAAATGTTTTTAATTATATTTATATTTTTTTTAGAAATGATATACCGCTTTTATTGATTATTATAATTTTTTTCTGCTTTTTTAACGGCTTAGAAATTTTTATGTTTATGTTATGCCAAAAAATCTAGACATCGGTTTCCATTATTCATTATTTGACTGAATTTTACTCAGAAAACTGATAAACTTTTTATATCCTTTATAGTAAAACCATCAATTAATCGGGAAAAAATGAAGCCACTCAAGGTTCGAGCCGGTCAAACGGTTAAATATGATGTAGATGTTAAAGGCGAGCCCGCACCTACTTTAACTTGGTTCTTCAAAGAAGATGAAATATCGCCCAATAGTCAGACCCGTTTAGATAACGAAGATTACAATACTAAGATAACAATATTGGATACACTTCGAAAAAACAGTGGCATTTATAAACTGCGAGCAGAGAATATTAATGGCGTAGATGAGGCCGAAGTGGAGGTTATTATATTGGATAAGCCAGCGAAGCCGGAAGGACCGCTTGAGGTCTCTGATATCCACAAGGAAGGATGTAAGCTCAAATGGGAAAAACCAAAGGACGATGGAGGTATTCCTATTACAGAATACCTAGTTGAAAAAATGGATACGGCTACTGGTAAATGGGTACCGGTCGGAACTGTCGATCCTGAAAAAACGGAAATTAATGTAAAAGGTCTGGATCCAAATCATCGATATCAATTTAGAGTTAAAGCCATAAACGAAGAAGGCGAGTCGGAACCTCTCGAAACTGAATCCGCCATTACAGCCAAAAATCCATTTGATGTGTCTGCTCCACCCGGACTACCAGAATTAGAAGATTGGGATGAACACCATGTTAAATTAAAGTGGGAACCTCCCATTCGAGATGGCGGCTCACCTATTACAAACTATATAATTGAGGTCATGGACAAGGACTCTGGAGTATTTGTCAAAGCCGCTGAAAGCGATGGACCAATTTGTAAGGGTGTCGTTAAGAAACTAGAAGAGGGCCAACAATATAAGTTCCGCGTCCGTGCTGTTAACAAAGCTGGTCTCTCTGAGCCATCTGAACAAACAAATTGGCATATAGCCAAACCACGTTTCCGTAAGTTTTTATATAACATGTTTTTGTAATCATATTTAAAAATGAAAATATTTTTATCTAAAATTTTTAACGTTTTATTAACTGTCTTTTTTTTATTTAAAAAATCTAAAGTCAAGCCGTATATAGACCGAACGAATTTGACGCCTGTTATTGTAAAGGCAGGATTATCAATAAGCCTGGATGTGAATATTAAAGGAGAACCAGCTCCAAAGGTGGAGTGGTTTTTCAATGGAACACCAGTGATCAACGAAGAGGGCGGCATTAATATCGATAATGTTGATTATAATACGAAATTCTTTGTTATGCGAGCTAAACGAGCGCAAAGTGGTAAATATATTATAAAGGCCGCCAATGAAGTTGGTGAAGATAATGCGGAATTGGAGGTAACAGTGTTAGGCAAGCCGGGTAAACCGAACGGCCCATTAGAAGTCAATGACATTACCAAGCATAGTTGTAAGCTTAAATGGAAAAAACCTGAAGATGACGGTGGTGCACCTATAGACTATTATGAGATCGAAAAGCTTGACCCGCATACTGGACAATGGCTTCCGTGTGGCAAAAGTGTCGAACCGGAGGCTAAAGTTATAGGATTGCATGAAGGTAAGCCGTATAAATTCCGTGTACGTGCTGTTAACAAAGAAGGTGAATCGGAGGATCTTGAAACTGTTAAACAAATAATTGCGAAAAATCCATTCGATGAACCCGATAAACCGGGTCGACCCGAGCCAACTAATTGGGATAAAGACTTTGTCGACTTGGCTTGGGATCCACCTAAAGATGATGGTGGCGCACCAATACAGAAATATGTTATTCAAATTCGTGATAAATCGGGAAGAGCATGGGTAGATGCAGCTACTGTGCCAGGCGATAAAACTAAAGCCACTGTTAACGGTGTTGAAGAGGGGCATGAATACGAGTTTCGAGTTGTGGCCTTGAACAAAGCTGGACCCAGCGAACCGAGTGATACATCTAAGTCAGTTATAGCTAAGCCACGCTTCCTTAAGCCACACATAGACCGCAAGAATTTGCAAAAGAAGATTATGCGCAGTGGACAAATGTTACATATGGATGCAGTTGTAAAAGCGGAACCGCCAGCAAATATTAAGTGGAGCTACAATGGAGTAGAGATCAAAACAAACGATAAAATCAAAATAGAAAATGAAGAATACAAAACCACATTTATAATGCCAAAAATTAACCGAGCTGATAGAGGTATATATATTGTGACAGCACAAAATAATTCTGGTACAGATACTGTCGAAATAGAATTGGAGGTATTGTGCAAGCCAAGCAAACCGAAGGGTCCGATTGCAGCATCTGATATAAAGGGTGAGAGTGTGCATCTGAAATGGGAAAAGCCCGAAGATGATGGTGGGGAATCCATCGAATATTATGTTGTCGAGCGAATGGATACTGAAACAGGTCGTTGGGTGCCAGTGCTAACCACTAAAACACCCGAAGCTACTGTGGCGGGCCTTACCGAAGGTAAAGAATACTTATTCCGCGTCAAAGCTGTTAATAGTGAGGGAGAATCTGATCCATTAACAACGGACACACCTATAATTGCCAAAAATCCATACGATGCGGCAGATACCCCAGGCAAGCCTCAAATTACAGACTGGTCTGCTAATCACGCCGATCTAAAATGGCGTTCGCCTGAAGATGATGGCGGCGCGCCAATTACTGGCTACATTGTCGAGAAAAAAGACAATCTCACTAATAAATGGCAAAAGGCTTTGGAAACTAACACGCCTGATTGTAAAATTCGAGTTAACGACTTAACCGAAGGCGCTAAATATCAATTCCGCATTAAGGCTATTAATAGAGCGGGCCATAGCAAACCATCAGAGCCCTCCGATCAAATGACTGCGAAGGATCGTTTTGCTCCACCTAAAATTGACAGATCAAATATCAAAGATATTACACTTAAAGCCGGTCAACATATGCGATATGATATCAAGATCTCCGGAGAGCCACCAGCAACCAAGACTTGGTTCCATAATAAGAAACGTATTGAAGATGATGCATATAATATTGATATGGAACCGTATCGAACTAAGTTAGCTGTACCATTTGTCAAACGCAATCACACAGGAAAATACACAATTAAAGCTGAAAACGAGTCAGGTCACGACGAAGCTTCATTTGCAGTGACTATACTCGATAAACCAGCACCACCAGAGGGCCCACTACGAGTCGCAGATGTTCATAAAGAGGGTTGTAAGCTAAAATGGAATCCGCCATTAGATGACGGTGGCCTACCTATTGAGCATTACGTTGTAGAAAAATTGGACTCAGAAACTGGTCGGTGGTTACCGTCAGGTCGTTTTAAAGACCCATTCGCCGAGCTTAATAATCTTGAACCCGGCCACGAATATAAATTCCGTGTGCTTGCTGTAAACACAGAAGGCGATTCAGAGCCATTAGTTGCTGAGCATTCAATAATAGCCAAGAATCCATTCGATGAACCTGGCAAGCCAGGCACTCCAGAGCCCGTTGATTGGGACAAAGATCGGGTGGATTTGGTGTGGCGGCCGCCACATAACGATGGTGGCTCACCTATTACTGGCTACATTATTGAAAAACGCGAAAAAGGCTCTGAAAAATGGTTAAAAGGAGCCGATATTACTGCTCCTTTATTAAGTGATGAGTGCAAGGCTTGTGTACAGAACTTGAATGAAAATTGCGAATATGAGTTTCGCGTTAAGGCGATCAATGCTGCAGGTCCCGGCGAACCTTCAGATGCAAGTAAACCCATCATTACGAAGCCAAGAAAATGTAAGTGATAAACAAAATAAGAGAAGATAAAGGGCAATTTATACACATGACAAAGCACTGTTAGATAAATAGAAAAATAGTTTATTAAACAATTTCCGATTGTAATTTTAAGAATGCTTCAATATTTTCAACATTTTTTATTTTTAAAAATTCAGTTGAATCTATAATTTGGCGACGATCGTACGAAGTAAATTTTTTTAAGGAATTATTAGGTGCGCAACTATGTTCTTGCTGTTTTTTTTCGATAAAAATGTTTCTGAATCATCCCCAACACATACAATCGTTTGGAAACGGCTTGATGGGTAACTCCTAATTCTGAAGTAAGCTCTTCTCGAGTTTGGCACGAATCCTCTTCGATCAAGGCCTCCAATTTAGCGTCTTCGAAGGTTTGGGCCTTCCATCACGAGGACGGTCGTTAACATCAAAATCACCGTCTTTGTTGTTATTTCGCTCCAAGCAGCATTTCTATACACTTCTTGGAGCTCTAGATGCGCTTGAGCTGCCGTTTTTTTCGCATGGAAGAAGAAAAACAACACTTCCCGCAAATGATTGTTTGGCACAAATTAGACATTTGTACTTAACCAGAAGTATACTACTGTGTGCAAAAAGTAAGGTAAAGTCAAAATTCTTTATTTGTTCTACTAAATTAATTTCATCCCCTTCAAAGTAATCCCCTCCCGATAAAATGCACTTATGCCAACGTTTTTTCGAATCCTCGAAACAGGCCAAATAGTCCCTTTCCGGTATAGCCATGAGCGCCTTCGTCGATGTTTCTTTTATCTCTTCAATCAGCTCGAAACGCGTTCCCCGGAGTGGTCTCTTGAGTTTTGGAAATAGCCAAAAGTCACACGGAGCCAAATCAGAAGAATACGGTGGTTGCGGAACGATATGCGAATTTTTGGCGAAATGGTCACGAAGAACGAGTGCAGTGTGCGACGTTTTCGGTACCAAATGAGATTTGACTTTTCGTAGGCCCAAACGGTCTTTCAAAATGGTTTTCACAGATCCTTCTGATATTCCGATCATATCAGTGAGGTTTCCGATAGTCAACCGACGATTTGTTTTGTTTTGTTTTCGTCGATGGTCGTCCGGAGCGCTCCAAGTCATCAACACGTTCCCGACCCTCTTTGAAGTCTTTGTTACACTTATAAACATTTTTCTGGGACATGGTAGAATCACCAAAGGCCATCCCCAAACTTCCTCAACGTTTCCGCAGCCGAAATTTCATTCCGCAAACAAAATATGATGGCACTTCTCTGCTCAATTAAATCAGACATTGTAAAAATCGCCAAATGCACTCTTCATCGTTTGGTAAACAAAAGCGAAAATATAGTACTCATACTGACATTGACATGAAATTCCCACCAAATGTCATCAACAGTCCTGCCAACTCGAGAAAAAAAGAACTAGATCGCCATCTTAAGCCCGCGAATTTTAAATTAAAAATTCACCTTACTTTTTGCTCACAGTAGTATATAAGTATATATAATACGAAACCGAAATCACTCATGTGTCGCAGCTGTTTGTTCATCTTACGTCTAAGCTTGGTTCGTGACATTTTGGATATGTCAAAATCGAACAACTCTTACTGCTAGAGCCATCTACTGACAAACAGCGAGAATTTAGTTGCACCTAATAATATATTACAAACAAGTGAAGAAAGCTACAGTCGACTGCACTCGACAGTACCTATGGCTGTTAAATAATAATTCTTAATATTAATTACTTATATTTGCGAACTTTTAAAAACGCATCCCATATTTTCGAAGTCAAATACACATGCATTGACGCTAATGGCACATGCCGACGGCAGGCTGACTACACGACGACTGTGCGTGCTCAGTCGGCGTCGGCGCCGTATAATTGATTTACCGTTTTAAAAAATCGATTTTTGGGGGCGGTGGGCGCGGCATACAAAATTTGAAAATCCACATTCTGCGTAATGTTACCAGGCACCTTACTTCCAAATTTGGTGCTTCTAGCTTTTTTAGTGTTCTTTTAAACTATAAAGATGTGTTTTCTGGAGTCGGATGGGTGTGGCATCCAAGAGTCTAAAATCCAACTTCTGCATAATGTTACAGGACAGCCTCCTATCAAATTTAGTGCGTTAATCGGTTTTCGTTATTGAATTATTTGCAAAAAATCGAAAAACGAATTTTTCGATTTGCGGAGGCTGTGGGCGTGGCACTTCAAGTTTGAAATAAACTCGATCTGCGTATTCAATACTCGCACACTCCCACCAAGTCTGGTTCCTCTAGCTTTTTTAGTAGCTGAGATCTGTGCGTTCATACAGACGGACATGGCCAAATCGACTCGGCTATTGATGCTGATCAAGAATATATATATATATATTGTATGGTCTGCCACGCCTTATTCTGCCTGTTACATACATTTTCACAAAGTTAATATACCATTTTTAATGGGTAAATGGTATAAAAATATAAGTCACAAAGCTTCCTACACACAAGCTTCTTCGTACGACGAAGGTAGAGTCTTTCTTTTTGCATATTTACAGTATTGTATAAAAATACAACATTAAAAATTCTATTTTATTAATTGTTATTACTAGTGCCTCCTAAAATTGACCGGAGAAATATTCGCACATACAACTTTAAGGCTGGTGAGCCCATATTCCTCGATATAAATGTTTTTGGAGAGCCAGCGCCCGAAATAACTTGGATGCAAAATGGAAAATCCCTACATCCGACATCCGAAGGCCGCCTCGAAACTGTGTCATATAATACCAAATATATTAATAGTAATCCAAAAAGGAAGGACACAGGACTATATAAAATTGCTGCTTACAATGTATACGGCCAGGATCAAGTAGAATTTCAAATAAATATAATAAGTAAGATATTTTTTGCGATTTTATGGTACTTTAATACATTATGAATTTTCTAGCCAAACCGGGGCAACCTGAAGGACCTCTGGAAGTATCTGATATTTCTAAAGACGGATGTAAACTTAAGTGGAAAAAACCTAAAGATGACGGCGGAGAACCAATCGATAATTACTTAGTAGAGAAATTCGATACGGAGACGGGTGTTTGGATATCTGTTGGCAAAATTGATACTCCGGAAATGAAAGTTGATGGCTTGATTCCGGGCCATGAGTACAAGTTTCGTGTGAAGGCAATAAACAAAGAAGGTGAATCTGAACCACTCGAGACGTTAGGTTCAATCACTGCAAAGGACCCATTCAGTAAGTATATAAACAATATAAAGTATATATATTCCTGATCTCGATTTGGTTATTTCTGGCAATCTGTCAGTATAAACAAAGCTATTAATAAAGGTAAAAAAGCCAATGTTTGTCACCAAATATGTACTTAAAGAGTCACGCGCTATGACAAAAGCCGAAATTTTTTATTTAAATTTTATTAACTTCCCGATCTAGGGAAGTTATTGTAACGACCCCGTTTTTGAAGAGTGTCAGATCCTTGAAATTTTCACGTTTCTCGACGTTTCACATCCCCCTGACCCATTTTCAATGAGGGTTCTGTGTGTGTGTGTGTGTGTGTGTGTGTATGTGCGTATGTTCGTATGTGAGATTTTTTTGTGTCAGCGGTTTCTCATAAACTACTGAACCGATTTGAACTTTTTTTTTTTGAAAGATTCGTTTCACCGCCATCTAGGTCTGAAAGGAGTTTAAGAGGGTTATATGTTATAGTTTTTTAATAATTCGCCAAAAAGCACGATTTTTTGGGTATTTTTTGCTTTTTTCGGCTCTATCTCGTAAACGACGGGGTTTTGAAGAAAGTCGTAAGAAACTTTTCGAGCCGAAATTAAATTCTCTACAAAAAAGGTAATATGATATTTTTCAAAATTCTCAACCCTTAACGAGATAATGGTGTTTGAAAAGTAGGAAAAAGTTGAAAAATCGCGACACGCTCGCTCACATCGCCCCCCCCCCCCCCAACAACACACTCACCCACCCACCTGTCCACCCACACACAACCACCCGCCCACCCACACACCCACCAGCCCACCCACTCACACACCCACCAGCCCACCCACTCACACACCCACACACACACACACACACATGGACACCTAAAATAAATAAATGAAATGGTGTTTTAAAAGTAGGAAAAAGTTGAAAAATCGCGACACGTTCGCCCACATCGCCCCCCCCCCCGCCCCCAACAACACACTCACCCACCCACCTGTCCACCCACACACACCCACCCGTCCACCCACACACACCCACCCGTCCACCCACACACACACACACACACACACACATCACACACGCGTAGACACACACACAGATATGTGTATTTGTGTGTGCAAATTATATTCTCTATAAAAAAAAGTTTCATAACATTTTTACTTATACCTACTGGTTGACGAGAAAATTTATGTTTGACACAAAGCTCAGAGAAAAAGCACATACATACATCTCATATCGGGAAGTTATAGATGTGACCCGAATGGGGGTCACACTTTGCCCGCTTCTTGTACTCCTTGCATTGCAACAATTTTACTACTTCAAGGCACACTTCAAGCAAAGATCTATAAATATAGAAATATATATTCAACTTATTTAATTCCTTTGAATTTTGCAAGAGGGAAGCTTCCGGCCGTTCTAAACGTGCTCAGCACTTGGAACTTGGCATCCCTTTGAGCCGGGTTGAAAGTCAACAATTAGCTCGCTTTTGATGGCACTTGACGTTACTCTTGTTTTTAAAGTACTTGTAAAACAAGTAGAGTAAGCTGCAATCGACTGCACTCGATAGTAAGATTCAATTTACCTTTGGCTGTTAAAAATTAAATATTAATATTAAATAATAAAACAGTAAGATACAATTTTCCTTTGATTGTTAAAAAATAATTATTAATATTAAATAATTTTATTTGGTAAACTTACAACAATGCATCACATATTTTCACAGTTTAATACACATGTATTGACGCTATAGGCACACGCCGATTACACACTGACTGTGCGTGCGCAGTCGGCGAAAACATTGACGCTGTGCCTCTGCTGCAACTCTGCTATTTGTATGGCAAACTTTTCGCGTCCATAACTTTTGTGTTTATTGTCTGATCGAGTTGTAATTTATCAGTATTATTTGCAGCTATGGATAAACAATATAAAAATATAATTGATCAATATAATTGTCTATTGATCAGTTAATAAACACAGAATTTGTTGCATCAGCAGCAAGGAGGGTCACTGGTCACTGCGATATAATTCTAATATTCTCAGAAATTTTTATAACATATAACTGGTGTTAGTAACAGTTTTAGTATGAAAGCATGTATTTTTATCTTAAACTATATAAACATAGTCACCCAACGTTTTCCGCAGTAAATTCCAAATATCTGTTATGTATTTTTAGGGGATATTACATATTTTTACACACTAAACCTCGTTCTTGATTTGTAATTTGTAGCTGCACCTTCAAGGCCGGGACCACCAGAACCAGTCGACTGGACAGCCAACAAAGTGGATTTGTCTTGGCCAGAGCCAGCGAGCGACGGTGGCTCACCCATAACAAGTTTTATTATCGAAGTAAAGGACAAGTACAGTCCCATTTGGGAAAAGGTAATGGAAACCGAATCTGCCACACCCATGGCGTCAATAAACGGTTTGATTGAAGGTAATGAGTACCAATTCCGTGTAATTGCCTGTAACAAGGGTGGCCAATCTGAGCCTTCGGAACCGAGTAAAACATTTACTGCTAAGCCTCGATACCTGGCACCTAAAATCGATCGCAGACACCTGCGAGATATTACTTTATCAGCAGGTACAGCCCTAAAGCTAGAAGCTAACATAACAGGTGAGCCAGCTCCAAAAGTCGAATGGAAATTTTCAAATTATCCATTACAACCTGGAAAAAATACAACAATCGAAACACCAAACTATTACACTAAATTGGTTATCCGTCCGACACAACGTGCCGATTCTGGTGAATACTTAGTAATAGCCGCAAATAGTTCTGGTAAAGACAGTGTTGTAATTAATGTAAATATAACCGATAAGCCAACGCCACCAAACGGTCCTCTACAAGTATCTGAAGTACACAAAGAAGGTTGCCATTTGAAGTGGAAGCGACCGAATGATGATGGCGGGACGCCTATTGAGTACTTTCAAATCGATAAACTGGACCCCGAAACTGGCTGCTGGCTACCCTGCACTCGAACAGCAGAGCCCCAGGCTGATATTACGGGTCTTACTCTAGGAAATGAATATAAGTTCCGTGTTTTAGCTGTAAATTCCGAAGGTGAATCAGAGCCATTAGTTGGAGAAGATACAATTGTGGCTAAGAATCCCTTCGATGAGCCTAGTAAGCCCGAAAATCTACGGCCAACAGACTGGGATAAAGATCATATCGACTTAATATGGACTTCACCCCAAAACGATGGCGGCTCACCTATAACTGGTTATGTGGTTGAAAAAAAAGACAAGTATGGACAGTGGGAAAAAGCATTGGAAGTTCCAGCAAATCAATGCATAGCAACTGTACCAGAATTGACCGAAGGTCAAACATATGAATTCCGCGTTCGCGCCACAAATGCTGCCGGTCCGGGAGAACCCTCCGACGCAACATCTCCAATTATCGCCAAAACGCGCAATCAAGTTCCAGTAATTGATCGCTCGAACTTGATAGAAGTGCGTATCAAAGCTGGGCAAGCATTTACCTTTGATTGTAAAGTTTCCGGAGAACCAGCACCGAAAACAAAATGGCTTCTGAAAAAAAAAGAACTTTTCACGAAAGATAACATTAAAATTACCCATATCGATTACAATACTAAACTAAAAGTCATAAATGCTACGCGTTCTGACTCAGGGGTGTACACCGTACATGCGGAAAATGTAAATGGTGAAGACAGTGCCGATGTTAAGGTAACAGTACTTGATAAGCCCTCTGCACCAAATGGGCCACTTAAGGTGGAAGACGTACTTGCTGATGGTTGTACGCTAAAATGGAGTGTACCCAATGACGATGGTGGCCAACCCATTGAAAGTTATGTTGTCGAAAAAATGGATGAAGTAACTGGACGGTGGGTACCTGCAGGTGAAACTGACGGGCCTACAACCAATTTACAAATCAACGGTCTTATGCAAGGTCATAAATACAAATTTCGTGTTCGTGCTAAAAACCGTCAAGGCACTTCGGACCCATTGACTACGCTTCAGGCAACTGAAGCTAAAAATCCATTCGATGAACCCTCTAAGCCTGGGACTCCAATTATTGAAGATTTTGATAAAGATTACATCGACTTATATTGGAGCCGACCTGAATTCGATGGAGGCTCACCCGTCACCGGTTATATAATTGAAAAACGTGACAAATATTCTCCAGATTGGGAGAAATGCGCTAATGTAGAAGGAGATGTGACAAAAGGCCATGTGCCAAATCTTATCGAAGGTGTAAAATATGAGTTTCGTGTAAGGGCGGTAAATAAAGCCGGTCCTGGGATTCCCAGCGAAGCGACACCATCTCATGTGGCACGTTCCAAGAATTTGATACCAAAAATAGATAGAAATTTCATGTTAGATCTAAAAATACGGGCTGGACAACCCTTCGAATTCGATGTGCCCGTGCATGGAGAACCAACACCTAGCAAGGAATGGTCATGTGATGACAATATGTTAATAAGTACAGATCGAGTAAAAATTATGAATTCCGATGAACGCACTAAGTTACGCGTACTCGATGCTAAACGCACAGATACTGGAGCCTACACTCTTGTGGCACGTAATATAAACGGCGTTGATAAACATACAGTTAAGTTGACAGTGCTAGATGTACCAACGATTCCAGAAGGACCGATACGTGGCGATGGAGTCACAAAGAACTCTATAACATTATATTGGCGACCTCCTAGAGATGACGGAGGATCTGAAATAACCCATTATGTGGTCGAAAAAATGGATAATAAGGCCATGCGTTGGGTACCTGTGGGAGAATGTGCGGCTCCTGAGATTAGGGCCGATAATTTGATTGAAAATCACGATTATAACTTTAGAGTTAGGGCCGTTAATAAACAGGGACAATCACAACCATTGACAACATCACAACCAATTACTGCAAAGGATCCATATTCACATCCGGATAAGCCTGGACAACCACATGCCGTTGATTGGGGTAAGGACTTTGTGGATCTGGAATGGGCAGCACCCAAGCGCGACGGTGGGGCTCCAGTTACATCATATATCGTTGAAAAACGCCCTAGGTTTGGTCAATGGGAACAGGCTGTTGTAATACCTGGAGATGACCGCAAAGCACATGTCCCTAACTTAACAGATGGTGGAGAATACGAATTTCGTATCATTGCTCTTAATCGTGGAGGGCCAAGTGATCCCTCAGATCCTTCGGCGACTATTGTATGTAAGCCACGCTTCCTGATACCTTACTTTGACAAATCACTTCTGAATGACATTACCGTACATGCTGGAAAACGGTTGGGATGGACTATACCTATTGAAGCTTCGCCTAGGCCTACCGTTAAATGGCTTTTTAATGGCAAAGATATTCCAATAGAATCAAATATTTTCCATAATGAGTTAAGCTTTGAAATACCATCTGCTCAGCGTAGCAATGAAGGTCGCTATACATTGATATTGAAGAATGAGCATGGTGCATTTGATGCGTCTGCGCATGCGACTGTATTAGATCGGCCTTCAATCCCGATAGGTCCATTGGGTATCAGCAAAATTACTAGGGATGGTTGTCATCTAACCTGGGCTGTCCCGGAAGATGATGGAGGCTCACCAATTTTACATTATATAATAGAAAAAATGGATCTCTCGCGAGGTACTTGGACAGATGCTGGGATGAGTACACATCCAGTACATGATGCAGTTCGCCTGGTGCATCGCAAAGACTATCTTTTCCGTGTTAAGGCTGTAAATGCTATTGGCGAATCCGACCCACTTGAAGCATCAAATAGTATCACAGCCAAAAATGAGTTCGACGAACCGGACTCCCCGGGAAAGCCCGCAATAACCGATTGGGATCGAGATCATGTCGATCTACAATGGGCATCACCCTTTTCTGATGGTGGTGCGCCATTGACTGAATATATTATTCAGAAAAAAGAAAAAGGTAGCCCCTATTGGGTAAATTCTGTTCACGTACCACCGAATAAGACTACTGCTACAGTTCCTGAACTTATCGAAGGACAGGAATATGAATTCCGAATAATTGCAGTGAATCAAGCTGGTCAATCAGATCCCTCAGAGCCGTCTGATATGATTATGGCTAAGCCTAGATACTTACCTCCGAAAATAATAACCCCTTTAAATGAAGTCCGTATTAAAGCTGGACTCATTTTCCATATTGATGTAGATTTTATTGGAGAGGCAACACCCGAAGCAATATGGACTCATAATAATAAAACACTTAAATCCAATGAGAAATTAACAATTGCCACAATTGGTCACCATACTGTTGTTCATACGGTAAATTGTCAACGAAGTGATTCGGGTATCTACCATTTACTATTGCGTAATGATTCGGGTATAGATGAAGGTAGCTTTGAATTAATTATTCTTGATCGTCCTAAACCTCCTGATGGGCCTATGGAATATGAAGAAATTACATCGAATTCCGTGACGATATCCTGGAAGCCGCCTAAGGATAATGGAGGATCAGAAATCTCTGCCTATGTGATTGAAAAGCGTGATCTTACTCATGGCGGTGGCTGGGTACCGGCTGTTTCTTATGTTAATGCCAAATATAATCATGCAATCGTTCCGCGCCTCCTCGAAGGTACAAAATACGAGTTCCGTGTGATGGCTGAAAACTTACAGGGTCGGTCGGATCCATTAACTTCAGACGGACCAGTGGTGGCTAAAAATCAATACACCGTTCCAGGTGTACCAGGTAAGCCGGAGTTAAGCGACAGTGATAAGGACCATATTACCATTAAATGGAAACAACCCATCAGCAATGGAGGTTCACCCATCTTTGGCTACGACATTGAGCGTCGTGAAGTTCATACGGGTCGCTGGATTAAAATCAACGGTGAACCAATACCGTTAACGGAATTTAATGATACAAGAGTAACTGCAAATTATCAATATCAATACAGAGTATCTGCAGTTAATGCGGCAGGAAATAGCAAGCCTTCAGAACCATCATCTACAGTTAGTGCACGTCCAATGCGCGAAAAGCCTCGATTGCATCTCGATAGTATGTTCGGTAAACGTATTAAGGTACGCGCAGGAGAACCCATCAATGTTAATATACTTATATCGGGAGCACCTACCCCTGCAATTGAATGGATACGTGGAGAATTTAAATTGCATGAAAGTAACAGAATCTCTTATGATACAAATACGGAACGTACAAACTTCCGTATAGACAATGCCAACAGACAGGATTCGGGCGTTTACACGGTTACCGCGAAGAACGAATTTGGAAAAGAGTCCGCTGATATAGAAATAATTGTTGTTGATAAGCCAACACCGCCCGAAGGGCCTTTAATTTACGTACAAACCGCACCCGACCACATATCTCTTCAATGGAAATCACCCTTAGATAATGGTGGCAGCGATATAAGTGGCTACACAATAGAATATACTGAATTTGGCATGGACGATTGGAAGACTGCGCCAGGCTATTGTCCAAAATTAAATCACACTGTCAAAGGTTTAACTGAGGGCAAGAAATATGTTTTTCGTGTACGTGCTGAAAACATTTATGGAGTATCTGACGCCCTTGAAGGTAATCCTGTCATAACGAAATCACCTTTCGATCCACCTGGTGCACCCTCAAAGCCCCAAGTTGTAGCTTATACTCCAAATTCGGCATCCTTGGAATGGCATCCTCCCGATTCTTTCGGCGGTAAGCCGATTTCCGGATATTTCGTGGAGCGTCGAGAGCGTGGAAATGACTGGATTAAATGTAACAATTATCCTACACCAAATACCAGTTATACCGTTCCTGATCTTCGAGAGGGTGCCCGCTACGAGTTCCGAGTCATCGCTGTAAATGAAGCCGGACCCGGCATTCCATCAAAACCATCCGATCCAATGACTGCAGAGGCTCAGCGGTATCGTCCTGATCCGCCAGAACCACCAAAACCCGATCGAATTACAAAGGATAGCGTAACTTTATCATGGCGTCCTCCACGCAATGATGGTAAATCTAAAATCAAGGGCTATTATTTAGAATTCCGACCGAAAAATTCAAAAGAATGGAGGCCTATTAATGATTTACCTATAAATGATACAGTTTTTACTGTATCTGACCTTAAAGAAGGACAAGAGTTTTCATTCCGTATAATTGCTGAAAATGATGTTGGTCGTTCCGAGCCATCGAAACCATCAAATCCCGTTTTAACTGAAGAGCAACCTAATAAACCTTGTATGGATCTTGGGGGAGTGCGAGATATAATTTGTCGTTCTGGTGATGATTTTAGTATTCATGTGCCATTTACCGCATTCCCTAAGCCAAGTGCCTCTTGGTATTCAAACGATGTTTTGGTAGACAATGATCAGAGGGTGCACCAACACATCACAGACGATGCAGCTTCATTTGTTGTAATGAATTCGCAACGTAATGATTCAGGTCAGTATCGCCTTCAGTTGAAAAATCCTTCTGGGTTTGATACAGCCACGATAAATGTTAAAGTACTAGATCGACCTGGTCCTCCTACTAATTTACGGGCTGATGAATTTGATGGTGATGCATTGACATTGTATTGGAACCCACCCCGCGATGATGGCGGCTCTAACATTCAAAATTACATTGTCGAGAAAAAAGAAGCCCGTTCTCCGACCTGGACTAAGGTCAGCAGTTACTGCACAGTTCCATTTATCAGAGTCCGTAATTTAAATATAGGTCACGAATATGATTTCCGTGTAATCGCTGAGAATAAATACGGTCAATCAGAACCAGCAAGCACTTCAGAACCTATACGAGCAAGGCATCCATTCGATGTACCAAATGCTCCCGGTATACCGCGTGATATTGATTCTAACGAAGATAGTATCACGATAACCTGGGCTAAACCTAAACATGATGGTGGCTCCCCCATTACTGGATATGTTATAGAAAAGCGTCTTCTGAGTGAAGATAAATGGACCAAGGCTATGCACGCTATTTGTCCGGATTTAACTTCGAAAATACCTAACCTCATAGAGAATGCAGAATATGAGTTTCGCGTTGCTGCAGTTAATGCAGCTGGACAATCGCCGTATAGCGCTTCAAGCGATCTGATTTTCTGTCGCCGTCCGCCGCACACACCAAAAATTACGTCTGACTTATCGATACGGGATATGACTGTTATTGCTGGTGAAGAGTTTCATATTACAGTACCGTACCATGCCAATCCACGACCTACACCTTCATGGACCATTAACGGTCATGATGTCATTTCAGATGATCGTATACGTTTCGAGACAGACGACTACAGCACAATTTATTATAACAAATCTGCAAAACGAAGAGAAACTGGTTCGTATACTATTACATTGAGTAATAGCAAAGGTTCGGACTCGGCTTCATGCCATGTTACAGTGGTGGATAGACCTGATCGTCCACAAGGGCCACTTAATGCTTTTGATATTACACCCGATACATGTACTTTGGCCTGGAAGACCCCATTGGATGATGGCGGATCGCCAATAACTAATTATGTTGTAGAAAAACTAGACAATAGTGGTACATGGGTAAAGGTCAGTAGTTTTGTACGCAACACACATTACGAAGTAATGGGTTTAGAACCGAATCATAAATATCAGTTTCGTGTACGGGCTGAAAATCGCTATGGCTTATCCGAACCATTGGATATTGCAGACCCGGTTACAGCCAAACATCAATTCACCGTACCGGATGAACCCGGTCAACCTAAAGTAATCGATTGGGATTCAGGTAATGTAACATTGATTTGGACCCGCCCCGCAATCGATGGTGGATCTCGTATACAGGGCTATCAAATCGAATATCGAGATATTGTCAATGATTCGTCGTGGAATGCCTACGAGTATCTTATTAAGGATACGAAATATCAGCTTTATAATCTAACAAATGGTAGCGAATATGAATTCCGTATTAAGGCTAAAAATGCCGCTGGTTTCAGCAAGCCATCTCCGCCGTCTTTAAAATTCAAGCTTAAGGGTAAGTTTAATGTACCCTCAGCGCCAGGCACCCCTCAGGTAACCAAGGTTGGAAAGAACTACGTTGACTTAAAATGGGAGAAGCCATACAGTGATGGAGGCTCACGCATCACAGGGTATATCATTGAGCGACGGGATATTGGAGGTGCCGTTTGGGTTAAGTGCAACGACTATAATGTCTTGGATACAACATTCACCGTTATTAATTTAATTGAAATGGGAGATTATGAGTTCCGTATATTTGCATTGAATGCAGCGGGTCGATCAGAGCCAAGCATGTGTACTATGCCCATTAAAGTCTGCGAAGTGTTAGGCGGTGAAAAACCAGACTGGATTTCGCGGTTGCAGGACAAGGTAGCCCCATGTGGTAAAGATTTTACTCTACAGTGTGCTGCCACAGGAAAACCAAGCCCCACAGCAAGGTGGCTAAGGAATGGCAAAGAAATTCAAATGTCAAACGGACGCTTTTCAGCTGACAATAAAGACGGCGTTTTCCGTCTGAATATAAAGAATCTGCAGGCAACAGACGATGGCAATTACTCGTGTGAAGCTATTAATTCACTCGGATTTGTACACACCACAGCTTATCTAAAGGTGGGATCTCCGCCAATAATTAATCGTTGTCCCAATGAATTATATCTTCCGGAAGGCGATAACAGTAAAATTAAGATTTATTATTCAGGTGATCAACCAATAAGCCTAAGGATTACTCGGGACAATGAGCTAGTATCTGATAGGGACGAATCTCATTTGAAATACACACTTTTTGATGATTACGTGGCGGTATTTATTCAAAATATAGCCAGAAGCGATGCAGGAGTATATCAGATCGAGCTAAGCAATGATTCTGGTTTTGCGAATGGACAATTCCGTGTCTATATTACTGGATTGCCTTCAGCACCAGGGGGGCCCATCAGAATTTCCCATGTAAATAAACATTCTTGCACACTAGCGTGGCGTCCGCCAAGCTGTAATGGTGGCTTGAAAATAACCCACTATATAGTTGAGCGTAAGGATCTCTCTTCACCACATTGGATAACTGTATCCAGCACGTGCAAGGATACTTCATTCCATGTGCAAGGCTTGCTGGAAAATCAGGAATATATATTCAGAGTTATGGCAGTAAATGATAACGGAATGGGGCCAGCATTAGAAGATGTAAATCCTATACGGGCTAAGGCACCAATTGATCCGCCTTCGGCGCCAGGCTCACCACAAATTACAGAAGTTGGTGGAGACTTTGTACATTTAGAGTGGGCAAAACCCGAATCGGATGGAGGTGGTCACATCCAAGGCTATTGGATTGATAAGCGCGAAGTGGGTTGCGAAACTTGGCAGCGCGTTAATCCAATCATATGCCCTTCCAACCAAGTCAACTGTCAGAATCTTATCGAAGGCCGTCAATACGAATTCCGCATTTTTGCGCAGAATATTGCTGGACTCTCCAAAGAATCATCGTCTTCACAATCGATTAAAATTATTGATCCAAAGGCAGCCACACCACCATTAATTGTGAAACCTCTTAATGACTCAAACTGCATTCAAAATCATAATGCGCAGTTTACTTGCACTATAACGGGCATACCGCGACCCATAATATCGTGGTACAAGGGAGCCCGAGAGATCACAAATGGAGCTCGGTATCACATTTACTCGGAAGGCGAAAATCATTTCCTGCGTATTAGCGATGTCTTTGGGGAGGATGCCGATGAGTATATTTGCCGGGCTGTTAACAAAGCAGGTGCCAAGTCAACACGTGCAACTCTTGCTATTATGAGTACGTATCAATTACCTTTAAAACTTAATTGTAAATTCAATTTAAAAAGTCTAATAGGATGCACATAATTGTTTGGCAGGCAGAATTAAGCGTGACAGACCATATAAACTTTATATGCTTAACAATGACCATCTGTCTGTATAAACGCACAAATCAAAGCTATACAAAAAGCTTTAGATACAAAATTTGGTACTGCAAGCGAAGATTAAAATTATATTTTGAGTGCCATAACTCGACCTCGCAAATTAAAATTTCATTTTTCGATTTATTGCAAATAACGCAACTATGCTATAGGTAACAAGTGAAGAAAGCTACGGTCGAGTGCACTCAACAGTAAGATACCATTTACCTTTCGCTGTTAAAAACTAATTCTTAATATTAATTACTTTTATTCGGCGAATAACAACGCATCGCATATTTTCGAGGACAAATGCACATGCATTGACGCTAATGGCACATGCCGACTGCACACTGACTACACGACGACTGTGCGTGCGCAGTCGGCGTCGGCGTCGGGCCTCTACTGCTGTGAGCGAAAGGGTTCGAATCCCAGTCCAGGTTTCTTTTTGAATTGGTAAAAACAATTGGTCTTTCTTATTTTTTGCATCATCCATATTCGTCAATTTGATTTAAAATATCATACTATATTTTTCAGTAAAGTGCATACCCGCATACTGCCACCAAATCTGGTGCTTCTAGCTCTTTTAATAGCTGAGATTTGCGCGTTCATATAGACGGACATGACCAAATCGACTCGACTATTGATGCTGATCAAGAATATATATACTTTGCATGGTCTGCCACGCCTCCTTCTGCCTGTTACATATATTTTCACAAAGTTAATATACCATTTTTTAACCATTTTTAATGGGTAAATTGTATAAAAATTACAATCCGATCAGACATTAAACGCAATAGTTATGGAAAATATAATTTTGTGTTTGAGCGCAACGACGTTGGCACATATACATATGTTACACCATGAAAAAATAAAGTGTATTTTTAATAATTAGTTAAAAATTTCAATTTAGTTTTCAAGTTAGGCAAATGTTATAGCCTTTGTTACTTTTATAATAATTACGTATATTTTTTTTCATCCTATAGCTGCTCCCAAATTAAATGTTCCACCTAGATTCAGGGACACTGCCTACTTCGACAAGGGCGAAAATGTTGTTATTAAAATACCCTTTACTGGCTTCCCGAAACCGCGGATTCACTGGGTGCGAGATGGCGAAAACATCGAATCTGGTGGTCATTTCAATGTTGAAACAAAGGATCGTCATGCTGTGTTGACCATACGAGATGGCTCGCGTTTGGACTCTGGTCCATATCGTATTACGGCAGAGAATGAGCTAGGCTCTGATTCGGCAATTATACAAGTTCAAATAAGTGACCGTCCAGATCCACCTCGATACCCATTAGTAGAAAGCATTGGCACCGAATCTCTATCCCTCAGCTGGAAGGCACCACTTTGGGATGGTGGCAGCGATATTACCAATTATCTTGTAGAGCGTCGAGAACATCCATTATCATCTTGGATACGTGTTGGTAACACACGCTTTACATCAATAGCCGTTAATGGCTTATCAGCAGGCAAAGAGTATGATTTCCGTATATTCGCGGATAATGTTTATGGTCGCTCAGATTCCTCGGATATAAGCACATTAATTAAAACTAGGGAATCCATCAAGAAGAAGACCAGCGAACGCAAATGGGAAGTCGATGAAAACGGCAAAAAAATACGTGGAAAGGCTGATAGCCCTATTAAAGATTATGATTCTTATGTATTCGATATCTACTCAAAATTCGTTCCACAGCCTGTCGAAATATCTCAACAAAGTGTTTACGATAAATACGACATTCTTGAGGAAATTGGTACAGGCGCATTTGGCGTTGTACATCGCTGTCGTGAACGTAAAACAGGAAATATATTCGCAGCCAAGTTTATTCCGGTTTCCCATAATGTGGAAAGGGATCTGATCCGACGTGAGATTGATATTATGAATCAGTTGCATCACCAAAAATTAATCAACCTGCATGATGCATTTGAAGATGATAACGAAATGGTCCTTATACTGGAATTGTAAGTAATAAATAAGGTACATATAAGTAAAGATCATATATTGGACTCTAAACGCTTAAATTTTTTTCGCGTTATTATATTTATATATTCTACAATCTTTCATATTCGGGGAAATGGCATTGCACAGTAAAATACCATTAAAAAATTCGAAACAATGTGTTTCGTACATCTTCAAAGGAAATTTGAAATAGGTTTTATATAAAAAAACAAAAGTAATAAAAGCACGAGAAGAATTTGAACCGTGGAACAGTGATTAGATAACAAAAGTTCTACCCACTTGACCACACAGGGGAACACTGTTATTAATGCCGGCCTTCTGCTGCGTCGGTCCAACTTTCTATTGGAAATTTCTACTCCTATAATTTTGTATGGGAGTTTCTAACGCCTATAAATTTTATGTTTACTATCCGATCGAGTTGTAATTTATAGGGTAGATCAGTATTATTATCAGCTACGTAGTAGAAGTATTGTAGAAAATCTTTTCTTCTAATTCGATCAAATCCATTTGTGGGGCTGTGGGTGCAGCAAGGGACTTTCTTAACATATTTAGTGATTTAAGCTCTTAAAATAATTTGAGATTTGCGGAAGCGAAAGCATGCAGGCAAATTTATGCATTATCTAACAGATTCTTTTATATTTTTTAAGTTTATCTGGAGGCGAGCTGTTCGAACGCATTACAACTGAAGGTTATATAATGACGGAATCTGAAGTGATAAACTATATGAGGCAAATTTGCGAGGGCATCAAGCATATGCATGAGAAAAATATAATTCATTTGGATATCAAGCCTGAAAATATTATGTGCCAAACCCGCAGCAGTACAACCGTAAAGCTGATAGATTTTGGTTTAGCAACGCGATTGGATCCCAATGAAGTGGTGAAAATAACAACGGGCACAGCGGAATTCGCAGCTCCAGAGATTGTCAACCGCGAACCTGTCGGTTTCTATACCGATATGTGGGCAACGGGAGTACTTGCCTACGTGCTGTAAGTGATTATTAAATGTAACTTTAAAAATAACACCTAATACAAGGTGTGTTAAAAAAAGCCACCTTAATCCCGAACATCTGTACATTCAAGTTTTCATCATTCTTTGTTTGGTTGTGAGAGGCCTAAGGGTTATAAGTGTCTTTCGTGATCGGCGATTTTTAATATCAAAAATATGGATCATTTGAGATTTGCATCAAATATTGTGTAAAAAATAAAAATAAGTTACTTAAAAGCGTCAAAACTGGTATCGAATCATGGGTATATGGTAATGATGTCGAAACCAAAGCCCAAACGTCCCAAAACAAAAATCGGCGAACACGCGAAACACTTATTCTTGGTATATATCTTCGAGTATCTTCTTTGGTACACTCACCAACAAAACAAAACAAAATAAATTAAGAAACCAAAATACATTGACTGCGAAATGTAAAATTTGTTTTGTTCTTTAACTAAACCATGAATTTTTTTTAATTTCAAATTCATTAGACTCAGTGGTCTCTCTCCATTCGCTGGCGACAACGATATTCAAACACTTAAAAATGTTAAAGCTTGCGATTGGGACTTTGATGTCGACGCCTTTAGATGTATATCCGAAGAGGGTAAAGACTTTATAAGCAAACTTCTGCTGGCAAACAAAGAAAAGCGAATGACTGCGCATGAGTGCCTTTTGCATCCCTGGTTAACAGGAGATCATAGCAAATTGACTCAGAAGATTGCACGCGATCGCTACATAGCATACCGCGAGAAGTTGCGAAGGAAATACGATGACTTTGATAAATATTTACTGCCAATAGGTCGATTGTCAGAATACTCGTCGTTACGCAAATTGTTAATGGAGAAATATAAGATGCATGATGCTGTTTTTGACCGACGTCAAGCGGCACCACGATTTGTTATCCGGCCATCGTCACAGTTTTGCTATGAAGGCCAAAGCGTGAAATTTTATTGCCGGTGCATTGCGATTGCTACGCCTACACTTACCTGGTCACACAACAACATAGAGCTACGGCAGAGTGTTAAGTTTATGAAACGTTACGCTGGGGATGACTATTACTTCATTATTAATCGTGTAAAACTCTCAGACCGTGGCGAATATATAATACGCGCCGAAAATCATTATGGTTCCCGGGAAGAAGTGGTCTTTCTCAATGTACATCCACTGCCAAAGGAACAACCTAAATATAGAACAGAGACTACGCCGATTCGCCGTCGCGAACCGCTTCCCTACACGTTCTGGCAGGAAGAATCCGAGTCTGCGCCTAGTTTTACATTCCTCTTACGTCCACGTGTAATGCAAGCTCGGGACACATGTAAACTACTCTGTTGCCTCAGTGGTAAACCAGTACCCTCAGTTAAGTGGTACAAAGACGGTAGGGAACTAAGCAAATACGAATATGCCATGACTCATTCGGATGGCGTCGTCACCATGGAGATAATCGACTGCAAGCCGTCTGATTCGGGCAAATATAGTTGCAGAGCTACCAATTGCCACGGAACTGATGAAACCGAATGCGTAGTTATTGTAGAAGGTAATTTTGTTACAAACTTCGTTCCCGACACACATAAACGCTCGCCGAATTAATTATTGAAATGAAGTTAATTTAACTGGTTTTCTTCAAATTGTCCGTTGAAGCTCAGATAAGAATACGATTAAAGAAGTATACGATTAGTTTTACATTGTTTGATCAAATTTTTCAAGTTGTTTCCTTAAACCGATTTAGAAAACTTTGAATGCATCATCACTTCTTTTAACAATAAAAAAAAAAGTCTGAACAAAAAAAAGTTATCAGAAGTTAATGGCTCCTCTATTGACTAAAAGAAAAGTTTTTTAACCGTTTAAAGGGTTGCCTACCCATATTTGCATAGGTTTAAGCCAATTGCTCTGTCCATAAACACATATGTATATGTTTATGTACATGGTTCTTTTTATTATACCATTTACCCATTGAAAATGGGTAAAAAATGGTATATTAACTTTGTGCAAATGTATGTAACAGGCAGAAGGAGGCGTGGCAGACCATACAAAGTATATATATTCTTGATCAGCATCAATAGCCGAGTCGATTTGGTCATGTCCGTCTGTCTGTCCGTCTGTCCGTCTGTCCGTCTGTCCGTCTGTCCGTCTGTCCGTCTGTCCGTCTGTCCGTCTGTATGAACACACAGATCTCAGCTATTAAAAGAGCTAGAGGCACCAGACTTGGTGGGAGTGTGCGTGTATTCAATACACACAAGAAGTTTATTTCAAACTTGATGTGCCACGCCCACCGCCTCCGCAAATCGATAAATGCGTATTTCGATTTTTTCCAAATAATTCAATAACGAAAAGAGATAAACGCACCAAATTTGGTAGGAGGGTGTCTTGCAACATTATGCAGAAGTTGGATTTTAGAATTTTGGATGCCACGCCCACCGCCTCTAAAAAACACATTTTTATAGTTTAAAAGAAAACTAGAAAAGCTAGAAGCGCCAAATTTGAAAGTATGGTGCCTGGTAACATTACGGAGAATGTTTGATTTTCAACTTTTGGATGCCACGCCCACCGCCCCCACACTATTGCATTTTAAGAAAAGTAGGGAAATAACAAAACTTTTTTTTTAACGCTCTTGTAGCTTACCATAGTACAGATCTACCCTATAAATTTCAATCCGATCGGACAATAAACACAGAAGTTATAGGCACGAGAAGTTTCGCTCACAGCAGTAGAGGCCCGACGCAGACGCCGACGCCGACGCCGACTGCGCACGCCGACTGCGCACGCACAGTCGTCGTGTAGTCAGTGTGCAGTCGGCATGTGCCATTAGCTTCAATGCATGTGAATTTGTTCTCGAAAATATGCGATGCGTTGTTATTCGCCGAATAAAAGTAATTAATATTAAGAATTAGTTTTTAACAGCGAAAGGTAAATGGTATCTTACTGTCGAGTGCACTCGACTGTAGCTTTCTTCACTTGTTATTTTAGAAGAAATCTTTGCGTTAACACTAAGCAATCGTCGTACTGATACCAAATATAAAATAAGTACAATGAAGTAAAATACAAATGATATAATTTTAAGATTTACGACGCCGAAATGTATCTAAAGTCTATTTCTATATTCCTTTATTTTGCTATTTCGTAACTCATATAATACAATGACATCCATAACTATTTATTCACTGCATTAAAAATATTCCTAGGACAATGGGTTACGCCTGAGCAGGCTGAACTTGCCCACAACTTCCTTTATTCAGGAGGTAATTAATAAGTATAAGACTCGACCACATACATTATACAACCTTCGCATGTTTTAGGAGTTTTTATTCGAACTTCTTTGAATGCATGTACACATTTACTAAACCTACATATGAACCATGGCAACACATTTGCATATTAAGTAAATCACTTAAACGAAAATTGAACATAATAAAAGTTGTATGCATAGTAATTATATTTTTATCTATGTGAACGTACAGATCACAGCTATTCAATTAAAAACACCAAAATTGGTTTTAAGGTTTATATAAAATGGTTGTAAAACGTTAATTGTATTGACGCCGGCCCTTGATGCCTAGCTACAATTTTATATAGAAAACTTCTAGTGCCTATAGCTTATAACTATAGCAATTCTACTGGTAACTACCGAAATGCAGAAAGCCAAACTTTCTGAATTATATACTTATAACTCGAAAAGATTCGCTGGTGGGCATGTAATCCAAAACTTTAAATCCCGTATTTAGCTCTAATATGGTAGTTGCGTTGCTTGTAATAAATCGAAAAAAAACTTTCAAATTGCGGGAACTGTGAGCATGGCACATAAAGTGTCAAGTGTCATGTGTGTGTTATTCACGAACCTACATACCAATTTTTTTGTCTCTACCTCATGTAAGAGGTAAAAGTTGTGTGATCATACAGACAAACATGACCAAATAAAATTAAATTTGCTTTAATGCCTATCAATAATATACATTGTTTGATCTTTCACGCCTCCTTTTATATATCATAAAAAATATAATTATATACATACAAAAACAGACCTACACTACACGCAATGCTAAAAGAATGAATAACATATGTATACTTTTATTATCTATTTTTTTTTTTTTATTTTTGCGAAATGATTTGCACCTACCCTTGCTATGATATTATAATTTGTTTGTTGATCTGAAATTTAATCATGTTTTAAGATATATGTATTTTCATATACAGGGTCACAACATGTTTACTTACTAATCTGTAAAAATATCTATCCATAGATCGCAAATACATTGAGCAGCCCATTAAGCCAGCTCCTCCGCCAATTATCACTACACGGAGGTATCCTTCATCTGTTAATAGTACGCAGCAGTCTTCAAACACAAGTCAAATATCTGATAGCAAGGTAACTTAAAAAAATATATTTTTATATATTTTTGTTTTAATTATATATGTCGTATTCTTTGTAGGCAATGAACGATTCTTCCCCCACATCACAGAATGGAATTTCAGGCAAGAAGAAATATGCAGCCAACTCTTTGCAGGCACCCGGAAGTCCCACACGATCTCGAAGTGCCACCAAAGAACTGATTCGTACGTATTACACTACAGTGTATATATACTGTATTGTTGATTAATAATTTTGACGACTATGTTACCTAAAAAATAGATAAGATCGAAATAAACACACATAATCTGGTTCAAATTATTTTATTTTTAATATATTATGTATTAGAAATCAAAACAAAAACATTTAATTATTTCGAATTTTTATTTAACAATAAGCTGTTCAATAATTTAATGTCTTGTCGGCTTTAATGTGTCTTGGATGTTTTATAGCTAGCTATGAATTCTTCAAACTCTTTAAATCTATCTAAATAATTAAAATTTTGTGTTTACAGTTCCACCCGACGATTCATTAATGTGTAAACCGGAGTTTATAAAGTCTCTACATGATTTGTCAATTCAAGATGGCGAAAAATTGGTATTAACTTGTCAAGTCAAAGGTGACCCGGAACCACAGATAACATGGTCAAAAAATGGCAAGCTGATTGCCTCATCTGAAATTATGGATTTAAAATACAAGAATGGTGTCGCAAAACTTACTATACATGAAGTTTTCCCCGAAGACGAAGGCGTCTTCTCATGTACAGCGACAAACTCTATAAGCGTTGTCGAAACCAAGTGCAAGCTTACTGTTATACGTAAGTGTAGATTTATGCAAATATATAAATACACAATTAATAATAAGAGATAAAAGCATCAAATTCCTCCTCCGAAATTGAATTTCCTGAAACATTATGCAGAAGTTGGACCTAAGAATTTAGATGCCACGCCCACCATCCCGATAAAACAAATTTATTGAATTATAAGAACACAAGAAAAGTCGAATCATAGGAAAAGTAGAAAAGTTGTTTTTAGATTTTATTGCAATAAATTAAATCTAATCAGACAATAAACACATACACTAGTCGGCATAATTATTTTGACGAAACCTTGTTTTGACTTTTTAACGTTGCTTTGCTTAAAATCATCAAATAACGGTACGAAAATAAGGCGCAAAACCAAGATCTTATGTTTAGCTATGTGCATGCCAAATTTTATTTCGTTTAACTTTTGCATTCTCTTTCTGCTGATAAGAATGCATGCAGACAACGGTTTTTTGCCTGGCACAAGTATTTTGTGAAAATATTTTCACACTTTTAAGCACGCGAGAATCAAACAGCTTCTTCACTTCTGTGCTTAACTTTGATCAATATTAAACTTTTAATATTAATATTATATTATTAAAATACAATACAAAGTTATTAAAAATTATTAAGTAACATGGGTAAAACGGCTGAGCAATGTTTGGTTACCCGATCTTCAATGGTAGTAAAATTTAACGCTGGAATAGCTATCAAATCATTGCCAATGAGTCTAATGTGTCGCGTCAAACTGTGAACTACCAAATTAAAAAGTTTAAAAGGCATAATGACATGCGTAATTTAAGATCAGGTGCTAAGCGCAAAACAGAGCTCAGTGAAGACCGAGTCCTTGTACGGGAATTTAAAAAAAATGTTCTTCTGCTGCCACAATCTGCAGCAGATTAGTTAAATTTGACAGCTAAGACCCCAATTAGTGAGCGCACAGTCCATCGACGATTAAGAGAATGTGATTTTAAGACTTTGAAAGCCAAGGACATACCGTTTATAACAGGAGCAAACAACCTTAAAAGACTGTCTTTCGCAAAGGAAGCCAAAGGAGTTTTTGGGTAGCGTTCAATGGACAAATGACAGCTCCTTTGAGTACAATTCATCAAAAAATAAATTTTTTGTTAGATTCCAAGGGTACAAAGGCAGAAAAGGCGGCCCGTTTGCCAAAAAGTGAGCCATGCAGAAGGCTCTGTCATGGTGTAGGAATGAGTTGCATACAATGGGCTGGGTTACCTGGTTCCTATTGCCAGCTAAATGAATCTAGGGCAATATATGGAGGTCCTAAACGATAATGCCTTTCCTTTCAGTGATAGGCTCATTGGTGAGTTATTTATCCTGCAGCAGGATAATGCCCCCTGCCGCAAAGCCCCAAATGATTACCAATGTTTTGAAGGATGTGAGCGTTACTATCTTGAACTGGCCGCTCCAAAGTTTAAACTTTAACATTATTAAGAACGTCTGGTCTCTTTTCAAATGCAAGAGAACAGTTTCGTTGAACAAAACCCGAGAAAAAACAATTTTTGAGGTCACTTCTCTTTGGGAAGAGATGCCTCGAGAGATCATCCAAAATTTTATAAATTCAGTGCAGCGACGACTGCAATAAATTATTGAAACCAAAGGAAATTAAATAATTTACTAAATTCTAACTTTTCCTTAATTTTTTTTTAGTTTAAGCTTTGTTATTCATATTAAAACTTACTTGTCAAAATAGTTATGCCACCACATAAAAATTACTTTAGCTTATATATTTTTCTAGTTGAAATGAGAAAATTTTGAATTTATTATTTTTATGATTGTATTTTCACTTAGTAAACCAGAAAAAAAGTCATTGAGTTATTTTCAACCATTGAAAAGTTACATGCAAATTTGCACCATTTTTTTTTCGTCAAAATAGTTATGCCGACTAGTGTAAGTTATAGGCGCGAGCAGTAGATACGCAGTAAAGGCCGGACGTCAATGCTTGCTGCGCACGCACAGTCGTCGTGCAGTCGGCATGTGCCATTAGCTTCAATGCATTTGTATTTGACTTCGAAAATATGCGATGAGTTGTTATTAGTTCGCCGAATAAAAGTAATTAGTATTAAGAATTATTATTTAACAGCCAAAGATAAATGACTGTAGCTTTCTGCACTTGTTTTTTTTTTCAAATAATATAAAAACAAGTGAAGAAAGCGATTGTGCAATTGGTAAGTGGTATGGAAATATGATCGCTTTTCGTTATCATTATACATAATATATTCTTTTTTCTATTATTTTTAATTTTTTAGTTCAGGATAATCAGTCAAGTAAACGCCAACCTGTCGGAAAGGATAAACCACCAAAGATTGTAAGCCACCTGGAGTCTCGATTCGTAAAGGATGGAGATGCAGTTACATTAGCATGCCGGATCATTGGCGCTCAGCACTTTGATGTGGTGTGGCTGCACAATAATAAGGAAATCAAACCAAGTAAAGACTTCCAATATACAAATGAAGCAAATATCTACCGTCTGCAAATAGCCGAGATATTCCCAGAAGATGGTGGTACCTACACTTGCGAGGCCTTCAACGATGCCGGCGAATCGTTTAGTACCTGCACAATAAATGTCACCGTTCCAGGTGATGAACCCAAACTGCCAACTTTTGTCAAGTTCCCTGTGTCAGTGTCGGTATCAGAGGGAGAAAATGCACTCTTTGAGTGCGAGCTGGACACAGAGATACTGACCTTGACATGGCTTAAGGATGGCAAGTCTATCGATGAAACACTGTCCCGTTATTCGTTCACTAAGGACGATCATAACTATAAGTTCTCGATAAGCAAATGTACAATGGATGATGTTGGACAATACCAAGCAAAAGCCGTGGTTAAAAAGGGAGAGAACCTGTGTGCCTTTTCGATAAATGTGCAAAGTTCCGATAATTCGTAATCGAGATCGTTTTTAAGTTCGCTTAAAAATCTGGTTAGACTGCATTACCATTTCGAAGTTGATAATAGAGTGGGAAATTTAAGATGAAAGAAAGATACATTAATTACTACCGAATTTGATGATTCACCCACTTTCAGATAAATGGTAATTACCACAACCTAAATTATTTTAGACACTAAGCAAAATTTATTATAATTTCTTACTTTTGCATATGCAACACCGAAGGATCACACAATTGCAATTGTATAGAACAGCTAACCAAACATTCGCATTACCTGTGAGACTTTTGTTGGCATCCTCATTTGACATCTAACTGCAGCAGTTGTCGTCCAGGTAATACGGACTCATTTGGCGACGCCGTTTACCAAAACTAGTAATACTCTTGACAGTTGATCTAAAAGTGCATAGCACTTTAAGTGAAATCGAAAACAAATAAACGAAATTATAAAAAACGACATTTTTGAAAACAAAATCTTTTGTATTAATAGATATTTACGAGGGTCGTTCAATAAGTCCTTAGAAAATTCGAGTGAAGAAATCCGAAATCCTTTTTTTGGACGGGATAAAAATGTTGGAAAAACGATTGGCAAAGTTTTTTTTTTTTATTTCTGTTTAATTTACAATCTATCTATCTGATAATAAGTAAATTATCTAAGGAGGGTATTTACAGTAAATTTTACATATATGGGGAAGAGGGTATTTACAGAAGGGTATTTACAGGGAAGTAGTCACCACTCACTGGACAGTCTAAAATGCAGGTCAAGGGGGTGGTGTCTTCTAAGACGTCTGACGTGGAGGCTGTTGTCCAGCGGGTTGATTGCAAGCTGGTTGCAGTGGGTGACTCTTTTGAGTGAATCTTTTCAGGTGTTTAGAACTAAAACTGACGATCTCTTCAGTTACCGTTGGCATGCGTAGGTCTTTGTGAAGCGTACGGTTCCTAACGTAGAATGGGGCCTTGGTGATTAGTCGCAGGGTTTTGTTTTGGAACCTTTGGAGGATTTCGATGTTCGAATTGGATGCAGTTCCCCATAATTGGATGCCGTAGGTCCAGACTGGTTTGAGTATGACCTTGTACAAAAGTACTTTGTTGTCAAGCGACAGTTGTAATTTGTAATTTTTAGGTTTAGTTGCTTACTCTTGGCTTGGATGTGTGCTGACCAAAGGGAGCAAAAGTTTGAGTTTGTGCAAGAGTCCTAGGTAACATACTCTGTCAAAAGCTTGTTTGACGTCTAAGAAGGCTGCCGAACAGTACTTTCTTGACTCCATTGCAGTTAGTATGGTCTGAACCACTCTGTGACACTGTTCGGGCGTTCCATACTGAGATCTGAAACCAAATTGGTGCTCTGGTATAAACGATTGGCAAAGTGTGTAGAGCTAAAAGGGGACTATGTTGAAAAAAAAAAAAAAAATCTGCAAAAAACAGTGTTTTTATACCATTTACCCATTGAAAATGGATAAAAAATGGTATATTAACTTTGTGCAAATGTATGTAACAGGCAGAAGGAGGCGTGGCAAACCATACAAAGTATATATATTCTTGATCAGCATCAATAGCCGAGTCGATTTGGTCATGTCCGTCTGTCTGTCCGTCTGTCAGTCTGTCCGTCTGTATGAACGCACAGATCTCAGCTATTGAAAAAACTAGAGACACCAGACTTGGTAGGGGTGTGCGAGTATTGAATACGCAGATCGAGTCTATTACAAACTTGATGTGCCACGCCCACCGCCCCCGCAAATCGAGAAATTCGTTTTTCGATTTTTTACAAATAATTCAATAACGAAAACAGATTACGGCCCTAAATTTGGTAGGAGGGTGTCTTGCAGAATTATGCAGAAGTTGGATTATAGACTTTTGGATGCCACGCCCACCCCCTCCAGAAAACACATTTTTATAGTTTAAAAGAACACTAAAAAAGCTAGAAGCACCAAATTTGGAAGTAAGGTGCCTAGTAACATTACGCAGAATGTGGATTTTCAAATTTTGGATGCCACGCCCACCGCTCCCAAAATTCGATTTTGTAAAACGGTAAATCAAATTATAGGAAAAGTAGAAAAGTTTCCGAATTTTTTTTAGGTATTATTGTAGATAATAATAATATCGACCAACCCTATAAATTTAAATCTGATCGGACAATAAACACAGAAGTTATAGGCACGAGAAGTTTCCCTTACAGCAGCAAAGGCCCGACGCCGACGCCGACTGAGCACGCACGGTCGTCGTGTAGTCAGCATGCAGTCGGCATGTGCCATTAGCGTCAATGCATGTGTTTTTGACTTCGAAAATATGCGATGCGTTGTTATTAGTTCGCCGAATTTAAGTAAATAATATTAAGAATTATTTTTTAACAGCCATAGGTAAATGGTATCTTACTGTCGAGTACACTCGACTGTAGCTTTCATAACTTGTTGTATTTATTATTATTATTTATTTTTTCTAAAGACTTTTTGAACGACCCTCGTATTATTTATTTTATTTACTATGAGTTATTGATAACAAAAAGCCCAATGGAATTCAGGAAAAATGTCTATAAATTTGTGTAAAGTATATACAGGATGCGCCATCTTGAGCTTTGATAAACAATAACTTTGAAAAAAACAAGAAGCGGGCAAAGTGTGACCCCCATTCGGGTCACATCTATAACTTCCCGATATGAGATGTATGTATGTGCTTTTTCTCTGAGCTTTGTGTCAAACATAAATTTTCTCGTCAACCAGTAGGTATAAGTAAAAATGTTATGAAACTTTTTTTTATAGAGAATATAATTTGCACACACAAATACACATATCTGTGTGTGTGTCTACGCGTGTGTGAGTATGTGTGTATCTGGGACGGGCAATGTGAGCGAGCGTGTCGCGATTTTTCAACTTTTTCCTACTTTTAAAACACCATTATCTCGTTAAGGGTTGAGAATTTTGAAAAATATCATATTACCTTTTTTGTAGAGAATTTAATTTCGGCTCGAAAAGTTTCTTACGACTTTCTTCAAAACCCCGTCGTTTACGAGATAGAGCCGAAAAAAGCAAAAAATACCCAAAAAATCGTGCTTTTTGGCGAATTATTAAAAAACTATAACATATAACCCTCTTAAACTCCTTTCAGACCTAGATGGCGGTGAAACGAATCTTTCAAAAAAAAAAAGTTCAAATCGGTTCAGTAGTTTATGAGAAACCGCTGACACAAAAAAATCTCACATACGAACATACGCACATACACACACACACACACACACACACACACAGAACCCTCATTGAAAATGGGTCAGGGGGATGTGAAACGTCGAGAAACGTGAAAATTTCAAGGATCTGACACTCTTCAAAATCGGGGTCGTTACAATAACTTCCCTAGATCGGGAAGTTAAAAAAAAATTCGTGGAAAATATTTTATGTTTATTTAGATTGATCCTTTTACAATTCCTTTGAGTAAGTTTTTGTATATTTACAATACCATATGGCCACCTTTGTGGTCTTTTTCGAGCATTTACCATGGCTTTCTCGAGTATATCGGCCGCATATATATTGGCCATTACCGAGCGGAGAGTTCCTTGAGCTCTGTGATGGTCTTGGGCTTGCTCATGTACGCTTTGCTCTTTAGATAACCTCGCAAAAAGGAGTCTGGCGGGGTAAAATCCAGCGAACGCGGCTGCCAGTCGATATCGTTTCTTTTTGACACATTGCGCCCAGGGAATTTTCGCTGCAAAAACTTTAATGTACCGTTTGGTGTGGGAACCAGTCCTATTGAAACCGCCCAAACTGTCACTCCCTTGTTATTGTTCCTCATGAATGACTTGAGGATTCTCAGTGTCCCAGATGCGGCAGTTGTTTATTGACACTGCCAGACCGTTTCGTCGGTCATCAAAAATGCATGCCAAAAATTCGAAACGGATTTCGAGAGTCTCGGCTAGTTTTTGGGCATAGATCAAGCGCTACTTACGCTTAAATGCTGCGAACGCAGCGATGCGGTGAGGTCCTCCTTAACATTATCCCGAACAGCCATTATTGTTGTTATATTTCCAGAGTAATTCGTAAAAGCAAAAGATGTTTATTCAGTGACTGTAACTTATAGACTCAAATACAAAATTATCGGGTCTATTCATTTGCCCATTCGATTAGTTTTATCGATACATAAATTTGCGTTGCAACAATGCGATTTCTTATTTATCAACACCTCTTCTCAACACAAATTTTCTTTCATTCCTTAAATGTTTAACATTAATTTTTTCAAACAATTTATCTTTTTCAAATTACGTTAAACCAATCGATTTCATAAATTTAAGATGCTTTAGCTTACATAAATTTTTAGTACATATGTCTGCTATCATATTGTTAGTGTCAATGTATTTAAATACAATTTCTTTGTTTAATATTAATTCTCTGATAAAATGATAGCGTTTATCAATATGCTTGCTTCTTGCATGGAACATACTATTTTTAGCTAATTGCTGTGAACTTAAATTATCTCCATATACTCGTAATGGTTGGTCATGAGGAAAACAACCAATTTCGTTGATCAGTCATCTTAAGTACACCGCTTCTTTTCCAGCTGCTGACAAAGCTATGTACTCTGCCTCTGTACTGCTTAACGCCACTGTTGTTTGCTTCCGCGATTCCCATGAAAACGCCGCTCCAGCCAAGAAGAATATGTAGCCTGTGAAAGATTTTCGGTCAATTACGTTGCCGCCCCAATCCGCATCTGTGTAGCCTTCTATGGGTTGTCCACATTTCTTGTAGTGTATCTTCAAATCTTTTGTGCTCGACAAATACCGTAGAATATGTTTTACTCCACACTCGTGTTTTTTACTTGGACATATGTTCATCTGGGCCAATTTGCAAATAGAATGCAATATGTCAGGCCTAGTGCATATAGCCAAATACATTAAGCTGCCAATTATCGCCTGATATGCCTTTGGATCCACCAATTGGTCATCTTCTGTAGGTGGTTTGATGTGATAACCAGCATCCAATGGAGTTCGTCATTTGATTTTGTTGTAAGAGAGATTTTATATAAGATGTTTGACACACAAACACGTCGCCAGTCTCGCTTGTTCTCTCTATTTCGAAACCAAGGAATTCTTAACTTCTCCTTTATCAACTGATTTGAACTGATTGCTTATGTAGGTTTTAATTGAATTTAAATCATCCTTAGATTTGCTGGCTATAAGGATGTCATCTACATAAACTGCAACGATATTAATGTTATGGTTAATATATAAAAAATATAAACATGGTTCGTTGTTGCATGGCCTAAAGCCGAAATTCTGTAAGGCCTCGTCTAGTTTTATTTTCATTCTCTACCGGATTGTTTTAATCCATAAATTGTTTAGTTTAGCCACTCGATTTGGAAATAGTTTGTCTTCAAACATCTTTGGTTGATCCATATATATCTCATCAGTGAAAGTTCCATTTGAATAAGCTGTGGATACGTCCATTTGATGCAAGTATAATTGAAGTTCTGCGGACAATGCAAATACCATTCTTATTGTTTCGTAACGCACTACGGAGGAGTACGTCTCTTGATAGTTGACGTCATACTGTTGACTGTAACCCTTTGCAACGAGCCTTGCTTTGAATATTTTGATGTCTCCATCTCTCTTTTTGGTAAATACCCATTTGTTGCCGATACTCATTTTGCCTGGAGGCAAATCTACCAAATGCCATGTGTTGTTTGCCATAAGGGAGTCATACTCGACCTTCATAGCATCTTGCCAGCAAGCTGATTCCTTAGAATTCAATGCTTCTTGTAAATTCTCTGGAACTGCTTCCTCTACTGTTTCCTGTAGGACGTTTATTTGATTTTTTATTTTACTTGGTCTGCCTGGACGACCTGTGCGCTCGATCCATGGCCTTCCCGGTCCATAGATAGGGATTTTATTTTCTGCATCATCAATTGACTGCCCTACTTCAGAATCGGCATCTTCAAAAGATAAGCAGCTTTCTGAATCAGAAGAGTTAGAATTTGAATAATCATGTTTAACAGGTTGCTCTATGTTTTCGTCTATGCCATCGTTTATAAGGCTGGAGAAATCAAATTTATTCTGGTCTCCCATTAGGTAGTTCTCATCGAATTGAACATCACGCTTAACTTCAATCTTGTCTGTTTCTTGATCATAAAGCCTGTAGCCCTTGACTTCTTTGCTGTATCCAACGAATATTAGTTCTTTACCTTTAGCTTGAAATTAACACTTCTGAGTTTTTTCGAGACCAACAGCCAAACAGCCAAATGTTTTAAAGTGCTTTACACTTGGTTTCCGCCCAAACCATATTTCGAATGGAGTAACATTCTCCAGTGCTCTTGTTAATGCTCTGTTCTTAATATATGCTGCACACGCACATGCTTCTGCCCAAAACTTTTCATTTAAGCCCGAATGAACCAACATTGATCTGGCCTTTGTCACAATTGTTTAATTATAGCGTTCAGCTACGCCATTCTGCTGAGGTGTATATGGGACTGTGAGTTGACGATTGATACCTTCGTTACGCAGATATTGCATATAAGTATGTCCAAATCTATTATGCCATTTCATTATATTTTCGATATACTATAAATTTAGCGATTCATTTAAATTTTGGAAAAAATATAAACCATTAAATTTATTAGCAACTGCTATAAGTAAATTTTCACTTTTGTCTTTTATTAACGCACACGTTTTATGAAAGTCTATTTTTAGTCCATTTTCAGTTTCTTTTGCCACTGAGAAAAAATTGGTTTGCAATTCCGGAATGTGCAAAACATTTTTTAGTTGGAAACTACACTTTTCTGTTGTAATTTTTATTGTCCAAAACCGATCGCTTTCAAAGACTGTTCACCCGCCACCAAAACTTGTTGTTGTGTTTCTGAGTATTCACAAAATAACGCGCGATTGTTAGACATGTGAGATGTGACGCCACTGTCAACGCACCAACCCTCACGACAAAGTCTGTATTCGTTAGAAAAGTCCCGCTTTATACACACATACGAACGATCTTTTTGTTGTTTCTTTTCATCACTAATTGATGTGCTTTGTTGGTTTTTATCTGTTTCTACTCTTTTTGCATTCTTCCCGGAATTCCACTTTTTTGTGTTTTTATACCATTTACCCATTGAAAATGGGTAAAAAATGGTATATTAACTTTGTGCAAATGTATGTAACAGGCAGAAGGAGGCGTGGCAGACCATACAAAGTATATATATTCTTGATCAGCATCAATAGCCGAGTCGATTTGGTCATGTCCGTCTGTATGTCTGTCTGACCGTCTGTATGAACGCACAGGTCTCAGCTATTAAAAGATCTTGAGTCACCAGACTTGATGGGAGTGTGCGTGTATTGAATACGCAGATCGAGTTTATTTCAAACTTGATGTGCCACGCCCACCGCCTCCGCAAATCGATAAATGCGTATTTTTTCCAAATAATTCAATAACGAAAAGAGATAAACGCGCCATTATGTAGAAGTTGGATTTTAGACTTTTGAATGCCACGCCCACCGCCTCTAAAAAACACATTTTTATAGTTTAAAAGAACACTAGAAAAGCTAGAAGCACCAAATTTATAAATTTACTAGCAAACCCGGCGAACTCCGTTTCGCCACCAGATGGCTATATTTCTCCCAGTCGTTCTCCCAGTCCCTCTTCTAGTCCCTTTCCCAGTCCCTCCCCCAGTCGCGCTTACAGTCCCTCTCCCAATCCTTCTCCCTCTCCCAGTCCCTCTCCGAATTCTTTTCCCAATCCCTCTCCCAATCCCTCTCCCGTATATAACATTTTTGAAAAGAATTTTTTGATAATTTTTTTTAAGAGATTTTATCAAATTTATTGCTTTTAATATTTTATTTATTTATTTTTATTTTCAAGGTACCTTTGACGAACACGTCAAAGTATAACACACCTAAACACATTATTTGTAATACATAAACAGTCTACTTTTGTTCACCAAGCAGCAAGGTACTTTTATTTATTTTAAAATAAATTAAAGTTCCTTGTTGCTCGGTGAACAAAATTAGACTAACTATTTATTATGTAAACTGTGTATAGGTGTGTTTTACTTTGACGTGTTCGTCAAAGGTTCCTTGAAGTGGCCGGGAAAATTTGTATGGGAAAAAGAGAATGGCTATTTTTAGGGTTTATCCAGAAATAATTATAATTTAAAACCATAAAAAAACCATCCATGACAAAAGCAAACTCAGTTGATTTGGTGGCAGGCATTTTTTTTTTAATTTTGATATGACTTGAAGTCATAAAAAGTAGATAACAACATCGAAACTAATACAAAACAAACGCGCAGGTTAGTGGCCGAGGGATTTTAAATTTTTAAAATAAATAAAACTACCTTGCTGCTAGGTGAGCAAAAGTAGACTGTTTATGTATTACAAATAATGTGTTTAGGTGTGTTTTACTTTGACGTGTTCGTGAAAGGTTACTTGAAGTGGCCCGGAAAATGTGTATGGGAAAAAGAAAATGGCCATTTTAACGGTTTTCCCAGCAATAATTCTAATTTTTCTTGCCGTGCCCACAAACCTTGAACTTCAACGAACAATTTAAAAAAAAATTTGGCCAAATTGGTTCAGGCGTTGTTGAGTTATGCGCTTACCAACACATTTTGCGATTCATTTTTATATAATAGATAAAAATAACATTACGGAGAATGTTTGATTTTCAATTTTTGGATGCCACGCCCACCGCCCCCAAATTATTGAATTTTAAGAAAAGTAGGGAATCAACAAAACATTTTTTGACACTCTTGTAGCTTACCATAGTACAGATCTACCCTATAAATTTCAATCCGATCGGACAATAAACAAAGAAGTTAAAGGAGTTAGAATCTCCCACAAAAGTTGTGGGCGCTTAGAATTCCAACTAAAATGTTGAACTGACGCAGCAGAGGGCCGGCATCAATAAAAGTCTCATTTGCCGATCGCACTGCGTAACTGTGTGTGGTCTAGATGGTTGCATACAAGATTCTGGTGCGTGAGGTCGCGGGTTCGAATCCAGCGACGAGCAATTTTTATTATTATTTTTTTTTGCCAATCGCACTGCGTAACTGTGTGTGATCTTGATGGTTGGCTCGCAAGTTTCTGATGCGTGAGGTCGCGGGTTCGAATCGTGCGCTGGACAATTTTTTTTTTTAATAATTTTGCGCTATACTGAAAAATATAGTATGATATTTTTAATCAAATTGACGAACATGGAAGATGCAAAAAAAATAAGAAAAACCAAAAACTTGTTCTAAGCAATACAAAAAAAAGAAGCCTGCGCTGGGATTTGACCCGGGGTCATTTAGCTATAGAACTGACAACTCTCACAACAAACCACCAACCAAACGAGGCACATTGTCTGTTTCTGCTAAATACATATGTATGTATGTATTTATGTATAGAAATTATAGGCGCGAGAAGTTTTGCATACAGCAGCAGAGACGGAGCAGAGGCTCGGCGTCAATGCTTGCGCCGACTGCGCACGCATAATCAAGGTGCAGTCAGCGTGCAGTCGGCCTGTGCCATTAGCGTCAAATTGACGCCGTCAATGCATGTGTATTATTTGCCTTCGAAAATTTGCGAAGCGTTGTATTAGTTCGGCGAATAAAAGTAATTAATATTAAGAATTTTTTTTAACAGCCATAGGTAAATGGTATCTTACTGTCGAGTGCACTCGACTGTAGCTTTCTTCACTTGTTTGCTATATACGCTTGTTATTCGTTTTTAGTTGAAATTTTTTGACTACGCCGTTCAGCCTCTTCCAACAATTCACTTTTCAATGTCAAAAAATTAGGGAGCTCATCTCTCATTTCCGGTTTCGGTTAATTTGCCAACCATATTTGAAAAATCATTTAAATATTGAACAACATTCATGTCCTCTGACAAACGAATATTTAGCAATTTTTTATAAAGAGTCACTTTCCGCGCAGGACCCTTAGGCTCATATATTTCTTTTAGTTTTAGCCAAGCTTCTGCTGCTGATTTACACTGTTTTATGTAATTGAACTGGGTAGGTTTAACCGCCAAAATAATAAAGTAATGCCTTTTCATCTTTTATTTCCCATTCTTCACTGTTCTCAACTGGTCTTTTAATATCACCATTAATATCAGAATTCGTTCGGTGTGTCCAGCGGTTTTCGGCGTGTCGGTGAATTTTGTAACAATTGAAAACATTATTGAGCGGTGTGTCCAAAATGGCCAATAATTTGTACGGAATAGACAAATTATACGACAAAAATTATGACGTCTGGAGTGCTCAAATGCGTGCTATCCTTATTCATTCGGAGTCATGGCGTATCGCGTGTGGTGATATTAAAAGACCAGTTGAGAACAGTGAAGAATGGGTAATAAAAGATGAAAAGGCATTGGGTCTTATTATTTTGGCGGATGCTTGGCTAAAACTAAAAGAAATATATGAGCCTGAGGGTCCTGCGCGGAAAGTGACTCTTTATAAAAAATTGCTAAATCTTCGTTTGCCAGAGGACATGAATGTTGTTCAATATTTAAATGATTTTTCAAATATGGTTGACAAATTAACCGAAACCAGCTTTTCGTTGAGTGATGAAACAAAAGTAATTATATTGCTAGCCAGTTTGCCGGAATCATACGAAAACTTTGTAGTAGTAGTGGAAATGAGAGATGAACTCCCTAATTTTTTGACATTGAAAAGTAAATTGTTGGAAGAGGCTGAACCACGAAAAACGAACAACAAGCGTATATAGCAAAAAACACAAAAAAGTGGAATTCCGAGAAGAACCGTAATACCGGGAAGTGTTTTGCATGTGGTAAACGTGGTCATTTTGCAGCAGAGAGAGACGAAACAGATAAAAACCAACAAAGCACATTAAGTAATGATGAAAAGAAACAACAAAAAGAACGTTCGTATGTGTGTATAAAGCGGGACTTTTCTAACGAATACAGACTTTGTCGTGAGGGTTTGTGCGGTGACAGTGGCGCCACATCTCACATGTCTAACAATCGCGCGTTATTTTGTGAATACTTAGAAACACAACAACAAGTTTTGGTGGCGGGTGAACAGTTTTTGAAAGCGATCGGTATTTGGACAATAAAAATTACAACAGAAAAGTGTAGTTTCCAACTAAAAAATGTTTTGCACATTCCGGAATTGCAAACCAATTTTTTCTCAGTGGCAAAAGAAACTGAAAATGGACTAAAAATAGACTTTCATAAAACGTGTGCGTTAATAAAAGACAAAAGTGAAAATTTACTTATAGCAGTTGCTAATAAATTTAATGGTTTATATTTTTTCCAAAATTTAAATGAATCGCCAAATATATCGTGTGTCGAAAATATAATGAAATGGCATAATAGATTTGGACATATTAATATGCAAAGTCTACAAAAACTGTTTAAAAATGAAATGGTGCTTGGAATTGAAAAATTACAAACAACAAATAGTGTTCAAAACCTTATGAGGAATCAAATTATAGAGCCGCAAATTTATTAGAGACAATTCATTCCGATGTTTGTGGGCCATTTAATGTGGATTCTATTGGTGGATCTAGATATTTTGTTACTTTCATAGACGATAAATCCCGATATGCAGTAGTGATGTTTATGAAACAAAAGAATGAAGTTTTCGAACTATTTAAAAATGCATTATGCATTATGCATTATGCATTAAAACAATAACTCAGAAGAATAAATTCCAAGCTAAAGGTAAAGAACTAATATTCGTTGGATACAGCAAAGAAGTCAAGGGCTACAGGCTTTATGATCAAGAAACAGACAAGATTGTAGTTAAGCGTGATGTTCAATTCGATGAGAACTATCTAATGGGAGGACACAATAAAATTGATTTTTCCAGCCTTATAAACGATGGCATAGACGAAAACATAGAGCAACCTGTTAAACATGATTATTCAAATTCTAACTCTTCTGATTCAGAAAGCAGCTTATCTTTTGAAGATGCCGATTCTAAAGTAGGGCAGTCAATCGATGATGCAGAAAATAAAATCCCTATCTATGGACCGGGAAGGCCATGGATCGAGCGCACAGGTCGTCCAGGCAGATCAAGTAAAATAAAAAATCAAATAAACGTCCTACAGGAAACAGAATAGGTAGCAGTTCCAGAGAACTTACAGGAAGCATTGAATTCTAAGGAATCAGCTTGCTGGCAAGATGCTATGAAGGTCGAGTATGACTCCCTTATGGCAAACAACACATGGCATTTGGTAGATTTGCCTCCAGGCAAAATGAGTATCGGCAACAAATGGGTATTTACCAAAAAGAGTGATGGCGACATCAAAAGATTC
Source organism: Zaprionus bogoriensis (assembly GCA_035046045.1). Classification (NCBI taxonomy): domain Eukaryota; kingdom Metazoa; phylum Arthropoda; class Insecta; order Diptera; family Drosophilidae; genus Zaprionus; species Zaprionus bogoriensis. The sequence goes on from JAWNOI010000221.1 coordinate 1,820,605, forward strand.
AAAGCAAGGGTTACAGTAAACAGTATGACGTCAACTATCAAGAGACGTACTCCTCCGTAGTGCGTTACGAAACAATAAGAATGGTATTTGCATTGTCCGCAGAACTTCAATTATACTTGCACCAAATGGACGTATCCACAGCTTATTTAAATGGAACTTTCACTGATGAGATATATATGGATCAACCAAAGATGTTTGAAGACAAACTATTTCCAAATCGAGTGGCTAAACTAAACAAAGCCATTTATGGATTAAAACAATCCGGTAGAGAATGGAACACAAAACTAGACGAGGCCTTACAGAATTTCGGCTTTAGGCCATGCAAAAACGAACCATGTTTATATTTTTTATATATTAACCATAACATTAATATCGTTGCAGTTTATGTAGATGACATCCTTATAGCCAGCAAATCTAAGGATGATTTAAATTCAATTAAAACCTACATAAGTAATCAATTCAAATCAGTTGATAAAGGAGAAGTTAAGAATTTCCTTGGTTTCGAAATAGAGAGAACAAGCGAGACTGGCGACGTGTTTGTGTGTCAAACATCTTATATAAAATCTCTCTTACAACAAAATCAAATGACGAACTGTAGATCAGTAGCAACCCCATTGGATGCTGGTTATCACATCAAACCACCTACAGAAGAAGACCAATTGGTGGATCCAAATGCATATCAGGCGATAATTGGCAGCTTAATGTATTTGGCTATATGCACTAGGCCTGACATATTGCATTCTATTTGCAAATTGGCCCAGATGAACATATGTCCAAGTAAAAAACACGAGTGTGGAGTAAAACATATTCTACGGTATTTGGCGAGCACAAAAGATACACTACAAGAAATGTGGACAACCCATAGAAGGCTACACAGATGCGGATTGGGGCGGCAACGTAATTGACCGAAAATCTTTCACAGGCTACATATTCTTCTTGGCTGGAGTGGCGTTTTCATGGGCATCGCGGAAGCAAACAACAGTGGCGTTAAGCAGTACAGAGGCAGAGTACATAGCTTTGTCAGCAGCTGGAAAAGAAGCGGTGTACTTAAGACGACTGATCAACGAAATTGGTTGTTTTCCTCATGACCAACCATTACGAGTATATGGAGATAATTTAAGTTCACAGCAATTAGCTAAAAATAGTATGTTCCATGCAAGAAGCAAGCATATTGATAAACGCTATCATTTTATCAGAGAATTAATATTAAACAAAGAAATTGTATTTAAATACATTGACACTAACAATATGATAGCAGACATATGTACTAAAAATTTATGTAAGCTAAAGCATCTTAAATTTATGAAATCGATTGGTTTAACGTAATTTGAAAAAGATAAATTGTTTGAAATAATTAATGTTAAACATTTAAGGAATGAAAGAAAATTTGTGTTGAGAAGAGGTGTTGATAAATAAGAAATCGCATTGTTGCAACGCAAATTTATGTATCGATAAGACTAATCGAATGGGCAAATGAATGTGCCCGATTATTTTGTATTTGAGTCTATCAGTTACAGTCACTGAATAAACATCATCATTTTGGTTTTACGAATTACTCTGAAACTATAACATCCTGGGCCCATAACCTTTGTTGTTATATTTCCAGAGTAATTCGTAAAAGCAAAAGAAGATGTTTATTCAGTGACTGTAACTTTAGACTCAAATACAAAATTATCGGGTCCATTCATTTGACCATTCGATTAGTTTTATCGATACATAAATTTGCGTTGCAACAATGCGATTTCTTATTTATCAACAATTATGACAGCACAAGAACGGCTCGTATTTTGTACCTCGTGTTGCTCACGGTTCGCCACTGAATCAAAAAAACTCTCAGCCAAATGACAAATAATATTGTCGGAAGGAAGTTGAATTTTAATCTACTATATAAAAATAAGTCCGAATTTCCTTCCTGACGATTTAACTCCAGAATTCACGAACCGATTTCCACGGTTTTGCATTTGTTGGAAAGTTCTCGGGCTCCGTGTCGTTAAGGTACGTGGCCCAAAATCGTTTGCGCATTTGAAAACTGTGAATGGCCACTTGGAAACAACACAGTTCCGGCTACTACCAGGAACCTTTGACGAACACGACAAATTATAATAATACACAGTTCACAAAATAAATCGATAGTCTAATTTTGTTCTCTGAACAGAAAGGTTCTTCCATTTTTGATAAATCAAAGGGAAAACGGGAAAATAACTTTTTATTTTAAAAAAGTTAAACGTTTCCCCACATTTTTTTTTGAGCCGGTCAAATCAAACACGTGTATTTTCCAAATTTTCATTCAATTCCAACAACAGGCATTTTGGTGGACAATGGTTGGATTTGGCGGGATTTTGCAGGATTTGGTAGGATTTGACGGGATTTGGAGGGATTTGACGGGATTTGGCGGAATTGGGTGGATTTGGCAGGATATGGTGGCAATTGGCGGGCTTTGGTGGGATTTGGCGGGATTTGGTGGAAATAAATTTGATTTCAATGACACGGATAATTTGCGGACACGTACGATTCAGTATTCACCTATATTAACTTAGAGAAATTCAACTAAATAAGACTTTATTTTTGTAGTTGAAATTAATTCATTACTGTTGTGAAATTAAACAAAAAAAATTTTTTTCATCTTTTAATCACCAAAAGAAATAAAGCCACTTGGTGGCGAAACGGAGTTCGACGGGTTTCCTAGTGTCGCATAAATTTTAAACTAAAAGAAATTTATAAAAAATTTAAATGTTTTTTTTTAGCAAATATTTATTTATTGGGTACTTCATTATTTTTCTTTGTTTCTAAATAGCGCCTAAGATTATAATATATCGAAAATACTAACATTTCTAAGGTCACAGCTAATTTTTAATGAATTAAATTTAAAGATTTGGATTGAAAATTGGAAATTTTTATACCTTTTACTGGAGGTGGACAAATTTCGATAGTCTGGCCATCGATAGAGCTAGGTAATTTCTATAAGCTATCGACTATCGAAAATAAAAAGGAAAGTCTATCGTCGATAGTGCAGTAAGTAAACTTAAAAAAATTAATTTAATTAGTTTTTGAAATAGTCCATATTTATTTAAAGTATGAAAGTAAGAAATTGGTTTTACAATCTTTATCTGAAAAGATAGATAGATAAGATCCCAGCAAACATTACGCAGAATGAGAATTTTTAACTTTTGGATGTCACGCCCACCGCCCGCATAAATCGTTTTTATTGCATTATAAGAACAGTAGAGAAATAACAAAACATTTGACATTCTCGTAGCATACCACAGAACTGATCTACTCTATAAATTACAACCCGATCAGACAATAAACATAGAAATTATAGGCGCGAGAAGTTTTCCATACAGCAGCAGAGGCCCGACCTGACGACGACTGCGCACCCACAGTCGTCGTGCAGTCGGCATGTGCCAATAGCGTCAATGCATTTGTATTTGGCTTCGAAAATATGCGATGCGTTGTTATTAGTTCGCCGAATGAAAATGGTATCTTACTGTCGAGTGCACTCGACTGAATTTTTCTTTTCTTGTTCGTTCTTATATTTATAAAATTATTATTTGCAATAATACGAGGCACGTACATTTTGAAAAAAACTTCTTATGTGTATGGTATACACGAACTCTCCTACCAAGTTTGGTGTCTCCATCTCTTTTAATAGATGAGATCTGTGTATTAATAAAGATGGACAGATAGACGGACATGATCAGAGATTGATCTTTTATTAATCAAGAATGTATGTATATACTTTGTATGGTCTGCCACGTTTCCTTTTGCCTGTTACATACATTTTCACAAAGTTAATATACCATTTTTTACCCATTTGCTGTACTACGAAGAGAGCAGAGTAAAAAATTTTCGTTTTTCTGTCCACCGCATTGGAAGATCGATATTTTTGAATAATAAGCAGAAACAAGTGAAGAAAGCTACAGTCGAGTGCACTCGACAGTAAGATACCATTTACTTTCGGATATTAAAAAATAATACTTAATATCAATGTATTTTATTTGGCGAACTAATAACAACTAATTGCATATTTTCGAAGTCAAATACAATTGCCTTGGCGCTATTGGCACAACCGACTGCATGACGACTGTGCGTGCGCAGTCGGCGCAAGCATTAGCGTCAGGCCTCTGCTGCTGAATGGGAAACTTCTCGCGCCTATAACTTCTGTGTTTATTGTCCGATGGGATTAAAATGTATAGGGTAAGTCGATATTATTATTATCTACAAAAATACCTGAAAAAATCCAACTTCTGCATAATTTAGCAAGACACCCTCCTATCAAGTTTGATGCTTTTAACTTTTATTGTTACTGAATTATTTGCAAAAAATCGAAAAACGCATGTATCGATTTGCCGAGGCGGTGGGCGTTGCACATAAAGTTTGAAATAAACTCTTTCTGTGTATTGAATACACGCATACTCCCACCAAGTGTGGTGCCCCTAGCTCTTTTAATAGCTGAGATCTGTGCGTTCATACAGACGGACATGACCAAATCGATTCGTCTATTGATGCTGATCAAGAATATATATATTTTGTATGTTTTGTATTTTTCACATCTTAAATGGGTATATGGTTATAAAAAGAGCTATTTTATTTACATTGTATGTTATTCGTACCACACATACGTAGACAAATATGTAAAATAAATTTTTTTTGAGATCTTTGCTGTTATTTATTGAATCATCTCTTAAATTTGAGACTAACAGTAAGTTTACGAATCTTAAAATTAAAATGTAGCTAACAGTATTCTAAGACTGCATTCGGGTTATGCGTCCCTCAAGTCGGTCTGGGTGGGTAAGTCAATGCGACGAAGACGTGATTGGTTGCTCAACCTTGTTAGACCTCTCGCCAGGTGGTTAGGGTGCAACAATGTTTTCGTTGCGAACATACCACGGTGCCCCGGTGATGGTTCTCAAGAACTCCCTGGACTATGTCAATATTGCTATTGCTGGCATTCCCACATAACTTTGAGCCGTACATCCATATAGGTTTTAATACCGAGTTATACAGCAGGACATTATATTCAAAGATAAGGGGAGACCGAGCGTTGATAAACCAATGAAGGCGGATGGCTTTCAGCTTTAGGTGTGTTCTTTTGTTTTCAATGTGCCGGCGCCATTCTTCTGTCAAGGTGTACTCCTAGATATGCCACTTCGTTTACTTGCGGGAGTAGAGTGTTGTTTAACGTTAGCAGCGGGAAGTTTTGCTTGTTCAAGGTGAACGTAGCGTGCTTACTTTTTGTAGGTTCACTTTAATTCGCCAATCTGATTGCCATTTTTCAACTTCGACCAGATGAAGAGCTAGCTGAGCAGTTGCTTGCATCGGGCATTTTGAGCAGCAAAGAACAGCTGTATCGTCAGCAAACGTAGATGTTGTTAGTCGTTTGCTTGTCGGGATGTGTAGAGGACGTATATTGTTGTGAGTTATGTGGTCGCAGCCCGGGAATTTTTGCGGATTTAGTTGATTTTTGATTATTCCGTTTGGGCGAAATTTAATTGGCTCATGTTGAAGCTGAGGCTCATATGGTAAAGTCGGCAGAGTAAACGCACAAGTGGCGGGATTTGGTTGGAAGACATTTTTAAGGTGGTTAGCAAGCGTACTGGCTCTTTCTGCGCCCAGCCGCCTGTGGGATTTCGAATAGGCATTACGGTTTCTTTCGGTGAGCTCAAAGTTGGATGAGCTCTCCATAGTAAGTGTTTTGTACTAGAAGTTGACAAATGCTCTATGTAGTGACGGTGGACATATGCTTCCTCTTGATGTACAGCTTTAGTAAGTTGACGTGAGGCATGTCTTAAGCTTTGCTTAGCAGATGGCGATCTGTGAAATTGCCACTATCGATGTAAGTGTCGCTTTTCGAGCTGTTCGATTAGTAGATTTGTCTTCTTTTAATTGCATTGTTTATTTATAGCTTGAGGTGTTGAAGCTCGAGCTGCAAACGAGTACAGACTCCAGTGCATTAATAAAGCTGTCTTCGTTAGCTCCATCGTTGAGATAAGGACTTAGCTCAATGTGTGAGCTAATATACTTTTTGTACTTAACCCAATTGGTTTTCAATTTTTATTATTGTTCCAATGTTCCTAAATGTCGGAGTAGATTAAACAGGACAGGCGAGTGATCAGATAAAAGATCCGAAAAGCATTCGGCGCTTATCAGTTTTTGGGAATGTTTTTGATAATCTAAAAGTCTATTAAATCGGGTATGGGTCTGCCGGCCAGTGTATTGGTGTGTCAAATGAAACATAGTCTGCTTGCCTTTTGGAGTCTCGAGTCGAGATCCCCAGTTTGTGTGCTTGGCATTGTAGTCCCTGCTGCTATGAAGTGGGTTGAAAAACTGCGCAAACTCATCTTTAGCTATAGTAAAGCGAGGGGGGCAGTATACGGCGGCTTGTGTAAGTTGGTTGCCAGTCTTTAGATGTGTATACATAGATGTGGGCCAGATAGTTTTAGCAAATTTGTTATGATGATGGTGCTTAATACGGCTTCTGATTGGAATTCCAGTCCCCAAAGTGCTTTACCATCTGGATGATTTGTTTCGTAGAACGAATACCCTCGTAGTGAAAAATTGTATTTGTTTGCAAGGTGTGTTTCTGAAAGCAGTTTTACGTTGATTTGAATATGAAGTGGGAATTGAACCAACTCAAGTTTATGCTGCGAAACGCCGTTAGCCGAAGTCATTATTTGGATTGTTGTGAAACCAGCATTTGAATCAATAAATTTTGGTTTCGCATTAAATCTTGGGCATAAGCGACATAAATTTCGTAAGGCTTTATTGCTGGCTTCATATCATAGCTTCAAACTAGCTTTATGGCTACCCCGGCGATTGATGATGCTGAGCCCTGTTCGGTTCTTGGTATGCTGATTGTAGAAATGAACTTTTTGAGGCAGGGGTAGCCAGTCTTGATTTTAAAGCGCTTGCGTATGTCACATTTTTGTCAGAGCTTATGAGTCCCAGTGAGGATCTTGCTGCAGTCGAGAAGACTGCAGGGTTTGACCTGAAGACAATCAACGGTTTATTTTGGGTGCGGGCAGTAAATCCTCTCTGGTGGATGCGGCTTTTCAGCTCCTTATAAACTGGGCAACCTCTAAAATAAGCAGTGTGTTGCAGTCATCTTCGCTCGCTGGGCAATATGCGAAGTCAGTTCGCACATTGTACCGGACCAATGCGTTTGTGCGGTTCCTCAACTGTAATTCGGCGGTGCAGCAGGAACTGAAGATTGTATATAGGGTGCACTTTGTATTTCTTCAGGGGCTTAGTTTCTGGTTCGAGCTTAACATTAAAGAGTGGTTGTGGCTTTCTTTTCCTGTTAAGGATATTGAAGACTGTCTTTGCGCTTAATACCTTTTATTGTAGTGCCTCTTTTATCTCTGCCGGCGTTACTTCGGAATCTATGCCCTTAAATATGAGGCCCTTGCTGCTTTTAAGCTGATACGTGTAAAATTTTTTTTATTCCCGGAAAGATATTTTGATAATACTCTGTAATTATCTTCAGACTTCATTTGGACTTTTGTTTCCTGAATTGTTGCCCTTTACGGGGTATTATGTATAAGCTATCCTTGCCAATAAGCTCAATAATTTTGTTGACAAGAACATTGGAACTTTTTCTCGTATATAAAAAGGCGGAGGCTTTTCTCGACTTCAGTTGATTCGGCCGCCTCAACCTCATAGGCGTCTACCAAGATTTTAAATCGGTTTGAGTTCATGGGCGTTTCTATTGCAGCTAAGCTAGCTTTGCCGCGGGTTATTTTGCGTTGAAAATTAAGGGGGATCAGCTACCTTTTGATTTGAATGTAGCGATCCATACCAGTCTGCACAGCTGGCTTAATATGTTCATTGTTTTTGTTCTGTTTTTCGGGCAGCCAGAGGCAGACGTATTCATGTTTGCGCTGGTGGCTGATGATGTCGTTAAACGCGCTGTCGATAGAGTTGCGATTGCTGTTGTTGTTACGGTTGACGTTGTCAGCAAAATTGCGGTGCTGGTTACTGCGCTCGTAGGCTACAGAGACATCGATGGCAGCGAAGGGGAGCAAGAACGCGCTCTATTGCTTTCTACGTTTAAGAATTCGGTCAAGTTGGGGTAATTGACAGCACTTGATCAGAGCTTGCATTATTTTCGGTTGCTTTAAAAGAAAAAGGTTGCTTTGTACTGACAGCCGTCTCTCGTCCTGCTCACGTCGTCGTTTTGACTCATTGTAATCGAGGTTGATTTAGTAATAGTTTTAAGTGTTATGTTTTATACTAATTAATTAATTAATCTATATAAACATTAGCGACTTCATCGCAGAGAGCGTGTTTTCGGGTTACTATAGATTTATCGAACTGTAAAAGTGTTTCAATTCGTAGCGATTCGAATTGAAACAGCCGCAAGTGCACCTACTCTCAGAAGCTCACTGCTATAAACTGATCAGAGTTTAAAGCTCTAAAGCTGGGCTTTAAGAAAGTTAGAAGGCTGTTATCCAACAGCTGATCGTATGCAAACAGCTGACTCATTGCAACCCTGTGATCTAAAACAGGCGCGAACTTGCAAGAAAAACAAGGCTTTTGGGCAGCAATTTGGCAAGCGTCACCTCGCACACGCACCACAACAACAAAGCGGAGTCCCCCCAGGTAGAAAATTACTTGCCAATCTTCTCTGGAACACAAAAAGGCAACACCTCCAGAGCGGCCGTGAGTATGTCAGCTTCCTCTGACTTTCGTCTACCACGCTGTACACTTTTCCCTTCCAGCACGCGACGAGTCGGGAAAAACTTTGGTAATTTTCAGGATCAAAAATACAGTGGTTCCTCGGTCTCAATACATCTAAAACAAGTGAAGAAAGCTATAATCGAGCGCACTCGACAATAAAATACCATTTACATTTGGCTGTTAAAAAATAATTCTTAATGTTAATTACTTTTATTCGGTGAACTAACAACAACGCATCGCATATTTTTGAAGTCAAATACACATGCATTGACGCTACTGGCATATGTCGACTGTAAAGGAAACTTCTCGAGCCTATAAATTCTTTGTTTATTGTCTGGTCGGATTTAAATTTATAGGGTTGGTAAATATTATTACTATTTACAATAATACCTTTAAAAAAAAATATTTTAAATTAAATAATTTACAAAGAATTGAAAAAAACACTTATCATTTTACGGAGGCGGTGGGCGTTGCACATCAAGTTTGAATTAAACTTCTTATGTGTATTATATAAGCGAACACTCCCATCAAGTCTGGTGTCTCTAGCTCCTTCAATATCTGAGATCTGTTTGTTCATACAGACGGACAAAACCAAATCGACTCGGCTATTAATGCTGATCAAGAATATATATACTTTGTATGGTCTTCCAAGCCTCCTTCTGCCTGTTACATATATTTTCACAAAGTTAATATAAAATTTCTTACCCATTATCAATTGATAAATTATTTTTGGATCGGTTGGTCACTGGCGATGAAAAAGGGATCCTGTTATAAGCACGGTGAGTCATCTCAAACGGTGGCAAAAACAAGATTGATAGCTTAAAAGGTTTTGTTAAGTGTATGGTCGGATGGTTGGCTGCCCTATGGCCTACCCAACAATTCTGACCTCTAAATAATCGTAAAAATCAATGAAGAAATCGGAACGTCATTACCAAACAATCTAATACTTGCGCCTCTCTTTAAAAAACTTAATGTGCGTTATGCTTATAAAGAAGCTCTATTGGCCGAGGTATAGATCTCAGTCTGTCCATGGTCGTCTTACATGAAATTTTTAAGTCACCGAGACGCCAGCGACATCAGACACCTCAGGACTAACCTATCCTACTTCTACCCTATACTAACGTACCTAGGAATAGACGACTCTTGGTGTCTGCACTGCCCTTGAGCGCTGGGCACCACCGAGTCGATGCGTCACTACCCTGCACTTTACCTCGTCCTTTAAAGGGTCTATGCTGCTTCTCTTGTCGGAGCTCTGCGGGCATATATCCACGTTTCCCCACCGATTCTAAGCTCCCGTAGCTATGTCAAGGCTCCACGGGCGGAGCACCATGTTTCGCTCTAACGCGGCACGTGCTAGATTCGGCTAGCCGATTAAATAGAGGAGGGAGAGAGGATCGAGTTATTGAATAAATAAATAATTCTACTCACTTTGTCCTCAAGCTTTATGTTGTCTCACTTTAATTATTTAACTTTTTCAACTCACTTCATTTTATTTTCACGCGGGCCGAATTCGGGTGGTTTATTAGACGGTCGGAAAGCCAGAGCGCATATTGTCTGTCGGACGGTCTGATCGCAAGAGGGCGAGCTGCAGCCTTAGAATCGTCCACGAAGCCTGTCCACTCGTACTTACCATGACGAAAGCTCGTGGTGAGTCCGATCGCACGGCGAAGATCAGCTCGTTCCGATCGCTCTCTCCAACTCTATCATCTCTTATTTACTCTTAACTAGTATACAATGGATGGTGCTGGCATCCTGCCGTCTACCGCCATCTAGCGGCTATTGTGGCTGGGACTCCCATTCGACACGCCATTCTGGGTTTGACCATCGGGACATGGCCTAACGGGCGATCCATGCCTGTTGTACGCACGTTGCGCTGTGCTCGTTGATATCGTCCTTGCGTTGACCAAAATTCATCAAGCCTGGACCGTAGGCTTGCCCAAGACTCGCTACTCTACTCTACTCGCCCTAATCCGTTCCCAGTCGATTACACTTTCATACCCTCGCCTTAGGTGTTAGTGGCGAAGTTGTTAGTTTTTAGACGGGTTAGTGTAATGCTCCTTCCCCTTTGCGGAAGCCGTTGAGGAAGCGTCCGCCCTTGCGCAACTGCCTCAGACATCTCTCCAGTAAAAGTTTCGTCTTCGTGCTGGTGGTATGGCTTCAACTAAGCAACGTTAGCCACTTTGCTCTTCTTTTATCCTTCCTTCACCAGCCGTACGATATTGGGGGAGATAAAACTCTTCACAATGAAAGGTCCCTCGTACATCGCACCTAGCTTGGCTGCAAAGCCTTCGCCTGCGTTGGACAGCTTGTGCGTCCTCACGAGTACTGCGGAGCGCAGGGTGAGCCATCGTAGAAAAAAAGTCTTCAAGGCGCGACTAGTGGACTGGACGCAAACGAACGTTATCGCAAACAAACGTTCGAACCGAATTCCAAATCGTGCTAAAATTATTTTTAGGAAGACGTGCTGCAAATGCGCCGTTATAGCTTTTCGTAAGAGAATGCAAGAATTCGAGAATGCATCGTGGAACACCAGGAGCATTGTGTTCCCGTGTCTCGTTCGTGGCAGTGGTCGAAAATCCTGTGTGTGGATGGCCATTGATTCAGCCATCTGCCTCGTGAGCATCTGTCCAGCTGGTTTCCGTTGCTCCGTTTTGAACTTCCGACAGACTTCGCAACACCTCAACATTCTCCACCGTGTGGTCGGCATAATTTTCCGTTCCTTTTTAATTTTCCCACACAGGGTGATCCACTTACATGGTGACTCTTCCGCTCTCGTCAGCTGCAAAGCTTTCGGGAGCTGCCGGGATAGCGCCTGAGCGACCATGTTGAGCTTCCCTGGTAATATCGGACGTTGAATTCGAATTATTGCAATTCTAAAGCCAGGCAGCGATTCTGACGGATGGACTCTGGATAGAATTCATCCATTTTAACGCCAGGTGGTCAGTGACTACTTCAAAGCGGAAACCCTCCAGATAAAACCTCAACTTCCGGATGGACCAAGCTATTGCGAGGAACTCTTTCTCAGTCGCCGAGTAGTTCCTCTCCGCCTTTATTAACTTCCGAATGGCTATCACTCGCTCTTCTCCGTCGATCTGCTGGGTCAACACTGCGCCCAGGCTGTGATCACTTGCATCCGTTAGCAGCGTGAAGTCCGCACAAGCCAGGACTGGCGCCGATGTAAATTTATCCTTGACAACGTCCAGCGCCCTTTGTTGGTCTTCTCCCAAGACCCATGCCATACCCAGACACTAGCGCAATTCTTTAATTTAATTCTTGCGGGAGGCTTAAGGCACTGAATCGCTTCTACCTTCGCTGGTCGATGCGAATCCCTTCGCTGCTGACCACGTAACTTAGATAAACTAGCTCCTTGCGAAAAAACGAACATTTCTTTCGGTATATCTTCAAAATCGCCGACCTCAGCCTCAGAAATAACTCTCTTAAATTGGTTACATGCAACTCTGCCCTCTCACCGATGACGACTAAGTCATCCAGGTATATGAACGCATGTGGCTCCATATCCGGTCCTATGATGGTATCTAACGCCCTTTGCAATGTAGCGAAGGTCGAGTGCGAATTGCATGATTCCCCATCGAAACATTTCAAGTCTGGGCACCGTGAACGGCGTGACTCGCGACTGCTAGCGGTTACGGGTATCTGCCAGTATCCATGCTTGAAGTTCAACGTCCTAGAACCTTGCATGCCTCAAACGTTCCAAGATATGGTGGATGCTAGGAACAGGGTATGCGTCTGGAACTGAGTGGGCGTTGAGCTGACGATAGTCGACACACATCCGCCATTCTTCTTTTTCACCAGAGCTATAGGTGCGCTATGTGGACTCCAAGACGGCTCGCTGGCGCCAGCTCGAATGAGCTCATCCACTTGCTCGTCAATTACCTGCTGCATCGCCGGACTCTTCCGGTTGTAATGAGCGCCTTGTCATCTTTCATGAAGACCACATCATGATGGGAAATCCATTCCTAGAATAAGTTTATCCAGCATCGAGGTCATGACGAGCGTGTCCATGGTGACCACGTCACCCGCCAATCAAACCCGTAGGACGTTCTTTACGTCCACCGCCGATCCGTCCAAGAGATACTTACAGTCCGAAAGTTGCTCTGTTCGGCACCCGTCAACTCCCGATCCAGACAGGGCCGCTGTCCATTTCCCGCAATCTGGAACCGGTTATCCCATGGACTCTCGCCTCCTTACTCCTCGTTGTGGGCACTCCTTCGCAAAGCGGCACGAAGCACGAACCCCAGTACTACGCCGATTTCGTCCTGCAGAATCCAATCGCTCTGAGTATGACGGTTGAGTTGGCGGGTGTTTTGTGCAGAAAGGGTTCGTGGCGCTGGGCGAGATGTGTTCTTCATAGCCTTGGTTAGGCGGACGAAACCTCAAGGCATACGCATTCTCCTGACTTTTGATAATTTCGAACTTAGCAGCCAATTGAACGAGCTGCGAAAGGGACGAAAAGTAGCTCCACCAATTATGGAGTCGATATTCCATCGCAGAGCTCTCATAAATGCGACGAAGCTCCTACTCCGGCCGGTAACCAGCGTGGTACATCAGCGTCCGCAAGTCCAGCACGAAACCCTTGAATACTTCACCCGGACACTGAATATGGGCGCCAATTTCATCCATGAGTTTGTCGAAGTACTGAGGAGGTAGGAAGAACTCTAAAAATTCTCACTGGAATGTGTTCCACGTCGCTCCCCTCAGGCCACTAACTGTGAACCAGCACGCCGCTCGCTCCGTCAGCGCATCGCTCATCGCCCTCGGCAGACGATCCAACTCGATGCCGTAGCGCACTGCTCCGACGCCGGCGCTCCACCCGCTTTCCATCGTTCCGACGAACTCTGGCTACATAAGAGTATTCCAGGGGCAGCAGAATATTGGAGCTAGTGCTCGACAGTCTCGGCGTAACCTTTACATCAGCTTCAGCCCTCGACAACTGACTCGCTCCAGCCCTCATGCTCTCTGCTCCTCGCGTGAATCGGGTCTCCCACTCGGTTACTTTATTCCAAATAACTGGACTGTGTTTGCCTTCCTTGATAAAGGCGGCTAGACGACGGCGGAGTGCGTCCACCTTTTCCTCATCGTATAGTCGTAGCTCCTACAGTAGCTCCTAACAATAATAAAATAATATTAATAATAATATGGATAAACTGGATGCGAGCGAAACGGAAAGGGAGAGGCGCGAAAACCCTGGAGTGGCTACATGGTGGATATACTTCTGCCACAAAGACTTGGAAGTGCGAGGATATGCGATGCGTTGCTATTAATTCACCGAATAAAAGTAATTAATATTAAGAATTATTTTTTAACAGCCATAGGTAAATGGTATCTTACTGTCGCGTGCACTCGACTGTAGCTTTCTTCACTTATTTTTTATTTGTTATTGATTTAATTTATTTGAAAAACTTTATTTTATTTTTTGTGATATGTTATTTATTTGTATTAATCTTATTATTATCGTATTATCTTATTTATTATCAATGCTCGTTACACGGTGCTATATCGAAGGTACATCGAAGGTACACCATCACTTTCACCACCATCTCTTTTCTACGCTCTACGAACATACCTTTCTCAGCAGCAGAGCATGTCTCTTTCCCTGAGCCGCTGTGCGTTCTGAGAACTGTTATCGACCTCGTGTCGCCACTCAAAAATGTACAGGCATGCATACAGGGTCAAACTAACCATTCTATTCCAAACATATACAGTGAGCTAAGTAACCATTCTACGACACGGCCTTCCTGGCAAATTAGACGTCCTCGTGTGTTAGATCTAGGATGAGATATGCTCAGCTATCGTTGTTAGCGCATTTGGCGTTAACGTCCTAGAACCTTGCATGCCTCAAACGTTCCAAGATATGGTGGATCCTAGGAACAGGGTACGCGTCTGGAACTGAGTGGGCGTTGAGCTGACGATAGTCGACACACATCCGCCATTCTTCTTTTTCACCAGAGCTATAGGTGCGCTATGTGGACTCCAAGACGGCTCGATGGCGCCAGCTCGAATGAGCTCATCCACTTGCTCGTCAATTACCTGCTGCATCGCCGGACTCTTCGGGTTGTAATGAGCGCCTTGTCATCTTTCATGAAGACCACATCCGGCCGGTAACCAGCGTGGTACATCAGCGTCCGCAAGTCCAGCACGAAACCCTTGAATACTTCACCCGGACACTGAATATGGGCGCCAATTTCATCCATGAGTTTGTCGAAGTACTGAGAAGGTAGGAAGAACTCTAAAAATTCTCACTGGAATGTGTTCCACGTCGCTCCCCTCAGGCCACTAACTGTGAACCAGCACGCCGCTCGCTCCGTCAGCGCATCGCTCATCGCCCTCGGCAGACGATCCAGCGCACTGCTCTCTGAAGGAGATGGAGATGAAGTCCTCGCAGAAGGCCTGTCGAACCAGATGCTCCATTTGCGTAACTACTCCAGAATGATGCAAGCGCGCACGTTCTCCGACGCCGGCGCTCCACCCGCTTTCCATCGTTCCGACGAACTCTGGCTACATAAGAGTATTCCAGGGGCAGCAGAATATTGGAGCTAGTGCTCGACAGTCTCGGCGTAACCTTTACATCAGCTTCAGCCCTCGACAACTGACTCGCTCCAGCCCTCATGCTCTCTGCTCCTCGCGTGAATCGGGTCTCCCACTCGGTTACTTTATTCCAAATAACTGGACTGTGTTTGCCTTCCTTGATAAAGGCGGCTAGACGACGGCGGAGTGCGTCCACCTTTTCCTCATCGTATAGTCGTAGCTCATACAGAACGCCTTCCAAGTCCTTGTGGCAGAAGCCACTCCAGGGTTTTCGCGCCTCTCCCTTTCCGTTTCGCTCGCATCCAGTTTTCCATATTATTATTAATATTATTTTATTATTGTTATTTTATTTTATCTATCGACTACTTTCGATTCTCCCTTTTTATACTATTTACCCATTGAATATGGATAAAAAATGGTATATTAACTTTGTGAAAATATATGTAGCAAGCAGAAGGAGGCGTGTCTGACCATACAAAGTATATATATTCTTGATCAGCATCAATAGCCGAGTCGATTTGGTCATGTCCGACCAACTTTGAAAGCAAGGTGCCTGGTAACATAACGCAGAATGCGGATCTTTAAATTTCGACGCCGACGCCGACTGAGCACGCAAAGTCGTCGTGTAGTCAGCGTGCAGTCGGCATGTGCTATTAGCGTCAATACATGTGTTATCGGAAATATGCGATGTGTTGCTATTAATTCACCGAATAAAAGTAATTAATATTAAGAATTATTTTTTAACAGCCATAGGTAAATGGTATCTTACTGTCGCGTGCACTCGACTATAGCTTTCTTCACTTATTTTTTATTTGTTATTGATTTAATTTATTTGAAAAACTTTATTTTATTTTTTGTGATATGTTATTTATTTGTATTAATCTTATTATTATCTTATTTATTATCAATGCTCGTTACACGGTGCTATATCGAAGGTACATCGGTCGCTCGGTCGACCTTATCCTACTGTGCAATCACTGCTGCACTTCGCGAGTCGCGCTCTTTCTCAAACGACACGCTTGTCGGGAATATACCACGCGAACGCCAATCGTTACTAGTTCGATAGATGCGCAGTGGTCTTTCTTCTACTGTCACCCCTCGCCCTATACTTTACTCGACGCGTGCTCTTGCGCTAGACGCTGTTAGGTGATCGGTGCGTTCCTCTTCACCATCACTTTCACCACCATCTCTTTTCTACGCTCTACGAACATACCTTTCTCAGCAGCAGAGCATGTCTCTTTCCCTGAGCCGCTGTGCGTTCTGAGAACTGTTATCGACCTCGTGTCGCCACTCAAAAATGTACAGGCATGCATACAGGGTCAAACTAACCATTCTATTCCAAACATATACAGTGAGCTAAGTAACCATTCTACGACACGGCCTTCCTGGCAAATCAGACGTCCTCGTGTGTTAGATCTAGGATGAGATATGCTCAGCTATCGTTGTTAGCGCATTTGGCGTTAATAGTTATAAGTTAGATTAAGTTAGTAAGTGGAGCGGGAGAGGGATTGCAATTCGCTCTCTCGCTTTGTGGCCTGAGTAATTGGAGCGGGAGAGTGATTGCAGATCGAGTGCAATTCGCTCTCTCGCTTCAAGGCCTAGAATATAGATAAAAGAAAATATGAAAATTAGTTTCGAATAAACTTTGAATCGAAAACACCCCTTTCGCTTAATTTCACGACCAATTCACTCGTCCAAACAAATAAATAATATAATTTTTCATGGTGCCCGAGCAGGGTCTGAGTGAATTATAGTGAATAGCTTGTCGTTAATTTTCGGTATCAAATAGTGACTATTGCAGTGAAAGAAAAAGTGCAAAACACTAACAACAAACAACATAAAATTAACAAAAGCGCGCAGGTCAAACATAAACAATAAAAACAATTTAAAAAAAAACCACAACAACAAAGACTGATCAACGGCACTCGCTTTGTGTTATGTGTCTCCCACTCTCTCTGCTGAGCCGCTTCTCCTGTGCTGCTGTTCCCAGTGACGCTTTCTGCAGCTGTGCTGTACCCTATCGTGTTAGTGGCTATTGGAATGGAAAGGAAAGTTGATTCTAGCGACGAATCTCCAGAACAGGTATAGAGTGCTAAATTTTGGAAGCTAACCAGAGGCAAATTCGTGTCCAACTTCCAACCTGTTGCATTCATGTATGTACATGCCGTAAATAGTAGAGCAACAACAACAATTATTGATACGCGTTGTAGTTTATGCCCACTATATGCATACCTTCAACTGCGTTGCATGAAATTGATAATATATTTAAAAATAATATATTGTGACGCAGGCGCCTCTACCGCTAGGCCGTCGCAAGCGTCACAATGAGCAGGTGAAGCGCCCGAGCGCCAGCTGCGGCAGCCGTCGCAACTAGGAGGAGGCCCGCCATCTGGCGGTCGTATCATAGTTTTAAGAAGCATAGTTAAGAGTATTGTAAGCGGGAGAGCGAGCGTAAGGCGAGAGAGATCGGCAAACTCACCACGAGCTTTCGCTGTGGTGAGTGCCAAAAAGGGCTTGGCGACGAACGCGCAAGCCAACGCTCGCTCTCTTGTGTTTGAGTGCCCGAGCGGAATGGACGCGAGCTCGCGAGTGAAAAGGGAGTGAAACGAAGGAATTTAATTTGGAAAAGAATAAATATAGAAGACATTCTTGGATTGTGAAAGTGAGTGTTCGTTCTTTTATTTATCTAACTTTGATATATATATTATTTTATCAAGTCGCTGGCGTCTCGGCGACTTACAAATTTTCTTGTAAGGCGGCCCTGGTCAGATTGAGATCTGTACCCCGGCCAAAGACTCCTTTACAAGTGGCGCCCGAGCAGGGACGCCTAGGCGTCAGTAGGCGTGGTAGCTTGTCGGAGTAAAGCCCCGACAGCCACCACCAACTCGAGGACCCCTCCCCAATTTTTTTTTTCTTTATGAAAATGCGTACGAAATGACGCTGTAAAAAAAAATTTCTATATATACATATTAAAATACTCACATATTAAAATACACACATATCGAAACACACACACACTCACACAAAAATTTTGGAAAAAAAAAATATATATATATAAAGTGGAAAAAAAAAAGTGCGCGTCGTGTATACTCTACGATACCCTATCGGAAAAGTGCGAAAGAGGACACGCCGATCACCTAACGGGCCCGCTCTCGAACACTCTCAAACACAAGAGCACGCGTCGGTCAGCGGAGAGCGTGCGGGGGGGTAGCAACGAGGAAGTGCCGTTGCACCCGACAAGCGAGGTCGGGTGTGAGCGCGCACGAGGTACAGCCCCGACAAGCGAGGTCGGGTGGGAGTGCGCGTGACGCGGAGAGTGCAGCTAGGCCTGCACAGTGGGACTAGGTCGGTCGAAAACCGGCGGACAAATACAAAATAAATTAAAATAAAATAAATCAAAATAAAATAAATCAAAATAAAATAAAATCAAAATAAAATTAAATAAAAATAAATAAAATTTAAAATAAAATAAAGTAACATAAAATTAAAATTAAAAATTTTAAATAAAATAAAACTAGATAAAATAAAATAAGATTAAATAAAATAAAATAAACCAAAATAATATACGAAATCGACTGTGAGAGATCCTGTGTTGAGTTTGAATAAAGAGAAAAAAAAAGAAAAGGGATCGCCGCAGTCGAAAGTAAATTAATAATATATAATAAATAAATATATAATAATAACACCATGGAGAAACCCGAGGCGAGCGGACTGGAAAAGGAGAAATGTGATAACCCGGGAGTGGCGACCAGATGGATCTATTACTGCCGGAAGGAGGACCTGGAAGGAGCCCTGCAGGAGCTAGGACTGGACGCCGAGGGAAAGGTGGACGAACTGCGCAAGAGATTAGCTGCCTTCATCAAGGAGGGCAAGCACAGTCCGGCTATTTGGAACAAAGTGACCGAGTGGGAGACCCGATTCACGAGAGGAACAGAGAGCATGGAGGCTGCAGCGAGTGGATCGTCGAGCGCTGGAGCAGATGCAAAGGTTACGCAGAGATTGTCGAGCACTGGCTCCAATACTCTGCTGCCTCCCGACTACTCCCCTGCTGGTAGGGTGCGTGCAACGGGCACGCTGAGGACACCGGTCAGGAGGGAAGAAAGTAGATGGAGCGCCCAGCAGACGACCCTGCTGGAATCAGCGAGTGCGCGTGCCTGCGTAATTCCGGAGTTGGTACGCAAGTGGGGCATTCGCTTCGATGGCAAGGAGGACCCGCTGGCCTTCATCGAGGAGATGAAGGAGCGAGCGGTATCCTACGGGATCGAGTTGGACCGCTTGCCGAGGGCGATGAGCGAAGCACTGACGGACCAAGCGGCGCGCTGGTTCACAGTCATCCTTGCATCCTTGGGATGGACTTCTTGTACAGGATGGGCACCATAATCCAATGTGGGTCGGCGAAGCTGATTATGGATACGGCTGACGGGAAGATACTGGCGAAGACGAAGAAAGACATTCGGTACCGGAAGAGGCGTGGCGCGTCGGAGGATCGAGGAGGCAAGCCCCTGGAAACTGGTCAAGGGAAGTCTCCAGGGAAGGCTGTGCCGGCGGAGTCGACGAGGGAGGCACGGACGCCAGATAAGGAGGAAGGAGCAAAAGGAAGCCGTCGGCAGCCCCCGAAAGGTCAGGAGACACCTTCGGAGCAGGCCAAGGCGACGGATCAGGGTCCAGGAGAGGCACCAGGGCGTGCAAGGGCAGAGGAAGAGACGGGCTCTAGTCCGGTGAGGAGCAAGGCCGACGCATCGACGAGTAAGCCTTCCCGAGGAAAGAAGGTGAGACTCGCGACGATGAGGAGATCGTCAGAAGGAGACCCGGGGGTAGAAGTAAGGAGTACTCCCCTCGTGAGAGACCTAGAGGCGACGTCGGATGCCCTTTCGCTAGGAGTGGCGGAGCTGGCAATGACAGCGGAAGAGGAGACTGCTGGAAACGAGAAGGTATGGCCCAAGGAGCTAGAGCCGAGATACCAGGAGTTTGTGGAGGAGGAACTGAAACTGTTCGAGGGGCTGCAAGGGGTGTCACACGTCGCTGAACACCACATCATCATGAAGGATGACAAGCCCCTCAAGCAAAGGTACTATCCGAAGAACCCAGCGATGCAGCAGGTGATAGACGAGCAGGTGGATGAGCTCATCCAAGCTGGCGCGATCGAGCCGTCTCGGATTCCGCACAGCGCGCCGATAGTCTTGGTGAAGAAGAAGACTGGCGAATGGAGGATGTGTATCGACTACCGCCAGCTTAACGCACACTCAGTTCCAGACGCGTACCCCGTTCCTAGGATAAACCACATCTTGGAGCGCCTGAGGCACGCCAGGTTCATCTCGACGTTGGACCTCAAGCATGGATACTGGCAGATACCGATAGCTGTTGGCAGTCGCGAGTGCACTGCGTTCACCGTGCCCGGACGAGGATTGTTTCAATGGCGAGTCATGCCATTCGGACTGCATTCGGCCTGCGCTACGTTCCAGAGGGCGCTGGATACCGTCATAGGACCGGATATGGAGCCTCACGCGTTCGCATACCTGGATGATATAGTCGTCATCGGCGAAAGCGCAGAGCAGCATGTGGCCAATTTGAGGGAAGTGTTCCGGAGGCTAAGATCGGCGAACCTGAAGATAAACCGAAAGAAGTGTTCGTTCTTTCGAAAGGAGCTCGTTTATCTAGGACACGTGGTCAGCAGCGAAGGGATTCGCACCGACCCTGCGAAGGTGGAGGCGATTAGGTGCTTGAAGCCACCCACAAATTGCAAGGAATTGCGGCAATGCCTAGGCATGGCGTCCTGGTACCGGCGATTCGTGCCGAACTTTGCTACTCTCGTGCAGCCTATGACAGCGTTGCTGATGAAAGGCAGAAAGTGGTCTTGGGGAGAAGACCAACAGGGAGCGCTGAATGCCCTCAAGGATAAATTGACGTCGGCGCCAGTTCTCGCTCGTCCTGACTTCACGGAAAAATTCACGCTGCAGACAGATGCAAGCGATCACGGTTTGGGTGCAGTACTGACCCAACAGATCGACGGAGAGGAGTAGGTGATAGCCTATGCCAGCCGGAAGCTGATAAAGGCGGAGGAGAACTACTCGGCGACGGAGAAGGAGTGCCTCGCCATAGTATGGTCGATCCGAAAGATGAGGTGCTATCTGGAAGGTTATCGTTTCGAGGTAGTCACCGACCACTTAGCGCTGAAGTGGCTGAATTCTATCGAGAGTCCATCCGGAAGGATTGGTCGATGGGCTTTAGAATTGCAGCAATTTCAATTCGACGTGCGGTACCGTCGAGGGAAGCTCAACGTGGTTGCCGACGCGTTATCCCGGCAACTACAGGAGTCGTTGCAGCTGACAAGAGCGGAGGAGCCGCCTTGTAAATGGATCGCTACATTGCGAGAGAAAATCGAGAAGGAGCCGGAGAAGTATGCTGACTATACAGAGGAAAATGGAAATCTGTATCGACACCTGGGTCACCGTGCAGATGATGAGGACTATATCCCGTGGAAGCTCTGTGTTCGCGACGATGAGAAAGGGAGAGTGCTTCAGGAGTGTCACGATGCACCGACGGCCGGCCATCAAGGAGTCCGGAAGACCATCGTCAGGTTGGCTCAGCGTTATTATTGGGATGTTCAGAGACGCGGCCAAGTACGTGAGATGTTGCGAAGTCTGCCAGAAGTTCAAGACAGAACAGCGGAAGCCAGCAGGTCAGATGCTCACGCGGCAGGTGGCGGAACCAATGGCCGTCCTGTGCGCAGATTTCGTAGGGCCACTGCCTCGATCGAAACATGGTAACACTACGCTTCTGGTGTTCCACGATGCGTTTTCGAAATGGGTAGAGTTGGTCCCTTTAAGGAGAGCTACCACGGCACATTTGCAGCAGGCCTTTCGAGAGAGGATTCTGGCACGATTTTGGATTCCGAAGACGTTCGTTTGTGATAACGGCGTCCAGTTCACCAGTCGCGCCTTCAAGACATTTCTCTCTACGCTCGGCATCGAGTTGCAGCACACGGCGCCCTATTGTCCCCAGGAGAATCCGACGGAAAGAACCAACGAGACGGTGAAGACGATGATAGCGCAATATATCTCGGGGCACCAGAGCTCATGGGATGAGCTGCTCCCGGAGATATCGTTGGCTGTCAATACCAGCGTCGCTGATTCCACGGGATTCTCACCAGCGTTCATGATGCAGGGGAGGGAATCACGTTTGCCGGCCTCCCTGTATCACGAGGTAACGCCAGGATCGGCTAGTATTCCCCAGACACCGACGGAACGGGCAAAGAAGCTGAGAGAAATCTTCGACATCGCCCGAACCAACATGCAGCGCGCCTCTCGCGACCAAGGAAGGCACCACAACCTCCGCCGTAGGGAGTGGCGGCCCACCCTGCGCTCCGCAGTACTCGTGAGGACGCATCAGCTGTCCAACGCAGGCGAAGGTTTTGCGGCCAAGCTCAGTGCGAAGTACGAAGGACCCTTCATCGTGAAGAGTTTTATCTCTCCCAATATCGTACGGCTGGTGAAGGAAGGCGAGAAGAAGAGCAAAGTGGCCAACGTTGCTCAACTGAAACCTTACCACCGACACGAAGAAGACGTCGACGACGGCGACAACGTCGAGGCGATGGCGGTAGAGCGACAAGACGAACGTTTCCCCGACGCCTTCCGCGAAGGGAAAGAGGCACCGAACTAATCCGTCTAACTCTTAACCCTTATCCACTAACAGTTCTATGACGATAAGTAATCATGTTCTTTCGAAATTGCATCCCTTTAGGTTATGGACAACGAAGTGATTTATATCAGCAGCGAGGAGGAGAGCTCGATGCCATTCTGCCCGGCTGAGGTAGAGCGGCAGTTTGGCAGTTAGAATGCGGCGGTGTACCAACCGGTATCGGAACCGGAGTTCGAGGAGGAGGACTCGATGTTGGGCGACCCGGCCGAGTCGAAGGAGGAAGACGGTGGCGATTAAGGAAACTCGCTGCCGTACTATACAGTCGAGGACGAGGAGATGACCCCGCCCCGCCAGGAGTTAGACGACGAGGAAGAGGGCTCGCTGCCGTACTGTACAGTCGAGGACGAGGAGGACGAGCAGGTGACCCCACCCCGCCAAGAGTACCGATCTCGCGACCCCCGCCGGAATCATCCGGGTTACGGACAGCGCACTCGTCCGGAGCCCCCGCCGTCCTTCCCTCACTCGGTTCACCTTACCCGAGAAACCGTAGTGGAGAAGCTGGACGGGGGGTCATGGTGATGGTTGTGGATAAGACCACGTTTTTCGTCCAGGTCCCTGGGATGCGGCCATCCCCACCCTATGTCGAGGAGCCGCTGTCTCCACTTCCACTGCCGGCCATCGAGGGCGGCCCTCCGTCCCCGAAGCGACCTCGCCCGACAGCCGGCACCTGCAAGAAGAAGGAGAAGGGCGCGGGTTGGCTGCGCAATCCCCCGCTATCCGCCGGAAACCACTGGGACCCGCTGGAGCGAGATCTTATCGAGCTGGTCGGGTCGCTCACCGAGCCAAGCAGAAAACCGGAGGCCGGAGGGTTCTCGGCGACCAGTGCCAAGAACCGCTGCAGAGGGGGATGCAGACCGTCGGGGCGTACCCCGGTGGTTCCTCCCCCGGAGGTTGGCACGACGGCTGTTCCCCCCCCCCACCTGTCAGGAAAAGCGCCACGTCACCGTTGGATGGTGCCGCTAAGGAAAAGGAAGACCCATCGCGAGGAGGAAGACGCTCGGGGAAGCCGACCCCGAAGTGGAGGGTGCTACCCGATAGCGAGTTCCCAACGGTGCGCATCGCTCTTGAGGATGGAGCCCGGGGCGGCACGGATAAGGAGGGGCAGAGGATATCAGTCGAGAGTTTGATCACTTCGATGACACATGCCCGTATCGAGCCGAGGGCCCCAACCCCAGAGCCGGAGACCTTTGAAAGGGTCGACGGTTGGGAGGAAGGGCTCGAAGATGAGGTTGTGGGGAGTCCTGAGCATCGGGAGTCCTCATCAGCCGATATGTTTATTAATATACCGATCGAATGGACGATCGATCCGAGGGGACATCTACCCCCGGCGTGGGTTGTGGACCGGGTGCGCCAGGTCACTAGGCAGCAGACGTCTAAGAAGAGGGTGCAGTTCCAAGTGTGGGCACCAGAGGGCGAGTACAGGGTGACATCGCATTTGGACGGAAGGGTGCGCCTCTCCTTTCGGAAGAAAGGGGGGGGGGGTGTGACGCAGGCGCCTGCACCGCTAGGCCGTCGCAAGCGTCACAATGAGCAGGTGAAGCGCCCGAGCGCCAGCTGCGGCAGCTGTCGCAACTAGGAGGAGGCCCGCCATCTGGCGGTCGTATCACCACGAGCTTTCGCGACGAACGCGCAAGCCAACGCTCGCTCTCTTGTGTTTGAGTGCCCGAGCGGAATGGACGCGAGCTCGCGAGTGAAAAGGGAGTGAAACGAAGGAATTTAATTTGGAAAAGAATAAATATAGAAGACATTCTTGGATTGTGAAAGTGAGTGTTCGTTCTTTTATTTATCCAACTTTGATATATATATTATTTGAGTGTCGCAACTAGGAGGAGGCCCGCCATCTGGCGGTCGTATCATAGTAAGGCGTAAGGCGAGAGAGATCGGCAAACTCACCACGAGCTTTCGCGACGAACGCGCAAGCCAACGCTCGCTCTCTTGTGTTTGAGTGCCCGAGCGGAATGGACGCGAGCTCGCGAGTGAAAAGGGAGTGAAACGAAGGAATTTAATTTGGAAAAGAATAAATATAGAAGACATTCTTGGATTGTGAAAGTGAGTGTTCGTTCTTTTATTTATCCAACTTTGATATATATATTATTTGAAACTTACGTCAGTCTTACAGAAATAAAGACGACAAAGCATCGATAGCTCAACTGCTCTAACAGAGCGCCCTCGAATCCAATGCCGGTTGCATACTGTGGCCCTTCCAACTTTCAGCGGTAAACATTCTGAGTTCAAAAACTTTTTGAGCCCTTTCGAAACATTTGTTCACGATGACACTTCGTTACAAGACATTGAGAAATTTAATCATTTGATGATTGGTGATGCACTAGGAACAGTAAGGGCGTTTCAAGTTACTAGTGAAAATTATCCCAAAGCTCTAGACATTTTAAAGCGAGTGTATGACAATGATTGCTTAATTTTTTTCGACAACATTGGCGCACTATTCAATTTGCCGAAAATATCGCAACCATCGGAAACAGCCTTGAGAACATTAATCGATACAGTTACAGCTATATATGATTCCCTATTGTCAATTGGTGATAATAAGCGGATCACAATCGCAATGTTAATATACATTGTCATGGAAAAGGTCGATTCATTGATGAAGATAAAGTAGAAAGAGCATTTGGAGTACTCCAGCATTCCTTTGTGGAGTAAATGTGAAGCAGCTCTAAATAGAAGATACCAGCAAATAGTGGCAGAAGAAGCATCAAGGTCAAAGGTGACACAATCACAGAGTAACTATAATGGCCAAAAGAAGAATAGTAAGTCTTTCTCGTTGGTTGCGATTAACAATGAAGTACGATCGTGCAAATTTTGTAGCTCAGCAGAACATCAGATAGAAGACTGTGCGCAATTTGTAGCGCTAGCAGTTAAACAAAGGTTCGATTTTGCAAAGCGTAGTCATTTTTGCATTAACTGCTTAAACCAGGGACACAAAGTAAAGCAGTGTAAGTCGAATCGGTGTCGAGTGTGCAAATAATCACATCACACACTGTTGCACATATATTCTGCGAGTATGAATTTGGCATTGCCACCCCCTCCTCAGCCAGCGCTCACACAAGGACCACTCCGCAAGCGATGCATGCAGCAGTTTCGGATGGAGTTATTCTTGCAACTGCAGTAGTGAGCATTAAAGCAAATAGCGGCGAGTTTCTTTTAGCTCGAGCCTTGCTCGATTCAGGTTCTCAAATAAATTTTGTTACCGAAGAGCTGTCTCAGAGACTAAAGATTAGGAAAATGGATACGTGTATGAGCTTGCGGGGCATTGGGGAAACCAATGCTCATGTCAAGAAGAAAATACACACGGTGGTAAAGTCTAGAATAAACGCAAGTGAATTTTCGTCAGATTTTTGGATATTAAAGAATATCTCTGGTTATCAACCTGATCAGATGGTGAACACCAGCGGGTGGAGGATCCCCAAAACTCTACAGCTAGCAGACCCTTTCTTCTATAAGCCCCACAAAATCGATATGCTTATGAAAATCCCCTAAGCATCAGCTTTGTGAGCAGCACTTCCAAAGAAACACTCGAGTATTGTCGTCTAGTAGATTCGAAGTTCGACTACCCTTGAACACCAGCGGGTGAAGGATCCCCTAAACTCTACAGCTAGCAGACCCTTTCTTCTATAAGCCCCGGAAAATCGATATGCTTATGAAAAACCCCTAAGCATCAGCTTTGTGAGCAGCACTTCCAAAGAAACACTCGAGTATTATCGTCTGGTAGATTCGAAGTTCGACTACCCTTTAAATCAGATCCCAAATGCCTTGGATCTTCTTATGACGTTGCGAAACGTCGTTTCTCGTCACTTGAGCGAAGGTTGCTTAGGGACCCTCAGCTTAAGAGTCTGTATTTGGACTTCATGGATGAATACTACTTCATTCCGCACCAATGTGTTCTACGTCCACAGAGCACGTCTACAAAGTTGAGAGTAGTGTTCGATGACTCATGTAAGATTTCCTCCCAGAAAGCGTTGAATGAAACTTTGTTGGTTGGCCCAACAATTCAAGAAAAATTCTTCGTTTTCGTCTGCACAAATTTGCTCTAGCAGCCGACATTAAAAAGATGTATAGGCAAGTTATGGTGCACGAAGCAGACAGAAATTTTCAATTGATAGTGTGGAGAAGGGATCCTTCGCAGCCTTTGAGTATATACAGGTTAAAAACTGTTACATACGGTACATCGCCAGCTCCTTTTCTGGCTATAAGATGTCTGACTAGGCTAAGCGAATCAGTCCAAAATTCTCGTCCAAAAGTCGCTGAAGTCATTCGAAACGATTTTTATGTCGATGACATGTTAACTGGTGCCGGTTGTGTTGTCGAGCTACGACAACTTCGGACGGAAGTTGCATCAGTGTTACAAGGTGCAGTGTTCGAATTGGCAAAGTGGTTTTCGAACTGTCCTGACTTGTCCGCGACTGATAGCACAGTTATGCAACTAGCGGATGTCGACTCAGAGTTAGCAAAAACCTCTCGGTCTATTATGCGCTGTAATTACCAGAGGAAAAATGCTTTTGCAAGAGCTGTAACTACAAAAGTTAGATTGGGACGAATCTATTCCGCAACGATTGCAATCTGCTTGGGAAACCTTCAAGGCAAGCCTATTGCAAATAAATTTCATAAAAGTTCCCCGATTCGTCCACACCGATTCAGGAGTTTCAATTGAAATACATGGCTTTGCGGACGCATCGATGCGAGCATTTGGAGGTTGTATTTATATACGAACATGTACTGCAGAAGGTTTTAAAGTTGCTCTTCTAACAGCTAAATCGAAAGTAGCGCCCCTCAAGACGAAAACTTTGCCTCGTCTTGAGCTGTGTGCAGCTCACCTTCTTGCAGATTTATATAAGCGTGTTTGGCCTCTGTTAAGAAGCCATATCGAGAAAGTAGTTCTTTGGACTGACTCAGAGATTACCCTTCATTGGATAAAGACCCACCCATCTTCACTGTCAGTATTCGTATCGAATCGCGTGGCTGAGATCCAGGAGTGGTCAGAGGAAGCAGTTTGGCGGCACGTGCCAACGAAGATGAATCCAGCGGACATTGTGTCTCGAGGGTGCAATGTTGACGAGCTGATTACGTCAATTTGGTTCGCGGGTCCGACTTTCATAAAAGAGTCGAGCGAGAGTTGGCTTGTAAATTGACGTTTCGAGTTGCCTGCAGATCTAGCGAACCTTGAGATGAGAAAGTCTGCCGTCATTTTGACTGTCGATGTCCAGTCAAATTCATTGCTCGAAATAATCGAAAGTTACTCTTCTCACATGAGGCTATTGAGGGTCTTCGTATTGGTATTTAGAATCATCAAAAGGTGCCAGAAAGTCACCCCTATTGAGTTGGAGTTTGTATATACTAAAATCGTAGAGATAGTACAAACTTACGAGTTTAGTGTCGAAATCAGCAATTTGAGGAAAGGTGTAAAACTCTGTTCACATCTGGAAAGATTAAGCCCGTTTCTACAGGAGTATAGAAGCCGTTGGTATTCATTTTCGTTGTTGCGAGTAGGAGGTATATTGTTGAATGCTCCTATCCCGTATGAGGCCAAATTTCCGTTGTTGCTGTCAAAGAATTCGCAGTTTTTGAAGGCATATGTATCGTTTTTACATGTGTCGAACTGCCATGCTGGTCCAAGAGCTCTAGTGAGTTTACTTCGAGAGAGGATCTGGGTGATCAATGCTCAAGAAGTTAGTCGTCGGACTGTGAGACAATGCGTTCGTTGCTTCAGGTGCAAGCCGCGTTTGTTGACACAGATAATGGGTAATTTACCAGCTGACCGACTCCGAGCTCTCCGCCCATTTAAAATTTGTGGCGTTGATTTTTGTGGACCAATCAGCGTAACGTTTCGAATTCGCGGAAAGCTCCCATATAAATCTTATGTGGCGCTTTTTGTTTGTTTTGCTTCTAAGACGGTCCACTTAGAGTTAGTATCGGATCTAAAAACTGACGTTTTTCTTCTTTGTTTTCAAAGGTTCGTTGCTCGTCGGGGGATTCCAATACGAGACCACTGCGACAACGCGTCGAACTTCGTAGGAGCAGATCGCCACATGAGAGAGTTCCGAGCACGTCTGGAGGAGCAGGCGGGCAGTATGAGCGCATTCGCATCAAGAAAAGGATGCGAATTTGTATTCATACCACCCAGAGCACCGCACTTCGGCGGTCTTTGGGAAGCAAGTGTCAAGTCTGCAAAGCACCTGTTCCTTCGGACGGTCGGCAACGAACTCCTGACCGCGGAGGAGCTCGGGACTCTCCACACTAGCGTCGAAGCGGTGCTCAACTCCCGGCCAATAGGGGCACTCAGTGTAGATCCCAACGACGGCGAAGCGCTCACTCCAGCACACCTGCTCATCGGCAGCCCGCTGCTGACACCACCAACCGTGGAGCTCTCAGACCGCGTGGCCAGGTTTGTTTGCGGCGATGGCGCAATGCCTCGTGTCTCAAGCACAGGTTTTGGCAGCGATGGTCCCGGGAGTACATCTCCAGCCTGCAGGCTCGAGCCAAGTGGCAGCGGCACAACCTCGCCTTCTACCGCTGCAGTGGATAGTGGGTCGAGTCACGACGGTACACCCAGTATCGGACGGTAAGGTCAGAGTGGTCGACGTTAAAACCGCTGAAGGCACATACAAGAGGGCGATACACCGACTGGCGCCATTACATGTGGACTGAAAGACGGAGTCCTTCCAGAGGGGCCGGTGTTAGCGCATTTGGCGTTAATAGTTATAAGTTAGATTAAGTTAGTAAGAGGAGCGGGAGAGGGATTGCAATTCGCTCTCTCGCTTTGTGGCCTGAGTAACTGGAGCGGGAGAGTGATTGCAGATCGAGTGCAATTCGCTCAATCGCTTCAAGGCCTAGAATATAGATAAAGAAAAATATGAAAATTAGTGTCGAATAAACTTTGAATCGAAATCACCCCTTTCGCTTAATTTCATGGCCAATTCACTCGTCCAAACAAGTAAATAACATTTATATAAAATCATATAATTGTTCAATGGTCAAACTTTATTAACCATTTATTTAATTAACTTTTATTTGTATAAAGTCTTAACTTTTATTCAAAACAATCCAATTGGTTTCACAATACAATTACATAAACTTTTTCATAACATTTTCTTTTAAGTCAAACTTTACTCTTATTTTCTGTAATTCCATTGTGATGTATAGTTGTTCCGATCCCCGCCATAACAAATACTTTTGTCATGGTGCGATCATCACTGACCCCCGCCATAACAAATCCTTCTTTCATGGTGCGAACATTACTGACCCCCTCCACAGTAAGTCCTTCTACTATATCTCCTCTTTGGATTCCAAAGCAACTGCTGTGCCTTCTTTATCTCTATTTCTCATTTGCATTTCGTCTTGAGTCATCTAATCTATTATATAAAAGGAATCGCAAAATGTGTTGGGAGGCGCATAACTCAACAACGCCTGGACCAATTTGGCCAAATCTTTTTTTAAATTATTCGTTGAAGTTCAAGGACGGTTTCTACGGCGAGAAAAATTAGAATTATTGCTGGGAAAACCATAAAAATGACCATTTTCTTTTTCCCATACAAATTTTCCCGGCCACTTCAAGGAACCTTTGACGAACACGTCAAAGTAAAACACACCTATATACATTATTTGAAATACATAAATAGTCTGCTTTTGTTCACCGAGCACCAAGGTACTTTTATTTATTTTAAAATCCCTCGGTCACTAACCTGCGCGTTTCTTTTGTATTAGTTTCGATGATGTTATCTTTTTATGTGCATAGCATATCTACGTTTGCAAATATTTTTTTTTTTTGCGTTTCCCAGTGCCTCAATCGTCAGGTGCCAAGGGCAACCGCAATCGTAAATAAACCGTTTGACAGAGGCACCACGTGCTCTCGATCGAAGCCGAAGCAGCTAATAAGGAGGAAGCACAGCACGATAGAAAGAAAGCATGTTTAATTCTTCCAGCAACACGTCGCCGAGCCACCCTTCTCCGATCTGGCCACTCCTCCTCTATGGCCTTCTCTTCGGCCTGGGGGGGGGAAGGAGGAGATAACATACCCCTTTTCCCGGCCACTACAAGGAACCTTTGACGAACACGTCAAAGTATACCACACCTATACACAGTTCACATAATAAATAGTTAGTCTAATTTTGTTCACCGAGCAGCAAGGTACTTTAATTTATTTTAAAATATGTTTATGTATTACAAATAATGTGTTTAGGTGTGTTATACTTTGACGTGTTCGTCAAAGGTTCCTTGAAAAAAAAAAAAAATAAATAAAATATTATTAAGCAATAAATTTGATTATAAGATCTCTTAAAAAATTATCAAAAAATTCTTTTCAAAAAAGTTACATAGGAGAGGGACTGGGAGAGCGACTGGAAGAGCGACTGGAAGAGCGACTGGAAGAGCGACTGGAAGAGCGACTAGGAGAAGGATTGGGAGAGGGACTGGGAGAGGGACTGGGAGAGGGACTGGGAGAGAGACTGGGAGAGAGACTAGCAGAGGGACTGGGAGAGGGACTGGGAGAGCGACTGGGAGAGGGACTGGGAGAGCGACTGGGAGATCAACTGAGAGAGCAACTGGAAGAGCGACTGGGAGATCGACTGAGAGAGCAACTAGGAGAAGGATTGGGAGAGCAACTGGGAGAAGGATTGGGAGAAGGACTGGGAGAGGGACTGGGAGAGGAACTGGGAGAGCGATTCGGAGAGCGACTGCGAGAGCAACTGGGAGAAGGATTGGGAGAGCGACTGGGAGAGCGACTGGAAGAGCGACTAGGAGAAGGATTGGGAGAGGGACTGGGAGAGCAACTGGGAGAAGGACTGGGAGAGGGACTGGGAAAAGAATTTGGAGAGGGACTGGGGAGAGCGACTGTAAGAGCGACTGGGAGAGCAACTGTGAGAAGGATTGGGAGAGGGACTGGGAAAGGGACTAGAAGAGGGACTGGGAGAACGACTGGGAGAAATATAGCCATCTGGTGGCGAAACGGAGTTCGCCGGGTTTGCTAGTTCTTTATAATTTTTTATACCATTTACCCATTGAAAATGGGTAAAAAATGGTATATTAACTTTGTGCAAATGTATGTAACAGGCAGAAGGAGGCGTGGCAGACCATACAAAGTATATATATTCTTGATCAGCATCAATAGCCGAGTCGATTTGGTCATGTCCGTCTGTCTGTCCGTCTGTATGAACACACAGATCTCAGCTATTAAAAGAGCTAGAGGCACCAGACTTGGTGGGAGTGTGCGTGTATTCAATACACACAAGAAGTTTATTTCAAACTTGATGTGCCACGCCCACCGCCTCCGCAAATCGATAAATGCGTATTTCGATTTTTTCCAAATAATTCAATAACAAAAAGAGATAAACGCACCAAATTTGGTAGGGGGTTGTCTTGCAACATTATGCAGACGTTGGATTTTAGACTTTTGGAAGCCACGCCCACCGCCTCTAAAAAACACATTTTTATAGTTTAAAAGAACACTAGAAAAGCTAGAAGCACCAAATTTGGAAGTAAGGTGCCTGGTAACATTACGGAGAATGCGGAATTTCAACTTTTGGATGCCACGCCTACCGCCCCCAAAAATCGATTTTGTAAATCGGTAAATCAACTTAGAGGAAAAGTAGAAAATTTTCCGAAATTTTTTTTAGGTATTATTGTAGATAATAATAATATTGACCAACCCTATAAATTTAAATCCGATCGGACAATAAACACAGAAGTTATAGGCACGAGAAGTTTCGCTCACAGCAGTAGAGGCCCGACGCCGACTGCGCACGCACAGTCGTCGTGTAGTCAGTGTGCAGTCGGCATGTGCCATTAGCGTCAATGCATGTGAATTTGTCCTCGAAAATATGCGATGCGTTGTTATTCGCCGAATAAAAGTAATTAATATTAAGAATTAGTTTTTAACAGCGAAAGGTAAATGGTATCTTACTGTCGAGTGCACTCGACTGTAGCTTTCTTCACTTGTTTTAAATTAATTCTCTATTGGGCAATGCCCTGAAAAACTCCTATGCTTACTTATAGATTATTTTGCTTGTTAGAGACTTTAAAACATATCTATCGCCATCTAGTTGTTCAATTATTTCGAATGGACCTTTAAATTTCGGATCAAGCTTAATTTGGTGACGCTCTTTGTTTTTTAGTAACACATGGTCTCCTACATTGTAGTGTGCAACGATATGAAGTGTTGTAGATCGGAGAGTTCGGAGAGTCCGTTCTAGCGGGGCACGCTATAGGCTCCGGCTTCTGCTCGTAGGCTTTGGGGGTGGTGGTCTTGCTTGTACAGACTCTATCACTTACTACACATTACCATTTTTATACCATTTACCCATTGAAAATGGGTAAAAAATGGTATATTAACTTTGTGCAAATGTATGTAACAGCAGAAGGAGGCGTGGCAAACCATACAAAGTATATATATTCTTGATCAGCATCAATAGCCGAGTCGATTTGGTCATGTCCGTCTGTCTGTCCGTCTGTATGAACACACAGATCTCAGCTATTAAAAGAGCTAGAGGCACCAGACTTGGTGGGAGTGTGCGTGTATTCAATATACACAAGAAGTTTATTTCAAACTTGATGTGCCACGCCCACCGCCTCCGCAAATCGATAAATGCGTATTTCGATTTTTTCCAAATAATTCAATAACGAAAAGCGATAAACGCACCAAATTTGGTAGGGGGTTGTCTTGCAACATTATGCAGAAGTTGGATTTTAGACTTTTGAATGCCTCGCCCACCGCCTCTAAAAAACACATTTTTATAGTTTAAAAGAAAACTAGAAAAGCTAGAAGCGCCAAATTTGGAAGTAAGGTGCCTGGTAACATTACGGAGAATGCGGAATTTCAACTTTTGGATGCCACGCCTACCGCCCCCAAAAATCGATTTTGTAAATCGGTAAATCAACTTAGAGGAAAAGTAGAAAAGTTTCCGAAATTTTTTTTAGGTATTATTGTAGATAATAATAATATTGACCAACCCTATAAATTTAAATCCGATCGAACAATAAACACAGAAGTTATAGGCACGAGAAGTTTCGCTCACAGCAGTAGAGGCCCGACGCCGACGCCGACTGCGCACGCACAGTCGTCGTGTAGTCAGTGTGCAGTCGGCATGTGCCATTAGCGTCAATGCATGTGAATTTGTCCTCGAAAATATGCGATGCGTTGTTATTCGCCGAATAAAAGTAATTAATATTAAGAATTAGTTTTTATCAGTGAAGATAAATGGTATCTTACTGTCGAGTGCACTCGACTGTAGCTTTCTTCACTTGTTAAATCTAGAATTGAGCGTGCTTGCGACAAACTAAAAGAACAGAGGGCTGGACCGGAAGAGTTCGGAAGAATAAATTCGGAAGTAAAGAAAGATCAGACATACAAATTTTCTTTTTTTTTTTAACAAGACACGGATGTTGTTGTGCTTGTAAATTGCCCACCCTAACTATGATCACCGGCCGCTAGAGCATTGCTCTGCTGATACCTTCTACACCCTACATCCGGGTAGACATCAGCTCAGTTCAGTAAAATAATTAACGTTTCATAATTCAGTTTATTTCATAATGCAGGAAACAAAATTGGCTAAAACCAATAAGATTTTTAACATCCTTCTAATTTTCGAGTTTCAACGCAGACAGTTCAATTATGTGAGCAAAGATCTTTTCCTTTTTGATAAAATTTTTAAATAAATGTATAGGTTATTTCAAGAAAGTAGATCTTCTGTATTTTTGGCTTTATATTTCTATACTTATATAATTATCAGCAATAAAATATTATAATAGTAATAAAATATATAAAAAATAACTAAAAGAATTTTTTTTTGTTTTAAGGTTAGGGTATACAATTCATGTTTTAGCTGTGACTAGGCATTAACGAAACTAAAACTTTATTCATAAGTGTATGAAGGGTA
This sequence comes from Zaprionus bogoriensis, assembly GCA_035046045.1. Lineage (NCBI taxonomy): Eukaryota > Metazoa > Arthropoda > Insecta > Diptera > Drosophilidae > Zaprionus > Zaprionus bogoriensis. The sequence continues at coordinate 1,855,410 of JAWNOI010000221.1, forward strand.
TGAAACAAAACCAAAATCCGCAAGAATATAAAAAAAACAAGTGAAGAAAGCTACAGTCGAGTGCACTCGACAGTAAGATACCATTTACCTTTGGCTGTTAAAAAAAATTCTTAATATTAATTAATTTTATTCGCTGAACTAATATAACGCTTCGCAAATTTTCGAAGTCAAATAATAAACATGCATTGACGCTAATGGCACAGGCCGACTGCACGCTGACTGCACGCCGATTGTGCGTGCGCAGTCGGCGCAAGCATTGACGCTGAGCCTCTGCTCCGTCTCTGCTGCTGTATGCAAAACTTCCCGCGCCAGACAGACAGACGGACATGACCAAATCGACTCGGCTATTGATGCTGATCAAGAATATATATACTTTGTATGGTCTGCCACGCCTCCTTCTGCATGTTACATACATTTGCACAAAGTTAATATACCATTTTTTACCCATTTTCAATGGGTAAATGGTATAAAAAGAATTAGAAAAGAATTTAGAATATATTCTCCCGTGAGTCTCAATGAATAAAATTTTCCATTAACGCCCCACGTTGGGTGCCACTTTCTTTAATAATAAAAATGAATTATAGCTGTAGTGTGCAACGATATGAAGTGTTGTAGATCGGAGAGTTCGGAGAGTCCGTTCTAGCGGGGCACGCTATAGGGTCCGGCTTCTGCTCGTTGGCTTTGGGGGTGGTGGTCTTGCTTGTACAGACTCTATCACTTACTACACATTACCATTATTAAATCTAGAATTGAGCGTGCTAGCGACAAACTAAAAGACCAGAGGACTGGACCGGAAGAGTTCGGAAGAATAATTCGGACAGACAAATTTTTTTTTTTTTTAAACAAAACACGGATGTTGTTGTGCTTGTGAATTGCCCACCCTACCTATGATCACCGGCCGCTAGAGCATTGCTCTGGTGATCCCTTCGACACCCTACATCCGGGTAGACATCAGCTCAGTTCAGTAAAATAATTAACGTTTCATAATTCAGTTTATTTCATAATGCAGGAAACAAAATTGGCTAAAACCAATTAGATTTTTAACATCCTTCTAATTTTCGAGTTTCAACGCAGACAGTTCAATTATGTGAGCAAAGATCTTTTCCTTTTTGATAAAATTTTAAAATAAATGTATAGGTTATTTCAAGAAAGTAGACCTCCTGTAATTTTGGCTTTATATTTCTATACTTATATAATTATCAGCAATAAAATATTGTAATAGTAATAAACTGTATACAAAATAACTAAAAGAAATTCTTTTTTTTGTTTTAAGGTTAGGGTATACAATTCATGTTTTAGCTGTGACTAGGCATTAACGAAACTAAAACTTTATTCATAAGCGTATGAAGGGTATGAAACAAAACCAAAATCCGCAAGAATATAAAAAAAACCATGCTAAATAAAAGCAAGCTAAATAAAACCATGCATAATAAAAAGATATACTATTCACTTGTTAATTGAATAAATTTTGAAATATCATTAACTTTTCCCTTTTTTTGTCTTTTTTTTTGTTTGGTTAGGTTTTACGTTAGTCACCAAAATTTGTGCTATTAAATCATTTGATGAAAATTCAGGTTAGGTCAGTTCTTGTTTTTTTTTTTTTTTTTGTATGGGCGGTATGATGAATATATTATTTACGGCATATGAGTTATTAAAATTTTATCACTACTAGTAAAAGATTGTTTTAGTGTGTACACAAAAAAATATGAACCACTCACTGCACATCCATCGGCGAAAGATCGATCTCCGCTTAGGTTTGCTGTAAAAGAATTAGTGTTTTGCAACAACATAATATTTAAAAAAAGAAAAAAAAACTGACTTTCACTTGAAATTAAGAATAAACGATTTGAATAAACAGATGACCAATTGCTTTTCTCATAATATTCTCAAAAAAAAAAAAAGAAACAAAATTTATGTATATATATATATATTTTTGTTTACTTTTTTTTTTTATTTTGTTTTCTCTTTTTTTTTCCCCCCACTTCACTGAATGGCTGATTTTTTTGGCTTTTCTTGTATTTCTTAATTTTTTCACTTCAGCATAATTCATATTTTTTTTTTCCTTTTGAGACTTTTCTAGAAAAGGGTGATTATAAACTTAAACTAAAAACAAGTGAAGAAAGCTACAGTCGAGTGCACTCGACAGTAAGATACCATTTACCTTTCGCTGTTAAAAAATAATTCTTAATATTAATTACTTTTATTCAGCGAATAACAACGCATCGCATATTTTCGAAGACAAATACACATGCATTGACACTAATGGCTCATGCCGACTGCACACTGACTACGCGACGACTGTGCGTGCGCAGTCGGCGTGCGCTGTCGGCGTCGGCGTCGGGCCTCTACTGCTGTGAGCGAAACTTCTCGTGCCTAAAACTTCTGTGTTTATTTTCCGATCAGATTTAAATTTATAGGGTTGGTCAATATTATTATTATCTACAATAATACCTAAAAAAACTTTCGGAAAATTTTCTACTTTTCCTCTAAGTTGATTTACCGATTTACAAAATCGATTTTTGGGAGCGGTAGGCGTGGCATCCAAAATTTGAAAATCCGCATTCTCCGTAATGTTACCAGGCACCTTACTTCCAAATTTGGTGCTTCTAGCTTTTCTAGTGTTTTTTTAAACTATAAAAATGTGTTTTTTAGAGGCGGTGGGCGTGGCATCCAAAATTCTAAAATCCAACTTCTGCATAATGTTGCAAGACACCCTCCTACCAAATTTGGTGCGTTTATCTCTTTTCGTTATTGAATTATTTGGAAAAAATCGAAATACGCATTTATCGATTTGCGGAGGCGGTGGGCGTGGCACATCAAGTTTGAAATAAACTTCTTGTGTATATTGAATACACGCACACTCCCACCAAGTCTGGTGCCTCTAGCTCTTTTAATAGCTGAGATCTGTGTGTTCATACAGACGGACAGACAGATGTATGGTCTGGCACGCCTCCTTCTGCTGTTACATACATTTGCACAAAGTTAATATACCATTTTTTACCCATTTTTAATGGGTAAATGGTATAAAAATGGAGAAAAATCGATGATAGAAATGAAGACATTAGTGTTGCTTTTAATTCAGGTGATGAAAGAATGTCAAAGAAATAACATCGCCCTGGGTTTTAGGTTAGGCTGCTGGCCTAGCGTTTCTTTTGGATGAATTTTCCATAGCCGAATGTGCTCCGCAGCCTCATATGGGTGGTCCTCTGCTGCCTCTAGTTCTTCCGGTATACTTTAAATCTTCATGCAGCTAGGGCTTAAAGGTCAGTTTTCCGCAGCCAAGAGGTTATGTATGATGGTGATGCGGGCAATTTGAAGTTCTCGCAATAACAGAATGGGATTTGACCGACTCCTGGGGTGCTTGATGTGGGCCGCAATCGAACTGACAACTTAAAACGGCCACAATAAGTACCCTGGACACAAAGTAATGATTTTCTTTAATAATCACCTGGCAACTTTCAGCGCGCTCACCTTTTGTGGTGAAGTTATTAAATTTAAAAAAAAACCAACCAACACATGCTGCCTTTACACGCCGATTTATTTAGTACGTCTGCACTCTATGATGGTCTCGAAAGAAAAGAATGAGAACCGATCAGCGTGCATTTCATTTAGGTTACAGGAAATGCAAAACAGCTGATATTGCAGCTTTTCTAAGCATCCCTGATGCAGCTGACATTGCAGCTTTTCTAAGCATCCCTAATGCAGCTAATCTTGCAATTTCTCTAAGCATCCCTGATGCAGTCGATATTGCAATTTCTAAGCATCCCTGATGCAGTTGATCTTGCAAATTTCTCTAAGCATCCCTGATGCAGTCCATATTGCAATTTCTAAGCATCCCTGATGCAGCTGACATTGCACTATTATTTCTTTATTTTATTTTTATTTTGACTCTTCAGTCGCCGCTACAACATTATATTTTATTATCTTTGCTTTATTCTTATCATATCTAAGTTTATCATGACGAGCATTAGCCTCCTTGGGTTGTTAAGGATTAAGCGTTTCCGAGAATTTTGAACGAACTGTCTAAAATACAAAGCCAATCCCATGAATTGTCGTAATTGTCGTAATCGTGATCCCAATGCTCTAATTATGGCCCTCTGAAAAACAGAAGGTGCATTTTTTAGCCAAAAGACATGGTCCAAAATTCGTACTGACACTGTCTTTTGTGGATCTATTAACTGAATTTCCAACAGCCCTGTCGAGACTCGAGTTTTTGGTATTCCGCTTATAAACCAATCAGAGTAGCATTTTAGGATATTTGTTAAGACAATTTTATCGGAATCAACTAAATCTGTATCAGAACTTATAATATTCTCATAATCAAAGTCACAATTTCTATCATTTTCGTTTTATAAATTTGAAATTTATCAGCGTCTATCATTACGTCAAAGCCTTAGCAAAGAATCTCTCGACCATTCGTATTTTCTCGTATTTTAAATACTTGTCTAAAATTACGTGTAATAAAATCTCAAAGCAGTATTGCTCAATATTTATATTACATAAAACTTGTTGAGTGCTATAAATTACATTGTTACCTATGCCATTAAGTTTTACAACATTATTAACTTTTTTCCCTTTAAATTTATGGGCAACACTTTCCTTGACCAGCGAGCATTCTGCACCAGACTCAAAACAAAATGAAACAGACTCACCGGATGCTTTTATTGATCCAGAAGGTAAAGCTTCTGCGCAGATATTCACACGCTTCTCAGAAATTCTTTCGTTTCCACCTGATCGGCCTTTAGGACATGCGGTTGCAAAGTCCCCAATTTCGTTACATTTGAAGTATTTGACACCAGATCGATCTTTAACACCCGTCGTAATTGTGATGTTGTAAGTTTTGCCTTTACTCTGGCCCTTCTGCAAACGTGCCCCACGCACATTCTAAGCTATTTCACAATGTTGGCAAATCATACGCCCCTACGAACAGACCTTTCTCAGCAGCATGCGCGATATATACATGGTGCGTTCCAACGTAAACAGGAATCTAGCGTCCTCTAGTGGCGCCATCCATATGTCAACTGGTGCGTTAGAATCTACTATCCGTTATCAACTTCCAGTAAAAATTGCATGAAATTTCATCTATGGAGGTTATTGCGTTTTAATTGCGATGGAAGTTGGCGTTTGCTGCACGATAATGCGCCGTCTCATCGATCGACGCTTGTGACCGACTATTTGACCAAAAATCACATTTTAAGTATCAACCACTCCCCGTATTCACCTGATATGGCACCGTGCGACTTCTACCTTTTTGGAAAAATGCATTTGCCGATGAAAGGAAAGCGTTATGCAGACGTAGAGGCCATTCAAAAGGCTTGCACCGGCATACTGGCGGCCATACCAAGCAACGAGCTAAAACACTCGTTCGACATGCTTTTGGACCGTGCAAAAAGCTGTATTAAAACAGAAGGAGACTATTTTGAATAAAATAAATTGATTTTGCCGAAAAAACTATTTGTTCCGTCTTTTTTTTAAAGTCCTGTTTACTTCGGAACGCTCCTTGTATGTGTTAGAAAAGGTCAAAAATTTAAAAAAAAAAGGAAGAGGGTAATCAAAAGTTGGTGGAAACTGCTGGGGATTTAATCCAAAAGTCTACCACGCCTACTAACGCCTAAGGGTCCCTGCTCAGGCGGCATTTGCTATGAAGTTCTATTGGCCGATGTACAGATCTCAGTCTGTCCAAGGCCGTCTTGCAAGAAATTTTTAAGTCACCGAGACGCCAGCGACATCAGGCACCTCAGGACTACACTACCCTACTTCTACCCTATACTAACGTATCTAGGAATAGACGACTCTCGGTGTCTGCGCTGCCCTTGAGCGCTGGGCACCACCGAGTCGACGCGTCAATACCCTGCACTTTGAGGCTCTATGCTGCTTCCCCCGTCGAGGCTCTGCCGGCATAGATCCACGTTTCCCCACCGACTCCTAACTTCCCTAGCCATGCCAAGGCTCCACGGGCGGAGCACCTCGTTTCGCTCCCGACACCTACACTAACACTTGCTAAGGGCGGGGCGACCAGGGAAGACTCCTCTTCTCGACGCCGGCACGTGCCTGCACACACAAACAAGAATGAGAACGGGGCGATAGAGATAAGAGAGAGGTTAGCCGATCAAATGGAGGAGGGATTAGGGATCGAGTTATTGAATAAATAAATAATTCAACTCACGTTGTCTCACTTTAGTTATTTAACTTTTTCAACTCACTTCATTTTATTTTCACGCGGGCAGACTTCGTGTGGTTTGTTAGACGGTCGGAAAGCAGGAGCGCGTGTTGTCTGTCGGACGGTCTGATCGCAAGAGGGCGAGCTGCAGCCTTAGAATCGTCCACGAAGCCTGTCCACTCGTACTTACCACGGCGAAAGCTCGTGGTGAGCCTGATCGCACGGCAAAGATCAGCTCGTGCCGACCGCTCTTTCCAAATCTAGCATATCTTAACCTCTCTTCTCTATTCCTCTATTCTTAACTAATATACCATGAATGGCGCTGGCATCCTTCCGTCTACCGCTATCTAGCGGCTATTGTGACCGAGATAACAAAAAGCCCGCGTCGCATGCTATACAGATATTCAGTATCTCTAGCTTTTCTAATGATTGTCATTTAGGTCACATTTGACAACTTTCGTCAAATCTATATTGAAACTGCATACTTCTTACGGTATAAGCATAAGCCGTATTGTATTTTGCCTGTTGCAATTTAAACTGCAATTTCATTAAGTTCTATGAAACACACGTACAAGTAGTGAATATATAACTATTTTATTTACATTGTATGTACATTTTATTCGTATCACACATACGTAGACATATATGTTATATAAACCAAATAAAAAAACAGCGGCAATTATCAACGATAGATTGTAACATAATTAAATTCATGCTTACTTAGTTTATACAAATTTTGTTGCAACTCCATTGATAGTTTTTCGGTTAGGCATAATTTGAATAATAAATGAGATAAAGCAGAGTAAAAACGATTCTATTTGCTCAAACTTTAGTGTCTAAATTATTCGTTTTATCCAGATATTGTCTATTTATTCAAGTACAACATATGGCAGAACTATTAATGGTTCACTGTTATAGGACTGCAGCTGAACAACTTCGTGCCATTCACGAAACTGCTGAATTTGGGAATCGTCTTGCGCAACAGTTCGAATACCCGATCTGTATTCAAGAGTCCGCTCAGCTGAAGAACTAGGATTAAAATTATATGATTTAGTTGCATTGATATTCGGGTTATAAAAACGAATGCTCGCGTTATCATCACTATTTGAAGAAATTGAGTTAAAAGACGGTAGCATTCCATTATCGTTTAACTGAAGATCATCTAGCTTGGCATGTGTACAGCTCACGTCAGAACCGCAATTATTTACGGATTCGTTACTAGAATATAAGTACGACTCCTGATTAATGTTTATTTTTAAAGCGTTCGGTTCAGTCTCAATCTTGTATTTAACTTTGAGATTATCTCTGTTCTGTTCTTCAGACAATGAGATGGATTTCTGTTCACTCCTAAATTTGATTTCCAGTTCACATTCGCTCTCGTCGCTGCTGCTGTAGTTTATGATACGTTTCCTGTGTCCTTCATTATCTATTCTATTCAACTCATTCATGAAAAACAATTTGTGGTGCGTTTTTAATATTGACCTGGGATCTAAATTAATATTATTTTTATTTCTAAAAAAATGTTTCAGTTCTGAGTCTATGGTTTCTTGTTGGCAACTTGACTTCTGATCGCGATAATGACGGCAGCGATAACGACAATACCCATGTAAATTCTTTATGCAGTTATTATCTCTTGGTAATCCTATTACACAATCAATTGGTTCATTGCTTGCTTCAATTAAATTATTTTGAATTTTTGTACGCGAATGCTTAGTTTTGATAGGCACAGTTGAGTATACAACTTCGGACGCAATCGGTGAACTGACTTTACTAGGTGTTTTCTTTATCGTCAACACTATGTGATTTTTAGAATCTCCGCTCGTTAGAGGCTTTCGCACTATGGCATATTTTTCCTCAAATTCGACAATGTCATTACCTTGATCATTTTCAACTGTAGAACGACTTCTACCTGATTCAGTATGTTCAGTATCTCTCAGTTCGTTTTGCATTTTAGCATTGTGGTGATATTTAGTGTCATTATCTCGATATCCAATATCGTTGTCGATATCACTACTGTGCCTTTGTGGTGCCACATCCCCATTAATTGCGATTTTAATACGCTTTATTCGAGAATCTTGTCCTTTTAGTATTTTTCTCCGCTTCTTGCGATTTCTTTCGACAAGATTTCGTTCAGCATGTCTTTGATTGCTAAAGCTACCGTGCATTGAATTATCTGTATTTGTGTTGAAACTGAAATTACTGTATCTGTTGCTTGTGTTTCCGGCCCTTTGTCTACTCATTGTGTCCACAATTTCTGTTTCATATCCAGCCAACTGAAGCAAATTGGAATTCTCATACGTATCTTCATCATTTGAGTATAGCAACTCGCTGCTTTTTAAGTCCTCAACATTTTGAACATCAACACTTATTGAACTCGAGTTATCTTCAAATACCGAATGAGCAAAATCTGATGGTTCTGATTGTTTTTTTGCGACTCGTCGACATGATGGTAAACATTTGGCAATGCCCAGAAATGGCGCTACAGAAGATTGGCATATTTTCGATCTCCGCTTTTTCCCAATCTCCAGTGAGCTTAAATCTTTACGGATTCGTTGATATGTTAATGATCCATATTTGGGAACAACATCATCACCATCGCTCACAGTATACGAATCTAACGCTGCTACAAATTCAGCTAGTTTTGGATATGGCTTTGACAATGAAATTTTGCTATTCCAATTGCCATTTATATTGGGTACATAATAGTTGTGCAACGCATTTATATGAAAACCGGTAACGTCCATTGTCTGCACATTAAACCTCTGCTTTGCAGGGCAATTCGGGTCTTCAAGTAAGGTGTATATTGATGAAGTTAATTCCACTTGAATATCACTCTCAGCCTGTTTTTCCTCTTCTTGTACATCCAAACAATTTATTGGTTCACTCGTAAGCCCAAATCCGCTGCCTGATTTAAAGTCATTCTTAGTCGATAATTTTGAATAATCTACGGATTTTGACAGCTTAAAGTCATTTACAATCAAATTCAATGGATCTTCGTCGTCATCAAAATCTAAATCGAATATGGATTTTACTGGCTTTATGGGCAGAATAACGGCCGTAGCATCAGGTGAATTCTTGCTTGTATTAAGATTATCAATTTTTTTTTTCTGTGTAACCAGCTCTGCGGACTCTCTGTCAAAATCAACTGAGTTTGCCGTTATTTGTGGAGTATCTGCAGCGCTGCTTACATTAATTTCGTGTACTTCTTTCATTTCTTCAATGATACGACAAGTGCACGGAACTAATTGCGCTTCATATAATCTCTCAGTGTCTGTAATACTCAGCGGACTATTAAAACTATGAACTAGGTGCATTAGCTGGGTTTTCACATTGTCTGCATTATAATTGGTTTCTGATGCGATCTTTTTCGATGCGTTCGGTAGAAGTGAATTATTGCTATTGCTATCCAAAGAGAGGGAAGTTTGCCTCTCCGACGATATTGTGTCACTATCAGTATTTACGCAATCTGCAAAATAAATAATTTAGCTTTTGGATCTATCTAAAATGATATACTCGTACCATCATGTGTAGTTTTAGTCGATGCATAGGTCCCCAAAGTTTGCGGAGAATTTATTGATGTTTCTAAAATGTAATTTGTTAATTTAGTATAATTTATCAATCGTTCCGATAATACTGATTTTCAAAAAAGTGTCAAACCTGAACATGATGACGCTGGTCGAGTTTCAGCATTACTATAAGCACTTATCCTTGCTCCTATTAATGTATCACCATGATTGACCGCTGTTTTTGCTCTGTTTTGTATTTCATTGAATAGTTCTTTGGTGGTCTTAACTTTCTTTACTCCTGCACCTGAACCAAAAAATATTTGTTGGGACAAACTTGACTCTCTGTTGGCGATGATAGAATCGACACCCTTTGAACCCTTTTTACGTCCGCGTTTCTTTGGAACTTGGGAAAGAGATTTTTCATTATCGACGGTTTTCTCAAAAGCCTTTATTGCAGATACTGATTGTTCCTTAAAATCAAGATCCTCAAACATCGATAATCGGCTGCAGGACGTGCTGGAATCATCATTGTTCACAGCCTCCGCAAATATTGGCTTATCTACATTGGCAGCCTGCTTCTGGCTATCTGGTAACATAGAATTATCTAATCGATTAATAGCCGATTTGAATCTGCCGGCAAATGTTAAGTCCGGAGTTGTGTTTGCAACGCGGAATTTACCCTGCGATTGCGAGTTTCCTGATGTAGCCTCAACAGATAAGATTGAACTCATCGAGCTATTTGACGACAGGATTTCTTTGGAAAAGAATTTATAAGTAAAATTTACTTGAATATTACAGTTACAATTAATGTTCAGTTACCTGTATCTGCTGGTACTTTTCCGTCCTTAAGCGGAAAACTATTAAATTTAGATTGTTGTTGCTGTTGTAAAAAAGAAGGATTGACCCGAGCGTCTCTATCCCTCTGCTTCTTATCCTTCTTAATTTTTTTTTTATTCTTTGGAAAAAGTGAGGGAAATTTACTGAATTGATCAGACTGATCGTTATCGTGATCATTATTGTCATCAGAATCAGTGACAATATCAATGACAACGGAAGACCCACTCAATTTTTCCATATTACAAGCGGAATTCGACGAACGATCATTTATAAATTGTCCCGGTTTACTATCGACAGTTGGTTGGCTTCGAATACTTTTAGCAACATGATCTATAGAACTCCCAATATTTATATGCCTAATCAGATTTGTAAAGTTTGTAGGCTCTAAAGAATCAGAAGCCGCAGGAAGAACCGGCTGCACCGTATTCACTACAGTCTCAGTTATTGCCGATTCTGCTGCACTGATCCCTTCTACAATAGTCTTCTTTAAAGCCTGTGATTGCAACTGGGGCGGGGGCAACTGCTGGGAATCGCTTGTTGTTGGTTGTATACCAACCATTTCTCGCCATTTCTTTAACAGAGACTTAGCGCGTCGTGCTAATGATTCATTTGTCGTTCTACGACGAAGTTGGTTTATGTATTTAGCCAATCTGGTGGCCTCCAGTTGCTCCTTTGTAATCGATGTGCCCTCCAATGCACAAATAACTGAGAGAACAGCTTCCATATTGACAACCTTTTTAATAATAAACAAATTAATTGATTATCACTTAAAGTAATTGTTACAAATGCAGCTTACATCATAATTTTGATCAAGAGCCTGTGATAGGTGCGAGGTCAACTGCTGGATTTGGTTTTGGTTCATTTATACCCAAAGATATAGGCCGGCCCGATCCAAAAAAAACGGCAACCTAAACTTACGATGTGTGCTGCCGCTTGTACCATAAGCAATAAAAAATTTCACGAGCTAAAAGATTGATCAAAATTTAATAAAACAAAAATATTACTTTACCACATGTTGTTAATACGATTTTTGAATTTTATATATTATTACTTGTGCACAAGGGAATATATTATTGACTATTAAAATTAGCATATTAAGACATGCATGTGCGTACGGTTTCACACTGCTTAGCATACACCTGAATCCCTATACATACACATGCGTATGTAATATGTAAATACGTGGTATCAATTTGAAGTGTGTGTGCAGTAATTAATTTATTGAGACTTCTAACATATTTAAATATTCATTAAGGAGGTTTATAAAAAGAGTTCCTACTATATATTTCTTTTATTTAGGGGTTCCACATGTATTGTACAATTTACAGGTAAAAAAATGACTGGCACAAATGATAACTCATTCCACCTATTTCATGCAGATTTTCACGTCATACTCTTTTACGATTTCCAACTCATGAGCAATTTTCAATTCCCTTGGGAAAACTTATTTTGTGAATAACGCAGCGAATGAACCCTCAACTAATTTTACTAATGTAATTCAACACAATTCGCCATTTTACGATTTGACGATGTGCAAAACATTTTCGATTCAACAGTATACATTTAATCGAGTATGTCAAAAAGTATCGATAAATTAAATTAAAATCTTAATAATCAAATGTTTTTTATGGAAACAATTTTTTTCTTAACATCTACAAAAACAAAATATTATTTTCGGGTAATATTTATATATTCGGGGTATTGAGATTATTTAAATAAAATAAAAATTACATCTTATATGAATGATGCACATTTAGTTTTCACTTAAACTAAAATCCCTTATAGTCAATTGGGTTTGTGTAGAGTTTCGACCGTCAGCTAAATATGTTCTTTAGAAAACCCTAAGAAAACTTACCGCGATATTGATAGACCACTTTATAGGTATATAATTATATATAATCTGTTAGCCTTGTAGAGATTAATATCGATATTTGAAAGGGATATTTTAAATATCAATATGAATATTTGAATGATATATATTCGAAATTGTAAATAAAATCAATTTATTAAATATTTTCGGCAGCCCTATTATCAAATTTCTACCGATGTTAAATTAGATCGGGTAGTTATTAAGCTATCGGGATAAATAACTTGTGCATTTTTATATGTTTTTTTGTAAACTTTTATATGTAAACTAGCTGTACCCTGCCACGTTTCGCTGTGGCATAGTGTGGTTCTACGCCCACGGAATAAGTAACACAAAAAGAATAATTTCCCAATCCCTTCAATTCTGTAATGCTTGTGGGTATACAATATTTTTCGTTTCTCCATTTTCCGCGTAAATATAAAGACTATCTGGTTTACCGACTCGAGAACACGTAACATACAATTGCCCGTGTGAAATAAATCTGCATCCAAATCTACACCACACAAATCGAGAGATTGACCTTGAGCTTTATTAATTGTCATTGCGAACGCTAAGCGAATGGGAAACTGCAATCTCTTGAATTGAAACGGTGTATCAGTCGGGATCATAGGAATTCTAGGAATGAGAACGTCTTCACCTTAGAAGGGACCAGTTAGGATCGTTGCTTCTACAACGTTGTTCATCAATTTCTTGACCGCGAGTCGCGTGCCATTTCAGAGTTTCGGTGTCTATTGATTTACATATATGTTATCCCCTGAGTTTCTATGCTGGATTGGATTACATGATTGAGTTGGTAGACATCTCTGTTCTTGGCGGCAAAAATGGCTCGTTCACTGAGCCAATTGTGATTCCTATAATTGATTCGGATATCAGGGAAGACTTTTCTGATTAGTTCTTCCTTCGATATTACTAAATTACAGAAATTGTCTGGCAATCGTATTTTTCTCGACGTCTCATTGACTGGCAGCTCTCCGTTCCCAATGTCTAGTAACTGTCGTGAGAATGCGTCGGCTGAGTCATTGTTCTACAACTGTACAGGCATATTTGTTGTCAACTGTAATGTCCGTACATGTCGCCACAATGTAGAATATTTCAGGCAAGCATTTTTTCGTCCGCTGGTGTCGATCGAGAAATTACAGCAACGTTTGTCTGAAATCTCCTGCGAGCAATATCAAAGCATTCCCAAATGGTTGAACGGCTCCACGTAAATCCCGCAATGATCGATCGAGAGCCTCTAGTGATTTTTTGTGTGCCATCGTGCATTCATACAATACAATGAGTTTACATCTTTGCAATACCTTCCCCATACCAGATGCTCTGGAGATGTTGCACGTAGGAGTCTCGATGATTTGCATGTTCAACGGCAACTTCAGCGCTGAATGAGCAGTCCTTCCGCAGTATAACAATGTCGCAGCGATTCCAGATGAAGCAAGAGCTAAAGCTATGTCCTTGTTAGCTCGAACAGTAGCCAGAATCAATGTAATGAGGAATGTTTTTCCCGTTCCTCCCGGAGCATCCAAAAAGAAGATGCCCGGAGCCCCCTCATTTATCTTTTGCATTACCTGATCATAAACTATTTTTTGTTCATGGTTTACTTTGGTAATGTTTGATTGGACATATGACTGGAGATCGTCGCTGTTGTAATTCTGCTCTCTGCGCAAATCCACATCAGATGCTGCAGTCGCAGTTCTGGCAGGTGCTGGCATTCCCAATTAACTTAGCACTTTATTTGCAATAGCTAAGCACTTGTCTTCTGCTTATCAAAGTTTCATTGTAAATCTCTACTGTCAATTCCATGGTCATGTCGGAAATTTCTAGACGTACTCTGTGCAAAATATCCTCAGCCATATGCGAACGATATCTCTCCCATAACTCTGTTGGAGATGAAGGGAAGCAAGCAGTCAATACGCGAATTTGGTTTGGATATGCAGTCTGGCACGCATCATTAATGCAGATATCCCACTGTTGGTCGTTCTCCAATAAATTTAAGGATAAGAACGCACTCCGGAAGGTGGCATGAGTGATGCCATTGAGATTTTTCAAATACTGGAAGGACGTAGGACCGGCCACATTCACCAGCAGCATGCGAAGGAAGAAACATTCATCTTGATTGGGCTGCATTGTATAAAGTCTTCCAATTGTATTCTCTTTGAAGATGCTAGGTTGGTCTTCGACAGCCTCGCCTCGTTCGCGTCGCACGAATGTTTTTTTTAGTGACATTCCATGTGTAATAAGAGGGCACTTCTGGATATATCAGTGTTCTGGACAAAGCGTCTTCTTGGCATAATGTAAAGAAGGCAGTCAGAGTTGTAGCAGGCGGATTTAGGACTCTTTTTTGGGCGGTATGACTCCGTCTATCACAGAAGTGGGAAGGAAAGTTGGAATTATAATCTCTCATTTCTCATTTCAATCCATGTGGTTATATTTTTTAATGTTTTAAATATACAGCTGTGGTTGCCCTTGGCAACTGACGGTTGAGGCACTGGGATATATATTTTTTAATGATTTCAATGTACAGCTGTGGTTGCCCTTGGCGAATGAAGGTTGAGGCACTGGGAAACGCAAGAAAAGTAAAATATTTGCAAACGTAGATATTCTATGCACATAAAAAGTAGATAAAAACATCGCCAGAACCTCAATATATGTTGAGTCAAAATCTGGGGTTAATCGGTTCAGCACTTTTCGAGTCCATAGGCGAATCCTATACGCACAGAGCATTTTTATATATAGATAATATATGTATATATATATATATATAGATAATAAATACTTTTTATACCGTTTACCTTTGCCACGCCTTCTTAAGTAAAGTAAAGTATTTAAGAAGGCGTGGCAAACCATACAAATTTTATATATTCTTGATCAGCATCAATAGGCAAGTCGATTTGATCATGTCCGTCTGTCTGTCCATCTCTATGAGCGCACAGATCTCAGTTGTTAAAAGAGCTAGAGACACCTGACCCAATGGAAGTGTTCGTGTAAGCAATACACATAAAAATTTTATTTCATACATTATGTGCCACGCTCACAGCCTCAGCGAATCGATAAAGTCGTTTTTCGATATATTGCAAGTAATTCAATTACAATAAGAGATGATCGCATCAAATTTTTTGCAGAAGTAAACGGATTTTTTGAATTATTAAAACAACAGAAAAGTTAAAAACACCAAATTTGGTAGTAAGGTGCCTGGTAACATTACACAGAATGCGGATTTTCAACTTTTGGATGCCACGCCCACCGCCTTAGAAATCGACAAATCGAATTATAGGAAAAGTATTATAGCAAAAAGGTAGTATATTCCAATCTTCCAATTTAAATCTGATCGGACAATAAACACAGAAGTTATAGACGCGAGAAATTTCCCATACAACAGCAGAGACTCAGCAGACGGTCGGCGTCAACGCATTCTTCTTAATTAGATGATTAAATGAATTTATTATAAATAATTATTTTTTAAGAGGGAAATCGTATCTTACTGGCGAGTGCACTCGAGTTGTAGCTTTCCTTTAAGGTTTGAAATAAACTGCTCAAAAAATTAATCGACGATCGGACATTCTGACAACTTATCAGATTTAAGAAGCAAGATAAAATCCATGGTAATGGTTTCAGATTAGAATCTCTTCGATTTCACATTCTTAAGGTGGGGAGAAAAATAATTAATGAAATTCTTCATTTTATAATCTTGCAGGGAAATGTATTATTTATGGTCAGATCGGAGCTTGCAAAAAAAGTTTGACCGTTTCGCGTCGTCTGCAAAAAACCGTTCTTTCCTGGCTTTTTACTCAGAGACTCTGAGTGAACCCGTAGTGTGAGTTCGTGAATGAGCTCACTCGCGTTCAGAACGAACCCGTTGTTTTCTATTTTGTTTTGCCAGGGTTGTTCCGAGACATTTTGTCGGCGTCCGGTCTTTTACATATGCATTGGTATACATTCACACGCATAGGCAAGCATCTGTTTTGCAGACAATATATATTAATTATATTATAATTTAATATATTATTTGAACATAAATGTTAATTGTTATGTTAAAAAATTATATTATTTCTTTTTCACAACAGCGAAAGTAACAGAACAGCGCATTGCAAGCGTCGCTCTCTCCGTTCTCTGCGCGTTGCTCAATGAAAACAGAAGTAAAAAGAGCTCAACGAACACCGCTCAACATAAGTGAAGACAGCAAGAGTCTGTTGCTCAGAGAGAGAGACTGAAAGTAGGAACTGCAACGGCTTGCCTCGCAAAGAGAGAGCAAGAAGAACAAGTAAGGAAAGCTACAGTCGAGCGCGCGCGACTGTAAGATACCATTTACCCTATTCGAAGAAATAATACAAAAAAAAATAAAAAAAAAAATAAAATAAAAAAAAAAAGCAATTTACATTAAGAAAAAAAATCGCCCCGCGCCAGATTCGAACCCAAGAACTCTAACGAACTTTGTAACTTACGAGTCGGACCTCTAACCACTAGACCACACAAGTTTACGCCATGCGATTGGCAAATTAGGCTTTTATTGACGCGGGCCCTCTACTGCGTCGATTTAACGTTTTGGTTAGGAATCGCTAGCGCCCATAACTTTGTATGGGGAATTCGAACTCCTATAACTTCTTTGTTATTAAAAAATAAAAATTGAAGAAAGCTACTTCTCGCGCCTAGGAACAGACCATATGCTTCAGTGGTTTGTTGTGAGAGTTGTCAGCTCTATAACTAAATGTCCCCGGTTCGAATCCCAGCGCAGTCTTCTTTTTTTTGTATTGCTTAGAAAAAGTTTTTGGTTTTTCTTATTTTTTTTGCATAATATAGTTTTCATATAGCGCAAAACTATTAAAAAAAAAAAAAAATGCCCAGCGCAGGATTCGAACCCGCGCCCTCACGCATCAGAAACTTGCGAGCCAACCATCAAGACCACACACAGTTACGCAGTGCGATCAGCAAAAAAAAAAAAAAATTTGCCCGTTGCTGGATTCGAAGCCGCGACCACACGCACCAGAATCTTGCATGCAACCATCTAGACCACACACAGTTACGCGGAGCGATCGGCAAATGAGACTTTTATTGATGCCGGCCTTCTGCTGCGTCAGTTCAACAATTTAGTTGGAATTCTAAGCGCCCACAACTTTATATGGGAGATTCAAACTCCTATAACTTCTTTGTTTATTGTCCGATCGGATTGAAATTTATAGGATAGATCTGTACTATGGTAAGCTACAAGAAAAAAAATGTTTTGTTATTTCCCTACTTTTCTTAAAATTCAATAGTTTGGGGGCGGTGGGCGTGGCATTCAAAAGTTGAAAAGCAAACATTCTCCGTAATGTTACCAGGCACCTTACTTTCAAATTTGGCGCTTCTAGCTTTTCTAGTTTTCTTTTAAACTATAAAAATGTGTTTTTTAAAAGGCGGTGGGCGTGGAATCCAAAATTCTAAAATCCAACTTCTGCATAATGTTGCAAGACACCCTCCTACCAAATTTGGTGCGTTTATCTCTTTTCGTTATTGAATTATTTGGAAAAAATCGAAATACGCATTTATCGATTTGCGGAGGCGGTGGGCGTGGCACATCAAGTTTGAAATAAACTTCTTGTGTGTATTGAATACACGCACACTCCCACCTGGTCTGGTGCCTCTAGCTCTTTTAATAGCTGAGATCTGTGTGTTCATACAGACGGACAGACAGACGGACATGACCAAATCGACTCGGCTATTGATGCTGATCAAGAATATATATACTTTGTATGGTCTGCCATGCCTCCAGAAAACACATTTTCATAGTTTAAAAGAACACTAGAAAAGCTAGAAGCACCAAATTTGGAAGTAAGCTGCCTGGTAACATTACGGAGAATGCTGGAATTTCAACTTTTGGATGCCACGCCCACCGCCCCCAAAAATCGATTTTGTAAATCGGTAAATCAAATTATATGAAAAGTAGAAAAGTTTCCGATTTTTAGGTATTATTGTAGATAATAACCAATATAAATTCAACCCTTTAAATTTAAATCCGATCGGGCAATAAGCACAGAAGTTATAGGCACGGGAAGTTTCCCTTACAGCAGCAGAGGCCCGACGCCGACGCCGACTGCGCACGCATAGTCGTCAGCGCGAAGTCGGCATGTGCCATTAGCGTTAATGCATGTGTATTTGACTTCGAAAAGATGCGAATAAAAGTAATTAATATTAAGAATTAATTATTATTAATTATTAATATTAAGCGAAAGGTAAATGGTATCTTACTGTCGAGTGCACTCGACTGTAGCTTTCTTCACTTGTTTTTTAGTGTTATTGTAGATAATAATAATATAAGCCAACCCTATAAATTTAAATCCGATCGGGCAATAAACACAGAAGTTATAGGCACGGGAAGTTTCCCTTACAGCAGCAGAGGCCCGACGCCGACGCCGACTGCGCACGCACAGTCGTCAGCGCGCAGTCGGCATGTGCCATTAGCGTTAATGCATGTGTATTTGACTTCGAAAAGATGCGAATAAAAGTAATTTATATTAAGAATTATTTTTTTAACAGCTAAAGGTAAATGGTATCTTACTGTCGAGTGCGCTCGACTGTAGCTTTCTTCACTTGTTTAATTTAACATTCATGTACCAATTTTTATACCATTTACCTACTGCAAATGTAAAATGGCATATTAACTTTGTGAAAATGCATGTAACAGACAAATGTAGGCGTGGCAGACCATGCAAAGTATATATATATTCTTGATCCGCATTAATAGCCGAGTCGATTTGGTCATATGTACTTACGCTACACGTAGATGCCGACTACATAAAGATTACGCGGCCGAACTATTTATGTGGCCGATGAGCTTGGTATCTAAAAGTTTAAAATCCGCATTCTGAGCGACCTTCCTAACAAATTTGGTGATTATAGCATTTATACTTTTTCTATAATTTTAAAAATACGCCCAAGGGACCTTTCTTTTGAGCTCTTTTTTGCAATTTATTGAAAAACGCCTTTTACAATTTGCGGAGGCAGGGGGCATGGCACTTAAAGTTTGAAATAAACTTCTTATGATTAGAATATACACGGAGCCCCCGTCAGATCTTACCATATATAAATGTTATTGACGCTTTTATTTAAGAAGTGCTATACCAGAGCAACCAACCAGTCTGAGAGCAGTTTTAACCGTTGCTGATCTCTCAATGATCTCAACGATGTTTCCATGCGAAAGCCGCACTGACTCAATAGCATTATTTATTCAGCTACTCCGAGGACATCTGCGAGTTATATCGCGATATCGTGAAGTATTACCTGTTTGGCAAGTAATAATTCGTAATTTATCAGTATCCGTGTATCTAACAGATATTCCTAAACAAATTTACGAGCTAAAGAATTATATCTGCAGGGGATTTTTTCAGGCAGTCGACGGTGCAGCAACGATCGCCAAACGATGAGTTAAACCATTGTGACCATTGAACCATTGCACACGCGCGTCTCCTTCGGGCACTCAAACACAAGAGAGCGAGCGTCGGCCTACGCGTTCGTCTCAAAGCCCTTTTTGGCACTCAGCGAAAGCTCGTGGTGAGTTTGCCGATCTCTTTCATCTTACGCTCTTTCTCCCGCTTACAATTCTCTTCTCTCTCTCTCTCGCTTAAAACTATTCTGTGCTTAAGAACTATATCGTGACCGCCAGATGGCTGGCCTCTTCCTAGCCTAGGCGTGATATTACATACAGCATATTTCTAACAAAATCTAACCGAAGTGAATCTGAACCATGTGGAAGATAATCGTAATGGTGAGACTTGCGTTGGACCTCAGCATCGACGCCAGGGTTGGCTGACTGCACGTCTCTCGTCTTTAATGACAATCATGTTATCTGGTTGCAGATTATGAGAGGGCGTCTGCCATTTCGTCCGTTTTTGGAGTTCCTTTAGATACTCTTCGTTCCATCGTAAGCAAAAATGCTGTTGGATTGGTTATAGTCGATACCAGAAGTTGCGTGTGGTGTCGGCATCCACCCGGATTCCTAATTTTACATTGAAAAGAACAGGGCTTTACATGATGATAAATTCAAGAATAAGGGAGTCTAACTCAGACATATCTTCCGATTGAGGTGGAATAAGTTGGGGTAAGCTTCGATCCTGGAAAGGTTGGTGGAGTTGTAGGAATACTTTACCCCTGGGAGAGGCATGATCATGCTTGTAACAATTGCGGTGTAAGTCGCTTCTATGAGTTCGTTGGTCAGAGTTACAAAAGTTTCAAGGAATATTTTAATATTATTGGAGGAGACATGGAGAGGATATGCACGAAAAGCTATGATTCGCGATAAAGCTTGTAGAAACTTATCTGTTGTGGTGTCCGGTGTCTGCTTCAAGATGGATTGTCTTAGTGCAGACGCTGACGAATACACACACACATTGCATTGTGATGTTTTACCATCGGCATGAATAGGTCTTTACGTCGTAAACTTTTTCAAAATTCACTCCCGGAAAATATGCTGAAGCCTTAGATATGTTGGCTATAAGCTGGCTGTGCAGCTCATGTTATGTTAGTAGATCACCGACCTAACAGAAATTCACTAGGTTTTTCAGGTTTAGAATCCACACTATGCAATTCACACCGTGCAATTCATCAGTGGGATACCCGGATGCTGTCCGTGCCTGCACGATCGAATGATAGCTTGCTTACCAAAGAAGGGGTGCAAGCATAGAAGGCTCCTTGTCGCTTGAATAAATTTCTGGTCGCAGATGTGCTCTTACTTCTTAAAGAGCGCACTGTGTTGAGAATAAATGTATTTCAACTTTTGCTAGCTCGTGGCTAGTACGAAAGTCTTCGGGTAACGGCAGGGTTGCATGAAACGCTATACATAGGCGAAAACTCGCAATACTCTATCGTAAATTTTCAGAGAGATTTGTTCAACCTAGTCAGGAATATGATGGAGCCACTGGTCACATAATGCGTAGGAGCCAGTGATTTCTTCATTGAACTTTAAGAAAATGTATGTAATAGAAGGAAGTAGGCGTGGCAAACAAAGTATATATGTATATATTCTTGATCAGCATTAATAGCCGAGTCAATTTAATATGTATTGACGCTACACGCAGATGCCGACTACACACTGATTGTACGGCCGATCGATTTATGGGGGCGGTGAGCTTGGTATCTAAAATTTGGAAATCCGCATTCTGAGGTTTGTGACAAGCGACCTTCCTACCATTGTAGCTGGTTGTAGCATTTATACTTTTTCTATAATTTTAAAAATACTTCCTACAAAATTTAATCCATTAAGCTCGTATTTTCAATAAATCGGAAAATGCCCTTTTCAATTTGCGGAGGCGATGGGCATGGCACATAAAGTTTTAAATTAACGCCTTATATGTAGGGTATACATGAACTTTCCTACCAAGTTTGGTGTTTCTCGCTCTTGTAATAGCAAAATTGTATGTTCAAACAAATGGACAGACGGATAGACGGAAATACCTAAATCGACTCGGCTAATGACGGTGATCAATAATAAGTCTATATACTGTCATGGGGGCTATGGGGGTTGATATCACCAGGTTAAAATGACTGACATACGTGACAGCATAATACTGGTTTTTAAAAGATACTACCCCAAGTCTACTTGCATGCTGACCTACAATGTCAGCAACATTTAATGTTAATGTTCCTCGTGGAATAAGGTAGCGAATGCAAGAGGCGCCTCGGACCTGTCAAATCCAGTAGACAGCCCGAAGATCGACAACTGGACAAAATTACGACATAAGATGACATGAGACAACCGTGAAATCATAAATGCTACTGCACAATCATACAACGATAGCGGCCCTGAGAGGGGACTCAATAAAAATATGAAAAAGCAGAAATTTTTTAAAAATACAGAAGAAAAATCTTCCAAAACTGATGAGAGCGTGTTCAAATCGAGCACCAAAATGGCCAGATCTCCCGTGGCGGGACGACAGGCAAAAGGGAATGATACACCAAAGGTCAACACACCGGTAGCAAAACACAGGCCGATGACTCCAGTCAAAAAACCTACAGAAGAGAGTGCTCTAGAAGAGCTAACAAAACTTGTTGACGAACGTGAAGAACATCCGGCATATAAATCAAGGTTCAATAAGATGAAGAGCCTGTGCCACGCTGCAAGTAAAAATATGCAGCGTCTTCTAAAAGGACACAGCAGCCTCATCCCACAGGAGACAGGTACTCCAAAGAGGGCAAGAGAGAGCGCGGCAGGGCCTAGGCCCACGACGCCAAAAAAGAGCAGGAAGCTGGAACCTCCTAAACCAAAAACCCAAATAGTGGAACACTGCGTCTGCCCAGAAGGCAGAGTGGACTACAGTGGCAAGAAAATCCCAAAAAATTAAAAAGGTCAGAAATAGGCCTGATGCCATAGTACTGACCAAAACCGGGTGAAATGTCATATGCTGACATTTTGCGGAAAATCAAACAGGACGATGAACTTAAAGGGCTGGGCGAGAATGTCACTCGCATCAGGAAAGCCCAAAAAGGCGATATTCTCCTACAACATAGGAAGAATCTAGCCGAAATGCCGCAGAACTAAAAAGCGGCAGTTCAAAAGGTATTGGAAACTCTGCGACAGAGGACACTGACACTGAAAAAGGTCTTTGTCAAAATAGAGACATGGATGAAGTCACCACTAAGGATGACATTCTGCAAGCGATAAAGACTGCCTGTGGGGACAATTCCATACAGGGAGATAGGGTAAGAACCCTACGCACCTCTTTGGGGGGGACACAGTCAGCGTTAATAAAGCTACCTGTTGAGGCAGCAAATAAAATTATAACAATAGGGAATATTAAAATAGGCTGGGTAAGCTGCTGGGTTAGGTTAAAAACGACCATCCTAAAATGCTACAGATGCTGGCACTATGGGCACATAGCGAGGGCGTGCACTAACGAAGATAGGAGCGGCCACTGCATCAAATGTGGTGAAAATGGCCATACAATGAAGGACTGTACAAATAAAGTAGACTTTGCTGTTTGCAAAGACCAGAAAAGGAGCTCCATAAAGCACCTAGTTGGAAGCAAGGCATGCCTAGCTTACCTAAAGATGGTCATAAAGACCCAAAATTAAGGTCCTGCAAATTAACTTCAACCACTGTGAGGCTGCGCAGGACCTCCTGACGCAGGTTTGCAACGAAGAACACATCGACGTCGCTCTCATAAGCGAACAGTATAGAAATTACTCGACAAGTAATTAGATAAGCGACACAACCGGTAAGACGGCTGTCTGGGCGTGCGGTAGCAAACCCATTGATGACACGCCGCTTAATACGGTGCGATACTTCGTTAGGGCAAAGGTTAGGGGAATACACTTTTTCAGCTGCTACCTCTCCCCCAGCCTAACCCTCGAAACTTTTGAAAGAGCAGTAGACAGCATACCCATACATTCAAGAGGAAAATACCCAGCAATCATAGGCGGGAACTTTAATGCATGGGCTTCTGAGTGGGGTAGTAGAATGACAAATGCCAGGGGCTTAGAAAGCTGTGATGAACAAATTCAAAGGTCAGAAAGCTAGCCCCCCGGCTTGTCCATGTCTTCTAAGAACAATTGTTGAGCACTGTTCCCTGTTCAAGAAATTGAACAAACACCGAACACTATGGAATTGGAAACGACACCATATGTCGAACGCATAGAGATTGAAGAAGTCTTACAAACAGTAAAGACCTTTGCAAACTCTAAAGACTAGACTCTATTCCAAATAGGGTACTGAAACTGGCAGTGGAAACGAACCCTGCACTTTTTGATGATGCGTACACGGGATGTCTCCAACAAGGCGTATTCCCAGGAATCTGTATGATAGATACTATGGGTAAAATGCTAGAAAAAATAATAGCTAGGAGACTCTATTTTTTTATTAACCAAGTTGGGGGTCTCTCAGACAACCAATACGGGCTTAGAAAGAATAGATTAACAGTAGACGCAATCCATAGGGTACGTCATATAGTACAAGAAGCCATTGCCGGAGAGAGATGGAGAGGTGGTCAGAAAAAATAATGCGGCATAATCGACCTCGACATCAAAAATGCTTTCAACTCGGTGAGCTGGCATCACATCATGCAAGCGCTACGAAACCTAGAGACTCCCCCATTCCTTACAAGAATAGTTCGTAGTTACCTACACAATCGCAACCTCATATATGACACTGAGGAAGGGCGAAAACAGTACGTGGTCACAGGTGGAGTCCCGCAAGGGTCGGTACTGGGTCCACTGCAGTGAAATATAGTCTATGATGGGGTGCTGCGCTTGCCACTACGTGATGACACCAAGATAATCGGAAATGCCGACGACATTGCCGTCATCATAATAGGAAAGTAGCTCGCTGATATACGAGAACACAGCAGCAAGCTACAAATCAGGTCAAAGAATAGTTGCACTGAAATTAGCAGGACAAAAGACTGAAGCAGTTCTTGTAACAAGTAGTAAAATACTTGAAACTGTAACGCTCAGAATCGACGGTTTTCATATCCACTCAGGACCCACGATAAAATACCTGGGCGTCCTGATAGTTGCCCGACTTAATTTTAGGTCCAACATTCCAGCAGTGAGTGCAAAAGCATCAAGAATGGAAGAATAATGCCAAACACTGGTGCACCAAGACAAGTAATACGATCATTGATATCGCGTTTTACGCTGTCTTGATGTACGAGGTGTGTTCAAAAAGTAAGGTGACTTTTCAAATTTCGCGGGCATCATATTTTCGATTATCGATTTTTTTGTTTTGTTATATTGGTACACTCTTCCCTAACATCTGTACCAAGTTTCAATGGAACATCCTCTTTTGTTTGGTTGTGAGAGGCGTAAAGTTACAATTTATTTTGCGAGCTCGGCGATTTTTTGCTATCGAAAAATATGGATTATGGGTATATGGTTATGATATCGAAACCAAAGCCCAATCGTCCCAATGGAAGAGCCCAGGCGAGCCAAGACCGAAAAAAGCACGCCAAGTTCGATCAAATGTCAAAGTTTTGATCAATGTTTTCTTCGATTACCATGGCGTGGTGCATCAGGAGTTCTTACCATATGGTCGTACGGTCAATAAACAGTATTATCTGGAAGTTATGCGCCGTTTGCGAGAAGCAATACGAAAGAAACGTCCAGAATTGTGGAAAAACAATTCATGGCTTTTGCATCACGATAATGCCCCTGCTCACTCATCTTTGCTTGTGAGAGATTTTTTGGCCAAAAACAACACCACAATAATGCCTCAGCCACCATATTCACCGGATTTGGCGCCATGTGACTTTTTCTTGTTCCCAAAACTGAAGAGACCTATGAAAGGACGGAGATTTGCAACGATTGAAGAGATAAAGACTGCATCGCTGCAAGAGCTCAAGGCTATACCGAAAAGTGCTTATGGGAAGTGCTTTGAGGATTGGAAAAACCGTTGGCATAAGTGTATTGTATCTGAGGGGGATTACTTTGAAGAGGACAACATAAATATTGATAAATAAATTAATAGTTTTTCTTGAAAATACAAAGTCACCTTACTTTTTGAACACACCTCGTATTCTGCAACCATATGGGCAGATGCGCTGGCAAAGTCAACCTACGTCCGACACTAAAACTCAGTGAACTACGGACGGTGTCCGGGGAAGCAATAGAGGTAATTGCTGGCATAATGCCCGCAGACCTAATGTCTCAAGGCTATGAAGCGCTTTACGAAAGGAAGCATCGACATGTAGAATTAAGTTTTGATGAAAATGAGTCCATAAGAACGTAGATGGCAAGCTGCTAGAAATGGCAGATGGACCTATAGACTCATAAATAATGTTTATGAATGGTCCAACCGGAAGCATGGCGAGCTAGATTTCATGGGTGTTTCCGCCAATATTTGCACAAATATGGGTACGACACAACACCGGTATGTGCACTAGGGTGCACTGGAAGACGCGGAGCACATCTTTTTCCACTGTCCGTATTATAGGACCGAAAGGGATAAAGCTAATTGAGGAGTCCGGCAGAAAATATAGTAGGTATTATGCTAGAGAGAAAAGAAAACTGGGATTGCGTCAAAAATTAAAAAATGTGCGCGAAAACAATGAAAGAGCAGCGTAGGCTAGAAAGACTGCGACACTTGTCGTCGCAGCAACTCAACAACTAGGAAGAGCCAATAGGGCTACGCTCGACAAAAAGCTAAGAAAACATAGCGGAGAATGGTTTTTTAGTGAGGTTAAAGTCCCACACTATTGCCAAGGAGTAGCAATGTCTTTCGAGATTTTTTCCCTTTCCGAACACCGCTATAAAAAAAAAAACAAAATATACTGTGTATGGTCTGCCACTGCAACTTAATTTTCACAAAGTTAATATACCCATTTTTTACCCATTTTAAATGGGTAAATGGTAAGGGAATATTGGGTTTAATCAATATACAAAGTCATTTAGAAGGTGTAGGCAAGACCTATCAAACGATTAATTTCCTTGTCAGATACGATTCCATCGGATTTTACAAGCGAAGAGCGAAATTGGAATGCAAAAACCGGTATGTCATTACCAAGAAACTTAATATATATCATATAACCAGAAGGTATTTCATTAGAAAACTCAATTGTTAAATACAAATTACATAAATTGATTTTTTGTTTTTTGTATAAATTGGTACTTTGTGGTGTCCAATCTTCTTCACTTCGTAACGGCCATGTGTCATCGGCCTAGTATGGCCTATGACACTTTAATCTCAATTTCATTCCTATTAAAAATTGAGTTTTTTGTAACTAACTTCCAATGAGCAGTTTTTGATAAATCTACGTAGATTTGATGTCATCTTCTATAGTAAACCCAAGAATATTTATTTTGTTTTATTTTTCTTTTGAAGAATCTGAGCTTTTTCCCATTAAATACAAAGTCCCGATTCTTTTTGAGTGACTAAAACTCTATCAAAACTCCAATGCACTCCTGTTCATCGGATAATTATGTCTTCCATGTAAATGATAACCTTTCAGGCTTCTCCATGCTATGATGTACCTGCAGAATACTACTGGCAAGAATACTACTGATCCCAAATGGAACGTAGACAAGCTCATATTGTGCGTTACGAATGAAGTATAATTTCTTGAATCAGACGACATCGGGACATAAAAGAATCCTCTCATTAAATCCATTGTTGTGAATACCTGCAAACGATCTCACACGTCGTCTAAGAGTACCATTGGAAAATTGTCTCTCTATATATTTGCGTTAGGTCTTAGTAATCACAGGATAGTCGTCTCGAACCATCATTCTTTGAAACAAAAACCACAGGTGAAGCGTATTCCGAAATTCTAGGCACTATGATTCCGCCATCTTGCCACTATTGCACTTGGTTCTCTATAGCTTTTCTGCATCCTCGTCGTTCGTCATTTTCCGATAAACTGAGTAGTTATATTTTACAATGATTGTCATCTTTACTAACTATATATTTTCTTGACGTATTCTCATTTACAATTGTTTCTATACTTGGTTTTTGTATTGCTGATAAATAATTCAAGATGAATTTGCCTTATGTTTTGTGTTACTTTATGATTGTTCTCATACCTTCTCTACCTTCCTTATAAACCAACTTTACCAATTCCTCTATGATTCTTCGTACAAGCTGGAAACCTTTAATTTCTTTAAAGACGTCTTTACGCTAGAGCTACAAAGTGAAGTGAAGTGCAACATGTGACACCAAGATAATCGGAAATGCCGACGACATTGCCGTCATCATAATAGGAAAGTAGCTCGCTGATATAAGAGAACACAGCAGCAAGCTACAAATCAGGTCAAAGAATAGTTGCACTGAAATTAGCAGGACAAAAGACTGAAGCAGTTCTTGTAACAAGTAGTAAAATACTTGAAACTGTAACGCTCAGAATCGACGGTTTTCATATCCACTCAGGACCCACGATAAAATACCTGGGCGTCCTGATAGTTGCCCGACTTAATTTTAGGTCCAACATTCCAGCAGTGAGTGCAAAAGCATCAAGAATGGAAGAATAATGCCAAACACTGGTGCACCAAGACAAGTAATACGATCATTGATATCGCGTTTTACGCTGTCTTGATGTACGAGGTGTGTTCAAAAAGTAAGGTGACTTTTCAAATTTCGCGGGCATCATATTTTCGATTATCGATTTTTTTGTTTTGTTATATTGGTACACTCTTCCCTAACATCTGTACCAAGTTTCAATGGAACATCCTCTTTTGTTTGGTTGTGAGAGGCGTAAAGTTACAATTTATTTTGCGAGCTCGGCGATTTTTTGCTATCGAAAAATATGGATTATGGGTATATGGTTATGATATCGAAACCAAAGCCCAATCGTCCCAATGGAAGAGCCCAGGCGAGCCAAGACCGAAAAAAGCACGCCAAGTTCGATCAAATGTCAAAGTTTTGATCAATGTTTTCTTCGATTACCATGGCGTGGTGCATCAGGAGTTCTTACCATATGGTCGTACGGTCAATAAACAGTATTATCTGGAAGTTATG
This sequence comes from Zaprionus bogoriensis, assembly GCA_035046045.1. NCBI lineage: Eukaryota > Metazoa > Arthropoda > Insecta > Diptera > Drosophilidae > Zaprionus > Zaprionus bogoriensis. The sequence goes on from JAWNOI010000221.1 coordinate 1,884,185, forward strand.
CGCCGTTTGCGAGAAGCAATACGAAAGAAACGTCCAGAATTGTGGAAAAACAATTCATGGCTTTTGCATCACGATAATGCCCCTGCTCACTCATCTTTGCTTGTGAGAGATTTTTTGGCCAAAAACAACACCACAATAATGCCTCAGCCACCATATTCACCGGATTTGGCGCCATGTGACTTTTTCTTGTTCCCAAAACTGAAGAGACCTATGAAAGGACGGAGATTTGCAACGATTGAAGAGATAAAGACTGCATCGCTGCAAGAGCTCAAGGCTATACCGAAAAGTGCTTATGGGAAGTGCTTTGAGGATTGGAAAAACCGTTGGCATAAGTGTATTGTATCTGAGGGGGATTACTTTGAAGAGGACAACATAAATATTGATAAATAAATTAATAGTTTTTCTTGAAAATACAAAGTCACCTTACTTTTTGAACACACCTCGTATTCTGCAACCATATGGGCAGATGCGCTGGCAAAGTCAACCTACGTCCGACACTAAAACTCAGTGAACTACGGACGGTGTCCGGGGAAGCAATAGAGGTAATTGCTGGCATAATGCCCGCAGACCTAATGTCTCAAGGCTATGAAGCGCTTTACGAAAGGAAGCATCGACATGTAGAATTAAGTTTTGATGAAAATGAGTCCATAAGAACGTAGATGGCAAGCTGCTAGAAATGGCAGATGGACCTATAGACTCATAAATAATGTTTATGAATGGTCCAACCGGAAGCATGGCGAGCTAGATTTCATGGGTGTTTCCGCCAATATTTGCACAAATATGGGTACGACACAACACCGGTATGTGCACTAGGGTGCACTGGAAGACGCGGAGCACATCTTTTTCCACTGTCCGTATTATAGGACCGAAAGGGATAAAGCTAATTGAGGAGTCCGGCAGAAAATATAGTAGGTATTATGCTAGAGAGAAAAGAAAACTGGGATTGCGTCAAAAATTAAAAAATGTGCGCGAAAACAATGAAAGAGCAGCGTAGGCTAGAAAGACTGCGACACTTGTCGTCGCAGCAACTCAACAACTAGGAAGAGCCAATAGGGCTACGCTCGACAAAAAGCTAAGAAAACATAGCGGAGAATGGTTTTTTAGTGAGGTTAAAGTCCCACACTATTGCCAAGGAGTAGCAATGTCTTTCGAGATTTTTTCCCTTTCCGAACACCGCTATAAAAAAAAAAAAACAAAATATACTGTGTATGGTCTGCCACTGCAACTTAATTTTCACAAAGTTAATATACCCATTTTTTACCCATTTTAAATGGGTAAATGGTAAGGGAATATTGGGTTTAATCAATATACAAAGTCATTTAGAAGGTGTAGGCAAGACCTATCAAACGATTAATTTCCTTGTCAGATACGATTCCATCGGATTTTACAAGCGAAGAGCGAAATTGGAATGCAAAAACCGGTATGTCATTACCAAGAAACTTAATATATATCATATAACCAGAAGGTATTTCATTAGAAAACTCAATTGTTAAATACAAATTACATAAATTGATTTTTTGTTTTTTGTATAAATTGGTACTTTGTGGTGTCCAATCTTCTTCACTTCGTAACGGCCATGTGTCATCGGCCTAGTATGGCCTATGACACTTTAATCTCAATTTCATTCCTATTAAAAATTGAGTTTTTTGTAACTAACTTCCAATGAGCAGTTTTTGATAAATCTACGTAGATTTGATGTCATCTTCTATAGTAAACCCAAGAATATTTATTTTGTTTTATTTTTCTTTTGAAGAATCTGAGCTTTTTCCCATTAAATACAAAGTCCCGATTCTTTTTGAGTGACTAAAACTCTATCAAAACTCCAATGCACTCCTGTTCATCGGATAATTATGTCTTCCATGTAAATGATAACCTTTCAGGCTTCTCCATGCTATGATGTACCTGCAGAATACTACTGGCAAGAATACTACTGATCCCAAATGGAACGTAGACAAGCTCATATTGTGCGTTACGAATGAAGTATAATTTCTTGAATCAGACGACATCGGGACATAAAAGAATCCTTTCATTAAATCCATTGTTGTGAATACCTGCAAACGATCTCACACGTCGTCTAAGAGTACCATTGGAAAATTGTCTCTCTATATATTTGCGTTAGGTCTTAGTAATCACAGGATAGTCGTCTCGAACCATCATTCTTTGAAACAAAAACCACAGGTGAAGCGTATTCCGAAATTCTAGGCACTATGATTCCGCCATCTTGCCACTATTGCACTTGGTTCTCTATAGCTTTTCTGCATCCTCGTCGTTCGTCATTTTCCGATAAACTGAGTAGTTATATTTTACAATGATTGTCATCTTTACTAACTATATATTTTCTTGACGTATTCTCATTTACAATTGTTTCTATACTTGGTTTTTGTATTGCTGATAAATAATTCAAGATGAATTTGCCTTATGTTTTGTGTTACTTTATGATTGTTCTCATACCTTCTCTACCTTCCTTATAAACCAACTTTACCAATTCCTCTATGATTCTTCGTACAAGCTGGAAACCTTTAATTTCTTTAAAGACGTCTTTACGCTAGAGCTACAAAGTGAAGTGAAGTGCAACATGTGATAGGCAATTCGGAATTCTCATCCTATTTTAACAGCTGAAGACACCAAACATTTTCCAAAAGAGTTCGTTTATACCATATACATTAGAAGTTTATATGAGATTTTATGCGAAACGCCGACCGTCTTTCGGTATGCGATTCGATGTCGATTTTTGACTACTTAATTAACATTTAAGAGTGTTTTAAAAAAAATTTAAATGGTTCTAACAAGAAGCACTTCGAAGTAGGGTTTAAATATACTTTGAGACTCTGTTGGTCATAACGTGAGTACACGCTTTATGAATTGAATGTTTGTCTGTCATATTAACATTTTTTAGTTCTGTAAGTCATGTCAAAGAGTTTGTTTATTTTTTTCAAATACGGAAATATAAATACTTCATAAAAAAAAATTAAAAAATTAATACATTTACAAAAAAAAAACAAAATTGCATAAACAAGGAAAAAATAATGTAGACTGCACCGATCAATATATACTCCATTAGTAAACTTATGCATATGTATATGTATTTAATATGCATGTAAATCTTTGAATATTTATATTTATTTTGTATTTTTCTATGGCATTGGTGCATGAATGGCACAACATATGTATCGACTGCAAGACCTTATCATCACCCATTTAAAACTAAAAGTAATGCATGTAACTAATAAAGTATACGTAATTATATATGGTAATGGCACTTGAACTGAAAATTAATAAACTACACACGGTTTCCTAAGTCTATGGTTTACGGTCTTCTCTTTTCATAAGTATTTACAAAAAAAATTAAATTTCATTTGATATCCATCCATCTAGAGCAAGATCTTCATGCCTCTCAAGTTACACTAGTACGTTAAGTCATCCATATCACGGAGCGTTGCCATGTCCATATCCTCAGATGAAAACCCAGATGGCGAAAGACTCTCGGCTGGGTAATAACAGCTGGAACTAGAACCCGTTCCTGTAATCGGTGGTGGCGTCTCGCAATTATCTCCATTGACTTTTGCAATGGACTGCGCCATTTCCTGCACTTGGTAGACACCTACTGGCATTGCGGCTTCGTTAGCAGTGGAAGAACCTCCAGTTGAAATGTTGCTGCCACGGCACCAAAGTTGTCGCATCTCGGCACGACGATTTCGCATTAGCACCTTGTACTCGGATATACGCATTTTCTTACCATCGACGATGCAGGTGCGCTTTGGTCGCGGGCGGTAGCGGTAATCCGGATGCTGTTCCATGTGCAACTTAGAGAGGCGCGATTGCTCCTCGTAATATGGCTGCTTTTCGGTATTGGACATAGCTTTCCAACGTGCTCCCAATATTTTTGATATATTTGAATTATGCATGTCGGGACACGCCTTCAATATCTTTCTTCGCTCGTCTTTTGCCCATACCATAAAGGCGTTCATAGGCCTCTTGATATGCGGTTTGCTGTGCCCGTGGTTGTGGCCAGCTCTATGTGTTGTCTGCAACTGTCCATGTGATTGTAAGTTGGGTTGATTCAGCCCATGGCAATCCGTTTCCATTGCAGTTGACCGTTCAGAGCCAGTGCCGCAGCTATTTGTGGAATCACGACTCGCGCGAGCAGCTCGCACTGTGCTGCCAATGTTAGTACTGCTGGCTACTGAAACTGTCATGTTCACATTGCTCGAGTCCGAAGCTGCGTTCCATATCCGCCCCTATGCGTTAAAGGAAAAGTTTGAGATATTGAATGAAATCATCAACACATAACAATTATAACTAAAGTCGGCAAAGTCCGAAAATTGTTTTGGCAAGATATTTGCAAATCACACGATGTTGTGCGTGCTCGACTGAAGCTTTCTTTACTTTCTATTTCTGCTGCTGTTTCTATTATTATTATGAGTTCTTACTCTTATTTTTATACCATTTACCCATTGAAAATGGGTAAAAAATGATATATTAACTTTGTGCAAATGTATGTAACAGGCAGAAGGAGGCGTGGCAGACCATACAAAGTATATATATTCTTGATCAGCATCAATAGCCGAGTCGATTTGGTCATGTCCGTCTGTCTGTCCGTCTGTCCGGCTGTCCGGCTGTCCGTCTGTCCGTCTGTCCGTCTGTATGAACACACAGATCTCAGCTATTAAAAGAGCTAGAGGCACCAGACTTGGTGGAAGTGTGCGTGTATTCAATACACACAAGAAGTTTATTTCAAACTTGATGTGCCACGCCCACCGCCTCCGCAAATCGATAAATGCGTATTTCGATTTTTTCCAAATAATTCAATAACGAAAAGAGATAAACGCACCAAATTTGGTAGGGGGTTGTCTTGCAACATTATGCAGAAGTTGGATTTTAGACTTTTGGATGCCACGCTCACCGCCTCTAAAAAACACATTTTTATAGTTTCAGAAAACACTAGAAAAGCTAGAAGCACAAAATTTGGAAATAAGGTGCCTGAAAACATTACGGAGAATGCGGAATTTCAACTTTTGGATGCCACGCCTACCGCCCCCAAAAATCGATTTTGTAAATCGGTAAATCAAATTATGGGAAAAGTAGAAAAGTTTCCGAAATTTTTTTTAGGTATTATTGTAGATAATAATAATATTGACCAACCCTATAAATTTAAATACGATCGGACAATAAACACAGAAGTTATAGGCACGAGAAGTTTCGCTCACAGCAGTAAAAGCCCGACGCCGACGCCGACGCCGACTGCGCACGCACAGTCGTCGTGTAGTCAGTGTGCAGTCGGCATGTGCCATTAGCGTCAATGCATGTGAATTTGTCCTCGAAAATATGCGATGCGTTGTTATTCGCCGAATAAAAGTAATTAATATTAAGAATTACTTTTAAACAGCGAAAGGTAAATGGTATCTTACTGTCGAGTGCACTCGACTGTAGCTTTCTTCACTTTTTTTTAATTAAAGAACTTACAGGATTTTGCAAATAGTTGCCAGTCTCGACATCTGCGAACAAAGGCGTCGATAATTGTTGATGGGAGACGGTGGTTCCAGTGGTTTGCCAGCTTAAAGGTGGGCTGGGTACGATAGGTGTTTTACGTTCCTTGTTACCGGAGTTTTTTGGCGACGACCCTGGAGAGCCCTTGTGCTTGGATAGATTGAGGGGTGCATCCATCTCGGAGCTATGTGCCTTAGGCTGGTTAAGATCTGCGGGTAAGGTCGGCAAATTAATTGAAATTAAGCTTTCTTCGGAGCTGTTGCAGCGTTTTGGTGGAGAGTCCGGCGGAGTGCTGTGACCGTGGTATTTGTGTTTTGCTGCTAATGATTCCAGCATTGATATTTTGTCAACTATACCAGTATCAATATTGATTGGACCATGCACGAATGCATCGTCTATCGACTTGTTAACGACCGAAGAGTTTGTTGAGTTGTTGTTGCTTTTGTTACTGCTTGTGGCTGCTATAGCCGCTGCAGTAAGCGCGGCCTGGATATGAGCTGCAGCCACTGCCGCTGTTGGCCACATTGTCTGCAGAGCCAACTTGTGTGAATGATAATTATGACTATGACTATAAAGGGGCTGGTGGTTCAAATGGCCAGGCATCACAGGCGCAGCAGGGTGCAGGAATGGAAGAAAAGGCATCAGATTATTCGGGACTACCGCGTTGGCTGAAACCTGATGTTGCTGCTGTTGCTGCGAAGTTGTGAAGCTATCGGCTGTGAACTGCGCGCTAAGTTGCTGGTGCAGCTCTTGCAGGCAGCTCTCTTGGTGCAAGCGTTGTACGTGTTGCACCTGTTGTTGTTGCTGCTGTAAGCTGGCTTCAATGTCCGTCATGCCGTCAAATTGAGCCGGCTTAAAAAAAGAAAATATAAAGCCATATGTATGGATATGTAATACGATTTCGATAATTTGGACACCTATATATATTCTATATATTCCAAATTTTCTATTGAATTCTTTAATCCGGACATTAAGTTTCAATACTATTTATTCATTGTAACTGCAAAAAAGTTACACGACAGAAGGTTACCAATTCGAAAACCTATTACACATTTTAAATACCAAATACTTTTGTTTATGGGAATACAAAAATGCGGTCTGCGGTTTTGACGCTCGTGAGATATAAAGCGACCGACACCCTCAGTAACTTCTCTGATAGTGATTCGATGATTTTCTAAAACTGTTTCTTCATTGCTTAAATGTTTTCATCACTTGTTGACGTGGTTGGGCTTCCAGAGCGAGACTCGTAATTGGCATCACCTCGGCCATCTCGGTAGAGATTGCACCACTTGTAAACATTTTTTTCACTCAGAATAGTTTTACCGTATGCCACTGTCAACATGTACAGTGTTTTGCAGAACTTCATTTTATTTTTTGCAAGATGACTAAATTTAATGCGAATCCCAAATGATCCACATTTTTCGATTGCAAAAACCGTCGAGCACGCAACCTTTAAGCCTATCACAACCAAACAAAAAACAAGTGAGGAAAGCTACAGTCGCACTCGACAGTAAAATACCATTCACCTTCGGCTGTGCGTGCACACTTGGCGTAAGCATAGACGCCTAGCCTCTGCTAAGTCTCTGCTGTTGTATGAAAAACTTCTCGTGCCTAAAGCTTGTGTGTTTATTGTCCGATCAGATTTAAATTTATAAGATTGGTCACCAGACAGGTGGTATAAAAAAAACACGGGACAGCATAGTGTGTGAATTCGCCATTTACTGGAAAAATTGCTTCCAGTTTTGCCCTTAAACTGGCATGTTTGTAGACTATAATATATATTTCAAACTGTTAGTACCACGCCCACAGCTTCCGCAAATCACCAAACCTTTTTTTTATTGCAAAGAACTCAATTATAATAAAACCATTAAATTTGGAAGTCAGGTTCCTTGTAACATTACGCAGATTGAGGATTTTTAACTGTATGACCGCCCGCAAAGAAAAAAAATTGTTCGAATTATTACAAAAATAGAAACGTAACAAAACTTATTTCGATATTGTGGTATCTAGCAATAATGTCGATCTACCCTATAAATTGCAACTCGAATAGACAATAAACACAGAATTTATATTTAATTTGTCAAATAAAATTATTTTATATTATGAATTATTTTTCAACGTCCAAAGGTAAATTATATCTTAGCCTTTTCTATTAGTTTTTTAAAAAGAATCCTTTAAAGAGTTTTTGTTATTATGAGCTTTTGCATAAACCTTGGATTTTAATGACTCCCAAGGGTAATAGGTGGTTTCCGTCCGACTTGAGGCTGGTCATAATTCGTAAAGCCACATTTGCATACAGCTTATCGACAGGCACAGAATCTGGTTGATGACAATTCTACTTTTGCAACTCTTTTCTTATATTTGGTATTCATTACTTCTGCTTTTTAACTTTTACTCCCGGCTTACATCGAACATCCTGTACACATATCTGAGTAACACACAAAACTCGGCTATTATAAAAGCTTAGACATGACTAGATCGACTTGGCTGTTGTTTCTCGTCAATAATATACATATTTTCCAGGGTTCGAGTTGTTTGCATATTGTAAACTTCTTGCTAAAATTAATACACCCTCTGCACAATAAATTCGAAAATCGTAGGACACTAACAAAGGAGGATGGTTGTATCCATAAATTTTAATTTAAATAGGTATTTCGTTCCATCGTCATGTCTGTTGCGCAAAATCCGACCGATACATCGTACTTGTGCGATTTTTTTCAAGATATTTTAAACAAACTTGACACATGTAAGTAGTGCTTTCAATATCCCCTCTAAATTTAATAAAAAAAAACTATTAAATATAGCCAATCGTTCAAAAAATGAGTTTGAAAGCAAAAATTATTTGGCCTGTACATAACTATAGACCAGCTATCCATATCTTAGGCAACTAACGTTTTCCATTCAATGAAGAAATTCATTTTATTTTAATTTTTGTTTAGAAGGGAAGCAATGAAATTTGTGAAATCTACGGAGACGATGCTGTATCTGTTCGTGTAGTACAACAAATTTCGATGTGAAATATGCACCTCGCCTTGGTCAGGACCGTCATGTAAGCAGTCATTACATTGCCAAGAAACTAAACATTCATGAACAAAATGTTTTGAACCATATAAAAAAGCTTGATGTGTGGGTACCACATGAATTGTCTGTGATAAATGTGACGGACTGAATTAACTTCTGCGATTCTTTGCTAAAATTAAATGAACCCGAACCATTTCTGATTCGAATGATACCAGAAGACGAAAAGTGGATCAAATACGACAATAATGGCCAGAACTTATCAACTGAAAGGACATGGCCTTTTAATTACTACAATTTGTTTCGGTCTATGCTGAAAAACACAAAAGTCAACCCAAAAATTTGCTAATTCAAGTTTTTAAATAAATATTTCTTTCAAATTTTGCAATAATATTGACTCATTATATTTAGAAGCATTCCTGTAAAAGCATAATTCTAAGCAAAAGGATCCGAAAAAAATTGTTCTATTAAGCTCTTAAAAGGAAACAATTAGTTAGTTAAAAACAATATTGCTTTTTAAATCTTTACATTCATACTAAGAAACAACTTTTCCAGCATAAGAAAACTGTAACCGTAAAAACAATAAAATTTAACAATTCAATTAAGTTTAGCATCCTGTTGAATGCTATGCTTGGAATAAATTCAGTGTCTTTAAAATAAAAACATTACAAATTTTTAATTTTTTTTTAGAGAATTATTATGTTTTATTGCGTAAGTCTTAATTGATAATTCGGACACTAAGAATTTGGGTATGGTCCCAAATTTTTCGTATTATGGAAAACGTACTATTATTAAGTGTGTAATCAGTCTTGATTACGATACATTTTATAAACTTGCTAGACAGTATTTGAAACGCATTGAACCACAAGTACTTATTGAAAGTCAAACAGTCAAGTGTGATTTCAATGTCGAATATCAAATAGAATTAATAAAAAATTTAAATATAACTAACCTTTATACACACAGAGCGATTAAAATATACTGAACAATCAATTTGAAATGAATACAATTCATTGTTATTTCGGATTTCACAAAGTGTCACTAAAGTTCAAATGAAGTTCCGGTATAGAAATATCCAGTTAGTAGGCGAGGTCTGATCGTCTCGAAGAGTACCGTTATTATTGCTCCCAATTGTGTAATGGAACGCATCGCGTGATTGGCTGAATCGGACGGGGATCCACTTCAATTTGTCTCATACCGTCTCAAAATATTATAGTTTATATATTGAACACAATAGTACACTCGCACATGCATATGTGGATATCTGCATACATTTGCGAATCGCAAGAGTAATCCGACAGAGTCAAAGCGTTTTACTTGTCCTTGTTACATTTAGTTTTTGTTGGTTTGTGTGCTTGTTGTTGTTGTTATCATTCCTAGTGTGTTACCTTCCTGTCTCCCCAGCAACTGCAACTCTAATTCGCATTCGTATTCGCCGATACCGTTAGCATTGACGCATCGCAGAAAACTGACTTCCCGAACAGAATACCGGAGCGCAAGTACTTTCTGCATATTGCGCAGAGAAATGGAATGCAAACGAAAGAGAGCAAACAATTGTGACGTCACTGCTCGTGTCGCGCTGTGGGTGTGTGTAGATACTTGTGTATGAATAAAAAAACATACATATGTAAGAATGTGTGCTTAACATGCGCAGAGAGAGAGAGAGCAGAAAGAGCAAGAAAACAAGAGAGAGAGAGCGAACATATAATAACAGGGTGAGAGGGAGACAAGTAGTTAACAATTTGATGGGCGTGTATTTGTACTACATTGTTTATGTGTATTCGCTCTCTTTCTCTTTTGAATTCATATATGTATATAAACACGTAAATTTGTATTGTGGTGGGGTCGAAGAATATTTGCTACATGCTTATAACCTTATGTACTACATACATGCATATATGTAAGTAATACGTTTATATACAAAAAAAACTATAATGCTTTCAAATCAAAAGAATTCACGATGACGACAATAAAACCACACCCAAACAAAAACGAACAAAGGCCAGTGTGTAACACAACACGAGTGAATAAAAGAAATTTTGTAGCTCCACCCCTTATCATGCTGCTTCATATCGTGTAGACAACCCCATTACAGGCGATGTCGGTGGTTAATGGCCCGCTTGTCTCAGCCAATTGTCTCCTCAATTTCTTTTCATTGTGTCTGCGCAGCGCATTTCGGTTGGCCAGATGGTATATGTTTATGTATATATATCTGTATATATATATATATATATATGTGCATACATTGGTGGTATATTAGACGATTGCTTTACTTATTACGATATTAAGACACTGATAAACTACCTTTACTATATGCTTCTATTCATACAAATCTCACACATACATATGTATGTATGTACATTTATTTGTATGTATATGTATAAGTATATGCATTTAAATATTTACATGTTCTTTACATATACATACGTGTGATAAGTACGACTCGCCGATTATAAGCTATAATAAAGGTAGCAAAGTTATTATAGGTTTGTTTCAATTCTTGTGATGAATATACATATAACCATTCGCTAAGAGCATATTAATACCCTTCATCTATTGAAAATGGAAAAAATGCTATATTAGCTTTATAGATGCAACATACAAAAGGTGGTGTGGCATATGTACAGCATGTTGATCAGCATCAATAGCTGAGTTCTTTGGTCACGTTTTTCTGCTATGTGAAAACACAGAATGCATCTATTATCAAACTTAGTAACACCAAATTTATCATTAAGATTCTCGTATAGCAAACGCAGATAAATTGTGTTACACACTTTGAGTGCCACGCACACTGTCTTTAAAAATCAATGTCTTCAGGCTTCACCTTTAATAAAAAGCAAACTTACTACCATGCTACATAATGTTGACCGATCGCCCGTTCGTATAATAAACACCGAAGTTATAAATAAATCAGTGATGTGTGTGTTGATATGTGTGTATTCAATAATATTTAATTTTTATCGGCCTAAGTGGGAAAGTTATCTTATTCTTAAATGTAGTTGAATGCAGTTTTCTTTACTTGGTACTCATTGTATCTATTAAAACGGATACTAATTTTTATATTTCCATAATGTTGCAGTACCTGTTGCCTAATTATATGGACTAGGTTTTTTATTATTTATACATAGCGGATGATAGAATGTGTAAAAATTTATGCAAGTAATTAAAGGGGCAGCAACAAGCAACTTATATAATAAAGTATATGGATTAAAGGGCTAAGAGGTGAGTTCTAGAATCAGGTCAAGATGGCCGGATTTCCGGGTGTCCAATTTATTAAATATGCAAATTTCAAAAAAAAATTTTATCGCGTTTAATTTTTTCACCCTTACAGAGGTGGTCATCATCGATAGTCAAGGCCATCTGTCTATCTGTCGGTACGTCTGTTCGTGCTTCCTTCGTCATGTTTGTTGTAATGAAGACTAGTCTCTCAATTTTTAAGCTTTCTTGATGTAATTTGGAACACAAGTCGGAGCTAGGACGATATATCCGACGATATAGTAGACGTAGGCGCTATTGGCCGATGTTATTTTTTTTTAAGATATCTTACACAAATTTGCTTCATCTTATCTTATTATAAATCTTATAAAAATCGGTTCGCTATTACATAGAGCTGTCATTATAAATTTCAAATCGGCCTACTACTTTCTATAGTTTGAAAAAAATGAAGAATTTCAATATTATGTTGGATATTGCAACCTAGCTCGAAAATATGTTAGTCTAAAACCTATTGCGCATTAGCTGATTTATAAATAATATAAATTTATGGTAGTATACAACTATATTAGTTTATATATACAATAGCTATACATATATATATATATATATATATGTATATAAGTAAATATATGTTTATAGAATAAATTATATATAAATATATATAGGTATGGACATATGTATATATGTACTAAATATTTTAAATAAATCGTAGGTGAGTTGCGGTGTATCTAATTACGTGGTACACGAACGTAATTATTTTGGTTTTATTTAATATATTGATTAAATTTGTCTATATATTACCTGACAGAAAGAGATATAGAATGGAATTTTGTCGTTCTTCATTGTGTTTGTTTAATTTGTTAATTTCGGTTAGGACATCAAAAGCGATAGCAACAACATAAAATAAATAAAAAATTCAATTGTTGATTTCATTGTGAGAGTCTTCTGAAATAATGTATAGAACCCTAGAGATCAAAGGACAATTTTAGATTGTTTTATTTCATTATTCTATTTTGTTTGCGTTGTTGTTGGTTTTCGGCTGTGTGTTTTCTTTGCTTATTTATATTTGTTCGTTTACTTTTTCAGACTCCGACCACCCTCTCTCAATATACATACTTGCTTCAATATCTGCTTGTTTGTTGTCATTAATAAAACCAATTTCATTTGTATATGGTATCTTGTGAGGCAATACTTTGTTTGTTATTCAGTTAGCTCAGTTATTTAACTTCAAAAGATTAGCCTTAATTAATACGGTATCTTCCTGAATAGAAAAAAATGTTTCTTTTGCGTATATTGTTTCTTCATATACTTACATATAGTTTAACTGATTAACTTTATTTATAAGTAAGCATATACGACATTTAAAAAGTTATCAACTTATATTACGTATTGATACAATGTGTAAAAGGATTCAGATTAATATACATATATAAAGCTCGGAAGTACATTTAATGTCGTAATGACATTAAATATAGCAATAAACTATAACAATCTAATTTTATAGAAAATGTAACATACTATGGAAAATTTTGGTTGCCTGTAAAATGGCTTGTATGCAACTATAGGCATGTTTTCATACGAATACTCATAATTCGATGGATTGTTTCAATAGCAGCTTTATAACACAATAAACTAAATTTGGAGGGAATTGTAAGGTCTCCAGTGCAGTGGCGATATTTTGAAACATAACAAAATCGGCTGAATCTACTTTTATCAACTTTTAGCGTATGCGTATCAAGTTTTATCTAGGTATCATGAAAACTTATAGACTAGATTGCGTGTAATCAAGCACTAAGCTGAAACGAAGAACAATATTACCGACGGACAGAAAGATGGGCACAAAAAATTAACTTGACTGTTAATGCTGACATGTTATATACATATGTATATATCTAGCTAACAGAGATAGAGGGAGAGTAATAATTATTGTAATGACGGCCTCATTAGCGCCATGCAGCATAATATCAAAAACAATATTTGAAGTGGACATTCATCTGTACATCCTGAAGACGTGGCCTTTGTTGATGTCCCATTTTGTTTGAGGCTCACACTTTGATAAAGAAGGACAGTAAATCCGCAGATGTTGTAGACATTCATTTCATATTCATTGTTGACTGTCAACATCAGTGGTCGTGAGGCGTGACAAACAGTTATGATGGGACAGAGACAGGTCGTAACGAAACGCGCCCCAATGTACAACGTTTTTATCGTTACAGTCGCACAATGGATAAAAGCAAACCTCTCAATTCTCATATGCATTATGAATGTACAGCCAATATTATTTTGATACTCAACTACATACAGAAAAACATTTGTTCGTGCATATTAACAAAATTGTAGTCACATAAGTACACTAGGTTCTAGCAGTGTACTATATACAATACTTGGTTATTGAATTTCAATATGATGTATGTATTTTTTTTAATAACAAATTTGATGTAACGATTTAGGTCGACGCGACAGTTCTTTTTTAAAACGTCAAATTTCGGCGCGAGAATATGACGATATAGGGAGAATCACCTCCATTCGAAAATGAAATCTGAATAATTTTGCAAGAGAATTTGACGTTCTCTAAAGCACAAAATTTATTTTGTCTGAATAAATAGACATAACTTCGCGAAAAAATGTACTGGTGGCGGAATGATGTCGCTTCACAAGGTGTCTACTGTTCTACTACCTTGAACGCTCAGATAAGTATCGGGCTTGTTTGGTCCCAATCCATATGAGGGTATGTTCGTACACTTGACGCCCACGGACACCGTGAATCACACAGGCATCAAACCAACCTCCGCAAGGGTTGAAAGCATCGAAATAAAAGAAAATGTGTATGTATTCTGTATTTTAGAGCTTATGTAAGTCTCAGGGTGCTCTACTCGTTTTTTATTATTATTGTCCCGTGAAAATATAAATTAATTATTTATTACATTAAACTAGTATAGAAAGTTAAAGTCGTGGGTCGTTGGCTATAACATATTCCCTTGAAAGAAAATTGTTGCTAAAAAATAGATACTAGAAAAGATTTTTAATATTTTCCAATGTAGGCTTATAAAATTCAATAGGTGTTTACTTTGCAAATTTATTCTTGATCTTGGACAAATGACCACGTCCACAGAGAGCTAAACACACAAACGATCTCAGAGATAATAAAGCAGAGTAGCATTTTCCACATCCAAAAACTACTTGCCCACCAGAATCCAAGCCTAAGAAAAATCCCGAGAAGAGAAGCACAACCAAGAAGACTAAAGCGTAGAACTCCCAGAGATAATAATTTAGAAATAAATAATTAAAAACAAGTGAAGAAAGCTACAGTCGAGTGCACTCGACAGTAAGATACCATTTACCTTTCGCTGTTAAAAACTAATTCTTAATATTAATTACTTTTATTCGGCGAATAACAACGCATCGCATATTTTCGAGGACAAATTCACATGCATTGACGCTAATGGCACATGCCGACTGCACACTGACTACACGACGACTGTGCGTGCGCAGTCGGCGTCGGCGTCGGCGTAGGGTTTTTACTGCTGTGAGCGAAACTTCTCGTGCCTATAACTTCTGTGTTTATTGTCCGATCGTATTTAAATTTATAGGGTTGGTCAATATTATTATTATCTACAATAATACCTAAAAAAAATTTCGGAAACTTTTCTACTTTTCCCATAATTTGATTTACCGATTTACAAAATCGATTTTTGGGGGCGGTAGGCGTGGCATCCAAGAGTTGAAATTCCGCATTCTCCGTAATGTTACCAGGCACCTTACTTCCAAATTTGGTGCTTCTAGCTTTTCTAGTGTTCTTTTAAACTATAAAAATGTGTTTTTTAGAGGCGGTGGGCGTGGCATCCAAAAGTCTAAAATCCAACTTCTGCATAATGTTGCAAGACAACCCCCTACCAAATTTGGTGCGTTTATCTCTTTTCGTTATTGAATTATTTGGAAAAAATCGAAATACGCATTTATCGATTTGCGGAGGCGGTGGGCGTGGCACATCAAGTTTGAAATAAACTTCTTGTGTATATTGAATACACGCACACTCCCACTCTGGTGCCTCTAGCTCTTTTAATAGCTGAGATCTGTGTGTTCATACAGACGGACAGACGGACAGCCGGACAGACGGACAGACGGACAGACAGACGGACATGACCAAATCGACTCGGCTATTGATGCTGATCAAGAATAAATCCTTCTGCCTGTTACATACATTTGCACAAAGTTAATATACCATTTTTTACCCATTTTCAATGGGTAAATGGTATAATAAGCAAAATATAAAAATGTATACACTGGTGTTGGTAATAAAAATTACTTATTAAACTATTGAATAGAGGTTAATAAAAAAAATTTTTGATCAGGATTAACAACTAAGGCTATTTTGCCATGCTCTATTAAATTAATAAACTTAATATTTTATGAAGTTTAGCACAAGCGTTCTCCCGTGCGACGGCCACCCCCTGCAAAAATTAATATTGATAATGATATGGCCAACAAAGCATTGGTTTTATTGTATAATAATAATAATATATAATATAATTATTAAAAAATACTTTGCAACAAAGAAACTGGGTGAATGGTATTTACCAGTCGAGACTTCTCGGTTGTGGAGTTACTTATAGGACTTTGTGCATATGTGTGTAACAGGCAGAAAGAGGATTGACATACCATAAAAAGTATATACATTTTTGATCAGCATCAAAACCCGCGGTGATTAATGCATGATCAGGATTTGCCAATCTCTCTGTATGATATCACAGATTACACATATTGCAATAAAAAATCAATTTTGGTGTGCATACCATATGCAGATCAAATTTATTTCAAATTTTTATTTTCCCAGTTAACAATGTGCAGAATGCGTTTTGTGAAGAAATATTATTGAGTATTTAGAGTTTGTAATAATTTTCCGAGCAGGTTATTTGGTATCTTAAAATGATGTGTGCTCGACAGTAATTTCTTTAATTATTTTATTTCAAATATTTCGATTAAAAAGACACAAATAAATATAAATTTATATAATAATTTATATGCCACATCGGTATCTTTCAAAGTTATCAGAACGCTATTAAAATTCATTGGAAAATCTTACTACCTTAGCAAAATTAGATTGGGTCAAAGAAAAACAGGGATAAAGAGACTTATGTTTTTATCCGACTTTATTCCCAATTGGCTGTTTCATTGTCGTTGTCGCTGCTTTTGGTAAGTCGCCTAAAGCTGCAAGGGAAAGCGTTAATACAACAGTCCCAGAGGAAGACAAATCCACGTCCTCTGGTCCTATGGTTTTCTTTGTGGCTGCAAATTACACCGATGACACGCTGCGTCATCGCTTCATTGACTTTCCTCGAGTGTGTCACACGGGGTGGTTAAGCTTGGTATTCAAGAGATATAAGAAAAAGACTCTAACGCTGTCAAAAAATTTCTATTTCTGTTAAAAAATATTCATAAATTTGTCATTTCTTACATATTGATGATACTAGGACAACACACCTTCTTTGCCGGAATTCCCACTTTAGATATAATCGGAATTCATTCATAGAAATAGGAAACGACCATTTTTTTTGCAGATATTGGTATGAAAATCATTCGATCCTACAGTAATAAACTATACGCCGTGTTATGTAGGAAGTTATCTGATTACCATTTTATAAGGCTGCACATCATATATATTTTAGTAGAACTTTGGTAGAAGTGTAACCTTCGTCATAGATTGATTAAAGCTACTTTAGGATGATGGTGCCCATACCGTTTTTCTTTCATTAAAACATCTTGAAAACCAGAAGAGAAAGCTACAGTCGAGAGCAATCAACAGTAAGATACACTTTACTTTTGACCGTAAAAAATTATTCTAATAATTAAAACTTTTATTCGACAAATTAACACCAACACATTGCATTGTTTTTCAGCTAAACGCACATGTAATGAGGCTACACGCACATGCCGACTGTGCATACGTTGTCGGCGCAAGCTTTGATGCCGGCCTTCTGCCACGTCGGTGTTTTATTTATGGAAAATTCTCGTGACTACAACTTCTGTGTTTATTGTCTGATCGGATTGAAATTTAGACGGTAGGTCAAAATTTTTGTCGAACGTCGAAAATGTGATATATGCAAAACGAATAGTAAAACGGTGCATTGCATGGTATGATCGAAAGCTCCCACTGAGAGATTTTGACAATTGAAAGTGTGCAGTTTCTTTTCGGCACATTCCTTAAGAGTTCAAAATTTTTATTTCATATACCCAGCAAAAGGTGGCGCCACCAGAAACAGTTATATTTAACAATTGAAGAAAGCTACAGTCGAGTGGACTTACCTTAGGCTGTTAAAAAATAATTCCTTATAATAATTATTTTTATTCGGCGAACTAATGACAACACATCGCATATTTTCGAAGTCAAATACACATGCACTGGCGCCAATGGCACGTGCCGACTGCACGCTGACTGGTCGACGACTGTGCGCGCGCAGTCGGCGCAAGCATTAGCGTCGGGCCTCTGCTGCTGAATGGGAAAATTCTCGCGCCTATAACTTCTGTGTTTATTGTCCGATCGGATTTAAATTTATAGGAATGGTCGATCTTATTATTATCTAAAATAATACTTAAAAAAAATTCTAAAACTTTTCAATTTTTCCTATAATTTTATGTATCGATTTACAAAATCGATTTTTGGGGGCGGTGGGGGTGATACCGAAATTTGAAAATCTACATTCTAAGGGACTGCGCACGCACAATCGTCGTGCAGTCGGCATGTGCCATTAGCGTCAATGCATGTGTATTTCACTGTAATTGTAATTGTAATTGTAATTACCATAGTTCGCCTAATAAAAGGTATGGTAAATGGTATCTTACTGTCGAGTGCACTTGACTGGAGCTTTTTTCACTGTGTGAAATTGACAAAGTAGAGCCCTGCGACAGCGCTTCTGCTGTATTTAAGAATTCGTAATGAGTGAAGAGTATCTAACTTTCGAGTGTATTGATTAAATTGTAATGTTGTGTAATTTTGCTTGTACGCCAAAGATTTAGTTACACCAATGTCTATAATCTATTTAAATTTCATCTGAATCGGACTATATTAATGTATAGCTACAATAAGAAGAATTGGTCCAGGTGCAATTTTATTTTAAATCCTAAATCCAGTTACGGATTTGAGTTTTGGGTCCGACTAGATCTTAGCTTAGCTACTTTAAATTTTGACAAATAGAAATATATGTAGGTACACACTTTAGCTTAGCTACTTTAAATTTTGATAAATAGAAATATATGTAGATACACACTTTACATTATACATTTCAAAGACGATTGCATACATCTTATGCAAGTATCTGCAAAAGTATTAACAAAAGTTACACTTTCAGCAATAGTCGAACGCATTCTATGGTGTATCATCCACCCTGGTTTCTATTTGAGCGGTTTGTCGTTGATATTTAGGAAATTCTTTCATCTATTAATTTTGCTTTTATTTACCGATTGGGTTCTAATTTGCCTCATTATATTCACAAAGTTGTGATTTTTCGATACGGTGAGCGGTGGCATTAACAGTTGTAAATACACTTAATCTGCGTACAGCGTGATATAAATAATGCAGATTAAAGTGGATAACGAGGAAAACACTAAAATGGAATTAAAATGAAAAGAGAAAGCGAGAGATATTAAACTAAGGCCCAAGTCTAATTGAGTTGCCTTTTGCGGCCGTGATACACGTGCAGGTCATTGAGTTCCGCGTGGAACGAGGCACAGAATGTGGTGAAGCGCGGACAAGTGTACCCAAAGAACTGCGATATACACTAGAAGGGTGGAAGCAGAATATAAAGGAACATAAAAACATAACATGGACCCGACGCACCACTGATCCACTCGACGCAGGCTTAATTCTAATTATAAGACCCATTCCCAAGCCGTAGGCCGCCCACTGCGCTGGCGACGTCAAGTGCAAAGGTCGCCAGAGCAAAAGCCAACATATGATGGAGAAATGTAGAGATATAGAATCAGGGAAACTTTGAACTGGGAACTGGGCAAATTTTACTGTTTCTTACGCATACTCTAGACCACCCAGTGTGTCAAAGGTAATTGTTTTTTTTTTCTTTTTTTGTCCACTTTCCGCTTTCTGCTTATTCTTATTTCTTCATAGAACAACATCTACATCCTTTGTCCGCGTCAATTCAATTACAAGTTTTTCTTCTTCACACTGACGCTGCCGTTGATGGGACACGCGCGGTGTTTTCACATGTCAACTTCCGATAGGCGTGCAGGGTTTGCAGGTGACATCCTTTCCCGGCCAGGAAATTTCCACAATTTTCGGAAATTAAAATTGGAATTGGAAACATAATTTGTTCAAATTATCATATTTCCAGTAATTTTCAGAAAGTTTTAGTCGTGTTATAGTCTGGCTTCGAATTGGGATTGGATTGGAGCTCTCTACCGTACATCAGTCACTGTCGATCAAATATTCGTCACGGAGAACACAATTAGTCTTCCCCTTGCGCCAGCGTGCAAAAAAAATAACCTGTAACGTGGCAACTTCAGATATATTTATTGTTGACAATGCTATCAGTGAAAACAATGGCAGCTCTAATGATGGAAAAGCATTCAGCCCAGCCAAGGAGTAGATGATTAAATCCGGATAACAATAGACAAAATAACATTCAAATTAGAAGCTCATTGTCATGTCTTTGTTGCCAAAGAAGCGCCAATCCAGCTTTGTTCCACCAGACAATGGGGACACAAATGATGCAGGACCTACCCACTGTAATACGTGCAGCTCGACTCATCTACAAAGAAAACGCCTTAGTTTTGACTGTCAATGGCAATGATGCGAGTAAAAACGATCATCTATAGGAAACATTAATCTTCATCCATTATCAAACAGACAGCAAGGAATGCCAAAAATTTTGGTCAGAATCCAAAAAGCAAATTTTGAGTCTACCAGGATTAACACAACTGAACCGTTAGAATGAGGAGTTCATATGATTGTACAAAAGGAGTCATAACCGAAATACGTCAACACTAATTATTATCAAACAAACAGCAAGGAATAACAAACATGTTGGTCAGAGTTCAAAATGACAGAGCAAAGCTAATTTAGAGACCACCACAACTAGTACAACTTAACCGTTGAAGTGAGAAGTCATAACTGCAATACGTCAAGACAAAGTTAATTATTAGCAAAATGTTTCCGTTTACAACACATTATTCCAAAAACACTTGCATAAATTTAAATACTTCAGTTATGTCAACGATTTACTTGACCTATTAGTATTGTTTCCAAGTTTTAATTTCACCATCCCATTTTTTTTAGTACACTACTCGAATTTTAAATTAAATCTACGATGACAATCCTGATTTCCAAGTTGATTTCCGCATAGATAGACTGTCAGAATAATGCCACTATAAATATACTTGAAGTTCTAAATATAACATTTATGATTTCCCCCACAATAAATTTATAAAAATACGAAATTTATGACATAATATCAAAATTTCTAGAACAAAGACAATACTAAAATAAACCATCGCCTCTTCACAGCCATTATTAGAAGAAGAGACATAGATGGGTATCAATAAAATTTTCCAGTCAACAGAGCACCCCCATCACTTTTCCTTCGGATGATAATTAGTCTTTTCAAGGCTTCATGTTGCATGTAAACATTTTCGTTACACCCTAGCAAGAATACTAGCACAACCGTTCGTCTTTGCACATAGATTTCCACATTTCTGCAGGAAAATTTCCAGAAAATTTCTTTGTACACTGCGTGTATAGACAAGGCAATTTTCATTCAAAAACTTGTACGTTAGATATGCTTAATAATTTTTTAAAATCGTAATTCTTTTATTCACGATTCTGGTATCGGGTAACGTAACGTCATTATACCATTTGTTTGTGAAAATAAATGTAATAGGCAAAAAAGGGAGATTTTAGAAACTATATTCATATATTCTTGATCAACATAATTGCCGAGTCGATTGAGTCATGTTCGTCTGTCTGTTTGAACACTCGGTTAGAGCTGGGAAGAGTTACATATACCATAAACAAATGAAATTTACAATTAACACAGAAGTTATAGGCCCAAGAATTTACCCATTTAAAGTTGAAATGGTACAGCAGGGGCCATCGTCAACGCATGCATTCGTATGCTACGTAATAACGTCAATACAACCAAAGTGGGTAAATGGTATTTTACTGTCGAGTACAAACGACTGTAGCTATCTTACTTCTTTTCTTTAAAGAATACTCAGTAGACTTTATATTTTATGTCAAATTGATTTGCAACAAATTAGTTTTCCTTCTTGGATTATCATCATAAGCAACTTTAGTTAGAATAAATCAAAGCTAATGGACTTTAAGTGAATGCCCAATGCTAGCATAGATAATAGTTTAAGCTCCAAAAATTGATTTAAAGGTGTCAGTTCCTTAATCCATATCAGATCATCAAAACTTTGGTTATCAGCATTATCGATGTGTGCCAATGATAATATACACTTGTTATAACATTTTTTATGTGTATATATGTATGAAAATATAAGAAAGACTGTAACAACAAGTGAAGAAAGCTACAGTCGAGTGCACTCGACAGTAAGATACAATTTACCTTTGGCTGTTAAAAAAAAATTACTTAATTTAATTACTTTTATTCGGCGAACTAATAACAACGCATTGATATTTTCGAAGTTGAATACACATGCATTGGTTCGAATCCCAGTCCTGGTATCTTTTTGAAGTGCTAAAAACAATTGGTCTTTCTTATTTTTTCCATGTTCGTTAATTTGATTAAGTGCAAAAATAATAATAATAAAAAAAACCATTTACATAAAAAAAAAGTGGCCCGCGCCAGGGCTCGAACACGCTACCTCACGAGTTCTTGAATTTGCTAGCCAATCCTCTAACCACCAGAACACACAGGGTTACGCAACGCTATCGGAAAATTAAGCTTTTATTGACGGCCCTCTGCTGCGTCGGTTCAACGTGTTAGTTGGGAAACACTAGCGCCCAAAACTTAGTAAGGGGAATTCAAACTCCTATAACTTATTTGTTTATTGTCCGATCGGGTTGTAAGTTATAGGGTAGATCAATACTATGGCAAGCTACGAGAATGTCATATTTCTTTATTTCTCTTCTTTTCTTATAATTCAATAAAAAAGATTTATGGGGGCGGTGTGCGTGGCATCCAAAAGTTGTAAATCCGCATTCTGCGCAATGTTACCAGGGACCTCACTTCCCAATTTGGTCCTTCTAGCTTTTATACAGGCCTTATAATTAAAAAATTTCGTTGTAAAGAGGCTGTGGACGTGGCCTCCAACTTATGCATAATATTCCAAGACACCCTTCTTATACCCACCCTATTTGCAAAAAATCGAAAAACGCATTTATCGATTTATCGATGGGCGTGGCATATCAAGTTTGAAATAAACTTCTTGTGTGTATTGAATACACGCACTCCCTTGGTCTTTTAACAGCTGAGATCTGTGTGTTCATACTGACGCACAGACGGACAGACAGACGGACATGACCAAATCGACTCAGCTATTGATGCTGATCAAGAATATATATCCTTTGTATGGTGTACCACGCCTCCTTCTGCCTGTTACATACATTTTCACAAAGTTATTATAACATTTTTTACCTATTTTCAATGGGTAAATGGTATAAAAAGTCAAATTATTGTCCGGAAGCTTTATAAATCTTTCGCCCACAATAAGAGCTAATGCTGTCATCTCCACGAAACGTGTTGACACTCAACTTTATTCGTAGAATGTCATAAGTCAATGTATTCATATAAAACATGCAGTGTACTCTAAGTATCACATATGTATGAAGAAACAACAATTAAATTGACTTTGAAGTGAACGCACTGAATTCAGCTTTATACAGTTATACAGTTACAGTTTATTACAAATCTTGAGTGCCATTCCCACCGTTTGCAAAAATCTATATTTTCAATTTCCTTGCACGGAATTACCATACAATATTAATATTATATTGAAATATTATTTTATAATACAATAAAATAAATACATTAATTCTAGATTGAAGAACAGATGAGTGCACTCGACTTTAGTTTTTTTTACTTATTTAATTTGTTGGCTTAATGTGTATTTACTATATTCATCAGACTTTAATAAAGCTTCTGGCTTCTCTAGTGTTTTTATAATTTAAGAAATTCGTTTTATAGGGGCGGTGAGCGTGGCATTCAAAGGTTGAAAGTCGAACTTCTGCATAATGTTACAAGGGACCTTTCTACCAAGCTTAATGTGTTTATCTTTAATTGTTATAGAATTATTTGCAAAAAATCGAAAAATGCATTTATCGATTTGCGGAGGCGATTTTTTAATAGCTGAATTCTGTGTGTGTTTCAGACATACCATACAAAGGATAGGATAGTCTTCTTTGTAAAATTGTGAATTCATTTTAAACAAGTAAGGAAAGCTACAGTCGAGCGCGCGCGACTGTAAGATACCATTTACCCTATTCGAAGAAATAATACAAAATAAAATAAATGGTATAAAAATAAAAAAAAAAAGCAATTTACAATTAAGAAAAAAAAATCGCCCCGCACCAGATTCGAACCCAAGAACTCTCACGAACTTTGTAACTTACGAGTCGGACCTCTAACCACTAGACCACACAAGTTTACGCCATGCGATCGGCAAATTAGGCTTTTATTGACGCGGGCCCTCTACTGCGTCGATTTAACGTTTTGGTTAGGAATCGCTAGCGCCCATAACTTTGTATGGGGAATTCGAACTCCTATAACTTCTTTGTTATTAAAAAAAAAATTGAAGAAAGCTACAGTCGAGTGCACTCGACAGTAAGTTATAATTTACCTTTGGCTGCTAAAAATAATTCTTAATATTAATTACTTTTATTCGAATTAATAACAACGCATCGCATATTTCCGAAATTAAATACACATGCATTGACGCTAATGGCACATGCCGACTGCACGCCGATTGTGCGTGCGCAGTCGGCGCAAGCATTGAAGCCGAGCCTCTGCTCCGTCTCTGCTGCTGTATGCAAAACTTCTCGCGCCTAGGAACAGACCATTTGCTTCAGTGATTTGTTGTGAGAGTTGTCAGCTCTATAACTAAATGTCCCCGGTTCGAATCCCAGCGCAGTCTTCTTTTTTTTGTATTGCTTAGAAAAAGGTTTTGTTTTTATTTTTTTTTTTTGCATAATATTCTTTTCATATAGCGCAAAATTATTAAAAAAAAAAAAAATTGCCCAGCGCAGGATTCGAACCCGCGACCTCACGCATCAGAAACTTGCGAGCCAACCATCAAGACCACACACAGTTACGCAGTGCGATCGGCAAAAAAAAAAAAATTGCCCGTTGCTGGATTCGAACCCGCGACCACACGCACCAGAATCTTGCATGCAACCATCTAGACCACACACAGTTACGCGGAGCGATCGGCAAATGAGACTTTTATTGATGCCGGCCTTCTGCTGCGTCAGTTCAACATTCTAGTTGGAATTCTAAGCGCCCACAACTTTATATGGGAGATTCAAACTCCTATAACTTCTTTGTTTATTGTCCGATCGGATTGAAATTTATAGGGTAGATCTGTACTATGGTAAGCTACAAGAGTGTTATAAAAAATGTTTTGTTATTTCCCTACTTTTCTTAAAATTCAATAGTTTGGGGGCGGTGGGCGTGGCATCCAAAAGTTGAAAATCAAACATTCTCCGTAATGTTACCAGGCACCTTACTTCCAAATTTGGCGCTTCTAGCTTTTCTAGTTTTCTTTTAAACTATAAAAATGTGTTTTTTAGAGGCGGTGGGCGTGGCATCCAAAATTCTAAAATCCAACTTCTGCATAATGTTGCAAGACAACCTCCTACCAAATTTGGTGCGTTTATCTCTTTTCGTTATTGAATTATTTGGAAAAAATCGAAATACGCATTTATCGATTTGCGGAGGCGGTGGGCGTGGCACATCAAGTTTGAAATAAACTTCTTGTGTGTATTGAATACACGCACACTCCCACCAAGTCTGGTGCCTCTAGCTCTTTTAATAGCTGAGATCTGTGTGTTCATACAGACGGACAGACGGACAGACAGACGGACATGACCAAATCGACTCGGCTATTGATGCTGATCAAGAATATATATACTTTGTATGGTCTGCCACGCCTCCTTCTGCCTGTTACATACATTTGCACAAAGTTAATATACCATTTTTTACCCATTTTCAATGGGTAAATGGTATAAAAAATTGAAGAAAGCTACAGTTGAGTACACTCGACAGTAAGTTATAATTTACCTTTGGCTGCTAAAAATAATTCTTAATATTAATTACTTTTATTCGAATTAATAACAACGCATCGCATAATTCCGAAATTAAATACACATGCATTGACGCTAATGGCACATGCCGACTGCACGCCGATTGTGCGTGCGCAGTCGGCGCAAGCATTGAAGCCGAGCCTCTGCTCCGTCTCTGATGTTGTATGCAAAACTTCTCGCGCCTAGGAACAGACCATGTGTTTCAGTGGTTTGTTGTGAGAGTTGTCAGCTCTATAACTAAATGTCCCCGGTTCGAATCCCAGCGCAGTCTTCTTTTGTTTGTATTGCTTAGAAAAAGTTTTTGGTTTTTCTTATTTTTTTTGCATAATATATTTTTCATATAGCGCAAAATTATTAAAAAAAAAAAATTGCCCAGCGCAGGATTCGAACCCGCGACCTCACGCATCAGAAACTTGCGAGCCAACCATCAAGACCACACACAGTTACGCAGTGCAATCGGCAAAAAAAAAAAAAAAAAGTTGCCTGTTGCTGGATTCGAACCCGCGACCACACGCACCAGAATCTTGCATGCAACCATCTAGACCACACACAGTTACGCGGAGCGATCGGCAAATGAGACTTTTATTGATGCCGGCCTTCTGCTGCGTCAGTTTAACATTCTAGTTGGAATTCTAAGCGCCCACAACTTTATATGGGAGATTCAAACTCCTATAACTTCTTTGTTTATTGTCCGATCGGATTGAAATTTATAGGGTAGATCTGTACTATGGTAAGCTACAAGAGTGTTAAAAAACATGTTTTGTTATTTCCCTACTTTTCTTAAAATGCAATAGGTTGGGGGCGGTGGACGTGGCATCCAAAAGTTGAAAATCAAACATTCTCCGTAATGTTACCTGGCACCTTACTTTCAAATTTGGCGCTTCTAGCTTTTCTAGTTTTCTTTTAAACTATAAAAATGTGTTTTTTTAGAGGCGGTGGGCGTGGCATCCAAAATTCTAAAATCCAACTTCTGCATAATGTTGCAAGACAACCCCCTACCAAATTTGGTGCGTTTATCTCTTTTCGTTATTGAATTATTTGGAAAAAATCGAAATACGCATTTATCGATTTGCGGAGGCGGTGGGCGTGGCACATCAAGTTTGAAATAAACTTCTTGTGTGTATTCAATACACGCACACTCCCACCAAGTCTGGTGCCTCTAGTTCTTTTAATAGCTGAGATCTGTGTGTTCATACAGACGGACAGACGGACAGACAGACGGACATGACCAAATCGACTCGGCTATTGATGCTGATCAAGAATATATATACTTTGTATGGTCTGCCACGCCTCCTTCTGCCTGTTACATACATTTGCACAAAGTTAATATACCATTTTTGACCCATTTTCAATGGGTAAATGGTATAAAAAGCCCCGCGCCAGATTCGAACCCAAGAACTCCCACGAACTTTGTAACTTACGAGTCGGACCTCTTACCACTAGACCACACAAGTTTACGCAATGCGACCGGCAAATTAGGCTTTTATTGACGCGGGACCTCTACTGCGTCGATTTAACGTTTTGGTTAGGAATCGCTAGCGCCCATAACTTTGTATGGGGAATTCGAACTCCTATAACTTCTTTATTATTAAAAAAAAAATTGAAGAAAGCTACAGTTGAGTGCACTCGACAGTAAGTTATAAATTACCTTTGGCTGCTAAAAATAATTCTTAATATTAATTACTTTTATTCGAATTAATAACAACGCATCGCATATTTCCAAAATTAAATACACATGCATTGACGCTAATGGCACATGCCGACTGCACGCCGATTGTGCGTGCGCAGTCGGCGCAAGCATTGAAGCCGAGCCTCTGCTCCGTCTCTGATGTTGTATGCAAAACTTCTCGCGCCTAGGAACAGACCATGTGTTTCAGTGGTTTGTTGTGAGAGTTGTCAGCTCTATAACTAAATGTCCCCGGTTCGAATCCCAGCGCAGTCTTCTTTTGTTTGTATTGCTTAGAAAAAGTTTTTGGTTTTTCTTATTTTTTTTGCATAATATATTTTTCATATAGCGCAAAATTATTAAAAAACAAGTGAAGAAAGCTACAGTCGAGTGCACTCGACAGTAAGATACCATTTACCTTTCGCTGTTAAAAACTAATTCTTAATATTAATTACTTTTATTCGGCGAATAACAACGCATCGCATATTTTCGAGGACAAATTCACATGCATTGACGCTAATGGCACATGCCGACTGCACACTGACTACACGACGACTGTGCGTGCGCAGTCGGCGTGCGCAGTCGGCGTCGGCGTCGGGCCTCTACTGCTGTGAGCGAAACTTCTCGTGCCTATAACTTCTGTGTTTATTGTCCGATCGGATTTAAATTTATAGGGTTGGTCAATATTATTATTATCTACAATAATACCTAAAAAAAATTTCGGAAACTTTTCTACTTTTCCTATAATTTGATTTACCGATTTACAAAATCGATTTTTGGGGGCGGTAGGCGTGGCATCCAAAAGTTGAAATTCCGCATTCTCCGTAATGTTACCAGGCACCTTACTTCCAAATTTGGTGCTTCTAGCTTTTCTAGTGTTCTTTTAAACTATAAAAATGTGTTTTTTAGAGGCGGTGGGCGTGGCATCCAAAATTCTAAAATCCAACTTCTGCATAATGTTGCAAGACAACCCCCTACCAAATTTGGTGCGTTTATCTCTTTTCGTTATTGAATTATTTGGAAAAAATCGAAATACGCATTTATCGATTTGCGGAGGCGGTGGGCGTGGCACATCAAGTTTGAAATAAACTTCTTGTGTGTATTGAATACACGCACACTCCCACCAAGTCTGGTGCCTCTAGCTCTTTTAATAGCTGAGATCTGTGTGTTCATACAGACGGACAGACGGGGACGGACAGACGGACATGACCAAATCGACTCGGCTATTGATGCTGATCAAGAATATATATACTTTGTATGGTCTGCCACGCCTCCTTCTGCCTGTTACATACATTTGCACAAAGTTAATATACCATTTTTTACCCATTTTCAATGGGTAAATGGTATAAAAAGAATTAGATTTCAGCAATCAAATTTTATGGGAATCATTGTAAACAGTTAATTTTAAGTGCTATTAATTAATTAATTATTATTACTTCGCAGCTTATAGTAAAGTTACTTGGATACCATATTTGCTACTCTCGGATAAATATTCAGAAACTAATTTTCTAAGGGTGTTAATCACTTGTATGCCGTATAAGCTGATATTCCAAAAATTATCAATGCTTCACCTTCACTAGAATATTAGAATGCAATAATGTTACTGGTATTTTAATATTTATTCCCAGAATATAAATATTTCATTTGTTCTTAGTGACATGTTACATGCATATATATGCATTACAGTAGATGGAGACGATAATGTCATAGATGTCTTCTTCGGCGATTTGCAAAGCGTCTGTGGTTTGGCCGTGTTCCAATAGTTGTCTTTAAATACGATTGAAAGTCTTGCAAAACAGAGAATTTCGAATTTCTATGACATAATCGGATCTAAGCTAAGACCATATCGTTGCCCTCGGCCACATGTATGTATGTATATGCTACATCCCCAGTCCAATTTCCATCCGTTTCCATTTAAATTTTTGCTTTCATTCATAAATTTTGCTTTCAAAAATAGAACTTGTGTGCGACTATCCGTTGCCCGATTTTGATGTGCTTCCCGATTTCATTCCCGACGTCGTCTCCGCTGTCTTCTCGAGGCAACAACGAGCACTAAGCACAAGCAAGGTTAGCACACTTTGATTAATATTAGAATATTTGCAGGCAAATTTTTTTATATTATGTTTCCGGTGGGATTTGCCATTGAACAGGGAAGTGGATTATGAACCATGTGGAGCTCTAACCGATTTCGTTTATTCAAATTTGCATATTTTTTTTTTATTTTTTTTATAGCTACAAGTAAACAAAGCTACCATGTATATTGGCAGAATTCTCTCCCTTTTGAAAGAAATTATTTATTTTAATAAATACGAGGTGTGTTCAAAATATAAACTCACCTAAAAAGTTTCGAGGGAAACGAGTTTTCGATTATCGATTTGTATACCATTCACCAATTAAAAATGGATGAAATTGGTTTGGCAAAAGGAGGCGTGGCAAACCATACAAAGTATATAATATATATTCTTGATCAGCATCAATAGCCAAGTCGATTTGGTAATGTCCGTCTGCATGAACACACAGATTTCAGATATTAAAACGGCCAGAGCGAACAAACTTTGCTCGTTCGTGTTTTAAAACACATAAGAAGTCTATTTCAAACTTTATGTCCGACGCCCACCAATAAGAGCTAAAACCATCAAATTTGGTATAAACATGCAACATTATAGAGAAGTTGGACTTTCAACTTTGAAAACGAATTTTTCGAATTATAAGAACACTAGAAAACCTAAAATCACCAAATTTGGTGGGAAGATCTCTGGTAGCATTAACTTTTGAATGCCACGACTAACACTTCCAAGAATCGATATTAAAAATCTATTATTATTAGCAATAAAAATAATATTTTTCCCATTTTCAATTGGTAATTGATAGAAAAATAAAAACGAATCAAAACATTTTCGTACATTCTGCACGATTTCAAAATGGTATACCCTTAAGCTCACTGAATGAGCCTTAATAGAAGAGGCAACAGCCGGTTATCGAAATCGTCACTTTGATTCAATGCTAAAATCCATATGTGCAAATGATTTTATAATGAGGAATTTTAAACTACTTAACATTCTGATTGTATCTTTACAGCTGGCGAATGCGGCGACGACCCGTTGTTTTTCTACTAATGCAAAGAATATAAAAATATTGTCAAGATGTTTGAAGGAAGAGAACATCCCCGACCTTATAAAATATATATGTTGTTAATCAGGATCAATCGCCGAGTCGATCTAGCTTTGTCCGCCTGTCTGTCTGTTTTTCCATGTGTTGCAACCTAAACTTGTCCCTCAGTTTTCAAGCTGTTGTCATAAATTTTGGTACACATAATTTTTTCTTCTGCACGCAGTTAATTTAATTTGTTAAAGATCGATCCACTATAACATATAGCTGCCGTAGGACTAATCTGTCTAAAAATAAATTTTGTAACTATCCATATCTTAGCCAATTAATGTTTTCAATAGCATATTCCAATTTTTATAAAGTCAGATTACTAAATCCTATAGTTTCTATAGAGCGATCGGACGCAAATGAAGACTTGAAGTGGATAATTATATATATGTGTATATGCTTACGCAAGGGTATGCAAACTTCAGTTAGCCGAACGTTTTTTTTTTCATTTTCTTTTGTATGTAAACAGAACAACCCCTAAATGAAAAGTCCGAATACTGCAAATAACCCTAATCTGCCTGATCTGCCCTTTAAGAGAAAAGAGAAAATGCAGATTCTGTTAAGTTTCATTAGAACATTTTTGGACGTCATTCATCTACATTAGGGCCGGTTCTGCATACAGATAAGCATCACATTAAAGTGATTTCAAGCTGATTAGCTGAGGGCAATAAGTTGCTCAATCATTACTCATATATCTGCTACCTCATTCTTAATCCGATTGTCATTTCCATGATCAGACAAGATTGCTTTCCTATGGTGAGCTGAATAGGTGCTAAATTTGCACAATTCAATAGTTTATTTAGATACCATTAATAAACTAAAACGAAAAGTTTGTATACCATTGGAGATGCATACATTCCTCATCCTTCACAAATTTACTTGCTTCTGCGTGAGCTGAATGGAAGTAGATGAAACGTGGTAATAGAACGAAAATCTTATTGTTTGAACTTGAAAGATACCAAGCATACATAAATAAAAGATATTCAAAGCAAACCTTAGTATATAATATTGAATGGGAATTCAATGAAGTAGTGAACATAAACATACATATAATGAATAAAGGCGAAAATAATAGAAAGCTGAATAATACAAGATTTGAATTTGCACAAAGCCTGGAAAATGTATATAAAATGAATGTAATGAATAGAACGGTAGAATTAAAATATGTGATAAAAAGCAAAGAAAATTGATTTTAAATAAACAAATACCAGTTATACCAGTTGCAAATCCTTTTGTAGAAACGCAAATTTGCTAAGACTTGTTTCTGCTAGCAGGCTTTGTGAAAATGTATGAAACAGGCAGAAGGAGGCGTGACAAGTCATACAATATATTTTTGATCAAGACTAACAGTTGAGTTGATCTGTCCATCTGTCTGTATAAACATACGAGTCAGAGCAATAAGTTGGTAAAAAGGTCCATAGTAACATTATGCAGAATCTTAAAATCTTTTGGGTACCACGCACACCACCCCCTAAATCGAATAATTTCGAATTATCCTAAAAGTATGAATAACACATTTTTACCAATCTTGTAGCTCACAATATTATTAATCTTTCATATTAATTACAAATTGATTGGATTTAACATAAAAGTCATAAGTACGAGAAGTTTTCAATATAAAAATGCAGCGGCGTGGCCGAGGGACGGCTTTAATTCTTTCGTTTGACTGAATGTTGCGACGGCATATATGTACATGTAGCCTCAATATACGTGCGTTTGACTCTGAAAACATGCGACTTGACGCCAAGATGTTAGTTCGTTGTGGTGTTATACCATTAACCCATGGACAATGAGTACAAAATGGTTTATTAACATTGAGAAAATGTATGTAAGAAGCAGATGGAGGCATGACAGTCTAACAAAAATATATATTCTTGATCAGCATCCATAGCCGATCGGCTGTCTGTCTGTCTGTATGAATTCTCATATTTCAGCTATTACAAAAGCAAACTTGGTAGGAGAGCTCGTGTTTTCAATACGCATAAGAAGTTTATTTCAACCTGATGTGCCAGGCCCACCGCCTCCAGCATTGACGCTGGCCCTCTGATGCGCCACTGCAACTTTGTATGAACTATTCTCGGGCCTTCTTTGTTTATTGTTCGATCAGGTTTTACTTTATAGCATTGATCAATATTATAGTTAGCCAGGAGAATTCTAATTTTCTTTTATAAAAGATTCCGTTTATGAGTGCGGAAGGCGTGGTATCGAATAGTTTCATATATTTGAATCGAAAAACGAAAATTTGCGGAGACTGTGGGCGTGGTACTTAAAGTTTGAAATAAACATTATCTGTTTATTGTATACACGAAGCTTCATATCAAGTGTAGGATGTCTAGATCTTGTAATAGCTGAAATAAGTGTGTTCATACAGACCAATTTCAATTTCATGGATAAATAAATATAATTATTTTATTAATCAGTGCATTTCAGTCTTTTAAATTCCCATTAAATTGGATTACAATGTCCTATACTTTTCATAGGTGAGATGAGACGAAAAATAAGTTTTTTTTTTATTTTCAATGAAACATTGGATAACTAGTATATTAACGAAAAGAACAACCATTTGAGACACGAACAAGTTTTTGCAGAAGTACGCAGAAAGTATCGCTTCCTTTTGACTTGACTTTTTCTATTACCGGGAAACATTTAAAGTTTCTTCATCAAATTGTTTAGACATTACCTGGCTGATCAATCGGTTCCGTATGAGCTGCAAGTGCCTTATCATTTGTGAGACTGTGCAACCGTCATTATCTTTTTGAACTTGTTCTTCAGTTATTGCTTTCAACTCAGATTTATTTCTAGAATGAACCCAAAAATGTGTTATCAAATATATGCCATAATAATAACTGAAAACTTATCAATTATTATTACGTACTTAGGAAAAAATCGATCCTCTTCATGAGTTTGCGGCATTCGAATTCCGGAATAAGGAGTCAAACCTTGCTCTCTATAAAAAAATATCGAAAATACAACAAAGAAATTATGAAACAAGTATATAATGATATCAATCCAGTAAATGATTTCACATATGCTGTGTCACTACAACTTTATATTGGAAACATTTATAAATATAGTACAAAGAATCTGCAAGGATATGAAACCTTAGATGCGCCGAAGGTTACGTTTCTTTCTAGTTGTTTCTTATCCTTAAATGTTTACAAATAAATTGGATTCTTGGCACTGGGATGTATTTTTAATTGAAATTTATGTAGCTTTTAAAATACATTTTTTATATGTATAATAAACTTTATTGAACTAAATATTTTCCATTTTGGTCGACCAGTTTTTGCCATTTTTTCTCTAAAGACATTATGTCACCTGAGTACAACTTTATGTGGTTTTTTTGAGAAAAATTGCACCGAAGTAATTTTCACAGGCTTCTCTTGAAGCCAACTTTATTCCATCAAGTCAGTTCTGAATTGATCGAAACGAATTGTAGTCTAACAGTCAGGGCTATCAAAACATCCAAGCCAAATTCTCCCAGTTTTTGCCGAGTCATCATGTGTGGTCTAGCGTTATCCTGTTGTAAGACCAAGCCCTTTTAGTTGATCAGTTATAGCTGTTTTCCTTCGATTGGTTGCTTTAACCAACAGTTGTTGAGAGTAAAGTGTAGAATCAATCTTTCGATCAGGCTGGAGCAGCTCATAGTGGATAATTGCTTTTCAATCCCACCAAACACTCAACATAACCTTTCGAGGCGTCAATCCTGCGACCATTTGTTGAGCTTCTTCATGTTTGCACCATGATCTTTTTCGCACATTATTGTCGTATTTGATCCACTCTTCATTTCCTGTTATTATTCGCATTAGAAATGGTTCGGTTTCACTTCATTTAAGCAAAGAATCGTAGATGTTAATTCGATCCATTAAATTGTTGGTCAATCTTTACCATAATTTCATTAAAATTTTTCAACGATAGGTTGACCAGGGCAAGGTGCATTTTTCACATCGAAATTTCCAGAACGAACCATTGTTAATACATGAACAGATACAGCATCGACACCGTAAACTTCACAAATTTCATTAGCTAGCATGGAGTTTTTCCTTTTGTTTAAAAAAAATTCAAAATATAGCGACTTTC
The DNA here is from genome assembly GCA_035046045.1 of Zaprionus bogoriensis. Lineage (NCBI taxonomy): Eukaryota > Metazoa > Arthropoda > Insecta > Diptera > Drosophilidae > Zaprionus > Zaprionus bogoriensis. The sequence continues at coordinate 1,919,080 of JAWNOI010000221.1, forward strand.
TTCATTAAAAGAATGTTTCGACTACTAAATATCTGCACCAACTTTCCAATGTTTTTTACTTAATAAGGTCATAACTGTTGAGGAATCGTGGATATATTATTACGATGTCGAAACCAAAGCTCAATCTTACCAACGGAAAAGCCCAGATGAGTTAAGACCGAAAAAAGCACGCCAATTTCGATCAAATAACAGAGTTTTGCTCAATGTTTACTTCGATTGTCATGGCGTGGTGCACCAGGAGATTTTCACATATGATCGTACGGTCAATACCAGTATTATTTGCATGTTATACACGAAAAACAATACGAAGAAACCTTCTGCAATTGTAGAAAAACTGGCTTTTGCAACCCGACAATGCCCTTGCTAATTCATATTAGATTGTGAGAGATATTTTTGCCAAAGATAACACCACCATACAAATTCGCAATATTTTGTGAGCACACTTCGTACATATTCCTTTTTCACTTTGTAAATAAGTCGGATTGAGCCTGATTCGATCATTTTTATAACTTATCATCCGACTTTTGTTATTTTTCAATATATAATAATATATCCTATAGCTTCGATAGCTTTTTTGCTTGCCTGCTTTTCAGTACCAAAACAATTATACAAATGTACTTTTATATTAATAGTACTAAATAACACTTTCAAAATCATACAATAGCAAACTTCACAAATTAAGATTTCTCGTAGGTATGAAACCTGCCCAGTAGTTTTCAGGTCAAGTAACTAATAGATAAGAAAATGTCGAAAGAAAGGTTATGCAGATTCTCAGCTTTTCTTATAATTACGGTTATCACACTCTGTATTAATAGGGATCTTCTTACCGAGGTGGGTGCCCCTAGTTTTGAGTACAGTGGGATATTTACAATAAATTTAAAAGCACAAACTTTGATTATCACCTTTTAAAATATTGCTTCTAAACTGCAAATTCAATTTACTGTCGATTTTAGAAGTTACACAAAAACATTTTTCACCCTTTTCTCTATAATCCCCAAATGCTGTTTACAAAATGTCTATAACTAAAGTTTTCATTAGATAATTACCGGGCTTGAATTGATTCAAAATGGATTTAAATATTAAACATTATGAAAAAGAAAATAAAATTTCAGGGCTTTTCTGTAAATGTGGGATATTCATACAATAATATTGTAATTTAGATCAGATGTTTGCAACGCGTAGCAGAATCTTCGACACTATATTTAACAATATAACTATATAATATAGAAGCAGTTTTAGTAGCGTAATATTTTACTGACCTTACTAACTTATGCAATTTGCTATTCTCAGAAATGTTTTGTTTACCAAAACTGTCTGATATTGCTGGTATTTCCGGTTGTATAGAACAAATGTTTTTAGAGTTGGTTAAGCTCTTAATGTCCAGATTAGAATTGCGATGAGACTTATGAGTATCGACTAATTTCACATTTAGTGGATCATCTGGGGAAAACGAGCTTTGGATTCCCGAGTTAGTATATGGCTCTTGGCTAATAATTTCTCTAAGAAGTCCAAAATCATTGTTTTCTATAAAAAATTGAAGATTTGAGTCATTCGATCTCTGCATGCCTTTAAAATCGGTATTGAGTGGTCGTTGCTTAAACGGGTTTTTTAAACGTTTTTTTGTAACCGGCGTGGATACGTTGAGTGTCTGCGAGGACTGCTAATGAGAGAGTTTTGTAAAAATTATTTGTAAAACATCCCAGGTACTCACTAGGCCACTGGCTATATCCGATTCAGAACTTATGCTCTTGGTGTCCATATCCAGACCAGTGTGCTTGCCATCACTGACCGATACCATTTCGACCTCAACTGTCAGATCTACCCGCATAGTACTTCCATCGCTTTCAGTCCCTTCTTCAGACATGAATTCGTCTTGAATGTCAGAATTAAAACGGAAGTGCCTGGATGCTTTGGTCTTATAAATAAATTATGTTTATACATTATTATTATAATATTATTATGCTATAATAATATTATTATTATTTATTAAAAATACTAATCTATATTATTTTTTTTATACAAATTATCCATCGAAAATAGGTAAAAAAAAAAAATAAGAAGAGACAGGTACAGTCGAGTGCACTCAACAGTATATACCATACCTTTCACTGTTAAAAAATAATTCCTAATATTAAATACTTTAATTCGGCGAACTAACAACAACGCCTCGCATTTTCTCACAGTTAAACACACATGTATTTACGCTACACGCACACGCCGCCTGTGTGTCAGCGCAAACATTGAAGCTTCGTCTCTGCTGCTATTTGCATGGGAAACTTCTCGCGTCTATATCTTCTGTATTTATTGTCCAATCGGATTTATCAATTCTATTCACAGCTACAATAGTTCAAGAATGTCGAAAAAAGTTTTGTTACTATTCTACTATTACTTGATTTCGATTTACCGATTTTTCTATTCTGGTAACGGTTGGGGTGGCATCCAGAAGTTGAAAATCCGCATTCTGCGTAATGCTCCTTCTGACTGTTGCATATATTTTCACAAAGTTAATAAACCATTTTTTCGAGTGCACTCGACAGTAAGATACCATTTACCTTTGGCTGTTGAAAATAATTCTAGCTATTAATTACTTTTATTTCGCGAACTAATAACAACGCATCGCATATTTTCGAAGTTAAAAAAACATGCATTGACGTTAATGACACATGCCGACTGCACGCTGACTGCACGACGTCTGTGTGTCGGCGTCGGGCCTCTGCTGCTGTATGGGAAACTTTTCGCGCCTATAACTTCTGAGTTTATTGTCCGATCGGATTGTAACTTTTTTACTTTTCAAATAATTCGATTTATCGATTCATAAAATCGATCTCTGGGGGCGGTAGGCGTGGCATCCAAAATTTTAAAACGCGCATTCTGTGTAATGTGTAATGGAACCTTACTTTCAAATTTGGTGCTTCTAGCTTTTCTAGTGTTCTTATAATTATAATTATAATGGGCGTGACATCCAAATAGCTAAAATCCAACTTTTGCATAATGTTGCAAGACACTTTTTTACCAAGTTTGATGCGTTTATCTCTTATTGTTATTGAATTATTTTCAAAAAATCAAAAAACGCATTTAACGACTGTCGGAGGCGGTGGGCGTGGCAAATCAAGTTTGAAATAAACTTCTTATGTGTATTGAATACACGCAAGCTCCCACCAAATCTGGTGCCTCTAGCTCTTTTAATAGCTTATATCTGTGTGTTCATACAGACAGCCGGACAACCGGACAGACGGACATGACCAAATCGACTCGGCTATTGAATCTGATCAAGAATATACATATATACTATGTATGGTCTGCCGACCCTCCTTCTGCCTGTTACATACATTTTCACATAGTTAATATACCATTTTATACGCATTTTCAATGGGTAAATGGTATAAAAATTGTTAGCCAAAGCTTTCCAGCTAAAGATAGAAATAAACTTAATGTTTACAGGCTCTGGGACTGACAAACATTGGAACAATCCCAGCTTGCATATGAATCGATGTTCGGCTTATAAGCCTACGCTATCTACTTGGTAATTTGTAAAGTGGTAATCAGCTTCCTGTGTTGGTCTGTGGTCCTTCCAGCAACCAATTTCATTTTTAATGTCAGCACGTGCGCAAAGACACGAATGCAACTATCGACCACTCGTAAACAGCTGAACAGATGGATAAGGGTAGTTCAGAGTACCAGCCTATGAATCTTTAAGCAAAAATGGCACATTCTATTGAAATTTAATTTTCTTGTATTTAAATTATTGTTATTTGTTTATCTTTGAAACTAATATTTTAATACCAACAATAATTTTGTAATAAAGCATATGAAATATAAATTTGTATGTATATTTCTTTAAAAGTAAGTATTTAGAGATTCTCTCCTCTCTTTCAATCTAAAAGTTCTCTTAAAGTCTTCAATGGAAACTTTAAATTATAAAATTTACCGATTGAAAGTGGAGAAAATTGTTGATAAGCTTTAAGCGAACGTATGTAGCAGGAAAAAGTAGGCGTGACAGATCATACATAGTATATTTTTTTTTGAGCACTCTCGAAGTCATTTCAAACTTTCTATGAATACACAAAACTGGACTACTGTAAAAGCTAATGATCTCGAATTTGGCAATAAGGTTCGTGGATAGCATACGCAGATAAAATTTATTTGAAAATTTGAGTGTCATACTAACCGACTTCAAAAATTAATATTAATAATAATAATATGCATTAAACAATATTAAGCACAACATACAGCTATAACATAGTCATTTAGTGTGCTTGCAATTTACTGCACGTGTGAGATCAGCATATAAATGTATGTGTGATTAAAACAGTAAAAATAAACAATGCAATGTAATGTTTTTGTGAAATCGTTAAAGATAAGTATTTCAATATACCATTCGCCCATTAGAAATGGATACTAAATTTTTGCGAAAATATTACATGTAGAAAAAGGCGTGGCAGACCGTACAAAGTATATAAATTCTCTGTCCATCCGTCTGCCCTGCTGTCCGTCTATATAAATACACAGATTTCAACTATAACAAAAACTAGAGACACCAAACTTGGTAGGAGAGTAGGAGTAGGAGAGTGCTTACCATACACATGAAAAGATTATTTCAACTACATGTGTCACGCCCACCACCTCCGTAAAGGCGTTTATCGAATTACTTAATTACTTAATTATAACAGGAGCTTAAAGCACCAAATGTGCAGGGATCCACCTTATGGCAATCCGATCGGACAATAAACATAAAAGTTATAGGCCATAAAAGTTCCGGCCCTTTGCATAATAGGTGCAACTTAGAGCGCCTTTAACTTTTTATAGAACCTTCTAGAGCCTATAACTTCGATAATGTTTCTTCTTTTTTTCTTATAATTCGAAAAATCGATTCATGGGATTTATAGTGCACTTGACTGCAGCTTTAAATTAATTTTAGTTTAAGTTTAATTTTTCAATGAAAATCGCTATTATTATACAAGAAAAAAGTCATTATATGATTTATAAAAAGTCTATCTGTTATATAATATTTCTTGGAATTCGATGAGTTCGTTATAATCATTTTAATTGTTAATTCTTTTTAGCATGGTTTTTGGCAAGCGTATACAAACTTCAGTACGCTAAAGATAATTTTTCAATCGCTTGTTTATTTATATTTATATTGTTGTTTACCAATGTTGTAAGCTTTGTGGTGCATAAAAAAAGAGCAATATTTATTTTATTTACCTTAAGCCCATTCCTAATGTACATATGTATATGTGTGTGTTTTTGTATGTTTCGCGTACATATATTTCAGTAAGTGGCTCCAGATTAAGAAAGTCAGGCATTCAAGAGTCGTACTGAGGGGGTGGTACTGCTACTTTGTATTGAACACTTTAAAAACTACCCATTCCATTATTCCGTTTGAATTCGGGTTTTGGTCGAACTACTGGCGCGTGGCGCTATATGTATATCGACATTAGCGGCATTAGTATTGACTTGTGTGCCGGGCTTTCACAAATACTGCGAACAAATTATAGGCACTTGCTTTGACAGCAGATGATAAATCGAAAAGGAAATAGGGTGCAATGAAAATGATAACAAACAATCAATCCACCTTTCTCTATTCACGAATATATTTTTTGCACTTTTCTATTATATTTTAAGCTTTACATTTGAATGAAATCAATTACAAGTTTCAGTAAAGTATTCGTAAGAAAAAATATATGTACCTGTGTACATTAGGCAAAATTGAAGAAAATCTTTAGACTCAACTGTTGATGCTGATCAATAATATATATAGCTTATATTGTCGGATATGTCTCCTTATATGCGCTGCAAGCATTCCCCCATTATTATTATACCCTTCGCAAGGGTAACGAAGGAACAAGGAAATAAAGCTACAGTTGAACTCATCAGTAATTTATTTAGAGCTAGAGACACCATACTTGGTGGGAGTGTGCGTGTTTTCAATACACACCAAGTCTGATAACTCTAGCTCTTTTAATAGCTGAGATGTGTCCGTTCATACAGACGGACTTGACAGAATCGACTTTGCTATTGATGCTGATCAAGAATATATAATATACTAGCAAACCCGGCGAACTCCGTTTCGCCACCAGATGGCTATATTTCTCCCAGTCGTTCTCCCAGTCCCTCTTCTAGTCCCTTTCCCAGTCCCTCCCCCAGTCGCTCTTACAGTCGCTCTCCCCAGTTCCTCTCCCCAGTCCCTCTCCCAATTCTTTTCCCAGTCGCTCTCCCAGTCCCTCTCCCAATTCTTTTCCCAGTCCCTCTCCCAGTCCCTCTCCCAATTCTTTTCCCAGTCCCTCTCCCAATTCTTTTCCCCAGTCCCTCTCCCAGTCCCTCTCCCAATTCTTTTCCCAGTCCCTCTCCCAGTCCCTCTCCCAATTCTTTTCCCAGTCCCTCTCCCAATTCTTTTCCCAGTCCCTCTCTCAGTCCCTCTCCCAGTCCCTCTCCCAGTCCCTCTCCCAGTCCCTCTCCCAGTCCCTCTCCCAGTCCCTCTCCCAGTCCCTCTCCCAGTCCCTCTCCCAGTCCCTCTCCCAGTCCCTCTCCCAGTCCCTCTCCCAGTCCCTCTCCCATTCCCTCTCCCAGTCCCTCTCCCAATCCCTCTCCCAATCGCTCTCCCAGTCGCTTTGCCAGTTGCTCTCCCAGTCCCTCTCCCAATCCTTCTCCCTCTCCCAGTAACTCTCGGAATTCTTTTCCCAGTCCCTCTCCGAATTCTTTTCCCAGTCGCACTCCCAGTCCCTCTCCCAGTCGCTCTCAAAGTTCTTCTCCCAGTCCCTCTCCCAGTCCTCCCAGTCGCTCTCCCAGTCGCTTTGCCAGTCCATCTCCCAATACTTTTCCCAATCCCTCTCCCGTATATAACATTTTTGAAAAGAATTTTTGATAATTTTTTTAAGAGATTTTATAATCAAATTTATTGCTTATAATATTTTATTTATTTATTTTTATTTTCAAGGTACCTTTGACGAACACGTCAAAGTATAACACACCTAAACACATTATTTGTAATACATAAACAGTCTACTTTTGTTCACCAAGCAGCAAGGTACTTTTATTTATTTTAAAATAAATTAAAGTTCCTTGTTGCTCGATGAACAAAATTAGACTAACTATTTATTATTTAAACTGTGTATAGGTGTGTTTTACTTTGACGTGTTCGTCAAAGGTTCCTTGAAGTGGCCGGGAAAATTTGTATGCGAAAAAGAGAATGGCTATTTTTAGGGTTTATCCAGAAATAATTATAATTTAAAACCATAAAAAAACTATCCATGACAAAAGCAAACTCAGTTGATTTGGTGGCAGGCATTTTTTTTTTAAATTTTGATATGACTTGAAGTCATAAAAAGTAGATAACAACATCGAAACTAATACAAAAGAAACGCGCAGGTTAGTGGCCGAGGGATTTTAAATTTTTAAAATAAATAAAACTACCTTGCTGCTAGGTGAGCAAAAGTAGACTGTTTATGTATTACAAATAATGTGTTTAGGTGTGTTTTACTTTGACGTGTTCGTGAAAGGTTACTTGAAGTGGCCCGGAAAATTTGTATGGGAAAAAGAAAATGGCCATTTTAACGGTTTTCCCAGCAATAATTCTAATTTTTCTCGCCGTGCACACAAACCTTGAACTTCAACGAACAATTTAAAAAAAAATTTGGCCAAATTGGTTCAGGCGTTGTTGAGTTATGCGCTTACCAACACATTTTGCGATTCATTTTTATATAATAGATAATATACTTTCCATGATCTGTCACGCCTTCTACTGCCTGTAACATACGTTTTCAGAAAGTTAATATACCATTTCTTAACTATTTTCAATGGATACATTGCATATAAAGTAAAGAATTGTCAAAATCCCATTGCTGCGTTCCATAAGTTGGAATTGGAAGATTTTTCTACGTTGTTTTTCGTAACTCCAGTAATTTTGAGCTAAAATGGGTTTCAAAATTAATTGATTTCTAGATTTTAATTGAGAATGTTATACAAACATCAAAACATAAAACAATTGTTTGTGATATACCAATGGCTATAACAATGTCTGCAGTGATGCATACCTCTAACATATGTATGATATATGGTATATAAAAGGGCTTAGAGTATGGTATGTTTTACTTGAGCTTAGGGAGGATAGAAAAAAAATTAAGTGAATGTCTTTCATTATAAGAGGCCAGTATTTGAGATACGGCAAACGGTGTAGCGTAGAAATGAACAAACACAAACAAGAATAAATAATGTATGTGCCCCACCCAGTTACGGTTGAGACTATGAAAAAGTGACCGAATATAGCACGTCCAGTCAACCTTTTGTGTGGGCCCTTTTGACCAAACAAGTGCACCATCTAGAGAGAGACAAAGCGCACAGTCGGCCTCAAATACAAAAGGTTCTTTTGAACTGCGATTTGCAAGCACCACTGAGTTGAAAGTACTAGCGAAGCTCGACAAAGCTTTTGTTCGCCCCCTGTACAATATGCACTATAATAAAAACATAAGCATATATATACTTTCTATTGATATATGTAAATTAATGCAGTTCCAAGGAAGTATATACTGACCCATGTGTCTATTTGTATAACGATTCAATCTGTAAGAGTCGAAAAGACGAAAATTCAACAAGTGAAGAAAGCTACAGTATTTACCTTTGACTATTAAAAAAAATTTTTAATATTCATTACTTTTATTCGTGGAACTAATAACAACGCATTGCATATTTTCGATGTCAAATTCATTCATACATTGACGCTAATGGCACATGCCGACTGCACGCTGACTGCACGGCGACTGTGCTTACCCATCTATCACTTTGTATCCCAGGTTCGAAACCCAGTCAAGTCAGCCCAGGTTTCTTTTTAAATGTTCGTCAATCTTAATTAAAATATACTATATTTTCAGTAAAGTGCAAAAATAATAATAAAAAAAAAAACAATTTACATTAAAAGAATATTGGACTGCGCTAGGGATCGAGCTCGCGACTTCCCGAGTTCTTGAATCTTCGAACCAAACCTCTAACCACCGGACCACGCAGGGTTACGCAACACTATCGGAAAATGAAGCTATTATTGACGCCGGCCCTCTGCTGCGTCGGTTCAACGTGTTAGTTGAGAATTATTAGCGCAAATAACTTTGTATGGGGGATTCAAACTTCTATAACTTATTTGTTTATTGTCCGATCTGGTTGTAATTTATAGGGTTGATCCGTACTCTTGCAAGAATGTCAAAAAAGATGTTTTGCTTTTTTTCTACTTTTCTTATCTATTATATAAAAATGAATCGCAAAATGTGTTGGTAAGCGCATAGCTCAACAACGCCTGAACCAATTTGGCCAAATTTTTTTTTAAATTGTTCGTTGAAGTTCAAGGTTTGTGTGCACGGCGAGAAAAATTAGAATTATTGCTGGGAAAACCGTTAAAATGGCCATTTTCTTTTTCCCATACAAATTTTCCGGGCCACTTCAAGTAACCTTTCACGAACACGTCAAAGTAAAACACACCTAAACACATTATTTGTAATACATAAACAGTCTACTTTTGCTCACCTAGCAGCAAGGTAGTTTTATTTATTTTAAAAATTTAAAATCCCTCGGCCACTAACCTGCGCGTTTCTTTTGTATTAGTTTCGATGTTGTTATCTACCTTTTATGACTTCAAGTCATATCAAAATAAAAAAAAAAAATGCCTTTTGTATTAGTTTCGATGTTGATAATCAAAATTAAAAAAAAAAAATGTCTTTTGTATTAGTTTCGATGTTGATATCTACTTTTCATGACTTCAAGTCATATCAAAATTAAAAAAAAAAAATTGTCTGCCACCAAAACAACTGAGTTTGCTTTTGTCATGGATGGTTTTTGTATGGTTTTAAATAAGAATTATTGCTGGATAAACCCTAAATAATGTCGATTTTCTTTTTCCCATACAAATTTTCCCGGCCACTTCATGGAACCTTCGACGAACACGTCAAAGTAAAACACACCTACACACATTATTTGAAATACATTAATAGTCTACTTTTGTTTGATGGCTGACTTTTTTTTTTAAATTTAGATATGACTTGAAATCATAAAAAGTAGATAACATCGAAACTAATACAAAAGAAACGCGCAGGTTAGTGGCCGAGGGATTTTAAAATTTTAAAATAAATAAAACTACCTAGCTGGTCGGTGAACAAAAGTAGACTATTTATGTATTTCAAATAATGTATATAGATTTGTTTTACTTTGACGTGTTCGTCAATGGCAGACACATATTTGAAATACATAAATAGTCTTGTTTTGCTCACCTAGCAGCAAGGTACTTTTATTTATTTTAAAATCCCTCGGCCACTAACCAGCGCGTTTCTTTTGTAATAGTTTCGATGTTATCAACTTTTTATGACAAAAGCAAACTCAGTACACATGTCACCTATAAGACGATGTAATTTAGGAAGAAGAACCAGAAATGCTACAAACCAAGCTAATTACAGATTTAATCGAACTTCGCAAGAGCATGACGACGAAAATGAACGAGAAAGAATTCGAATATCACAAACGCGTGAAGCGCGAGCGCGACATTCAGCTAATAATTCGGAGAGGGATTGGGAGAGGGACTGGGAGAGGCACTGGGAGAGGGACTCGGAGAGGGAGAAGGATTGGAAGAGGGACTGGGAGAGGGACTGGGAGAAGGATTGGGAGAAGGACTGGCAAAGCGACTGGGACAGGGACTGTGAGAGCAACTGGGAGAGCAACTGGGAAAAGAATTGGGAGAGGGACTGGGAGAGGGACTGGGGAGAGGGACTGGGGAGAGGGACTGGGAGAGGGACTGGGAAAGGGACTAGAAGAGGGACTGGGAGAACGACTGGAAGAAATATAGCCATCTGGTGGTGAAACGGAGTTCGCCGGGTTTGCTAGTCATTCAATAAAAACAATTTATGGGGGTGGTGGATGTGGCATTCTGCGTAATGTTACCAGGCACCTTACTACCAAATTTGGTGCTTTTACCTTTTCTAGTGTTCTTTTAAATTATAAAAATGTGTTTTATAGAGGCGGAGGTGCGGCATCCATAAATCTAAAATCTAACTTCTGCATAATGATATATACTTTGTATGGTAAGGAGGTGTTTCTGCCTGTTACATACATTTCACAAAGTTAGTATACCATTTTTGGGTAAATGGTATAAAAAAGAGGTAGTCGAACAGTCGCGACATTAGCTATTACAAATGTATAATAATAATACTACTAATAATTAACTAAGCAAACCAATAATTTTTCACTTTAATTAATTGAACAGACTTCAGAGTTTATTGTCTCATTGGGTTTACAGAGCAAGTCAATAACCTGTTAGCTTCGAGATAGACCAAAAAAGTATTTGTAATTTAGAAAATCCTTACTTGCCTACAACTAGCAGGATCCCCCAAACCATGCTTTGTACTCTAGCACTCATTCTGTTGCGTAATTTGTAAAAATTCGAAAGCCGCATTTTTTAATAGCGTAAGCGTAAGCGCGGATTAAACTTAATGTACATGATTGTACAGGAATCATTATGCAAAATTTTGTGTCTCTAGCAAAAGTCAATGCTGTAATCTGTGCGCTCATACAGACAGCCACTCACACAAACCTTTTGCTTTCTTCCTTGTTTTCCACAAAGTTAATTTACAATATTAACCCATTTCCATAGCACAAATCGAATAATAATCATGCTAACAATTGGAGTGCCCAGATAATCAGTTTAGCACTAACAAATCAAAATCATAATACTTTTGTTTTAAAACTAACACATTTTTATCATTTGATCCAAAAATAAGCATTCAGGCGTTTAAGCACAAACATAATTATGGGACTTACAGTTTCCATAGAAATATCAAACTGTCAATGGTTGTCCTTCACTTACTTTGATACTATACTTGTCCGTATTACAGGGGTAAAAAATGATTGAATCATTGGGCACTATATTATATAGACAGATTTGTATTACATTTTGCTAGATTTTAGAGTGTGATTCAAACATAATCATCTATAAATTCCTTGCTATCTTTATATATATGTTTTCGTATATATAATCCGGTACAAGCCGATGGATTGTATTTTATGAACTATACGAAATATGACCACTTGACCAATTTTTAAATCGATAAATATTAGATGCTGCTACAGCAACTCCAACCCTCACTTTTATTTCTAATCGCAACAATAATCCCAACCCCAATCTGAAAGAATTATTTTCCCAGTGGGTCGTTGCAGTCGCGGCTTAGGAACTGTATATGTACATATGGATGTACATGTTTTTATATGTTTCTTTTGGAATATGCGTTGGTTTCAAACATGTATTGCGTTTTGATGCCGTGAAAACACATTAGATCATTGCCCTCACTAAAGAAAGTCCCAAGAGAACAGCAACTACGTCCAAGTCAAGCAATATTTCGACTCAAGTTCGAATTTAATACCCAACCCAATCCCAATCCCCAACCTATTGGAGGAGTGTCAAGTTCTATGTCTTATGTCTTATGCCATATCAACGCAGTAAATATGGTTGACCTGTGAAACTTGCTTCTTATTGCAAAATACACTTAAACATATACATAAATTCGATTCGGTATATATATATATATATACATGCATATATGTAGATCGAATACGGTCATATGGTATCACATTAGTTGTTGTTGCTCACGCGACAGAAGACAAAAGAACTGAAAATGCTTGGAACTGAGATAATGACGTGCCATCTGAAATACATCTGGGGAGCACATGTAAGCAAAAGCATAATTGCAAACACTAACAATAACCCGCAATCTATTACACTCATATATATATCTCTTCCTGTCACTTTATTATTATAAAACTTACAACTACCAAAAGTTCGTACACATTTAATTTATATATTCCTTACTCTTTGAATGTTATTATTGAAAAAGGAAAAATATCGCATATAGCTAAAATCTTTTTGAACTAGGAAGCAATATCCAAGGTAACATTAAAATTTTTTAAAAAGCTTAATTTTTGTCTGATCCTTTACGAGGTTAAAAACGTAAAAACGTTAGCTAAATATTATACAAGGTCTTTCGCAAAAGAAAAATAACTTTTCAAATATAACTGTTTCTGATAGCTCAATATATTGGTGGGTACATGAAATAAAACGTTTGATCTCTTGTTGACATTTCGTAAAAATTTTAAGACAATTGGACAACTATGATCAAAAGTATCGATCAAAATGTGACTGCAGCTTTTGGTCATCGGTCGTAAAATGCATTTTGAACAAAGAGCAAATAATAAGTTTTGTTGGGAAAACGTTAACGGAAATATTTGAAATTATAAAAAAATTTTAAGATGAGCAGTGCTTATTCCGTAGTAATGTGCGTAGGTCGTGAGGACCTCTGCGGCGATAAAAAGTCGGGCCGGCCAAAATCAGTTTCATTTCAACTACAAAAATAAAGTGTTATTTAGTTGAACTTCTCTAAGTTAAAGGAGAATCGTAAGTTCAGTTACTGAATCGTACTTGTCCGCAAATTATCCGTGTCATTGAAGTGCTCTTTGGTAAACCAAATCCCACCAAATCCCTCCAAATCCCACCAAATCCCACCAAATCCCACCAAATCCCGCCAAATCCCACCAAATCCCGCTAAATCCCACTAAATCCTTCCAAATCCCGCCAAATCCCACCAAATCCCACCAAATCCCACTAAATCCCACCAAATCCTACCAAATCCCGCCAAATCCCACCAAATCCCGCCAAATGCCTGCTGTTGGAATTGAACGAAAATTTGCACATTACACGTGATTGATTTGACGGGCTCCAATTAAAATGTAAGGAAACGAATAACTTATTTTTTGAAATAAAAAATGATTTTCACGCTTTCCTTTTAAAAATTTTTCCAGATCTTTGTTTGCTATAAACACGGAAACGATTTTGGGCCACGTACATTTACCTCACGGAGCCCGAGACCTTTCCAAAAAATGCAAAACCGTGGAAATCGGTTCGTGCGTTCTGGAGTTAAATCGTCAGGCAAGAAACAGCGACTTATTTCTATATAGTAAAAAGATGAGCCGAAATCAATTTGGTTTTGTCCGATTATATGCCCGTTTACCAATATAAACGCACTGAGCACAGCTACTAAGTGGAAGGAACTCCAAACTCGGTATGAAGAACTTGGTATATGCAAACTCAGCTTTCTCAAATTTAAGTGTCACGCCCACCGCCTCAATTTCAATAATAATAAATATATATAACAAATAAGTACTACATTGCAATTTGGCACACAAGTACCTAATTATAGGGTAAGTATTAATGTTAGTGCACCAACTGTGCACTCACCGTCAGTGTGTTGCGTAAATGCATGTGCGTTTAACTGTGGAAAATTCGATGCTTTATTGTTAGTTTGCTGAATAGAAGCCAAAGGTAAATGGTATCTTACTGTCGAGTGCACTGGACTGTGGCTTTTTTTACTTTTTATACCATTTACCCATTGAAAATGGGTAAAAAATGGTATATTAACTTTGTGCAAATGTATGTAACAGGCAGAAGGAGGCGTGGCAGACCATACAAAGTATATATATTCTTGATTAGCATCAATAGCCGAGTCGATTTGGTCATGTCCGTCTGTCTGTCCGTCTGTCCGTCTGTATGAACACACAGATCTCAGCTATTAAAAGAGCTAGAGGCACCAGACTTGGTGGGAGTGTGCGTGTATTCAATACACACAAGAAGTTTATTTCAAACTTGATGTGCCACGCCCACCGCCTCCGCAAATCGATAAATGCGTATTTCGATTTTTTCCAAATAATTCAATAACGAAAAGAGATAAACGCACCAAATTTGGTAGGGGGTTGTCTTGCAACATTATGCAGAAGTTGGATTTTAGACTTTTGGATGCCACGCCCACCGCCTCTAAAAAACACATTTTTATAGTTTAAAAGAACACTAGAAAAGCTAGAAGCACCAAATTTGGAAGTAAGGTGCCTGGTAACATTACGGAGAATGCGGAATTTCAACTTTTGGATGCCACGCCCACCGCCCCCAAAAATCGATTTTGTAAATCGGTAAATCAAATTATAGGAAAAGTAGAAAAGTTTCCGAAATTTAGGTATTATTGTAGATAATAATAATATTGACCAACCCTATAAATTTAAATCCGATCGGACAATAAACACAGAAGTTATAGGCACGAGAAGTTTCGCTCACAGCAGTAGAGGCCCGACGCCGACGCCGACGCCGACTGCGCACGCCGACTGCGCACGCACAGTCGTCGTGTAGTCAGTGTGCAGTCGGCATGTGGCATTAGCGTCAATGCATGTGAATTTGTCCTCGAAAATATGCGATGCGTTGTTATTCGCCGAATAAAAGTAATTAATATTAAGAATTAGTTTTTAACAGCGAAAGGTAAATGGTATCTTACTGTCGAGTGCACTCGACTGTAGCATTCTTCACTTGTTAATTATTAATTTTACTTAGTAATTATTTGTAATATTTTACTCTATGGAAGTAAGGGCAGTTGAAAGCTCTAATGCTAGCATTCTATATTTGTCTTTAATAATCTTTCTGATTTCCTAAGTTCTTAGCACAAATTCGAAGTAATCAAACAAACAAAGTGTTTGTTAGCAGCCTCTTGTTCAACCCTTTGTAGGCGAATCGCGAATACAATGGAATTATTGTTATTTTCATTGTTTAGATCTGTGAACTGTACGATTAGCGATGCAAAAATTTTTGATTAGAATTCCACTCATAGAACTCTTTAACAATAATATTTAATAAACTCAACTTAATGCAAACTTGGATTTTATGAAAATTATTAACATCCGTCATTATAATTAAATTCAGAGAAAAACCGGCAGAAGAAAGAAATTATTTGATTGTAGAGAATTCGAAAAATTAATTTCAAGATTATTTTAAGGTAATATTCATACACATACACATATGATGTTTGGTAAACCTCTTAAGCTAAATAAATGGAATTATTTTTTAAATAATGACCATACCTACAGTCATTATATGAATATTCAATTTATCGCCTTTATCTGTCTTAATTTACTACTTACTTTTGAACACTTAGAAATGTAAGCTTATCTGCAAAGTTCAGTCCATAAAGTGCAATAAATTGAAGAAAACATTATTCTAATATTGTTAGTTCTTGCTCATATTTAGTTTTCCTCCAGCTCTACACAAAGCTTAACAACAAAATTGGATCTTTATCCACTGAACAGAAACAGGAAACAACAATGTAATACCAGAAAGATTTTATTTCGTGTATTCGTATTCGTTTGCATTCGCATTCACCTGTTGTTATTTCAAGAGTGTTTATTTTAGTGGCGGCAGCTCCAACAATCACCACAAAAACAACAACGGCAACAACGACATCAGCAGCAACTAGTTTTCCATGTTTCGCATCGCGCACATTCACATTCCGTAGCCTTCCGTCCCCGAAACGATCACAAGTCTCAGATGCTGTTTTCTCTGCAAATTTGTCCAGGGGTGTACGAATAAGGGGCTAAAATGTTAGTTTATCCTTAGGAGAACTTTTTTAAGACAGATGTTTGGAATGCACAGAAGGAAGCATCTCCTACCCTTTATATGATATAGTATTGATCAGCATCAACAGTCGAGTCGATCTTCCTATACCCGTCTGTCAGATTGTCTGGTGCTGCGCAAATTAGTCTCTCAGTTTTGAAGACATCTTGATGAAACTTGGACACATACTTATTAATTCTGAATGCTCTAAATAAGTCAGAATTGTGTATCATATGTATAACGGTTTATATTTGCCACAAAAACTTACAATTAGCTGACACAAAGACAAGCCGGCCAAATGTGCGTTTTTATATAAATATAAACCATATTGCACAAAACTAAAGGCAAGCTCGGCAAAAATTAACCTTAAAAAGTATATCAATATCACATTAGATATTGCTTACGAGCACCAAAAATATTAGCTACGTTAAAACTGGATAACTATGTATTTTATTATATACTAAATATTTAAAAGTAAGTATATAGTAATAGTTATTTAGTATAGTATAGTAAACAAAAATATAACATATGCTAAAGTCTGAATAATTATGATAATTTTATAATAATGAAAATAACTAAAGTATCTTAGATTTTAAGTTCATTTTAATTTTTAATTTACTCCTAATAAAGTTACATTAAGTTAGTAGATTCAATTTTCAGGGGATTTAAAAAAATTGATTTTTGTTATTCATTTATTTGGCCACTAAACAAAAATCCTTTCTACGACCATGCCAAAGACACGAACGACAGTGCCACAAATCAGATTCGGCGTTATCTATCTATATACTTCAAAACACGTTTTCAGAGCAATAGTGTAGTGCACGCAATCCGAAGCACATACGTACACACGCAATTATACCCATACAGACGAAACACGTGCAAATGCATTTTTCTGTAAAGTTAAACTTAATAAAAAGGAAACGAATCAAGCAGTAACTACTGCTTTTTCTAAATACTGGTATGTTGTATGAACTATGAAAATAGGTGATTTATTTTCTTCTTATCTTCCCTTTGCGTAACATCCGATCCTTTGACTTACAAACAAATTGATAAATAAACAAATTTTTTTTACAAACCAGCACACCTATATGGATTTGGGGTCACCGAATCCAATAAGAATATATGCATTTATATAAATTTAATTGGAGATCTGTTCGATCACTCCATATGTATGTCCGCTGAACTTAAATCTGCCATAAAATCAGATTGGCACTATCTACTTTTTACATAAATAAAGAAATAGTACTTTACAGGATCAAATATTTATTTCGAAGGTTTTTTTTTGATAATGTAAAACCTTCTGCTGAGAAACTGTCCCCAGGTTTAGATTTAGCGATCCGAAATTCGTTTAGAAGTGATGGCATAATTAAAAGAATTTTTTATACCATTTACCCATTGAAAATGGGTAAAAAATGGTATATTAACTTTGTGCAAATGTATGTAACAGGCAGAAGGAGGCGTGGCAGACCATACAAAGTATATATATTCTTGATCAGCATCAATAGCCGAGTCGATTTGGTCATGTCCGTCTGTCTGTCCGTCTGTCCGTCTGTATGAACACACAGATCTCAGCTATTAAAAGAGCTAGAGGCACCAGACTTGGTGGGAGTGTGCGTGTATTCAATACACACAAGAAGTTTATTTCAAACTTGATGTGCCACGCCCACCGCCTCCGCAAATCGATAAATGCGTATTTCGATTTTTTCCAAATAATTCAATAACGAAAAGAGATAAACGCACCAAATTTGGTAGGGGGTTGTCTTGCAATATTATGCAGAAGTTGGATTTTAGAATTTTGGATGCCACGCCCACCGCCTCTAAAAAACACATTTTTATAGTTTAAAAGAACACTAGAAAAGCTAGAAGCGCCAAATTTGAAAGTAAGGTGCCTGGTAACATTACGGAGAATGTTTGATTTTCAACTTTTGGATGCCACGCCCACCGCCCCCACACTATTGCATTTTAAGAAAAGTAGGGAAATAACAAAACTTTTTTTTTAACGCTCTTGTAGCTTGCCATAGTACAGATCTATCCTATAAATTTCAATCCGATCGGACAATAAACACAGAAGTTATAGGCACGAGAAGTTTCGCTCACAGCAGTAGAGGCCCGACGCAGACGCCGACGCCGACGCCGACTGCGCACGCACAGTCGTCGTGTAGTCAGTGTGCAGTCGGCATGTGCCATTAGCGTCAATGCATGTGAATTTGTCCTCGAAAATATGCGATGCGTTGTTATTCGCCGAGTAAAAGTAATTAATATTAAGAATTAGTTTTTAACAGCGAAAGGTAAATGGTATCTTACTGTCGAGTGCACTCGACTGTAGCTTTCTTCACTTGTTTATTATTCCATTAATAGCCGAGACAATTTGGTCCGTCTGTCGATATCAACATACAGATTTCAGCTATTACAAGAGCAAAAGACACCAAACTTTGGTATAACGCTTTGCATATACCATAAACCGATGAAGTATATTTCAAACTTTAAGTGCCACGCTCAGAAAATTACGTTTTCCATTTACCTCCTGCAGCCAAACAAAGACTGATATACACTTGAAAGTTGTTACAGATCTTCGGGAAAAGTGTACCAACAAAACAAAACAAAACAAGTAAAGAAAGCTACTGTCGAGTGCACTCGACTGTAAGATACCATTTACCATTGGTTAAAAAATAATTCTTAATATTAATTACTTTTATTCGGCGAATGGTACATGCCGACTGCACGACGACTGTGCGTGCGCACATAAATGGGCACATTAATGCGCACATTGAATTATTTGCAAAAAATCGAAATCGCATTTATCAATTTGCGGAGGCGGTGGGCGTAGCGCATAAAGTTTGAAATTAACTTCTTACGTGTATTGAATACACGCACACTCCCACCAAGTATGGTGTCTCTAGCTCTTTTAATAGCTGAGAACTGTGTGTTCATACAGACTGACAGACGGACAGACAGACGGACATGACCAAATCGACTCGGCTATTGATGGTGATCAAGAATATATATACTTTGTATGGTCTGTCACGCCTTCTTCTGCCTGTTACATACATTTTCACAAAGTTAATATAACATTAACTTTCTTCACTTGTTTTCTTGGATTCCTTCTCATACATATAAGTTGATCTTCTGATGAATCATACAAAAAAATGTGTATTATAAAAATATATTCTTAATCAGATAAAAGAGATGAGAAGAAGTTCCCTGTCAATACTTCAATTGTTTCTAATTAAAATGTCTCATAAACAATTTGCAAATCAAACTGTGTAAAATATTTTTTACACATTAGATGCGGAAAGAAGTGTGGTCATTGATCACCATTAACAGACGAGTCGATATAGTCATGAGTTCTAAAATTATAACAGCGTTCAGTGAAAGTATGTGTGTCAAGTTCCATTGAGATATTTAACTTTAAAACTGAGAAATTAGATTGCGTTGCAACAGTAATGACAACGGAACAACGGACAAATAGGCGGACATGGTTATATCGACTCGCATTTATGATCGGGGATACTTCCTTATGTTCGTTGCAAATACTGGTCAAAATAATTATACCCTCCTATTATCAATATTTGCACTTTTTAACTGTCATTAGGCAGTATCAAGTTACAATATTGGAAATTTTCTATATAGTAAACTTAGAAGCTATACAAACAGGAAGGTATCTAACAGTCGATTGTGGAGTTTAGTAACAAAAAACCGAAGACATACATATACAATACCTGCCTTTTCTATTTACATCTGCGCGTCAACTCTATTCTATATCCTTCAAGACGTCAAGGTATTGTGTATGTTGTCTCATTGTTTTTGTTGTCTCTTTGATGTGCCGTGGTCGCCTTCACATCCGCGGATTACATGTGTTGCCCCTAGCTTATGGCGTCTGCATATTAGTAACCGCAAGAAAACAATCACCGGCAAATGTTAAGCAAATGCCATAGTCTACATATACATATACATATACATATACATATACATATACATATACATATACATATACATATACATATACATATACATATACATATACATATACATATACATATACATATACATATACATATACATATACATATACATATACATATACATATACATATACATATACATATACATATACATATACATATACATATACATATACATATACATATACATATACATATACATATACATATACATATACATATACATATACATATACATATACATATACATATACATATACATATACATATACATATACATATACATATACATATACATATACATATACATATACATATACATATACATATACATATACATATACATATACATATACATATACATATACATATACATATACATATACATATACATATACATATACATATACATATACATATACATATACATATACATATACATATACATATACATATACATATACATATACATATACATATACATATACATATACATATACATATACATATACATATACATATACATATACATATACATATACATATACATATACATATACATATACATATACATATACATATACATATACATATACATATACATATACATATACATATACATATACATATACATATACATATACATATACATATACATATACATATACATATACATATACATATACATATACATATACATATACATATACATATACATATACATATACATATACATATACATATACATATACATATACATATACATATACATATACATATACATATACATATACATATACATATACATATACATATACATATACATATACATATACATATACATATACATATACATATACATATACATATACATATACATATACATATACATATACATATACATATACATATACATATACATATACATATACATATACATATACATATACATATACATATACATATACATATACATATACATATACATATACATATACATATACATATACATATACATATACATATACATATACATATACATATACATATACATATACATATACATATACATATACATATACATATACATATACATATACATATACATATACATATACATATACATATACATATACATATACATATACATATACATATACATATACATATACATATACATATACATATACATATACATATACATATACACATACATATACATATACATATACATATACATATACATATACATATACATATACACATACACATACATATACATATACATATACATATACATATACATATACATATACATATACATATACACATAAATGTCTTATTATTAAATCGAGTTAGCGAACTATCTGAGTTGCACTTACACAAAACCAGTCTCCCAACTAGAAACCTACTCATACAAGAATCTGATATTCAAACTGAGAGCTGCATGCGTGGCAAATGCACCTGTCGCGTTGTAAGCTTGTGTGCAGCGTCAAGTGGATTCACACTAGTGAGGGGCAAGACGAGTAACCGGTAGAGAACAAGTCCAGGAGTTCAACAATTCCCAATTGCCTAACGTCTTGTTCAAAACAATCGCAATTTAAAAAAGGGAGAGATCCTCACGCCTAATAGAACTTTTGCTCGGTTTTTTGGATTTACAATTGCAATTGAATTTTTTTTTCATATCGAACAATAATAAAAGAAAGAATCAAATAATACGGCGAGTATTGCCTCGGATTACTAAATTTTGTTTTAATTTAAAGGAAAACTTGTTATTCCATATGTTATATCAATTGCAAATTTGAGCCTCATAATTTCATATATTTTTTTTATTATTTACACTGTATATGTTCCAAATATAATTTTAATAGATTTATTATCAAGAGCTTACCTCTATTTCTCAAGCTCCTAAGAATATATATTCCACATTCCGTAGTTCTGTCTGTATCCTTGACTAGTTTTATTTTTATTCTTGCTTACATATGGCACTTGGAGAAACATTTGTTTTGCTTATGAGAGTCACATTTTAAGTAGACTTTAACTTGAAATCAACAATGAATGAAATTAAATGAATTTAGCCGCTTGCATGCACCTGCTTTAAACATAAGGAAAAAGATTTCCATCATCCCGATAAAATTATTGTAATGTTTGTAATATCAATATGCTTCATATTATTTGGACTTTATTAAAAGTTTTAGTTGAACAGGAACAACATTAATAAGTCTTCTATGTGCTCTCTCCATATTTCTTTCACTCTCTCCACCCGAAATGTCTGTCTTTCACCTTTACCGATAGCAGAATTTACTTAAGTTGAACTCAGCTTGAGTTTGACTTACGCGACACGCGCAAGCGGGATCCGATGGACAATGAACGATACCTGAACCGATACCTGCAAGTTCATTTTCATCTTCATGTGAGCACGACGCGACAGGTTACGACGCGTTACCTCCACTACCACCGCAGTGTGGCAATGCTAAATTGTCACTGAATCCAATCGGATTTGGAATCAGCATCTTCAGTGAACTGCACTATGTGTCGCGTGTAGCCGAACGCTCTTTGCCCACAGATTCAACGAAAGAGAGCCCAAAAACCAGCGACAAATCCGAGAAAGACTTGTGCGCACTTTACATTAAAAAAATCTCTCTTTTCACGTTCTCTTTTGCCGAAGAGAGCAAAAGATGAGTGTACAAGCGCGTGTGGCCAATCGGAGCACTGCACATACAATTAATAACCAATCGCTGATTGATAAAAGCTCTTAAAACAAAACTCCGCCCTCTTTATTCGGCCCTTTTATTAAGCATTGCAACCGGCTTGAATTCATGTCTGAATAAAGAGTATCCAACCGAAAGTCGAGTGCTCCTTTAAATGTCATAAAACATATAACTTATGAATACAATGGGTATAACTGGCCAGGCTACTTTTATACCTTTTATATATGTGTGGTACTACTACAACATATATCTGTTATAGGAAAGATCGGCTTACGGAATATGTTTTTCTCTGAAAACTTTAAAATTTCGTTTGATATTACTAAATTTTTCACAGTTAATGCATGAACAACTACTATATTATCGCTAAAAATATATAATATAAATTTGAAATTATTATTTAATTAAATTGACATATATGTATATATATATATGCTATATGTATATTTTTTTCCCAACATATCATATGCACAAAGAATAATCAAAAGCATAAGTACTTTTAATGCAACTTGTCCACAGGTCGCCTACATTTATTGACTCTTGTGTAGGGTATAGGGTACTTTGTCTTCGCGCCCTGACGTACTTTATCTCCAGTTCCATGATTATTTATTATATTTTGTCCCCAGAAACGCAACACATCTCAAACTGTGCATAAACTGTTAAGTGCAGTAACATATCGGGTTCTTGTCTGGGGTGTTTTGCTAATATATACATAAACCAGTTGTGATTGACACAGAAGCCTACATTGTCTAAGTTCTACATTTAGCCAATAGAGGGCACTATAGATCTTATACTTATGTGTGGCAATCTAAAGTTTTAAACATATGGCAA
The DNA here is from genome assembly GCA_035046045.1 of Zaprionus bogoriensis. Taxonomy (NCBI): domain Eukaryota; kingdom Metazoa; phylum Arthropoda; class Insecta; order Diptera; family Drosophilidae; genus Zaprionus; species Zaprionus bogoriensis. The sequence goes on from JAWNOI010000221.1 coordinate 1,943,028, forward strand.
CTCCACGTGAAAATTTTCGAAACAAAACAAACGGTATTCGGTGTCTTCTAATTTCTGCAATTGCCTGTAACATACATATTCACAAAGTTAATATATCATTTTTTATGGGAATAAAAAACTACAGTCGAGTGCGCATGACAAGGGTACCATTATTTTACCATTGACTCTATTAAGGAAAATTGGTATATCAACTTTGTATAAACGTATGTAACAGGGGGGAGAAGGCGTGCCTATACTATTAGTAGTATATATATTATTATATTTATATTTATTTTTCAGCATCAATAGCTAAGATGATTTGGCAATGACCGCCTGTTTATCTATATGACCACACAGATTACAGATAATAGAGAGAGAGAGAGACACCAAATTAAACATGTTATTATGCATGTTACATGTTACATGTCGAGTGCATTCGACAGTAAGATACCATTTACCTTTCGCTGTTAAAAATAATTCTTTATATTAATTACTTTTATTCGACGAACTAATAACAACGCATCGCATATTTTCGATGTCAAATACACATGCATTGACGCTAATGGCACATTCCGACTGCACGCTGACTGCACGAGAACTGAACGTGCGCAGCCGGAGTCGGCGTCTGGTCTCTGCTACTGTGTGGTCTCTGCTACTGCACCTATAACTTCTGTGTTTATTGTCCGATCGGGTTGTTATTTATATTTATAGGGTAGATCAGTACTGTAGTAAGCTACGAGAATGCCAAAATAGCTTTTCTAGTGTTCTTATAATGAAAAACATTCGTTTTAAAGGCGGTGGGCATGGCATCCAATAGTCTAAAATACAACATCTGCATAATATTACAAGACACCCGCCTACCAAATTTGGTGCGCTTATCTTTTTTCGTTATTGAATTATTTGCAAAAAATCGAAAAACGCATTTATCGATTTGCGGAGGCGGTGGGCGTGGCACATCAAGTTTGAAATACACTTCTTATATGTATTGCATACACGCACACTCCCACCAAGTCTGGTGCCTCTAGCTCTTTTAATAGCTGAGATCATACAGACGGACATGACCACATCGTCTCGGCTATTGATGCTGATCAAGAATATATACACTTTGTATGGTCTCTCACGCCTTCTGCCATTTTCAACATGATCACATAATTAATATATTTTTTTTTTTACATTTTTTACCTATTTCCAATGGGTAAATGGTATAACAAGTAAAGAAAGCTACAGTCGAGTGCACTCGACAGTAAGAACCATTTACCTTTGGCTGCTAAAAAATAATTCTTAATATTAATTATTTTTATTCGGAGAACTAATAACAACGCATCACATATTTTAGAAGTCAAATGCATTGACGCTAATGTAACATGCCGACTTCACGCATTTCAAAGACAACTGTGATTTTTTTGGTAATAAATTTGGTTATTTTATAATTTTTATTTTCCTAACACTAATACAAGTAAAAACGATTTTTTGCATTTAAAACAATATTAAATATTAAGATAAAGACACAAACCAATAAAATGTAATTTTTGAATGAAAAAAATCGATATTACCGAGGTTTTTCGTGAAAACATCGAAACAATCGATTGAGGCAAACATCGATTTTTTGGCCTCACTAGTGCGTGCGCATCTATCACGTTGTATCCCAGGCTCGATATCCTGCCCTGATTTATTTTTGAATTGCTATAAACAATTGGTTTTTCTTATATTTTTGCATCATCCATGTTCGTCAATTTGATTAAAAATATAAATATTTTTCATTAAAGTGCAAAAAAATTAAAAAAAAAAAAACAATTTAAGCCAAATTTAAGAAAGCCAAACCTCTAAACATCAGACCACACAGAGCTACGCAATGCGATCGGAAAATGAAACTTTTATTGACGCCGGCCCTTTGCTGCGTCGGTTCAACGTTTTATTTGGGAATCTCTAGCGCCCATAGTTTTGCATGGGGAATTCTAACTCCTATAACATCTTTGTTTATTGGACGGCATGAAAATTCAGAGTTTCCAGAACTCGTAGTTATTTAATTAATTATTACATTTCTATTGTTTTCAAAAATATAACAAATTAGAAAAAAGCGTTTCCTTTGCATAAACTTGCGTATAGTTCTATAGTATTTCTGTATATTGTTACTTTAGTTGCTATATACGAGGTCTTTCCGAAAAGTTTCCGAGCTGCAATTATTTCTCGGCGCCAGCGTTAGTCTTAAGATTTCTCAAACTGTAGATTTTGGTATAGCAAGATTTAAAATCAGGTCGAATACTTTTCGGACAGACCTCGTACAAATATACATACATGTATGTATGCCCGTCTGTTGCAACACAATCTATTCTTTCAATTTTGATCAGAGAAAGAGTTTCAGTTCGGAAATACAAATAATATAATTCAATTCCAATAAAAGCAAAATCCAAAGATGGATATCATATTTGGGTATATATATGTGTATACATAGTCTGTCGCAAAGAAGCAGGACTCTTCAAAAAAAAAAAAACGAAAAATTATAATTTTATATTTAGTTATATTTTTTATTCAAAGTAGTCAATTAGCATTTCAAATGAGTGTTTAGTTCCGTTTTCGGAATGCTCTTGAGAATATCGGTCTTCGCAATTTGGATAGCTGAAATGTTCTGAAACCAGTGTGTTTTTATGGGCAAATGAAGATTTCCAAATTGGTAAAAATCACAAGGTGGCAGACCAGGTGACTTAGCTGAGTGATTATAAATAAATTAATATGGAGTTTCTTATCATAAAATCAGTGCAAGTTGTTGACCGATAAATCGTCGCATTATTGTGCATCAGGCGCCAGGACCCTGCGTCACGAAATTGTGGTCGACCACGATGAATGCGTGACAAAAGAAGTTTCATAACACCAAGGTAAAACACAGCATTAATAGTTTGGCCAGGTGGGACGAACTCTCGGTATACAGGGCCCTCAACATCGTAAAAACAAATTAGCATTGTGTTTATTTTTTACTTCTGAAGACGATGGCTCGTCTTTTTGAAATCGCTCAAACCACTTTTCACATTATTACTAGGCACTGATCACCATAAACTTTTTTCAGCATTTGAAATGTTTCAGTGAACGTTTTCCCAAGTTTAAAACAAAATTTCATATTTTCTCTTTGTTCAAAATGCATTTTACGACCGATGACCAAAAGTTGCTATCACTTCTTTATCGATAACTTCGATTGTTGCTGTCAAATTGTCTTAACCAGAGCTTGCAAAAGACTCTCAACCGTTTTTCTTCATGCTGTCCCTTTTCGAGCCAAACCTACTTATTTATGACTATTTATGTATTACAAATAATGTGTTTAGGTGTGTTATACTTTGACGTGTTCGTCAAAGGTTCCTTGAAAATAAAAATAAATAAATAAAATATTATTAAGCAATAAATTTGATTATAAAATCTCTTAAAACATTATCAAAAAACTCTTTTCAAAAATGTTATATATGGGAGAGGGACTGAGAGAGCGACTAGGAGAAGGATTGGGAGAGGGCTAGGAGAGGGACTGGGAGAGGGACTGGGAGAGGGACTGGGAGAGGGACTGAAAGAGCGACTGGGAGAGCAACTGGGAGAAGGATTGGGAAAAGGATTGGGAGAAGGACTGGCAAAGCGACTGGGAGAGCGACTGGAAGGATTGGGAGAGGGACTGGGAGAAGAACTTTGAGAGCGACTGGGAGAGCGACTGAGAGAGCAACTGGGAGAGCGACTGAGAGAGCAACTGGGAGAAGGATTGGGAGAGGGACTGGGAGAGCGACTGGGAAAAGAATTGGGAGAAGGACTGGGAGAGGGACTGGGAGAGCGACTAGGAGAAGGATTGGGAGAGGGAATGGGAGAGGGACTGGGAGAGCAACTGGGAGAAGGATTGGTAGAAGGACTGGGAAAGGGGCTGGGAGAGCGACTGGCAAAGCGACTGGGAGAGCGACTGGGAGGATTGGGAGAGGGACTGGGAGAGCGACTAAGAGAGCAACTGGGAGAAGGATTGGGAGAGCGACTGGGAAAAGAATTGGGAGAGGGACTGGGAGAGCGACTGTAAGAGCGACTGGGAGAGCAACTGTGAGAAGGGTTGGGAGAGGGACTGGGAAAGGGACTAGAAGAGGGACTGGGAGAACGACCATCTGGTGGCGAAACGGAGTTCGCCAGGTTTGCTAGTATATATGTATATATACGTATATATATATATAAACATATATCTATTATATAAAAATGAATCGCAAAATGTGTTGGTAAGCGCATCACTCAACAACGCCTGAACCAATTTGGCCAAATTTTTTTTAAATTGTTCGTTGAAGTTCTAGGATGGAAAACCGTTAAAATGGCTACTTTCTTTTTCCCATACAAATTTTTCGGGCCACTTCAAGAAACCTTTGACGAACACGTCAATGTAAAATACACCTATACACAGTTTACATAATAAATAGTTAGTCTAATTTTGTTCACCGAGCAGCAAGGAACTTTAATTTATTTTAAAACTAGCAAACCCGGCGAACTCCGTTTCGCCACCAGATGGCTATATTTCTCCCAGTCGTTCTCCCAGTCCCTTTTCTAGTCCCTTTCCCAGTCCCTCCCCCAGTCGCTCTTACAGTCGCTCTCCCCAGTCCCTCTCCCAGTCCCTCTCCCAATTCTTTTCCCAGTCGCTCTCCCAGTCGCTCTCCCAGTCCCTGTCCCAGTCCCTCTCCCAATCCTTCTCCCAATCCTTCTCCCAATCCCTATCCCAATCCTTCTCCCAATCCTTCTCCCAATCCCTCTCCCAATTCTCCCAGTCGCACTCCCAGTCCCTCTCCCAGTCGCTCTCAAAGTTCTTCTCCCAGTCCCTCTCCCAGTCGCTCTCAAAGTTCTTCTCCCAGTCCCTCTCCCAGTCGCTCTCAGTCCCTCTCCCAATCCTCCCAGTCCCTCTCCCAGTCCCTCTCCCAGCCCCTCTCCCGTATATAACATTTTTGAAAAGAATTTTTTGATAATTTTTTAAGAGATTTTATAATCAAATTTATTGCTTAATAATATTTTATTTATTTATTTTTATTTTTAAGGAACCTTTGACAAACACGTCAAAGTATAACACACCTAAACACATTATTTGTAATACATAAACAGTCTTCTTTTGTTCACCAAGCAGCAAGGTTCTTTTATTTATTTTAAAATAAATTAAAGTTCCTTGTTGCTCGGTGAACAAAATTAGACTAACTATTTATTATGTAAACTGTGTATAGGTGTGTTTTACTTTGACGTGTTCGTCAAAGGTTCCTTGAAGTGGCCGGGAAAATTTGTATGGGAAAAAGAGAATGACTATTTTTAGGGTTTATCCAGAAATAATTATAATTTAAAACCGTAAAAAACCATCCATGAAAAAAAAGCAAACTCAGTTGATTTGGTGGCAGGCATTTTTTTTTTAATTTTGATATGACTTGAAGTCATAAAAAGCAGATAACAACATCGAAACTAATACAAAAGAAACGCACAAGTTAGTGGCCGAGGGATTTTAAAATTTTAAAATAAATAAAACTACCTTGCTGCTCGGTGAACAAAAGTAGACTATTTATGTATTTCAAATAAAGTATATAGGTGTGTTTTACTTTGACGTGTTCGTCAAAGGTTCCTTGAAAATAAAAATAAATAAATAAATTTTTATAAAGCAATAAATTTGATTATAAAATCTCTTAAAAAAAATTATCAAAAAATTCTTTTCAAAAATGTTATATACGGGAGAGGGACTGGGAGAGCGACTAGGAGAAGGATTGGGAGAGAGGGGCTGGGAGAGGGGCTGGGAGAGGGATTGGGAGAGGGACTGAAAGAGCGACTGGGAGAGGGACTGAAAGAGCGACTGGGAGAGCAACTGGGAGAAGGATTGGGGAATAGTATTGGGAGAAGGACTGGGAGAGCGACTGGGAGGATTGGGAGAGGGACTGGGAGAAGAACTTTGAGAGCGACTGGGAGAGCGACTGAGAGAGCAACTGGGAGAAGGATTTGGAGAGGGACTGGGAGGGGGATTGGGAGAGGGACTGGGAGAGGGACTGGGAGAGGGAGAAGGATTGGGAGAAGGACTGGCAAAGCGACTGGGAGAGGGACTGGGAGAGCGACTGGCAAAGCGACTGGCAAAGCGACTGGGAGAGGGACTGGGAGAGGGACTGAGAGAGGGACTAAGAGAGGGACTGAGAGAGCGACTGGGAAAAGAATTGGGAGAGGGACTGGGGAGAGCGACTGAGAGAGCGACTGAGAGAGCGACTGGGAGAAGGATTGGGAAAAGAATTGGGAGTGCGACTGGGAAAAGAATTGGGAGAGGGACTGGGAGAGGGACTGGGAGAGGGACTGGGGAGAGCGACTGTAAGAGCGACTGGGAGAGGGACTGGGAAAGGGACTAGAAGAGGGACTGGGAGAACTACTGGGAGAAATATAGCCATCTGGTGGCGAAACGGAGTTCGCCGGGTTTGCTAGTTTTAAAATAAATTAAAGTTCCTTGCTGCTCGGTGAACAAAATTAGACTAACTATTTATTATGTAAACTGTGTATAGGTGTATTTTACTTTGACGTGTTCGTCAAAGGTTTCTTGAAGTGGCCCGAAAAATTTGTATGGGAAAAAGAAAGTAGCCATTTTAACGGTTTTCCATCCTAGAACTTCAACGAACAATTTAAAAAAAATTTTGCCAAATTGGTTCAGGCGTTGTTGAGTGATGCGCTTACCAACACATTTTGCGATTCATTTTTATATAATAGATATATGTTTATATATATATATACGTATATATACATATATACTAGCAAACCTGGCGAACTCCGTTTCGCCACCAGATGGTCGTTCTCCCAGTCCCTCTTCTAGTCCCTTTCCCAGTCCCTCTCCCAATCCTTCTCACAGTTGCTCTCCCAGTCGCTCTTACAGTCGCTCTCCCAGTCCCTCTCCCAATTCTTTTCCCAGTCGCTCTCCCAATCCTTCTCCCAGTTGCTCTCTTAGTCGCTCTCCCAGTCCCTCTCCCAATCCTCCCAGTCGCTCTCCCAGTCGCTTTGTCAGTCGCTCTCCCAGCCCCTTTCCCAGTCCTTCTACCAATCCTTCTCCCAGTTGCTCTCCCAGTCCCTCTCCCATTCCCTCTCCCAATCCTTCTCCTAGTCGCTCTCCCAGTCCCTCTCCCAGTCCCTCTCCCAATCGCCCTCCCAGTCCCTCTCCGAATTCTTTTCCCAGTCCCTCTCCCAGTCGCTCTCAAAGTTCTTCTCCCAGTCCCTCTCCCAGTCGCTCTCAAAGTTCTTCTCCCAGTCCCTCTCCCAGTCGCTCTCAGTCCCTCTCCCAATCCTCCCAGTCCCTCTCCCAGTCCCTCTCCCAGCCCCTCTCCCGTATATAACATTTTTGAAAAGAATTTTTTGATAATTTTTTAAGAGATTTTATAATCAAATTTATTGCGACTAGGAGAAGGATTGGGAGAGGGACTGGGAGAGCGACTAAGAGAGCAACTGGGAGAAGGATTGGGAGAGCGACTGGGAAAAGAATTGGGAGAGGGACTGGGAGAGCGACTGTAAGAGCGACTGGGAGAGCAACTGTGAGAAGGATTGGGAGAGGGACTGGGAAAGGGACTAGAAGAGGGACTGGGAGAACGACCATCTGGTGGCGAAACGGAGTTCGCCAGGTTTGCTAGTATATATGTATATATACGTATATATATATATAAACATATATCTATTATATAAAAATGAATCGCAAAATGTGTTGGTAAGCGCATCACTCAACAACGCCTGAACCAATTTGGCAAAATTTTTTTTAAATTGTTCGTTGAAGTTCTAGGATGGAAAACCGTTAAAATGGCTACTTTCTTTTTCCCATACAAATTTTTCGGGCCACTTCAAGAAACCTTTGACGAACACGTCAAAGTAAAATACACCTATACACAGTTTACATAATAAATAGTTAGTCTAATTTTGTTCACCGAGCAGCAAGGAACTTTAATTTATTTTAAAACTAGCAAACCCGGCGAACTCCGTTTCGCCACCAGATGGCTATATTTCTCCCAGTAGTTCTCCCAGTCCCTCTTCTAGTCCCTTTCCCAGTCCCTCTCCCAGTCGCTCTTACAGTCGCTCTCCCCAGTCCCTCTCCCAGTCCCTCTCCCAGTCCCTCTCCCAATTCTTTTCCCAGTCGCACTCCCAATTCTTTTCCCAATCCTTCTCCCAGTCGCTCTCTCAGTCGCTCTCTCAGTCGCTCTCCCCAGTCCCTCTCCCAATTCTTTTCCCAGTCGCTCTCTCAGTCCCTCTCTTAGTCCCTCTCTCAGTCCCTCTCCCAGTCCCTCTCCCAGTCGCTTTGCCAGTCGCTTTGCCAGTCGCTCTCCCAGTCCCTCTCCCAGTCGCTTTGCCAGTCCTTCTCCCAATCCTTCTCCCTCTCCCAGTCCCTCTCCCAGTCCCTCTCCCAATCGCCCTCCCAGTCCCTCTCCAAATCCTTCTCCCAGTTGCTCTCTCAGTCGCTCTCCCAGTCGCTCTCAAAGTTCTTCTCCCAGTCCCTCTCCCAATCCTCCCAGTCGCTCTCCCAGTCCTTCTCCCAATACTATTCCCCAATCCTTCTCCCAGTTGCTCTCCCAGTCGCTCTTTCAGTCCCTCTCCCAGTCGCTCTTTCAGTCCCTCTCCCAATCCCTCTCCCAGCCCCTCTCCCAGCCCCTCTCTCCCAATCCTTCTCCTAGTCGCTCTCCCAGTCCCTCTCCCGTATATAACATTTTTGAAAAGAATTTTTTGATAATTTTTTTTAAGAGATTTTATAATCAAATTTATTGCTTTATAAAAATTTATTTATTTATTTTTATTTTCAAGGAACCTTTGACGAACACGTCAAAGTAAAACACACCTATATACTTTATTTGAAATACATAAATAGTCTACTTTTGTTCACCGAGCAGCAAGGTAGTTTTATTTATTTTAAAATTTTAAAATCCCTCGGCCACTAACTTGTGCGTTTCTTTTGTATTAGTTTCGATGTTGTTATCTGCTTTTTATGACTTCAAGTCATATCAAAATTAAAAAAAAAATGCCTGCCACCAAATCAACTGAGTTTGCTTTTTTTTCATGGATGGTTTTTTACGGTTTTAAATTATAATTATTTCTGGATAAACCCTAAAAATAGTCATTCTCTTTTTCCCATACAAATTTTCCCGGCCACTTCAAGGAACCTTTGACGAACACGTCAAAGTAAAACACACCTATACACAGTTTACATAATAAATAGTTAGTCTAATTTTGTTCACCGAGCAACAAGGAACTTTAATTTATTTTAAAATAAATAAAAGAACCTTGCTGCTTGGTGAACAAAAGAAGACTGTTTATGTATTACAAATAATGTGTTTAGGTGTGTTATACTTTGACGTGTTTGTCAAAGGTTCCTTAAAAATAAAAATAAATAAATAAAATATTATTAAGCAATAAATTTGATTATAAAATCTCTTAAAAAATTATCAAAAAATTCTTTTCAAAAATGTTATATACGGGAGAGGGGCTGGGAGAGGGACTGGGAGAGGGACTGGGAGGATTGGGAGAGGGACTGAGAGCGACTGGGAGAGGGACTGGGAGAAGAACTTTGAGAGCGACTGGGAGAGGGACTGGGAGAAGAACTTTGAGAGCGACTGGGAGAGGGACTGGGAGTGCGACTGGGAGAGCGACTGGGAGAATTGGGAGAGGGATTGGGAGAAGGATTGGGAGAAGGATTGGGATAGGGATTGGGAGAAGGATTGGGAGAAGGATTGGGAGAGGGACTGGGACAGGGACTGGGAGAGCGACTGGGAAAAGAATTGGGAGAGGGACTGGGAGAGGGACTGGGGAGAGCGACTGTAAGAGCGACTGGGGGAGGGACTGGGAAAGGGACTAGAAAAGGGACTGGGAGAACGACTGGGAGAAATATAGCCATCTGGTGGCGAAACGGAGTTCGCCGGGTTTGCTAGTTTATAATAAATCAAAAAATGCCTTTTTCAATTTGAGGAGGCACATAAAGTTTGAAATAAACTTCTTAAGTGTAAGGTATACGTAAAATCTCCTATTAAGATTGGTACCCTAGCTCTTTTAAGAGTTAAAATCTGTGTGCTCATAGATGGACATGACCATATCAACTCGGCTATTGATTGTGATCAAGAATAATATATATTCTTGATCAGCATCAGTAGCCGGGTATATACTTTGTATGGTCTGCCACGCCATCTTCCTACTGTTATAGACAAAGTTAATGTACCATTTGAAGTTAAGGAATAAATTTTAAAATTAATATTAACTATACCATTTACCCATTAAAAATTCCGACATGGCAACATTTATTGTGGTTCTCCGAATCCGCATCTTCATGTTCATTCGCAGGCTGATCAGATTTGCATAGGAATTTTACAACGGATATAGCGCAGCAAATATTTCCCGGCAGCATCATGCTCTGCAGTCTAGGTTTCATTATGTTTGCGTTCAAAATGTCCGGGCGCCTTAAAACTGCGAAGTAAATAAGCGAACCGAAAATTGACTAATGATATTATATATATTAATTACCAGTTTTCAAATAATGCAACGTAACTGTAGCTTTGGAGCTTTATAAACATTGCTTGTTTTAAATCCAATAACTTCCAGAGCCTCTTTGTCGTTTCAGACACGGCCAGACTGCTTTAAGCCGCAAGTCCCCTTCATTAGTTTCAACAATTAATAAACATATCCCAGTGGTTTACTCAAAATTGCCCATGACTTAAACTTTGGTCTATAATATGATGATCATCTAAATCACTCGCGCCCAAAAGTTCAAATTTTAAGCTTTCTCTGTAATTTAGTATTCGTTTCCATTTACCTAAAGCTTTCCTTTCTTAATTTCCTATTTTTTTGGATTTACTCATATGCGAACATTTTCATTCAACTCAACTTACTGAATAAAACGCAGTGATGAGAAAAATCAACTCATTTTGCCGTAGACATCATTCCGATTATCTTGAATACTTCAGAATTCAATAAAATGTGTATGTGTTGACGATAGCATCATTCGGTTAAATTCGATTTTATCGTGTATGATCGGTTAGCGGCAATACGACACGATGTGAGCATTACGATTACATGTACAGTAACAATTTCTATGCGACTCTATTGCGTTCCATGAGCTGCAGCTTGTTGTTGTAGCTTGTTTTTGTTAATCTAACATTTAATTATTTGAATTCAAACTGAGAAACTAAATAATATTGAAATATCAAGCTATCTGAATAAATCGCTATTTACTTTAAACAGTGTTTTTTGTTTGAGTGAATAAATTTTAATAGTTTTTGTTTCCGTTCTTTTTAGTCAAAATCTTTCACCTTCTGCTTCATCTATGCAAAAAAAAAAGTGCAGTTTGCTGCGCGTATGAGTAAAATCATACGAGTTGATTTTTGTGAGTTGAGTGCTGTTCTCGTTCAAAAAATGATTTTGAACCGAATGAGCAGAGGCTGAAATCATTATATTAAACACGATCCAAACAATTTGGGGTAAATAAACAAATGAAGAAAGCTACAGTCCAGTGCACTCGACTGTAAGATACCATTTACCTTCGGCTGTTAAAAAATTATTTATATTAATTACTTTTATTCGGCGAACTAATAACAACGCTTCGCATATTTTCGAAGTCAAATACACATGCATTGACGCTAATGGCACATGCCGACTGCACGCTGACTGCGCATCTCACACTTTGTGTCCCAGGTTCGATTCCCAGTCAGTCCAGGTTTCTTTTTGAATTGCCAAAAACAATTGACCTTTCTTATTTTTTTACTTAATCCATTTTCTACAATTTGTTTAAAAAAAGCATACTATTATTTTCAGTAAAGTGAACTAGCAATTACAAAAAAAAACAATTTACATAAAAAAAAAATTGGCCGCCCCGCGCGGGATTAGAACTCGCTACCTCACGAGTCTGGAACTTGCGAGCCAACCATCAGACCACACACAGTTTCGCAGTGCTGTCGGAAAATAAGACTTTTATTGATGCCCTCTACTGCGTTGGTTCAACGTGTGAGTTGGGAATTCTAAGCGCCCATAACTCCTATAATTTATTTGTTTATGGTCCGATTGGGTTGTAATTTATAGGGTTGATCAGTACTATGGTCACCTACGAGAATGCCAAATGTTTTGTCATTTCTCTACTTTTCTTATTATTCAAATAATACGATTTCTGGGGGCGGTAGGCGTGGCATCAAAAATTTGAAAATCCACACTCTGCATAATGTTAGCGGGCACCTTACTACCAAATTTGGTGCTTCTAGCTTTACTAGTGTTCTTTTAAATTATAAAAATGTGTTTTATAGAGGCGGTGGGCGTGGCATCCAAAAGTTAAAAATTCAACTTCTGCATAATGTTGCAAGACACCCTCCCACCAAATTTCGTTATTGAAATATTTTCAAAAAATCGAAAAACGCATTTATCGATTTACGGAGGCGGTGGGCGTTGCACATCAAGTTTGAAATAAACTTCTTGTGTGTATTGAATACACTCCCACCAAGTCTAGTGCCTCTAGCTCTTTTAATAGCTGAGATCTGTGTGATCATACAGACTGACAGACAGACGGACATGACCAAATCGACTCGGCTATTGATGCTGATCAAGAATATATATACTTTGTATGGTTTGCCACGCCTTCTTCTGCCTGTTACATACACTTTCAAAAAGTTAAAATATCATTTTTTACCCATTTCCTAAGGGTAAATAGTTTACAAATTTTAGCGCATGCAAGTTCTATCCGCTGATCCGAACAGTGTGATTATTCGGCTGTAGAGCCCATACGAATTTTTTTCATTCACCCGAAGCCTTTTTCTGGTGTGAACCAACGTCCTACGGGATGGGCAATAAACTGACTTTTAACTTTTTATGTGTATGGTATACGCATATTCTCCTACCAAGTTTGGTGGCTCTAGCTTTTGTAATAGCCGAAATCTAAGTATCTATGCAAACATAAAAATCGACTCGTATGGTTTGTTATAAAATCGGATTACTATATCCTATTTACCCTATTATATAGGACGAAAATTAGTTTTTCTTAAAAAAATTCAATGCTACATTGGATATTACATCCTAGTTCCAAAATATAATAGAAATATTAGTCTCACACCTTTTACCTAGATATTCATAGTAGATATTATATGTAGTAAAAAAAGAATATACAAATATAGTACATAGAATCTGCAAGAGTATGAAACCTTCGGTACACTGAAGGTAACATTCCTTTCTAGCTATACCAAAAGTGTATTAACTTTTTAATATGCATGTAACAGGTAAAAGGATCAACATCAATAGCCGATTCCATTTGGTTACATCCGTGTTTTTGTATAAACATACAGATTTCAGCTATATTTTTTGTGTTTTCTTATTATACATTTTCGACCGAATGTTCCTGTGGAAACTAAATGTTACAGTGATTTTTATGAAAATTTAGTCCGAATGTTGAGAGCACTTTAAATGTATTTAACGTTAATTATTATTTTTCAACAGCCAAACTTAAATGGTATTTTACAATCATCCACTTCAAGCGGAATGCACGATCTAATGACTTATTTTACTAGCATTTTACTTATTTTATACCATTTTTCTGAAAGGAATCACTTTTGTATGACTTATGCCCTAAATATTTATTTAATAAAACTATGAATGAAACATAATCGTAAAACACTAATTCTCTTCGAAAGAGTATTAATTAAAGACTGCGTGCCCAATATTAAGTTTATAATCGTAGCATCCGTTTATTTGCATGTTTTGTCAATATGGATTCTGCTTTTGATGCAGATCAAATACAATTATGTTTAATTTGGTAACAGTTCTAGAGAGGAGAAAGTAGTTATGGTTTTGGGTTGAGATTTGGATACCTCTAGGCTGGCTTGACGCGCAGCTGCTGCCATGTACGTGCCGTAATATCTGCTAAAAATGTGCGGATCAACGTTATTTGCCATGGTCAAATGGGTGGGTGGAGAAATTGCCGTTAATGTGGTTGGGTGAGTGAGCGAGTTTATTTTTTGGGGGCACTCCTCGAGGGAATTCGAGTCATTTTGGCTGATGTCAGATGCCGGCGAAACAGAAATTGAGAAATTTCGAGGCTCTTGTTCTGCGAATGACTCTTGTTCAAATGAACATCGCCTGGTTTTACAAAGGTACGAGTTATTGACAACAACTTGATCCTCCTCTAGATCACCATCACCATCAACGTCGATATCAGCATCTGCCTATGTATCGTCTACATTATGGGCAGAATTGGAACTGGAATGATCCACCAGCAGTTCGCGGTCTGTTGCTTTTGTACCTGCACTTTTGTAAATACCGTCTGCGTTGACGATTCCTCGTCTTCTACAAAGTTCATGATCTGTACATCCGGTGCCAAAAGCGATGCCACATCGAACTGTCGCATACGCGTCTCCGAATATAGATTTGCAATTGTCGTCGTCGTAGTGGAGTTTATATAGGCAATATGCTGATGTTGCTGATGAAGATGCTGTGGAGATGATAGATATATGTCATTCAATTTAGGCTGTTGAGCAGGCTCTGCCTGATGCTGGATGTGGGCCCGTTGGAGAGCTGTCGCTGTGGCTGTCGTTCTATAAAGTGGTAGGTTTCCAATTGCATTACGTCCGAAGAACTGACCAATGTATTGCTGATTATAGGGATAATTCCAAGTGGCTAGCTGCATGGATGTAGCCATTGTCGATGGCAAAGAACGTGCAGGTGGGGGCGTTGAGGTCAAGTCCAATGGCGGTGGATTGGGAGAATCTGTGCTGCCCTCGTCAACGGAGAGACCCATATGCTTGCGTACTTTACGTTGTGTTTTTCGCCTTCGAAAATCTCCTTTGCGAAAGTCGTCCATATTGGCTGGATGTATGGCCCAGTAATGTCCTTTACCATTTGCACTTCGGCCAGATTTGATGAAACAATCGTTGAGTGAAAGATTATGCCGAATGGAGTTACGCCAATCGGGACCTCGTGTGCGAAAATAGGGATAGTTATCCAGTATGTACTGGTAAATGTCTGATAGCACCAATTTCATCTCGGCTGAGCTTAATATAGCCATAGCAATAAGGCCAATATAACTATGCTGCGGCTTGGAGGAGCTTCCTGTTGAAAGATGCGCTGTGACTGTAGGAGTAACGAAATTGTCGAGAGCGCAGCCAAGCGATTGCCACCAGGCGCAGACGACACTTCTGTATTTATACCACTCCCCGCGCCCACTCTGGAATAGTGCGATCCATAGGGATGTACCCAAGGGAGCATTGACTTTCCGGATGACCCATAGGATGGGAACCGCAAGCACTCAATGGTAAGCGCATAGTTATATAACTGCAAACGGTACTGATCAAGAGCCCATTGGCTCATTAACCATTTGGCTTATTCCCTCTTTTCTTTATGACGCCAGTTCCTTAAAACGGTGTCTCCATTTGTACAGATATCTTAATCCATTTCCAATTATATTTTAAAAGTCATGATATACTTTACAAAACCAGTCCCAGTCAAATAGGCATTGGGGAAATAGAAAATGCTATGCGTGCTGTATGGATATGTGTATAAAAGAAAGAAAGAAGCGTGGCAGACAATATAAAAGATTTATATTGTTGATCAACACCAATAGCTGACTCAATTTGATCTTGTCCATCTAATTGTCTACAGCGTTAGACTGTATATGTGCCGGTATGTACATGTAGCATCACAATTTCTGAAATTAAAGTATCTAATATTAAGGCCAATAGTATCTTACTGTCGAGTTCGCGCGACTGTAGCTTTCCTTAGATTTTTCGTTATACCGTTTACACATAGATGGTGAAATATTGTATTGTATTCGCTTTGCGCAAATATATGTAACACTCAAAAGAAATCGTGGGAGTGGGACAAAGAGATGGTGTGTGTCAATTCCATTTTCGTGGGTTTTTTCCAGGATTTGGCGCAATGTGAAGATTTGGTCTATGGTGGATTTACCAGGCCTGAAATCGCACTGATAAGGTCCGATCAGTTTGCTGGCATACGGCTTCAGTCGTTCACATATAACGCTCGAAAGGACCTTGTATGAGATGGCAATCAGGCTGATTCCTCGGTAGTTGCCGCATATCGTCGGGTCACCTTTCTTTAGTACAGGACAAAGGACGCTGAGATTCCAATCGTTGGGCATGCTTTTTCTAGCCATATGTTGAACAAGTGCTGGTGCATGCATCTCATCAGCTCTTTGCCGCCGGCCTTAAACAACTCTGCAGGCAGTCCATCAGCACCGGCTGCTTTGTTGTTTTTGAACCGCATAATAGCAACTCGGACATCGTCATGGCTAGGTAGTGATATATCCACATTGTCGTCTATTGGTGGTATCGGGATGCTTCCTCCAATGGTGGGATTGGTGCCGTCATCGCCTGCTGGCATCTTGGAGAAATGCGCCTTCCATAACCTCAGCGTGCACTGCGTATCCGTAACCAGATTTCCATTTTCATCTCGACAGTTAGATGCTCCGGTTTTGAAACCTTGTGTCAGACGGTTGACTTGTTGGTAAAATTTTAGAACATCAATCCTGTCTTGCAACACCTTAAGTTCCTCGCGCTCACTTTTCTTGCTCCCGTTTTTTCCGTCTAAAAAGTCACCTCTCTCTCAGTCTGCAGCGTTTTTCTGTGGGCGACGTTTTTTGCCGCAGCTGCGACGCAACACTCCTCGTCATACCATTGGTTCTGTGTGGGTGGGCGCTTGAACCCAATGGCTTTTTCAGCAGCAGCTCGCATGGAGTGGAATATGTGCGCCCAGTGTCCGCCGGCGTCAACAGAGGGATAGGTTGGTGGAGCAGTTCCGAGAGGTGAGTGGAGTAGGCTTTTGCTGTCCGTTGTGATCGCTGACTACTGACGTCAAGCTTTCGTTGCGTGACGGGGCGTATGTTTTTCGCTCGGCATAGCCGCATGCATATCTTGACTGCGACAAGATAGTGGTCCGAGTCTAAGTTGACTACACGAAACGTACGCACTTCCATAACGCTTCAGGCATGCCTTCCGTCTATCACAACGTGATCAATTTGGTTATGCGTTTTTTGATCAGGGGACAGCCATGTGGCCTTGTGGATGTCGAGGTGCCGAAATCTGGTGCCACTGTTTCGCGCCGCGGTGAAGTCAATCAGCCTGAAACCATTGTTCAAGGTGGTGTCATGGAGGCTGAATTGACCGACGGTGGCGTCAAAGATGCGTTCGCCCAACCTTTGCGTTGAAGTCCCCGAGGATGATCGCATCCTTAACAGCATCGTCCTTCTCCTCCGTCGAGGCATGCGCGCAAATTATGCCAAGATTGAAAAATCTAGCTTTGACGTATTGTAGCCAGTTGTTCACTCACTGGGGTGAATTTGGAGACGTGGTGGCGAAGTCTCCGGCTTACTACAAATCCGCATCCAAATTCGCGCCTATTCGCATGGCAGCTGTAGTAGATATCGCAGTTTGCTACCTTGGAGCAACCTTGTCCTGTCCATCTCATTTCCTGGATGCAGGTAATGTCAGCCTTTAATTTTTCGAGGGCACCCGCCAGTTGGATAGAGGCACCTTCCCAATTAAGAGTTCGGACATTCCCTTTGCATATCCTTAAATCGTAGTCCTTTTTCGTTTTGCGGTGGTCGTCAACATAAGGGGGGATCTTATCCGAGGCTTTCGCTATGGTTTTCACTGAGCTTCTCTTTGTACGAGGCGGGCTCCAAACCCTGCGCTCAACCATTTACCGTCCGGGTGACTCGCTGCACACATTAGCTCACTATCTAGAGGATGCTCATTCGTAGACAGAGATCGCACTGGCGGCCTGTTCAAATGAAAGCCAAACCATAAAAAAAAAATCTTAATATTAATTACTTTTATGGTATTCTGAGAACTAACAACAACGCATCGCATATTTTTATATTTTACAACTGCACGACGACTGTGCGAGCGCAATCGGCGCAAGCATTGACACCTGGCCTCTGCTGCTGTATGGAAAATTTCTCCCGCCTATAACTTCTGTGTTTATTGTCCGATCAGATTTAAATTTATAGGGTTGGTTAAAATTATTGGAGCAACAATAATATCTAAACATACTATAACTTTTCTACTTTTCCTAAAAGTCGATTTATCGATTTTCGAAATCGATAGGTGTGGGCAATGCGTGTGGCATCCAAAAGATTAAAATTCACATTCTGTGTTACCAGTAAAGCTTGCAAATAACTTTCATCCGTTTTTCTTCTTGCTCTCTCTTTGCGAGCACAACCGAAAAAGTTTATACATTCAGTCTCTCACTCTAAGCAAGAGACTCTTGCTGTCTTCGAAGCCCTTTTCTGGTGTGAACCAACGTCCTACGGGAAATAAACTGACTATTAACTGAACATTGTAAAAACTTTGAACGCCATTTTCTCTGAACCATATTTTGCGTAAATACGTCAACTTTTAGATGCCACGCCCACTGCCTCTATAAAACGATATTAAAAATCAATAAATAGAATTATAGGACAAGTAAAAAAGTTTAAAAAAAACATTCCAGACATTCCCCTAGCTACCAATCAATCCGATTGGACAATAAAAACAGTTATATGCGCGAGAACATTTCCATACAAATAGCAGCCGAGGCAATTGCTTGCGCAGTCTGCGCACGCACAGTCAGTGTGTGCGTGTAGCGTCAATGCATGTGAGTTTGACTGAGAAAAATTCTATGCGTTGTTGTTAGCTAGCTGAATAAATTTATTTAATATTAAGATTTATTTTTTAACAGTCGAAAGTATAAGAATCTTACTCTTGAGTGCATCCGACTGTAGCTTTGTCGACTTTATTTTGTTATTTTGTTATTGTTATTTTTTATATAAAAACTAATTTTTTATCTTATTAGAAAAATGAGTAAAACATCCAGTACCGAATTGGGTAAATGGTATTATGCCCAACTGTAGCTTTCTGTACTTGTTATACCGTTTACCCATTGAAAATGGGTAAAAAATGGTATATTAACTTTGTGCAAATGTATGTAACAGGCAGAAGGAGGCGTGGCAGACCATACAAAGTATATATATTCTTGATCAGCATCAATAGCCGAGTCGATTTGGTCATGTCCGTCTGTCTGTCCGTCTGTATGAACACACAGATCTCAGCTATTAAAAGAGCTAGAGGCACCAGACTTGGTGGGAGTGTGCGTGTATTCAATACACACAAGAAGTTTATTTCAAACTTGATGTGCCACGCCCACCACCCCCGCAAAACGATAAATGCGTATTTCGATTTTCTCCAAATAATTCAATAACGAAAAGAGATAAACGCACCAAATTTGGTAGGGGGTTGTCTTGCAACATTATGCAGAAGTTGGATTTTAGACTTTTGGATGCCACGCCCACCGCCTCTAAAAAACACATTTTTATAGTTTAAAAGAACACTAGAAAAGCTAGAAGCACCAAATTTGGAAGTAAGGTCCCTGGTAACATTACGGAGAATGCGGAATTTAAACTTTTGGATGCCACGCCTACCGCCCGCACGCACAGTCGTCGTGTAGTCAGTGTGCAGTCGACATGTGCCATTAGCGTCAATGCATGTGAATTTATCCTCGAAAATATGCGATGCGTTGTTATTCGCCGAATAAAAGTAATTAATATTAAGAATTAGTTTTTAACAGCGAAAGGTAAATGGTATCTTACTGTCGAGTGCACTCGACTGTAGCTTTCTTCACTTGTTTTTATTTGGCCGCATTGCTGCGACTCTGCAGCTATTTCTATATTTGTATTTACCTATATTTGTATATACCTTCAGTATTTTATTTATTGCCCGATCTAGTTGAAATTTATATGGTCAATATTATTGACAGCTATGAGATTGTCGAAAAAAATGCTTTGCAACTTTTCTACTTTTCCTTTTGGGTTATGGATTATGGCATCCAAAAGTTGAAAGTCCGCATTCTGTGTAATATTACCAGGAACCCTCCTACCAAATTTTGATGATCCTCTTTTATAGGAACCGAGTTATTTGCAATAAAACAAAAAACTCCTCTTTCGATTTGCAGAGGCGGTGGATATGACCCATAAATTTGAAATAAACTTTTTATGTGTATGGTACACACAAATTCTCCTACCAAGTTGGTGGGTCTAGCTTTTTTAATAGCCAAAATCTAAGTATCTATGCAAACAGAAAAATCGACTCGTATGGTCTGTTATAAAATCGGATTGCTATATCCTATTTATCTTATTATATAGGACGAAAATTAGTTTTGCTTAATAAAATTCAATTTGATATTATATCCTAGTTCCAAAAATATAATAGAAATATTAGTCTCAAACCTTTTACCTAGATATACATAGTTTACAGAATTATATATGTTATAAAAAGAATATACAAATATAGTACATAGAATCTGCAAGAGTATGAAACCTTCGGTACACTGAAGGTAACATTCCTTTCTAGCTATACCAAAAGTGTATTAACTTTTTAATATGCATGTAACAGGTAAAAGGATCAACATCAATAGCCGATTCCATTTGGTTACATCCGTGTTTTTGTATAAACATACAGATTTCAGCTATATTTTTTGTGTTTTCTTATTATACATTTTCGACCGAATGTTCCTGTGGAAACTAAATGTTACAGTGATTTTTATGAAAATTTAGTCCGAATGTTGAGAGCACTTTAAATGTATTTAACGTTAATTATTATTTTTCAACAGCCAAACTTAAATGGTATTTTACAATCATCCACTTCAAGCGGAATGCACGATCTAATGACTTATTTTACTAGCATTTTACTTATTTTATACCATTTTTCTGAAAGGAATCACTTTTGTATGACTTATGCCCTAAATATTTATTTAATAAAACTCTATGAATGAAACATAATCGTAAAACACTAATTCTCTTCGAAAGAGTATTAATTAAAGACTGCGTGCCCAATATTAAGTTTATAATCGTAGCATCCGTTTATTTGCATGTTTTGTCAATATGGATTCTGCTTTTGATGCAGATCAAATACAATTATGTTTAATTTGGTAACAGTTGTAGAGAGGAGGAAGTAGTTATGGTTTTGGGTTGAGATTTGGATACCTCTAGGCTGGCTTGACGCGCAGCTGCTGCCATGTATGTGCCGTAATATCTGCTAAAAATGTGCGGATCAACGTTATTTGCCATGGTCAAATGGGTGGGTGGAGAAATTGCCGTTAATGTGGTTGGGTGAGTGAGCGAGTTTATTTTTTGGGGGCACTCCTCGAGGGAATTCGAGTCATTTTGGCTGATGTCAGATGCGGGCGAAACAGAAATTGAGAAATTTCGAGGCTCTTGTTCTGCGAATGACTCTTGTTCAAATGAACATCGCCTGGTTTTACAAAGGTACGAGTTATTGACAACAACTTGATCCTCCTCTAGATCACCATCACCATCAACGTCGATATCAGCATCTGCCTCTGTATCGTCTACATTATGTGCAGAATTGGAACTGGAATGATCCACCAGCAGTTCGCGGTGTATGGTCTGTTGCTTTTGTACCTGCACTTTTGTAAATACCGTCTGCGTTGACGATTCCTCGTCTTCTACAAAGTTCATGATCTGTACATCCGGTGCCAAAAGCGATGCCACATCGAACTGTCGCTTACGCGTCTCCGAATATAGATTTGCAATTGTCGTCGTCGTAGTGGAGTTTATATAGGCAATATGCTGATGTTGCTGATGAAGATGCTGTGGAGATGATAGATATATGTCATTCAATTTAGGCTGTTGAGCAGGCTCTGCCTGATGCTGGATGTGGGCCCGTTGGAGAGCTGTCGCTGTGGCTGTCGTTCTATAAAGTGGTAGGTTTCCAATTGCATTACGTCCGAAGAACTGACCAATGTATTGCTGATTATAGGGATAATTCAGAGTGGCTAGCTGCATGGATGTAGCCATTGTCGATGGCAAAGAACGTGCAGGTGGAGGCGTTGAGGTCAAGTCCAATGGCGGTGGACTGGGAGAATCTGTGCTGCCCTCGTCTACGGAGAGACCCATATGCTTGCGTACTTTACGTTGTGCTTTTCGCCTTCGAAAATCTCCTTTGCGAAAGTCGTCCATATTGGCTGGATGTATGGCCCAGTAATGTCCTTTACCATTTGCACTTCGGCCAGATTTGATGAAACAATCGTTGAGTGAAAGATTATGCCGAATGGAGTTACGCCAACCGGGACCTCGTGTGCGAAAATAGGGATAGTTATCCAGTATGTACTGGTAAATGTCTGATAGCACCAATTTCATCTCGGCTGAGCTTAATATAGCCATAGCAATAAGGCCAATATAACTATGCTGCGGCTTGGGCTCCTCCTGTTGAAAGATGCGCTGTGACTGTGGGAGTAACGAAATTGTCGAGAGCGCAGCCAAGCGATTGCCACCAGGCGCAGACGACACTTCTGTATTTATACCACTTCCCGCGCCCACTCTGGAATAGTGCGATCCATAGGGATGTACCCAAGGGAGCATTGACGCTCCGGATGAGCCATAGGGTGGGAACCGAAAGCGCTCAATGCTAAGCGCATAGTTATATAACTGCAAACGGTACTGGTCAAGAGCCAAACTGGTGGTTTGCGTGGGCATATGTGAAGTTCTGGTAGGAGTAGGAGGAAAAACACCAGGCATCACATTTGATTTTAACGACGTTGCCTGATGTTGTGGATGTCCCGTTGGCTCATTAGCCATTTGGCTCATCCCCTCTTTTCTTTATGGCGCCAGTTCCTTATAACGGTTTCTCCATAAGTACTGATTGATCCATCTGCAATTATATTTAAAAACTCATGATATACTTTACAAAGCCAGCCCCATTCGAATAAGCATTAAGAAACAGAAAATGCTATACGTGCTGTATGGATATGTGTATAACAGAAAGAAAGAAGCGAGGCAGACAATATAAACGATTTATATTATTAATCAACACCAATAGCTGGCTCAATTTGATCTTGTCCCTCTATCTGTCTGCAGCGTTAGACTGTATATGTGCTGGTATGTACATGTAGTATCACAATTTCTCAAATAAAAGTATCTAGTATTAAGGCCAATAGTATCTTACTGTCGAGTTCACGCGACTGTAGCTTTCCTTAGATTTTTCGTTATACCGTTTACACATAGATGGTGAAATATTGTATTGTATTCGCTTTGCGCAAATATATGTAACAGACAGAAGGAATCGTGGGAGTTCATAAAAAGTATATATATTCTTGATCAATATCAATCGCCGAGTGAATTTAATCTTGTTTGGTCTACCACGCCTCCTTCTGCCATTGTTTTTCACACAGTTAATATACCATTTTTTACCCAATTCCAATGGGTAAATGGTAAAACAAGTGAAGAAACAGTAGAGTGTACTCGACAGTTAGATACCATTTTCCATTGGCTGTTAAAAAAATTCTTAATATTAATTACTTTTATTCGGCGAACTAATAATAACGCATCGTATATTTTCGAAAATACACAAATACACATGCATTGGCGCTAATGGCACATGCCGACTCTACGCTGACTCCACGACGACTGTCCTTGCGCATCTATCACTTTGTGTCCCAGGTTCGAAACCCAGTCCAGGTTTCTTTTTGAATTGATAAAAACAATTGGCGTCTCTTATTTTTTTGCATCATCCATGTTCATCAATTTGATTAAATATATCGTACTATATTTTTCAGTAAACTGAAAAAATAATAAAAAAATAAACAATTTAAATTAAAACAAGTGAAGAAAGCTACAGTTGAGTGCACCCGACTGTAAGATACCATTTACCTTGGGCTGTTAAAAAAAATCTTTATATTAATTACTTTTATTCGGCGAACTAATAACAACGCATATCATATTTTTGAAGTCAAATACACATGCATTGACGCTAATGGCACATGCCGACTGCACGATGACTGTGCATCTCACACATTGGGTCCCAGATTCGAATCCCAGTCAGTACAGGTTTTTATACCATTTACCCATTGAAAATGGGTAAAAAATGGTATATTAACTTTGTGCAAATGTATGTAACAGGAAGAAGGAGGCGTGGCAGACCATACAAAGTGTATATATTCTTGATCAGCATCAATAGCCGAGTCGATTTGGTCATGTCCGTCTGTCTATCCGTCTATCCGTCCGTCCGTCTGTCTGTCTGTATGAAGGCACAGATCTCAGCTATTAAAAGAGCTAGAGTCACCAGACTTGGTGGGAGTGTGCGTGTATTGAATACGCAGATCGAGTTTATTTCAAACTTGATGTGGCACGCCCACTGCCTCCTCAAATCGATAAATGCGTATTTCGATTTTTTCCAAATAATTCAATAACGAAAAGAGATAATCGCACTAAATTTGGTAGGAGAGTGTCTTGCAACATTATGCGGAAGTTGGATTTTAAACTTTTGGATGCCACGCCCACCGCCGCTAAAAAACACATTTTTATAGTTTCAGAAAACACTAGAAAAGCTAGAAGCACCAAATTTGGAAATAAGGTGCCTGAAAACATTACGGAGAATGCGGAATTTCAACTTTTGGATGCCACGCCTACCGCCCCCAAAAATCGATTTTGTAAATCGGTAGATCAAATTATAGGAAAAGTAGAAAAGTTTCCGAAATTGTTTTTAGGTATTATTGTAGATAATAATAATAATATTGACCAACCCTATAAATTTAAATCCGATCGGACAATAAACACAGAAGTTATAGGCACGAGAAGTTTCGCTCACAGCATTAGAGGCCCGATGCCGACGCCGACTGCGCAAGCCGACTGCGCACGCCGACTGCGCACGCACAGTCGTCGCGTAGTCAGTGTGCAGTCGTCATGTGCCATTAGCGCCAATGCATGTGTATTTGTCTTCGTAAATATGCGATGCGTTGTTATTCGCTGAATAAAAGTAATTAATATTAAGAATTATTTTTTAACAGCGAAAGGTAAATGGTATCTTACTGTCGAGTGCACTCGACTGTAGCTTTCTTCACTTGTTTTTTTTTTTGGAAATGCTAAAAACAATAGGTCTGTCTTATTTTTTTGAATCATCCAAGTTCTTCAATTTGATTAAAAATATCGTACTACAATTTTCAGTAAAGTGAAAAAGTAATTAAAAAAAAAGCAAATTAAAAAAAAAAAAAAAATTCCCCGCCCCGCGCGGGATTTGAACCCGGAACCCCAGAGTCTGAAACTTGCGAGCCGACCATCAGACCACACACAGTTTTGCCGTGCGGTCGGAAAATGAGACTTTTGTTGATGCCGGCCCTCTGCTGCGTCGGCTCAACGTGTGAGTTGGGAATTCTAAGCGCCCATAACTTTATATGGGATATTCTAACTCCTATAACTTCTTTGTTTATGGTCCGATCGGGTTGTAATTTATAGGGTAGATCAGAATTATGGCCACCTATGAGAATGTCAAAAAATTGTTTTCTTATTTCTCTACTTTTCTTATTATTCAATTAATACGATTTATGGGAGCGGTGGGCGTGACATCAAAAATTTGAAAATCCACACTCTGAGTAATGTTACCGGTCATCTTACTACCAAATTTGGTGCTTCTAGCTTTTCTAGTGTTCTTTTAAACTATAAAAATGTGTTTCATAAAGGCGGTGGGCGTGGCACACAAAAGTTCAATATCCAACTTCTGCATAATAATGCAAGACACCCTCCTACCAAATTTAATGCGTTTATCTCTTTTCGTTATTGAATTATTTGGAAAAAATCGAAATACGCATTTATCGATTTACGGAGGCGGTGGGTGTGGTACATCAAGTTTGAAATAAACTCGATCTGCGTATTCAATACACGCACACTCCCACCAAGTCTGGTGTCTCTAGCTCTTTTAATAGCTGAGATCTGTGCGTTCATACAGACGGACATGATCAAATCGACTCGGCTATTGATGCTGATCAAGAATATATACACTTTGTATGGTCTGCCACGCCTCCACGCCTCTGCCTGTTACATACATTTTCACAAAGTTAATATACAATTTTTTACCCATTTTCAATGGGTAAATGGTATAAAAAAAGACCGAGCCAGGGCTCGAACTCGAAACCTCACGAGTACACTTGACAATAAGATACCATTTTCCTTTGGCTGTTAAAAAATAATTCTTAATATCAATTACTTTTATTCGGAGAACTTATAACTACGCATCGCATACGAGGTGTGTTCAAAAAGTAAGGTGACTTTTCAAATTTCGCGGGCAACATATTTTCGATTATCGATTTTTTTGTTTTGTTATATTGGTACACTCTTCCCTAACATCTGTACCAAGTTTCAATGGAACATCCTCTTTTGTTTGGTTGTGAGAGGCGTAAAGTTACAAGTTATTTTGCGAGCTCGGCGATTTTTTGCTATCGAAAAATATGGATCAAAGGATTTGCATCAAATTTTGTGTAAAAAATAAAATTAAGTGCTCTGAAACACTTGAAATGTTGACAGTGGCATACGGTGAAACTGTTCTGAGTAAAAAAAATGTGTACAAGTGGTACAAACTCTTCCAAGATGCCCGGGAAGATGCCAATGACCAGCCTCGCTCTGGACGCCCAAGCACGTCAACAACTGATGAAAACGTTCAAGCAGTGACGAGAATTGTTTTGGAAAATCGTCGAATTACTATCAAAGAAGTTGCTGAAGATGTCGGTATATCGCTTGGCTCGTGCCATGAAATTTTTTCAAACGTTTTGGGTATGAGTCGTGTGTCAGCGAAGTTTGTTCCGAAATTGCTGAATTTTGACCAAAAGAACCGTCGCATGAGCATCGCTCAAGAGCTGTTGAATGACGTCAACGACGACCCAGATTTACTCAAAAGGGTCATTTGGCCTCATGTGACTTTTTCTTGTTCCCAAAACTGAAGAGACCTATGAAAGGACGGAGATTTGCAACGATTGAAGAGATAAAGACTGCATCGCTGCAAGAGCTCAAGGCTATACCGAAAAGTGCTTATGGGAAGTGCTTTGAGGATTGGAAAAACCGTTGGCATAAGTGTATTGTATCTGAGGGGGATTACTTTGAAGGGGACAACATAAATATTGATAAATAAATTAATAGTTTTTCTTGAAAATACAAAGTCACCTTACTTTTTGAACACACCTCGTATTTTCGAAGTCAAGTTCTCATGCAATGACGCTAATGGCACATGCCGACTGCACGCTGACTGCGCGACGAATATGCGTCGTAATTAAAAAAATAACAATTCCAAAAATTTGTTTAATAGCGGCTGTGGGCGTGACATACAAAATTTGGAAATCCGCGTATTGTGTAATGTTACCAGAGAACTTAATAAAAATGTTGGTGCTTCTAGATTTTCTAATGTTCTTATAATTATTAAAACAATTTGTTTTTTAGGGCAGTTTGGCGTGGTATCCAAAAGTCTTAAATCCATCTTCTGAATAATGTTACGAGACACCCTCCACTTCTCCTATTGTTATTGAAGAACACATTTATCTATTTGCGGAGGCAGTGGATGTGGCACGTAAAGTTTGAGATCAACTGCTTATGTGTATTGAACAATTGGTAAATCGTATAAAAATACGAATTCCTTAGTGAAGGACCTAATTTAATATATATTTACTAGTAGTACAATTTACAAGTACAATTTTTTAATTTAAATTTCGTGCGAAATCCCATTCGTTTGATTTTCTTTTTCGATGCATGTAACACTGTCAGTCCTATTTGTGCCAAAAGTCACATCAAATAATCATTAGTGTTCAGTATACGCTTGTCCCGAGTAAGTGTTTTTATACCATTTACCCATTGAAAATGGGTAAAAAATGGTATATTAACTTTGTGCAAATGTATGTAACAGGCAGAAGGAGGCGTGGCAGACCATACAAAGTATATATATTCTTGATCATCAATAGCCGAGTCGATTTGGTCATGTCCGTCTGTCTGTCCGTCTGTCCGTCTGTATGCACACACAGATCTCAGCTATTAAAAGAGCTAGAGGCACCAGACTTGGTGGGAGTGTGCGTGTATTCAATACACACAAGAAGTTTATTTCAAACTTGATGTGCCACGCCCACCGCCTCCGCAAATCGATAAATGCGTATTTCGATTTTTTCCAAATAATTCAATAACGAAAAGAGATAAACGCACCAAATTTGGTAGGGGGTTGTCTTGCAATATTATGCAGAAGTTGGATTTTAGACTTTTGGATGCCACGCCCACCGCCTCTAAAAAACACATTTTATAGTTTAAAAGAACACTGGAAAAGCTAGAACCAAATTTGGAAGTAAGGTGCCTGGTAACATTACGGAGAATGCGGAATTTAAACTTTTGGATGCCACGCCTACCGCCCCCAAAAATCGATTTTGTAAATCGGTAAATCAAATTATAGGAAAAGTAGAAAAGTTTCCGAAATGTTTTTAGGTATTATTGTAGATAATAATAATATTGACCAACCCTATAAATTGAAATCCGATCGGACAATAAACACAGAAGTTATAGGCACGAGAAGTTTCGCTCACAGCAGTAGAGGCTCGACGCCGACGCCGACTGCGCACGCACAGTCGTCGTGTAGTCAGTGTGCAGTCGGCATGTGCCAGTAGCGTCAATGCATGTGAATTTGTCCTCGAAAATATGCGATGCGTTGTTATTCGCCGAATAAAAGTAATTAATATTAAGAATTAGTTTTTAACAGCGAAAGGTAAATGGTATCTTACTGTCGAGTGCACTCGACTGTAGCTTTCTTCACTTGTTTATTAGTACAAATTGTTTAAAGAGAACCACGTCCAGGACGGCCATCAACATTAATTGATAGTCAACACGTCAATAAAATCAAGGATTTCGTGCTCGAGAATCGACGATAAACTATCAGAGGCTTTTGTAACAATATTGGACTATCGGAAGGATCAGTGAAAACCATTTTAAAAGATCATTTAATAAAAGTGAAAGCACGGTTGGTTTCTGCACCACGATAATGCACCGTCCCATACTGTATTTATTCTTCGTAAGTTTTTCGCCAAAACTTGCACCAATGTCGTTCCACAACCACCTTATTCACCTTTAGCTCCATGTGACTTCTGACTGTTCAGCAAACTCACACGACTGCTCCGGGGCAACCGTCATGAGTCAGGTGATGACGGTAAACGTGAATCGCTTTGCACATTTGGGGGTATTCTTGAAAGCGACTTTAACCACTGTTTTAAGGAATAAAAAAACGTTAGCACAATCTTATTGGGGCCGGGGGATAACTTAGAGGGGGACGAAATAGAAGTATAAATAAAGAATATAAACAAGAAAGAAAAACTATAATAACCCGACAGTTGGATACCAATTTCCACTTTGACCGATGTAAATTAATAATATTAAATCTAGTACACGATTCTCAGCAACGCGTTGCATCGCTGGATGTTTTCACAGCTAAACGTCTATAACTTCTTTCTGTGTAAGGACCTTTCTACCAAATTTAATGCTTCTAGCTTATGTGATATATGCGTTATTTGTATTAGATGCGCAACTAAGTTCTCGTAGTTTGTCAGTATATGGCTCTAGTAGTAAGAGTTGGTGGATTTTGATATATCACGAACCAAGCTTAGACATATGGTAAACAAACTGCTGCGACACATGAGTGATTTCGTTTTCGCATTATATATATTTTATATTATATATACTTCTGATTAAGTAAAAATGTATAATTTTGTGCCAAACAATAGTCATTTGCGGCAAGTGTTAATTTTCTTCTTCCATTCGAAAAAAAATGGCAGCTCAAGCGCCGTTTATACTTTATTTATAATTCAAATCTATTTATGGGGACGGTGGGCGGTGCATCCAAAAGTTGAAAATCCATATTATGCGTAATGCTGTACGGGATCTTCCTACCAAATTTGATGCTTTTAAATCTTATTATCAATTTGCATTATTAAATTATTATAATTGAGTTATTTGCAATAAATCGAAAAGAGCTTCTTCGATTTGCTGAAGCGGTAGGCGTGGCACAAAGTTATATATTATATATTATTGTATAACAAAACTGGATTCAGCAGAAGGCTGTCGTCAATAAAAGTTTATTTTTCCGCTCGCGTCTGTGTGTGGTCTAGAGTTGAGAGCTTCAGTTCGCAAATCAATGGTCCAGAAGTTCGAATCCTGCGCGATTTAATAAAAAATTTGTTTCAACACAACTATTCTTTATAGTATTCTTTATTTATATTATTTAAAAAAGGAATGAAACACCTTGTTTCGAATTGGGCAAATGGATTCTTACAGTCGCGCGAGATCAACTGTAGCTTTCTTTACTTGTTTCTTTTCATAAAATCTTATTTACTTAAAAAAAGGGGGTCAAATTAAGTAAATGGTATCTTACAATCACAGGACTCTAGCTTTCTTAACTTGATATTTACTGAAAATCTCCATGGTGATAGAACTTTTTTATGACAGAAAAACTATTCAATAACTTAAAAAAAAACGTTTATTTTTAACTGCTGCTTAATGTATACTGCAAAATATACAAGGGAACAAACCTTTTAATTTATTTGAGCACTTGATTTTCTGATACAGTTCAGAAACTCTAGCTTACGAAAAGTTTAAAATGTCTACAGTTATTAGAATTATATAATATATTAATATTTCTCATATATGTTCACCCTTATTAGGTGTTTTCTTTAGTTTATTCACTTTTTCACAAGCATTCAATTCTATCAATTGATTAATTGAATAGTGTCACACAAATGTTTTAATATTTCGCTGCGAATCGTGCGTGTGGTCGGTGCTAAGTTTGAACCGGGTCTGGGTGAGTAAGCGAAAATTGGCTATGCCCTGCTTTTGTCAAACAAAATGGATATGACTCTCTCGCTGGCCTGTTTTGGACTAATGTCTCTTTCCCGCATTATGCCGAGTCTCATTGGAAACTCGCTTGCAAGCGCCGCCTCAACTCCAGCCTACTTGATTTCGATTGGTCGACTCAGTGGAAGGGCTGCTTGCCGGCAACCAATAGTGCATTGGCTAAGCAGCTTAAGCACCCTTGTTGTGTTGTCTTCTCTCTTTCTCTTCCTATTTTGATTGATCCTTTTCTTTTTCACGAACTCTACCTTTCAAATCAAGAGGCTTTAAAGAATCACAACCTTAGCTATAACGTGTTTGCACATTTATCAATTAGGTGTAGTATACTTTTAGAAATATATGATACTTTTTAAAATAATAAGACACTTTGGCTCTCTTAACACCAGAATGATCTTTTTTCCCAAAATGACTTAAACAAAAATATTTACAGGTATCCGTCTATCGCCTTTTTAATTCCACAAAATTTAAGATAGAACCTCCAGATTTTTCTTAAAAACTCTCTCAAGGGCTGAGAATAAAATTAGAGCCTAAATAAATTAGAGCCGATTTTTGAACTTGTAAAAAAGGTTATGAACTATTAATAATTTTTTTCAGATAAAAATTTAAAAAAAAACCTAAATTATCGAGAAGGACTTAATCTTACTAACTTTAAGTCAACATTTTTTCTAGTGATCAACATAAACATAACAGGAAACGGAAATCTGAAAGGAAAAAGTCTGTTAGTCTCATAGATCCTAAATTTCTAATTAATCCATGTGACACCCAGCCTCTATGTTTATTGAGTCCAACGTTTTTGTTTTGGATTAAGACAATGGCAATTTTTACAATAAGGTATTTTTGTTTTCTTTTGACGTTGTAAATACTTTTCCTTTGAATTTCTTAAGATGTTTTTCCAAGAATTGAACCACTAGCACACAAATATTTCAATTGTCATTCTGGGTGAGAATATACAACATTTTCTAATGTATGACATCAGCTCAAGTGCAAATGCTATATTGGTGATTAGGGTGGCACTAGTGCTCCCACTTGTACTCATTGAAAATATACAAAAATTGTATATATACTTCATGCAAGTGCCAAGTCAATTTGTCCATGTCTGTCTATCTGCTTGTGTGAACTCATAAATTACAACTATTTTAAAAGCTATAGACGGTATAAAGCTGCATTGATTTCGAAATCATATATTTTCTATTTTCAGTTTTTATACTTAGCAAAGTACGATATGTATTGTAATATAAATGTTATAACTTGTTTTCCCTTATCAAATAGTTCAATACAAATTTTTTTCTGAACACGACTTTCGATCGAATGGTATGATAAAATTGTTGTGCACATAAATTTGAGAAGTCATGTCCGGGTATAATTTTACTGCCACACCTTTCTTAATAGAGAAAGGACAGAAAAAACCCAGCATTTTTTATCTATGGAAACAATAGCTACTCAATCGTTAGAACGCCGCAATTAAACCGCTACAACATACAATAAAGCGACATCACACCGCCCACACCTGCTAGTGTCCGATAAAAACACTTTATCATTCCCATAATCAATATCCTTCTCATTCCTTCACACCCTAAAATGTTATTAATAGAATCATTCTCAGTTTACATATGAATTGTGTTGTATGGATCAACACTTCAACTTAACTAATTACAATACTTAACAAATAAAGCTCCAAGTTAAACAAGTAAAACAAGTAGAGAATGCTACTACTATATGATGAGATGAGTAAATGGTATCTTACAGTCACGCGCGCTCGACTCTAGCTTACTTTACTTTTTATACCATTTACCCATTGAAAATGGTTAAAAAATGGTATATTAACTTTGTGGAAATTTATGTAACAGGCAGAAGGAAGCATGTCCGTCTGTCTGTCCGTCTGTATGAACGCACAGATTTCAGCTATTAAAAGAGCTAGAGGCACCAGACTTGGTGGGAGTGTGCGTGTATTGAATACACAGTTTTTGTTCAAGTTCATTTAAAACTTGATTTGCCATGCCCACCGCCTCCTCAAATCGATAAATGCGTTTTTCGATTTTTTGCAAATTCAAAAACGAAAAGAGATGAACGCACCAATATTGGTGGGAAGGTGTCTTGCAACATTATGTAGAAGTTGGATTTTAGAGTTTTGGGTGCCTCGCCCACCGCCCCTATAAAACGAACTTTTGAATTACCATATAAGAACTTTAGAAAAGCTAGAAGCACCAAATTTGGAATTAAAGTCCCTGGTAACATTACGCAGAAAGCGGATTTTCAAATTTTGGATGCCACGCCTACCGCCCCCAAAAATTCGATTTTGTAAATCGGTAAATCAAATTATAGGAAAAGTAGAAAAATTACCGAATTTTTAAGTATTATTTTTTAAGTATTAATAATAATATCGACCAACCCTATAAATTACAACCCGGTCGGACAATAAACACAGAAGTTATAGGCACGAGAAGTTTCCCTTACACAGTTGTCGTGTAGTCAGCGTGCAGTCAGCATGTGCCTTTAGCGTCAATGCATGTGTATTTGACTTCGAAAATATGCGATGCGTTGTTATTAATTCGCCGTAATAAAATTAATTAAAATTAAGAATTTTTTTGTAATAACCAAAGGTAACTGGTATCTTACTGTCGAGTGCACTCGACTATAGCTTTCTTTACATGTTTAATTTGAAATATAGGCCAATATCGAAATGGAAGCAATACTAAAAAACTTTAATTTAAAATCGTCAGTATTAAGCGTACGTTTAAAAAGTTGAACAGTTTTTCAAAGTAAGTTAACTGTATCTAAAAGTTGAGTGTACCCCACTGTTGCTTTCTCTATTTTTGTTGAATGAATATTATTTCACTGAGTAATGGGAAGGCCGATTAAGACCGTTCCGAGGTAATTCATAAAGTCGTAGGAATACTATTCACGGCTTGAGGGTGGGCTAAACCGACAAACGAGTTCTTAATTGGCCCTAATCTTTAACAGGTCATTTTACTGACATGCAGCTTAACCTGTTTTTGTAGGCTTCAATTCCCAATTCCGTAATTTTTTTTTAGACGGATTAAATGGGTGCAATATATGACAACTGACAATTTGTTAATTTATAACACATATATAGAAACCAATTTATGCTTATTGATATAAGCATACACATGCATATATATAAGTATGTCTATATGCATGTGTAAAAATGAAAAATGCTACTTTCGCCATTATAAGTATAGCGAAAATTTGTATCAAAATAATAGTCGGATGTGGGCTTTTGGAACAGTTTTATAAAAATCTATATTTTGTAAGGGTATATTCGCTGCGGTCTTGATTCTTATGTTATATTCAGCATTATTTATTTCATTAGTGCAGTCTTTCATCGAC
Source organism: Zaprionus bogoriensis (assembly GCA_035046045.1). Classification (NCBI taxonomy): domain Eukaryota; kingdom Metazoa; phylum Arthropoda; class Insecta; order Diptera; family Drosophilidae; genus Zaprionus; species Zaprionus bogoriensis. The sequence goes on from JAWNOI010000221.1 coordinate 1,976,983, forward strand.
CCTCGTTGATACGCCTTTTTCTTGCCGTTACTTTGACATAGACGTTGTCTTTTTTCATGGTGCTTTTGCCTTTTGCCGATGCATTTACTGTTGCTCTTGAAATAACAATATTTGTGGTTGCTTCCTGTTGTGCTCGTGCGCCCAGGGATTACTGCAATCCCAATCTTACTTCCCACCCCGTTCCATCGCAAGCCGTTGTCCCCATGATGCTTGTTGTTTTTAAATACCGTTTAACAATTTCCCGTCGAGAGTTTTCCCGTTCATATGAATAGAAATAAGGAAGAAGCCATACTCATACCAAACTACCCTTAGGCCGTCATTCATTTTATTCACTTGTCTTGCATATCCAAGACTCCGACTTAAGCTCGGTAATAACAAAAACAAGTCCCTTGTGACTGGTAATTTTCAACAATTTGCGCGAATTATGAGTATTTATAATACTCATATACTATTTCTATATACTTATATACAAATACTATTCTATGAAGCATTGCCTTTCGAATTCTATATATATGCAAGTGCAAATGTATTAGAAGTCTATGCAAAAGAAAAAAATTGGGAACGAGCAGAAATAACGCCACCAAATAAAACAAGTGAAGAGTCGAGTGCACTCGACAGTAAGATACCATTTACCTTTGGCTGTTGAAAAATAAGTTTTAATATTAATTACTTTTATTCGGCGAACAAATAACAAAGCATCGCATATTTTCGAAGTCAAATACACAAGTATGGACGCTAATGGCACATGCCGACTACATGCTGACTGCACCACGGTTGTGCGTACGCAGTCGGCGCAAGCATTGGCGTCGGGCCTCTACAGCTGTATGAGAAACTCCTCGCGCCTATAACTTCTGTGTTTATTGTCCGATCGGATTTAAATTTATAAAACAAAGTTTTGTCACTTTACTACTTTTCCTATAATTCGATTTATCGATTTACAAAATCAATTTCTGGGGGCGGTGGGAGTGGAATCCAAAATCCGCATTCTGTGTAATGTTACCAATGATCTTAATACCAAATTTTGTGCTTTTACCTTTTCTAGTGTTCTTATAATTAAAAAAAATATATATTTTACATTTATATTATATGTTTCATATTTATAGGAGCGGTGAGCGTGGCAAAAAAGTCAACTTCTGCATAATGTTTCAAGACATCATACCAAATTTAATGCGTTAATATGTTACTGTTATTGACTTATTTGCAAAAAAAGTCGAAAAACGCATTTATTGATTTGCGGAGGCAGTGGGCGTGGCACATAAAATTTGAAAAAAATTTCTTATGTGTATTGAATACACGAACACTCCCACCAAGTCTGGTCTCTCTAGCTGCTTTGGTAGCTGAGATCTGTGTGCTCATACAGACGGACAAATAAATGAATAACAAGTGAAGAAAGCTACAGTCGAGTGCACTCGACAGTAAGATACCATTTACCTTTCGCTGTTAAAAACTAATTCTTAATATTAATTACTTTTATTCGGCGAATAACAACGCATCGCATATTTTCGAGGACAAATTCACATGCATTGACGCTAATGGCACATGCCGACTGCACACTGACTACACGACGACTGTGCGTGCGCAGTCGGCGTCGGCGTCGGCGTCGGCGTCGGGCCTCTACTGCTGTGAGCGAAACTTCTCGTGCCTATAACTTCTGTGTTTATTGTCCGATCGGATTTAAATTTATAGGGTTGGTCAATATTATTATTATCTACAATAATACCTAAAATTTCGGAAACTTTTCTACTTTTCCTATAATTTGATTTACCGATTTACAAAATCGATTTTTGGGGGCGGTAGGCGTGGCATCCAAAAGTTGAAATTCCGCATTCTCCGTAATGTTACCAGGCACCTTACTTCCAAATTTGGTGCTTCTAGCTTTTCTAGTGTTCTTTTAAACTATAAAAATGTGTTTTTTAGAGGCGGTGGGCGTGGCATCCAAAAGTCTAAAATCCAACTTCTGCATAATGTTGCAAGACAACCCCATTTTCCCATTTTAGGTATTATTGTAGATAATAATAATATTGACCAACCCTATAAATTTGAATCCGATCGGGCAATAAACACAGAAGTTATGGGCACGAGAAGTTTCGCTCACAGCAGTAGAGGCCCGACGCCGACGCCGACTGCGCACGCACAGTCGTCGTGTAGTCAGTTTGCAGTCCGCATGTGCCATTAGCGTCAATGCATGTGAATTGTGAATTTGCGTTGTTATTCGCCGAATAAAAGTAATTAATATTAAGAATTACTTTTTAACAGCGAAAGGTAAATGGTATCTTACTGTCGAGTGCACTCGACTGTAGCTTTCTTCACTTGTTTTCTAGTTGACTTTGATTTTTTCTTGACTAGCTTCTGTGTAAAAAAAGTCAGACTTATATTTTATATGCAAGATTATAATTCTTTAAAAACTGAATTTTTTCGGTATTAGCTATAGAAGTTATTGAATATATTAAAAAGGCTATGTAGCCGACAATTAAAAGTGTGAATATTTTTGATTAGCTTAGACAACGCACCAGCTTTGACCATGTCCATCTGACAATCCATATGTTTGTATAAACTAACGTAACACAGCTATTCTTGATCAGCATCAATAACCGAGTCAATTTAGCCATCAGTGTCTATAAGCACACAAATCACAGCTATTACAAGACCTGAAGATACCACTCTTGGTATAATGAGATCAAGTTTTTTCAAGTTTTAAGTATCGTGCCTACCGCCACGCGAACGGGAAATGGTATTTTTTAATTTTAATGAAAAAGAAGAATTACAAAATTTGGTTGAAAAAATCATGGTAAAATAACGAATTATGTGGACTTTCAACTTTTAGTTGCCACCTCTAATGCTTAAATTCTATTCTTGAATTCTAAGAAGAGTTTAAGAGTTACAAATTTTTATTGACAATCTTGAACTATCCTAAAAGTTTAAACCCAGTAGTAGTATCAATAGCTGAGATTTGGCCAAATCCGTATGCCTATATAAACACACAGATTTCAGGTTTTATAAGAGCTAGAGTCACCAAACTTGGTATGAGATTTATGTATACCATGCATAGATTAAGTTTATTTCAAACATGATGTGCCACATTTACTGCCCCCGAAAATTATTGCAAATATCGCAATTATAATAAAAGCTAGAAAAATGTCTAGTAGCCTTACGCAGAGTGCGGATTTTCAATGCCACGATAGAACAGCTGAAGCATCAAATTTGGCAAAAGGTACTTGCTAATATTATACAGAATGCAGATTTTTCAATTCTATTAACTCGATCAGTCAATAAACACAGAGGTGATTGGTGCGAAAAGTTTCATATACAAAATTGCTGCCAGGCAGCAAAGGACCAGCGTTAATGCTTGCGGCGACTGTACATACAAATACAGTAAGTGCGTATATATGTATGTAGCGTTAATACATGTGCATTTGACTGTAAAAATAGGCGATGCGATTCGTTGTTGTTAATCCGTCGAATAAAACTATTTAAGAGTCGTTTTTAACGGCCAATGTGGGTAAATGGTATATTACAGTCGAGTGTACTCGACTAAAGCTTGTTTATTAATTGTTACATTGACGAATGGTATCGTGGGTTAAGGGAAAACATTTTATTCTTGGTAAATTAAATTATGTGCTCTAACTCGACAGATGGCATAGCAGAGGCCACGTAACCAGATACCTGCAAATTATCTGATTGAGCTGGTTATTCTCGCCTGGACGAGGGTGCCGGAGTAGTTGCATAGAATTGGTGGTAGTTGGCAGAAATTGCTAAAACCTCCTTACAATTTCACACTTTAAATATTTAGCTAAGCGGCCAACTTTTTCCATTCAAAAACAACATGTACAAACAAATTTAAATAAAATACACATTGTTTTCATAGGAAAATGACTTATCCCAATAAAGTATGCCCATAAGTTCTTATGTATAATAGATCTGTTTGTAAAGCATATTTAAATTCTTTATCAGAATGAATCTCTAAGCATATGCATCATTATAACAGTTGCTAAGCAAACTGTAAGACGTCTAGTTGCAAAACTTTCATTTACTCGTTGTAAAAGGATCGGACCAGATCAAACCAATATATCGCAGATCAGTTATAGAGCCTATCAGATATAAGCGATATCTGTTTGCGGCTGCGCAAGTTTTATGTGTGTTAAAATAGATAAGATGCCACACTTATTAATTGTACGACTGAGAGACCATATGTTATGTAAGTTTTGGCTATGCGCATGGGTCAGCTGTGCATATTTAAACATAACTCTGACAGAAAGTAAATACTTTTAATATTAAAACTGTTAACTGGCAGAATGATTTTTTGTGCGAATGCCAAAGCGAGCTCTGAACAAAGTTCCATTTATATTCAATAATATTTATTTTGTTGAAATGTATGCAATAAGCAAAAAATGTGGCAGACTAAATAAAACGTATATAATGCTGATCAGCATCAAGTCGATGTACCTTAGCCACTTGTCAGTCCATCGGTCTGTGTGAATACACACAACTCGAAAATGCTAATATGCCAAGTTTCGACACAAAGATTCATGCATGGCAAAAGAAGATAAAGCTTTTTATACCATTTACCCACGCCCACCGCCTCTAAAAAACACACTTTTATAGTTTAAAAGAAAACAAGTGAAGAAAGCTACAGTCGAGTGCACTCGACAGTAAGATACCATTTACCTTTAGCTGTTAAAAACTAATTCTTAATATTAATTACTTTTATTCGGCGAATAACAACGCATCGCATATTTTCGAGGACAAATTCACATGCATTGACGCTAATGGCGCATGCCGACTGCACACTGACTACACGACGACTGTGCGTGCGCAGTCGGCGTGCGCAGTCGGCGTCGGCGTCGAGCCTCTACTGCTGTGAGCGAAACTTCTCGTGCCTATAACTTCTGTGTTTATTGTCCGATCGGATTTCAATTTATAGGGTTGGTCAATATTATTATTATCTACAATAATACCTAAAAACATTTCGGAAACTTTTCTACTTTTCCTATAATTTGATTTACCGATTTACAAAATCGATTTTTGGGGGCGGTAGGCGTGGCATCCAAAAGTTGAAATTCCGCATTCTCCGTAATGTTACCAGGCACCTTACTTCCGAATTTGGTGCTTCTAGCTTTTCTAGTGTTCTTTTAAACTATAAAAATGTGTTTTTAGAGGCGGTGGGCGTGGCATCCAAAAGTCTAAAATCCAACTTCTGCATAATGTTGCAAGACAACCCCCTACCGAATTTGGTGCGTTTATCTCTTTTCGTTATTGAATTATTTGGAAAAAACCGAAATACGCATTTATCGATTTGCGGAGGCGGTGGGCGTGGCACATCAAGTTTAAAATAAACTTCTTGTGTGTATTGAATACACGCACACTCCCACCAAGTCTGGTGCCTCTAGCTCTTTTAATAGCTGAGATCTGTGTGTTCATACAGACGGACAGACAGACGGACATGACCAAATCGACTCGGCTATTGATGCTGATCAAGAATATATATACTTTGTATGGTCTGCCACGCCTCCTTCTGCCTGTTACATACATTTGCACAAAGTTAATATACCATTTTTTACCCATTTTCAATGGGTAAATGGTATAACTAGAAAAGCTAGAAGCGCCAAATTTGAAAGTAAGGTGCCTGGTAACATCACGGAGAATGTTTGATTTTCAACTTTTGTATACCACGCCCACCGCCCCCAAACTATTGCATTTTAAGAAAAGTAGGGAAATAACAAAACATTTTTTTAACACTCTTGTAGCTTACCATAGTACAGATCTGCCCTATAAATTTCAATCCGATCGGACAATAAACAAAGAATTTATAGGAGTTTGAATCTCCCATATAAAGTTGTGGGCGCTTAGAATTCCAACTAAAATGTTGAACTGACGCAGCAGAAGGCCGGCATCAATAAAAGTCTCATTTGCCGATCGCTCCGCGTAACTGTGTGTGGTCTAGATGGTTGCATGCAAGATTCTGGTGCGTGTGGTCGCGGCTTCGAATCCAGCAACGGGCAATTTTTTTTTTTTTTTTGCTGATCGCACTGCGTAACTGTGTGTGGTCTTGATGGTTGGCTCGCAAGTTTCTGATGCGTGAGGTCGCGGGTTCGAATCCTGCGCTGGGCAATTTTTTTTTTTTTATAATTTTGCGCTGCATGAAAAATATATTATGCAAAAAAAATAAGAAAAAACAAAAACTTTTTCTAAGCAATACAAAAAAAAGAAGACTGCGCTGGGATTCGAACCGGGGACATTTAGTTATAGAGCTGACAACTCTCACAACAAACCACTGAAGCACATGGTCTGTTCCTAGGCGCGAGAAGTTTTGCATACAGCAGCAAAGACGGAGCAGAGGCTCAGCTTCAATGCTTGCGCCGACTGCGCACGCACAATCGGCGTGCAGTCGGCATGTGCCATTAGCGTCAATGTGTCAATAGCGTTGTTATTAATTCGAATAAAAGTAATTAATATTAAGAATTATTTTTAGCAGCCAAAGGTAAATTATAACTTACTGTCGAGTGCACTCGACTGTAGCTTTCTTCAATTTTTATTTTTTAATAACAAAGAAGTTATAGGAGTTCGAATTCCCCATACAAAGTTATGGGCGCTAGCGATTCCTAACCAAAACGTTAAATCGACGCAGTAGAGGGCCCGCGTCAATAAAAGCCTAATTTGCCGATCGCATGCCGTAAACTTGTATGGTCTAGTGGTTAGAGGTCCGACTCGTAAGTTACAAAGTTCGGGAGAGTTTTTGGGTTCGAATCTGGCGCGGGGCGGTTTTTTTTTCTTAATGTAAATTGCTTTTTTTTTATTTTTATACCATTTATTTTATTTTGTATTATTTCTTCGAATAGGGTAAATGGTATCTTACAGTCGCGCGCGCTCGACTGTAGCTTTCCTTACTTGTTTTATATCATTTACCCATTTAAAATTGAAAAAAAATGTACCTTTATGAAAATGAATATTATGTTAAAAGTATATATATATCTTGTTCCAGTTTATTTCCTACTTAATGTGACACATCCACCGTCAACGCAAGTCGCAAAATGCGTTTTTTAAATTTTTTGCAAATAACTCAATTATAATAAGAGATGAAATCATTAAATTTGGTAGGAAGGTCCCATGTAGCATTACGCTGGATGCGGACTTTCAGCTTTTGGATGCCCCTGCCAATATTGACACAGAAGTTATAGGCACGAAAAGTTTTCCAGGAAGCAGAGGCCGGGAGTTTATACTTGCGCCGACTGCGCACAGCGCACTCGACTGTACCTTGCTTTTATTATTTTTCAAATTATAAAAAAAGACTAAGAATTTTCGACTTTTTCGTAGTTTTCAATAACATGATGACAACTCGATCGGTCGACAGTGCTTTCGTTTGATTGAATTTATGCGACAGTATATGTAACGACAATACATTCGCGTTTGACAGTAAAATTGTGTGAAAAAACGCGTTTTTGAAAATTTGTTTTAAATATAAATATATTTAAAATTTATTATTACCGACAAGTGTACTCGACTGCAGCTTTTTTTACTTGTATTTAGTCGCAATAATAAGCAAAGTAACATGTTGCAGCTGCACCATAGTCAATTGGCATACAAGTGGGTTATTACAATGTTGACAAACGGTAAAAGTTTTAGGTGTGAAAAGTTCCCATTAAAGAGTAGACAATGCGTGTAAACTTTTTGTCCATTTGATTTTATGCTTGGTAAACAAATATATAATACATCTACTTATTTATTTATTCGATAGTCTGGACATGCTAGCAATTTTTGAATAAAAGAAAAGTATATATAAGTATAGCAATTCGGATTTCATTTTCCTTACCACACATATTATTACTACACCATTTACTTTTTGAAAATTAATTAATTGGTATACTTACTTTTTTCAAATGTATGTAACAAGCAGAAGGGGACGTGACGTGCCACTCAAATGTAAATATATTCGTATGTATATTCTTCAACAGGATTAATATCGGTGTCGATTTGGTCATATCATAAAGACGTATATGTGAACATAAGGATCACAGCTATTACAAAACGGTGATAAAACATATTTAACATCTTAAACAAGTGAAGAAAGCTACAGTCGAGTGCACTCGACAGTAAGATACCATTTACCTTTAGCTGTTAAAAAATAATAATTAAAAAATAATTATTAATATTAAATATGTTTTCACAATCAAATACACATGTATTGACGCTATACGCACACGCCGACTGCACACATTGACGTAGAGCCTCGAAAAACGTATTTATCGATTTGCGGAAGCGATGGGCGTGGCACATCAAGTTTGATATAAACTTCTTGTGTGTATTGAATACTCGCACACTCCCACCAAGTCTGGTGTCTCTAGCTCTTTTAATAGCTGAGATCTGTGTGTTCATACAGACGGACAGACGGACATGACCAAATCGACTCGGCTATTGATTCTGATCAAGAATATATATACTTTGTATGGTCTGCCACGTTAAATACATTTCCACAAAGTTGACATACCATTTTTCCTCATTTTCAAAAGGTCCATGATTTTAAAAAGCCTTACATTTGCTCATTCTAAGTATGTTACACAAAAAAGTGTTTTTTTTTTCCAACAAGTAGTGGTGAAGTAAATCGGTTTAATCAAGCACAGTGCTTGAAGTTGTGATGAAAATAATTGTTTTGGCCAGAAGTTTGCAACGCACAGACCATAAAAAGTACATTTTGCTGTGGGCAAAAAATAATAAGACTTTATTCATAATTTGAAAATTTTTTCTTTATTCTTCCACATCTATTTCGTCCCACTCAAAGTAATACCCCCCGCCCCCAATACACTTGTGGCAATGTTTTTTCCATTCCTTGAAACAATGGTTATAGTCGATTTCTGGAATAGCCTTTAATGTGTTTCCCCGGAGCAGTCGTGGGAGTTTACTGAATCTGAAACCAATCGTGCTTTCTTTTTTATTAAATGATCTTTTAAAATGGTTTTTACTGATCATTCCGATAGTCCAATATTGTTAGAAAAGTCTCTGACTATTTATCGTCGGTTTTCGGACACCAAATTCTTGATTTTATTGACGTGTTGACTATCAGTTGATGTTGATGGCCGTCCTGGACGTGGTTCGTCGTCAACGCGTTCTCGACCCTCTTTAAACAATTTGTACCAATAAAAAACACTTACTTGTGACCAGCGTATAATGAACACTAATGATTATTTTATGTGACTTTTGGCACAAATAGGAATGACAGTGTTACCAGCCTCGAAAAAAAATTTTAAACGAATGGGATTTCGCACGAAATTTAAATTAAAAAGTTCTATTTTGTGCCCACAGTAGTGTTCAACAAATAAAGAAACCTTAATTAACTTAAATGTGTATATCATTCTTTGTTTTGTTGTGCGACGCGTAAAGATTATAAGATATATATACAATATATGTATGTATATGGTATAGCTGCTGTAGTATAAGTCGATGTTGTTATTTTATAAGATGTGTTAACCAAACTTGGAAGATTTTATTTAATAGTTCTCTAGAAAAAATCGCTTCAGCTGTTAGCAGAAGAATTGAATTGAAGTCAGAATTGATGGTTTGGCTATAGGGCAAAACTACATAATGAATAATTCGTCTGATATCCCACCATACACTCAGCAAAACCCTTCGAGCCGACAATTCTGGCTTTACCCCCGTTTAAGAAGACTCATCAAGCTTCGACCAGGATGATTTACGCTTGATGTTGTCATATGTGATCCTTTTTTTTATCGCCAGTGACCAACCGATCCAGAAATAAGTCAAGTATATCACGGTGCATCAAAGAATCGAAGATTGAGCCATAATGTTCTTTTCAGATAACTCGTGAGGCACCCATGTCAACTTTGTCGACTTCAAATGCCTATCAACGGTTTCCGTGCTTAGTTGGAGCTCCTCTGCGATGCTTCTAATAGTTACATGACGATCTTTACCGGCGGGCTTGGGTGTTTCGGTGAAAAAATTACCACTTTGGAGTCGCCTGAACCTCTGTTCAGCGTTTTCAATCGATAGTTTGTTGTCTCCTAAGACCGAGATAATGTGTCTGCAATATACCGCAGCAAGTTTTCCTTGCGCCAAATAAAATGTAAAAATTCTTTTCAGCGTTTGTGAACTCCATTTCGCCAATTGTAATTTTTAAGCGCGAAAACTGACTATACTTTCAAAAAGTGTTGCCAAGACCTATCAAACGTTGCCAGACACGATTCCATTTGACTTCACAAGGGAAGCGCGAAATTTGAATGTAAGAGCCGGTATGTCATTAACAAACAACCTAATTTGTACATAAGATCTGCACAGCAATGCAACTTTTTTAACGCCGAAGGAAAACATGTAGCTATTGAAGTGGCCAAATGGAATTTAATAGGAATATGAGTAAGTAACTGTATGTATACAGTTTCAGATATTTATGTATAAACATACATATGTACATTGAAACGCTTAACTTGTTTTTGTTTACACAGACTAATATGCTCATTTTATGATATTATTTTGACAGTCGAGTTGAGAAGAATAAAAGATCATAATTAATTTTTTGCATTCGGCAACGTATGTCGACAGTTTGTGTGTGAAAATGAAAATGCAGACAAAAAAGTCGCTAACATATTGCTGTCGCTGTCAAGCGTGACTAAGCGACCGCCATTGTAACATATCTGCTGTCCTTTTTTCTCCCCCTTTTGGTTATTACTAGCCCTAGGCTGCTTTTCCCTCCAATGGTAAAACCGAAATCATTCTACTGGAAACACAGTTGGACATTATTATGTTATTTGAATTTTTTTTTTTGTTTTTATGCTCACAAAGGAATATATATCGATTATGTTTAAGTTGTTGTATAAGGAAGGGCTGGCAATGGCACTTACCATATTAAAGATGTGATATCTAAAACTAAATTCTAGGCAAGTAGTTTCCAATAATTTGCAACAGTTTACTTTCGGCTGAGTTTTATCTCTTTCTCGTACCGTAGAAGCCAAAACAAAATACATATGTGATTGTTTTAATAATTGGTTCAACATCCTCAGCGAATGTACGCTAAATAATATGTATGCACTTTAAATTGTTTAATAAATATAATCATAGAGATACAACATAAAACCAATTCACAGACTTCCACAATACGAGGTGTGTTTTCAAATTTCGCGGGCAACATATTTTCGATTATCGATTTTTTTGTTTTGTTATATTGGTACACTCTTCCCTAACATCTGTACCAAGTTTCAATGGAACATCCTCTTTTGTTTGGTTGTGAGAGGCGTAAAGTTACAAGTTATTTTGCGAGCTCGGCGATTTTTTGCTATCGAAAAATATGGATCAAAAGATTTGCATCAAATTTTGTGTAAAAAATAAAATTAAGTGCTCTGAAACACTTGAAATGTTGACAGTGGCATACGGTGAAACTGTTCTGAGTAAAAAAAATGTGTACAAGTGGTACAAACTCTTCCAAGATGGCCGGGAAGATGCCAATGACCAGCCTCGCTCTGGACGCCCAAGCACGTCAACAACTGATGAAAACGTTCAAGCAGTGACGAAAATTGTTTTGGAAAATCGTCGAATCACTATCAGAGAAGTTGCTGAAGATGTCGGTATATCGCTTGGCTCGTGCCATGAAATTTTTTCAAACGTTTTGGGTATGAGTCGTGTGTCAGCGAAGTTTGTTCCGAAATTGCTGAATTTTGACCAAAAGAACCGTCGCATGAGCATCGCTCAAGAGCTGTTGAATGACGTCAACGACGACCCGGATTTACTCAAAAGGGTCATTTGGCCCCATGTGACTTTTTCTTGTTCCCAAAACTGAGGAGACCTATGAAAGGACGGAGATTTGCAACGATTGAAGAGATAAAGACTGCATCGCTGCAAGAGCTCAAGGCTATACCGAAAAGTGCTTATGGGAAGTGCTTTGAGGATTGGAAAAACCGTTGGCATAAGTCTATTGTATCTGAGGGGGATTACTTTGAAGGGGACAACATAAATATTGATAAATAAATTAATAGTTTTATGTATGTACAGAGTCGACTAAATTATATGAGCAGCAATACAAATCATCCATTGGAAAAGAAATTCGAAATAAACGTTAGGTTCGCCGCGAAGAAGGTTGCACATCCGGTTTATTTGTAACACCAACTTTTTATATCATACAAAATATATATAGTATATTCTTGATCAGCATCAATAGCCAACCCGATTTGGTCATGTCCACCAGTCTATCTGTGCCACGCCCACCGCCTCCGCAAATCAAAGGGATCGTTTTTCTATTTATTGCAAATTACTCAATTTTATAAAGAGCTAAAAACATTAAATTTGGCAGGAAGTTGGATTTTCAACTTTTGGATGCCATGCCTACCGCTCCTACAAAACGAATTTTTCGAAATAGAAGAAAACCAAAAAAACTAGAGCAACCAAATTTGGCAGGAAGGTCCCTTATGTAGAATGAGGATTTTCATCTCTTGGATGTCACGCCTACCGCCCCCAAAAATCGGATTAAAAATCGATAAATTAAAATGGAAATTAAATACTGATTTTGACTGCATTATACTTTTTACTTTTCATTCAAAAGTTTTGAAGTATAAAAAATACTCTTTTTAGCGTAAAAATTCTTAATACTATAAGTATGTACCATATATATTTTCTAGAATTAAATACTAGGCATATATATTACTTAAATTGTAGTTTTTCTACTCTCTGTTCACGCCATCTTTGCATTTATTGATCGAGTTTTTTCAGCGACATTCATCAAAGTGGCGAGAAGAAAGAAATAAAGCGACTATAAAAAATGAGATCCTTGTATGTTGTAATTTTAATTGTGGAGAAGCATATGAAATTTTTTAAAATGATTGTAAATCAATAAATTGTGCTAAAAGCGCTAAACTATATACATATGTTTTTCAATTAACGAATAAATTAAATACTGTTTATTTTCCAAAAATACTGTTTAAAATTCTATAATTTTTATTTGTATACCATTTACCCATTGACAATGGTTAAAAAATAGTTTTTATCACTTTTTGAAAAAGAAGGCGTGGCAGACCATACAATGTACATGTCCGCCTGTCCGTCCATCCGTCTGTATGAACACACAGATCTCAGCTATTAAAAGAGCTAGAGACACCAGACTTGGTGGGAGTGTGCGTGTATTCAATACACATAACGATTTTGACTTGATGTGCCACCGCCTTCGTAAATCGATAAATATGTTTTTCGATTTTTTGGAAATTATTCAATAACGAAAAAAGATAAATGCATAAAACTATATAGGAGAGTGTCCTGCAACATTATGCAGAAGTTAGATTTTAGACTTTTAGATGCCACGCCCACCACCCCTATAAAACTAATTTTTTTAAATTATAAGGACACTGTAAAGCTAGATGCACCAAATTTAGAACCAAGATGCCTGGTAACATTACTCAGAATACGGATTTTCAAATTTTGAATGCCACGCCCACCGCCCCAAAAAATTGATTTTGTAAATCGTTAAATTATAGGAAAAATAGAAAAATTTCAATTTTTTTAGATAATAATATCGACCAACCCTATAAATAAATCCGATCGGTCAATAAACAAAGAAGTTATAGGCGCGAGAAGTTTCGCTTACAGGAGCAGAGGCCCGACGTCGACGCCGACTGCGCATGCACAATCGTGCAGTCAGCATGTGCCATTAGCGTCAATACATGTATATTTGACTTCGAAAAATATGCGATGCGTTGTTATTGGTTCGCCAAATAAAAGTAATTAATATTAAGAATTTAGAATTTTATTAAGAAGGTAAATGGTATTCTACTGTCGAGTGCACTCGACTGTAACTTTCTTTACTTGTTTATATATTATTATTATTATATTGCTTACTTGACATAATGCAATATTGTGCTAAATAAAATGTTCTTTCAAAGGGAAATACGAAGTTAATGCCATGCATTTGAAGTTTCCTATATATTCTGGAAAATTAAACGTACATGGTATGTGGTTCTGATATGCCAAAAATATAAGCAAAACTCATTGATTAAAGCACTGGTCTACCTGATACTGGTATTAAATTACTTATAATGAGAAATTACTACTTTCCCGTTTTCTGTAATAAGTTTTGAATATTTGGGCTTTCTGATTCTTTCTTTTTATTTTATTTTATTTATTTTTATTTTAAGAAATCCATCTGTTTATTTTAAAATTACTAAAAAAAAAAAAGATTTTCCCAACAGAATTATTTATAAATTTTTTCATCATAATAAAACAATAACTATCAACCTTTTGTCGATATACATGTTTAATTATATCGGATTTATTACCATATCCAACTGTGACCTTCAAAATTTAAATTAAAATTTAAGTTTTTATTATTGAACGGCCGATGATTATTATCTTTTCTAATTAGGGAGTTCCGTAAGGTTACGGACCTTCGACATAGTCGCGACCTCCGACATTAATGCGACCTTCGGCTGCAGTAACCGAAAAGCCTAAAATTCGGGCGTCCATTTTAGTCATCTTGTTCTTCTTTATTTTTTTTTGCTTGTTCTGGAAGCAAACAGATCAAATATTCAATAAAAATAATTTTTTTGAATGTGGAACTGCAAACCTTGTTATCCCCATTTTCATTGCTTGATGGTGTTATGGCTGGAGCCGGCTTACACATATCATCATTATGTGCGTTTTGAGCACGTTGCAAGTTTTTATATTTACTGCGTCGCTCCAAAAACTGCTTAGCAAAATCACTCGAATCTTTGCCTTCACCTAAACAGAAAAAAAGATAAAGAAAGATATTGCTAGTGCTTATTAATTGTACTGAAAAATCAAAGTAATATCCATTACGAATGTAAATCACTTACCCAGGTATATACGGACATAGTCCTTTACTTCATATGGGGCTTCCAAGTCTTGCAAAAATGTAACAAACGTAGGCACTGCAATTTATTGTTTTTAATAGAATTTACACTTTGCAAGAAGCAATAGTAACCTTACCGTCAACCTTAGCCGACATATTATCCAAGCTCTTCATGCACCAGATGGTAAACTCGTTTTCATATTCGTTAATCTTGCTGTTGGGTGTTCCGTCATTGTTCATCTGTTGGTTTTTAGTTGTCATCTTTTTATCTTCGAAACTTCCAGAGGCCTTGCCAGCCCCTTTATTTGGGGCAACTCTACATTTTTCCTGCTGCTGTTGTGAGTTACTGGTAGACTTGGCGTGTTTATATATTGTAACATTTTGCATGGCTGGCAATGTTACACTCTTCTGCAAATTGCGTGGCGATGAAAGACTAGTAGCGGTTGTCTTGGGCTGCGGTGGCTGCTTGTTGGTGTTACTAGATGTTGCTGGCAGCAAGCCTGCGGCAAGCACAGAGGCTGCAGTTGTCGTACCCATTGTGTTCACTGGATCATCCCATACCCCGATGTTGACAGCAGATGAGACACTACCCCATGCTTTGTTGACATTTCCCCATATGTTTGATAGGCCACCTGAAACGCTAATGCCAACTGGCACAACTGCCTGCTGGTGTTGCTCATGGTCACGACGACGTTGCTGTTCAAGTAGCTCATTGGCCAACCGCTTTGCTTCCTCAGCCTGGATGTCAACAAGGCTCATAACGGGCGCTGGAGCTGGAGGTGCTTGCCACTTGACCAGTGAATCGTTTGCTTCAAGAGCTGTGGCACGCATTTGTTTATCGAGCTGCTCTTGTTGACGCTGCTGATCAGCACGACGCTCTCGCCGTTCTGCTTTCTGAATTTCAGCCAATCCGGGTGCCGTATAATTTACACTCGACGACTGAAGTGACCATGGTGCAATTGACGTGGGAAGAGAACGTCCCATTTGCTGTTCTACCTTTGTACCACTCATCTTATTTCCGCCACCGGTGCCAATATGTCCTACCGTGGACGTAGTTGTGAAAGGAGTAACTAGAGACAGACAATATTTAGGTCCGATGGAAGTGCATTCTTATACTTATGATACTTATGCACTTACAGTGGGGATCAAAAGTGATTCCATGTCCAGCATATGCATGTTCAACCGCTCATAAAACGTAAACCAATGAACCAAATGAAACAAACTTTTTTTTCTCGATTACTTATTCAATTTGTAAGAAATAGACTTAAATACTACAATAATACAAGAAGAAATGTAAGAGGTAGAAAAAAAAAACAAAAAAAGAAGGCATGTACTCAGTTTTGCACCTTTCGTTATTCGCACTGTTTTCTTATCACCAAAATACTTGCAGATTTACTGTTTTATGTTTTTTTCATGCATTATTCGTTGTCATAATTCAGAAATTCGCACATTTCTTATAGTTCAAAGTAAATTTTAATGAATTAAGAAATTAGTCGCCAACGCCGAAAATAGTATTGTTTTCATGACTAAAAGTGGCTGTTCGACACGCACAATTGCTGAAAAGCTGAAAATTAGTCAACCAGTGGTGGTCAAGGTGAAAAAAAGACAAAATGTTTGCTCCGAAAGTGTAAAGTAAAGTAACGGACTCTGACGCTCGACTTATGATGTCCAACATGAGGAAGGATAAGCTTTTAACACCAAAAAATGCTTCTACGGAGTTAAATACAACCGTAAGTCGATGGATAGCTAGAAGAGCACTGGCTAGAATAAGATATGTCGCCTCTGTTCAAAAAAAAAAAACAGCTCTATCCGAGAAAAATGTTAAGGCTCGGTTACGATTTGCAAAGAAACACAAAAACTGGACTATAGAAGACTGGAAACGTGTTATCTGGTTGGACGAATTCAAGTTTAACCGTTTCCAGTCGGTTGGCAATCAGTATTATTGGCATAGGCCCGGTGACAAGCTTCAGAGACATCATGTAAAGCAAACCGTAAAGCATGGAGGAGGAAATGTAATGGCTTGGGGGTGCTTCCCATGGTAGCACGTTGGACCGTTGCACAAAATTGATGGAATAATGCGAAAAGAGGACTATTTAAACATTTTAAAGACCTTCACCATTTTCTCGATAAGTGTGGCTATCCTGAAGGAGAAATCACTTTCCAACAGGATGGGGATCCTAAGCACACTTCAAAAATTGTTAAAGAATGGTTGCCAAAACAAAATTTTAAGGTCATGGAGTGGCCAGCTCAAAGTCCCGACCTCAATCCAAATGAAAACTTTTGGTCAATTGTGAAGGGCAATATCAATCGGCCCTAAGCAACCTTGACGATCTCTGGAGACGCGTGGAGATTGAATGGAACCAAATTTCGAAAGAAATTATTGAGAACTTAGTTAAGAGTATGCCGAAGAGCATAAAAAATGTAATAGACAATAAGGGTCTTTGGACCAAATATTAATAAAATATTTCCTAAGATTTTTGCATAAAAGGTGCAAAACTGAGTACATGCCTTCTGTTTTAGTTTTTTTTTTCTATCTCTTACATTTCTTCTTGTATTATTGTAGTATTTAAGTCTATTTCTTACAAATTGAATAAGTAATCGAGAAAAAAAAAGTTTGTTTCATTTGGTTCAATGGTTTACGTTTTATGAGCGGTTGAACATGCATATGCTGAACATGGAATCACTTTTGCTCCCCACTGTATGTTTAACGAATTGTTATTATATGATTGTACTTCTCACTTATTCAGTCGAGCTATAACACATAATTCTTTGGTACAGTTTCTTTTTGACTGTTAGATATTTCATAAAGTTAATATAATATTTATCCAAAGTCAATCGAATGAATGAAATTATAATATATATAGTATTTGGAATATGGTATTGAAAACATTGGTTGCTGGCTATGTTATGGTGTAGCGATTTTGATGACTTTTTTAAGAAATAATGTTGTGTAAAAGGTCCATTATTTTTTTTAAGTAGGATTCAATATCTTACATTACATTAAGATTATTTAAGACTCTTTTGGTTTGTGCAATTGCTCTTATCGTACAAGCATATAGCTTTTTTCGTTTTTATAAAAATTCTAATATGTTATTGAAAACCTTGGTTGCCTAATATATTGATATCTGGCTTATGTCAAAAACTGGTTTTTCAACCAATTGTTTCAATTGCAGTAACATGTTTTGATGAAATTTTAAAGAAAACATGCAAAACACTTATAACCTTTACGCCTCTCACAACCAAGCAAAATTTAATATAGACTTAAAAGTAGGTACAGATGTTCGGGAACGTACCAACAAAACAAAAGAAAACAAGTGAAGAAAGCTACAGTCGAGTGCACTCGACAATAAGATACCATTTACCTTTCGCTGTTAAAAAATATTTCTTAATATTAATTACTTTTATTCGGCGAATATTATATATTTTCGAAGACAAATACACATGCATTGACGCTAATGCATTAACGCTAACACACTGACTACGCGATGGTGCGTTTATCTCTTTTCGTTATTGAATTATTTGCAAAAAATCGAAATACGCATTTATCGATTTGGGGAGGCGGTGGGCGTGGCACATCAAGTTTGAAATAAACTCGATCTGCGTGTTCAATACACTCACACTCCCACCAAGTCTGGTGACTCTAGCTCTTTTAATAGCTGAGATCTGTGTGTTTATACAGACGGACAGACAGATGGACATGACCAAATCGACTCGGCTATTGATGCTGATCAAGAATATATATACTTTGTATGGTCTGCCACGCCTTCTTCTGCCTGTTACATACATTTGCACAAAGTTAATATACCATTTTTTACCCATTTTCAATGGGTAAATGGTATAAAAATTGATAATCAAAAATACATTGTCCGCGAAACTTTTAAGGTGGCTTTATTTTTTCAAACACCTCATATATGTTAAAACGTAGCTCATTACTATCAAGATATTTTAAAAACAGAAACCAGTTCACCTTGCAACAGACATGACGATGAACAGGGCCAGTTCACTCGTCTGTTGACATTGATCAACAATACATATACTTATGAAAACATCCGATCAAAATAAATAAACCCTCAAAGATGTAAGAATAAATTACTTTTTTTAAAGCTTCTAAGCTCACTAAGCCAAAGATAACTTTCGTTTCCAGTTTTATGATAATTTGTTACGATATATTGTAAAAATAACTGACGTTAATTCGGCTTAATTCTTTTGAAATGAAATATTCTGTGCAACTTGAAAAATTCATTAAAAAATGAAAAATAATTTATTATTTTTTAATTTTCTCACCTGGTGCATTATTTATGCTTGGAAGATCTCCTAGCAACGCCCTACGTCGTTGCGATTGTATTTGATGCTGGCGCTCCTTTTCCTCTTGTATCTGACGACTCTTTTCTTCTTCTGCAAGAAGAACACGTCGCTTTTCTTCCTCCTGTTGCTGACGTTTACGCTCTTCCTTAAGACGTCTTTTCTCATCTATAAGTTCGCGACGGCGTTCATCATCGCTTATTTTAATATCCGACTGTTTTCCCTGAGATTTTAGGGGAGAAGGTTGCTGTTTTTTTACTTTGCTCTCAGTAGTTAGTTGCTGTTCGTGGCACTCCAGTTGTTGGTGCTCTTGCTGTTGCTGGTGCTCTGCCTGTATGTGCTCTTTCTGATGGGGGAGCGTCTGTTGCCGATCTTTTAAGAGCATACCTAGACTCTGTTGTGCCTGTGAAGGAGGAAATTCTTGCTGCTCTATCTTGTTCAGCTGTGTATCTGCATCAAACTCCAACTTGCTTGAGTTGAAATCAGACTTCGATATGGAGTTTGTGTTTAACTTCTGTTGCTGGAGCTGCAGTTGTAGGCTTTGCTCCTCTTCCAATGTGGCCACATCCCATAAAGTTCCTTTTGCGTTCGACATTGCTGGCCAATGTTCAGAGGGGTGTTGCTGCTGGTGGGGCCATATGGGCATCATAAGGTTCTGGCTGACCAATAACTGTGACTCAACTTGTTGCTGCTGATTGGCTGTTGTTGACGGACCCCGCAACAACATTCTCAAATTATATTCGCTTAGGAGGTCCATGTCGTTGCTGGGCAGCTCATTAAGTTTGTTAGCCTCTGAAAGCTGATGCTGCTGTTGAACCTGATCCGGGTGACTCGATGACTGTGTCTGTCTCTGTCCTTGCTGATGCATTAATTGAGCATTAATAATGAAATCGTTAGCATCCATAAAAATATTAGCGGGACGTTGATGTTGATCTATATTGCCTGAAAAAATCTGCGTTCGCTGCTGCTGATGATCTTTTTTAGCCTGCTCCGCAATTGCGTCGTACAATTGGTTGCCGGCAGCAGGATTTAATGCAGCCAAAGTATTACTTAGGCCATTGAAACTGCTGAGATACTCGGGAAGCACGAGCAGTTGGACTTTGCTACGCACAATGGATTCTCTCTGCGCGGCATCTAGACGTTGAAAACAATCGTTCTTCGATAGTTCTGATAAGATCTGATACTCTTGATGCTGTAAGTATTGATCCTGCAGCATTTGAAAACGCATTGTTAGCATGTGTGATGTGTCAGTTATTTGCGCATGTGTGGTCATCTGGCCTTTTACGGCAGCACTCAGCGAATCTGCAGCAGCTGTAACATTTGCTTTCAGTTGTTCGTCGACAGTTCGTTGCTGCTGGTCAGTTGATGGTAACGGCAAAGAATTAAGAGTAGGTGGCTTGCGTGTCAACGGAATTTGAATGTTATCCAAGTCCATGGGCAGCAGATGACTGTGTGTAAATGGCATATTACCACGGCATAGCTTTATCAGCTCACCCAATGGCCTAAAGTGACTGTCTGATAACCGGCGTACAAAAAGGTTTTCATTAAAATAACCTGCTCGATACCATTCAGTCATCTCAATCGCACTGAACGGGCCCTGCACATTTGACTGAGGATCCCGATAAAACCACAAGATATTCGAATTTTCATTAATCATGTGTCCTGGTAGGGCTGATAAATGTTGCGGCTGCTGTTGTTGCAACTGGTGGTGCTGATGATGTTGCACGGATAACGGATCAGGGAACGATAGAGACATTGCTGGTCCCGCAGGATCCGGAAGTTGGCTAATCATCTGCTTTTGCTGAGGATGTACACCGTCCTTTATTGGATTAGTTTCGCTAGTAATCTCATATCTACCGGTATTTGTCACATCTGGTATAATTTCATCTAATCGACCACAGTCATCGTCCATAATTAACTTCTCCACCTCATCGGCAACTTCTTTAAAACGTTCTGAAATGTCACCATGAACAACTGTTGCTTGTAATATTGTTGAGTCGGAATCACCCTTCACCCTTCTTGTGTTGATATTATTGGTTTTCAAGTCTTCTCTATTGTCTCCATCCCCTTCTTCCTTGTGAGGCAGTTTTTGGGGCACCGCCTCTTCCGTTTGATTTTGTACACAACTATCAATTTCATTTTTCGTTTTTTCTCGTTCTAGCTCTGGGTGCTCACGAGCACTAATTATAAATTTTAATTTAGTTTCCGCGTTGTCGCCGTGGAAAGCCCCACTAGAGTCGAAGGTTCCGCCCATTTCGGATGGGTTCTCTATTGCCCATTCTGGCAAGCTATCATCTCCATCAATGCTACTTGTATTTACATTATTTACCGACCACTTAGAGCTTATGGAACGATTAACACTTGTCAATGAGCCACCAACACACGATACTGGAACTTTGGCCCGTTCCGTGGCAACAGTTCCAATAGCTGAAATTGAACGTTGATTATTGGCTTGTATATTACTGGTTGCATCTATATTTCCACCCTGAATAGGCTCCTCATCGCGCCAACTCGTCGATCGTCCTAAAATCAAAATGCAAATAAGACAAGCCATTTTAGCAATTTTCACAATCAGCTCACCCCAACGATGTGTGCCGCCACTGCGCCATCCAGAGACTTCAATTCCAACTCCACTTCCAAGAGCTGGACCATCACCAGAGCCATCTTCGTTTCGGTTTCTGCGCCAATTTTCCAAATTACGATTATGACTTGAGAACTCTTTTCGCGGACTGGAATTTGGCGTGCCATTCCAGTCCAAAGTACCACTCACGTTGCCGGCACCCCCCACATTGGTTGCACCAACAATAGTCGAGTCTCCTGTACCATTCCGCTCGCTCCAGGTTCGGTCGGACTATAAATATTTGGATGGCAATGAACAATTAAATCAAAACACAATAATTCGAGTTGAACCTTAATTGAAATAACCGATAAGTTTTCATCGTATATAACGTTTGGCCTCTGATATATTGGATGATAACTAGACTTTCCACGCATCCGTCCCCGTTCTATCGTTCCTCCTCGCGCTAAACCACGAGAGCTTATGCCAAATCCACCTGCTGAGCGCTGCAACCAAGCTGGACGAACCTGTAAAATAATTATAATGTGTAATGTCGTCGAGTCATATCCATATCAATGTACTCACACTACTCCCAAGTGGACTGTGACTGTTAATCTCTTCCTCGGAGCTAGGTGTTAGAGCTAGTGGGTACTGCACTTTGTCCACAAAGAGCTTTTTAAACGAGGGCAAAATTTGCGGCAACAAACAGTTCCGATCAAACAAAGACAGCATTTCCTCCCTCCCATACCGGTACTCGGGAAACAAATTGCGCGAGGTTGTCGAATTAGTATGACTGGCTAAATTATTTCCTCCGGAGGGACCACCACTGTGTAAGGAAACGGAGGTATTACCGCCGATAGCAGCAACCACATTGTTGCTACTAACGGCTGTCGGCTCTGATGACATATTGCGCAACCACTCCGGTCCGAATTTCATTGAGTCTGTCATTTTCAGCAATCCTCGATTTTTTTTTTAACTCTTCAGCTGAAACAACAATCGAACCATAATCATAAGTTAATATGCACGTATTTTGTCTGACACTTCGATTATATACGTCATATTACAAAAAAAAATTTGTACGATTAACTAAAACTATTGAAACATGTGCGTACATTCATACATATTTAGAAATATATACGGTCACACGATGAATGTGTGCGTACTGCAAAAATTGGAATAACGATAAAAAATAAGGAAAGATAACCTACAAAATTGACAGCATTAATGTACATATGGGTCTATAAGACTGTATGCGAATATTTATATATTCAAAAAGCCACAGCACTGCATTCGTAACATTAAATAATGAGACTATGCAGATTTTTATATAAATACATATGTATAAAATATTTACTAAAATTATTATTAACAAAGTATATGGCTTTATATTCAATAATCGGTGCTTTTACATGAGGCGAACAAATGTATTTACAAATAATGATCAAATAAAGTACTTTACGACATTTTGTCATTTTTAGGAATTTACTTATTTAAAAAAAAAAACAGCAGCCCTTTCCACGCCTACTATTACAAGAAAAATCATTGATATTCCATTAAACAATTGATTTTTTACTAATGCACGCATTAATTTTTCCAAGCAGCACAGATTACAATTTATGTAACTCAGCTAAAATTAAAATTTTTACAATATATTATTCTTATTTTTGATATACTACACAGTTGGGTTATTATATGTAATGTTGGCACTCACATATAATGTATGTTTGTAGGCATTCGTTGTATATGTAAATTTGAGATGAAACCCTTGTTATAATTTTAGTACACGAGTCAAAATATCGATAATTCATCGATACATTTCAATAAAAATATTCCAATGCAATTTTTTTAATGCAAATAAATAAATTTATTTCCATACATTATTCTGTCCGCAAAATAGTGTACATGCGCAGCATCCCATATTTAATTAACCTGTTTTAATGAAACTATCGCAAGGAAGGAATTCATTTGAACTACAGCATTATATTAGGTTGATTTATGAAGATTATTTTAACACAGCTACCATTTTCCGATTAAGTTTTATATGTGCCGATGTATTTCTTTGTTCGGCGCCACCTTGATGGTAATTTGTATATGCCTCTCCGTAGGAAGTCTTTGTCCCTATTGGCAAGGAAAACTCGTCAATTCGACTTTTACAAGCAGTCTTTGAACTCAATTGTGCCCTTCGGAGAAATGTTCCAACAAACTTAAAGGTAATCGCTTGAGGCAATGTCCGGGCTATAAGGCTCCAAAGATGTATGGAGCCTCGACCATGATCTTTTTACTTGGTGTTGATCCATGATCCATTTTCCAACGCCATTGACCAACCGATCCAGAAATCGAATCAAATATATTACGGTGCATCAGAGATTCGCAGATTATGACACGGTCTAAAAGGTAACTCATGAGGCACACATACTTCCAGCTTTTTGAAGGTGTTGCCAAGACCTATCAAACGTTGCCAGAAATGATTCCGTTTGACTTCACAAGTGAAGCGTAAAATTTAAATGCGAGTATGTCATTACCAAATAGCAACCTAATATCAAATGTAATGTTCAACTGTTTTAAGAGGTTGTAGGTATGGGCATGTGGGCATAAACAATAAACTTTTAGCGTTTGCTATAATAGCAGCATTCTCATGCCGGCACTTCTAGCAGAACGCGCTTTGCTCCAGCAAGTGTCCTCGACATGTGGGTTGGCCAGGCAATTAAGGCAGTACTCATTGATCTGTACTGCCCGAGGTCGCTTCTACGGAATCATCAACGAACACATTTTCGTAGTGCCTAAGCAAAACAGCGTGTGTACTGGGTTGGACGTTCTCTTCATCGCCTCATCGCGCTGTCTTTTTCGAAGACATAAAAATTTCTAATTTTTAAAAGTAAGAACTTTGGCCAAAATTAGTCATAAGAATTACCATTTAATTTTCTAATGCATATCACATGCTTAAATTGATTATTCATACTTCTACTTATACTATTTACTATGGGTGAAAAATAGTATATTAACTTTGTGAAAATGTATGTAACAGGCAGGAGGAGGCTCGGCAGACCACTTACTATATAAGTTTTTGATCAGCATCAATAGCCGAGTCGATTTGGTTAAATCTGTCTGTCCGTCAGTATGAAGACACAGATCTCAGCCATTAAAAAAACTAGAGACACCAGACTTGGTGGAAGTGTGTGCGTGTATTCAATATACATAGGAAGTTTATTTCAAACTTGATTTGCTACGCCTACCGCCTCCGCAAATCCATAAATGCGTTTTTTCGATTTTTTGCAAATAATTCAACAACAATATGAGCTGAACGCATCATTGGTAACATAACACAAAATGTGGATTTTCAAGTTTTGGATGCCACGCCCACCGCCCCTGAACCGATTTTGTAAATCGGTAAATCAAATTTCAGAAAAAGTAGAAAAGTGACAAATTTTTTGTATATTTTTATAGCTGGTAATAATATTGACCAATCCTATAAATTTGAATCCGATCGGATAATAAACACAGAAGTAATAGGCGCGAAAAGTAGCAGAGGCTCGGCTTCAATGCTTGGGCCGACAGCGCACGCACAGTCATCGTGGAGGCAACGAGCAGTCGGCATGTGCCATTAGCGTTATTTGTTAACAGCAAAAGGTAAATGGTATCTTACTGTCGAGTGCGTTCCCTGGGATTTTCTTCTGTTTGTTGGGAAGAAGAGCTAAACAGAAATTGCCTTTGCGTTCGCCTTCAATTTGATAAAAAAGTAGATTAAATTAACACGTAATGAGAAAATGGAGTGATGATCAGAGCTGGGGTTGGTCCAGTGCCAAACAAGATCCAACCGAAGGCTTAATTCTGGGTTATGAGAAGCCCTCCTTGACTCGGGAGGATACTCGGTAAGATGACGTCATGGAATTCTTCAGCCCCGAAGAAAATAATTTAGGTGTGTGGTGATATAAGGGCCGGTACCAACCACGGTCAGCAAGGATAAGATTGCTGAAAAAGTAGGGGCAGTATTTGTTGACTAGTACCGCCCGGAGTCGCTTCTCTGGCATCAGTTGCAGAAAGCATTTACGCATTTATGCCTTGGCACAACCGGCAGCGGAAAGGGCCAGCAGCTTGGTGCGATAGCGCTGCGACAGTTTTTTCTTTGCTGGATTGGGTGCTGGTAGATGCCATGTTGTCGAGGACGATATGGAATTTGTCCCTGATCCTGGCACAGGGCTTGTCAGGATCCACCCGAAAACTGACTTAGATGGATCCCGCAAATGTTTGGGTGAGAACCGCCAAGCAAAATAAATGGAAGGATATCCACGCCAATGGGTCCGTCAATCTGCGAGCTCTTATAGAAACGGGAATCTGCCTGTTGGATATCTGGCAGACAATCTATTATTGATTAGAGGACCGAACATGAAGGCAGATTTCCCGCTAATTGTGGAAGGACGTATGCCGATGCCTCGATCTGCAGACTGGGGTTGATAGAGGTGTCAATTTGGAAATGGCCAAATATATGGGGCTGGAAGGCTACAGCTTGAGACAGTTCAAGTGGAACAAGTTTTCAGATATGAAAGAACCTTCTGATCGGCTGGAAGATGTGGATTACAGCCGTATTCAGCAGGACACCCATTGTGTTGACGTACACAGTCGTATCGGATGATTCTCTTTCGAACAAACCTAAAAAGTCTGAGTCTAAGGGGTGACTCTGCTTTCGAAAGAGTTGAACCTTTTGAGGCAGCCTGCAAGCTTGTTGTTTCTTCTAGTTCGATCTCGGAAAGAGAACGGCTGACCTTGATCAGTGGACTTGTCTTTTTGCAGGAGAAGTTTTAGTGACCCTCTTCGTTTAGGAGGGGGTGGAGCACTGGAAGAGCGTGGACCAGATCATCGATCTCTGTGAGATGGTGGGCTAGAGCGATGGACTTGCGGTACTTGGAGAGGGAAGGGAGAGACGGGATTTGGTCTTCTTCTCATTGCTTACTGGCATGCTACGAAATTTATGAGTCGGTTAATTACACGTAGAACTTAGAACACTGATCATAGTGTGGCGAGGATTAGATATCGTCAAATAAATTTAAAAAAAATTCAAGAAAAGGAAATGATGCAGATGCTTTTTTAAAAAACGTCTCACAAACCACTCTGGTGCAGTACTGATGTAATAGATATTCGCTTACAAACTATGTCACACAAACAGTTGGAAGGGCACTGCACAGTGGATTGTGTCTTGGTCGCGTTTTTTCCTTCTGGAAAGGAAAAGTGTACAATGTAGTTGTAAGTGTTAGTGTTAGTTATAAGTAAGATTAAGTTAGTAAGTGGAGCAGGAGAGGGATTGCAGATCGAGTGCAATTCGCTCTCTCGCTTCGTGGTCTGAGTAAGTGGAGCGGGAGAGTGATTGCAAATCGAGTGCAATTCGCTCTCTCGCTTCAAGGCCTAGAATAAAGATAAAGTAAAATGTGAAAATTAATGTCGAATAAATTGTGAAACCAAAAAACTCCCTCTCGCTTAATTCTCGATAAATTCACTCGTCCAAACAAATAAATAAACATTTACAAGGTGCGTTCCGAAGTAAACAGGACTTTTAGAATCTAGCGCCCTCTAGTGGCGCCATCTATATGTCAACTGGTGCGTTAGAATCTGCTATCCGTTATCGACTTCCAGTAAAAATTGCATGACATTTCATCTATTGGAAGTGAGGTTATTGCGTTTTAAGTGTCAGTATGTTTTTGTCATCGGTGCGAAAAGATGGAAATTGGCGTTTGTTGCACGATAATGCGCCGTCTCATCGATCGATGCTTGTGACCGACTATTTGACCAAAAATCACAATTTAAGCATCAACCACTCCCCGTATTCACCTGATAGGGCACCGTGCGACTTCTACCTTTTCAGAAAAATGCATTTGCCGATGAAAGGAAAGCGTTTTGCAGACGTAGATGTCATTCAAAAGGCTTGCACCGGCGGCCATACCGGGCAACGAGCTAAAACAGTCGTTCGACATGCTTTTGGACCGTGCAAAAAGCAGTATTAAAGCAAAAGGAGACTATTTTGAATAAAATAAATTGATTTTGCCGAAAAAACTATTTGTTCTGTCTTTTTGTAAAGTCCTGTTTACTTTGGAATGCACCTTGTATATAAACTCATATAAATTTTCAGTAGTAGACCTCCCCTCTGGATGTGTTGCCTCTTTGTGTTCCAGAGAGGACTTGCAAATAATTTTGCTACCTGGGAAGACTCCGTTTTGTTGTTGTGGTGCGTGGTGACGCTAACCAATTTACCGCCCCAAAGGCCTTGTTGAGAGTAGGCAATGTTGCAGTAGTTTCAGTTTCAATTTGAATTGTAGCGAATTGAAACAATTTTAAGATTATTGGAGGTGTTTACGGATCGGTCGGGCAGAAAAAGGTAAAAGGTCGCGGATTGGAGCAAAGCAACCCCCCCCCCCCCTTACGTGGAGACCCTATAACGGGGCACTGCCTACCGACTCGAAGCGATCAAACTTCCAACGGTCAAAAGTCGGAAGGAAACTTCTGACCACCGCTGGAGCCCGAGCGTGATCCGTACGCCAGGACTGCCAGTTAGCCTGTAGGTATGGTGGATCGAAGCTCTGATGGAGCAAGAAAAGATGCAAGCAAGGCGTTCGCGAAATATACGCGGTTGTTTCGCACTCCCCCTGGTGCGACCCAAGGTCCAAGGTCAGCGGAGATATCGTCAGCACACTGGAGGCACTCCGTGTCCCAACATATCTAATTCGAATGGTGTGGAGTTATTTTTCCGGCAGGATTCTTCAATATGACACCGACGACGGTTTGCGTACGCAGAAAGTTTGACTCGGCGTACCGCAAGAATCTGTCCTGGGACCATTACTGTGAAATATAATGTACGACGGCGTTTTAAGCCTGGAGTTCCCAGACAGGGCTGGTTGTTGTGGGAAAGTGTGGAAGCGACGTACAATGGTGCCATCAGAAGAGTCCATCAGTGGCTTGTAGCGGCAGGTCTCGAGCTAGCAGCCCAAACGACTGAGGCGGTTCTCGTATCATCAAAAAAAGTGGTGGAGACAGCGCAGATCATGGTCGGTTCGACTATAGTGCGGTCGAAAAGATCACTGAAATATCTTGGTGTGATCATTGATTCGAAGCTGAGCTTCAAAGACCACCTAACGTACGCAAACAAAAAGGCGTCAGAAACGTACAGAGTGCTCTCGCAGATAATGTTCGATACTCGAGAGCCTAAGCAGGAATGCCGTCGCCTACTAATGAGCGCAACCCCCAACAATATATGGTAGGATTTAGCATACTTAAAAAGAGTCAGGATTGATAGCGATGAATGCACATGGTGTGGGCATGGTATAATTAAAGACGCGCAGCATGTCCTAGTAGATGCCCCCCGTTTTGAGAGCCAACGGCTTCAGCTTGGTCGTTCCACCGGCACCACTATCTCGGTAGCGAATCCTGTGCCGCTTATGCTATAGGGGCGGGAAGAATGAGATGCGGTCTGTGTTTTCGCGGGGACCGTTATGAAAACACTGCGGATCTTGGAAATGAGAAGAAACGCCGTATAGATGCTGCTTTTTGACCTGCGAAGCAATGCTTTATTTTGACGAAACGTGAAGAGTAAGTTAGACAAGGCTAAATATCGCCGTACGTGGACCCTTGTGTTGCTTAGCAGGTGAGACTGAATTGGAAGACAATAGTGATGCACGCAAAGAGTACTGTCAAAATTGTTTGCTACAGAAAAGAACATGAAAACGCGCTCTAGAACAATCACTGAGACCAACCACAAGGAACTCGATGCGTCTAGCCAACTTCCAATGTCAATGCTATTATATGTGTATATGAAATATACGTCCGATAAGTACTTAGCCTCACCGCCCGATGGCGTCACTATCGCAAGTGTAGTACATTCTCGAAGACGGCTACTATTGAAATTTCAGACGAATCGGACTCGTAGTTTTGTTTTGACTGCGTGTGGAATCGGACGTGCCTGCGGATTTTAGAAAAACGGAGAAAGAGCAATATTGGTCCGTGATTCGATTCTTGTTTTTGGAAGAGAAATCGCGCAGCGAAATTAAAGAGCGCATGGATGCTGTCTCCTTCGATGGCGACCGGCAAAAATTGGTTCAACAAGTTTCAACGTGGTGGCACGTAGGTTTTTAATGAGCCACGCCCAGGTGCCCTGAAAACGGCTACCACGGAGGATAACGTGACAAAAATCCACCATCTCGTATTGGCAGACCGCCGATTGATGATGCGCGAGATAGGTGAGACAGTAGGGATCTCAAAAGATCGCGTGGATCATATCCTGCATGAAATTTTGGGCGTTTGCTTACTCCGGACAACCGTGAGACCAGAGCAGTGTTTGACACTGTTTAAGATCAATCCGAAGGCGTTTCTGCGTCGTTTCGTGGCCGTCGACGAAACATGGATCCACTGGTACACACCAGAGACCAAGGAACAGTCGAAACAGTGGACTTCACTTTGCGAACCTGCTCCGAAGAAGGCGGAGACTGTCCCATCGGCCAGAAAGGTGATGTCCACCATTTTTAGAATTCACAAGTTGTGATCTACATCGACTATCTGGAGAAGGGCAAAACGGTCACAGGGCTGTACTATGCCGTATTATTGGGCCGATTCGCCGCCGAACTGAAGAAAATACGGCCCCATTTGGCGAAGATAAAAGTTCTCTGCCATCATGACAACGCACCGGCTCACACTTTCTCCCTCGCCACGGCCAATTT
Source organism: Zaprionus bogoriensis (assembly GCA_035046045.1). Classification (NCBI taxonomy): domain Eukaryota; kingdom Metazoa; phylum Arthropoda; class Insecta; order Diptera; family Drosophilidae; genus Zaprionus; species Zaprionus bogoriensis. Next base: position 2,007,329 of record JAWNOI010000221.1, read on the forward strand.
GGTTGAATTGAACTGCTACCCCATCCACCATATTCTGAATGAGTAGGTCGTCATCGCCACAGAGGCCTATTTTGCAGACCATTAGCGTCAATGCATGTGTATTTTACTTCTAAAGTATGGGATGCGTTTTTTTAGCTCGCCGAGAGGTGCTACTTTGGTCTGAGTAAGCAAACCTCTCTCTCGCCGAACAAATTAACACAAGACACTCATCCTACCTGTGCTCTTATATATCGCAGAAGCATAGGTAATGTCACTGACGAATGCAGCAGCGCTTGGAGTGTTGGAGAGAAAAATGCTTTGCAAGATCTTTGGTCCCGTTCGGATTGGGGACGAATTTCGCATTCGGATGAACCACGACCTGTACGAGTTGTACGACGACGAGGACGTGGTCCGGCGCATCACGATACAACGTCTGCGCTGGCTCGGCCACGTTGTGCGTATGGATGAAGAAACTCCAGCTCGAAGGTATTCGAATCGAGGGTCGACTACGGACGACGACGAAGGGGACGACCAAAGCTCCGATGGAAGGACCAAGTGGAGAAGATTGGAGGAGGCGTGCGAAGAGCAGAGGCGCCTGGAGGGAGACGCTGAGGTCGGCCAAAACCCGAATCGGGTTATAGTGCCACCTAATAATATTCAATACATATAAGAAGTTTATTTCAAACTTAATGTGCTATGTCTAACGCCTCGAAAAGCAATTTTCGATTTATTACACATAACCACAATGACACGCCCCTACGCCTATAAAAAAAAAATTTCTCGAATAATAAAAAAAGCGGAAAAGCTACAATCACTAAATTTGGTAGGATGGTGCCTGGTAGCATTGTGAAGAATTCGGATTTTCAACTTTTGAATGTCACGCCCACCATAAATTGATTTAAAAATTGATAAGCCGTTTTTTTCGACATTCTCGTAGCTGTCAGTAGTATTGATCTACCATATAATTACAACTCAATCGGGCATTAAACACAAAAGTTATAGGCGCAATTATCCCATACATATAGCAGTGTTATTGCTTTGTTTGATTAAGAAAATATGCCATGAATTGTTATTAGTTCGCTGAATAAAATTATTTAATATTAAGAATTATTTTTTAACAGTCAAAGGTAAATGGTATCTTACTGTCGAATTCACTCGACTGTAGTTTCCTGTACTTGTTTTAAATATATTTATAGTTTGAAAATCGTTCGATAATAGACAATTATTAAGTAATAAGCATTATTTATTTACATGGTAAGTAGGTCCAATTTACAAAACTTTAAATTTGGGGAAAAAAGAGTGTCTTAAAAGGTGATTACGTATGGTTTTAAGAGGTAGATTCTACATTAATAATAGAATCTCACGAGTTTATGAAGGTTTTACAAATAATATCATAGCACATATAGCAATATAAGTATGCACATAAATGCGAAATAATAGATTTGTCGGACAATACAAAATATAATATTGTATTTTATTGTATATAAAATATTTGAATAACATAATATAAATAATTACATATACATATATATATAAATATATATATATATGTATATATAAATATATATAAATTTTTACGCACTTTGCTGTTTTATTCAAAATTCAATATTTTGAATATTTGACAACTATATTTATATGATTATATTAATTTAAATTTAAATATTTACATAGCTACTTATATGCACAGTGTTTTTTTTTAATGTTTTTTTTTCGGTATTCATGGTATTCGTAATTTTGTGCAATTGATTACAATTGTAATCAACATATATAGATTACATAGCCCAACAGTTCGGATTTGAGCAGAACACACTTATAAGGCGTACGTATATCAAGTTTAACAATACTCCCTCTTTATTGAATTAATTGTAGTCCTTTGTATTTAGGAATAAACAACTTGAAAATCTCAAAATTTAAAATTAAAGTTTGAGGCTTTTGCGAAATAATGAAAACTAAATCATGTGTTGCCCAATGCGAGAACACATTTGTACAATGGTTTCCAATTGTATCTCCTGGGTAGCTAATATACTATTTAGAGGCTAAGGTTAAGGGTATGTTTGATTATGTACCCATCGTTGGCTCCTGTCGTATTTCGGATTTAAGTTTCACAAATTCCTTAGCCACTTCATCGTTATTTCGTTGTGATAATATTCTTAATATGGTCCAACCAGTTTCGTCCATTTCAATGCGTCGTTGTAAGGACAACCAACAAGCAACTGAACCCTATGTGAAAAAGAGAGCAGTCAAGTATAAAAATTAAATATGTGTCAAGAATATCTTTTGTAACCTTTTCTGATATGTCTTTAAGGGGTATTACTGCTACGCCCACAAGTCGGTCGTCGCGCGCAAAGCAATAATCCTTCACACAAATGTGCAGTTCAAAGAAATCCAATTGTTCTTCATTTCCAATGGCGCTAAAATAAAAAGTGTAATTATTTATTTTTATATAAATTTGTATATGTACAGAATACAGAAACTAACAAGCTAAACGATTCGTTATACTTCGGAGACCAGTTATTCGACTTTGACTTCGTTGCAAATTTTCTCTTCTTATCCTGCAAATGCGGACCAATAAGATTTATCTCTGCAAACGGTCGAAACATTCCAGAGGGTATCTGCCACTTAAGGTCATTGGCCGCCACAACTTAGAAAAAGGTGAGGGAATATTGATCATGAAAGTAAGTTGAAAATTGTCAAATACTTTACCTTTTACATTAACTTTGTGCTCCCCGGTGCCTGGATGCGAAAATAGATCAATTTGTACAGAAATTTCCCCAACACTTTCCTCTGAATTTTCTGGATCAACTGAAAAGTGAACATTAAGGTACGTGTAATTCGCAGTTTTCGAGCTTACCTTCGTGTACCTGACTTGAAATGAAAGTCTTTATTAAAGTATCTGTCATTTGAGTGTACAAGCTGAGAGCATACCGCAAGCTCTGCAGTTCTGGTGATTTCTCCAAAAACGTTTTTTTCAGTCCATTGCCGCCGGCATGAAAATATAGTTTTATCGTATCTAAGGCAACATCTAGTACGGCACACTGCTTCGGTGAGAGATTTTTTTCCACCTCTTTAGAAATGTCCATGACCCCGCTAAGAGCACTTTTCACGTCTGGCTTGCCGGCCATATGCGACTTGAACAGGCGACCCATGTCCTCTATTTTTGCATTCGAAGCTAAATTCTTTGCATTGTCTGTAAGATGCTTGAACATCATCTAGTTGGGTGGAATGAGATAGATTTTTTTATAGGTAACTAGCCTTACGTGTAACTCACAGTCTTATCTGTCATCGGTGGCAGGACAATAGTTTTTTCCAGAATTCTCATAACTATTTTCCAAAGCTCTTTTAGCAACCGCTTTAGCACTGTTTTTTCGCAAGACTGAGCATACAAGGTTAACGAGCCGTCCAATAGATCCATCAAAGGCCTCAAAACATCGTCCGCCTCAACAGCGGCGGCATTACGCTGGGCTGCCTGATTTCCAAGGGTAATATTTCCACTTCCACCTTTTATTGATAACAACATATCGCCAAGCTCCCGGACCGACTGTGTAATACGTGGCTCAAGGCTGTTAAGGATTAAAAATCCCGTTAATAATAAGTTCATTAAGTTGAACAAATAATGAAAACAGCTGTCCAACACATTTTCATATTAGAATCAAGTATAAATACAGTCAAGTGCACTCGATAGTAAGATACAATTAACCTTTGATTGTTAAAAAATATTTCTTAATATTAAATGCTTTTATTCGGCGAAATAACAACAACGGATCGCATTTTCTTACAGTCAAATACACATGTATTGAAGCTATACGCACACACCGACCGCACGCAGACTGTGCGTGTGCAGCAATTACGCTGGGCCTCTCCTTCGCCTCGGCTGCTATTTGTATGGAAAACTTTTGAAGTCTGTAACTTCTGTGTTTATTATCCGATCGATTTAAATTTAATTTAATTAAATTCAATATTATTAGTATCTGGATGGTTTGGCTTTTATAAGTACAGAGTAAAGTTTTCTGATCGCGGTCAACTTGGCGGCCGCCAGTGCGATCTCTGTCTACGAATGATTGCAAGTTGACACACAGCCTCCTCGTGGCACCTCCTGGGTAGCTATCTTAGCATCCGCTAGATAGTGAGCTAATGTGTGCAGCGAGTCACACGGACGGTAAATGGTTGAGCGCAGGGTTTGGAGCCCGCCTCGTACAAAGAGTAGCTCAGTGAAAACCATAGCGAAAGCCTCGGATAAGATCCCCCCTTATGTTGACGACCACCGCAAAACGAACAAGTGAAGAAAGCTACAGTCGAGTGCACTCGACAGTAAGATACCATTTACCTTTCGCTGTTAAAAACTAATTCTTAATATTAATTACTTTTATTCGGCGAATAACAACGCATCGCATATTTTCGAGGACAAATTCACATGCATTGACGCTAATGGCACATGCCGACTGCAGACTGACTACACGACGACTGTGCGTGCGCAGTCGGCGTGCGCAGTCGGCGTCGGCGTCGGGCCTCTACTGCTGTGAGCGAAACTTCTCGTGCCTATAACTTCTGTGTTTATTGTCCGATCGGATTTAAATTTATAGGGTTGGTCAATATTATTATTATCTACAATAATACCTAAAAAAAATTTCGGAAACTTTTCAACTTTTCCTATAATTTGATTTACCGATTTACAAAATCGATTTTTGAGGGCGGTAGGCGTGGCATCCAAAAGTTGAAATTCTGCATTCTCCGTAATGTTACCAGCACCTTACTTCCAAATTTGGTGCTTCTAGCTTTTCTAGTGTTCTTTTAAACTATAAAAATGTGTTTTTTAGAGGCGGTGGGCGTGGCATCCAAAATTCTAAAATCCAACTTCTGCATAATGTTGCAAGACACCCTCCTACCAAATTTGGTGCGTTTATCTCTTTTCGTTATTGAATTATTTGGAAAAAATCGAAATACGCATTTATCGATTTGCGGAGGCGGTGGGCGTGGCACATCAAGTTTGAAATAAACTTCTTGTGTGTATTGAATACACGCACACTCCCACCAAGTCTGGTGCCTCTAGCTCTTTTAATAGCTGAGATCTGTGCGTTCATACAGACGGACAGACGGACAGACAGACAGACCTGACCAAATCGACTCGGCTATTGATGCTGATCAAGAATATATATACTTTGTATGGTCTGCCACGCCTCCTTCTGCCTGTTACATACATTTGCACAAAGTTAATATACCATTTTTTACCCATTTTCAATGGGTAAATGGTATAAAAAGGACTACGATTTAAGGATATGCAAAGGGAATGTCCGAACTCTTAATTGGGAAGGTGCCTCTATCCAACTGGCGGGTGCCCTCGAAAAATTAAAGGCTGACATTACCTGCATCCAGGAAATGAGATGGACAGGACAAGGTTGCTCCAAGGTAGCAAACTGCGATATCTACTACAGCTGCCATGCGAATAGGCGCGAATTTGGATGCGGATTTGTAGTAAGCCGGAGACTTCGCCACCACGTCTCCAAATTCACCCCAGTGAGTGAACAACTGGCTACAATACGTCAAAGCTAGATTTTTCAATCTTGGCATAATTTGCGCGCATGCCTCGACGGAGGAGATGGACGATGCTGTTAAGGATGCGATCATCCTCGGGGACTTCAACGCAAAGGTTGGGCGAACGCATCTTTGACGCCACCGTCGGTCAATTCAGCCTCCATGACACCACCTTGAACAATGGTTTCAGGCTGATTGACTTCACCGCGGCGCGAAACAGTGGCACCAGATTTCGGCACCTCGACATCCACAAGGCCACATGGCTGTCCCCTGATCAAAAATCGCATAACCAAATTGATCACGTTGTGATAGACGGAAGGCATGCCTGAAGCGTTATGGAAGTGCGTACGTTTCGTGTAGTCAACATAGACTCAGACTACTATCTTGTCGCAGTCAAGATACGCATGCGGCTATGCCGAACGAAGAACATACGCCCCATCACGCAACGAAAGCTTGACGTCACTAAGCTGCGATCACAATGGACAGCAATAGCCTACTCCACTCACCTCTCGGACCTGCTCCACCAACCCATCCCTCACCCTGTTGACGCCGGCGGACGCTGGGCGCACATATTCCACTCCATGCGAGCTTCTGCTGAAAAAGCCATTGGGTTCAAGCGCCCACCCACGCGGAACCAATGGTATGACGAGGAGTGTTGAGTCACAGCTGCCGCCCACAGAAAAACGCTGCAGACTGGCGCAACGCTGGCTACGTGTGAACGTTACAGGGAGAAAAGAAAGGAAGAGAGGCGACTTTTTATACGGAAAAAATGGGAGCAAGAAAAGCGAGCGCGAGGAACTTAAGGTGTTGAAAGACAGGATTGATGCTCGAAAATTTTACCAACAAGTCAACCGTCTGACACAAGGTTTCAAGACCGGAGCATCTAACTGTCGAGATGAAAATGGAAATCTGGTTACGGATGCGCAGTGCACGCTGAGGTTATGGAAGACGCATTTCTCCAAGCTGCTAGCAGGCGATGACGGCACCAATCCCGCCGTTGGAGAAAGCAGCCCGATGCCATCAATCGACAACAATATGGATATACCACTATCTAGCCATGACGATGTCCGAGTTGCTATTATGCGGCTCAAAAACAACAAAGCAGCTGGTGCTGATGGACTGCCTGCAGAGTTGTTTAAGGCCGGCGGCAAAGAGCTGATGAGATGCATGCCTCAGCACTTGTTCAAAATATGGCTAGAAGAAAGCATGCCCAACGATTGGAATCTCAGCGTCCTTTGTCCTCTACTGAAGAAAGGCGACCCGAAGATATGTGCCAACTACCGAGGAATCAGCCTGATCACCATCTCATACAAGGTCCTATCGAGCGTTATATGTGAACGACTGAAGCCGTATGCCAACACACTGATCGCACCTTATCAGTGCGACTTCAGGCCTGGTAAATCCACCATAGACCAAATCTTCACATTCCGCCAAATCCTGGAAAAAACCCACGAAAATGGAATTAAATTGACACACACCATAAAGGAACGCCTATATGCCACCATGTCTGAGTTCGGTATTCCTGCAAAGCTGTGCGTCTTTGCAGAATGACATTGAGCAGCACCATCAGCTCTGTCAGGGTAGGAGCGAACCTCTCCGAACCTTTTGATACCGTTCGAGGTTTCAGACAAGGCGACCCCCTGTGGTGCAACTTCTTCAACTTCGTGGGAAAGGGTTCTGCGGAAAGCCGGTGTAGATCGCTTGGAGTGCTCGAGAGAAAAATTCTTCGCAAGACCTCTGGTTCCGTTCGGATTGGGGACGACTTTCGCATTCGGATGAACCACGACCTGTACAAGTTGTACGACGACGTGGACGTGGTCCGGCACATCACGATACAACGTCTGCGCTGGCTCGTCCACGTTGTGCGTATGGATGAAGAAACTCCAGCTCAGAAGGTATACGGGCGACGACGAAGGGGACGACCAAAGCTCTGATGGAAAGACCAAGTGGAGGAGAACCTAAATACACTGGGTATTTTCGATTGGAGGAGGCACGCGAAGAGCAGAGACGCCTGCAGGGAGACGCTGAGGTCGGCCATAACCCAAATCGGGTTGTAGTGCCACCTAATAATAATAATATCTAAAATAATATGTAAAAAAAATTCTGTAACTTTTCCAGTTTTCCAATAATTCGAATTATCGATTTAAAAGATCGATTTCTGGGGTCGGTGGGCGTGGCATCAAAAATTTGTAAGTCTACGTTATTTGTAATGCTACCAGAATTCTTAATGCCAAAATTGGTGCTTCTAACTTTTCTAATGTTCCTATGATTACAAAAATTCGTTTTATAGGGGCGGTGAGAAAGGCATCCAAAAGTCTGAAATCCAACTTCTGCATAATGTTACAAGACACCCAAGTTTGATGCGTTTATCTCTTATTGTTATTGAATTATTTGCAAAAAACCGAAAAACGCATTTATAGATTTGTGAATGCGGTGGGCGTGGCAAATCAAGTTTGAAATAAACTTCTTATGTGTATTGAATACACGCACACTCCCAACAAGTCTGGTGCCTCTAGCTCTTTGAATAGCTGAGATCTGTGTGTTCATACAGACGGACAGACGGACAGAAAGACGGACATGACCAAATCGACTCGGCTATTGATTCTGATCAATAATATATACTTTGTATGGTCTACCATACCTCTTTCTGCCTGTTGCATACATTTTCACACAGTTAATATACCACTTTTTCCCCATTTTCCATGGGGTATATAAAGTATTTTCACCAAGTTCCATCTAGATAGCTTTAATTACGTTTTTAATTTGCAAGTATTTGTTGAATGCAAAATTCAGCATAATAGCTGGGCTGAGCGTGCCGTCGAATAACTTTGTTGATGCTGCCAATGTCGAAGAATCTTTATCGACAGTAAATGTTCCCTTTGACACGATCCAAGAAAATGTGAAGGCTTTGAAAGCCGAGGGACTGAGGAGTTTTTTCAGAGCCATCTTAATTTTGTCATCCTAGTGATGCTAAGTGATCCATGGAAGTCAAAATATGAATGGAGAAATCAGTTCGCTTATCAAAAATGCCTGATTACAAATTTCATTTAATGTCACTTGTTAGCAAATGCATAAAATCAAAGAGCATAGAGCATACAAGGTTTAACGAATGGACATCATTTATAAGACCCTATGGAAAGGTAGTTTCCTTTGACAAATAAAATTGTACAAAAAGGTATTTAGATGGTTTGTTACTGGTCCAGGATAGCAGAGGATTAATGACTCTGTCTTCCACTTAACAAAAACTTATAGAGTAAATAAGTGAAATCAATGAGCATGAGGGCACGACAAAGCTCATTCCAGAGAAAACGAAATTTTGTCCAAGCAATGCAATAGTCATAAGGTACATACAAATACACAAACATACAAAAATCAAATAACGAAAACTACAGTCGACGTGTATTATCTTACATCTTACAAGGAATTCTTAGTATAGAATACTACTCTTTAAAACTATAGTACATAAATAAGACAAATGAGCCTCAAAGCGAGCCGAAAAGCTGAATTTTTTTCAGTGATGGGTAAGCGTGAAAGGAAATACTATTTTTTGAATCATACTTGTAAGCTTTCTGCACTTGATTTTGTGAGTAATGTTTGCGACAGCGCGAATTTTTTCACATTCTCAACCTCCCTGTATTCACGATTAAGATTTTTACATTTTTCGATTACTACACAAAATTGGTCTATGGCGTTAGCTCTATTACCTTGACCCCAGGGTTCGAATCCCAGCTTTTTTTGTTGTTATAAAATATTTGTTTTTTCTTGTTTCCTTGTTTCCTATCTTTCGCTTTTGTCTTTTTCCCAAATTTGGTTCAAAGAAGATAAAATTCTTTCGTGTGAAAGTAGGGAGTTATAAAAATTGGAATTATAATAATTACCACTAGAGAATCAGGTCACATTCAGAAAATGTCAAACTCAAAGTCCCAGCCCCTGTAGTACACATTTTTACAGTTAAGCGCACATGCATTTTCTATTCGTATATTACCATATACTTGAGATAAGACCAAGTATCCTTTTCTCATATACATAGGATAATCTTATCTCATATATAATACATATGAGAACAACTGAGCCCATGCGTTGCAACATGGTACTAAGCGAGCATTCATTAAATACTTCTGTAAACCAACCCAAGTTGGAAAATAGATCCTTGTTCGATGTTCTTTACTTATGTATTACCTTTGAGATAATATATGCGTATTTATAATTAACATAAACGAACAAAAGATGGAAGATTTTATGATATTCATAACATACTTGCAGCATCAACTTATTGAATATAACAAATATGTTAGGGTTACCTAATGGCAAATTGTGATGCCAATTCATCAAGCGCTGAATTCAGGTTCTGTTGCAATTCCTTGAGAATATTAGCAGCGTCCTCCTCTAGCTTATCGCCGCCCATTGACTCGAACATTTTTTCCAACTGTACCCTTAATTGTTGTATGTTGTTCATGAGGATACACGCCTATATGGGTGATTAACATTTAACATTAACATAAAATTTAACAAGTATCATATCATATAACGATGATATAACTAGGTATATTACTTCTATGGAGTCTGTACTTACAATGCGTTCGTCTTTCATATGTTCTGGAAACTCAATTTTCACAATATTAGCATACGCAATAAGTACTTTAACGATAGTTTTAGCAAAACGCCTCATGTAACGTTTCCAAATTTCTGGATCTGGACACTCGAGCTTGCTAACAACATCGAAGCATTGCGTCAATTGTGTGAAAACGTCAACTACCGAATTTGAAAACAATGCATGTTCGCTGCTCTTTTGAAACTGATCGGGATAAAATATAATTAATTGGTTGAGTTATATACCTCTTGATCTTAAGTTAATTATATTTGATATAATAGGTATTTTAAGAGGAGTTTTCTACCCCTTTGTCAATGGGTAAAAAATGGTATATTAACTTTGTGAAAATGTATGTAACAGGCGTGGCAGTGAATATACCATTTTTAATGTAAAATAAACAATTTTTAGAGATAATATGCGTGGCATTCAAAATTTAAAAAGTTTAGATATTACAGAATACTAAATTAAACAACTAAAATAATTTATATTTCATGTAGTTGAATGATTAAACAAAAAAAAAATAATAATAATTGGTGAATATCTACAATAGTTTCCGTTACATGGGAACACTTCTTAAGTAATAAGCTTGTGTTTCATTAGCATTTATGTTTTAAAAGAGCGTAATTATTAGTTGTTCTTTAAGCTCACCTCATCCTTTTTGTCACGATTGAAAGCCCCATGGAGGTATTCCAAGGACACATCATCGTTCTCGTTTAACCACTGCATAACAAAGGGTTCGAACCAGGCAGGATATTCAGGTACAGCACCTTTGTAGGGCGGAACCTCTTTAACATAATTGCTGTACAGCCATTTAACACGAAAATGCAAATTCATATAGGCTGACGACTTGCATAGTCTGTGCTGCTCATGCTCCTCTAATGCATACTTCATATCGACAGCGAACAGACTCCACATTGTAGCAGCTGATAGCTGAAAGAAAATACGACAATTACAGTTTTTCGTAATGGTATTCGATAATAATAATAAGATTTCCATTTGATCAGAACATGTCGATTATGATTAATGAATAAATGTTTTCAAAATTTGTTGTTGTCTATTGTTGCTTCAGTTACAAAACCCAGGTATGACATAGTTAAATTGTATAACATTTCAGACCAATATTTTTTGAGCTAAATGCAATGTTGGGTGTTTATTTTTAAAGAAAACTTCATTTTGTCTCATCGCTCCAATAGATGCTACAGGGTATAATAATTCAAATTTTATTGAAATTGAAATACGCTTTACAAAACCTTATGAATAGCTTGCATATAGCTCCGTGCAACACTATAAGCATTGCATCTGGCGACAATTATTATACCTTTCGAAATGCGATAACATATCAATTTTACTCATTTTCCTTACGTGAATGGGAAATTCTACTTTAATCAATCGCTTCAATGAAAATCCGAATTCAATGAATTCGGAAAATATAGAGTACATTAAAAGTAAGACATGTACATATATGGGAAATTAGCCGTGCAAAACTTGCAGTGGTCGAATATGTTCGATAAGAATGGTTGATATTGAGAATGGGAGTTGGCGACGAAAGCAAGCAAGAAAATAACAGAATTCTATCGATGTGTTCTGTAAACGGAAATGATTATTTATAAAATGCAAAAAAAAAAAATTGTGCGGAATAAATTTTGCACACATACATTTGTAAGCCCAAATGTAAACACAAGTGAAGAAAGCTACAGTCGAGTGCACACGACAGTAAGATACCAATTACCTTTGGCTGTTAAAAAAATCTTAATATTAATTACTTTTATTCGGCAAACTAACAACAACGCATCGCATATTTTCGAAGTCCAATACACATGCATTGATACTAATGGCACATGCCGACTGTACGCTGACTGCACGACGACTGTGCGTGCGCAGTGGGCGCAAGCATTGACGCCAAGCCTCTGCTCCGTCTCTGCTGCTGTATGGAAAACATCTCGCGTCTATAACATCTATACATACATACATATGTATTTATCAGGAACAGACAATGTGCCTCAACTTAGATATTAGAATGTAAACAATATTTTGTTTATAGTCGGTGGTTTGGTGTCAGAGTTGTCAGATCTATAACTTTGTTTCCTAGGTTCGATTCCCATTTCCGGTTTATTTTTGAATTGCTGAGAACAATTGGTTTTTCTTATGGTACTTTTTTGCATCCATAATCTTCAATATGATTGATATTTTTAACTATACTATGGTACTACTATGGTATATTACTATATTTTTCAGTAAAGTGCAAAAATAATAAAAAAAAAAAAAACAATCGGCCCGCGCAAGGCTCGAACTCGCGAACTCACAAAATCTGGAAATTGCGAGCCAAGCCTCTAACCATCGGACCACACAGGGTTACGCAATGCGATCGGAAAATCATGCTTTTTTGACGTCGGACCTCTGCTGCGTCGGTTCAACGTGTTAGTTGGAAATCACTTGCGCCCATAGCTTTGAATTCTAACTCCTATAACTTCTTTGTTTATTGTCCGATCGTGTTGTAATTTATATGGTAGATTAGTACAAGCTACGATAATGTCATTTTCAATGGGTAAATGGTATAAGATAAATACATATTTTGAAGATGTTCACTTTCATTTCCATGAATTTCAATGATGATTTGGCTGATACTTTATGAATTCACGCATTCGATGCAATTTTCGGTGACCACGAATTTTGATTGCCCTACATGTTCATCGTCACTTACTACAGTGGGCAAAAAGTACGGAACAGAGAACGGCTTCATTCAAATGAAAAAAATTCGTACGCGCTCAATCGCCGAATAATCACACTGTTCGGATCAGCCGATCAAACTTGCATGCGGTCACATGTTCATTGTTGATTTTAAATCAACTCGGGCTCGATCGTTTTTTTGTTTCACTCCAACATATTTGGCTCGTGTTCGGAATAATGATTTCGTGCGCTACGAATTTTGTTCAACAATCATTTTTTAGAACAAGAAAAGCACTCAACTCACAAAAATCAACTCGTATGATTTTATTCATGCGCGCAGCAAGCGGTACTTTTTCTGCACGGACGAAAATAAAAACAAGCAACAACAACAAACTTCAAGAAGCTTGCATAGAAATTGTTATTGTACATGCAGTCGCAACGCTCACTTCGTGTCGATACACGATCAACTGCAATTGATACGAACGATGCTTTCGTCAACACACGCTCATCTTATTCAATGCTGAAGAACTCAAGACGGTCCGAATGATGTGTATGGCAAACTAAGGTGAGTTTATTCATCCCTGTCTTTTGTTCAGTGAGTTGAATTGAGTGACAAATTTTATTCCAAAGACTCAAGGCGATCGGAATGATGTGTATGGCAGATGGAGTTGATTTTTAATCATCACTGTGTTTTGTTCAGTGAGTTGAGTTGAATGAAAAAGTTTGCGTATGATTAAATCAAGAAAATAGTGATTTTTGCAGTTCTCTGATACGGAGCCAAATCAGGAGAGTACGGTGGTTGCGGAACGATATGCGTCGAATTCTTGGCGAAATGGTCACGAAGAACGAGTGCCGTGTGCGACGGTGCAATATCGTGATGCAAAAACCATGAGTTGGCCCATAATTCTGGTCTTTTTTGACGAATTGCTTCACGCAAACGACGCATAACGCTCAAACAATATTCCTTATTAACAGTTTGGCCAGGTGGAAGGAATTCATAGTGCACCACACCACAAAAATCGAAAAAAAACTGTCATCATAACCTTGATTTTTTAACAACTTTGACGTCCTTTTTTCGCACGATATTCGCTTAATTGGTCTGTTTTTTTCAGGGTCGTTAGCAAAAATCCAAGTCTCATCGCCCGAGATTATACATTTGAACTTGTCCTGAAATTGAGCGTTTTCGGTACCAAACGAGATTTGATTTTGCGCAGGCCCAACTGGTCTTTCAAAATGGTTTTCACAGATCCTTCTGATATTCCAATCATATCAGTAAGGTCTCTAACAGTCAACCGACGATTTTTGAGCACCAATTCCCTCACTTCATTGACGTGTTGGTCATCTGTTGACGTCGATGGTCGTCCGGAGCGCCCCAAGTCATCAACACGTTCCCGACCCTCTTTGAAGTCTTTGTACCACTTATAAACATTTTTTTGGGACATGGTAGAATCACCAAAGGCTTTCCACAACATCCTCAACGTTTCCGCAGACAAAATTTCATTCCGCATCAAAATTTGATGAAATTTCCGCCAAATATCATCAACAGTCCTGCAAACTCGAAAAAAAAGAACTAGTGCGCGATCTTAAGCCCGCGAATTTTAAATTGAAAATTCACCTTACTTTTTGCTCACAGTAGTAGTTATTAGATTTTACTGTAATTGAAATATGCTAAATATAGGTATAGCGGGCCTATAGTTACTTGTAATTTTTTTGTCTTTTCAAATTAAACCTCGTTTTTCTACGGATTGTTCTTAAATTTGCTATGTGTTATAGTGAACCGAATTTTACTAAATTCTAAGAAAATAATATATTATGCAAATATGTAAAAGGGCTAAGACCAGAGCTTGCAAAAGACCCTGGAAAAATGAAATAGAAAACAACGGGTTCTCTCAGAGTCTCTAAGTAAAGAACCAGGAAAGAACGGTTTTTGTCAGACAACGCGAAACGGTCGACGGTTTTTTGCAAGCTCTGGTTAAGACTAATATTATTTGTAGTTGGACGCAATTTTTAATGTAAAATTTGAATAATTCAAGAAATCCATATTTTTGCCCGATCGCTTCTATACAAGCTAAAAATGTAGGGTACAGTAATCCAACTTTATAAAAATATATATCATTGGCAACATTGGTATGGGAAGCCGGCCTACAACAATGATATAATTACAACTACAAAATAATAAGTGTTTTCTTTAGCAAATTAGTTTTTTGACCGATTGTTTTTATTGTGGCAAAATGCAGCTCTACAATATATCGTTCCGAACTGGCTCTTTTTGACTTATTTACTGCGTGCAGAAACAAGAAGTAATCAGTGTCCTAAGAACTACCCAAGTTTTGAAATTGACGCCAGTTTTTCTTTTACATAAGGCGATTCAATTTTGCATCACCGAAATGATAATTAAAAATTTGGCCGTGGAGGCCATTTTCCCGATGTATTGTTTCATACATAACCCTATTCTATGTAAGATCCAGAACGACTCGACAGTATCGACTGTTGATACTGATCAATAATCTATGTGATATACTTTATAAGGGATGCTTCCCTCTGCGTTGTAAGTATCAGGCAAAAACGATTATACCCTCTGCAAGGTATAAAGATATTTTTCTTATCATAAACAAGTGAAGAAAGCTACAGTCGAGTGCACTCGACAGTAAGATACCATTTACCTATGGCTGTTCAAAAATAATTCTTAATATTAATTACTTACTTACTACGAACTAATAACAACGCATCGCATATTTTCGAAGTCAAATACACATACATTGACACTAATGGCACATGCCGACTGCATGCTGACTACACGACGACTGTGCGTGCTCAGTCGGCGTCGGCGTCGACGTCGGCGTCGGGCCTTTGCTGCTGTAAGGGAAACTTACACGAATTCATCGATTTGCGGAGGCGGTGGGCGTGGCAGATCAAGTTTGAAAATGGGTAAAAAATGGTATATTAACTTTGTGAAAATGTATGTAACAGGCAGAAGGAGGCGTTGCAGACCATACAAGGTATATATATTCTTGATCAGCATCAATAGCCGAGTCGATTTGGTCATGTCCCTCTGTCTGTCCGTCTGTATGAACGCACAGATCTCAGCTATTAAAAGAACTAGAGGTACCAAACTTTGTGGGAGTGTGCGTGTATTGAATACGCAGATCGAGTTTATTTCAAACTTGATGTGTCACGCCCACCGCCTCCGTAAATCGATAAATGCGTTTTTCGATTTTTGGCAAATTATTCAATAACGAAAAGAGATAAGCGCACCAAATTTGATAGGAGGGTGTTTTGCAACATTATGCAGAAGTTGGATTTTAAACTTTTTGATGCCACGCCCACCGCCTCTAAAAAACACATTTTTATAGTTTAAAAGAACACTAGAAAAGCTAGAAGCACCAAATTTGGTAGTAAGGTGCCCGGTAAAATTACGCAGAATGTGGAATTTCAAATTTTGGATGCCACGCCCACCGCATAAATCGTTTTATTTGAATAATAAGAAAAGTAGAGAAATAAGAAAACATTTTTTTACCATTCTCGTAGGTGGACATAACAACTTCAACATCATTTACCTGAACATACAAATAATGCAACTTTGTTGGTTGGACGCCAAAAATATAACATATTAAAGCTACCACAACCATAACTTGCATTAAGTAAAGAACGTAATAACTACATTGACCCGTAGCATTTCACTTTTTACTGTTTTTTTGATCTCACATTTTCAAATATATGATACAGGCAAACGCGCATGCATTGATGCTTCCCAACGAAGCTACATACACATTTAATATAAACATTACTATACCCAAAGCTAATATTCTATTGTTGTCCCGTTTTCATTTGTATAATTTAATGTATAACAATTATTTATATATATTTTATCGCAAGGCTACGCCTTTTTAAATTACCTGTCCAATGTTAAGCTCTTGTGGAAATTGATTAAGAACTGTTCCATAACTGTTTTTATCTTCATCAATCACAGAAACGATAAGAGCAATTAGCTTATGCCAAAAGTCCACAGTGTCAAGTTTTGGTCCGTGATCATCGGTATCACGTTTTGCTTCGTTTGGATCTACCTGAAAGAGAAAAGTCTCAACGCAATTTAAGAAATTGTTTTATATGATGAATATATTTGATTTTACATATGCAATGAGTTTTTAAGTGTTAATTTATTTGTTAAGGACTTAAATTGCCGCACCTGAAATTCTCTGTTGTATAGCTCATAACAATTTTCAAAAAGAAATTGATAGGTTGATCGAAGACAAGCTTTTACGCAATCCTTGACAACAGTACTAGCTCTCGGTGGGCTAGAAAGTTCTTGTACCTGAAAAATCACATACGTTAATGGCAGAACCAGCATTAAGAAAGACCATTAACCCTTATATACGTGACACTTAATTACAATAAGACAAACTTAGTCTTTACCAGATAATACAAACCTGTAATTAATTCAGGTAATCATAACCATAAGAAAAATTAAATGCCATCAAACTAAAAACTTCAGTTTATAATTAAAAAAAAAAAAAACTATGCAACAATTGTGTGTGGGGGGGGTCTCCATAGCCTAGCGGATAGTGTACGCTAAGCGTGGGGTCGTGTGTTCAAACCCCACTCATGACACATCATATCATGACCTGAAATTTTTTATGTTTAGTAGGATTTTTTCCGATCCTACTAAACATGTGATGTCGAAAAACGGTATTCTCAGATATCGAAAGGTGGCAGCCCCCACCTCTGGGATTGGTGGTCGCATCTCAAAAATAATGATTAATGAAACCAATACAAGGGAGGAAACCAACCCACCCACTCCATCCCGATGACGGCCATTCGCATATCGAAACGGGCACGAATTGGCCAATGGAAAGTGAGGACTTTAATGGAACCAACAAGACTGGCGCAGTTTGAAGGAGACTGGAATGGAACCCCGCAGAGAAGCAGAATAGAGTGGGTCACCCAAAGATGACCTAGCGCCGTACAGCACTCCTAGAAATGTCCCTGAAAAACATCAGCTTGGAACATAATAAGACAAACAGCGCCAAATAAACGTTCGGTAGAAAGCCCTTGAGGCCCTAAGCTCCCGAGAGGAGTAATAAGGGAAAAACAAAAAAAAAAAAAAATACAACGATTGTATATAATATATGTATTTATAATAAATGGTCGAAAATGTCACCTTCTTTGCAGTTATCTCGAGAAAATTATTATAACCACAATATAGTTAAATAAATTAGGTTGATTGGTAATGACATACCGGGTTTTGCATTCAAATTCCGCTCTTACCTTGTGAATTCAAATAGATAAAAATGACCATTGATCGAAACGCTGAAATTCAAGCTATTTTCGAATTTCGTTTCGCACAAGGAAATACTGCTGCGGAATCTCGAAGACTGCCTTAGGAGACAATAAACTTTCGATTCAAATTGCTGAGCAGAGGTTCGGGCTATTCCAAAGTGGTAACTTTGTCACCGAAGCAACCAAACCCGACGACAAAGATAAAATCATGGAACTAGAGGATCGCCATGTGACTATTAGAAGCATCGCTAATGAAGCCGTGATGTCGTTACCAAACAGCCATATAAAGCCACGTATTAAAAACATACGCTCGATCTGTGTATTGTAAACAAACTCAGTCAAGATATGATCAAAATAGGCAATATTTATCTAAAAATCAATAAACTATTTAAAATGACTAGTTCGTGATGTCATTAATAATCTACCACAAGCTTTCTTGATTATTATATTGTTATTATAAGTTATACATTCACCTTCATTCGAAAAAATGTAATGCTTGTCAAAAGGTCTACGGTCGATTTGAGATCCATAAGTTTTTCCTGACTTGTCGCTGGGAAGTTGTTTCTGTACATTGATAGATCTATTCTGAGAGAGTTATGCAGCTGATCCAGCAACTTGACGAATTTTTCCTTCTACAAACAATAAGTTGAAATAAATAGTAAGCTGAAATGTATATATTTTTCTAAAATTACGCACTCCGAAATTGCTTGCTGCAAAGCGGTCACTAGCGGATACTGCGGAAGATGCTGTTGTATGAGCATAATATGCATTTATATTCGCCAATAGGGTGCTCATAACGGCCGGAACTCCGGGACACAGATACTTGGCGGAAAGGCAATGAAAATGGGTCATTGCCTGGTATATATTCTCGATACCGTAACGCATTGAGAACTCATCAACGATTTCTTCGGGAATTTCATCAAAATAAAGTTTCCATGCGTCGTCGCCCTTTTGTGTAGGAAGTTTGACCTATTAATATATATAAGAGTCATTTAGCAACCAATGCAATGATAAGGAAATACACAAATTAAATATAACTCACCATTCCAGTATTTTCTTCACACAAATAGTGAAAGAGGTTCTCGTGCAGGCATGTGTACTGCACATGATAGGGTGCCACTTTCTCTTCGCCTTTGATTTCAACGGAAATGTGAAGACGTATGGCTCCTGATACAGCCGACCTATCGGTACGTTTCTCCAAGTTGTACCACACGTCCATTTCTCCAGAGAGCGTACGCACTTCGATTATGGTTTGTCCAAGGAAATCATCTGACTCACGTGTTAGCTTCTGTCGTAATTTCGATTTTAGATCATTGTCTTCATCCCACACGCGAACCTTAATACGATCTGAAGAGTTGTGGCACTCGCTACACAACCCGTAAAATATTATCAATACCGGGGCTTATAAATTCACCAAAAAAATAGTACTTAAATATATATATATATATATGTATATATATATATATATATATAATATATATAATAATAATAATATATATAATGATATATATAATAATATATATATAATAATAATAATAATTATAACAAGTGTAAAAGTTAATAATACCATGCAACTTGGGAAGAATTATAAAAAAGTATCTATTTTACAAACACACTTGAAGAAAGAAGTATTAAATAAAATTATTTGTTGTTTTTATATGTAAGACCCTTTTAATATTTCGTTATTATTTTTCTTTTACACAGCTGATTTAAAGTTTACTTACCAAATTGGTAAATTAACTTTCTGACTAAAAATTACATACGTTATATTACCCTTGCCGATAAAATAATAACTCTATCTTGAAGCTAACTAATACATTTAAAAAATGAAAAATGATACTGCACGTTTATAGTTTTAAGACAAAAAATGGGGTAAAAAAATGAAAAATTAAAACATGAGTACATATATCTTTAAAAACTCACATGTGGAAACACCTTGACAAATTTGATAAAAGCTTTTCATTGATTGAAAAAAATATTCGAGGTGTGTTCAAAAAATAAAGTCACCTTACAAATTTAGCGGGCAACGTTTTCCAGTTATATATTTTTTTTGTACCAACTTACAAGTGTACACGATTCTTTGTTTGGTTGTGAGATGCGTAAAAGTTATAAGTGTTCGGAGTTATAAGTGTTCGTCAACACTGGTAATATTGACAGTATCATTTGGTCATCGAAGTTTGTGTCGAAATTGCTAATTTTTTATCAAAAGCATCGCTCAACTGTTGAATGACGTTAACGACGACCCATATTTACTCAAAAAGGCCATAACTGATGACGACTCATAGGTAAATGATTATGATGTCGAAACCAAATCACAATCGTCCCAATGGAAGAGCCCAAATTAGCCAAGACCGAAAAAAGTAAAAATTGTCGAGCACGCATAACACAAATAACCTTTACGCCTCTCACAGCCAAAAAAAAACTTGAAAGCTTATTCAGATTTTCTGGTAGTGTACCAACAAACCAAATAAAAAAAATCGATAATCGAAAATACGTTGCCCTTTTTTATTAACACACCTCGCACACGTCGATTTGCTCTCGATGCTATATATATATATATATATATATATATATATATTATATCACTTATAATAAAAAGAAAACTAATGCTGGGAATAGAGGCAGTAACAGTAACTGCAGAGTAACGCAGGCATTTGTTACGGGACATACACAAGAAGGCGATGATGCTTCGACCAGTCGGGTCAGAAAATTAAAGAAAACAAACTTTAAGATAGAAAGAGTGTATTAAGCAGGAATACATGCGTTCAAAGAGAGTGCATGTTTCGTATTTGTGGATACATACATCTCGTGGCCGTATGTACACATGAAGAACAGAATAGAACAGAGATACACAAAGAAAGGGAAAGAAAGTTGAAAATACTCACAAGTGAAACTTCTCGTTCCACACAGGGTTCAATTCCTGCGGCATTGTGCGCGTTCGCTTTTTCACTTTGCTAACCTGCACCGTCACATATGGATCACTTGTACCGCTTTTATCCTTCGCTATCAGGCCTTGAGCACAAATGACTGCACATTTTGGTTCGATCGGTTGATTGACAAGGCATTTCATTCGTTTCAACACCATATAAATATAAAAAATATTCGTGTATTTTGTTTGTAAATGTTGAACCGAATAATAGGATTGTGAATATGTGTTGATATAAATAGTGTAGTTTTGTTCAATAAAGATTTGTTAAATAAAGAAACCAAAATTATACTTAAAAACATCAGTGTTATTTTGTATAGGTTTGAAACGAATATAACCGTTATAACATTTTTAAATGGTTTTCCAATTATATTCGATTTAGATTGTTGTTCAGTTTTGTTTTTCAAGGGAGAAAGAAGAAGAGAAAAAAACGGAAGATTTTGTTTTAATAATGACGTTTAGTGAAATGAATAGTTTTGAGCTGCCTCCACTATTCATTAAATTTGCAACGGCACAAATAGAGTGTAATTATAAGGAATTACTTGCAAACACATTTACTAGTTTACAATGAGTTAAATAACTAATTGACAACACAAAAAATACATCAAATATTAATTAATAACCTATTTAAAAACTTTCTTCCACAAGTTCAATAAAATTTTGGTAAACTGTGTTTAATCAATAAAAAAGATTATGAAAATATTTGAGTACATTCTTATACCTTTCATTAAAAAAAAGTGAATAAATAGAGGATAAGATAGTCAATTACATTGATTTATCAGTATATGAAAAAAAATATAAAGTTTATAAGACTAAATCCGATAACAAAATATAAAAACTGTAATTTCCGTCGAGTGCCAATTTACCTCGTCCCTATCTTTTTAATAAAATAAAAAAAGTTTTATTAAAAACAAAACTAGTTAAAGAAAATGTCGCTCCGAATTTGAGTCGCGGAACCATTGATTTTCGAACAAAAGCTCTTACCACTTGACCACACAGAGAATCAAGGCGAAACGGAAAATCAAACTTTTATTGACGCCGTACCACTGCTGCGTCAATTCAACTTCGTGTTGGAAAGTTCTAGCGCCTATATCTTCTATGTTTAATGTCCGATTTTTAGGACAAATCAGCATTACGGTACGCGACGAAAATGACAAAAAATGGTTTGTTACGTTTGTAATTTTCTAATGAATCAAAATAATTGGTTTGAAGTAAACATCGCATGTGTATGGTATACAAGAACTCTACTATCATGTTGATAAGTGATATAAATATGATTTGCCCACGCGATGTTTAGTACTTCTTATTGTGAAAAAATTGCAATTGCTGACTCTAGCTAACACTGGTAGCAGCAATCGTACTACAACAACATCAATAATGCACTAATAATTTAATTTATAATTTATTTTACCATTAAATTTACACTATTTACCCCTTAATTGGCAAAAATAGTATATTGACTTTGTGAAAATATATGTAACAGGCATAAGGCGTGTCAGACGATGCAAAGTAAAAATGTTTTTGATCAGCAGGAATAGTCTAGTCGATTTGGTCATGTCCGTCTGAATACACACTTAGATTTTAGCTATTAAAAGAGCTGGAGAAATCAAACTTAGGACATGTAGGACAGTTCGTTTATACCAAACACAGAAGAAGTCAATTTTAAACCATATGTAACACACTGAGCCCGCATATAGAAAAAGGAGTTTTTGGATTTATTGTAAATAACGGAATTATTATAAGAGCTACAAGCATCTCATGTAGTATTACGCCGCATACTTTGAATCTTTGGATGCCACGCCCACCTTTGTAGTTCAGCCCTTTAGCGTTAAATGATATATCAGTGTTGCTAATTTCATGCTCAGTCAAAAAATAAAATTGCTTGTGTGTAGCGAAGGTCTATAAGATCCTGTACAGAAATCCCGGCCGGTATTCGAACAACTCAGAATCTGGCTGCGACGACCATGTTCGAATTCGTATATTCAAAGTTGCGACTGTTTAAATGCCTAGCAACTTAGAGATATAATGCAGGTGGTGATCATCAGTGCCTTCACTGTACACGCCTCGGCATATCAGCCTTGCAGAAAAAATCACACAAATATCCGAACAAAAGGCAAATGTTACCACACAATCTGTGACAAGCCAGTTGACTCCGTGAAATGCTTGATTGAGTTCTAAGGGTCACAAAAGTCATTGGTGTCGCGGCGACAGTCAGCGCTAGCAGCATTCGATATGCTTTACTTCTATACTTTTATAAGTATTATTAAATACTTTTATTAGCGTTAACAACAACGCATCGCCCATTTTCACAGTAAAACATTACATTATAATTCGATTTATCAAATCTGAGGGTGGTGGACGTGTCATCCAAAAGTTGAAATTCACATTCTGCGTAATGCTCCTCGCCATAATGATAATTTATCGATTTGGGGAAGCGGTGAACATAGCACATACATTTTAAAATAAGCTCCTTATGTGTATAGTATACACGAAATTGCCTTTGGTGTCTCTAGGTTTTGTAATTGAATTGTATGCCACAACCGCTGAAAGTTCCGTGGCTCATATGGTAGATGAAGTTAAAAGCTATATTGGTTTTGAATCGCTCAAATTGGTCCCTGCTTCCTCTAAGGTTACACAAAAATTCTTTGCATAAATGTTCAATACCATAGCAACATTTGACGGTATTATAGGATTTGACCTGTTAATACAGCACCCCTGCTCGTAAAAATACAAATTCTTCAAAATGCTAAAAAGCAGACGCAAGGCTTTTGTAAATCCTAACGAAGCGCTTTTCTACAACACCTTGGGACCCTGTTTATGCCTTTTCTGTTTAAAGAATTCAGCAAGCGTTTTTATCATATTTTCAGTGGATTACAAATTCTACACTAAGTGTTTACAATTTTCAGGAAGCAAACATGAGGGTTTAATTTGAGAAGTCGCGTTTCTTTAAAAAGAAAGAAAAGCGTAAACTTTCTAGAGTAGAAAAGCGTAAACTAGCCAAATACGATGGTGCCACGATGGATACAAAAAAGAAGGGGCAATAAAAGACTTTTTAGAGAATTAAACTCATTTCGAGGTCAAATCATTTTGCAAGTTATTGTAGATCCCTTATCATAGATGCGGAAATAGCAACACCGATTTCGAACATCTCAAAACGCGAAAATGGAAAACTATTAAGTACAAATCCAGAAAATTAAGAGTTCAATTACCTGAAGTGCAATAAAGTGCGTTTCAAAAGTTGGTTCAAATTTTGGCGTCCGAGGATGTCATGCTTAAGTACCCCAACATTAAGAAGTCAATTGATCTAGCGACCGATGCATAGGTGCGGTTTTGCCTCAAAATGATTTCAAGAACATTGAAAGACAGTGAAATGAAACACGCAAAAATACTAGAGAATTATGGGTCATTTTATGGCCACTAGCTCTTCTGGGGTGAAAGACATAAACATTTCACTGACAATCGACCCTAGTTCTTCGCAGTTCCGGGATCTAATCCAAATGATAAGATCAAAAGATGAAAATCAGTCTTGCGCAGAAACGATTCACAACAAAGCAAATTGTGGTCAATCATTTCTAGAGGAGCTCGAAGACTTGATCTTACCCAATGACGTAAATGCTGGCCACTTTACTTGCCAACGCCTGTAATGATACAAGATGCATTAGTTCGCAAGTACCCAGCTACCAAGCTTCCCTCGCACGTTAGATATATGTTAAACAAAGATATTTTCTCCTCTGTTTTCACAAGTTTTCTAAATTTGCTGTAGTGCAACCGATACCTTCCCATCAATTGTGACAGCGTATTCTTGATCAGCATCAATAGCCGAGTCGATTTGATTGTCTGTTTGAACACTAAGATCTCAGCTATTAAAAAACCTAGAGACACCGTACTTGGTGGGAGAGTTCCTGTATACAAAACACATAACAAGTTTATTTCAAATTTGATATGCCACGCCCACCACCTCCCCAAATCGATAGAGGCGATTTCGATTTATTGCAAATAAGTCTATAACAATAAGAGATAAAAGCTTTAAACTTGATAGGAAGGTTATTTTCTACATTATGCAAAATTTAGGTTTCGACATTTATATGCCACGCCCACCACCCCTATAAAACGAAATGTTCAAATTATAATAACAATAGAAAAGCTAGAATGCGGACTTTCAACTTTTGAATGCCAGTCCGTCTAGAAATCGATTTTCTAAGTCGATAAATCGAAATATAGATTTAGATATTATTGTAGCTGGCAATACTATTGACAAACCGAAACGTTCTGCAAATTTTGAACAAAAAACTCATACGCTAAGTAGCTCAACGCGGTGAAGTTCATTGAGAGGTGCAACCCAGCAATTTTAAGCCTGTCAAGGAGGTGGACAAGGGGATGATAATTGTGAATGATCAAACAGCATAAGTGCAGGTGGACAATGCTCCCAAAGTCTCATTACATAGCACTCATCTCGTCATCTTCTCCAACCTAACAACTAATTTTTTTTATCATCACAACAACATCTTGAATAGCCCCTTGATCAGCGAATTCCTCCCTGATGAACATCACGATAAGTCGAGTCTGTTATAACTTCATCTTTTGAATGAACGCAACGTGAAAATAATAAGACAGTTCTGGGATCAAACCGATAAAGAGCAATCTGGCGTTCACAATTGGAGCTATTTGTTGTGCGTTTATTTGAATGGGACTGGAGTAAGACTTTATGAAATGTATAAAATGACGATATAGGTCGCCATTCAGATTAAACATCTGCTCAATTTTAAGTCTGCGGCCGATCATGGTAAACGAAAAAGAGCCAATGTTTTTATACCGTTCGCTTATTGGAAATGGGTAAAAAATGGTAAATTAACTTAATGAAAATGTATGTAACAAGCAAAATAACTTCTACTTCTACTTCTTGATAAGCATTAAAAGCCAAGTTTCTATAGTAAAGTCCGTCTGTCTGGCTTTAAGAACACACAGATTTTAGCTGTTATTAGAGATAGAGAGTCTGTGTATACCATATACCCTTGCAACATTACACAGAATGCGAATTTTCAACTTTTAAATGCACCGCTCACCGCCTATATAAAACGAACTTGTCCATTTATATGAAAAGAAGAAATGCTAAAAGTACCAAATTTGGTAGGTAGGTCCCGTTGTAGCTTTACGCAGAATGCTGATTTTTAAATTTTGGATGCCACGCCACCGCATCCTTAGATCCATATTTTCGAATTATAAGAAAAGAAGAAGTAGAAGCAGTACATGAATTATATGTATATGCCGTTTTACATATTTAGTCATACACAAGCGTATAGCGTCATCTGTTGAGTAGATGCAACTTTAAATGGAAAACTTCTCGCGCCTATAACCTTAGCGTTTGCTATCCGGGACCAAAATTATTGATAGCTACGAGAATGTCGATTGTCGGTTTGTCGATTGCCGACGTCACCGCTCGGCGTCATAGTTGTATATTGTGACTGTTGTGTTGCGACTGTGAAAATATGCGATGTGTTTTTGGTAGCTCGCCGACTAAAAGTATTTAATATAAATTATTAATTTTGTTGTTTTATTTGTTTAGTATTGGGCTCTGTGCGAGCATGTGCGAGTTTTAAGGTATTTACCATTTAGTATAAGTATTATATTGGGTCTATAACATAATTCGCGCGGTTTGCTAAGAGATGGCGCTGCATGACTATTTTACCATCGTTTCAATATTTCAGACATGCGTTGGAAAGCTAATGTTATTGTGTATCTGTTTTAGTACATGTGAGCATGCTCTCTCATACGATTTAAAAGAGGCGATTTTGACTTGGAAGACGCAGAACTTCCTCGGCAGCCAAAAAATTTTAAAGATGACAAACTGGAAGCATTACTCGTTGAAGATTGTTGCCGAAAACACGAAGAGCTCGCAGAATCACTCAAGCAGCGATTGCAAAACGTTTGAAAGCAGCCAGATACCTTGGAAAGCAAGGAAATAAGGTTTCATATGAACTCAAGCAGAAAGGCGTTGAAAGTCGATTTTGCATGTCCGAAATGCTGCTGGAACGCCAAAAAAGAAAGTTTTTTTTGCATCGGATTGTTACTGGTGTTGAAAAATGGATCCATTACGACAACCCCAAGCGCAGAAAGTCATATGTGAAACCCGGCCAACCAGCCTGTTCGACCGCAAAACCGGATACCCATGGCGCAAAGGTAATGCGAACACAGATAATCCGTTTGAAAAGTGCAATAGCCGAAAAACGCCCGAAATATGCAACCAGACACGATGCAACTATATTCCATCATGATATGGTAATGCTCGGCATTCCGGTTTAGCAACGATTTGGAAAACAATGAATGGGAAGTGTTACCCTATCCGTCTTATAGGCCAGACCTTGCCCCTTCTAACTATCTTTTGTTTCGGTCGATGCAGAACGCCCTCACTGGAATACATCTGAACAGGGTATCACAAATTGGCTTGATACGTTCTTGGCCGTCAAGCCGGCGCAGTTATTTTGAATGGACTACACAAATTTCCAGAAAGATGGGAAAAAGTCATTGCTTCAGATGGAAAATACTTTGAATAATAAAATTATACAGGTTTTTCTTAAAAAAACTTTCAAAGTATGAAAAAAACAGCACGATTTAAGTTATCGACCCAATAGTATACTCGTATGTACATATATACACAAAGGTGGAATTTGTAAAATTAAGCTTAAAGTG
Source organism: Zaprionus bogoriensis (assembly GCA_035046045.1). Taxonomy (NCBI): domain Eukaryota; kingdom Metazoa; phylum Arthropoda; class Insecta; order Diptera; family Drosophilidae; genus Zaprionus; species Zaprionus bogoriensis. The sequence continues at coordinate 2,034,985 of JAWNOI010000221.1, forward strand.
AGTTAGTTGTGGGGAATATACACCCTACAGAAAATTAAAAACAAAAAAACATATTAAAAATGAGATAAATAAACGTTAAAAATCATTAATTTGAAAAAAGTGTATTATCTAACTAACGGTAGCTGTTGTGTATCTTGTGTACCTGTAATTGTAAGTTTGCATGACCATTTAGAAGTTCCCTCAACAGTCGCATGCTCAGCCTGTTCTAATGAATCTATGTGTGTATCTGGATCCACACCGAATGTCATCCTTGAAATGAATGAAATTTTATTTGCAGATTTGTTTTTTTGGCATTGATAGAATTCAATCGAATTTAATTTGGTTGGGCTGGTGCTTTCATGATCCTTAAAAAAAACCCCACAATGCGGTGGAGTGAGCAATGAACAGTAAATCCTTCCACCGACTGCACTACAGCTTATCAGAATGTATAAAATATTTATACATACGTGATAAGTTTTTATGTTGTTGTACCGAGAACTTTCGATAATAACTAAGTTTTACAGTTTCGGCATTCCTCGATAAAATACTTTCTGTTTTTATATTTTTCGTTTCTGTACATATGTAATAAGTATGTTTATGCACGTGTAAGTACAAACATTCAGACATGCATACATAAAACTCACACGCACACATACAGAAATATATAGACATTCATCAATAGTTTAGTATAACACTTAATACGACCCAAAGATAATTTGCAAATAGTTTATATGTAGCCATAAGTTATATTAATAAACAGTACACAAAAGGTCATATATAAAACATAGTCGAATTAAACAAACAACATTTTAGAGGATGCAAACCTGTGATTGCTATTTTCGCAGACCATTTGCTGGTACCGTCCAAAACGCTTTGCTTCACGGCTTTCATATGGCCTGTATGGCTTTTCTCTTCAATGTTGAATACGGCTCTAGATATTTGTACGTTTATGAAATTTTTTTACCCATTGTAATGGAAGCTGTGACACTCAATCTTGTTCTCAATTTCGTTTTCTCAAAATATTTATCAAACATCAATATGTAGAATCATATTGTATTATGAGAACAAGGCTGATATATGATATAATAATTATGCACTGTGCTGCACCAGCCCCAATTAATTCCTAATAATACCTAATTAATTCGAATATTTCCGGTTTCTCACGCTCTCGTTGTTTCATTCGATCCTTCATCGCTGTTATGATTGAATTAGCTTTATCCTCAGCTCCATGCTTTGAACTCTTTTCGGCGGCTCCTGATAGAAGGATTAAGAAATACAGTTTTTTTAACACACAATATATGTTTTATCATTCTCACTTACGCTGCAAGCAATCGGCGTTCAAAAGATCTTTGCATTTCTCATGACACTTGACACCGCACTCGGTGCAACGAACCCCTTGGCGTGCGATACCCCACAATAGGCCTTCGCATTCATAGCAATATGTCGGCGAGGTTGCCGTCCACAAGACAAAGTTATGAGGAGTTGTTGATGATATTGGGTAGATTAATGCTTGCAAAGCTTTCTTATACACATGCATTTTCTTTAACAAGAAATAAGTTGTTAGTCGAAAATTGGATCCCTCTTTGTGTGTTTGAGCGACTTACTAATTCTTCATCATTGAGTGTAGCACGAGGAACAGCAGATGTCAGACCGGCATTTCTTTTTGTGGCGGCCATAGTCTACATTATATAAACAGAGAGAAAGTTAATATCAAAAAAATATATGCTTAAGTGTGAATGGTTCAGAAAGGCAGTGCAGGACTAACTAGATACAGTTTTGCATTCATGAAATATTAAAGGCTAAACTTAAGCAATTCAACTTGTTGATATTGATATAAAATAATAGTAAACAAGCGGAGTACATCAAACTAACTGCAATTTAATTTTTTACTTAATTAAATAATTAATTTATTTATTGTTTACCATCTAACCACTAATTGAAAATGTCTAAAAAAGATATAGCAAATTTTCGACATCTATGTAAGAGGCAGAAATAAGGCAACGTGCAAACGATTTCTACAATAATATTTCCTTATTGATATACATTTTAATACGTGTTATATATATTTCAAAGCTATTTCAATGAAACTTCTTTCAAGAAAAGACTATAAATACATAACTCGGAACGAGCAAGATGGGACCAATGCTTCGCAAAGTTATCAAACTATTTATCGACTGAGTATTATTATTATTCTTGATAATTTCTGTGTAAACCAAGCAGATGAAGTTTATTTAATATTTTTTGTATCTGACTGCACAAATTTTTGATTTCTTTGACTTGTTATAAATAACGCAAATAAATAGAGAGATAGACCCACTAAACGTTTAAGAAGGAGTCTATTGACTTTTCGCAGAATGCGGATTTTAACTTTTTTGTCCCTATAAATCATAGGTATGCCTAACTATTGCAGCTAGAAAGCAATATACAAGGTAGGCTATATACATTTAAAAAAAAAATGAAAATAACATTTTTTTTTGTCGTTTAAAAAATCATTTATTATAATCCTTAAAAAAGTTTTTCAACTAATAAAATGGCTGCTGCGCTTTTTCAGAATTTTCCATCACTTTTGCAAATGTAACGGCATATGTATGTGGTCTCTGAATTGAATTAGTGTCCTTAGTTTGCTAACGTAAGCCTTGGATTTGAAATAGCCCGACAAAAAAGTCTGGTTGCGTCAAATCTGGTGACCTCGGTATACTGTCAAAATCTCTTTTTGTTATTAGTCATCCGGGGAACTAGGGTCGCAATAAATCGATTGTTCGTTGTGATGAATGGCATGTAGCATTTTCCTGTTAAAACCAGAAATATTTTCATGGAATTCGCAAAAATGATCATTATGGCTCGATAATTATCGCCCATGTCTTTACGATTGATTTGGTAAATACAGACGAAAACACCCTACTTAACTGTGACGTTTTGTTCTACATACAATATTAATTGAGGGTTTTCAGTGGCGTAGCCATTTGGCATAATTCATGCGTCGCGGATAGTCACTTGGTGTTAGCTTACGTAACATTTCGATATTACAAGGAAACATTTTAAAATTAATTTAAATTATTCGTCGGATTGTGGTCTAAGAGACTCCAAATTTCTGAGAACGACAATACCTCGACGTTTTTGGTGTGTTAAAAATAAGTCACCTTACAAATTTCGGGGGCAACATATTTTCGAGTATTGATTTTTATACCCTTTACCCTTTGAAAATGTGTAAAATATGGTATATTAACTTTGTGAAAATGGATGTAACAGGTAGGAGGCGTGGCAGACCATTCATAGTATATATATGCTTGATCAGCATCAATAGCCGAGTCGATTGGGTCATGTCCGTCTGTCTATCCGTCTGTCCGTTTGTATGAACACACAGATCTCAGCTATTAAAAGAGCTAGAGACACCAAACTTTATGTGCCACGCCCACCGCCTCCGCATATAGATAAACGCGTTTTTCAATTTATTGCAAATAATTCAATAACGAAAAGAGATAAAAGCATTAAAGTTGATAGAAAGGTCCCTTGCAATATTATGCAGAAGATGGATTTTAGATTTGGATGCCACGCCCACCACCCGTATAAAATGAATTATAAGAACACTAGAATAGCTAGAAGCACCCAACTTGTAAGTAAGGTCCCTTGTAACATTACGCAGAATGTGGAATCCACGCCCATCGCCTCCATTAATCGTTTTTATTGAATTATAAGAAAAATATAGAACAAAACATTTTTTTTACTTTCTCGTAGCTGTAGCCACAGTACTGATCTACCCTATAAATTACAACACAGAAGTTATAGGCGCGAGAAGTCAGTCAGTACCAGTTTGCCGAATAAAAGTAATTAATATTAAGAATTATTTTTTAACAGCCAACGGACAGAAGGACAGACGGACATCACCAAACCGAGTCAGCTTTTGATGCTGATCAATATAACATATACATATGTACGAGGTGTGTTCAAAAAGTAAGGTGACTTTTCAAATTTCGCGGGCAACATATTTTCGATTATCGATTTTTTTGTTTTGTTATATTGGTACACTCTTCCCTAACATCTGTACCAAGTTTCAATGGAACATCCTCTTTTGTTTGGTTGTGAGAGGCGTAAAGTTACAAGTTATTTTGCGAGCTCGGCGATTTTTTGCTATCGAAAAATATGGATCAAAGGATTTGCATCAAATTTTGTGTAAAAAATAAAATTAAGTGCTCTGAAACACTTGAAATGTTGACAGTGGCATACGGTGAAACTGTTCTGAGTAAAAAAAATGTGTACAAGTGGTACAAACTCTTCCAAGATGCCCGGGAAGATGCCAATGACCAGCCTCGCTCTGGACGCCCAAGCACGTCAACAACTGATGAAAACGTTCAAGCAGTGACGAAAATTGTTTTGGAAAATCGTCGAATCACTATCAGAGAAGTTGCTGAAGATGTCGGTATATCGCTTGGCTCGTGCCATGAAATTTTTTCAAACGTTTTGGGTATGAGTCGTGTGTCAGCGAAGTTTGTTCCGAAATTGCTGAGTTTTGACCAAAAGAACCGTCGCATGAGCATCGCTCAAGAGCTGTTGAATGACGTCAACGACGACCCAGATTTACTCAAAAGGGTCATTTGGCCCCATGTGACTTTTTCTTGTTCCCAAAACTGAGGAGACCTATGAAAGGACGGAGATTTGCAACGATTGAAGAGATAAAGACTGCATCGCTGCAAGAGCTCAAGGCTATACCGAAAAGTGCTTATGGGAAGTGCTTTGAGGATTGGAATAACCGTTGGCATAAGTGTATTGTATCTGAGGGGGATTACTTTGAAGGGGACAACATAAATATTGATAAATAAATTAATAGTTTTTCTTGAAAATACAAAGTCACCTTACTTTTTGAACACACCTCGTATGTATAAGTTAACTTAAGTTTAGGTACACTCGGTCGATGACCTCAACGACTCCGGTCACCTTCTGCTGATCAAGCATGGTACCGAATGCCGTTGCATAGTCGGTTAGCTAAAGTTTAAGAACACTCGGTCGTTGACTCCAACCCGACTTCGGTCACCTTCTGCTGATCAAGTATAGCCAACTAACACTGCATTTTTTGTCGCAGTGATTTCCTGTTCTGTTTAGCTCCTAAGCGTCTGTTCTTGAAGTTTAGTTTTCAAATGAAGCTCAGAGAGAACACATCGGCTTCTCTTTAAATATTTTATATTATCTATTATATAAAAATGAATCGCAAAATGTGTTGGTAAGCGCATAACTCAACAACGCCTGAACCAATTTGGCCAAATTTTTTTTTAAATTGTTCGTTGAAGTTCAAGGTTTGTGTGCACGGCGAGAAAAATTAGAATTATTGCTGGGAAAACCGTTAAAATGGCCATTTTCTTTTTCCCATACAAATTTTCGGGCCACTTCAAGTAACCTTTCACGAACACGTCAAAGTAAAACACACCTAAACACATTATTTGTAATACATAAACAGTCTACTTTTGCTCACCTAGCAGCAAGGTAGTTTTATTTATTTTAAAAATTTAAAATCCCTCGGCCACTAACCTGCGCGTTTCTTTTGTAGTAGTTTTGATGTTGTTATCTACTTTTTATGACTTCAAGTCATATCAAAATTAAAAAAAAAAATGCCTGCCACCAAATCAACTGAGTTTGCTTTTGTCATGGATGGTTTTTTTATAGTTTTAAATTATAATTATTTCTGGATAAACCCTAAAAATAGCCATTCTCTTTTTCCCATACAAATTTTCCCGGCCACTTCAAGGAACCTTTGACGAACACGTCAAAGTAAAACACACCTATACACAGTTTACATAATAAATAGTTAGTCTAATTTTGTTCACCGAGCAGCAAGGCACTTTAATTTATTTTAAAATAAATAAAAGTACCTTGCTGCTTGGTGAACAAAAGTAGACTGTTTATGTATTACAAATAATGTGTTTAGGTGTGTTATACTTTGACGTGTTCGTCAAAGGTACCTTGAAAATAAAAATAAATAAATAAAATATTATAAGCAATAAATTTGATTATAAAATCTCTTAAAAAATTATCAAAAAATTCTTTTCAAAAATGTTATATACGGGAGAGGGATTGGGAGAGGGATTGGGAGAGAGATTGGGAGAGGGATTGGGAAAAGTATTGGGAGATGGACTGGCAAAGCGACTGGGAGAGCGACTGGGAGGACTGGGAGAGGGACTGGGAGAAGAACTTTGAGAGCGACTGGGAGAGGGACTGGGAGTGCGACTGGGAAAAGAATTCGGAGAGGGACTGGGAAAAGAATTCGGAGAGTTACTGGGAGAGGGAGAAGGATTGGGAGAGGGACTGGGAGAGCAACTGGCAAAGCAACTGGGAGAGCGACTGGGAGGATTGGGAGAGGGACTGGGAGAATTGGGGGAGGGACTGGGAGAGGGACTGAGAGAGCGACTGGGAAAAGAATTGGGAGAGCGACTGGGAAAAGAATTGGGAGAGGGACTGGGGAGAGGGACTGGGGAGAGGGACTGGGGAGAGGGACTGGGGAGAGGGACTGGGGAGAGGGACTGGGGAGAGGAACTGGGGAGAGGGACTGGGGAGAGGAACTGGGGAGAGGGACTGGGGAGAGGAACTGGGGAGAGCGACTGGGGGAGGGACTGGGAAAGGGACTAGAAGAGGGACTGGGAGAACGACTGGGAGAAATATAGCCATCTGGTGGCGAAACGGAGTTCGCCGGGTTTGTTAGTATTTTATATGCTTTTTATTGTCTGCGACGCCTCCTTCTGCCTGTTCCGTACATTTTCACAAAGTTAAGTTAACTTTCATTTATTGCACATTTTCTATGGATAAATGGTATAAAAAGAGGTTTTTTATTTTACTGCAAATAGGAGCTACAAGCATAAAATTATGTGTACTTTGTTTGGGACCGACTGGGCAGGCAAGACTTTTTGAATCTAGCGCCCTCTAGTGGCGCCATCCATATGTCAACTGGTGCGTTAGAATATGCTATCCCTTATCGACTTCCAGTAAAAATTGCATGACATTGCATCTATTGGAAGTGAGGTTATTGCGTTTTAAGTGTCAGTATGTTTTTGTCATCGGGGCGAAAATGAGCTTCGAACAAAAAGCCAACATTAAATTTTGTTTTAAAATTGGTAAAACTTTTACCGAAACGTTTCAATTGATGAAACAAGTTTATGGCGATGATTGCCTATCCCGTAGCAGAGTGTACGAGTGTTTTCAACGTTTTTAAAGTAGTCGTGAGGACATAAGAGAGAATGAGCCGAAACCCAAAAAAACGCGCCTGGAGAAGTCAAAAGTGAAGACAATGCTGATATGTTTTTATGATTCCAAGGGTATTGTCCACAAAGAATTTGTTCCACCCGGCCAAAACGTGAATGCGGTATTCTACCTTGGAGTTTTGAAGCGTTTGGTGCGCCGTATTCGACGTGTTCGGCCCGAATATCGCGAAGATGGAAGTTGGCGTTTGTTGCACGATATCGCGCCGTCTCATCGACCGACTCTTGTGACCGACTATTTGACCAAAAATCACATTTTAAGCATCAACCACTCCCCATATTCACCTGATATGGCACCGTGCGACTTCTACTTTTTCGGAAAAATGCATTTGCCGATGAAAGGAAAGCGTTATGCAGACGTAGAGGCCATTCAAAAGGCTTGCACCGGCATACTGGCGGCCATACCGGGCAACGAGCTAAAACACTCGTTCGACATGCTTTTGGACCGTGCTAAAAGCTGTATTAAAGCGGAAGGAGACTATTTTGAATAAAACAAATTGATTTTGCCGAAAAAACTATTTGTTCTATCTTTTTTTTAAAGTCCTATTTGCTTTGGAACGCACCTTGTATATATATATATATATATATATATATATATATATATAAACAATATATATATATATACATTTATATTTATATATATACATTTATATTTATATATATACATTTATATTTATTTATATACATTTGTCAACGCAAAATCGTTTGTGTATACTTAAAACAATTTGAAAAATATAAATAAAAATATTGCATGCTGGAATTTTGAATTATTTACAAGAGCACAACTTGAAATAGATAAATAAATCAAAATGAAACAGGTAAGGTTTTGTAATATTTTGTCAAATAGTATATACCTTAAGCACCTGTAGTCCATTAATAAAACATTTTGATGTTATATAAGAATTAAAGGGTTTGACGTTGTAAAAAGAAATTTATAATTTAAAATGTATTACAAATGTGTTATGAAAGTCCTTTTTTCAATATATGTGTATATAGATTATATATGTGTGTATATTAAAAATGAAGAAAATAAAACAGAAATAGGTAATGTAGTCTTACCAGTTCAGAGACAAGGGGGATAGATTTACGCCTTGGTCGAATATCGGGCATACTATCAATGTTGCTATAGAAAGGATTATCACCCGGATGGCCATTCGAGCGCAAGCCAATGTCTCCAGAGCTAGTGCCATTCTGAAAAAACATAATATTTTTTTTTATACGTAAATAATTACAGCTTCCAATATTGTACATTAAAGCAAGTAGAACAAGTAGAGAAAGCTACAGTCGAATGCACTCGAAAAAAAAAACCATTTACCTTTGGTTGCTAAAAAATATTTCTTAATATTAATTACTTTTATTGGGCGAACTACCAATAATACTACCAATCGCACTTTTTCACAGTCAAATATACATGTATTGACGCTATACGCACACGCCGACTGCACGCTGACTGTGCGTGCGCTGTCGGTGCAAGCAATGGGAATGACATCCAAAAGTTAAAAATTCGCATTCTGTGTAATGTTAGCATGGACCTTACTATCAAATTTGGTGTTTTTAGATTTTCTAGTGTTCTTATAATTCAGAAAATTCGTTTTATAGGTACGGTGGACATGACATCCAAAAGTCGAAAACCCGACTTTAGCATAATGTTGCAAGGAACTTTTCAACCATAGCTAATACTTTTTGCTCCAGTCATTATTGAGTTATTTTCAATAAATCGAAAAATGTCTTTATCGATTTGCGGAAACGATGGGCGATGGGTAAATCAAGTTTTAAATAAACTTCTTATATATATAGAATTCATGAACTCTCCTATAGCTGAAATCTGTGTGTTCATACAGACGGACAGTCCGACGGAAAACCCAAATCGAATCAGCTATTGATGCTGAACAAGAATATATATATATATACTTTGTATGGTCTGTCATGCGTCCTTCAGCCTGTTTCATATATTTTGACAAAGTTAATATACCATTTTTTCCCATTTTCAAATGGTACAAGCAATGTAATCGAAAAGATTTTTTTAAAAAGATATGTTTTGAAAAGATATAAGAAATAATAGTAGTAGAATTAAAATTTAATAAATCAGATCGTAGCAAAGTATACATATTCAGTGACGTAACTTATTAAATTTTTGTGACCATCACTTTGTGGTGCCATGGATTAGGGAAAAATCATGAAATATTAATTTTTTTTCAGATGACAATAAAATAAGAGTGGGAGAGTGGAGCCCACACTATAGTCACCGAACACAAATATTTCTGGAGCTGTTGCTCAGCGGAAAGGTTTATAAATAAACTTAAGCAGACATATAGTTGAGCACAACATCTAAAGAAATGTGGATAATTCAAAAATCATACCAGACGGAGCAGGCAGTACTCAAAAAAAAAGGTAGCATTGACAATATTAAAAGAAACAGAGAATATTCGAGAGAACTTAAATAGTTCCTATGACAGCGTTGCACGTTTGACAGAGATAAGCGTTACATTCTCATAGATCACAAGTACAGAAAGCTACAGTCAAGTGCACTTGACAGTAAGATACAATTTACTTTTGGATGTTAACAAATAATTCTTAACATTTAATTACTTTTATTCGACGAGCTAACACCACGCATCGCATATTTGCATAGTCAAATATGCATGTAATGACGTTATTGGCACTCGACGATTGTGCGTGTACATTCAGCGCTGTACTGCACTGCCTATGCTGCTGTATGGGAAACTTCACGCGCCTACAACTTCTGTGTTTATTAACCGATTGGATATAAATTTATATCGTTGGTCACTATTATTTGTACCTAAAAAAACTTTCGGTAACTTTTATACTTTTCCTAAAATTCGATTTATCGATTCACAAAATCGATTTCTAGGGGCGGTGGGCATGGCATCCAGAACTTGAAAATCCGCATTCTGTGTAATGTGTTCTTATAATTGAAAAAATTCGTTTTATAGGGTCGGTGGGTGTGGCATCTAAAAGTCTAAAATTCAACTTCTGCAAGTTTGATGCTTTTATCCCTTATTGCTATTGAATTATTTGCAAAAATCTTAAAGCGCATTTATCGATTTGCGGAGGCGGTGGGCGTGGCACATCAAGTTTGAAATACAATTTTTATGTGTATTGAATACGCCCACACTCCCAGCAAGTCTGGTGTCTCTTTCAATAGCTAAGATTTGTGTATCGACTCGGCTATTTTTGCTGATCAAGCATATATATACTTTGTATGGTCGGCCACGCCTCCTTCTGCATGTTACATAAATTTTCACAAGGTATTAACCCATCTTCAATGGGTCATTAGACTGCCAGGTTATAAAGCAGCTATATGATATAGTGGTCTGATCTGGCATGTTCTGGCTCATTTATTTTGTTTATAATTAATTAATTTGACGGCAAAGCGAAGGATCGGCGACCAGTCAGATTAAAAATAAATTTATACTTTCTATAGATTGAAAATATGCAGGTAACTGTAATGGTATTCCACTTTCGGTACTACGAAAGTAACTTTCTGAGTTAAAAATTCATTACAGCGTTGTGTGTATGTATAGAAAAATATGCACGAATTGACACAAAATGTCTCAGCGGAATCTTTGATGCAACTTTTAAGAATAAAATTCTAGGTAGCTGCAGTGTTACTGCTTGAATGGATGGCACATTGTTAAAAAGAATGTTGTAACTTGTAAAATCAAAACATTAATTTGTATAGTAATAGCAAATAATATGCAAAAAATAAAGTACAAACTTTGTGTTACTTGTACTAGCTACTATAGAAAAATTTCGATAGAATATTCCTACTCAATTTTCGATTGGGTTTATTGTGGCATTTGTCTAATTTGTTTATTTAATTACCCCACTTTTGCTCTGATCATAGCCCATTTTCTTTGTGCGCTTGGACATAGTCAAATTTTCTCGGTTATTACTGATTTAGAATATATATACTTTATCAAATTCTCATATTAGTGAATATCTTAAAAGCTGTATTGTTCCCATATTACCTTATCTTTATCTTTTGCCAACTCTTCTTCTTTTATTTTATCCTGATTGTTTTTTTCTTCAATTTTGCGTTCTTTTAGAGTTTTCAATAATTTCCACTTACTGCTTCCCAAATTCGAGGAAGTTTCCGAGGAAGTTACGCCCATAGCTATTTTTAAGCCGTTAACACTGAAATCTTGGGTGATTAACTGATCGGGCCGAGCCAAATCGTTACTTTTATGCGAATTGTTTTGTGGATCAAAGGTATTTGTGCCGCTCTCTTTGGTTAGCTGTCCAGATAAATTAGTATTGTTGGCCATTAATCCGACACTTGGAATTTCGTGAACACTTAAATAGTCTTCCTTTGTGTCCTTCTGCTCTCCCGACTGGAATACGACATCGTCGCTTATGTTTGCTGGACTATCGGGTCCAGAGGTAGCACCCGATGATAAGTCATTAAAACTTTTCACATCTATGTCATGGAACTCATTTTGCTGTTTATTTATTTTTTCGTATTCATCTTCGGAGGTGTACGTCGAACTCGGAGAAGATTTGGTAATATCGTTGTCCCTCTTCACTGGTATCTTCTCGAAGCATTTTGATTTCAGTGCTCCTAGCAAGTCTTTAGCATCTTTCGCATCCTGCATATTATCAACATCCTGATCCAATACGATAGGTAACTGCAGTTCACAATTAATATCCTGCCATGCACTGTGCATATCCGCGACCTGGTTTAACTGTGTCGGTAGTTTTTGTGTTTTGTTATTTAGATCTATGTCGATGCCAGTTTTTGACAGATTTTGATCTCTTTCAATATCAGATTCAATTCGCACGACACACTTGAGCTCAGTTAGCACCTTGGTCATATTCTCTTTAACACTGTCATCTATCATATAATGTTCGGAGTTATTGGAGTTATGCAGACTGTCGCTCAGCGCTAACTGACCAATTTGAGTAAAAAGCACAGAGTTTTGAGCTTGTCCGATTTCCCCAAAAGTTGCTGTCATTTCCACACCCTGCAGCGCATCAGCTACTGCTTGTTTCTCAAGTTCCTCGAGTTGCCGAAGCTCATAACAAAAATACTCATCATCTGTATCTATGCTGTCTTCAGTGCTCTGACGACGTGATGACGACAAAGTTCGAGCTGAGTGTTGGCTTCTATTGTCTTCGTCATCGCGGTAGCCAAAAGCAAGGCTGCTTGGAATGTCTAACGACTGTTGTTGGTGGTCCTTACTATTTAGATTGGGACTGCTGGAACTGCTTGGTGTTTTTTTTTCAGTTGACACCATAAATAAAGTTGCTGACTCTTCCATGCTGCATTCCGCAGTATGTAAGGGCGTGAGGAAATTTTCAAATTCAATGGTATCGGAACATGGTGATGAATTTTCTGTCAAATTATATACTTTAGCTCCGTTTGTCTCCACTAATATCTCGGGCAATTTTGGAATTTTCACAGAGCTTGCTTTTTTAATATCTCCAACGAGTGCAAAAGAATTATGGTCACTTTGACTCACTTCAGAATGTAGACTGTCGACGGTGCACTCAACTTGTATTAGATTTTTAGGCTTTTTATCGATCTCATCGTCGATATCAATAGAATTGCCTAAGGGGAGATAACTTAATTGCGAATTACTGTTTTCCGATAATGTGTTAGACTTTTTCGCTTCGGGCTCAAAAATGCTTGAGTCGAGACGTGCACCAAAACTGTGACGCTTGTATGTCATAGCTTTCTGCATTAGATGGTTCATTTTCAGTGAAAATGAACGCTTTTTATGCTTTTCATGTGGTTTTATTGCCGCAGGCAAAGGGGCTTGGACACAATTTGGCATAGCACCTGTTGTGCGCTTTATTCGCGATGGAAACTTTTGAATACGTTTCGAGATATCGAAATTGTTTGCAAATAACTGGTGAGAGCTTGTATGCCCACGCTTTTGTATGTAAGAGCCTTTGATCTGTACAATACCGCCGGGTAACGATTGCGAACGACTATTATACCGCATCGACCGTTTTAATTTCAGATTCTCTGGCATAAAAATACTTAATTTATTCCACATTTTCGGTGTTTTCTCATCTGATGGATCCTCGAGAGGAATATTCCGCAGAGTTTTTATAGGAAAAGTATGACAAGATGATTGCGTATTTAAGCCCGCAATGCTTTCCAGCCTCAAACAGTCCACACTATTACTTTTATAGTAGTCAGACGATGGATCATACACGAACTGTTCGGTTAAATTGTGCGATTGATTCTTATCAATATAAATGTCAATATCTGTTTCCTGATAACCGCTGGATGTTTCCATTGCTGCTGCGCATTGAATATCGTTTTTTAGAAGATCAGGACAATTTTCATTTGTCTGTAATCGTTGAGATAAAATTTCACTATATTCATTCGATTTGAACATTTCACCGTTACAAATCGCTTGATTCGGGTTTTTTATTTGTTTCGCATTAAATATGGATTTATTTTCATACGCTGAACAAATTGGTATATTTTTCGAAAGCTCGTGTATGTAATTAAGATTCTCTTCTGAGAATATATAATCACTGATCTTCGTTTCCTGTTGACATTTATTCTTATCAATATCAGCACCCATAGTTTGCATTATTTCCAATTTTGGATCATTGTCCTTGGTCTCCGAAGAAATACCTTTACATAAAGCAACTGAGGAACCAAGTGGCCAACTGCTCATTGAAGATAAACCTAAATCTGAATGTTGTGGTTGTTTCTGTAGAGCAAATGGATTTTCGGAAGGAATCTCGCTTTCAAATAAATTGTCATTGGGAGCCGGAGGCGGTGGACTTGTCGTACCTAGACAGATTTCATCCAAGTTTGTTAATGTTGTCTTATGCTTTTCTGGATTTTGCAAATGGAGTAAAAATAGCATGCTGTTATGTCGTTCTAAACTTTTTTTTAGGGACCTAATATACTCATCCTCATTGTAAAGGCATGCATTTGAAAGAGTTACATTTTCAGAAAGTATATCATTAGTGTAATTGCTTGCCAGTTGATTGGGATCATATTCTGATTTATGAACATTTGATATTTGTTCAATATTTTTTTTGCGCTGAATTTCGATTTCTTGAGTCTCCAGCAGCTTCAGTTGCTCATCTAGATCTGAATTATTTCGCAATAGATGGGCACTATATTCATTTCCCTTCGGTGATTCAAATATTATTTTTGGATTATTTTGGGCTGTCTCAATTTCAAAAGACTGTTTTTTTTTTATTTTATAGCCCTCGAAAGAGGAGCCCACAAGTTTTTTTAGAGTGTCTATATTCTTATCAAACTTCTTCATAACTAGTTCAAATTTTTCATCAGCTTCCATGACTCGGAGACGTCGCAGCTCTTCTGCCATAGTAATAGGATTCAACAAAAGAAGGGTAAGATTCTTGTCAACTTGATTAAGCTTTTGAAAAAATTCCTGTTCCGAAAGTATTATCTGCCGCAGTTTAAGTATTTGTGTGGCTGATAATGATTGCAGATCACTAATTTTATTTATTTCTTGAATCATAACGTCAGTTATGCCATCTAAGACTTCTAAATTTATGTCATATGGTTTGACTTTTTCTTCGGAAAGTGAATAGGTCTTGGAACGGCGATTGTCACGTTCGGGGTGGAGAAAAAGTTTCGAGTCTTGGTCATATTTGCAAATAGTGTTTACACATTCCGAATTTAGATTCACATTCGTACTTGCTTTAGCTAATATACTCTTTAAATTGTTTATCATATCCATTTCGTTCTTGCGATGTTTTTTTTTTCGCATACATTTACGTTCCTCTTTGATTTCTCTTACAGCCGTTGTGGCTGCAGCGGAAAATTTTGGCAGCTTCTCGATATCTTGTTCGAGATTTTGATTCCCCTCGTCGTTACCCTCATAAATCATCATTAGTGAAGATGTAGATATGGGTAAAGGCAGGGACTTTGTGATATGCTTCTGTGTGACTTCAGACTGTTCAAGCAGGCGTTCTATGTTTGAAATTTCAGTTATTAAGTTATTCTGCCGATATGCTTCGTTGAGATTCTTGTAGAATGTTTCGTTAGCCTCTGCTTTCATTTCAGCTTGCGTTTTTTTCGTTCCTCCCGTGTCTTCAACAGGAACTACTTCACATCCTCCCTGACCGGTTTTAGTGGCGGTCAAGTGAAAAAACTGCACATTCTCAATAAGTTCATCCAACTCATTTTTCAATACATCTGAATTCTTTTCAAAGATTGGTTCTGGCTTTTTTATCGGTGCGCGTATTTCATCTAATGTTGAAGCGGAAGCTACTTGTTTTAGTAATTTTTGTCCATTTAAAAATTCGTGCATGAGCTGAGACCGTGCATTGTTAGCCATTATTTTCTGCTGCTCGTAAATCATTAAATCTGCATCAGAGTACAATTTTGTGCCCGGCACCTCTTGGGACCCAACTGCTACTCCGGGCCACGATTTTTCTTGGCTTATCGATGATTTCGCACTATTAGTTACGGCACTGCAGTTTAGAAGAATCTCATTATTTGTGTTGAGAACGTCAGTCCTCATAGCGAGGCTATATCCAGGATCGTCGGAAAACAATTCATTAGTAAAAGCGTACCCTTCCATATCCTCCTCCAACTTCTGCGTCTTGTCTTCTAGGTTATTTTCTTCCAAGAAATCATCAAAGTGAGCTTTTACAATAGGATCAAGCTCCAGTTGAAGCTCCGCGTGCAAATCATTTTCTATGTTAGTCTGGTGCTTGGCCGTTGCTATTAAGTCCATTAGGTTTCCCAAAACCGCCTGCTGTTCTTCCGAAATGTTCTCCAATTTTTCCAATCGCATCCAAATCTTCCCATACTCATTGGATAACAAATCCAGGGCACGCCAGGCAAACTTCAGTTCTGTTTCCAACACGTTAATGCGTGTCGCGATCTTATCCATATAGTCGGAAATAATGTAGTCGGAATGTTGTTGCGAATTGTAGAGATGACATAGTTTTTGTTCGCTGCGAATTGACACCATACTGCCATTGACCAGATTCGATTGAGACAAGGATATGGAATCGCTGGCTAAGCTCAATTGAGATCTATTTGTTGGTCGTTGTATGTGTCTAGGTATGTCTTGTAGTTCTTGTATGGAAAACGCAAGTGTTGCATTTTCCGCCTTATTCTTCTTCAATTGTTGTTTGATTTTAAACTGAGTGTTTAGCGCATTAGCGATTTGCTGGTGATCCGTATCGACGTCGTAACCAATGCACGAATTTGAAGATATTTTGCAAAAGCTTGACTGGTTTACCTCCGTATAGGTATTAGCAAGCGGGACTGTTTTCAAAACGCTAATGTGTGCAGACGTTGGAGAATCCGATGCAGATGGCGTCGGTTCAAAAGACATTGTGACAAGTTGTTTGATCTATTTACGATTGTTGTTCAAATAACATTTGTACATACACATTCGCATCTTAGCATATATATATATATATATATATATATATACATACTGACGTTATTCCTATTTCTCCTATTTGACGTTATGAAATCTGTTTCTTTTTAAATTTTTAAAATGTGGAATAATTTAATCAATTGCACAATAACTTATCTATAGCATTGCCAAATCTTTTTTAAAAAAGAAATACATATTAATAGTCTAGAATAACTGAAATCAATAGAAATCTTTATTTTCTTTATACACCCTGTCAGAAAAGTATCGGGAATTATTTATTTGAGTCCCCTGTTTATTTGGAAGACAGGAAACATTTTTTTTTCCTAGGTTGGTAAAACTTTCCTTAACTATCTCAAAAACTAGCGCGATCTATCAACCAATTTGTTGACAGCTGCGTTTTATGTCAGTCAACCTCAGCAGTGTTTGTCGAATTTCGAAAAAGTGGAAAATTTATGGCGCTTGAGATAAATGGCCCATGAATTGGATATGGCACAAGAGAGCGTAAGTATGTTTTTGCATGAAAAATTGGGCATGCCACGCGATGTTACAAGAGCTGAAGAGCCGATAGAGCTGGATTTCCTTCAAAAAAGGTATCGAGAGCAAGTAGTTGCAGACATGCAGGATCAGCCAATTCGGATCCCACCTTCATGGAACGCATAATTACTAGTGTCAAGACATGGGTCTACGAATATGATACACTTACGAACCAGCAATCATCCGAATGGCTGTCCATAGCCGAAAAAATACGAAAGTGAAAATAATGCTCATGGTTTTTTTATAGTCGTGTGTTGTCCACTATGAATACATTCCTCGTGGTAAAACCATCTTGGTGTTCTGAAGCGTTATTCGCCGTAAATTTAATTTTTTGGGACAAAAATTCGTGGTCTTTATCATGATAATACGAAGCCATTGTGAATGAATTTTTGGTCAAACACTTTACAAACATCATTGAGCAAGCACTGTATTATTCACATGAGATGGCCGTTGTGACTTTTTCCTACTCTCCAGACTAAAATAGCCACTTAGGGGAACACCCTTCGACTCGATTAAAATTGAATAAAAAATGTTTTGACGATTAATGGAAGCGTTGGCACATGCGTATCGCTTCAAATGGATGTTACTTTGATGGCGATAAAATAAATTTGGGAGATGATTGAAAAATTTTAGTTTTATTTATAAACTCCCGATACTTTCTTTACAGGGTGTATACCCTTGCAAAACCTTGCATTTGTTTCACGTTATCAATTGTTTAATTCAAAACCTTAAGCACAAATATAAGAGTTTAGATTATTTTTAATGTAATACTAACACTTACTCTTACAGAGGCTATAATAATTTAGAACACATATTTGCAAAACACAACTCAAGGAATATATTATGGATCAGCGTCAACAGGCGAGTCGATCTAGCCATGTCTGTTTGTCTATCAACTTAAAGCTCAAATAACAAAACACACTGTATAGCTTTCAGTGTAATATAACCTATCGACCGATGGCTTATATAAGATCTGAGTGATCTGAAACCTTTTTCACATGACCTACCTATATTTATAAATATTTTCCTATACACTATACACTAGTCGCCATAATTATTTTGACAAAACCTTGTTTTGACTTTTAAACTTTTAAAAATTATTAAGTAACATGGGTAAAACGGCTGATCTAAGTTTGGCTACCCGATCTTCAATGGTAGCAAAGTTTAACGCTGGGATAGTAGTCAAATCATTGCCAATGAGTTTCATGTGTCGCGTCAAACTGTGCACTACCAAATAAAAATTTTAAAAAGCATAATGACTTGCTTTAAGAAGATCAGGTGCTAAGCGCAAAACAGAGCTCAGTGAAGACCGAGTCCTTTTACGGGTATTTAATAAAAATGTTCTTCTGAAGTCTCAATCTGCAGCAGTTCAATTTAATTAAACAGCTAAGAACCCAATTGGTGAGCGCACTGTCCGTAGATTATTCAAATAATGTGATTTTAAGACTAATAAAGCCAAGGACATACCATTTTAAACAAGAGCAGACAAGTTTAAAAGACTGTCTTTCGCAAAGGAAGCCAAAGGACTTCAGGGGAATATAAAAGCTCCTTGAGTATAGTTAATCAAAAAATATATATTTTGTAAGATAAGCAATGGTACAAAGACAGAAACGGCGGCCCGTCTGCCAAAAAATGAGCCATGGAAGAGGCTCTGTCATGCTGTAGGGATGCGTTGCATACAATAGGCTGGTTGACTTGGTTCCTATTACCGGCTGAATGAATCAAGGGCAATATGTGGAGGTCCTTTCGGTTATATGCTCATTGGCGAGTCATTTATTCTGCAGCAGAATAATGCCCTTGCCGCAAAGCCCACACGATTACCAATGTTTTGAAGGATCTGGGCGTTACTGTCTTGAACTGGCTGCCCTAAGGTCCAGACTTAAACATTATTGTTAACGTCTGGTGTCTTTTAAAACGCAAGAGAAAAGTTTTGTTGAACAAAACACGAAAGAAGACAATTTCTGAGGTTACTTCCCTTTAGGAAAATATGTCTTCAGAGATCATCCAAAACATTATAGATTCAGTGCAGCGACGCCTGCAAAAAGTTATTAAAACCAAAGGAAACTTGCACCATTGATTTTTCGTCAAAAAAATTATGCCGACTAGTGTCTAATCTCTGAGCACGCAAAACATAGATAATCTTTACGCCTCTCACAACCAAACAAACAATGATATACCCTTGAAAGCTGGTACAAATTTTAAGATATAAATTTCTTAAAATCAAATCTTAAAATAAAATTATCATAATAAAAAAAACCGATAAACGAAAATATGTTGCCCGTGAAATTATAAATTTGCCCTTACTTTTTGAACACACCTCGTATAATTCGTATAATTACAAAGGAGAACAATACGATACGTGTTATGAAATTATTATACATTGTATAATAATTGCAGCCAGAAGTTTGCAACGCATAGAAGAAAGCATTTCGGTCTATATAAAGTATGTATATATAGTATAATATATATCATTGATCACCAAAGGTGTTGATCTAGCTGTAGTCTCTCAGTTGGAGCAATTATTTGTTTTTGCACGCAGTAGAGATGGATTGGACCGATATATAGTATAGCTGCCACAGAACCTATCGTCCGATTTTTATATAATAAATTCCAAGATATCGTCACGTCGTTATTTCACAATGCCAAATATCATAAAACCGAACTACTATAGAGTATATGATACAAATATAGTTGTAGACAAGCACAATAACTTAATCAACAAACGATTTCAATCGAATTTTCCCAATTCCGTTAAAAAGGTTCAAATTAAAATCAGAACAGGCAAAATATAAGTCTACAAATTTCACATAAATTAGTCACGTTGAAACTTAATATATATAGTAACAAAAGAAAGGATCAGATGAAAAGTATGCAATAAACATAAGAAACCTTCAGTACTTCGGGTACGGCTTTGTTCTAGTTTAAATTACTCCAAGGAAAAAAGCAATGCCTATTGTTTATAGATAGTATGCAGTTCTTCACATTGTCAGTTTATATATATATATATATATATATATATATATTTATATATATATGAGGATGCATTTGTGTATGTATGTACAGTTATACTTTTCTAAGTTTTTATCTTGTTTTCTTTACATTATAATTAATATATATTTTTTTAATTTATCTTCCCGGAATTGTCATAAAACACTAATACTGAAATACGAAATACTTTTTTAGGAATTTAATTTTCGTGAGCAATGCACACTTAGTAAATTGGTGTGAATTGAAAAACGCTAAAAAGTATACTACATTGTCTGAACTTGAGAATGGGCTCTACTTTCGTCCAGTTGCTCTGCTCTCTCGATAGTATTGCTGAACGCATGTGCTTTCTCAGAGCTATTTTGTCAGCGTTGGCCATCAAAAGCTTCAGCATGTAGCGAAATACACAAAATGAAAATAAAAGAGAGCAAATCAAAACTAATCCGCGCATGCCCATTATATGACGGTGAAAGCTTTTTGCAAAAAGCTTACCCAGAGAAAAGAAAGCTCACATTCATAGATTGCTATATACAAATATAGCGTAGCCTCACTTACATAATTAAAACAAGTGAAGAAAGCTACAGTCGAGTGCATTCGACTGCAAGATACCATTTACCCATGGCTGTTAAAAAATAATTCTTAATTTTAAATACTTTTGTTCGGCAAACTAACAACAACGCACCGCACATTTTCACAGTTAAATATATTGACGCTATAGGCACACGCCCACGAAGCATTGACGCCGGGCCTCTGCTGCTGTATGGGAAACTTATCGCGTCTATAACTTCTGTGTTTATTGTCCGATCAGATTTAAATATATAGGGTTGGTCAATATTAGCTACAATAATATAATATAAATGTTGTAACTTTTTTACTTTTCCTATAATTCTTTTTAATGATTTGCAAAATCGATTTCTGGGGGCGGTGACCCGCATTCTGAGACCTAACTACCAAATTTGGTGCTTCTGGCTTTTCTAGTGTTCTTTTCGTTTTATTGGAGCGGTGGGCGTGAACAATTTCGAAAATCTAACTTCTGCACAATATCGTAAGGAACCCTCCTACCAAGTTTGATGCGTTTATCTCTTATCGTTATTGAGTTATTTGCAATAAATCGAAAACAACCAAAGGTAAATGGTACCTTACTCTCGAGTGCACTCGGCTGTAACTTTCTCTACTTGATTTTTTTATGAAGTTCGATATAATAATACAGTTATTCATATAAAATAAATTTTTGCCTGATTGCTACTATTGAATTTATCTAATACCAAAGATTGGAAATATATAGAAATTAAACCAATCCAATGTTAAAGTGAATTTATTTTATTCTTGTATAGCTCACTACGCCTCCTTTGTCCTGTTACAGACATTTGCGCAGAGTTAGTTATTATTATACACAGTTGATATTGTTCGAAACTCATACTGGCATATTTAAACTCTTTTATGACTTTGAATAACATTATTAGATTTAAAATGCTCTAAATAATATAATTTTGAAGAATAAATTTCAACGGTATTCGCCATTTTCAAAGGATTTAAGAAAATTCTCTAAAACTTAGAAAAACTAACACGTAACACGTACAGAAAGCTACAGTCCAAAATAGATGTCTTATGTATATTAAATACAAAAGCTCCCGTACCCAGTTTGGTGTCTCCAGTATTTTTATACCATTTACCCAATGAAAATGGGTAAAAAATGGTATTTTAACTTTGTGCAAATGTATGTAACAGGCAGAAGGAGGCATGACAGACGATACAAAGTATATATATTCTTGATCAGCATCAATAGCCTAGTCGATTTGGTCGTGTTCGTCTGTCTGTCCGTTTGTATGAACACACTGATCTCAGCTATTAAAAGAGCTAGAGACACAAGACTTGATGTCCCATGCCCACCACCTCGATTTTTTGCAAATATTTCAATAACAATAGGCGATAAACGCATCAAACTAGGTAGAAGTTGGATTTTATGCAGGACTTGGATTTTAGACATTTGGATGCCACGCCCACAGCCCCAATAAAACGATTTATTTGAATTATAAGAAAAGCTAAAAGCACCAAATTTGTTATTTAGATCTCTGGTTACATTACACAGAATGCGGTTTTTTTGGATTTTGGATGCAACGCCCAACGCCCCCACAAATCGATTTTGCAAATCAATAAATCAAATTATAGATAGGAAAAGTAGAAAAGTTATAGAATTTTTTTTAGGTATTATTGTATATGCTAATAAAATTGATCAGCCCTATAAATTTAAATCCGATCGGATAAATACAGAAGTTATAGGCGCGAGAATTTTCCCATACACCAGTAGAGGCCCGACATCAATGCTTGTCAGTGTCAATACATTTGTATTTGACTGTGAAAACATATTTAATATTGAGAATTATTTTTTAACAGCGAAAGATTAATGGTATCATACTGTAGAACACTTTCTTGATCTGTTAATAACTGAAATCTGGATGTCCCGTACATACAGGTGGACAGACAGACAGACGGAAATTAAGAAATATACTCGACTGAATGGTAGACAAAGAAGATCTTTCCAATTTATACAATAATAAAAACCTTACAAATACAACAGGATCGTATAATAAACACAGAAGAATCTCAATTGAGAAACTTAAATTCTATCTTAAATTTTCGTGCGCTCGACTGTAGCTTTTTTGTTTTGTTTTATAAGTTATGATAAAATTAAAACTTTGCAAAATTTAACCTTTGATTTGCTTTAATAATTAAAAGATTAGAATATAAGAATGCACTTTTTAACTTACGCAAGAGATTGCACTTTCGCTCTGGTTTTTTAAAAGAAAGCTCAGTTTTCGGGTACGTTCTATCACTGAAGGAAAACCCATAGCTTAAGAAATTAATCAAGTTTTTCCCCGAAACTTTTTCTTGTAAAAAGCTGGTTGTCAAATGCAATCGCTTAAATGTCACACATATACGGATCCGAACGGTTAGCGAACTGATTTTTTTTAATTCACGGACCTGCCTTGGTAATCCACACATACTTAAGCTGACTTTTCTGACTTCCCTACAAGTTGATTCGAATGTGAACTACATTATCGGCTCTTTAAATGTATGCCAGCTTAACATTATAGTAAGTGTGTCGGTCTTATCATTTGAAACACTCTTAAAAGGTAATCTGGTTTTCGACAAACGTTTGAACTACAGACATTTTTTATATCATTAACAATTGCAAATGGGAAAATGATTTATTAGCTTTAGGCAAAAGGAAGAATGGCAAAGTATATGCATTCCCAATGAGAATTAATATCCAAGACGATTTCAGAGTTTATTTTTACCATAAAAGTGGGCAGATGGTATCTGCCGCGTGCACTAGACCGTATCTTTCGGTAGTTGTTTTTATGCCATTTACCCAGTAAAAGTGGTTTAATAATGGTGTATTAACTTTCTGGAAATGTATGTAACATTCAGTACGAGGCATAACATACCATTCAAAGTATATATATTTTTGGTGAGTATCGATAACCGAGTCAATTTGGTAATATTCATCTGTCTATCATATGAACACACAGATTTCAACTATTACAAAAGCTTGAAGCTCCAAACTTGGTAGGAGAGTTCGTATATACCCTACACATATGAAGTTTATTTAAAACTTGAAGTGCCACACCTTACGCTTTACGATGTATTACAAAAAATCGCATTTATGGCAGTATTACGCCCACCTCCTCTATAAAACGAATTTTCCAAATTATAAAAAAAAACTGAAAGGTTAGAAGCACCAATTTTGTAGGAAAGCCCCGTAACAATACGTAGAATGTGGATTTCAAATTTGTTATTCCAAATTAAAAGAAAAGCAGTAACGTAAACATGTAAAGAAAGCTACAGTCGGGCCCAATTCGAAACGAGGTTTTTCACTCTTGATTTAATGAATTAACAATGTAATGAAATACTAAACTCATATTAAGGTTTAGGCTTTGATACATAAAGATTTACATCGTTTTGTGTTTGAGTAACTTTACGTAATTTTATTAATGGGTTGCCATTATTTTTTCTCCGCGTTTTTGTACCATTTACCCATTGAAAATGGGTAAAAAATTGTTTATTAACTTTGTGAAAATGTATGTAACAAGCAGAAGGAGGCGTAGCAGACAGAGTAAAAAGTATATTTTTTAATGTTACCAGAGATCTCAATATCAAATTAGGTGCTTCCAGCCTTTTATCGTTCTCATAATTAAAAATAAATCGTTTTATTGGGGCGGTGGGCGTGGCATCCAAAAGTCTAAAATTCAACTTAGGCATTATGTTGCAAGACACCCTCCTACCATGTTGATGCGTTTATAGCTTATTGCTAATTAATTATTTGCAAACAATCGAAAATCGCATTTATTGATTTGCGGAGGCGGTGGGCGGATATTGAATACACGCACACTCGCATCAAGTCTGGTGTCTCTAGCTCTTTTAATAGCTGAGATCTGTGTGTTCATACAAACGGACAGACAGAAGGACACGACCAAATCGACTAGGCTATTGATGCTGATCAAGAATATATATATTTTGTATGGTCTACCACGCCTCCTTCTACCATGACATACATTTTCACAAAGTTGATATACAATTTTTTACCCACTTTTAAATGGTAAATGGTATGATGTGGTTCGTTTCTACTTTGTAAGTGCAGAAAAAAGTAATATATACCCGTATTCTAATTTCCATCAACGAAGCTTTAAATCTTAGAGACTATTTTGCGTTGCAAAAAACCATAACAACGGATCGACAGACAAATGGTTGTCAAGATTAACTCGGCTCTTCATGCTGATCAATAATATAAATGGAGGAAATGCTTTGCAAAATATAATATAGTATTATTATTAATAGTAATAAAATAAAAATTGTCATTATTTTGCCTTATTAACTTCAAAAGCGTATAAGTGTACCATGCGACAATATAGAAAAAATTCGTAAACGCAAAAAAATAATCTCGCTCGTTCTGAATTATTTACTGCATGTGTATACGGACATCACCCAATACATTGAACACTGATTATAGCATTTACCCATTGAAAATGGGTAAAACATGGTATATTAACTTTGTGCAAATGTATGTAACAGGCAGAAGGAGGCGTGGCAGACCATACAAAGTATATATATTCTTGATCAGCATCAATAGCCGAGTCGATTTGGTAATGTCCGTCTGTCTGTCCGTCTGTCCGTCTGTATGAACGCACAGATCTCAGCTATTAAAAGAGCTAGAGGCACCAGACTTGGTGGGAGTGTGAGTGTATTGAACACGCAGATCGAGTTTATTTCAAACTTGATGTGCCACGCCCACCGCCTCCGCAAATCGATAAATGCGTATTTCGATTTTTTCCAAATAATTCAATAACGAAAAGAGATAAACGCACCAAATTTGGTAGGGGGTTGTCTTGCAACATTATGCAGAAGTTGGATTTTAGACTTTTGGATGCCACGCCCACCGCCTCTAAAAAACACATTTTTATAGTTCAAAAGAACACAAGAAAAGCTAGAAGCACCAAATTTGGAAGTAAGGTGCCTGGTAACATTACGGAGAATGCAAAATTTCAATTTTTGGATGCCACGCCTACCGCCCCCAAAAATCGATTTTGTAAATCGGTAAATCAAATTATAGGAAAAGTAGAAAAGTTTCCGGTTTCAGGTATTATTGTAGATAATAATAATATTGACCAACCCTATAAATTTAAATCCGATCGGACAATAAACACAGAAGTTATAGGCACGAGAAGTTTCGCTCACAGCAGTAGATGCCCGACGCCGACGCCGACTGCGCACGCACAGTCGTCGTGTAGTCAGTGTGCAGTCGGCATGTGCCAATAGCGTCAATGCATGTGAATTTGTCCTCGAAAATATGCGATGCGTTGTTATTCGCCGAATAAAAGTAATTAATATTAAGAATTAGTTTTTAACAGCGAAAGGTAAATGGTATCTTACTGTCGAGTGCACTCGACTGTAGCTTTCTTCACTTGTTTTTTTTTTTGCCGATCGCACTGCGTAACTGTGTGTGGTCTTGATGGTTGGCTCGCAAGTTTCTGATGCGTGAGGTCGCGGGTTCGAATCCTGCGCTGGACAATTTTTTTTTTTTAATAATTTTGCGCTATACTGAAAAATATAGTATGATATTTTTAATCAAATTGACGAATATGGAAGATGCAAAAAAATAAGAAAAACGAAAAACTTGTTCTAAGCAATACAAAAAAAGAAGCCTGCGCTGGGATTCGAACCGGGGACATTTAGTTATAGAGCTCTCACAACAAACCACAAACCAAACGAGGCAAATTGTCTGTTTCTGCTAAATACATATGTATGTATGTATTTATGTATAGAAATTATAGGCGCGAGAAGTTTTGCATACAGCAGCAGAGACGGAGCAGAGGCTCGGCGTCAATGCTTGCGACGACTTCGCACGCTTAATCGGCGTGCAGTCAGCGTGCAGTCGGCCTGTGCCATTAGCGTCAAATTGACGCCGTCAATGCATGTGTATTATTTGACTTCGAAAATTTGCAAAGCGTTGTATTAGTTCGGCGAATAAAAGTAATTAATATTAAGAATTTTTTTTAACAGCCAAAGGTAAATGGTATCTTACTGTCGAGTGCACTCGACTCTAGCTTTCGTCACTTGTTATAACTTAAATTACATCCAGATATGTTGGAAAAAGTCAATAAGAGAATAGAATTGAATAATAGTACTTACGTTTATCTGCATTATAATTTTATTGAATGCCCAATGCCAGCGTTGTTTGGCTGAGATTTCCGGCTTGCGCAAAATTAGCATATGCCCACTCACAACTTCTTCCGTTTCGCCTCTCATAAGGACTTTCTTTTTTTTTCTTATTATGGGCTCCAACTCGGGCAATTGATCATCTCCGTCAGTCACCTGATTCTGAGATATTTCATCGTGTAATTCGTCCTCTTCTAATATAATGCTATCCTGCTTTTTGATTAGTTGATGAGTCGCAACCAATTGCAATGAGACACTGACAGGCGCTTCCATATTAGGCGTACAGATGTCACCATCGTAGGTTTTTGCCCCAATTTTTGGAAGACATGTGACAGTTGCGGGAATACTACCACTCGAACTTTCACCTAAATAATTGCCACAGTCTTCATCACTCACATAGTCACCATCGGTAAACTCACATTCATCATCTTCGTCATGCGGAGCGTCTACATAATCTCTCGAGGATTGCGATTGTACAACTTGCTGTTTCTGCTGCTGTTCGAGATATTTGTATTCATCCTCCTCGTTGAAGAAGTCTTCGCGATAATCATAACCAGTGCCAACGTGCTCATAATAATCGTTTGCACCTCTCCGACACGGTGGAGTCGTCTCCAGATGATTCAGGTAGTAATCATCTTGGTCACTATCGTCATGATATGTCGATAAATCATCATTAATAGCTGTCTTCTCTTGAACTGCCTCAATATCGTAGATCTCAGTTGGATGCTGCTTGATCAACACACCTGACTTGCCATTAATGGTGGGAAGCTTTTTGCCGTTCGATCCTGCTGGTCGCACCTTCGGCAGAATTTTCTGTCCAGCTGATATGGTATTATTAATTTGACCTTGATTATTATCGGAATTGTAATTAGAAAATACCCTCTTATCATTGATGAAATCGTCATCTAGGGATAAATTACTATTTTTGTAATCATCGCAATTTCCTGAATTCTTCACGGAAAGTAGTTCCTGATTGGCCATTAACTCAACATAATCATTATCAGCAGTGACGTTATATTTAGTCGCTGTAACATTCCCATCAATATTTTTATGGGCTGGAGCCAGGTCACTTAACTTCGAATCAGTTGTTACACTAGTGGTCTTTTGCGCCACGGCCGAAGCAACGGAGGAAGCACTTTGATTAACGGCATGTGTGGCCGACTGTACAGCTGCCGCAGCCTTATCAAATATGGAACCAAACATTCCACTCGTTTTAGAAACGATAGGCTGGGATGTTTGGCTTTCGATTTTCATTGCGAGATTTTCTGGGATCATCTTAAGGGGTTCAAAAATTATATTAGAGTCATTATGTGCACCGTCGAATATGTGATTGTTTTCTACATAATTAGAATAGTTATTATATTCCTCTTCAAGTCCTAATTTTTCCATTCTGGAAAATTTGCAAGAATGTGAATCTTCATTATTTCGGCCATCATCGATAATGTGATTAAAGTCTTGATCGTGACAAGTTTCCATACCATAATCAGAAACATTTGACGGCATTTTTATTGAATGGCTCGTGGAGTAATTTATAGCCGCGGTTGGATTGACTCCTTCCAATTCATATTCATATACATAACCATAGCCTAAAACCGAAGTTTTTGAATCGCTGTTCTTCGTTTCTATTGAAGTTGTTTTTGTCGTAGTTGCTGCCGAAGTCGTCGGCTTGCCACCTGAGAGTAATCCGCTAGGGACCAGCTTGGATGCCAAATTAAAGCTAAAACTCCTTTTGCCACTAACCGCTTGCGAACTTCCCACTCCACCAAGCACGCCGTCCAATCCACCTATTAAACCCTTAGAAATTCCACCAAGCACGGTGGATGCTGACTTTGTTTTTGAAGTTGTTGCTGCATAAATATTCACATTATCTAAAATTTGTAGATTATTTTGTCTCTCATTGCATTCTCCATTTATGGATACAGCACCAACATCATTTTTCTGACTCAATTCGTTGGTATTGCCTAGTTCTTTTAAATTTGTGTTTGATTCTAAACCACGAATTGTACATGTGTCATCCTCAATGTGACCGATTGTTGTTGTGAGTGCCAATAGGTCAACATTGAAACTATCATAAAAATTATCGTCAAAGGAGACTGCAGTACACAACGGCGATAGTTGTTCCGGTCGCTCTACGCTATTTTTGAGAACTGGTTCTAAGGGCATCCACTGATTATAGGTATACTTATTTTCCTCTTCATTTTTTGTTACATTTTCTATTAATTGGTGTTCATCGGTCTTATTTCGATCCATTTCAGTTTCTTGGGTTGGAGTGATTGACGTTCTAGTTGCAGTTAAGTTGGATTGTACTTTATCGATAATCGAACTGAACTGAACCGTACCGAACTTAACGGCAAAATCAGTATCTCTGGCAACAGAATCAAGGGTTGTATCCGTAACGTTACTTATAACTATAGTTGTATCTGCTGTAGTTCCACTAATTGAAGCTGTAGTTGTAATTGGAGGTATAGCTGTATCTGCAGTGGTGTCTAAAACATTATTGAATGCTGTATTTGAAATCACTGGTGTACAGATATCAGGGATGGGCGGCAACTCTGGTAGCTCAAACTTCTTCATATAATCATTATAGGATAACGATACTGAGGATTGAAAGGTAATTGACGTTTCCGTATCCGTTACAGCTGGACAACTGCTACCTGTGCCGAGAATTACCAATGGTTTGGTCGCAGAGTTAGTTGTTATAAATACGTCGGAATTGTTTATAACTAGTTCTGTAGCATGATCTCGAATAGACTTTTTGATACCTTGATCAACAGTTGACGACCATTGCACCAAGCTTTTTGGCTTACTTAAATGATTCAAATCTGTGGATGACGAATCATTCGAAGGTGTTGGCGCATGGGGTGCAATTTCTACAGATTCTGTTGATATGTTATTCATTATCATGGGGTATTCGTAAGATGGCAGCGATAATTTCAATGAGTTTTTCGACTTTTCTTGTATTGTGCTGGTGATGTTTGAAGTGGTTGTTGTCGAAGTCGTGATTCTGATAGGACTGTAATCCGTTTTTTTAGAAGAAAATGTACTTGAATCCATTGAATAAGGTTTTAAATATTCAGGTATGTCGAACAATGATGTTTCCAATGATCTAGCAACTATCATCTTTTCATTTTTAACATCTTTTCCTATTATATCTGATATCTCTAGTTTCTGCGGTGTCTCAATGAGGTTCAACGTAGTGTTTAAACAATCAGTTGCAGGTAATGTTTGCATTGATGGGTGTGTACTAGCATAGGTGTTTAATGTTTGATCTTCCTTCGCTAGCTGTCTTAAATTCTTTACACCATCAACAAATGTTACAGTTGTCGTTAAGGCAGATTCTATGGAACAGCTGCTCCTTAAATCATTAAAATGTTTAGCAGTCGATGGAATCTTCTCGGTTTCTATATTGCTTATTAAGACTGTACTCGTATTCAACTTGGGGTTAGGTATCGAATTCATATTGGTATTCAAGACAGCTTGCGTTTTTGCGATGGGCAACTTTGGCAATTGTTTTGGGCGGGAGTTTTTTTCAGGAAACGGCTGGGATGGCAATGAATGAACATTTGTATTCCTAGCAGAAATTGCAATGTTAGCAGTCGCAGTCGTATTTGTGTTCGAAGTCGTATAAATCGTATTATAAAGTGTCTTGTTTAGGGGTGATGGCAGACGTTTTGGCAATTTTCTAGTTGTAGTTGGAGCTGTAGAGCACTTTTCGGATGTAAATTGAGGACCAACATTATTAACATTGCGCTGTACAGGCAACCTTGTCTCCCCAGATGCTATCACAGAAGCTGTCGTCATGGCCATCATCAGTGAGATTTTACGTTGCTGCTGCACCTTAAGCTGCATGTTGCTCGTTGGTGGCGTATCACTGTATGTGGAAAAGTTGTCCACATTGAAGCCATTGTCAGAGAAGTCCGTGTATTCGAGCGGAAGCATTGAGGTGTAAGGTCGTTGCACTTGGCTGGAGACGTCAAGGTCTCGATTGTCGGTCTCTCGCTTTTGATTTCCATAGAAATCTGATTCAATGTTGTTGTAGTCACCGTAAAATCTATGTTGCTGCTGCATTTGTGGCTGTGGCAATATACGCAGTGGCGCCGCTGCCGATGGCAAATAAATAAAACTGCCTATTCGTTCATCCAATAAGCCAACATGCGAATCGCAGCCAGCATATCCATTAAGGTTACAGCAAGCTTTCTGGTATGGAACCGCTTGCGGCAGCATCGGATAAGTGGAATTATTTATCGGTGCAGCCGGCAAACGGATACCAAAACGATTGCTCCTTCGAGGGTACATACCTTCTTCCGTTGGTAGAATATCCCGTTTGTCGCCTTTTTCACTTCCGTTCTGTGAAACCGGAATTGATGGTAAAATTTTCGCAGTTGTCATCGGTGTCTTTGAGTTATATTCGCATCCATATCCATAGGTATTTTCATTTATGGCACTTACAGTATCATTCCAATAGTCCATGGTATTCCCATCCGGTATGTCATCTGTATCTGTGTAATTATATGTATAGTTTTGGTTGTTACTTTCACAACGTCCCCAATCCATATCCTCGGCGGTGTACGCATCTTCAGAAATGATTTTCACCGGGTGTTCATATGATAGTAAATCATCATCATCCCTATAACTGTAAATATTGCCGGATGTGTGCTTAATTGATCGGCTATTAGTGGATAAGGCCTCATTTTTATTGATATTATGAAAACATTCTTCAGTGTCATGGTGCTGCAATAAAACAGTTTGTTTACTTTAATCATTACCTAATGCTAATGCCATAGATTATCACTAACCGTCATATTTTTTGCGTTCATCGAAGTTATTTTAAAATAGAAAGGATAATCAAAATATTTGATTTATTGCCCGCATTGAATTTCAGTGTCAAGAGCTTTGTTTGTGCCTTTAAGCCGCCATGATAATGGTATAGCATCTTATTCACAAAATTGGTACTTTCCGGGTATATAAAGAGCCATTTGATTTTGAAATTACACAATTGGAAAAATTTATTAATTAGAAATTTATAGTTAATGTATTAGAACTTTTGTAAAATTGAAAATATATATATAGCATTTTCTTACAAACTTGAGATAATCATTATTAATTGGTTAATTATTTTTCTATCTAGTTCAAGCGTCACAAATGTGTAGAGTAAAGCAATAGCTTTTTAGTGACAAAATGTAGAATATTTTGTTAAAGACTGCTAAGTTGTATTAAGCTTGTCTAAAAATTTATGAGAAATTATATTTGTTTTCATACTTGGACCTATTATTTCTATTAACATAATGCATTTATAGTAGTCAAATTTTTATGAGAGGCGACTAGTTTGAGCTGTGCAACAGACTGATAGATTGGACATGACTAATCGGCACGACTATAAATACCGATCCATAATAAATAAATGTACGGGTATACTTCCTAAGGAGAATTATACTTCTGTATGTTAAATATATATTTTGTATTGCACACAGCTATTATACTCGGCTTCAAAATATTCAACGACCTCAAAATCACAATCATATTTATATATAATTAAATATTTATTAGAAATTCGCAACGTTCTGTTGTTGTCTCTTATTAAAACTCTGAACAATTCTTGAATACTCTTTGTTTTTTGTCAGAGCAGGCTTAAGCTTTTGAGCTGCTTGGGGTTTGTAACTCTTAAGACTTTTTAAATAATCGAATCCTCTTTATATGTAAATGCAAATGCTGTTTCGAATTTCATATATTTATACATACATCCATAAATATTGCTGCTGAAACCACATGTACATATACATGCACATATGTTTTTGTTATTTTCATAGGATATATTGCATGTGAATCTGTAATTATTTATGTACGCATAAAACATTTTTTTTTTTGTTTTGGTTGATTCTGTATAACTTATTGCAATGTTAGCGTAAATATATCCTAATTTGAGTTTTCATATCTTTGTTTTTTTATTTATTTCGTAAATCTGTAGAAAATACTATTTCCCGATTGAAATTAAATAGAATATTGACCCTAGAAATTGGCTGTCATCTATGCTATTTAGCAAACTTGACTTGTTTTATTTACTAACTTTAAGAAACCATAGGAATTCTTTCCTATTTAGTCAATGAAAACGGTTAATTTGTATTGTATAATTTTTACTGTATGTGTTTGTAGCACGGAGCATGCGCATTGCTCAGAGAAGCAATTGTGTCGCATATGTCAACTGTGTGAGTTAATTTTGAGCTGCCAGACTTTCGCTATATTCGGGAACGGAAACAGAGCTGTATATTGTATTATGACAAAAATAACTCAAATTGCAAAACGGATACACGGAATTATATAACGGATACATACACATACACAAAAAGTTTATGCATTTTAAATTTTATATACAAAAATTTGATGATCTGATAAGGTTCTGAAAAATTAAATTTTTTAAATATAAAATTGTTTATTTTCTTTCAGAGGGTATAACAATTTTGGCCAAATGATTATAGCGCACAAGCTCGCCACATTTTTAAAATATTAGCATATTATTGTTTATTGTTTACATATACATATATGGAAAAATAGGTCGAAAAATCAGTTTTCGAATGAAAATACAAATTATTTTGTATGTAACTATAAACTAGTTTTCCATGTCTTCAACATTCCACGTCTTCATTCCGAATTCAGAATGTTTTTAATTTGGAATACTTTATCCTATAGCTTGGATAGGAGCTATAGAACAAAAGACAAGTGAAGAAAGCTACATTCGAGTGCACTCGACAGTAAGATACCATTTACTTTTTGCTGTTAAAAAATAATTCTTAATATTTATTACTTTTATTCGGTAAACTAACAGGAACGCATCGCATATTTTCGAAGTCAAAAACACATGCATTGACGCTAATGTCACATGCCGACTGCACGCTGACTGCACGACGGCTGTGCGTGCGCAGTCGGCGCAAGCATTGACGTCGGGCCACTGCTAAGTCTCTGCTGCTGTATGGGAAACTTCTAGAGTCTATCACTTCTGTGTTTATTGTCCGATCGGATTCCAATCTATGGGGTTGGTCAATAATTAATTTTAATCAATTTAATTAATTTTAGTATCGACGATAGTACCTAACTTTTGAAACTTTTCTACTTTTCCTATAATTCGATTTATTGAGTTACAAAATCGATTTCTGGTGGCTAAAATCCTACTTCTGCATAATGTTGCAAGACTCCCTCCTACCAAGTTTGATGCTTTTATCTTATATTGTTATTAAATAATTTGCGAAAAATCGAAAAACGCATTTATCCATTTGCAGAGGTAGTGGGCGTGGCTTTTTAAGTGTATTGCATGCACACTATCATCAAGTCTAGTGTCTCTAGCTTTTTTAATAGCTGAGATCTGTGTGTTCATACGGACTGACAGACGGACCGATAAACATGACATGAAATCGACTCGGCTATTGATGCTGATCAAGAATATATATACTTTGTATGGTCTGCCACGCCTCCTTTTGCCTGTTACATACATGTTCACAAAGTTAATATACCTTTTTTTACCCATTTTCAATGGGTTAATATTATAATATGATTGTTTATTGAATTTACAGAATCTTACATTGTATACTGTGTCTTGGTTACAGCAAAGTTAAAGAAATTCTGTAAATAAAAAAATACAAAGACTTCTTGTTTTGATTGCTGAATTTGATTATTATTTTACAATGCGCTAAAAATTATATTTCGTTATCAAAATGACGTCCTTGTCGACCTTTGCTCCTTAAACTACAAGACTGCAGACATTCGTAGTGAACGAAAACAAAAAAAAGCTACAGCCGACTGCGGTTGAAAAAATATCAACAAAAGCAAGTAAAGAAAGCTACCGCCGAGTGCACTCGACAGTTAAATACCACTTTTGACATTAAAAATTAACTCTTCACAACAAATACTTTTATTTAACGAATTCACAAAAACAATTGACGCCATATTTATATGTATGTACACAGGAGTCATGGAGCATATGATTACCTGTGGAGTCCCCCAAGGATCAGTACTGGAGCCACTTTTGCGGAATACTATGAATGATGAAGTCCAGCGATTGTCACTGCCGGGAAAAACGACATTAGTCGACTTTGCGGATAACATAGCAATTGACCGAGGAAGCTGATCACCTCGGAAACTCATTGGTGACCATCATAGATCATAGTGGAGACAGCCACCATCCGGGTATTAGACATTTTGATTGAATCGTGCAGAGCAATCAGATACCTGGGAGTTATGATAGATACCACACCTTCCTTCAGGGAGCACCTTGCAGAAACAAGCAAGAAAGCATCCAACGCGCTAGCGAGAATAATGCCGAACACTAGAGACCCAAAACAGGGATAAACAATCCACGGAAAAAACTCTACAAAAAAAAATGGCAAAGGCGCTGGCAACAGTCCGTTAAGGGAGGCTGGACACGCCAAATCATCCCGAACGTCTGGAAATGGATGCTTAGGAAACAGGGAGAGGTCAACTTCTGGCTGACCCAGATCCTAAGCGGCCACGGTTGCTTTAGAAGCTACCTCAAAAGGTTTGGCCATGACGACGACGGCAGTTGCACACTCAGTGGTGTAGATGAGTTACCGAGCACATCTTTTTCACGTGCCCGCGGTTCTTTAACGAAAGGAACGGTGTATTAGACGGCATCGAGGGCCCAGCAGCGATTGAAGAGCGAATGGTTTCCGAAAAAGAGTTCTGGAAACGCTTGAGCAATCTAGCCGCAAGAGTAATGAAGCGGCTGCGCGCAATAGAGAGACAGTGGGAGCAAAATCGACGCGGAAATATTGTATAAGCTACAAGGAACGTTCCAAAGTAAACAGGACTTTTTGAATCTAGCGCCCTCTAGTGGCGTCAACTGGTGCGTTAGAATTTGCTATCCGTTATCGACTTCCAGTAAAAATTGCATGACATTTCATCTATTGGAAGTGAGGTTATTGCGTTTTAAGTGTCAGTATGTTTTTGTCATCGGTGCGAAAATGAGCTTCGAACAAAGAGCCAACATTAAATTTTGTTTTAAAATTGGTAAAACTTTTACCGAAACGTTTCAATTGATGAATAAAGTTTATGGCGATGATTGCCTATCCCGTTCCAGAGTGCACGAGTGGTTTCAACGTTTTCATAGTAGTCGTGAGGACATAAATGACGATGAACAACCAAAATCTGTGATCACCGAAAATTTCATCGAAACTGTCCGAAATCAGCCTTACATACATACATATGTAAATTCATACATACATTTGTAAATTCATGCATATACAATCAATTGAAAGGATTGACTCAGGCCCCTTTCTATTGGGTACTTCCCACGTCTATAACTTCTGTGTTTTTCGATCGAGCTGCAATTTGTTCAGAATGTAATCATTATAATTATTACTAGTTACTGAAAACGTTGTATGTAGCCATTATTTAGAATTTGTATACCATTTATCCATTGAAAATGGAAAAAAAATGGTATATTAACTTTGTGAAAATGTATGTAACAGGCAGAAGGAGGCGTGGCAGACCATACAAAGTATATACATTCTTAAAAGCACCAAATTTGGTAGTAAGGTGTCCGGTATCATTACGCAGAATGTGGATTTTCAAATTTTGGATGCCACGCCCACCGCCCCCATAAATCGTTTTAATTGAATAATAAGAAAAGTAGAGAAATAAGAAAACATTTTTTGACATTCTCGTAGGTGGCCATAGTACTGATCTACCCTATAAATTACAACCCGATCGGACCATAAACAAAGAAGTTATTGGAGTTAGAATCTCCCATATAAAGTTATGGGCGCTTAGAATTCCAACTGAAACATTGAACCAACGCAGCAGAGGGCCGGCATCAACAAAAGTCTCATTTTCCGACCGCACGGTAAAACTGTGTGTGGTCTGATGGTTGGCTCGCAAGTTTCAGACTCTGGGGTCCCGGGTTCAAATCCCGCGCGGGGCGGGACAATGGTATCTTACAGTCGAGTGCACTCGACTGTAGCTTTCTTCACTTGTTATAATTGTTTATTATGTTTACAAAAAGATGATTATGCCAAAATTAATTCGCCTATTAATGTTGTCTTGCACAAATCAACTCGGATATTGGTGCTTATCAAAATATGTACATATATATGTACATATATGTATGGGCTGGTCACGATTTGGTTATGTCCGTTTGTCTGTCTGCCTGTAGGAACATACAGAACGTGTTGCCTTAATACATATACGTAGTACATACATATGTATGTATGTTTGGCTGTGGGAATATGAGTTGCGATGCGTTGTTTTTAATCTGTCGAATAAAATTTATAATATTAACAATTTTTTTTTAACGGCCAAGGTAAATATTATCTTACTGTCGGATGCACTTGACTGTGGTTTTCTCTATTTGTTTTCTTTGTAGTCCCTATAGTCTGGACAAATTGATTTTCTTTTGATATTAAATTTGACATTTCGACAACGTTAAGGGTCATAATGCCATTCCGTAATGTTAAGGGTAAGAGGAGGAATATATTTCGTAGTATGAATGACGTCCAACGAAAAAGCTTCCTTTTCTATACTATTTACCCATTGAAAAAAAGGCGTGGCAGACTATACAAAGAATTTACAAGGGGCGTCCCAAAGTAAAAAGGATTAAAAAAAAAAAAAACAGAACAATGGGTTCTTCGGCAAAATCAATTTACGGATTATTGCACGGTCCAAAAGCATGTCGAACGAGTGTTAGGCTCGTAGCCGATATGGCCGCCTGCATGCCGGTGCAAGCCTTTTTAATGGGTTCTACTTCTGCATAACGCTTTCCTTTCATGAGCGAATGCATTTTTCCAAAAAGGAAAAAGTCTCACGGTGCCATATCAGGTTTATACGGGTTAATGGTTGAAATGTGATTTTGGGTCAAATAATCGGTCACAAGCGCCGATCGATGAGACGGATTCTTTACAATTTTTGGTTGTCAGTCCATTTGTGCGGAACAAACCGTGCACACACCTTTCATAATCCCAAATGTTCGGTCAAAATGTGATTAATCGATGTTTTGGAGAAGTTCCGTTTCCATACATTTCAATGATGATTTCGGCTAATTTTTGGTGAATTCACGCATAACTTCGATGGAATTTTCGGTGATCACGAATTTTGATTGGCCCGCATGTTGCATGTCCTCACGACATTTTCGAAAACGTTGAAATCCATCGTGCTCTCCGCTACGGGATTACACACAGATAACACACTAAAACTTAAAACGCAATAACTTTAGTTCCAATCAATGAAATTCTCACTGGACAATCGATAAAGGTAGCAGATTCTAACGCACCAGTCGACAAATAGATGGTGCCACCAGGGTGCGCTAGATTTAAAAAGTCCTGTTTACTTTAGAACGCACCATGTATATTCTTGATCAGCATCTTATCGATTTGGGCATGTCCGTCTGCCTGTTTGAGCACACAGATTCCAGCTATAACAAGATCTATAGACACCAAACTTGGTAGGAGAGTTCGTGCATACCATACACATAAGAAGTTTTTCGGTTTAATGCAAATAACTTAATTATAATAATAGCTCAAGGTATCAAAATTGGTAGGAAAGTTATTTGACGCAGAATGCAAAGTTTGAATGCTACGCCCACCATATTAAATGCGGATTTTTTCACCACGCCCTCGCCCTTGAAATCAATTTTGAAAATCGAATTATAGGAAAAGTGGATAAGTTACT
Source organism: Zaprionus bogoriensis (assembly GCA_035046045.1). Taxonomy (NCBI): domain Eukaryota; kingdom Metazoa; phylum Arthropoda; class Insecta; order Diptera; family Drosophilidae; genus Zaprionus; species Zaprionus bogoriensis. Next base: position 2,073,473 of record JAWNOI010000221.1, read on the forward strand.
TTTTCTATAGCTGTCAATAATATTGACCTAACCTAAAAATCCGATCGGACAATAAACGAAGAAGTTATATGCGCGATAAATTTCTCCGCAGCAGAGAGCCGGCGTTATTGCTTGTATCGACTGCGCACGCACAGCTAGTGCATGAAATGTAGAAAATAGATTAATTTATTTATATTCAGAGGCCCAGAGTATGAATTAATATTGGAATTTATAAATATCAAAAGTATTTAATATATCGTTATTTTAAGGTGTAATTTTTTAATTATTTAGAAAATAGAAAATTTCATCAAACCGCTTTCTTAAACGTTTTTTAAAACCCTTTTGAGAATATGCATATCTATATATATATGTATACATTCGATGTATGTCCTTTGCAACAAATGACAAAATAATATTTTGAAAATATACACTTTCGTGAAAAAAGCGGGAAAAAGCTTATTTAGCAACACTTGTATTCGAAACGAGTGTAAAATTATATTCGATATATAAATTTGTTTGGCCACCTCTAGCTCAATGACAAACATATTCGTGCGAAAAACGAGTAAAGAAATATATTAAAAAGAGATAAAATTTTAATATATCACAAAAAATGATTATCACGGTAAAAAATTTGCAGCAACAAACTTTCTCAATTGACTTTGACCCTGAGAAGACGGTAAGTGCCTCAGTAATTAGAAAGCAATTATTTCTTTGTATACATATACCACTGTGTGCACTTCATTATAGGTTTTAGAACTCAAGAAGTTAATATTCAGGCAGCGAGGTGCAGATTATATTGTTGAAAAACAGAAACTGATCTATGCTGGTACGAACGACTTTTATTTTCCACATTTACATATATTTTTACATTTATATTTCGTTTTTTGAAGGTATAATACTGTCAGACGATAGAACAATCAATTCGTACAAAGTTGATGAGAAGAAATTCATTGTGGTAATGCTGACTCGTGACATTGTCGGAAGTGCTCAGACCACAAGTGATTCCCCAGCAAAGCACCCTGCAACAGGTGTCAGTCAAAAAGTTACTGCAACAAATTTGCCGACTGAAAACAAAGCAGCAATGAAAAAAGAAGAATCTAAACAGAAACTTGAGGAAAAGACTTGCAAAGAGGCTTCTGAGGTTGGTGATGGCGATGGGATTGGAGGTACAGAGACAGCGGATGTTGCAACATTGGGTATAGGACTTGAAACTGACTACTCGAGTATCAACTTGGTTGATGAGCTGGCCAATGCATCATTGCAAACGCGTGCAGAATCCAATCTTCTTATGGGCGAGGAATACAATCGCACAGTTGCCTCCATGGTGGAAATGGGCTATGGGCGTGAACAAGTGGAGCGCGCAATGGCAGCCAGTTTCAATAACCCGGAACGCGCTGTGGAATATCTAATACAGGGAATTCCTCAGGAGGAACCCCCATTCAACAGTAACAGCAGTAGAGATCCCTCTACAAGGGCTTCGAACATTCATCAAGCTACTATGGGCGACTTGTTAACAGAGTCGGCTAACGGTAAATTGTTTTCTCTTTAGTTTAGGCCATATTCGAGCTTAAGCTAAGCATATAACATAGCCTGTACCCTAAAAGATAACCCCAACAATTGCAATCCATTTTAGACCCTTTCGAGTTTTTGCGGAATCAGCCTCAGTTTTTACAGATGCGCTCATTGATATATCAAAATCCCCATCTTTTGCACGCTGTACTCCAACAGGTAAACGTTTCAAGTAATTTATAGCTTATTTGTCTAACTCAATTTATATATCGGCGTTCAAAGATTGGACAAACCAATCCAGCTCTTCTACAACTTATTTCGGAAAACCAAGATGCATTTCTCAATATGCTTAATCAACCTTTAGAAGGAGAAGTGCTCGATAATGCCCAGCGCATTGGTCGATTATCTGTAAATCAAAGACATTCTGAAAGCCTAGAATCATCAGCCAATCTCGAAGAAACTATTGAAAGCCAGAGCGCTGAGGCACCAAGAAACCTACAGGTTTCAATCTCAACGGACGATATCAATGCTAGTACGATTGTCACTGAGAGACGTCAACATCAACACCAAACAAATGAGTTGCCCCCCATACGACTTACAGCTCATGATCAAGAGGCTATAGATCGTGTATGTAGTTAAATAATTATAAATCAGTACAGTCTTAAAACCGATTTATCCCTTATATCTCCCAAAATAGCTCAAAGCACTTGGATTTCCTGAAGCTCTTGCTTTGCAAGCCTATTTCGCATGTGAAAAGAACGAAGAGTTAGCTGCAAATTTTTTGATTTCGTCAAATTTTGATGACTAAATCAGCCAACTGCTGGTTATATGACGCACATATGTATACCATATATGAAAATTGTTGAATAAACGCGTAGTAATCTATTGATATTGATTTTCGATTAATTGTACCATGTACCAATGGAAAAGAGAACAAGCGTCATTAATTTAATGGATATAAGCTTAAAGTTAATATGTAGCATCAATAATATTTTGTTCAGCCACATCTAAATTCACATTTAAATATAATGTAAATGTAACCAACTGCCTTGTCAGATTGATCTATCAGCTGAGCCATTAATCTATTATAAGCTTATCTATTGTCATCTCAGCATACTTTTCTAGTCTACCGCCTACGCATGTTTCATTCGTTAGCGCCCGAGCGCACGCATCTTCGTGACTTACATTGTAATAGTTCGCCGGTTTTATTTGTACATTCACACCAAACACAATATAGACTATAAATTACAGAAAGCACTCTATTTCATAAATTTTTGAAAATTTAATTGAAACAATTAGAGAAAGCTGCAGTCGAGTGTACTCGACAGTAAGATACCATTTACCTTTGGCTGTTAAAAAATAATTCTTAATATTAAATACTGTTATTTGGCAAACTAACAACAACTCATTGCATAGTCACAGTATAGTACGCATGTATTGACGCTATTGGCACACGCCGACTGCAAGCTGACTGTACGTGCGCAGTCGGCGCAAGCATTGACGCCGGTCCTCTACTGAGGCTCTGCTGCTGCTGTATGGGAAAATTCTCGCGCCTATAACTTCTGTGTTTATTGTCCGATCGGATTTAAATTTATAGGGTCAATATTATTGGCAGCTACTTTTCCTATAATTCGATTTATTTACATCGATTTCTGGGGCGGTGGGCATGCATTCAAAAAGCTTAGTCATACGGAGCCAAAGTCATACGGAGCCAAATAAGGAGAATACGGTGGTTGCGGAACGTATGCGTCGAATTCTTGGCGAAATGGTCGCGAAGAACGAGTGCAGTGTGCGACGATGCATTATCGTGATGCAAAAACATGAGTTGTTGGCCCATAATTCTGGTTTTTTTCGACGAATTGCTTCACGTAAACGACGCATAACGCTCAAATAATATTCCTTATTAACAGATTGGCCAGGTGGAAGGAATTCATAGTGCACCACACCACGAAAATCGAAAAAAACTGTCATCATAACCTTGATTTTTTAACAACTTTGACGTCCTTTTTTCGCACGATATTCGCTTAATTGGTCTGTTTTTTTCAGGGTCGTTAGCAAAAATCCAAGTCTCATCGCCCGAGATTATACATTTGAGCTTGTCCTGATAGTCAGAAAGCATTGTTTCACACACATCTACCGATGACTTTTTGCATGAAATTGGGCGTTTTCGGTACCAAACGAGATTTGATTTTTGGCAGGCCCAACTGGTCTTTCAAAATGGTTTTCACAGATCCTTCTGATATTCCGATCATATCAGTAAGGTCTCTAACAGTCAACCGACGATTTTGTAGCACTAATTTCTTCACTTCATTGACGTGTTGGTCATCTGTTGACGTCGATGGTCGTCCGGAGCGCCCCAAGTCATCAACACGTTCCCGACCCTCTTTGAAGTTTTTGTACCACTTATAAACATTTTTCTGGGACATGGTAGAATCACCAAAGGCTTTCCCCAACATCCTCAACGTTTCCGCAACCGAAATTTCATTCCGCAAACAAAATTTGATGGCACTTCTCTGCTGATGATTTAATTAGACATTGCAAAAATCGCCAAATGCACTCTTGATCAGTAAACAAAAGCGTAAATATAGTACTTATACTGACATTGACATGAAATTTCCGCCAAATGTCATCAACAGTCCTGCCAACTCGAGAAAAAAAGAACTAGTTCGCCATTTCAAGCCCGCGAATTTTTAATTGAAAATTCACCTTACTTCTTGCCCACAGTATACACATGTATGTATGTATGTGGGTTCAGAAAACTATAAATAATAATATATTGATGAACAATTTCGATGAATCATATCATTTTTAAATAATTTAGGAAAATTCACCAAAATTAAAAAAAACTCGGCGAAAAAAAAATTAGCACCGCTTTTGCATATCTTTTAAAAATATTTGTTTTTCTATAATTATTTTCGGTGAAAAACCTCTATACTATAGATTTGATTTCTTATTAACTATTTCGATAGTTAGCTGCTTAGTTAGTTCAAACTTTTTAAAGTAATGGGACTTGAAATACCCTGTAGTTTGATAAATGGGAGTCATATTTAAGAATTAGGGTCGAATGGAAAGTCCCGAAGATAGTTACACGTATTCTGATTATTTATATTCTTAAAGGTAATGTTTTAAAAAGCCTTAATTTATAAGAAAAATGACAGAAATACGGCAGCAGAGATGAGCCCTGGTTAAGCTAACTGCTTATAGTTGTTTTGATGGCCGCACACTGAGCCTTTTACAACTCGGCAAAAAAATGCAGAAATAGTCGGAATAGGTTACATATGATTGGGACAACATAGTATTATACAGTACAATACAATACAATAGTTCGCAGCCTAGGAAGAAGTTATCAAAGGTCCATTAACAAAATGGCAGAAATATTAGCAGTTGCCGACCATCTCTAATAAAATGGGAAATTTTTGGGTGGATCTGGCTTTCATTGGAATGTTGATATTTTGAGCAACAGACATCCTCATAATTGACCGTAATGACCGTATTGGTCGGGTTTACGTAGTCACCAGACCTCAGAATCTTGATGATTTATTTATTAAAGGTCAAAAATCAATTTTTCTTCTATTTTAAGCAGAACATTATTATTTCGGAGTCATTCAACAAATTGGAACAAATTTTCCACAGTGAGATACCGATTATTTCATGCTTAACCAATGAAAGATTTTGTGTAGGAGTTATTTTTATAATTCGCAATGTAATAAAATACTAAGCTCATATATTGATAAAGCTTTAGTATAGAACTATGATATAGTAAAAAGATTTTATCGATTTTCTTGTCTGAGTAATTTTAGATGATGTTTCGTTTGGCGATGCTATTATTTTTTTCGCCGAGCTTTATCAGATTATAAAAATATTCTTAAATTATTTAAATAGGATGAATAATATTGAAATCTATTCTTCATGTTATTTAAAATTTTCTGAACCTAAAAATGGGTGAAAAGAATAAAATGAGTCCAGGGCCTATTAGTTTATTTCAAACTTGATATGCCACGCCCACCGCTTCCGCAAGTCGATTAATTTGTTTTTCGATTTTTTGCAAATAACACTGTGCGACAAAAAAATGTTTAAGTTGATTTTATCTTATTTTTCAATTCTACTAAAGAAAATAAGGATATAAGTTTAAGGATTTGTTAATATCAATAGCCAATCAGCATTCAAATATCCCAAAAAACGCATATTTCACAGCCTTATTATCACATATTGGGAAAATATTTTTTTTACTGTTATAAGCGTTTATGTAAGTTCAATATCTATTAATTAAAATGTATTAATCAAATATACCGTTAGACTTTTATCACAATGCTTTAAACATTTTTTCTTCCGATCAAAAAAAGCCGATACACAACTTGGTGTGCATTCGCGTTCTCAGTAACGGGATCTGAAATGGCCATAAAAATCAGGAAAAAATTCACTTTTAAAAAAATAATAGGTTTTTAAAATTAAAAAAAAAAAATTGAATAATATTTTGTGTAAATTAATATTTTATTTATTTTTTGTACCAGTAGCTAAAAACGATTGATATAACAGAGAAAAATTAAAATTTTATAAAATTTATCATAAAAAAAGAAATCTTATCACTTAAAAGGTGGCATAGATATTTTTGTGCATAATTAGTAAGTAAGTAACCTAAACAAAGATTTTGTTAAATTTTGACGCACAGTATAATTCAAAAACGAAAAGAGATGAAAGCGCCAAACTTGGTAGGAGGGAGTCTTGCAACATTATGCAGAAGTCGGATTTTAGACTTTTGGCGCCCACCAGTCAGAGTGCAGTCGGCATGTGCCATTAGCGTCAATGCATGTGTGTTTGACTTCGAAAATATGCGATGCGTTGTTATTAGTTCGCCGAATAAAAGTAATTAATATTGAGAATTTTTTTCATTCATTCATATCATTCTTATGTCCTATGTACTTGTCTCTGCTGCCATGCCAAAAAAATGTGGTTAAGTTTCAAATACATTTCAAAATGAATATGAGGTGCTTGCTACTGTCCACATAAAAAAGTGTTCAGGTATGCAATACCCTTGACGTGCCTTGATTCTGCACCTCTACTTAACCAAAGCGATCTGGAATTTGTATATCTGGACTCGGAGAATCTACTCTATCAGTAGCAGATTTGATATTAATTTGAAGTCTCATAAAGCAGACTATCACTCTTCATTTGGATTCGAACAAGGACTACCTCAGGTTATCACTTCGATATATAGGTTCGTCTGATTGGAATATTGATAGTAATCTTTTCCTGGCTGATTCACTCTTCTCAAATGTCAGAAATTAGACATTCTTATAGGCGCTGGTTTATTCTTTGGACTCTTCTGTGTTGGCCAAATCGCATTGGACCAAGGTATCACAGTTGAATTCTCATGAATTCTCAATTCTCAACAAAAAGCGGTCTGGTCTCCTTAAGTCCAATCATTGATGAAAATGGAGTAAGGCGTGTTGGTGGAAGCCTAAAAAAATGTCTTTTGCATTTTGACGCAAAACATTCTTTATTATTACCAATGCAACAACCCGTGGCTGCAGCAATTATTATTGGGTGGCACTACAACCCGTTTCGGGTTTTGGCCGACCTCAGCGTCTCCCCCCAGGCGCCTCTGCTCTTCGCGCGCCTCCCCCAATCGGAAATACCCAGTAGAGTAAAATCCTTCTCTACTTTGTCCTTCCATCGAAGATTTGTCCGTCCCCTTCGTCGTCGCCCATAGTCGACCCTCGCTTCGAATACCTTCTGAACTGGAGCTTCTTCATCCATACGCACAACGTGGCCGAGCCAGCGCAGACGTTGTATCGTGATGCGCCGGACCACGTCCACGTCGTCGTACAACTCGTACAGCTCGTAGTTCATCCGAATGCGAAAATCGTCCCCAATCCGAACGGGACCAAAGATCTTGCGAAGAATTTTTCTCTCGAACTTTCCAAGCGCTGCTGCATCCGTCTGTGAAATTACCCATGCTTCTGCGCCATATAAGAGCACGGGTAGGAGTGTTAGTTTTGTTCGGCGAGAGAGGTCTATGTTGCACATTTGCCTACTCAGACCAAAATAGCACCTATTAGCAAGGTGATTATTCGCTTGATCTCCAGGCTGACGTCATTATTGGTGTTAATGGCAGTGCCAAGGTACGTGAACTCATTGACCACTTCGAAGTTATAGTTGTCTGCTACAACATGGGAGTCTAGGCGCCGCGTCTCCCTGCTTGTCGACAGCATATACATCGTCTTGCCCTCGTTTCCCGTCAAACCCACTTTTCCTGACTCTTTTTCGATAGCGCAAAATGCAGCAGTGACATCATGCTTGCTACGGCAAATGATGTCAATATCATCAGCACAAGCAAGGAGCTGGACACTTTTATAAAAAATAGTGCCAGATCGATGTACAGGTCTAAAGCCGCACTGATAAGGTCCGATCAGTCTGCTGGCATACGGCTTCAGTCGTTCACATATAACGCTCGATAGGACCTTGTATGAGATGGTGATTAGGCTGATTCCCCGGTAGTTGGCGCATATGCGACGATATCGTCGGGTCGCCTTTCTTCAGTACAGGACAAAGGACGCTGAGATTCCAATCGTTGGGCATGCTTTCTTCTAGCCATATTTTGTACAAGAGCTGATGCATACACCTTATTAACTCTTCGCCGCCGGACTTAAAAAACTCTGCAGGCAGTCCATCAGCACCGGCTGCTTTGTTGTTTTTGAGTCGCGTAATAGCAACTCGGACCTCGTCATGGCTAGATGGTCATGGTATATCCATATTGTTGTCGATTGGTGGCATCGGGCTGCTTTCTCCAACGGCGGGATTGGTGCCGTCATCGCCTGCTAGCAGCTTGGAGAAATGCGCCCTCCAAGCCTCAGCGTGCACTGCGTATCCATAACCGGATTTCCATTTTCATCTCGACAGTTAGATGCTCCGGTCTTGAAACCTTGTGTCAGACGGTTGACTTCTTGGTACAATTTTCGAAGATCAATCCTGTCTTGCAACACCTCAAGTTCCTCGCACTCTCGCTTTTCTTGCTCCCGTTTTATCCGTCTAAAAAGTCGCCTCTCTTCCTTCCTTTTCTCCCTGTAACGTTCACACGTAGCTCGCGTTGCGCCAGACTGCAGCGTTTTTCTGTGGGCGGCGTTTTTTGCCGCAGCTGCGAGGCAACACTCCTCGTCATACCATTGGTTCCCAATGGCTGTTTCAGCAGCAGCTCGCATGGAGTGGGATATGTGCGCCCAGAGTCCGCCGGCGTCAACAGGGTGAGGGGGATAGGTTGGTGGAGCAGTTCCGAGAGGTGAGTGGAGTAGGTCATTGCTGTCCATTGTGATCGCAGCTTAGTGACGTTAAGCTTTCGTTGCGTTATGGGGCGTATGTTTTTCGCTCGGCATAGCCGCATGCGTATCTTGGCTGCGAGTCCGAGTCTATGTTGACTCCACGAAACGTACGCACGTCCATCACGCTTGAGGCATGCCTTCCGTCTATCACAACGTGATCAATCTGGTTGCGCGTTTTTTGATCAGGGGACAGCCATGTGGCCTTGTGGATGTCGAGGTGTCGAAATCTGGTGCTACTTACTACCATGTTTCGCGCCGTGGCCAAATTAATCAGCTCGAGGCCGTTGTTCGAGGTGGTCTTATGGAGGCTGAATTGACCGACGGTGCGGTCAAAGATGCGTTCGCGCCCAACCTTTGCGTTGAAGTCCCCGAGGATGATCTTCACGTTGTGGTTTGGGCAGCGGTCGTATGCGTCCTCGAGTCTCGCGTAGAACGCATCCTTAACAGCATCGTCCTTCTCCTCCGTCGTGGGCGTGCGCGCAAATTATGCTAAGATTGAAAAATCTAGCTTTGACGCAGATTGTAGCCAGCCGTTCACTCACTGGGGTGAAATTGGAGACGTGGTGGCGAAGTCTCCAGCTTACTATAAATCCGCATCCGAATTCGAATAAAAGCCAAACCATCCCGTGACTGCAGCAATAATCATGTTTATTTATGCTGATTCTCAAAGTCTCCTTGCGACCTTGCGTCAAAGATTCTGGGTAATCTGCGGCCAAAAAACTGTTGCTTCAGTAATCAAGAAATGCATCCGATGCTTTTGTTGAAAGCCCAAGTTAAAGAAAAACATTATGGCACCATTGCCAGCTGATCGAATATTCTTCATTACCGGAATTGACTTCTGCGGCTTTTTCCAATGCAAGACTGAAGTTTACAGAAAAACGCTGCAGTCTGGCGCAACGCGAGCTACGTGTGAACGTTACAGGGAGAAAAAGAAGGAAGAGAGGCGACTTTTCAGACAGCAAAAACGGGAACAAGGAAAGCGAGAGTGCGAGGAACTTGAGGTGTTGCAAGACAGGAATGATGCTCGAAAATTTTACCAACAAGCCAACCGTCTGACACAAGGTTTCAAGACCGGAGAATCTAACTTCCGAGATGAAAATGGAAATCTGGTTACAGATACGCAGTGCACGCTGATGGAGGGTTATGGAGGGCGCATTTCTCTAAGCTGCTAGCAGGCGATGACGGCACCAATCCCGCCGTTGGAGGAAGCAGCCCGATACCACCAATCGACGACAATGTGGAAATACCACTACCTAGCCATTACGAGGTCCGAGTTGCGATTACGCGACTCAAAAACAACAAAGCAGCCGGTGCTGATGGACTGCCTGCAGAGTTGTTTAAGGCCGGCGGCGAAGAGCTGATAAGGTGCATGCATCAGCTCTTGTGCAAAATATGGCTAGAAGAAAGCATGCCCAACGATTGGAATCTCAGCGTCCTTTGTCCTGTACTGAAGAAAGGCGACCCGACGATATGTGCCAACTACCGGGGAATCAGCCTGATCACCATCTCATACAAGGTCCTGTCGAGCGTTATATGTGAACGACTTAAGCCGTATGCCAACACACTGATCGGACCTTATCAGTGCGGCTTTAGACCTGGTAAGTCCACCATAGACCAGATCTTCACATTGCGCCAAATCCTGGAAAAAACCCACGAAAATGGAATTGACACAAACCATCTCTTTGTCGATTACAAAGCTGCATTCGATAGCCCGACGAGGGAACGCCTATATGCCACCATGTCTGAGTTCGGTATTCCTGCAAAGCTGATACGTCTTTGCAGGATGACATTGAGCAGCACCATCAGCTCTGTCAAGGTAGGAGCGAACCTCTCCGAACCTTTTAATACCGTTCGAGGTTTCAGACAAGGCGACCCTCTGTCGTGCAACCTTTTCAACTTCGTGATGGAAGGGGTTCTGCGGAAAGCCGGTGTACATCGATCTGGCACTATTTTTTATAAAGGTGTCCACCTCCTTGCTTATGCCGATGATATTGACATCATTGGCCGTAGCAAGCGTGATGTCACTGCTGCATTTTCCGCTATTGAAAAGGAGTCAGCAAAAGTGTATATGCTGTCGACAAGCAGGGAGACGCGGCGCCTAGACTCCCACGTGGTAGCCGACAGCTATAACTTCGAAGTGGTCAAGGAGTTCACGTACATCCCGCCGTTGGAGGAAGCAGCCCGATACCACCAATCGACGACAATGTGGAAATACCACTACCTAGCCATGATGGGGTCTGAGTTGCTATTACGCGACTCAAAAACAACAAAGCAGCCGATGCTGATGGACTGCCTGCAGAGTTTTTTAAGGCCGGCGGCGAAGGGCTGATGAGGTGCATGCATCAGCTCTTCTGCAAAATATGGCTAGAAGAAAGCATGCCCAACGATTGGAATCTCAGCGTCCTTTGTCCTGTACTGAAGAAAGGCGACCCGACGATATGTGCCAACTACCGAGGAATCAGCCTGAACACCATCTCATACAAGGTCCTATCGAGCGTTATATGTGAACGACTGAAGCCGTATGCCAACACACTGATCGGACCTTATCAGTGCGGCTTTAGACCTGGTAAATCCACCATAGACCAGATCTTCACATTGCGCCAAATCCCGGAAAAAACCCACGAAAATGGAATTGACACAAACCATCTCTTTGTCGATTACAAAGCTGCATTCGATAGCCCGACGAGGGAACGCCTATATGCCACCATGTCTGAGTTCGGTATTCCTGCAAAGCTGATACGTCTTTGCAGGATGACATTGAGCAGCACCATCAGCTCTGTCAAGGTAGGAGCGAACCTCTCCGAACCTTTTAATACCGTTCGAGGTTTCAGACAAGGCGACCCTCTGTCGTGCAACCTTTTCAACTTCGTGATGGAAGGGGTTCTGCGGAAAGCCGGTGTACATCGATCTGGCACTATTTTTTATAAAGGTGTCCACCTCCTTGCTTATGCCGATGATATTGACATCATTGGCCGTAGCAAGCGTGATGTCACTGCTGCATTTTCCGCTATTGAAAAGGAGTCAGCAAAAGTGTATATGCTGTCGACAAGCAGGGAGACGCGGCGCCTAGACTCCCACGTGGTAGCCGACAGCTATAACTTCGAAGTGGTCAAGGAGTTCACGTACCTTGGCACTGCCATTAACACCAAAAATGACGTCAGCCTGGAGATCAAGCAAAGAATCACACTTGCCAATAGGTGCTACTTTGGTCTGAGTAGGCAAATGTGCAATAGAGACCTCTCTCGCCGAACAAAACTAACACTCTACAAGACACACATTCTATCCGTGCTCTCATATGGCGCATGGGTAATTTCACTGACGGATGCAGCAGCGCTTGGAAAGTTCGAGAGAAAAATTCTTCGCAAGATCTTCGGTTCCGTTCGGATTGGGGACGACTTTAGCATTCGGATGAACCACGAGCTGTACGAGTTGTACGACGACGCGGACGTGGTCCGGCGCATCACGATACAACGTCTGCGCTGGCTCGGCCACGTTGTGCGTATGGATGAAGAAGCTCCAGCTCAGAAGGTATTCGAAGCGAGGGTCGACTATGGGCGACGACGAAGGGGACGGACAAATCTTCGATGGAAGGACAAAGTAGAGAAGGACTTTACTCTACTGGGTATTTCCGATTGGAGGAGGCGCGCGAAGAGCAGAGGCGCCTGGAGGGAGACGCTGATGTCGGCCAAAACCCGAAATGGGTTGTAGTGCCACATAATAATAATAATATTTTTGTGTTTATCTAGCAAGGCAACACACACTTTATCTGGTCAGATAATGCAAAAACTTTGTTTGGCAGGCGAAACGAGCTTAAGGACCTTCAGCAACTTTTTTTTGTCGGTGAGCCACATTCGGAGGACTATAACCTATATACCATATATACCTATAAACCCAAACCTCCACCGATCTACGTACAAAATTTAGAAAATATCCACGCACTAACAACTGCACTAAGCACAATTCCTGAGGAAAAATTCGAACTAAATTCACTCTCAACAAACGAAATAAAAATCCAACCACAAGAAAGTATACACTATACAAAAATCCTAAAGTTGCTTAAAGGCAAAGAGACTTAATTTTACACGTACAGAGGATTTAAAGTTATACTTCGCCACGTACATCATGTTATAAGAAAAAGCGAAATAATTTACGAACTAGCCAACTTTGGGCACACAATACTAAACATCCACAAAATTCAACGCAATGACACAAAAAAGACCCTCCCACTTTTCTCAATTGAGCCTAAAACGCAAGATAACAATATAGAAAATAATCCATTTATTACACTGCAAAGCTTTTGAGCCACCGCACTAAAAACGTATAATACCACAATGTACAAACTGCGAAAAATACGGACACAAAAAAAAACATTTCGAGAAATCCCATTTGCGTAAAATGCACTGGAAATCAGCCAACTGTCACTTACAAACAGCCATCTCAGACAAAAGCCAAATAAAATGTGCTTTCTTTAGCGGGCACCACACCTCCAATTATAAAGGCCGTATGGTCTACAAACCTCTTCAACTCCAAAACTTCCCTAGTCTCCGAAAAAAAAATACCGCATACCCAGACGTCACCCGAAACTGTCACAAAAAGTACACCTGACTCGATCGCTCCGCAAATATCATACGCAGAAGCTCTACAAAAAAACATACCCCCAACAAACTTTCCTACACAATGAAGAGCCGTTCATCCTAACATACACAAACAATAACTAACAACAAGGAGACATGCAAGAGCTGAAGACACTTATAAAAAAAACTGATTGCGCAGATATCAAGCATGATGAACATAGTTACTATACTTGTATCCAAACTTGACAAACAATAACTTGACTATCGCAATCTGGAATTCAAATGGACTAGCGCTCTATATTCTATAAATAAAGAGCTTCCTACAAGAAAACCAAATTGACATAATGCTCATATCAGAGACCCACGCCACGGCAAAGCATACATCAGCATTCTTGACTACACAAACCACCCGGACAACATAGCCCATGCAGGCACAGCAATCATAATCAAAAACAAGTGAAGAAAGCTACAGTCGAGTGCACTCGACAGTAAGATACCATTTACCTATCAGACAATCAGACAATGTTTCTCAACTGAGATATTAGAACGAAATTTGTAACTAACATTTTAATTGCCGTCGGTGGTTTAGTGTGAGAGTTGTTGGCTCCATAACTTTATGTCCCAGGTTCGATTCCCAGCACAGGTTTCTTTTTTCAGTAAGAACAATTGGTTTTTCTTATTTTTTTGCATCATCCATTAAGATACTTTACCTTTGACTGTTAAAAAGAGCGCCAACGAACACAAAAAAACTCCCCAATTGAGTAACTAGACTCTGCATTAATGCACTTAAGCGACAACATAATTATGACCCGATGGCATTCGATGCCGGCTCTGAACCCCGTAATAAACAAAAGGACTCCATCACACATAAAAGACAAAATCAGACAAATACGCCAACTAAGAAAAAAATGGTAGTCCACCAAGCACCCAAATGACAAGGCCAAGCTAAACCGTGCAACAGAAGATCTCAAACAAACGCTACAAGAGTACAAAGATGGTCAAATAAGGAGACAGCTAAAAAATCTGGGAACAACAACATCTACAAACTTCTTCCTATGGAAAGCGACTTAAAAACTGACAGAAGCAACTTTACGTAAACATCTAATAAAGACAAAGAAAAAACGCATGGGAAAGAACAAACAAAGAAAATGCTGACACACTTGCCGAACACTTTGAGGAAATTTTTACGAACAGCATGGACAACCAAAACATTCAAATTTCCCCAAACCCAACTGCCAGAGCTGCCAGACATTACGATTAGAAATTTTTAATGCAGTAATAAGACTGAAGTTCTTCCCTTCTACGTGGAAAATTGCTCAGATCTCAGCAATCCCAAAACCTCATAAAAGTGCAGCTCTTGTTAGCTCATATAGACAAATCAGCCTTTTACCAATTCTATCCAAAATTTTTGAAAAAAATTTTACTTGACTGAATCAACAAATGAACAGAGTTATCGACGAAATATCAGAAGACTTTGACAACAAAAAAGTTTGCGTGGCAGTATACATGGTCATTGCAAGGGCGTTTGACAAAGAATGGCATACAGGACTACTCCATAAGCTTTAGAACATTGTTGGGTTATGCCGCCGAATCCAGTGACTGATCACTCTCTCTCTCTATTTACCTTTGCTTCGTTTTTGCCTTCTGCCTGCGTGCAGAGATCTTATGTTTTTAGTTCGGTTCGGTTTCAAATCGCCTACAGTCGAGAGAGCGTATTTGGAAATAAATAAAATCTCGTTTTCGTTGAGCTGCACAGGCAACGTCGTGCCTGCATGCCAAGCATATAAAACAAAAACTAAACATTGTTAATATCGCCCTGAGTGGCCAAATAAATATAATAAGAATTAAAACATTTAATCAGTGGGTGTTTATTTGGACAAACATAGCTAATGAAAAAGCTCATTAGCTCAACAAACATCCTATCATTTAACATATTCATTATACTTAAAAGTTATTTGACCAGCAGATATTTCTATACCAAATGCCACGATGAATGCTTAGATCTGATGCCTGTGGCAGCGGGTGTACCCCAAGGCAGCGTAATGGGACTGGTATTATACCTTATATACACAGCAGACATCCCAACCCCACTGATCCATGGTTACATGATTGCAACCTTTGCTGGCAATATAGTGCTTATGGCCTTTAACTACACAAAGAAAACAGATCAGCAAAGACAAACCAATAGACCTTAACAACAACAATGTCGTGGTTTCAGAAATGGGGCATTGAAATAAACAAGGACAAAACCCAACAGGTGGTATACACAAAAAGCAAAACAGCTACCCCAAAAAGAATAAAAATAGATGTCGAAATCCTAAAACTAAGTACAAGCACAAAATATCTAGGACGCACTATTGACTCAAAACTCACGTGGAAGAAACATATATTTAACAAACGAAACGAAAAAAACAAATTTCGACAACTCCATTGGCTTCTGGGAAGACAATCATGGAATAGAAATATGGGGAACAGCCAGCAAATCCAACCTCAACCTTATAGATAGAGCCCAGTCGAAAATACTAAGAATAGTAAACTCAGACAGATACACAACAAACGGCCACATCCACAGAGAGCTAAACACACAGACGATCCCAGAGATAACTAAGCAGAGTAGAATTATCCACATCCAAAAACAACTTGCACACCAGAATAAAGCATTAGAGAGAGCAAGAGAAGAGAAGCACATTCAAAAAGACTAAAGCGAAGAACACCTACAGCACTAGCGCAACAATAATGTGGAAATAACTAAAAAAAACAAGTAAGGAAAGCTACAGTCGAGCGCGCGCGACTGTAAGATACCATTTACCCTATTCGAAGAAATAATACAAAATAAAATAAATGGTATAAAAATAAAAAAAAGCAATTTACATTAAGAAAAAAAAATCGCCCCGCGCCAGATTCGAACCCAAGAACTCTCACGAACTTTGTAACTTACGAGTCGGACCTCTAACCACTAGACCACACAAGTTTACGCCATGAGATCGGCAAATTAGGCTTTTATTGACGCGGGCCCTCTACTGCGTCGATTTAACGTTTTGGTTAGGAATCGCTAGCGCCCATTACTTTGTATGGGGAATTCGAACTCCTATAAATTCTTTGTTATTAAAAAATAAAAATTGAAGAAAGCTACAGTCGAGTGCACTCGACAGTAAGTTATAATTTACCTTTGGCTGCTAAAAATAATTCTTAATATTAATTACTTTTATTCGAACTAATAACAACGCATCGCATATTTCCGAAATTAAATACACATTGTGCGTGCGCAGTCGGCGCAAGCATTGAAGCCGAGCCTCTGCTCCATCTCTGCTGCTGTATGCAAAACTTCTCGCGCCTAGGAACAGACCATGTGCTTCAGTGGTTTGTTGTGAGAGTTGTCACCTCTATAACTAAATGTCCCCGGTTCGAATCCCAGCGCAGTCTTCTTTTTTTTGTATTGCTTAGAAAAAGTTTTTGTTTTTTCTTATTTTTTTTGCATAATATATTTTTCATATAGCGCAAAATTATTAAAAAAAAAAAAATTGCCCAGCGCAGGATTCGAACCCGCGACCTCACGCATCAGAAACTTGCGAGCCAACCATCAAGACACACACAGTTACGCAGTGCGATCGGGAAAAAAAAAAAAAAAAATTGCACGTTGCTGGATTCGAACCCGCGACCACACGCACCAGAATCTTGCATGCAACCATCTAGACCACACACAGTTACGCGGAGCGATCGGCAAATGAGACTTTTATTGATGCCGGCCTTCTGCTGCGTCAGCTCAACATTCTAGTTGGAATTCTAAGCGCCCACAACTTTATAAGGGAGATTCAAACTCCTATAACTTCTTTGTTTATTGTCCGATCGGATTGAAATTTATAGGATTGAAATTTAAAAAAAATGTTTTGTTATTTCCCTACTTTTCTTAAAATGCAATAGTTTGGGGGCGGTGGGCGTGGCATCCAAAAGTTGAAAATCAAACATTCTCCGTAATGTTACCAGGCACCTTACTTCCAAATTTGGTGCTTCTAGCTTTTCTAGTGTTCTTTTAAACTATAAAAATGTGTTTTTTAGAGGCGGTGGGCGTGGCATCCAAAAGTCTAAAATCCAACTTCTGCATAATGTTCCAAGACAACCCCCTACCAAATTTGGTGCGTTTATCTCTTTTCGTTATTGAATTATTTGGAAAAAATCGAAATACGCATTTATCGATTTGCGGAGGCGGTGGGCGTGGCACATCAAGTTTGAAATAAACTTCTTGTGTGTATTGAATACACGCATACTCCCACCAAGTCTGGTGCCTCTAGCTCTTTTAATAGCTGAGATCTGTGTGTTCATACAGACGGACAGACAGACGGACATGACCAAATCGACTCGGCTATTGATGCTGATCAAAAATATATATACTTTGTATGGTCTGCCACGCCTCCTTCTGCCTGTTACATACATTTGCACAAAGTTAATATACCATTTTTTACCCATTTTCAATGGGTAAATGGTATAAAAACAAAAGAAGAAAGCTACAGTCGAGTGCACTCGACAGTAAGATACCATTTGCCGTTGGCTATTAAAAAAATTAAACTTAATATTAATTACTTTTTTTCGGCGAACTAAAAACAACGCATCGCATTCTTTCAAAGTCAAATACACATGCATTGACGCTAATGGCGCATACCGACTGCATGACTGTGCGTGCGCAGTCGGCGTCGGGCCTCAGGTACTGTGGGGGAAACTTCTCGCGCCCATAACTTCTGTGTTTATTGTCCGATCAGGTTGTAATTTATAGGGAAGATCAGTAGGAGTTTGTTTGTAACCGCCGTCGTGAGAGACGTTCAAGACGGCAAAGTAACTGTAAACGTAGATAAGAACGAGACTGTATACAAAAACATTGCGATATTCTCTTGACATCAACGAAAGTAAGTTTGTGTGTACGCATTGCCGCGTACCGTTGAACGGTACACGGTCAAAAACCTAACGTTTCATAAACAAAGAGATTTGCGAAAATTACGGTGAATTGTTAGTGTGCGAGAAAAGCCGATCGCTACGGCGCGGTTCGTACATATGATAAAAGCTTTGGTGCTTTTGAACATTAGTGGGAGTAAAAAGCTCGCTGCTCCGAATATTTTTTGCACGCAGAAGAAGGCGCAATGAATAATGCGCGGAGCCGCTCTGGCAGCGTTGTCATCGACTCGAGTGAAGGGTCAAACTTAGCTGTCCTTAGAAGGAGTCGCCCCAATAAGACTAAGGCTAGTCGTCGCATGGTATCGTCGCCCAACTTGAAGATGAGCGATGAATCGTCCGCCACCCTTTCCACCATGGCCGCTGCTGCTGCTTCAACCACCGCTGCAGCTGCCGCTACTATAACCACCGCCGCTACCACAGCTGCCGCCAGCACCACCGCCGACGCCACCGGCAATACCGCCGCACCATTGCCGCCCTGGCCGCTGGACGAGCTGCGGTTACGAACCCCTCGGCATGGGATATAATAAATGAGGGCCCCGGGACCATACTCGCGGAAATGTCAAACATGCAGTCGGCAGTCAAATCAGCAGTGACGCTCGCGCAACTGGCACCTGAATCAGCCTGTGCTGTTTTTGCTGTCATACAGCGATACGATGATCTGATCGCAGCTCTTGGAATTCGGAACGGGCTGCTAAGGACAATGTCAACTAAGCCGATATCTGCCGCAGGACCCCGCCTACCTACATTACGTGCTATCAGAGATTTGGCCAGTCTATGCTGCTGTCTTAGCGCGGGTGCAAGCTTTTTTACGCATCAACTCTTAATTTGAAGACTAACAATAAGTTTAAGAATCTTAACATTAAAATTTAACCAACTGTCGCTGGGTGGGTAAGTCATTGCGACGAAGACGTGGTTGATTACTCAACCTTATTAGACCAGGTGGTTAGGGTGCAACAATATCTTGGTAAAATACTTTTCCTTGTGTTCGGCGATCACTTCTTTGGCTGGTAGAATGTTTAAGTCGCGATGTATGTTTTCGTTGCGAACGTACCACAGTGCCCCGGTGAGCTGTACTTCCATATAGGTTTTAGTATCGAGGTTTACATCAGGACTTTATATTCAAGGCTAAGGGGAGTCTTCTGATAGACTCCTAGATATGTCACTTCGTTTGCTTGCGGGAGTAGAATATTATTTAACGTTTGCGGCGGGCAGTTTTGCTTGTTCAGTGTGAACGTAACATGTTTGCATTTTTGTTCGTTCACTTTAATTCTCCAATCTGATAGCCATTTTTCAACATCGAGCAGATGAAGAGCTAGCTGCGCAGTTGCTTGCCTCGGGCATTTTAAGCGGCTCCGTGTGACTTCTGGCTATTCCCAAAACTCAAGAGACCACCCCGGGGAACGCGTTTCGAGTTGATTGAAGAGATAAAAGAAAAATCGACGAGGGCGCTCATGGCTATACCGGAAAGGGACTATTTGGCCTGTTTCGAGGATTTGAAACAACGTTGGCATAAGTGTATTTTATTGGGAGGGGATTACTTTGAAGGGGATGAAATTAATTTAGGAGAATAAAGAATTTTGACTTTACAAAAATATTCACCTTACTTTTCGCCCACAGTAGTATACCAATACACTGGAGTCGATAATATAGGAAGTTAAGCACAGGTGTTGTCTTCCAGAAAAATTACTTATTATTCTATAGTATAGATTGTAATACATAAAGGGGTTATTAAAAAAAAACAAGTGAAGAAAGCTACAGTCGAGTGCACTCGACAGTAAGATACCATTTACCTTTCGCTGTTAAAAACTAATTCTTAATATTAATTACTTTTATTCGGCGAATAACAACGCATCGCATATTTTCGAGGACAAATTCACATGCATTGACGCTAATGGCACATGCCGACTGCACACTGACTACACGACGACTGTGCGTGCGCAGTCGGCGTGCCCAGTCGGCGTCGGCGTCGTCGTCGGGCATCTACTGCTGTGAGCGAAACTTCTCGTGCCTATAACTTCTGTGTTTATTGTCCGATCGGATTTAAATTTATAGGGTTGGTCAATATTATTATTATCTACAATAATACCTAAAAAAATTTCGAAAACTTTTCTACTTTTCCAATAATTTGATTTACCGATTTACAAAATCGATTTTTGGGGGCGGTAGGCGTGGCATCCAAAAGTTGAAATTCCGCATTCTCCGTAATGTTACCAGGCACCTTACTTCCAAATTTGGTGCTTCTAGCTTTTCTAGTGTTCTTTTAAACTATAAAAATGTGTTTTTTAGAGGCGGTGGGCGTGGCATCCAAAAGTCTAAAATCCAACTTCTGCATAATGTTGCAAGACAACCCCCTACCAAATTTGGTGCGTTTATCTCTTTTCGTTATTGAATTATTTGGAAAAAATCGAAATACGCATTTATCGATTTGCGGAGGCGGTGGGCGTGGCACATCAAGTTTGAAATAAACTTCTTGTGTATATTGAATACACGCACACTCCCACCAAGTCTGGTGCCTCTAGCTCTTTTAATAGCTGAGATCTGTGTGTTCATACAGACGGACAGACAGACGGACATGACCAAATCGACTCGGCTATTGATGCTGATCAAGAATATATATACTTTGTATGGTCTGCCACGCCTCCTTCTGCCTGTTACATACATTTGCACAAAGTTAATATACCATTTTTTACCCATTTTCAATGGGTAAATGGTATAAAAAATCATTCGTTCGTACCCGAGCGCACGCATTTTCTTCGCGACTTACATTGTAACAATTTGCTGGTTTTATTTGTACATATACACCGGACATAATTTACATTATTTATAATTACAATAAACACACTATCCTAAAATTATTTAAAAAATTAATCAAGTAGAGAAAGTTACAGTCGAGTGCAGTTGACGACTCCACGCAGACTGCATGCGCAGTCGGCGGAGCATTGCTGCATCTCCGCTGCTGTATGGGAAAATTCTTGCGCCTATAGCTTCTGTGTTTATTGTCCGATCGGATTTAAATTTATTGGGTCAATATTATTGGCAGCTACTTTTCCTATAATTCGATTTATTTTCAAAATCGATTGCTGGGGGCGGTGGCCGTGAAAATTCGAGTTCTGCGTCATTTTACTAGGGACCAAATTTCGTGATTCTAGCATATGGAGTTTTCTTATAATTAAAAAAATTCGTTTTACAAGGGCGTTCAAAAGTTGATAATCTAATTTCTGCATAATGTTGCAAAAATCCTTCCTACACTTCTTACGCCTACACTCCTACCATTTTTTTTTCGAAGGTGACTTGTAATACCTGTAATGCTCATATAGACAGACAAACGGACATGACCAAATCGTCTCAGGTATTGATGCCGATCAAGAATATAAAAACTTTGTATGGTCTGCTACGCCGCCTATATTTTCACAAAGTTAATATAATAATTTACCCATTTTCAATGAGTAAATGGTATAAATTAATAAATAACAAATAAATGGTCAACCTGGATTTTCATACATATGTCTGACCGAAAAGTTTTCCATAAAAAATTGATTTATTTAATAAAAACTGTAAACATATGCAAGCATCTGCAATTCTTTCAATTATTTATAATATTGTTTATATTATAAAAAGGATATTCGAAAATATATTCAAATTAATTGCAATGCCTCTATAGAATGAAAGACTATGCAGCTCTTATAATTTATTGTTCCCATGTAAAACGTTGATATTATTATAGTTAATGGTCTATGGTCACATTGATTTACTGAAAAAGAGTAAATAAGAGTAAAATCCAAGTGTGAGTGCGTTGTTGAAGAGCAGTATTTGTTGTCTGAATTGTACTTTGTAAGTGTTATGAGAACTTATTTCTGGTTTTTAAGTGTAAATTATTTAAATTAAATCAGAACCCACAATTGTAACATAATAAATAATAAATAAGCATAATCATGCGTTAATTTCAAGCATATGGGTTTGTCTCACTCGCGTCCATGTGAAATTATATTATAACACATAGAGTTGCCACGCTCAACATTTTTATGTAAGGTAATGACAAATGTGCATCGACTTTGTAAAATATAATACTGTAAGGTAATCGTGTATAACGAAATAAAGATTTCTGCAATTTAAATTAGTACATTAAAAGGTTTAAACGAAAATTAAGTTGAAAATTTAATCAGGTGGCAACATGGGTTAGCAGCCATTTATGCAGTAGTAGTATTTCGGTGCCGTCGCGATTGTGTGGTTAGTTAAAATTTTCGCTTCGGGAACATAGGCGCATAGCTGCCTTTGTAATGTATATATATGTAATATAATATATACACACAGTCGTTCTTATATTCGTAAATAAACTATGCATCATCAATATGGAATATAGAAAATAAATAATAATTTGTTTGTTCGTCCTGGCTTAACAAGTAATCCGTTGAATTGATATATATATAGTCGAGTGCGTAGCATACATATAAATATATATTCATATATAAATATATCAATATCAATATACACATACATAAAAGTAAAAAGTGTATATATATATATATATATATATATATATATATATATATATATAAATATATTTATTTATTTGTATGTATACGCATATGTAAGTACATATGCAGCTGCTGTATGCAGGCAAAATTCATTCAATCGATATTACGAACAAGTCGAAGTAATAGTTTTGTGCGGTATTTTGATTTCATCACTTTAATACGTCCTTTGTGTATTTTGATATAAATAGATTAAATTTGAATTGCAAACTTGTTTAAGGTATATAGATATGCAAATGTTAACATGCACAGCAATTCCATATATATTGAGACATAGATGTATGTATGTACATACACAAATGCACGTTATATTTTAATAAATGATTTATTTTTTAAGTACTGTGTTATTTACCTTATATTAAAATAATATTACGCTAGTGAAGGGTTGTATATATGTAATCATGTGTGTATTTGTATCTTACTGCGTTTAGTGTGAACAAGAGTACAGAGTCAAATAGGGTGATTGCGTCAATGACCAGAGTTGGAAAGTGTGCTAAAACCGACAGACGCACACTTTTAAATCTGATGTGTGTTTGTGTAATAAGGCATGATATAAAAATATTATTTTATTTCGCAAAAACTTAAAATTATTCAGTTTTTTTATTGTGCATAAAATGAAATTATCTACTTAGACGCTGATGTGTTACCATATGTATGTATAATTATGTTCGTATTGACTAGTAATTATATTTACAAATAACTATTTTTTGATAATTTAAAGGTTTTATATTTTAATTAAATGTATAATATATTTTTTAGGCTACCTGAGAATTAATTTGCTAGCAATCTCCTGAATTTTGGATAAAGCAAACAATAATACAAACCATTTTTGGGACAAGAACAAAAGTCGAGATTAACCATTGAAAACAAGATTATCACCAGTTGCCGCAAGAGTTCAATTAATGACAATAATGTTGACGGAAAAGTTGATCCAGAAATAGTTGTGTCTGGAAATAGGAATGTACCAACTGCAGAAGTTGCTAAAATTCAATTAAAACAGTTGAGCACCATGCGCGAGGCACTATTTTCTCAGGATGGCTGGGGATGCCAACATGTCAACCAGGACACCAATTGGGAAGTGCCGAGTTCTCCAGAGCCGGCCAATAAGGACCCATCAGGTCAACCAATGTGGAAACCCAATATTAATAATGGAACTGACTTGTGGGAATCAAATTTAAGAAACGGTGGTCAGCCACCTGCCCAACAAGTACCAAAACCATCGTGGGGTCATACGCCGTCATCGAACCTAGGTGGTACTTGGGGTGAAGACGACGATGGAGCGGATAGCACTAGTGTGTGGACTGGTCCATCGACCAATACAGTATCCTCCAATACACCTGTTGGTGGTAATGTATCTGGTGTTAGCGCTGGTGTTGGCCCTAGCACAGCCGCAGGCCCTCAATGGGGGCAAAACCTTGTAGGAGTCAGTGTCAGTGTCGGAGTTGGACTAGGCTCGACTGCCAATAACACATCCGGCACAACAGGCGCGCTGCCCGTTTTGACGCCGGGATGTAAGTACATTAAAATCAAATTTAATCATTTTGTACTATTTACCTATTGAAAATGAAGAAAAATAACAGGCAGAAGCAGTCGTGTCAGATCATTTTTTTTCTTTATCAAAATCAGTAACAGAGTCGAATTGGTCCGTCTGTCTGTATGAACACACAAGTATACAGCTATTGCAAGACACAAAATTTGGGAGGAGGTTCGTGATGGTATACACAGATAAAGTTTTTTTCAAGTGCTCAAGTAGCCACCTATATTGCCTGCAAATTACAGCTGATCAGACAATAAACACAAATTGGAGGCGCGAGAAGCTACTTTTTCATTCAAAGTTGCAACATCAGAGGATAATTTTCAATGATTACGTTTGACTGTTAGCTCGACATGTACATGTAGTGACAATGCTACGTGTGAGTTCGAGAGAATTTGTGAATTTGTTAAATTTTAATTTTTAATGGGTAAATAGTATCTTACTGCCGAGTGCACTCCACCATGGCTTTATTACTCATTAAAAGTCTGTAGATGAAGTGGGTGCTAGAATTTTCGAATCTAATTTTTGTGTTTACTGATTTACTTTACTTTTTGAAATCTTAGGTGTAAGTGGATCAAACAATTTGGGTGTTCCTGGCCCTATTGGGGGAGCCAGCGGCGGAAATGTTGGTAACACTGGAAATGGCTGGGGAGATCCTCGTGAGATCCGACCAATGGCAAGTGGAGGACCAATGGATATTCGAAATGTGGATCCACGCGATCCAATCTCTATGCGGGCAGTTGGCGCACCTCCGGGAGATCCTCGAGATTTGCGTTTGATTGATCCACGTGACCCAATTCGAGGGGATCCACGCGGTATATCAGGTCGTCTAAATGGTACCTCAGAAATGTGGGGACATCATCCTCCTCTTGCTCATAATCAAATCCAAAATATTACAAAAATGGTTTGTACTCCTGGAGTTGGTACTGCTGGGACCGCCGTGTCAACTTCAAATATTGGACCAGGGGGAGTTGGGGCAGTTTCTAGTAATATTGGAACGCAATGGGGAGCTGCGCAAGCTGTAGTCGGAGGCCCAAAGGATATTTCTAAACAAATCACAGGATGGGAGGAGCCCTCTCCTCCACCACAAAGGCGAAATATACCAAATTATGACGATGGCACTTCGGTTTGGAGTCAACAAACGCGAGTACCGGGCGGAAGTACTCACTGGAAGGATATGACAGACTCGATGAATCGCAACCATGTAATGCGTTCCCAAAATACAACTGGTGGTATCGCAAGCAATAGCAGTGTACCAGCAGGAGGCAATATTAATAATCCAATGACTGGTGTCGTTGGCCCCCAGACCCGATTAGGTAACTCAGCAATTGGTTCCAGTGTAGTTGGTCAGCACGGCAAGCCTGATGCCAGTACCATGTGGGTACATCCCAATAGTAACGCTGGAGGCGGTGGTGGTGGCGTCAGAAATGCTTCTTGGGGAGAAGATAATCACACTGTTGCCTCAGTGTCAAGCAATAATTGGGTAGACGAAAAACAGAACGCTGGACTTCAACAAATCGGTGCCAACTCAAACTCTTGGAGTGATACGCCATCCGGAGGTGGTGGTTGGGCCAACAAACAAAATAAATTGTCAACAAATGCAGCTTCTTCAAGCTGGAGCACCGCTAACGTCGTTGTGGCTAACGTTGCGGATGGTGGTGATATCTCTTCGGAATGGCCTCATGGTGGAATTGCTGGGAAACCCCAGCAGCAACAGAAGCTAGGTGGTGTGAATGTTGGTGTCGGCGCCCTTAATACAGAGATGATAAAGCAGAGCAAGCAATATCGTATTCTAGTTGAGAATGGGTTCAAAAAAGATGATGTGGAGAGAGCTTTATTAGGTTCCAACATGAATATTGAGGAGGCCGCTGAAATACTCCGTGCGAATGCTAATTCTTCACTAGCATTGGAGGGCTGGCGCCGTCACGAAGAAACTCTTGGTTCGTATCCTGATCATTCAAGTGGCGGATTTCCGCAACGTTATCCTGTGAGCGGCTCACAACCTTCATTGTCATTCCCTCCAGTAAGTTTGACTATATTAAATGGCTGTGGTTTTATTAATCTTCTATTTCTGTTTTCTTCTAGAATAACTTAATGAGCAACATAAGTGGTAGTACATCGGTTACAGGGAGCAGTAATGCCAACATGACAGCATTACAAGTGCAAAAGTATTTAAATCAAGGAGGACCTCATAATGTAACTGTGGGAGGACCTCAATCGGTTAATTTAAATGCCAATTCTTCTGCGGCGTTTTGTCAGAATACTTCTAATTCCGGACAGGCGGTCAATATCACATCAAATACAAATAATCAGCCATCTGGTCAACACATTCGAATGCTGGGACAGCAAATTCAATTGGCAATACACAGCGGCTTTATATCAAGTCAGATACTTACACAACCTCTGACTCAAAACACTTTAAATCTATTAAATCAACTACTCAGCAATATAAAGGTTCGTTGACTTCAATGTAAATGAACGAAATGAACTACTTTGATTTTATTGCAGCATCTTCAAGCAGCCCAACAATCTCTTTCACGGGGTAACAATGCTAATCCCATGGCAGTTAATGTGGCTATTGCAAAATACAAACAACAAATTCAGAATTTACAAAACCAAATAAATGCACAGCAAGCAATCTACGTTAAGCAACAAAACTTGCAACAAACTTCACAGCAGCAACAGCAACATTCATCCGGACATTTAAATAGCGCTGCAAATGACTATTTAAGAAATCATGATTCAATAGCTACTCTCCAAGGAAATTTCTCTGAGCTTAATCTAAATAAGGTAAAACCACTTAGGTTCACAGATTATTTTTAAAGTTTGAGTTTTTTTCAATGTATGTTGGATCTAATAACCTATTTAAACTAGCCAACTGGATATCAAGGTGCATCCAATCAGCAATCTCGTTTAAACCAATGGAAGCTTCCAGTATTAGAAAAAGATAACATAGCTACTGAAGGAACCGATTTTTCACGTGCTCCGGGTGCAACAAAGCAAAGTTTGTCAAGCAACTCTACCAACATGGGTCCATTAGGCTTACAAAATGATGGGTCAGTAAACAAAAATAGAAAGAAGAAAAAAATAAAACTGCTTACTTATTATATTTCTTAATCTTAAGTACATGGTCGACTGGGCGGAACATAGGAGATGGTTGGCCAGAGCCAACTACTGAAAACGAGAGTAAAGACTGGTCAGTTGTTCCCACAGCAGCTGCATATACCGACCTGGTACAGGAGTTTGAACCAGGGAAACCGTGGAAGGTAACTGTAACTGACTTTCATCAATAACATACCAAAGCAGTTGTTTATTTTTAAGGGTTCTCAGATCAAAAGCATCGAAGATGACCCTAGTATCACCCCTGGTAGTGTAGCTAGATCTCCATTGTCTATTAATCCGACGCCAAAAGATTCTGATATTTTTGTCCACACCGGCAAAAGTTCTCCGACTGATCTGCCTCAATTATCTTTATCATCGTCGACGTGGGGATTTAACCCAAACCAAAATTTCTCAAGGTATAGTTAATTGTTTTATCAGTAAAAATAAATAATAAATATATATATTCTTACAAAAATATAGTTGGTCTGACAACACTCAACAATGTGCCACCTCAGAACTATGGACAAGCCCTTTAAACAAAAACTCATCACGCGGCCCTCCACCTGGCTTAAGCACCAACAAGACAGGTGGCGTTACTGCCACCACACCATCTTCCTCGGTTGCTGGGAACAATGGCTGGTTGCCTAATCGCTCTGTTTCAAACACTAACACAACTTGGACTGGAACAAACGTTTCTTGGAATCCTAGTTGGATTCTCTTAAAAAATATTAACGCTCAGGTATGAAGAGTAATTTTAATTTATGTATTATAATTTATTAGCTTAATATAAGTTTTGACAGTCTGTTAAAATGTTAAGTTTTTTGGTTTTAGTAAATGTTGCGATTTTTTCCTTTTGCAGATTGACGGATCTACCTTACGTACCTTGTGTATTCAGCATGGACCTCTTGTAAGTTTTCATTTATATTTGAATCAAGGAATTGCCCTATGTAAATATGCTACACGGGAGGAGGCTAACAAAGCACAAATGGCTTTAAACAAATGCGTGCTTGGCAACACAACAATTTTTGCTGAGTCGCCCAACGAGAATGAAGTGCTTAACATTCTTCAGCATTTGCCTCAAACACCGTCCTCAACCAATTCAGCTATTTCATCAAACCCAAGTAGCGTTGCGGGTAATGGTAGCAGCGTGACTGCGAGTGTCGCTGCCTGTTCTGGAGCAAGCAGCAGCAATGGCAACGGAAGCGGCAACGGACCGATCAGTGGTGCTGGCAGTGCATCTGCCAACGCGCCAAGTGGCAGTGGCAACTCCACGACAGGCAATTCCGTTGGTAGTAGCAGTAATAACAACAGTGGCAGCAATAGTAACAGTTCTACTATTAACAATTCTGTTAATGGCAGTGTTACTGGAGGGAACGGTAGCAACAATACGGTGAAGAGCGCTTCGAGCAATAGTATTACTATGTCTGGCAGTCAGCCCAACATTTCAAATGTTTCTACTACAACTGGTACTAACTCCACATGGCGCCAGACCACCCAAAATCAAGCTTTACAGGGCCAGAATAGACCTGTTGGTAGGGAAGCAGATTATGATTATATTTCTCAATATGTCTGTTCCATTGTTGATGATTAATTTGGCTATGATGGCCATGAAAAGCATTATATAAATCAAGAACACAATAACATGGGCTTACAAACAAATTCTACATATACAAATGATTAAAATAATTTCAAAACGAAAACAACACCATGTTACACAGTACATAAAATGGATGATCGACTGATAAACGAATGGACTTGAAATTTTGTATGCCTGTAGATTTATTTTTCTTTAAAGTTATTAGTGTTTAAAGTTGTATTTGTAAGAATTCGCGATATATACATATGGAAATAATAATTTTCTATACTTTACTAAATACTTTCCAAAATCTATCTATATTTATTTGTACGAACGTGAGATTTGTTGGATTTAAATGATTTGAGTAGCGCTACAAGTATATAAAGAATAAATTGGCGTAGCACGATGATCTACGGATATCTTATAGGGGATAAATGTACCCATCTACTATTTCCCCATTGCTTTTATAATTTTTTCCCGATTGTGAATCAACTGATACCTAAGCTGATAATTTCTGACTTGATAATTAAAAATTCCTAAATATGAACGCTAAAATAATTCTGTACTATGTAAACATAGAAGAACAACAGTTTTGCTTTCAATAAAAAAGCATTCCCACCGAATATGTTTCGGTTAAATATACATACATACTGAGTTCACAATAAAAATACCAATGAAGTGAGTTAGAAATATGAAAATAAATTCATTATATTATAAATACAAATATATATTATATTTATATTGAAACACCTGTCAAACTAGGCAAGGTACTGGTTGAATATTATGGTCAAATTGGGAGTATTGTATAACTAAAAAGAATACAGGCACAAATCAAAAAATAAAATAAACCGAAAATTATCAGCATATTCAAGTAACGTAAAAATGTTTAGTAAAGAAAGTCCATAAATTTAAAACTGGGTTCTTCGGCGTGCCGAAGCTAAAATACTCTAGCAACTTGCATATTTTTTGTAACAGAAAAGTTCACAAATAAAATTTGTTTGACCAATTGTTCCTATAAAGGACATATTTTGTCTGATATTCAATACTTAGTTTTGAATGGAACTGTTAGCCAGACGTCTGACTTTATGCTATTTCTCTGGTTATAATTTATTGATCGATAGTAAATTTCTTCAAACTATCAGTAAAACATTACCGGAGAAATGTTATAAAATCAGACGGCTGGCTAGCAGTTCCGTTTAAAACCAACTATTGAAAATCTCAGTGTCGTTCCGTTCGGATCAGTTTTGAAAAATGATGGTGTCCCCAACATAGGTTAAACTTGAAAAATAAATCTCAAAACATTCGTTTATATGTATTCTTTTGAACTGTTAAAATACCGAAACTATGATATGTGTATAATTCATCTTGTACAATGTAGTTAGAGCGACTCTGAAAGGATTAACTAACCAACCAGATTGTTGCAAAATATGAATGACTCTCCAAATACACTCGGACATATATAACCATGTATTTGACGTGAACTAGTTTTTAAGTAAATCAAAACTTTGCTTATACCACTCTCTTAAGCTATTCTAATTCTTTATGTATAAATCAGTCATTAATTTACAACTGCTTAATATATTGGCGTGTCGTTAAGGTGGGTTCGGCTGAAAATCAAGCAAAATTTGCGATTTTGTTTTGGAAAAATGGAAAGACATACAAACTTCTTTAGGACATTTATTAGTCATATATTAACAATTACAAAATGATTATTATTTTTGTAAAAAATAAATATGACAGATCTTGTCAGAAACTATGCGCAAAACATCATGCTCTCTCAACTAACTTCAATGAATTTCTATAAAAAGATATTTTGTAAACACTGAAAAAAGAATGTAATTTTTCCCTTTTTGTAAATCTTGTTTAACCATTAAAAACATTTCATTTTTGCCAATTTGAGGTATAAGTCTTGTTGAGGTTTCGAGAAAAACACACTTGAAGGTTTTAAGAAGCTGCTTAGCCCGTAGAAGGTTGGTGCATTTGAGGCGCTCTTATTCGATTAATATACATCGAATTTAAAAATATTTTTTTTACACACATTCTCTATATGTGTAGTTTTCCTTTTATGTGAACAAACAAAATATAATTATAAAAAATAGTCCAAGAAAAGCTCCTCTTAATAATGAATAAACAAAAATTCAATGTAGAGATTGTCAAATATATATATATATATATTTATATATATAACATATATTGGAATTATATCCCTTTTTTTTGTTAATTTGGATAAGTCCAAGAATTAAAAGAAATGATAAACTTTTGTGTGTTACTAGGTGTCAGGTTTACATACAGTTTCAGTTTCTTCAATGTTTACAGATTCGCGTATGCGAGTATTTTGAGCGTCATTTCAATTTGGTTATCAAGGTCAAGATCATAGATAAAGCAAGTATACAACTTAGATCGTTGTCACTTGCATGGATGTACCTTTTTCCACGCATTGGTATTTTCCATATATTTTTTTTTATTTAAATACACTAAAGAAATTCCAAACATATTAATGTACATAAATACGTAAATATAATTTTCTATTCAAGTTCATACTTCATAAGCAAGTAAAAAACGCTTTTATATACTGACACTTCTTTTGTTCTCATTTAAATTGTTATTTGAAGAGGAATATAAAAAAAAATCGTAATTCCAAAAAAAGGAAGTTAAACTTACATAATAATGTATATTTATTAAATACGTGACAGCCGACAGCATATGAATGCATGTGTATGTATTGCGCAAGTAATTAAATGCATAAATACATTTATATATGCCAATTTCATTAAAATCATTCAAGAGCATAGTTTTTATCAAAAAAAAATTAAAATAACAAAAATAATTGTATAAATAAGTGCATGAATGTAATAGTGTAATAGAAATTTGTTTTGAAATATATAGTAAAAATAAATATTTCAAATTAAACTTAAATGACAATTAAGAATCGTAGTATAAATGTGTTATCTGTGCAGTTTCATAAAAAAACTATTTTTAACAATTGTGAAAACACAAATCTGAAATATGAAAGTATAATTATGTTAGTGTACTTTGTTTTAAGACTTAAATATAATTTTAACTGTAACGAAAGAATACGCATAAATAAATGCAATTTATAAAATGTATGTATGCATGTGTGTGTGTGCGTACCCGCCAACCATGTGCGTATGAATATCCTTTAAACGAACCGCGAAACTAATTTGGTAATAACTTATATATCTAACACGAGGGAGAATCTATCACGAAAACAGAACATATAACACTTGTTATATAAATAATAAGTTTTTGAGAATAAATAATTTAGCTTTAATGAAAACATTTCTTTAACGTCGATCTTACGTACCCAAATGAAACTGTAGTATCCATTGATGCAAAAGTAAGAAAACCCTATTTAAGTAAAATAAATAAAACTGCAATGGGGTCACTCGATAGTGAGATACCATTAACCAACTTTGGCCGTTTAGATATTATTATTAATATGAAATACTTATTATTAATAAGAAATACTTATATTTAACGACCTCACAATAACGCGTAGCATCGCATATAATTAATGCAAGTCTTGACGCTGAACCCCTGCTGTGTCGCTGCAACATTGTATGGGAAACTTCTTGCCTTTAACTTCTGTGTTTATTACCCGATCGGGTTGCCATTTATAGAGTAGATAAATAAACAATCAAAAATGGTTAGCAACAATAGTTTTGAAAAATAGTTTAGTAACTTTTCCACTTCATATTTTGATTTGGGTGTGGCGTCCGAAAGTTGAAAATACGTATTCTTCGTGTGGGGGACTTCTTACTAAATTCGATTATGGCTCTTATTATAAATTCGTCATTAACAATAAAGCAGAAACGAACCTTTTCCAAATTGGAATAAACCTAATCTGCGCTTGGTATATAGCATCTTTCAAATTTATATCATTCTTTGTTAGGTTAGAACCTTTTGGGACTTGCATCCCATTTAATGTTAAAAAGAAAACATTGAAAATGTTGACAGTGGCATGGCCACCCCATGCTTACTACAAGTGGTACAAATCTTTCAAGATGGCCGGGATGATGTAAATGAAGAGGCTTTCTCTGGACGCCCGAGCACGTCAAATGATGAAAACGTTTAAGCAGCGAAGAGAATTGTATTGGAAAATCGTCAAATCACTATTAGATAAATTGCAAAGGATGTCGGTATACGAGGGTGGTCCGATAAGTATTTAGCCTTCAAAATTTGAAAATCCGCATTCTGTGTAATGTTACCAGGGACCTTACTACTAAATTTGGTGCTTCTAGTTTTTCTAATTAAAAAAATTCGTTTTACAGAGGCGGTGGGCGTGGCATCCAAAAGGCTAAAATCTGCGTAATGTTAAAAGGAACCCTCCTACCAAATTTGATGCGTTTATATTTTATTGTTATTGAATTATTTGAAATAAATCGAAAATCAAATGGGTAAATGGGATGAAAATAGCGACGAATAAAATAAGTGGACAGAGAGAATCTTTGTCCTTATCTCCTAAAAACAGTTGTTGAGACTTTTTTGAAGAAGTCTTACATAGAGCTTAAACATTAGCATACTCCAGAGCGCCAGGGCTGGACTCTATTCCCTAAAAATTTTGAAACTTGCAGTGAAAGCGAACACTGCGCTTTTTGTTGATGTTTGCAAAGGATACATTCATCGTGAAACGCTGAAAACGTATCCACATATGCAAGATTTTTTTTTAACGTAGTCTCTCTGATAACCAATATGGTTTTACAATCAATGAATTGTCTATAATTCGAGCAGTCCAAGAAATGACACTGATCACTGATGATAATGATAATCAGTTTCCAACCAGCCTCTTCGGAAAAACAGTTTCAAAAAGGACAATAACAATTCAAACTAATGAATGTTAGTTCATAAGTTTCACGATTATGTGGGTTAGCAAAAAATTTAACGAAAAACTTACATTGGCTAAGACCTAACAATGGATAACCCACAAAAGCCCAGATATAGACCACTGATAATAGTTATCAGTTGCCAACTAGACTCTTAGAACCGACAGTTTCAAGGACAGCAACATCAAGCTCGAATCGTTCCCATGAATGTTGATCCGTATGTTTCACCATGTTTCAGCGAGCAAAATTTACCGAGAAACCAAGTCTGGCTTACCCTGTCAAAGGATAATCAGGACAGTTATTTGATAATAATGATTTCTATATTAGTCTACTGTACAAAACTGTAATATTGCATTCAAAGATGATGCTGCTATTAAATTCTTGTGGAATATTTTTGGACTGGGTCCAACCTCCTTTACCATATATTAAATAAGACTAACGGAGAGCGTCAACAAATTATGTTAAGCTTTTAGCCGAATTAAAAAATATAATCTATGTCGAAACACCGTTCCATGTAAAATTTATTCACAAGGGGTGTCAAACTGATAAGAAATATTTAAAATTTTTTTTAATAACGTTCAACTTCTTTATTATTATACCATACCTTCAATTTCGACAATAATGTCAAATAGGGGCAAATCTCAATTCTACAGAACGTCAGATCTTAAATCCACCAAAAGGTACTCGCAGTGGGACAGAAAAAAACAGCTTTCACTGTTAACTGGGAAGACTTGTTACATCTATGGTATTTTAACGACGTAATAATTGTTTTCGAAGCTAAAAATGCTCATGTCAAACTTGACTAGATCTTAAAAAGCTTTAATGATGCCTACATGAGAGTATCTCTAGCAAATTATAAAATTGTAAAAAAAATACTTAACATTTTTGTTTACTAGGGTCAGTATAAAAACATTTCTTGTCATAGTACAAGCTATTTTGAACTATTAGCCACCCTCTAACTTGTTTGAACAAAAAACAATGCTCTTGCTAAGCCACTAGTCGATCTGACAATGACAATGGTAAAGAAAAAACTGATGTTGGGCTAAACCCCTATTTCCACTAATGGAGGAGAACTTCTTCAAGAAGTTGTATTTTCAACAGACCTAAAATACTTTTATACATGTGTTGATAAAAATTCATTCATACAATGATCTCTTAAATCTAAAAACTATTAAACCATTTTAGCTTTCTTAAAAATTTTGATTGTAAATGCACCACGTTCCCATAATGTCTCTAATGGTCTGGTAGAAAGATTACATAACATCTTAGCGAATACTAGTAGTTTCATGATCATCTTTATTATTAGGTGGCACTACAATCCATTTCGGGTTTTGGCCGACCTCAGCGACTCCCTCCAGGCGCCTCCTCCAATTGGAAATACCCAATAGAGTAAGGTCCTTCTCTACTTGGTCCTTCCATCGAAGATTTGGTCGTCCCCCTCGTCGTCGCCCGTATTCGACCCTCGCTTCGAATACCTTCTGAGCTGGAGTTTCTTCATCCATACGCACAACGTGGCCAAGCCAGCGCAGACATTGTATCGTGATGCGCCGGACCACGTCCACGTCATCGTACAACTCGTACAGCTCGTGGTTCATCCGAATGCGAAAGTCGTCCCCAATCTGGACGGGACCGAAGATCTTGCGAAGAATTTTTCTCTCGAACACTCCAAGCACTGCTGCATCCATTTGTGAAATTACTCATGCTTCTGCGCCATATAAGAGCACGGGTAGGATGAGTGTCTTGTAGAGTGTTAGTTTTGTTCGGCGAGAGAGGTCTCTATTTCACATTTGTCTACTCAGACCAAAGTAGCACCTATTGGCAAGTGTGATTCTTCGCTTGATCTCCAGGCTGACGTCATTTTTGGTGTTAATGGCGGTGCCAAGGTACGTGAACTCCTTGACCACTTCGAAGTTATAGCTGTCGGCTACCACATGGGAGCCTACCTCGTCTTGCCCTCGTTTACCGCCAAACCCACTTTTGATGACTCTTTTTCGATAGCGAAAATGCCAGATCGATGTACACCGGCTTTCCGCAGAACCCCTTCCATCACGAAGTTGAAGAGGTTGCACGACAGAGGTTCGCCTTGTCTGAAACCTCGAACGGTATTAAAACGTTTGGAGAGGTTCGCTCCTACCTTGACAGAGCTGATGGTGTTGCTCAATGTCATCCTGCAAAGACGTATCAGCTTTGCAGGAATACCGAACTCAGACATGGTGGCTTTCCCTCGTCGGGCTGTCGAATGCAGCTTTGTAATCGACAAAGAGATGGTGTGTGTCAATTCCATTTTCGTGGGTTTTTTCCAGGATTTGGCGCAATGTGAAGATCTGGTCTATGGTGGATTTTCCAGGTCTGAAGCCGCACTGATAAGGTCCGATCAGTGTGTTGGCATACGGCTTCAGTCGTTCACTTATAACGCTCGATAGGACCTTGTATGGGATGGTGATCAGGCTGATTCACCGGTAGTTGGCGCATATCGTCGGGTCGCCTTTCTTCAGTACAGGGCAAAGGACGCTGAGATTCCAATCGTTGGGCATGCTTTCTTTTAGCTATATTTTGCAGAAGAGCTGATGCATGCACCTTATCAGCCCTTCGCCGCCGGCCTTAAAAAACTCTGAAGGCAGTCCATCAGCACCGGCTGCTTTGTTGTTTTTGAGTTGCGTAATAGCAACTCGGACCTCGTCATGGCTAGATAAGTGGTATATCCACATTGTTGTCGATTGGTGGCATCGGGCTGCTTTCTCCAACGGCGGGATTGGTGCCGTCATCGCCTGCGAGCAGCTTGGAGAAATACGCCCTCCATAGCCTCAGCTTGCACTGCGTATCCGTAACCGGATTTCCATTTTCATCTCGACAGTTAGATACTCCGGTCTTGAAACCTTGTGTCAGACGGTTGACTTGTTGGTAAAATTTTCGAACATCAATCCTGTCTTGCAACACCTCAAGCTCCTCGCACTCTCGCTTTTCTTGCTCCCGTTTTTTCCGTCTAAAAAGTTGCCTGTCTTCCTTCCTTTTCTTTCATGATCATCTGGGTAAGCTAGTTCCAATAAACGACAGAGAAAAAATTTTCAACAAATCTGCAAATGTATCGCATTGTTCCGGCTTTCACAAGTCAGTCGTTGACACTGTTTGTAAACAATTACGGAGTCTTCAGAATTAAACCGATGTTACAGTGTGTTCCCATCAACAGTCTTATCGAGATCCGCCTTTAGCACTTTTATCACCCTTGCTGTGGTAATGGTCTGCTTCTTCACATTTTTCAATGCCCGCCAAAGATTGTTTATAACGTGCATGAGCAACCTAAAACTTGATCTAAATTGCTCTTAAAATAACCAGACAAACAGACAGGCATGGTAACTACTATTGTTCAAGAATATTCAAGAATCCTTTGTATGGCTTGTTACATACATTTTCACAAATTAAACTATTTACTTTCGGGTGTTAAAAAAAAATTATTTATATTTATTACTTATATTCGGCGAACATATAACAATGCATCCCATATTTTCGAAGTCAAACACACATGCATTGACGCTAATGGCACATGCCGATTGCACGCTGACTGCGCATCTCACACTTTGTGTCCCAGGTTCGATTCCCAGTCAGTCCAGGTTTTTTTTTTTTAATTGCTAAAAACAATTGGACTTTCCTATTTTTTTGCATCATCCATGTTCTTCAATTTGATTAAAAATATCATACTATAATTTTCAGTAAAGTGAAAAACTAATTTAAAAAAAATCAATTTACAAAAAAAAATGTCCGTCCCGCGCGGGATTCAAACTTTCGAGTTCACGAGTTTGGAGCCAACCATTTATACCATTTACCCATTGAAAATGGGTAAAAAATGGTATATTAACTTTGTGAAAATGTATGTAACAGGCAGAAGGAGGCGTGGCAGACCATACAAAGTATATATATTTTTGATCAGCATCAATAGACGAGTCGATTTGGTCATGTCCGTCTGTCTGTCTGTATGAACGCACAGATCTCAGCTATTAAAATAGCTAGAGACACCAGACTTGGAGTGTGCGTGTTTTGAATACGCAGATCGAGTTTATTTCAAACTTAATGTGCAACGCCCACCGCCTCCGTAAATCGATAAAAGCGTTTTTCGATTTTTGGCAAACAATTCAATAACAAAAAGAGATAAACGCACCAAATTTGATAGGAGGGTGTCTTGCAACATTATGCAGAAGTTGGATTTTAAACTTTTGGATGCCACGCCCACCGCCCCCATAAATCGTTTTAATTGAATAATAAGAAAAGTAGGGAAATAACAAAACATTTCTCATAGGTGACCACAGTACTGATCTACCCTATCGGACCATAAACAAAGAAGTTATAGGAGTTAGAATCTCCCATATAAAGTTATGGGCGCTTAGAATTTCCAACTCACACGTTGAACCGACGCAGCAGAGGGCCGGCATCAACAAAAGTCTCATTTTCCGACCGCACTGCAAAGCTGTTTGTGGTCTGATGGTTGGCTCGCAAGTTTCAGACTCTGGGGTCCGGGGTTCAAATCCCGCGCGGGGCGCACAATTTTTTTTTTGCTTTTGTAAATTGCTTTTTATACCATTTACCCATTGAAGGCAGAAGGAGGCGTGGCAGACCATACAAAGTATATATATTCTTGATCAGCATCAATAGCCGAGTCGATTTGGTCATGTCCGTCTGTCTGTCCGTCTGTCCGTCTGTATGAACACACAGATCTCAGCTATTAAAAGAGCTAGAGGCACCAGACTTGGAGTGTGCGTGTTTTGAATACGCAGATCGAGTTTATTTCAAACTTGATGTGCAACGCCCACCGCCTCCGTAAATCGATAAAAGCGTTTTTCGATTTTTGGCAAACAATTCAATAACAAAAAGAGATAAACGCACCAAATTTGATAGGAGGGTGTCTTGCAACATTATGCAGAAGTTGGATTTTAAACTTTTGGATGCCACGCCCACCGCCCCCATAAATCGTTTTAATTGAATAATAAGAAAAGTAGGGAAATAACAAAACATTTCTCATAGGTGACCACAGTACTGATCTACCCTATCGGACCATAAACAAAGAAGTTATAGGAGTTAGAATCTCCCATATAAAGTTATGGGAGCTTAGAATTCCCAACTCACACGTTGAACCGACGCAGCAGAGGGCCGGCATCAACAAAAGTCTCATTTTCCGACCGCACTGCAAAGCTGTGTGTGGTCTGATGGTTGGCTCGCAAGTTTCAGACTCTGGGGTCCCGGGTTCAAATCCCGCGCGGGGCGGACAATTTATTTTTTATACCATTTACCCATTGAAAATGGGTAAAAAATGGTATATTAACTTTGTGAAAATGTATGTAACAGGCAGAAGGAGGCGTGGCAGACCATACACAGTATATATATTCTTGATCAGCATCAATAGACGAGTCGATTTGGTCATGTCCGTCTGTCTGTCCGTCTGTCCGTCTGTCCGTCTGTCCGTCTGTCCGTCTGTCCGTCTGTCCGTCTGTCCGTCTGTATGAACACACAGATCTCAGCTATTAAAAGAGCTAGAGGCACCAGACTTGGTGGGAGTGTGCGTGTATTCAATACACACAAGAAGTTTATTTCAAACTTGATGTGCCACGCCCACCGCCTCCGCAAATCGATAAATGCGTATTTCGATTTTTTGCAAATAATTCAATAACGAAAAGAGATAAACGCACCAAATTTGGTAGGAGGGTGTCTTGCAACATTATGCAGAAGTTGGATTTTAAACTTTTGGATGCCACGCCCACCGCCTCTACAAAACACATTTTTATAGTTTCAAAGAACACTAGAAAAGCTAGAAGCACCAAATTTGAAAGTAAGGTGCCTGGTAACATTACGGAGAATGTTTGATTTTCAACTTTTGGATGCCACGCCCACCGCCCCCACACTATTGCATTTTAAGAAAAGTAGGGAAATAACAAAACATTTTTTTCAACACTCTTGTAGCTTACCATAGTACAGATCTACCCTATAAATTTCAATCCGATCGGACAATAAACACAGAAGTTATAGGCACGAGAAGTTTCGCTCACAGCAGTAGAGGCCCGACGCCGACGCCGACGCCGACTGCGCACGCCGACTGCGCACGCACAGTCGTCGTGTAGTCAGTGTGCAGTCGGCATGTGCCATTAGCGTCAATGCATGTGAATTTGTCCTCGAAAATATGCGATGCGTTGTTATTCGCCGAATAAAAGTAATTAATATTAAGAATTAGTTTTTAACAGCGAAAGGTAAATGGTATCTTACTGTCGAGTGCACTCGACTGTAGCTTTCTTCACTTGTTTTTTTTGTTTTTGTAAATTGCTTTTTATACCATTTACCCATTGAAAATGGGTAAAAAATGGTATATTAACTTTGTGCAAATGTATGTAACAGGCAGAAGGAGGCGTAGCAGACCATACAAAGTATATATATTCTTGATTAGCATCAATAGCCGAGTCGATTTGGTCATGTCCGTCTGTCTGTCCGTCTGTCCGTCTGTATGAACACACAGATCTCAGCTATTAAAAGAGCTAGAGGCACCAGACTTGGTGGGAGTGTGCGTTTATTCAATACACACAAGAAGTTTATTTCAAACTTGATGTGCCACGCTCACTGCCTCCGCAAATCGATAAATGCGTATTTCGATTTTTTCCAAAAAATTCAATAACGAAAAGAGATAAACGCACCAAATTTGGTAGGAGGGTGTCTTGCAACATTATGCAGAAGTTGGATTTTAGAATTTTGGATGCCACGCCCACCGCCTCTAAAAAACACATTTTTATAGTTTTAAAGAACACTAGAAAAGCTAGAAGCACCAAATTTGGAAGTTAGGTGCCTGGTAACATTACGGAGAATGCGGAATTTCAACTTTTGGATGCCACGCCTACCGCCCCCAAAAATCGATTTTGTAAATCGGTAAATCAAATTACAGGAAAAGTAGAAAAGTTTCCGAGGTAGGTATTTAGGTATTATTGTAGATAATAATAATATTGACCAACCCTATAAATTTAAATCCGATCGGACAATAAACACAGAAGTTATAGGCACGAGAAGTTTCGCTCACAGCAGTAGAGGCCCGACGCCGACTGCGCACGCACAGTCGTCGTGTAGTCAGTGTGCAGACGGCATGTGCCATTAGCGTCAATGCATGTGAATTTGTCCTCGAAAATATGCGATGCGTTGTTATTCGCCGAATAAAAGTAATTAATATTAAGAATTAGTTTTTAACAGCGAAAGGTAAATGGTATCTTACTGTCGAGTGCACTCGACTGTAGCTTTCTTCACTTGTTTTTGTTTGGTTGTAAGAGGTGTATAAGTGTTTGGCGATAATAAAAAAACGGTGCCTGCAAAATTAAAAAAAATACCGGGACTAGATCAATTAAAAAGCCTGTGCTGAACCAATTTTGAAATTTTTATACCATTTACCCCTTGAAAATGGGTAAAAAATGGTATATTAACTTTGTGCAAATGTATGTAACAGGCAGAAGGAGGCGTAGCAGACCATACAAAGTATATATATTCTTGATCAGCATCAATAGCCGAGTCGATTTGGTCATGTCCGTCTGTCTGTCCGTCTGTCCGTCTGTATGAACACACAGATCTCAGCTTTTAAAAGAGCTAAAGGCACCAGACTTGGTGGGAGTGTGCGTGTATTCAATACACACAAGAAGTTTATTTCAAACCTGATGTGCCACGCCCACTGCCTCCGCAAATCGATAAATGCGTATTTCGATTTTTTCCAAATAATTCAATAACGAAAAGAGATAAACGCACCAAATTTGGTAGGAAGGTGTCTTGCAACATTATGCAGAAGTTGGATTTTAGAATTTTCGATGCCACGCCCACCGCCTCTAAAAAACATATTTTTATAGTTTAAAAGAAACTAGAAAAGCTAGAAGCGCCAAATTTGAAAGTAAGGTGCCTGGTAACATTACGGAGAATGTTTGATTTTCAACTTTTGGATGCCACGCACACCGCCCCCAAACTATTGCATTTTTTTAACACTCTTGTAGCTTACCATAGTACAGATCTACCCTATAAATTTCAATCCGATCCGATTTGTTTTATATCGGACAAAGAAGTTATAGGAGTTTGAATCTTCCATATAAAGTTGTGGGCGCTTAGAATTCCAACTAAAATGTTAAACTGACGCAGCAGAAGGCCGGCATCAATAAAAGTCTCATTTGCCGACCGCTCCGCGTAACTGTGTGTGGTCTAGATGGTTGCATGCAAGATTCTGGTGCGTGTGGTCGCGGGTTCGAATCCAGCAACGGGCAATTTTTTTTTTTTTTTTGCCGATCGCACTGCGTAACTGTGTGTGGTCTTGATGGTTGGCTCGCAAGTTTCTGATGCGTGAGGTCGCGGGTTCGAATCCTGCGCTGGGCATTTTTTTTTTTTTTTAATAATTTTGCGCTATATTAAAAATATATTATGCAAAAAAAATAAGAAAAAACAAAAACTTTTTCTAAGCAATACAAAAAAAGAAGACTGCGCTGGGATTCGAACCGGGGACATTTAGTTATAGAGCTGACAACTCTCACAACAAACCACTGAAGCACATGGTCTGTTCCTAGGCGCGAGAAGTTTTGCATACAGCAGCAGAGACGGCTTCAATGCTTGCGCCGACTGCGCACGCACAATCGGCGTGCAGTCGGCATGTGCCATTAGCGTCAATGCATGTGTATTTAATTTCGGAAATATGCGATGCGTTGTTATTAATTCGATAAAAGTAATTAATATTAAGAATTATTTTTAGCAGCCAAAGGTAAATTATAACTTACTGTCGAGTGCACTCGACTGTAGCTTTCTTCAATTTTTATTTTTTAATAACAAAGAAGTTATAGGAGTTCGAATTCCCCATACAAAGTTATGGGCGCTAGCGATTCCTAACTAAAACGTTAAATCGACTCAGTAGAGGGCCCGCGTCAATAAAAGCCTAATTTGCCGATCGCATGGCGTAAACTTGTGTGGTCTAGTGGTTAGAGGTCCGACTCGTTAGTTACAAAGTTCGTGAGAGTTCTTGGGTTCGAATATGGCGCGGGGCGATTTTTTTTTCTTAATGTAAATTGCTTTTTATACCATTTACCCATTGAAAATGGGTAAAAAATGGTATATTAACTTTGTGCAAATGTATGTAACAGGCAGAAGGAGGCGTGGCAGACCATACAAAGTATATATATTCTTGATCAGCATCAATAGCCGAGTCGATT
Organism: Zaprionus bogoriensis; assembly: GCA_035046045.1. Taxonomy (NCBI): domain Eukaryota; kingdom Metazoa; phylum Arthropoda; class Insecta; order Diptera; family Drosophilidae; genus Zaprionus; species Zaprionus bogoriensis. Next base: position 2,116,574 of record JAWNOI010000221.1, read on the forward strand.
TGGTCATGTCCGTCTGTCCGTCTGTATGAACGCACTGATCTCAGATATTAAAAGAGCTAGAGGAACCAGACTTGATGCGTGTATTCAATACACATAACAAGTTTATTTCAAACTTGATGTGCCGGCGTGGCCTGCACAAATCGAAAAATGCGCTTTTCAAATTTTTGCTAAGAGATAAACGCGCCAAAGTTGGTAGGATGCCACGCTCACCGCCTCTATAAAATGAATTTATTTAATTACTAGCAAACCCGGCGAACTCCGTTTCGCCACCAGATGGCTATATATCTCCCAGTCGTTCACCCAGTCCCTCTTCTAGTCCCTTTCCCAGTCCCTCCCCCAGTCGCTCTTACAGTCGCTCTCCCCAGTCCCTCTTACAGTCCCTCTCCCAATTCTTTTCCCAGTCGCTCTCCCAATCCTTCTCCCAATCCTTCTCTCAGTCCCTCTCCCAATCCTTCTCCCAATCCTTCTCTCAGTCCCTCTCCCAGTCCCTCTCCCAATCCTCCCAGTCGCTCTCCCAGTCGCACTCCCAGTCCCTCTCCCAGTCGCTCTCAAAGTTCTTCTCCCAGTCCCTCTCCCAATCCTTCCAGTCCCTCTCCCAGTCCCTCTCCCAGCCCCTATCCCAGCCCCTCTCCCGTATATAACATTTTTGAAAAGAATTTTTTGATAATTTTTTAAGAGATTTTATAATCAAATTTATTGCTTAATAATATTTTATTTATTTATTTTTATTTTCAAGGAACCTTTGACGAACACGTCAAAGTATAACACACCTAAACACATTATTTGTAATACATAAACAGTCTACTTTTGTTCACCAAGCAGCAAGGTACTTTTATTTATTTCACTTACCAACACATTTTGTGATTCATTTTTATATAATAGATTATTTCTTCGAATAGGGTAAATGGTATCTTACAGTCGCGCGCGCTCGACTGTAGCTTTCCTTACTTGTTTTTTGTTATGTTTGTTACACTGTTCAACATTACGAAGTGATGTTTGTACTCGATCTGTCAAGTAGTTGGTTTATAGTCGCTGGATACGTCAGTCTTTGTTCTAGTTGCTTGACGAATTTTATAATGAGCAAACAATTTGTCTTAAATTTTGTGTTGCGTCAAAACTTTTTGTACTGACTCGTTTAAAATTAAACACCCATTGGGTGTTACAAAGCATTCCAAGAGGATCTTGAGATTGTCGAAGACATGCTTTGTTCAGGACGACTATCAACTTCTTTCACCGACACTAACATCGATGCAGTGAAGGAATATTTTTCTGAAATCATGGCAGCTTAAGACAGATGGAATCAGTCCTGAACATCTCTCTCGACTCAGTTCTTACCATTTAATCGTTTGGATATCAAACGAGTCGCTGCATGGTTTGTTCCTAAAGAGAAAGCAGACGCAGACATGCGGGTTCGCGCGAATTCCGACCCCATGTTCATGGAATATATTATTACAGACGATTAGACGTGGATGTATGAATACCACACGCTTGCAAGGTAACGACCGAAAGATTCTCCAAAACCGAAAAAACCGCGCAAAGCAAGTCGAAAATCAAGGTGTTGATCATCTTCGATTTTCACTGGCGAGTGCATCATGACTAACGGTCAATAAGGAGTTTTACTTGACCGTACTTCGGAGCTTGCGTAAAAGAATTCGAAAAAAATTACCGGAACTGCGTCTAGCTATGATAACATTGTGAACTAATACAAGGTCAAAAACTCCATAGATACCATCTAATAAGCTCCATATTCGCCAGCCCCGTGCGACTTCTTTATTTTTCTCGACTCAATTTGCTGCTCCGTGGAACCCGTTTTAGCACCATTGAAGACCGATTCTTGATCAGCATCAATAGCCGAGTCGATTTGGTCATGTCCGTCTGTCCGTCCGTCCGTCTGTATGAGAGTACAGATCTCAGCTTTTAAAAAAGCTAGAGACACCAGACTTGGTGGGAGTGTGCGAGTTTATTTCAAACTTGATGTGCCACGCCCACCCGCTCCGCAAATCGATAAATGCGTATTTCGATTTTTTCCAAATAATTCAATACCGAAAAGAGATAAACGCACCAAATTTGGTAGGAGGGTGTCTTGCAATATTATGCAGAAGTTGGATTTTAGAATTTTGGATGCCACGCCCACCGCCTCTAAAAAACACATTTTTATAGTTTTAAAGAACACTAGAAAAGCTAGAAGCACCAAATTTGGAAGTTAGGTGCCTGGTAACATTACGGAGAATGCGGAATTTCAACTTTTGGATGCCACGCCCACCGCCCCCAAATTATTGAATTTTAAGAAAAGTAGGGAAATAACAAAACATTTTTTTTTGACACTCTTGTAGCTTACCATAGTACAAATACCCTATAAATTTCAATCTGATCGGACAGTTTCTGATGCGTGAGGTCGCGGGTTCGAATCCTGCGCTGGACAATTTTTTTTTTTTTTTAAAAAGCAGAGACGGAGCAGAGGCTCGGCGTCAATGCTTGCGCCGACTGCGCACGCACAATCGGCGTGCAGTCAGCGTGCAGTCGGCCTCTGCCATTAGCGTCAAATTGACGCCGTCAATGCATGTGTATTATTTGACTTCGAAAATTTGCGAAGCGTTGTATTAGTTCGGCGAATAAAAGTAATTAATATTAAGAATTTTTTTTAACAGCCATAGGTAAATGGTATCTTACTGTCGAGTGCACTCGACTGTAGCTATCTTCACTTGTTTAAATTATTATTGTAGATAATAATAATATGGACCAACTCTATAAATTTAAATCTGATCGGACAATAAAAATAGAAGTTTTAGGCACGAGAATTTTCCCTTACAACAGCAGAGGCCTGACGCCGACGCTGACTGAGCACGCAAAGTCGTCGTGAAGTCAGCGTGCAGTCGGCATGTGCTATTAGCGTCAGTGCATGTGTCTTCGAAAATATGCGATGCGTTGCTATTAATTCGCCGAATAAAAGTAATTAATATTAAGCATATTTTTTTAACAGCCATAGGTAAATGGTATCTTACTGTCGCGTGCATTCGACTGTAGCTTTCTTCACTTGTTTTAACCTCAATTTCTGCCCATTTGGCGCAATGCCCGGAATAGCTAGTGAGGAATCAACCAGGATGTAAGGGCCTGGCTGCCGGAACAGAATGCACTTACAATTCACCATGCCTGGCGGCTTCCGTCAGGTGAAATTTTGAATAGCTGCATTTATTGAAAGTAGGGGTCAGAATTAATGGTTTGACCATAGGGCAGCACTTCATAATGGATAATTTTTCTGATATCTCACAATACAGTCTGCAAAGCCTTCCAATTTGCCAATCCTGGCTTTGATAACGTTTGAGACGACTTGGTATTATCATATGTGATCCTTTTTTCGTCGTCCGTGAGCAACCAATACAGATATGTGTCAAGTTTATTACGATGTTTGATTTTATCCATATCAGCGGGTACTGGTCGTCCGGCGGGCTTGTGCCTGGAACCACTGTTCAGCGGTTTGAATCGATAGTATGTTGTCCCCCAAAACGGAAATAATCTGTCTGCGAGATGACGCAGCAGTTTTTCCTTGTGCGAAATAAAATTTCAAAATGGCACGAATTTCAGCGTTCCTGAACCCCATTTCGATTGATTGTAATTTTGAAGCGCGGATACCAAATACGATTTGACTCTACAAGCGAACAGCAAAATACCGTTATGCCAATACCAGACAACCACGTATATCATATAAATACAGTTTTTCATAAAACTGTTAATCGGGTCCAATTTAATATTTAAATTCTTTAGAATTATTCATATTCGTCCGATCGCTCTAACATTAGTTATATTATAGGTTATAGAAATTCGATATTATGGAAAATGGAATATGCTATTAAAAACATATGGAAAACAACGCCTTCATGCCAAATTATTTTATATTATATTATATGAAAACGTATTTTGGTGCGATTGTTCCTATTCCTTATTGGGTGGCACTACAACCCGTTTCGGGTTTTGGCCGACCTCAGCGTTTCCCTCCAATCCTCAATCGGAAATCCTCAGTGTAATAAGGTTCCTATTCCTATTTAGGCGAAATATTGAGGGCGTTTTCAAATAATATATAACAATTTTGTTTAAGATATCTTGATGGCTAAAATCTTGCTTAGTCTGATTTTCAGCGTGATTAGTCTGTGTATATTTTTGTATGGTTGGGGGTACTACAATAACTAATTATATATTTAATATACGTACACATATAAAAGGAATTACCAATAAAAAACAAATGCTTTCAATTGCAAGGGTAAGCAACATTCGGTATGCTGAATGAAGGAAACGTTACGTAACTTTTTCCAGTGTTTATATGTCTACTGCGCAACATTACTAAGGTTTCTTTTCAATTTTTTGTGTCAGTTTGCAAGCAGAACACAAAGTGGTTAATTGTGAACAATGATGCGCTCAGTTATAATTATGTTTGTCACTTTGAATATTATTGCTTACGATGCAACAACTTCTGTGGTCAGAGTCGGTAAGTCTCCCTGAATAATTTGCGCGGTTTAGGTAATCTAATAGGTTATTTGTGAAAGGTGCACTGTTCCCCACTCTGTTAAAGGAACACAACAATCCAGAAGTCGGGTTTCAATATGCTGTGCATAGACTTAATCTTGATAAGGGACTGCTATCGGAAACAAATATGGTGCATTATATTCAGTATCTCAACAAAGACTCTTTCCAGACTATTCGAAAAGGTAAGGAATATCAACCAAATTAAGTCATTCACCATATAGTCATATTATTTTCAACTATTTCATGTGACTAGTATGTAACCTTATCCAAGGTGGTGTCCATGCCATTTTTAGTTCAGCCGTTTCTGACTTGGCTATTCATATCAATTCAATTTGCGACGACCTAGATATACCAGACATAGGTATAGGTCGCCTTACACAAAATTTCACGATAAACATGCACCCATCGCAGTCACACGTTAATCGTGCTTTCATCGACGTCATACAATATTTAAATTGGACGAGGTTTGGTATATTATATGAAAAGGATTATGGTAAGTGCCGTGCTTGATTTGTGATTTATATATGGTACTAGGATAAGCAAATCGTAAAAGTTACAAAAACTTATTTTGTTTCTTATTGTTTAGAATTGTTATTAATTTGCATAAATAAACCTGTCCGATGTTTATGGGGGACGTTCTTTCTTTCCGTCGAAAAAACAGCAACGTTTAAGAATTCCTTGTAGCGCAAAAGAAATATCATAGACTTTTTTCTTGATTGATGGATTTGTTCATTATATAATAATGCGTAAAAATTTCAATTATGTTGAAATTCATAACGCCGCCAATTTAAACTCAATAAACAATTTTAACTGAGGAAATCTTTTTGTCTTAAACATAATGAATGAGAAATTACGAAAATTTATAAAAAAAAAACTTGTTTTTATACCATTTACCAATTGAAAATCAGTTAATATAATAAATATATATATTTTTTTGATCAGCATAAATAGCCGAGTCGATTTGGTCATGTCTTTTTGTCCGTCTGTATGAACACACAGAACTCAGCTGTTAAAAGAGCTAGAGGCACCAGACTTGGTGGGAGTGTGCGTGTATTCAATACACAAAATAAGTTTATTTCAAACTTGATGTGCCACGCCCACCGCCTCCACAAATCGATAAGTGCGTTTTTCGTTTACAAATAGTTCAATAACGAAAAGAGATAAACGCATCAAATTTTGCAGGAGGGTGTTGTAAATAATGTTATATGAAAAGTTTGTTTTTGTCTGCCACCGGTTCTAGATACCAGTAACAATTTTGTTGCCGCAATCTGTACTTGAAACAAATTGAGCATGGAGAAGTGAATACCACGAGTTTTCGTTAAGTACTGATTTTATTGTGGAATATGTACAATATCTTAAGAACTAATTAGGTCTAATTATTATCTGTTTATAGTTTACAATGGGTAGCCTTATAATCAATAGTTATCTCATAGTTTATTAGTATGGACATCGATTAAGTTTATGACGCATGCAGGTCCGATCATGCGTGCTGGCAGATGGTGTGAGGTCGTAAATGCGCAGCGGTGCCTGTTTGTATAAGACTATCTGTTACCTATCTGCAGCGCACGATTTTCTGCTTGTCTTGAAATCGTACATCCTACCGGCCGTTGAACGCAGTTTCAACAATCATCGATGTTAATGGTGAACGGCGGACTCAAGTCGTATCGGTTTTCCTCATTGCCACCGCTGGTACCTGGGCTTGCTGCGGTCTCTTGTCTTTTTTGTACCATTTTCTTACCCAGTGAATGGTCAATATTATTATGATGATATTATATATTATGAATAGGCCGATGTACATTGTGATGTGGTGATGTTTGATCGTCTCAAGTCTATGTGGTAGTCTGAGTCTTCGGTTTGGTACAAGATCCCGTTGAAGATCCAGTAGTTCGGTATAGCCAAATTTAATTGTTTTCCTGGATGTAATATTTTGTCTTTTAATCGTTGTCGATTTCTCCAAAACGGGCGTATGAGATGAGCGTCGATGTTTCTATACCAGTTTGACTGATTACTGTTATTAGGGAGTTGCGTATGGTGCATCCTGCTTTTGCTGTCAGTAGCCCCGTGTTGCGTAACCAGATATCTGATGTTCCATCGGTGCTAACAGCTGAGAGTTTTATTAGCGTCAAAATGAACGTTTTATTTGTGATTTCAAGATGGCATGAAGTGTCTGTTTTATTATGGAATAGTTGCATTTCGCAGCTCATTTCTGTAGAGAACATTGATTGCTTGCTGTGACAGATGAAATCATTTATCGATCTTGGATGACAATTTGCTACGTCTTCCGTCGTAATATCAACAAACTTATCTCGATAGTTGTTAATTGCAATGAATGGTGTTTTAATTTTGAACAGACGAAATCCATATACATTTGCAGCTGGGTTCGGTATTAGTTTGTATATGTGCGATACCTGTGTCGATATCAATGGTACTGTTATTTTTATAATCACATGATTATCTACTATGGTACCTTCAGCTTGCATCATTTTGTATGCCATGAGTATGTTTTCTTGGCTAACAGGTAGCATTTGATCTGGCTTCAAATGATCCCGTATTTGATCACATTGCTCCTTTAGTTGTCGTGGTGATAATAGAAGTGGACTAATAGTGTTGTGGCGCACGTCTGTTAACACTTTCATGATTTCATTCTGCATTCGTTATAGATTAGTAGCGAGCAGTCAGTGTGTCAGAGTGATGTATCAGTGTCAGTGTGATGTACCAGTGATATTTATCTTTTATTATTGCATTCATTTGACTTTCAATTAGGTTGAGTCGTTTTGCGTATTCAATTTCATCTCGTTTCACTACGTTTATTGTTGAATCAACTAAGGATGTTTGGTTTTGTAATAACTCCAGAAGATGATCTACATTGTCCTTGACCTTCGATATTGTTTTCGACATGTCTTGTGCATATTGAGAATCTAATACGCCAAATAGACTGCTTCCAATGTTTCCCACGATGTCCAATGGTGCTCGAACTTTCCGTGATTTGGCCAATAGAATATTTTCCATGATGAGTTCATTCTCTACTTGTTGGAAGTATTGGTACATTCCTTCACATGAGTGTGCGTCATTAAGTGTAGCGCACATTTGACCAATTTTTTTTGTTCCTTTTGAAAATGTATCCATATCACTCCAATATGGCTTGAGATCGAAGTAAGCCACTATGGTCCAGTCAGCCACTGCTAATTGGGTTGTACCAATTTTCTCGAAAAATATTCCTGGTTTTGATCCATACTGAGTTATTTGAATCGATTGGGCCCAGGCTAATGGTAGTAATAATAACATGACAATCATAACAGTGGTTATCGAAGCGTGATTTGGTCTTTTCCTCAGCTGGCGGTCTTCAACTGTTTTGTTTTCTTCTTCCACTTCATCTTCTTCAATTGGATGTTTGACAGTGGGTTCTTCTTCATTAAAGATTGGAGCAACATGTTGAATCTCACGTTTAAAGATCCCTTTGGTCGTTTTAACTTCAACCACTCGTGCAAAGTTGTCCTTCCCGTAGAAGACTCGAACAATTCTTCCCATGGGCCATTGTAATACAGGAACATTGTCTTCCTTTATTATTACTAAAGTGCCTTCCTTTATGTTTGCTGAGGATCTTCTCCAATTTTGACGTTGCTGCAACTGTTGTAGATAATCCTGCGACCATTGTTTCCAGAATGCATGTTTCAGTTTTGAAACGGCCTGCCATCGATTACCTAACGTTTTTGGTTGCTGCGATGGTTCACAATCAGCTTGTGCAGTGCTTGTGCTCTCCAATTAGGAAGTGTCCAGGCGTTAGTGCTGTAACGTCATTTGGGTCATCGGACAGTGGCGTTAATGGTCAAGAGTTCAATATGGCCTCTATTTCGACCTCACTGTTTCAAGTTCTTCATAAGTAAGATCGGCTGTCGTCACATTTTTTAGTAGTAACTGTTTTGCCGACTTTACTGCAGCTTCCCATAATCCTCCGAAGTGTGGTGCACGAGGTGGGATGAATTTAAATTGAGCTCCCTTGTTGTTGCACTCCTGAAGAATTTGGGTTTTCGCATTATCGGAGAATATAGCCTCCTGTAACTCCTGCAACTTGTTTTTTGCTCCCACAAAATTTGTTGCGTTGTCGCAGTGAAGAGTTTGGCATTTCCCTCGTCGAGCAATGAAGCGACGAAGTGCTGCCAAGAATGCCTCTGTTGTGAGATCGCTAACCAGCTCCAGATGTACAGCTTTAGTTGCGAAACAGCAGAATATGGCAATGTAAGCTGTGCTAGGCTTCTTTCCTCTCACTTTGTAGTGGATTTTAAATGGTCCACAATAATCGACGCCAGAGTTGAAAAATGGTCGAGCTTGCGTTACCCTAAGTGGTGGCAGATTTCCCATGATCTGCTCCATTAATTTTGGCTTAGCTTTAGTGCACTTGACACAGGCTTTTACCGTGCTCCTAGCCATAGTTTTTCCTTTAAGGATCCAGAATTGCTGCCTTGATGCAGGCAATAAAGCCTGAGCTTACGTCGAAAGCGCATCATGTAAGCTATTACTCTGAGTAGTTTGTTAAGTGAATTATTATGTTGTATTGTGTATATTATGTCCTCCTCTTTTGTGATAGTCATCACGGATGATTGACTAACCTTTGGCGGATTCATAATTATTAGTTCCTCGTTGGTAACAATAAAAGGAGCCGGCCATGTGGATGATGAACCATGTAGGAACATAGGGCCGTAGAACCACATGGCATGTTCCGCGAATTTTGAAGCCATCATTCCTCTGGAGAGGACATCTGCTGCATTGTGTTCTGATGCAACATGTCTCCACTGTTTTGGTATGGATAGCTCATGTATTGTTGCAACTCTGGCGGCAACGAATTTGTCTCGAATGGATGCTGAGCAATTAATCCATGACAGTACAATCCGTGAATCAGACCAGTAATATGTGGATGTATTTTTCATGGCCAAGTCTTCCTTTATTTTGGAAGTCAACTGTGCTCCTAATACAGCAGCCTTAAGTTCCAGACGTGGTAGAGTTATTGTATTTATTGGTGCTAAGTGAGATTTTGCACATAATAACTGGATCGTTCTTCGCTTGTCCTTATGTGTTGCTCGCATGTATACAGCAGCTCCATATGCTTTCTCCGAGGCATCAACAAATGTGTGGATTTCTCCCGTCACAGCTGTTTTTCCTAAGTAGACGTGCCGTGGTACTTTTATGGTGTTCAGAACCTTTAGCTCCTCCCTGTAGAGTTTCCATTCCTCCTGAAGATGAGCCGGCAGATCGTCTTTGTACTCATAACCCTCCTTTGTGTGGTGTTGCATGAAAATTTTTGCTTTTATTACAACTGGGGAAAATAAACCAAGAGAATCAAATATCCCAAAGATTTCAGACACAACATCTCGTCTTGATATGTAAGCCTTTGTTGCTATTTCCGTTTTCCCACAAAGATGATCTGTTGTTGGTGATTCCGAGGGTCTTAAGCGTGTAGTCCTCATATGAAGTCTCCTCCAGTTGTACATTTGAAGTGATGTCTTCCCTCGGAACTCCTTGTAGAACTTGGAAATTATTGGTACACCATTTTCTTAACTTGAATTTTGCAGAAGTTTGTTAAGCTGTTGTTGCCTCTGTAGAGCTTCTGGTATAGTTTCGGCTCCGGTTATGCAATCGTCTACATAGAAATCGTTTTCCAATGCGGCAGCACCATTAGGGTATTCCTTTCTGCCTTTTTGTGCTATGTGCTGCAAGCATTTTGTGGCTAAATATGGTGCAGCTTTTGTCCCATAGGTAACCGTTTTTAATCTGTAGTATCGCAAATCCTCAGATGGACCATTGCGCCAAACAATTGTTTGGAAATATTGGTCCTCGGAATTTATCCAGATTTGATGATTTTTTCTATGATCGCCGTGAAAACATATTTGTGAGTCCTAAATAGCAGCAAAATTGAAAATATAGAGTTTTGCACCGTAGGTCCTTTGTGCAGTAAGTCGTAACAGTCGTAAGTAAGTCATAACAGTGGTTATCGAAGCGTGATTTGGTCTTTTCCTCAGCTGGCGGTCTTCAACTGTTTTGTTTTCTTCTTCCACTTCATCTTCTTCAATCGGATGTTTGACAGTGGGTTCTTTTTCATTAAAGATTGGAGCAACATGTTGAATCTCACGTTTAAAGATCCCTTTGGTCGTTTTAACTTCAACCACTCGTGCAAAATTGTCCTTCCCGTCGAAGACTCGAACAATTCTTCCCATGGGCCATTGTAATACAGGAACATTGTCTTCCTTTATTATTACTAAAGTGCCTTCTTCTCCAATTTTGACGTTGCTGCAACTGTTGTAGATAATCCTGCGACTATTGTTTCCAGAATGCATGTTTCAGTTTTGAAACGGCCTGCCATCGATTACCTAACGTTGTTGGTTGCTGCGATGGTTCACAATCTGCTTGTGCAGTGCTTGTGCTCTCCAATTAGGAAGTGTCCAGGCGTTAGTGCTGTAACGTCATTTGGGTCATCGGACAGTGGCGTTAATGGTCAAGAGTTCAATATGGCCTCTATTTCGACTCTCACTGTTTCAAGTTCTTCATAAGTAAGATCGGCTGTCGTCACATTTTTTAGTAGTAACTGTTTTGCCGACTTTACTGCAGCTTCCCATAATCCTCCGAAGTGTGGTGCACGAGGTGGGATGAATTTAAATTGAGCTCCCTTGTTGTTGCACTCCTGAAGAATTTGGGTTTTCGCATTATCAGAGAATATAGCCTCCTGTAACTCCTGCAACTTTGTTTTTTGCTCCCACAAAATTTGTTGCGTTGTCGCAGTGAAGAGTTTGGCATTTCCCTCGTCGAGCAATGAAGCGACGAAGTGCTGCCAAGAATGCCTCTGTTGTGAGATCGCTAACCAGCTCCAGATGTACAGCTTTAGTTGCGAAACAGCAGAATATGGCAATGTAAGCTGTGCTAGGCTTCTTTCCTCTCACTTTGTAGTGGATTTTAAATGGTCCACAATAATCGACGCCAGAGTTGAAAAATGGTCGAGCTTGCGTTACCCTAAGTGGTGGCAGATTTCCCATGATCTGCTCCATTAATTTTGGCTTAGCTTTAGTGCACTTGACACAGGCTTTTACCGTGCTCCTAGCCATAGTTTTTCCTTTAAGGATCCAGAATTGCTGCCTTGATGCAGTCAATAAAGCCTGAGGTCCGCAATGCATGTTGTCCTTGTGTATTTGCACAAGAATCATCTTCACAACAGGGTCGTTGTATGGCAGAAGTATCGGATGTTTGGAGTCGAATGATATATTTGCCGCCTCCAGTCGACCTCCTACACGCAAAATTCCATTCTGATCTAAGAATGGTGATAGTGAGTTGATTGAACTGCCTTTTAGTGTCTCCCTTTGCCTTTTGAGATGTTTGATGTCATCTTTGAAGTCGATATTTTGAATGTTGCGGAAAACTATTTTTCGGGCTTCCATTATTTTTTCAAATTCAATGGTATGGCTTACGTCGAAAGCGCATCATGTAAGCTATTACTCTGAGTAGTTTGTTAAGTGAATTATTATGTTGTATTGTGTATATTATGTCCTCCTCTTTTGTGATAGTCATCACGGATGATTGACTAACCTTTGGCGGATTCATAATTATTAGTTCCTCGTTGGTAGCAATAAAAGGAGCCGGCCATGTGGATGATGAACCATGTAGGAACATAGGGCCGTAGAACCACATGGCATGTTCCGCGAATTTTGAAGCCATCATTCCTCTGGAGAGGACATCTGCTGCATTGTGTTCTGATGCAACATGTCTCCACTGTTTTGGTATGGATAGCTCATGTATTGTTGCAACTCTGGCGGCAACGAATTTGTCTCGATGGATGCTGAGCAATTAATCCATGACAGTACAATCCGTGAATCAGACCAGTAATATGTGGATGTATTTTTCATGGCCAAGTCTTCCTTTATTTTGGAAGTCAACTGTGCTCCTAATACAGCAGCCTTAAGTTCCAGACGTGGTAGAGTTATTGTATTTATTGGTGCTAAGTGAGATTTTGCACATAATAACTGGATCGTTCTTCGCTTGTCCTTATGTGTTGCTCGCATGTATACAGCAGCTCCATATGCTTTCTCCGAGGCATCAACAAATGTGTGGATTTCTCCCGTCACAGCTGTTTTTCCTAAGTAGACGTGCCGTGGTACTTTTATGGTGTTCAGAACCTTTAGCTCCTCCCTGTAGCGTTTCCATTCCTCCTGAAGATGAGCCGGCAGATCGTCTTTGTACTCATAACCCTCCTTTGTGTGGTGTTGCATGAAAATTTTTGCTTTTATTACAACTGGGGAAAATAAACCAAGAGAATCAAATATCCCAAAGATTTCAGACACAACATCTCGTCTTGATATGTAAGCCTTTGTTGCTATTTCCGTTTTCCCACAAAGATGATCTGTTGTTGGTGATTCCGAGGGTCTTAATTGTGTAGTCCTCATATGAAGTCTCCTCCAGTTGTACATTTGAAGTGATGTCTTCCCTCGGAACTCCTTGTAGAACTTGGAAATTATTGGTACACCATTTTCTTAACTTGAATCCAGAATTTTGCAGAAGTTTGTTAAGCTGTTGTTGCCTCTGTAGAGCTTCTGGTATAGTTTCGGCTCCGGTTATGCAATCGTCTACATAGAAATCGTTTTCCAATGCGGCAGCACCATTAGGGTATTCCTTTCTGCCTTTTTGTGCTATGTGCTGCAAGCATTTTGTGGCTAAATATGGTGCAGCTTTTGTTCCATAGGTAACCGTTTTTAATCTGTAGTATCGCAAATCCTCAGATGGACCATTGCGCCAAACAATTGTTTGGAAATATTGGTCCTCGGAATTTATCCAGATTTGATGATTTTTTCTATGATCGCCGTGAAAACATATTTGTGAGTCCTAAATAGCAGCAAAATTGAAAATATAGAGTTTTGCACCGTAGGTCCTTTGTGCAGTAAGTCGTAACAGTCGTAAGTAAGTCATAACAGTGGTTATCGAAGCGTGATTTGGTCTTTTCCTCAGCTGGCGGTCTTCAACTGTTTTGCTTTCTTCTTCCACTTCATCTTCTTCAATCGGATGTTTGACAGTGGGTTCTTTTTCATTAAAGATTGGAGCAACATGTTGAATCTCACGTTTAAAGATCCCTTTGGTCGTTTTAACTTCAACCACTCGTGCAAAATTGTCCTTCCCGTCGAAGACTCGAACAATTCTTCCCATGGGCCATTGTAATACAGGAACATTGTCTTCCTTTATTATTACTAAAGTGCCTTCTTCTCCAATTTTGACGTTGCTGCAACTGTTGTAGATAATCCTGCGACTATTGTTTCCAGAATGCATGTTTCAGTTTTGAAACGGCCTGCCATCGATTACCTAACGTTGTTGGTTGCTGCGATGGTTCACAATCTGCTTGTGCAGTGCTTGTGCTCTCCAATTAGGAAGTGTCCAGGCGTTAGTGCTGTAACGTCATTTGGGTCATCGGACAGTGGCGTTAATGGTCAAGAGTTCAATATGGCATCTATTTCGACCTCACTGTTTCAAGTTCTTCATAAGTAAGATCGGCTGTCGTCACATTTTTTAGTAGTAACTGTTTTGCCGACTTTACTGCAGCTTCCCATAATCCTCCGAAGTGTGGTGCACGAGGTGGGATGAATTTAAATTGAGCTCCCTTGTTGTTGCACTCCTGAAGAATTTGGGTTTTCGCATTATCGGAGAATATAGCCTCCTGTAACTCCTGCAACTTTGTTTTTTGCTCCCACAAAATTTGTTGCGTTGTCGCAGTGAAGAGTTTGGCATTTCCCTCGTCGAGCAATGAAGCGACGAAGTGCTGCCAAGAATGCCTCTGTTGTGAGATCGCTAACCAGCTCCAGATGTACAGCTTTAGTTGCGAAACAGCAGAATATGGCAATGTAAGCTGTGCTAGGCTTCTTTCCTCTCACTTTGTAGTGGATTTTAAATGGTCCACAATAATCGACGCCAGAGTTGAAAAATGGTCGAGCTTGCGTTACCCTAAGTGGTGGCAGATTTCCCATGATCTGCTCCATTAATTTTGGCTTAGCTTTAGTGCACTTGACACAGGCTTTTACCGTGCTCCTAGCCATAGTTTTTCCTTTAAGGATCCAGAATTGCTGCCTTGATGCAGGCAATAAAGCCTGAGGTCCGCAATGCATGTTGTCCTTGTGTATTTGCACAAGAATCATCTTCACAACAGGGTCGTGGTATGGCAGAAGTATCGGATGTTTGGAGTCGAATAATATATTTGCCGCCTCCAGTCGACCTCCTACACGCAAAATTCCATTCTGATCTAAGAATGGTGATAGTGAGTTGATTGAACTGCTTTTTAGTGTCTTCCTTTGCCTTTTAAGATGTTTGATGTCATCTTTGAAGTCGATATTTTGAATGTTGCGGAAAACTATTTTTCGGGCTTCCATTATTTTTTCAAATTCAATGGTATGGCTTACGTCGAAAGCGCATCATGTAAGCTATTACTCTGAGTAGTTTGTTAAGTGAATTATTATGTTGTATTGTGTATATTATGTCCTCCTCTTTTGTGATAGTCATCACGGATGATTGACTAACCTTTGGCGGATTCATAATTATTAGTTCCTCGTTGGTAACAATAAAAGGAGCCGGCCATGTGGATGATGAACCATGTAGGAACATAGGGCCGTAGAACCACATGGCATGTTCCGCGAATTTTGAAGCCATCATTCCTCTGGAGAGGACATCTGCTGCATTGTGTTCTGATGCAACATGTCTCCACTGTTTTGGTATGGATAGCTCATGTATTGTTGCAACTCTGGCGGCAACGAATTTGTCTCTATGGATGCTGAGCAATTAATCCATGACAGTACAATCCGTGAATCAGACCAGTAATATGTGGATGTATTTTTCATGGCCAAGTCTTCCTTTATTTTGGAAGTCAACTGTGCTCCTAATACAGCAGCCTTAAGTTCCAGACGTGGTAGAGTTATTGTATTTATTGGTGCTAAGTGAGATTTTGCACATAATAACTGGATCGTTCTTCGCTTGTCCTTATGTGTTGCTCGCATGTATACAGCAGCTCCATATGCTTTCTCCGAGGCATCAACAAATGTGTGGATTTCTCCCGTCACAGCTGTTTTTCCTAAGTAGACGTGCCGTGGTACTTTTATGGTGTTCAGAACCTTTAGCTCCTCCCTGTAGCGTTTCCATTCCTCCTGAAGATGAGCCGGCAGATCGTCTTTGTACTCATAACCCTCCTTTGTGTGGTGTTGCATGAAAATTTTTGCTTTTATTACAACTGGGGAAAATAAACCAAGAGAATCAAATATCCCAAAGATTTCAGATACAACATCTCGTCTTGATATGTAAGCCTTTGTTGCTATTTCTGTTTTCCCACAAAGATGATCTGTTGTTGGTGTCCAGGTGATTCCGAGGGTCTTAATCGTGTAGTCCTCATATGAAGTCTCCTCCAGTTGTACATTTGAAGTGATGTCTTCCCTCGGAACTCCTTGTAGAACTTGGAAATTGTTGGTACACCATTTTCTTAACTTGAATCCAGAATTTTGCAGAAGTTTGTTAAGCTGTTGTTGCCTCTGTAGAGCTTCTGGTATAGTTTCGGCTCCGGTTATGCAATCGTCTACATAGAAATCGTTTTCCAATGCGGCAGCACCATTAGGGTATTCCTTTCTGCCTTTTTGTGCTATGTGCTGCAAGCATTTTGTGGCTAAATATGGTGCAGCTTTTGTTCCATAGGTAACCGTTTTTAATCTGTAGTATCGCAAATCCTCAGATGGATCATTGCGCCAAACAATTGTTTGGAAATATTGGTCCTCGGGATTTATCCAGATTTGACGGTACATTTTTTCTATGTCCGCCGTGAAAACATATTTGTGAGTCCTAAATCGCAGCAAAATTGAAAATATAGAGTTTTGCACCGTAGGTCCTTTGTGCAGTAAGTCGTTGAGCGATTTTCCTGACGACGTAACTGCAGATGCATCGAAAACCACTCTTAATTTGGTTGTTGCACTTTCAGGTTTGAGCACACAGTGATGTGGTATGAAGTACCGTGCTTTTGTTATTTCATTTGTGTGCATCTCCTTCATATGCCCAAGAGCTTCATATTCTTTCATGAACTCCACATAACTTGCCTTAGTTTGTGGATCTCGCAATAGCCGTTTTTCCAAGGAAAGGAATCGTCGTGTCGCAAGATCACGACTCTCCCCCAGGGCTGAAGCAATATCCATAAATGGGAGCCTAACAATCGGTTTCTTATCAATTGCAGTCTGAATGTGCTGGAGAAAGTGTATTTCACATTGTTTCTCCAGTGGTGATAGACATGGTGTATCGGTTGAGAATGAATCCAGTTCCCAAAATTTCGTAATTTGTTGGTCTACCTTATCTTCTTCCGTTAGAGCTGCACAAGTAGTTGATCTTGATGAATTGTGTTTTAATTTTCCAGCCACAATCCATCCTAGTTTGGTTTTCTGTAATCTTGGCAGTCCTTTACCCAACGATAAATGCTTATCCTGCATTATGTCGTAGTAGTGTTCTGCTCCTAAGAGTAGATCAATCTTTCCTGCTTTGTCAAAGTTAGGATCTGCCAATTCAATATGCTTTGGAAGTTTCCAACGAGCAATATTAATTGACCGTCCTGGCTGATCTGCAACAATGTGAGGCAATACAATAGCCTCCAATCGGGAGTTGAAATTGTTATGCTGTGATTTGAGCATAACATTAACCCGTGCCTTTGATGTTTGTGTTCGTCCACCAATTCCATTTATTTGTAGCTCTGATTTTTTAACGTCGAGAGCTAATATATTTAATGCTCTTTCAGAGATTACATTGACTTGAGAACCTGAGTCAAGTAAGGCTCTGAATTCGGCCATTTGTCCATTATTGCCTTCAATAATTACTCGAGCAGTGGCTAAAAGTACATAATTGGTTTGTACTCCACTTGCTGATGCTGCTGTTTTGGATTCAGGCTTCGATTCCAAATGTAGAAGAGTGTTATGCCTTTTATCGCAGTTAAAACAATTTTTCTTCTGGCATTCCTTTGCTGAATGATCGCGTTTGAAACATTTTACGCATAACTTGTTCCTTTGAATCCAATTTAATCGTTCAGCTGTTGTTTTCTTCAAAAATTCGTTGCACTTGTACATAATGTGATTGGTTTTGTTACAGAAATAGCATGTATATTCTGTACCAATCTGAGCGCATGTGCCTTTTTTGGTGTGATTTATCTTATCACTGCCAGTAGCCTCCAATGTAAGGAACCGATGTTCCAAGTAGGTCAAAAACTGATCCAGTTTCTGCAGTTTCTTTGAGTCTACAACTGACTGTTCATATAACATATGAGTTTGACGAACCAATTTCCTTGTCAAACTACATAACAGTATTGGATCCCAATTTTCAGTTTGAATTTCAATATTGTTTAGTGCAGATTATGTTTCTTTGATATTATCATGCATTGCTTTTATAGACTTGCTATCATTTGTTATTGATGGTTGGTTTCTTAGCACTCTTTTGTTGCTAATACGCTCTTGTAGCATATTCCATGATATTGCATAATTTCCTTCGGTTAAGGATAGATGGCGTATTAAACGCTCAGCCTCTCCAGTGATGCTAGTTTTTAAGTACCACGGGAGATACTTTCTTCAGATGTCATAGTTTGCACTGATATGGCGTCTTCAGCTGCTAGATATCTCTGGTCGATATATCAAATTTTTGCAGGATCCTCAAATTTTTTATGAATTTCTATGTGGATAGTTGTTATCTTATTCCAATACTGATTTATGATTGGCACAAATCCTTGACGATTTTCATTCGTCATTTTGTTCATGATGCGTTCCATGCTATTCAGCAGAACCCTTTGTTCACGAATCATTGGCTCCAGTTCTGATTCTTCTTCACTGGAAGTAACCGATCCAGTAGGAAGGATACCACCAAATCCCTTATTTGATTGAAGTAGTTATTTTTAAAGTAATTGTGCTCAATTTTAGCACCTTCTGTTTTACTTTTTATATTTGAATCCTCTTTAGAAAATATTTCCCACAGCTTAACTAACTTCACAATGCGTTTTTGGAATTAGTCATGCTGTTGTTTTCGCTCAGGCGAGTCCTTTTTGTAATTACTTATTACGTTTTGGATCTCTTCGCCTGTTATCAATTGCCTGTCCAGCAATGCGCTGATATTTGATGATGCCATTTTTTTATTTAAAGTAATACCTGACCCGTTGGAGGTATTTTGTTTTGTCGCTTTGACAGGTTGTGCCTCTACTCACAACCAAATAGGCGGTCAAGGTATACTTTTAAATATTACGGCTATGGAGCTTGATTTTCTCCTATTTTGTTGCTGCCAAGTTGACTATCCAGTGATGACCAAGATCGCCAAGGTGATCAGTTGTTGGTATTTTTGTAGTTTGGTCGCCCAGTTGACCAATTATACGTGTAGGATTCTCGAAATTAATCCTGTGTCCAGAAGTCGGGGGTCACCAAATGTAAATAATGTTAGATGAAAAGTTTGTTTTTTGTCTGCCACCGGTTCTTGATACCACTAATAATTTTGTTGCCGCAATCTGTACTTGAAACAAATTGAGCACGGAGAACTGAATACCACGAGTTTTCGTTAAGTACTGATTTTATTGTGGAATATATACAATATTTTAAGAACTAATTAGGTCTAATTATTATCTGTTTATAGTTTACAATGGGTAGCCTTATAATCAATAGTTATCTCATAGTTTATTAGTATGGACAGTTGTAAAGTAGGATAACCTTATCTTATATCGCTTAAGTTTATGACGCATGCAGGTCCGATCATGCGTGCTGGCAGATGGTGTGAGGTCGTAAATGCGCAGCGGTCCCTGTTTGTATAAGACTATCTGTTACCTATCTGCTTGTCTTGAAATCGTACAGGTGTCTTGCAACCTTATGCAGAAGTTGGATTTTAGACCTTTGTACCATTACACAGAATGCGGATTTTCATAACATAATATTAGCCAGTCGATGTTGCTATTTTCACATTTCGAATCACTGCATACCACAACTATCGAGTGTGGCCCGGTCGCACAAGAGTAAGAGATAAGTAGAGGAGAAGGAACCTTCTCGTTGAACGGACAGGCACTTCGATAGTTTAATTTTTTTTTTTTTAGAACTTTGCTTTTATTTATTGAATATTCTCCTAATTTTGAGACTAACGAAAAGTTTACAAATTTAACACTAAAATAAATAAAACAAATAAGACAGTATGCTAAGACTGCAATGTGATTGCGCGTCCCTCGGTCGCTGGGTGGGTAACTCATTGCGACGAAAACGTGATTGGTTGCTCAACCTTGCTAGACCTCTCGCCAGATGGTTAGGGTGCAACAATAGCTTGGTAAAGTACTTTTTCTTCTGTTCTGCGATCATTTTTTTGACTGGTAGAATCTTTAAGTCGCGATGTATGTTTTCGTTGCGAACGTACCACGGTTGCCCCGGTGATAGTTCTCAAGATCTACGACTGAACTCGCTGGACTATATCAATATTGCTATTGCTGGCATTCCCCCATAACCGGGAGCCGTACATCCATATAGGTTTTAGTACCGAGTTATGCAGCAGAACTTTATATTTAAGGCTAAGGGAAGACCGAGCGTTGATAAGCCAATAAAGGCTGCTGGCTTTTAGCTTTAGGTGTGTTCAATGAATTTTGGCTTCAATGTGCCAAATAGCTGTATCATCAGCAAACGTATATGTTGTTAGTCGTGTTCTTGTCGGTATGTCTGCTGTATATAGGACGTATAATGTTGGCCCTAGCATGCTACCTTGAGGAACTCCAGCTTGTGGGTGTTTAAAAAATTATATTAGTTTATATAAATGTTATTTATTTGTTTGGACGAGTGAATTGATCGAGAACTAAGCGAGAGCGAGTGTTTTCGGTTTCATGATTTATTTGACCCTATTTTTCACATTTTTACTTCATCTACATTCTAGTCCTTAAGGTGAGAGAGCGAATTGCAACTCGATCTGCAATCACTCTCCCGCTCCACTTAATCAGGCCACGAAACGAGAGAGCGAATTGCACTCAATCTGCAAGCCCTCCACTTACTAACTTAATCTAACTTATAACTACGAACGCCAAATGCGCTTACACCGGCCCCTCTGGAAGGACTCCGTCTTTCTATCCACAGGTAATGGCGCCAGTCGGTGTATCACCCTCATGTATGTGCCTTCAGCGATTTTAACGTCGACCACTCTGACCTTGCCGTCCGCTCCTGGGTGTACCGCCGTGACTCGATCCACCATCCACTCCTGTTGTCACTTGGCTCAAGCCTGCAGGCTGGAGATGTACTTCCGGGACCATCGCTGCCAAAACCTGTGCTTAAAACACGAGGCATTGCGCCATCGCTGCAAAAAAACCAGGTTCGCTTGGTCTGCGAGCTCCACGGTTGGTGGTGTCAGCAGCGGGCCGCCGATAAGCAGGTGTGCTGGAGTGAGCGCCTCTCCGTCGATGGGATCTACGCTGAGTGCCCCTATTGGCCGGGAGTTGAGCACCGCCTCGACGAGTGAGGAGAGTCCCGAGCTCCTCTGCGGTCAGGAGTTCGTTGCCGACCGCCCGATGGAACAGGTGCTTTGTAGACTTGACACCTGCTTTCCAAAGATCGCCAAAGTGCGGTGCCCTGGGCGGTATGAACACAAATTCGCATCCTTTTCTTGATATTCATACTGCCTGTTTCTCCAGACATGCTCGGTACTCTCTCATGTGGCGATCTGCTGAAGTTCGATCTGAAGTTCGTCGCGTTGTCGCTGTAGACTCGTATTGGAAACCCTCGACGAGCAATGAACCTTTGAAAACAAAGAAGAAAAACGTCAGTTGTTAGATCCGATACTAACTCTAAGTAGACCGCCTTAGAAGCAAAACAAACAAAAAGCGCCACATAAGATTTATATGGGAGCTCTCCGCGAATTCGAAACAATGTGCTGATTGGTCCACAAAAATCAACGCCACAGATTGTAAATGGGCGGAGAGCTCGGTGCCGGTCAGCTGGTAAATTACCCATTATCTGTGTCAACAAACGCGGCTTGCATCTGAAGCAACGAACGCATTGTCTCACAGTCCGACGACAAAGTTCTTGAGCATTGATCACCCAAATCCTCTCTCGAAGTAAACTCACTAGAGCTCTTGGACCATCATGGCAGTTCGACACATGTAAAAAGGATACAAATGCCTTCAAAAACTTCGAATTCTTTGACAGCAACAACGGAAATTTGGCCTCATACGGGATAGGAGCATTCAACAATCTACCTCCTACTCGCAACAACGAAAATGAACACCAATCGGAACTCCTGAATCGGTGTGGACGAACCGGGGAACTTTTATGCAATTTATTTGCAATAGGCTTGCCTTGAAGGTTTACCAAGCTGATTGCAATTGTTATGGAATAGATTCGTCCCAATCTAACTTTTGTAGCCACAGCTCTTTCAAAAGCATTTTGCCTCTGGTAATTACAGGGCATAATAGACCGAGAGGGTCAAAGAACCGAGATGTCACCGACAGAATATTCCGTTTTGTCGCTTTGAGGTGCTGAAAAGAGTCATCCAGTTGAAACTGGAAGTAATCTTCCCTTGGCAACCACACAACTCCAAGAGTTTTTTTTAACTCTTAGTCGACATCCGCTATAACTGTGCTATCAGTCGCGTACAAGTCAGGGCAGTTCGAAAACCAATTTGCCAGTTCGAACCCTGCACCTTGTAACACTGATGCAATTTCCGCCGAAGTTGTCGTAGCTCGTCAACACAACTGGCACCAGTTAGCATTTCATCGACATAAAAATCGTTTCGAATGACTTCAGCAACTTTTGGACGAGAATTTTGGACTGATTCGCTTAGCCTAGTCAGACATCTTATAGCTAGAAAAGGAGCTGGCGATGTACCGTATGTAACAGTGTTTGATCTGTACTCAAAGGCTGCGAAGGATCTCTTCTCCACACTATCAATTTAAAATTTCTGTCTGCTTCGTGCACCATAACTTGCCTATACATATTTTTAATATCGGCTGCTAGAGCAAATTTGTACAGACGAAAACGAAGAAGAGTACAAAATAATTCTTCTTGAATTGTTGGGCCAACCAACAAAGTTTTATTCAACGATACCTGGGAGGAGGTCAACTTCGTAGACGTGCTCTGTGGACGTAGAACACATTGGTGCGGAATGAAGTGTATTTGGAATTTCATTGTTGGTTACCGACGTGTGACCCAATGAAACGTATTCATCCATGAAGTCCAAATATGGTACAGACTCTTAAGCTGAGGGTTTCTAAGCAACCTTCGCTCCAGTAACAAGAAAAGACGTTTCGCAACGTCATAAGAATATCCAAGGCATTTGGGATCTGATTTAAAGGGTAGTCGCACTTCGAATCTACCAGACGACAATAATCGAGTGTTTCTTTGGAAGTGCTGTTCACAAAGCTGTTGCTCAGGGGAGTACATTTTGACTTTCACAGTTAAATTCTCCAGGAACCAAAATTGTTAAAGGCTTTTGTCGATCGATGATAGCACTTTCTCCTGGCAAGACAGGTGCACTGATGGGTTTTCCATCAAACCTTTTACTGCTGTGCACCTGCTTGACACAATCAAGCCGAGAACAGTTTTTTGAAGAGTTGGGATTCTGACCCTTGCTTAATTTGGCCCACTGATAGCACTTCGAAAAATACGGCAGCACCAATAAGCATATCGATTTTCTGGGGCTTATACCAGAAAGGGTCTGCTAACTCTAGATTTTTTTCCTCCACCCGCTGGTGTTCACCATCTAGCCTTTACCACCGTGTGTATTTTCTTCTTGGCATGAGCATTGATATTCCCAACGTCCCACAAGCTCATACACGTATCCATTTTCCTAATCTTTAGTCTCTGAGACAGCTCTTCGGTAACAACATTTATTTGAGAACCTGAGTCGAGCAATGCTAAAAGACACTCGCCGCTATTTGCCTTAATGCTTACTACTGCAGTTGCAAGAATAACCCCATCCGAAGCTGTTGCATGCATCGCTTGCGAAGGGGATGGAAGTTCTTGTGTGAGCGCTGGCTGAGGAGGGGGTGGCAATGACAAATTCGTACTCGCAGAATATATGTGCAACAGTGTGTGATGCGATGATTTGCACACTCGACACCGATTCGACTTGCACTGCTTACTTTGAGTCCCTGGCTTAAGCAGTTAATGCAAAGTTGACTACGCTTCGCAAAATCGAACCTTTGTTTAACTGCTAGCGCTGCAAATTGCGCACAGTCTTCTATTTGATGTTCTGCTGAGCTACAAAATTTGCACGATCGCACTTCATTGTTAATCGCAACCAACGAGAAAGACTTACTATTCTTCTTTTGGCCATTATGGTTAGTCTGTGATTGTGTAACCTTTGACCTTAATGCCTCTTCTGCAACTATATGCTGGTATCTTCTATTTCGAACTGCAGAATTTCTGAGGACGCGCGTTGGAGTCTTGCGCGGGCCAATTTTTTTTTTCTAATGTAAATTGTTATGTATGTATATATTGTTATAATATAGTATGATATTTTTAATCAAATGGACGAACATGGATGATGCAAAAAAATAAGAAAGACCAATTGATTTTAGCAGGGATGGTTCGGCTTCATTCGTACAGAGTAAAGTTTCTGATCGCGGTCAACTTGGCGACCGCCAGTGCGATCTCTGTCTACGAATGATTGCAAGTTGACACACAGCCTCCTCGTGGCACCTCCTGGGTAACTATCTTAGCATCCGCTAGATAGTGAGCTAATGTGTGCAGCGGGTCACCAGGACTTTAAATGGTTGAGCGCAGGGTTTGGAACCCGCCTCGGAAAAAGAAAACCCAAGGAAAACCAAAGCGAAAGCCTCGGAAAGGATCCCCCCTTATGATGACGACCACCGCAAAACGAAAAAGGACTACGATTTAAGGATATGCACCTGGAATGTCCGAACTCTTAATTGGGAAGGTGCCTCTATCCAACTGGCGGATGCCCTCGAAAAATTAAAGGCTGACATTACCGCCATCCAGGAAATGAGATGGACAGGACAAGGTTGCTCCAAGCGAGCAAATTGTGATATCTACTACAGCTGCCATGCGGAGAGGCGCGAATTTGGATGCGGATTTGTAGTAAGCCGGAGACTTCGCCACCACGTCTCCAATTTCACTCCAGTGAGTGAACGGCTGGCTACAATCCGCGTCAAAGCTAGATTTTTCAATCTTAGCATAATTTGTGCGCACGCCCCGACGGAGGAGAAGGACGATGCTGTTAAGGATGCGTTCTACGCGAGACTCGAGGACACGTACGACCGCTGCCCAAACCACGACGTGAAGATCATCCTCGGGGACTTCAACGCAAAGGTTGGGCGCGAACGCATCTTTGACCGCACCGTCGGCCAATTCAGCCTCCATGAGACCACCTCGAACAATGGTTTCAGGCTGATTGACTTCGCCGCGGCGCGAAACATGGTAGTGAGTAGTACCAGATTTCAACACCTCGACATCCACAAGGCCACATGGCTGTCCCCTGATCAAAAAACGCGCAACCAGATTGATCACGTTGTGATAGACGGAAGGCATGCCTCAAGCGTGATGGACGTGCGTACGTTTCGTGGAGTCAATATAGACTCGGACCACTATCTTGTCGCAGCCAAGATACGCATGCGGCTATGCCGTGCGAAAAACATACGCCCCATCACGCAACGAAAGCTTGACGTCACTAAGCTGCGATCACAACGGACAGCAATGGCCTACTCCACTCACCTCTCGGAACTGCTCCTCCAACCTTCCCCTCACCCTGTTGACGCTGGCGGACTCTGGGCGCACATATCCCACTCCATGCGAGCTGCTGCTGAAACAGCCATTGGGTTCAAGCGCCCTCCCACACGGAACCAATGGTATGACGAGGAGTGTCGCGTCGCAGCTGCGGCAAAAAACGCCGCCTACAGAAAAAAGCTGCAGTCTGGCGCAACGCGAGCCACGTGTGAACGTTACAGGGAGAAAAGGAAGGAAGAGAGGCGACTTTTCAGACGGAAAAAGCGGGAGCAAGAAAAGCGAGAGTGCGAGGAACTTGAGGTGTTGCAAGACAGGAATGATGCTCGAAAATTTTACCAACAAGTCAACCGTCTGACACAAGGTTTCAAGACCGGAGCATCTAACTGTCGAGACGATAATGGAAATCTGGTTACAGATACGCAGTGCACGCTGATGGAGGGTTATGGAGGGCGCATTTCTCCAAGCTGCTAGCAGGCGATGACGGCACCAATCCCGCCGATGGAGGAAACAGCCCGATACCACCAATCAACGACAATGTGGATATACCACTACCTAGCCATGACGAGGTCCGAGTTGCGATTACGCGACTCAAAAACAACAAAGCAGCCGGTGCTGATGGACTGCCTGCAGAGTTGTTTAAGGCCGGCGGCGAAGAGCTGATAAGGTGCATGCATCAGCTCTTGTGCAAAATATGGCTAGAAGAAAGCATGCCCAACGATTGGAATCTCAGCGTCCTTTGTCCTGTACTGAAGAAAGGCGACCCGACGATATGTGCCAACTACCGGGGAATCAGCCTGATCACCATCTCATACAAGGTCCTGTCGAGCGTTATATGTGAACGACTGAAGCCGTATGCCAACACACTGATCGGACCTTATCAGTGCGGCTTCAGACCTGGTAAATCCACCATAGACCAGATCTTCACATTGCGCCAAATCCTGGAAAAAACCCACGAAAATGGAATTGACACACACCATCTTTTTGTCGATTACAAAGCTGCATTCGATAGCCCGACGAGGGGAAGCCTATATGCCACCATGTCTGAGTTCGGTATTCCTGCAAAGCTGATACGTCTTTGCAGGATGACATTGAGCAGCACCATCAGCTCTGTCAAGGTAGGAGCGAACCTCTCCGAACCTTTTAATACCGTTCGAGGTTTCAGACAAGGCGACCCTCTGTCGTGCAACCTCTTCAACTTCGTGATGGAAGGGGTTCTGCGGAAAGCCGGTGTTCATCGATCTGGCACTATTTTTTATAAAGGTGTCCAGCTCCTTGCTTACGCCGATGACATTGACATCATTGGCCGTAGCAAGCGTGATGTCACTGCTGCATTCTCCGCTATCGAAAAGGAGTCAGCAAAAGTGGGTTTGGCGGTAAACGAGGGCAAGACGAAGTATATGCTGTCGACAAGCAGGGAGACGCGGCGCCTAGACTCCCATGTGGTAGCCGACAGCTATAACTTCGAAGTGGTCAAGGAGTTCACGTACCTTGGCACCGCCATTAACACCAAAAATGACGTCAGCCTGGAGATCAAGCGAAGAATCACACTTGCCAATAGGTGCTACTTTGGTCTGAGTAGGCAAATGTGCAATAGAGACCTCTCTCGCCGAACAAAACTAACACTCTACAAGACACTCATCCTGCCCGTGCTCTTATATGGCGCAGAAGCATGGGTAATTTCACAGACGGATGCAGCAGCGCTTGGGGTGTTCGAGAGAAAAATTCTTCGCAAGATCTTCGGTCCCGTTCGGATTGGGGACGACTTTCGCATTCGGATGAACCACGAGCTGTACGAGTTGTACGACGACGTGGACGTGGTCCGGCGCATCACGATACAACGTCTGCGCTGGCTCGGCCACGTTGTGCGTATGGATGAAGAAGCTCCAGCTCAGAAGGTATTCGAAGCGAGGGTCGACTATGGGCGACGACGAAGGGGACGACCAAATCTCCGTTGGAAGGACCAAGTGGAGAAGGACCTTAGTCTACTGGGTATTTCCAACTGGAGGAGGCGCGCGAGGAGCAGAGGCGCCTGGAGGGAGACGCTGAGGTCGGCCAAAACCCGAAATGGGTTGTAGTGCCACCTAATAATAATAATAATAATAATTGATTTTAGCAACTCAAAAGTAGCCTGGACTGACTGGGAATCGAACCTGGGATACAAAGTGATAGATTTGCACGCACAGTCGTCGTGCAGTCGGCATTTGCTATTAGCCTCAATGCATATGTATTTGACTTCAAAAATTTGCGATGCGTTGTTATTAGTTCGCCGAATGAAAGTAATTAACATTAAGAGTTTTTTTTAACAGCCAAAGGTAAATAGTATCTTACTTTCGAGTGCACTCGACTGTAGCATTCTTCACTTGTTTTTTTTATGGCAGTCCACCAAGCACCCAAATGACAAGGCCAAGCTAAACAACAAAAGACCTCAAACAAACGCTTCAAGAGTACAACGAAAGCCAAATCAGGAGACAGCTGAAAAATCTGGGAGCTAGGACATCTACAAACTACTCCCTTTGGAAAGCGGCTAAAAAGCTGACAAAAGCAACTATACATAAACATCCAATAAAGACAAAGAAAAACTCATGGGCAAACAAAGAAAAAGCTGACACACTGGCCGAATATTTTGGGGACATTTTTACGAAGGTTGGTTGTCCATGCTAACCTTAAGGTCCCATCACATTTACCCAATCCCAACTGTGCAATCAGAACAAGTGAAGAAAGCTACAGTCGAGTGCACTCGACAGTAAGATACCATTTACCTTTCGCTGTTAAAAACTAATATTAACAAGTAAGGAAAGCTACAGTCGAGCGCGCGCGACTGTAAGATACCATTTACCCTATTCGAAGAAATAATACAAAATAAAATAAATGGTATAAAAATTAAAAAAAAAAGCAATTCACATTAAGAAAAAAAAATCGCCCCGCGCCAGATTCGAACCCAAGAACTCTCACGATTTTTGTAACTTACGAGTCGGACCTCTAACCACTAGACCACACAAGTTTACGCCATGCGATCGGCAAATTAGGCTTTTATTGACGCGGGCCCTCTACTGCGTCGATTTAACTTCTTTGTTATTAAAAAATAAAAATTGAAGAAAGCTACAGTCGAGTGCACTCGACAGTAAGTTATAATTTACCTTTGGCTGCTAAAAATAATTCTTAATATTATTCGAATTAATAACAACGCATCGCATATTTCCGAAATTAAATACACATGCATTGACGCTAATGGCACATGCCGACTGCACGCCGATTGTGCGTGCGCAGTCGGCGCAAGCATTGAAGCCGAGCCTCTGCTCCGTCTCTGCTGCTGTATGCAAAACTTCTCGCGCCTAGGAACAGACCATGTGCTTCATTGATTTGTTGTGAGAGTTGTCAGCTCTATAACTAAATGTCCCCGGTTCGAATCCCAGCGCAGTCTTCTTTTTTTTGTATTGCTTAGAAAAAGTTTTTGTTTTTATTTTTTTTTTTTGCATAATATACTTTTCATATAGCGCAAAATTATTAAAAAAAAAAAAAAAATTGCCCAGCGCAGGATTCGAACCCGCGACCTCACGCATCAGAAACTTGCGAGCCAACCATCAAGACCACACACAGTTACGCAGTGCGATCGGCAAAAAAAAAAAAAATTGCCCGTGGCTGGATTCGAACCCGCGACCACACGCACCAGAATCTTGCATGCAACCATCTAGACCACACACAGTTACGCGGAGCGATCGGCAAATGAGACTTTTATTGATGCCGGCCTTCTGCTGCGTCAGTTCAACATTCTAGTTGGAATTCTAAGCGCCCACAACTTTATATGGGAGATTCAAACTCCTATAACTTCTTTGTTTATTGTCCGATCGGATTGAAATTTATAGGGTAGATCTGTACTATGGTAAGCTACAAGAGTGTTAAACAAAATGTTTTGTTATTTCCCTACTTTTCTTAAAATTCAATAGTTTGGGGGCGGTGGGCGTGGCATCCAAAATTTGAAAATCAAACATTCTTCGTAATGTTACCAGGCACCTTACTTTCAAATTTGGCGCTTCTAGCTTTTCTAGTTTTCTTTTAAACTATAAAAATGTGTTTTTTAGAGGCGGTGGGCGTGGCATCCAAAATTCTAAAATCCAACTTCTGCATAATGTTGCAAGACAACCCCCTACCAAATTTGGTGCGTTTATCTCTTTTCGTTATTGAATTATTTGGAAAAAATCGAAATACGCATTTATCGATTTGCGGAGGCGGTGGGCGTGGCACATCAAGTTTGAAATAAACTTCTTGTGTGTATTGAATACACGCACACTCATACCAAGTCTGGTGCCTCTAGCTCTTTTAATAGCTGAGATCTGTGTGTTCATACAGACGGACAGACGGACAGACGGACAGACAGACGGACATGACCAAATCGACTCGGCTATTGATGCTGATCAAGAATATATATACTTTGTATGGTCTGCCACGCCTCCTTCTGCCTGTTACATACATTTGCACAAAGTTAATATACCATTTTTTACCCATTTTCAATGGGTAAATGGTATAATAATATTAATATTAATTACTTTTATTCGGCGAATAACAACGCATCGCATATTTTCGAGGACAAATTCACATGCATTGACGCTAATGGCACATGCCGACTGCACACTGACTACACGACGACTGTGCGTGCGCAGTCGGCGTGCGCAGTCGGCGTCGGCGTCGGCGTCGGGCCTCTACTGCTGTGAGCGAAACTTCTCGTGCCTATAACTTCTGTGTTTATTGTCCGATCGGATTTAAATTTATAGGGTTGGTCAATATTATTATTATCTACAATAATACTTAAAAAAATGTCGGAAACTTTTCTACTTTTCCTATAATTTGATTTACCGATTTACAAAAATGATTTTTGGGGGCGGTGGGCGTGGCATCCAAAAGTTGAAATTTCGCATTCTCCGTAATGTTACCAGGCACCTTACTTCCAAATTTGGTGCTTCTAGCTTTTCTAGTGTTCTTTTAAACTATAAAAATGTGTTTTTTAGAGGCGGTGGGCGTGGCATCCAAAAGTCTAAAATCCAACTTCTGCATAATGTTGCAAGACAACCCCCTACCAAATTTGGTGCATTTATCTCTTTTCGTTATTGAATTATTTGGAAAAAATCGAAATACGCATTTATCGATTTGCAGAGGCGGTGGGCGTGGCACATCAAGTTTGAAATAAACTTCTTGTGTGTATTGAATAAACGCACACTCCCACCAAGTCTGGTGCCTCTAGCTCTTTTAATAGCTGAGATCTGTGTGTTCATACAGACGGACAGACAGACGGACATGACCAAATCGACTCAGCTATTGATGCTGATCAAGAATATATATACTTTGTATGGTCTGCCACGCCTCCTTCTGCCTGTTACATACATTTGCACAAAGTTAATATACCATTTTTTACCCATTTTCAATGGGTAAATGGTATAAAAACGACGATATACGAAATAAGAGAACAAATATTAAAAGCCAAATATAAGAAGACACCGGGCTTTTACCAAATCAGTGGTAAAACCCTTAAAGAGCTGCCAGACATTACGATTAAGTTTATAGGAGACATATTTAATGCAGTAATAAGACTGAAGTTCTTCCTTTCTACGTGGAAAAAAAACCTCATAAAAGTGCAGCTCTTGTTAGCTCATATAGACCAATCAGTGTGTAACTAATTCTATCAAAATTTTTGAAAAAATTTTACTTGACAGAATCAACCATATCCTATCCCATCAATTTGGCTTTCGGATAAAACATTCAACGGTGCAGCAAGTGCTACAAACTATCAGAAGACTTTGACATCAAGAAAGTTTGCGTGGCAGTATATATGCCCATTGCAAAGGCGTTAGACCAAGTATGGCATACATGGCATATACACAGTAGACATCCAAAACCCACTGACCCATGGTTCTATGATTACAACCTTTGCTGACGATACAGTGCTAATGGCCTAATGGCTAATGACGTGGTTTGAGAAATGGGGCAT
Organism: Zaprionus bogoriensis; assembly: GCA_035046045.1. NCBI lineage: Eukaryota > Metazoa > Arthropoda > Insecta > Diptera > Drosophilidae > Zaprionus > Zaprionus bogoriensis. The sequence continues at coordinate 2,147,780 of JAWNOI010000221.1, forward strand.
TGAAATAAACAAGGACAAAACCCAACAGGTGGTATACACAAAAAGCAAAACAGCTACCCCAACAAGAATAAAAATAGATGACGAAATCCTAAAACTAAGTACAAGATCGAAACGAGTAAAAAGCAAATTTCGACAACTCCCCTGACTTCTGGGAAGACCATCAAACTTGAACATATCCAACAAGCTACTAATCTATAAAACAATAATAAGACCAATCTGGATATATGGAATATAAATATGGGAAACAGCCAGCAAGTCCAATCTTAACCTAATATAAAGAGCCCAGTCGAAAATATTAAGAATAATAACTAACTCAGACAGATACACAACAAACGGCCACATCCACAGAGTGTGCAAGTAGTCTTTGGATGTGAATAATACTGGGATCGTCTGTGTGTTTAGATCCCAGTATTATTCACATCCAAAAACTACTTGCACACCAGAATCAAAGCTTTAGAGAGATCTCAAGAAGAGAAGCACAGTCAAGAAGACTAAAGCGAAGAACACCTACAGCACAAGCGCAATAATAATGTATAAATAAATAAAAATAAAAAATAAGCGAAATATATAATACCAATACACTGTTGTCGGAAATAAGTTAGGCCCAAATGTTGTCTTCCAGAAAAATTACTTATTATTCTATAGAATTGATTGTAATACATAAAGTTGTTGTTTCGGGCACGCTGGACATATCGTGCAACGTAACCGAGTATGTGTAGCCAGGAAAAGGACATTCATTAGCTATTAAAGCCAAACCGGTAGTTTTAACTTCTTCCTGAATGCGTTTGTCTGCAATAGATAAGTTGAAACGTGAATCGCTGAACTTTACCGAGTATTGCTTCTGATTGACTATTCTGCCAAAAATGAAATTCAATTACATCGGCGGCAAGCACACCCCTGGGGTCAGCGAATTTTATTTGGAGTGGATAACGAGACGTCAAGCTTGCCTGTCTAGCATTTCACAAGTTCTGTTCCCAACAAACGTCTTAAGTTGGTACATATGACAGCCAGGAAAAAACAATTGATGAGCCGAACGAAGCATAAGCTGTGCATGAGCAGTAGTGATCGAGCGTATAAATTAGCTTAGCTGTAGTGCAGATAAAGTACCAGGCGCGGAAGCGATTGCTTTTTTAGCCGCCTCTCTAGTCTTTGAGCTTATAAACGATACAGAGATGTTTATTACCCTGCTGTACACTACAGCAGCGTAAGCCTTGGTTGTCTGGTGGAGTGGAGTTCAATGTTGTCTGCGTCTTTAGCAAGATAGCGAGGCAATTTGAGTTTTTAAAGACTATCAAGATCGGTGCGCTATTTGAATCAGTTTGTCTGTTAATTTGCTTGAGAGTTGATCATCCCTATAAAAATTGTAAAGCCATAGATTTCAAAACAATAACAATCGGTGCTAAAAGTCCAAGCGGATAAAATATTCTTGACACGTCTTATAAGACTTGTCGCTTTGTGCTATTGCGATTTGCATCTAGCCCCATATTGGTAGTAAATGTGTCCTAACTAGAATGCCAGTAACGCCCAAGTACCTTAACTGCCAACGATTGAGTAAGTTGTGAAGAATCCGCGTCTTCGTTTGCCTGCATGCAGGGAGTACTTGATTGGTCGAGCTTAAGATTAGCTCCAATAACTCCTTCCGGTTTCGTGATAACTCATCCTTAATATTAGGTTGTGAAGGAAAGGGAGTTCCGCTTTTTCGCTCTTTATTCAATGCTTTAAAAAAAATTGCTACAGTGAACAGATTTAGCTCAAATATGAGCCGTTTTGTTCAATAATGTGTTCTCATTCAGACGGCAACTTCATAATACTCCCCTCGTAGAAACTTTCTTCCTTTGAGCCCAACTTAACACCAGTAAGGGTATTCGCCATGGACAGAAACAGGTGGTAATCAGTTGGCGCTATGTCTGGGAAATATGGTGGATGCGATAAAATCTCCCATCCGAGCTCCGAGAAGTGTTTGGTCTGGCGTTGTCCTGGTGAAACACTACACGCTTCCTGATGGTCAATTCTGGTCGCTTCTGGTCCATTCCTTCGCGGTTCGAATTGAAAGAGTATCTCTTAAAATACCATTAATCTCACGGAATGTTTGTAGAGAAACATTCCGTTTATTTACCTTACGAAGGAAACTTTAAAACAGCGCGAATTTCGACGTTAGTGAACTCCATGTGTATAACTCCGTGTATAACTTTTCAACGCAATAACCAAATAAATAGCGCCGTTTTATAGGTTTTGTCAAGACCTTTCAATCGATATATAGCATTGCCCGATATCGATATGTAGCGCTTTGTACAAAGCCGCCAAATTTAAAAACCAAGTATCGATGTTCCTCGCTAGCCCATATTTGACAATCGCTAAGAATGGGAATTTGTACATCCAAAGTGAAGGCGAACAGCAAATATAGCGCTGGTTATTGGGGCCGGTAAATAGAGTGTAAACGCCTTACCATTGGCGTCATGAAATGATCTGTCAAAAACTACTCGCAGTTTTTGACCCAAAAACAAGTGATGTAACAGATAGAATTGGTTGAGGTATTCACGAGCTATGTCCGATTTAAAACGGTTTGTGCTCCTTGTAAATTGTATCCAAATTCTGGAGTTTTTATATTGAATAGAAGTTCCACAAAATACTTCCTATTTTCTTCGCGTCTTTAATTGACTTGTTCATCCTCTGGTTCCAAATAGCGATGTTTTAAGCTTCTTTCAGTTCCCAAAACTTTTGAAGTGAAACATCTATATCAAATGTTGTATTAATTGCATTGCTTGGATGTGCTGCCTAACCCCACCAAAAGTCAAAGAAATTGCGATAAGATTGTCCTTGTTGTCGTACAGCTTCCTTTCAGTAAACACATATCATACGTGTTCACTGTCTAATAGTATAGTATTGTAAAGTATATCCACTGGTGCGTTAGTATTGAAATGTGTGTATGCCAGTTGCAGATCCTCAAGAAATTGAGAAATTGCGTTTATATTCTGCCTTTCCAGCGAAGAAGCAGCATGGACGACCAAATTATTGCCCGATATACGCGACTTAATATACAGTGTGCTGCATTCCTTTGCTGTGTCTGCTTTTTCCAACTGTCTGCATTTCCAGTAACCAAGATGCGAGATGCAGATCTTTAAAATCCTATAACTTGGATGGAGCGCTCAGATAAATATGAAAGTGTTCTTCAGCATTTGACATGTTACATTTCTCCCTTTGCATTCTGAATGTAAACCATGGCAGTGGGTAATGCGCTGCGTTTGACTCGTTTTTTCTGCGTAAATGTACTTAGAGCCCTTGCGGCCACTCCCTGAGCCAAGTGATTTTTTGTGACCGAAGTGTTTCGATCAACGTTCGCGTTATGCTCGTTATTTTGGTGGACCTTCTGCCAACTGCAACCATAGACCGAGCGACTCTTTTGGGCTTTTCGCCATGCATGGTTTTCTTGCCGCCAGTTGCAGGTTCCCATTTGCTCAATTCTAGCAATCACGTTCAGTTTGATTCACCACATCCAGACAGCGTACAATTTCGTTTGCTCCGTCAGATATATTGCGTAAGATCAATGCATCAATTTTGGTGGTAGCTGGCAAGTTCAGAAATTGACCGAGTGAAGTGTAAGTGTTTTTAAATGATGAAACTTTTGCGTGTTTACCAAATGCTGCTTGTTATAAATCGTTTAGTTTCCATTAAAACGCTTGATTTGAATTTGCTGTGCGTTACCATAGAATATACTGAATGTGAATTCGCCATGATTACGTTACCACCGTCAGATAGATACATGTATTCGGTTTCTTGAGTTGTGCCAGCCGTTTGAAGAGTTGTCTATTTTGTTGTAGCAAGCTTTAAATTATGGCATTGTTCCATTTGCAATGCAATTTGTGGAGCATTACATTTTTCAATAAGTAGTAGAGTATATTGCGTTGTTGATTTTTGCATCAACATAACCCTGCACACCCTCGTGAAGACTTATCTAATCGCTGAATGAGTTGAATGCCTACAAAACTGCGGGCATCCAACTGTGATACAGATTCTGTTTACTACGCCCATGCCAGTGTGCGTATGATATTGACCTTTAACTAATGAGTATCATGCCCTGAGTATCAAAGCACTTTACCAACTGTCCAAGAATTTCCGGTTTGAATCAACAATATATTTAGGAATACAGTTCGGTTATTTGGACTTCATAAATTTAAATTCATGTCGGTTGGAAAGCCTGTTCCGTACTGATTGAATTTCACAACGCAGCGCTACAGTTGCGGCGTTGCCAATTCAGAGGAAAATGTATACATGTCAAGTGTGGTCTTATGCTAGAGATGAAATTAAATGAAATAATGCGATAATAATCTGTAAGATTTTAGAGACATGTACTATAGTACGAAATCTATTAAAATTTGCTTAACATTTAGATTGAGGCATAAAAAACATTAAAAAACAAGTGAAGAAAACTACAGTCGAGTGCACTCGACAGTAAAATACCATTTACCTTTGGCTGTTAAAAAAAAAATTCCTAATATTAATTACTTTTATTCGCCGAACTAATACAACGCTTCGCAAATTTTCGAAGTCAAATAATACACATGCATTGACGGCGTCAATTTGACGCTAATGGCACAGGCCGACTGCACGCTGACTGCACGCCGATTAAGCGTGCGCAGTCGGCGCAAGCATTGACGCCGAGCCTCTGCTTCGTCACTGCTGCTGTATGCAAAGCTTCTCGCGCCTTTAACTTCTATACATAAATACAGACATACATGTAAGGAATGTTTATTGATAATTGGTAGATTAAGTATAAGGATAATTGATTAGATGTAATAGTCACAACATTCGGCACTGCGACAACTGAACAACTTTTAAGGTGACAACAACTTTAAAGGTGACAACAACTTTTAAGATCACCACAACTGACTCCGACGTCGACTGCATTCAACTACCGCTCAACTCTTGTCCTCACTTGTTATCGATGAACAGCTGGGTTGCCACATCGCGTCGCTGCTTCCGATCACACATCGGTTGTGTAGCCCTGCTGGTATAATAAGCACAGCTGACCGCTCCTAGTCCATCTTACACTCGGCCATTCTGATCCTCGGCATCTGTCTCAGATGACAACAAATCCTCATTTTCGTCGACATATCTCCAGATCTTCATATTATCAGAACTTGTAGATGTAGTATTCGGCCCCACAGCATTAGAAACCTTTCTAACGTCATACCGGCCGTTCCGCTTGACTTTCGTTATTTCGTATGGCCCCAGGAAAGTGCTGGCCAACTTTTTACCAGGTATAAACTGCGTTCGTTTTATAGCCACAAGGTCGCCTTCCTTGTATCCGTAGTCGCTCTTCCTCTTTTTATCGAAATTCTTCTTGTAGACTGCCTGTGCCTGTTGAATCTGATCTCTTGCCTCTTGACGAATCTTCTGCCGCTCTCTGTCAAACTCTCCGATCATCTCCTGTTCCAACAATGTTGTAAGTTTATCGCTGCATTTGTTCTGCATTTTGATTCCAAACATTATTTCAAACGGTGACTTCTTTGTAGTACAGTTGTTGACCACTTGTGCGACTTTTCTCTCCATATGAGGAATCCAGAACTGCTGCTGCACGTTATGCATCGTCTTCTGCACAGCGAAGTGGCCTACATTATGAGCTTCGACAATGATCTCACGTTCCATGGCTTTAGGGACAACCAACAATTCATTGCCCTCGATCCTGCTCTTCTTGCTGCGCTTCACCTTTTCCTTCTCCTTGTGCTTGCGCTTGCGCGCGGGCTCACTGGACTCATCGCTGGAGCTGGTACGTTTTGATTTCTTCTCGGCTGCCTTCTTCTTTGCCTTCTTCTCCTTCTCCCGCTCCTTCTCGTCTCTTTGACGATCCTTCTGCTTCTCCTTCTCATCAATCTTGCGCTGCTTCTCGTTGTACTTCTCCCGCTTGTCCTTGGACTTTTTGGCCTTGCGCTGCTTCTCGAGCTCCTTTTTGCTCACCACCACGAGACGACTTGAGAAGTTTGATGTGGATGGTTGTATAATGCCTGCTTCTAGCCATTTCTTTATCTGCTCCTGTACTGCTTCTACTTCAGTGACTGGTGCCCTGCTTGGTGGGTGATGAAATGGAATAATTTCACCATCTGGCACAATTTTCAGCTTTACTGGACATTCCGCTGTAGATTCATCTGGCTTATATTTTTCTACGAGTGCGCTGACTGCTGACTTAAACTGCGGGGAAACATCCAAATGAGTCTCGGTTTCAATTACATTGAATATACCAATCTGATTATGTTCCATATAAGTTTCCTCTGCAAGAGGAGAAAACTTATATCCTCCGGCTGTAGACGTAAATGCAAATTTACTGGTGAAGTCGTATCCCAGCAATACATCCGAATGTATTTCTGAATCTGCAACAACGATGAATTTGTGAACAGTCTGCATAGCGTCGACCTCAGCTTTTGCCGGAAAAAATCCAATGGGGTGGGTAATCTTATTGCCCAATCCACGCAGACATGATGATCCCTTCTGTATATCTACGCCTTCAATCCTTCCAGCGACGCTCTGCTTCATAATAGTAACGTCTGCTCCAGTGTCCACGAGGCACATCAATTCTACCCCATTCAGCTTTATCTTCTTAAGACGGCTTTCCTGATAAACAACTTCAACTGACGCGGCTGCTGCAGAACAATTTTGAGATATGCGACCTGTCTGGTTGCACCGGAAACATTTTGTGGCCTCTCTACAATTCCTGCGTATATGGTCTGTAGATCCACAGTTGTAGCAATGGTTCTTCTTCATCTGATGTTGACTCGGCTGGGCTACTGACTGCGTTTTAATTCTGGATTCAGACCACACACAGTTACGCAGTGCGATCGGAAAAAAAAAAAATAATTGCCCGTCGCTGGATTCGAACCCGCAACCTCACGCACCAGAATCTTGCGACCAACCATCTAGACCACACACAGTTAAGCAGAGCTAGACTTTTATTGATGCCGGCCCTCTGCTGTGTCAGTTCAACATTTTAGTTGGAATTCTAAGCGCCCACAACTTTATATGGGATATTCTAACTCCTATAACTTCTTTGTTTATTGTCCGATCGGATTGAAATTTATAGGGTAGATCTGTACTATGGTAAGCTACAAATGTTTTGTTATTTCCCTACTTTTCTTGAAATTCAATAATTTGGGGGCGGTGGGCATGGCATCTAAAAGTTGAAAATCCGCATTCTCCGTAATGTTACCAGGCACCTTACCTCCAAATTTGGTGCTTCTAGTTTTTCTAGTGTTCTTTTAAACTATAAAAATGTGTTTTTTAGAGGCGGTGAGCGTGGCATCCAAAAGTCTAAAATCCAACTTATCTCTCTCGTTATTGAATTATTTGGAAAAAATCGAAATACGCATTTATCGATTTGCAGAGGCGGTGGGCGTGGCACATCAAGTTTGAAATAAACTCGATCTGCATATTCAATACACGCACAATCCCACCAAGTCTGGTGACTCTAGCTCTTTTAATAGCTGAGATCTGTGCGTTCATACAGACGGACAGACAGACGGACATGACCAAATCGACTCGGCTATTGATGCTGATCAAGAATATATATACTTTGTATGGTCTGCCACGCCTCCTTCTGCCTGTTATATACATTTGCACAAAGTTCAAATACCATTTTTTACCCATTTTCAATGGGCAAATGGTATAACAACGACTGGCCCGTACATGGCCCGAACTCACGAAATCTGGTATTTGCGAGCCAAACCTCTAACCATCAAACCACACAGAGTTACACAATGAATGAAACTTTTATTTACGCCGGCCTCCCGCTGCGTCGCTTCAACGTTATATTGGAAATCTCTAGCGCCTATAGCTTTGTATGGGAAATTGTAACTCCAATAACTTCTTTGTTTATTGGTCGATCAGGTTGTAATTCATAACGTAGATCAGTACTGTGGTAAGCTACGAAAACGAGAAAAAAAGTTTGGATATTTTTCTACTTTTGTTATTATTCAATAAAAACGATTTATCGGGGCGGTGGGCGTTTAAAAACTTTTAAAATTTGCATTTTGCGTAATGTTACCAGGGACCACCCTGTCTCGAACGTCAGAGGCCGGGCCGATGGGAAAATTTTCATTTCACTTTTCATTTCAATTTTCACTTGACATTAGTCTTTTTTTCTTTCTCTCGCTTTGATTCACTTTATTTTTCTTCGGGGTACTTCTGTATAGATCAAAGGGCAGAGGGCAAGAGAGCGAGCAATTGCATGCGCATCGTCTGCGCAGGTCTGGCTACTCATCCTTACCACTGCGAAAGCTCATGGTAAGTCCGATCGCACGGAAAAGCTTATCTCGTGCAGACCGCTCTCTCCAAATCTAGAATTTCTTAGTGTCTCTTATTTACTTTTAACTAATTTACAACGGGCGGTGGAGATATCCTGCCGTTATGACAACCACTGGAAACACCTAATGATCAGGAGAAAAGGCTATCCACAGAGCTTTTTTTCTCTTCCTATCGTGTTGACCCTGAAGTTTATTCATTATTATTGGGTGGCACTACAACCCATTTCAGCGTCTCCCTCCAGGCGCCTCTGCACTTCGCGCGCCTCCTCCAATTGGAAATCCCCAGTGTGGTAAGGTCCTTCTCTACTTAGTCCTTCCATCGAAGATTTGGTCGTCCCCTTTGTCGTCGCCCGTAGTCGACCCCCGCTTCGAATACCTTCTGAGTTGGAGCTTCTTCATCCATACGCACAACGTGGCCGAGCCAGCGCAGACGTTGTATCGTGATGCGCCGGACCACGTCCACGTCGTCGTATAACTCGTACAGCTCGTGGTTCATCCGAATGCGAAAGTCGTCCCCAATCTGGACGGGACCGAAGATCTTGCGAAGAAGTTTTCTTTCGAACACTCCAAGCGCTGCTGTATCCGTCTGTGAAATTACCCATGCTTCTGCGCCATATAAGAGCACGGATAGAATGTGTGTCTTGTAGAGTGTTAGTTTTGTTCGGCGAGAGAGGTCTCTATTGCACATTTGCCTACTCAGACCAAAGTAGCACCTATTGGCAAGTGTGATTCTTTGCTTGATCTCCAGGCTGACGTAATTATTGGTGTTAATGGCAGTGCCAAGGTAAGTAATCTCCTTGATCACTTCGAAGTTATAGCTGTCGGCTACCACATGGGAGTCTAGGCGCCGCATCTCCCTGCTTGTCGACAGCATATACTTCGTCTTGCCCTCGTTTACCGCCAAACCCACTTTTGCTGACTCTTTTTCGATAGCGGAAAATGCAGCAGTGGCATCACGCTTGCTACGGCCAATGATGTCAATATCATCAGCATAAGCAAGGAGCTCGACACCTTTATAAACAATAGTGCCAGATCGATGTACCCCTTCCGTCACGAAGTTGAAGAGGTTGCACGACAGAGGGTCGCCTTGTCTGAAACCTCGAACGGTATTAAAAGGTTCGGAGAGGTTCGCTCCTACCTTGACAGAGCTGGTGGTGCTGCTCAATGTCATCCTGCAAAGACGTATCAGCTTTGCAGGAATACCGATCTCAGACATGGTGGCATATAGGCTTTCCCTCGTCGGGCTGTCGAATGCAGCTTTGTAATCGACAAAGAGATGGTGTGTGTCAATTCCATATTCGTGGGTTTTTTCCAGGATTTGGCGCAATGTCCAGACCAGATCTTCGTCTATGGTGGACTTACCAGGTCTGAAGCCGCACTGATAAGGTCCGATCAGTGTGTTGGCATACGGCTTCAGTCGTTCACATATAACGCTCGATAGGACCTTGTATGAGATGGTGATCAGGCTGATTCCCCGGTAGTTGGCACATATCGTCGGGTCGCCTTTCTTTAGTACAGGACAAAGGACGCTGAGATTCCAATCGTTGGGCATGCTTTCTTCTAGCCATATTTTGCAGAAGAGCTGATGCATGCACCTCATCAGCCCTTCGCCGCCGGCCTTAAAAAACTCTGCATGCAGTCCATCAGCATCGGCTGCTTTGTTGTTTTTGAGTCGCGTAATAGCAACTCGGACCCCATCATGGCTAGGTAGTGGTATTTCCACATTGTCGTCGATTGGTGGTATCGGGCTGCTTCCTCCAACGGCGGGATTGGTGCCGTCATCGCCTGCTAGCAGCTTGGAGAAATGCGCCCTCCATAACCCTCCATCAGCGTGCACTGCGTATCTGTAACCAGTTTTCCATTTTCATCTCGAAAGTTAGATTCTCCGGTCTTGAAACCTTGTGTCAGACGGTTGACTTGTTGGTAAAATTTTCGAGCATCATTCCTGTCTTGCAACACCTCAAGTTCCTCGCACTCTCGCTTTTCTTGCTCCCGTTTTTTCGTCTAAAAAGTCGCATCTCTTCCTTCCTTTTCTCCCTGCAACGTTCACACGTAGCTCGCGTTGCGCCAGACTGCAGCGTTTTTCTGTAGGCGGCGTTTTTTGCCGCAGCTGCGACGTGGCACTCCTTGTCATACCATTGGTTCCGTGTGGGAGGGCGCTTGAACCCAATGGCTGTTTCAGCAGCAGTTCGCAGTGGGATATGTGCGCTCAGAGTCCGCCGGCGTCAACAGAGAGAGGGGTAGGTTGGTGGAGCAGTTCCGAGAGGTGAGTGGAGTAGGCCATTGCTGTCCGTTGTGATCGCAGCTTAGTGACATCAAGCTTTCGTTGCGTGATGGGGCGTATGTTTTTCGCTCGGCATAGCCGCATGCGCATTTTGGCTGCGACAAGATAGTGGTCCGAGTCTATGTTGACTCCACGATACGTACGCACGTCCATCACGCTTGAGGCATGCCTTCTGTCTATCACAACGTGATCAATCTGGTTGCGCGTTTTTTGATCAGGGGACAGCCATGTGGCCTTGTGGATGTCGAGGTGTCGAAATCTGGTGCTACTCACTGTCATGTTTCCCGCCGCGGCGAAGTCAATCAGCCTGAAACCGTTCTTCGAGGTGGTCTCATGGAGGCTGAATTGACCGACGGTGGGGTCAAAGATGCGTTCGCGCCCAACCTTTGCGTTGAAGTCCCCGAGGATGATCTTCACGTCGTGGTCTGGGCAGCGGTCATATGTGTCCTCGAGTCTCGCGTAGAATGCAAGTTAAATTCCTTTATTATTTTTTATTTAAAAAAATTTAAACTTTATTTGTCCAATTGGACAGTATTGTTGAATTACAAATTTTAGACTGATTAAACTAAGCTAAAGAAACCCTAATGAGAGCTATGTGTGTCGACGGCGGCGTTGGCAGAGGCGATGTCATCAGCAGCGGCTGTTGCATCAATGTTCCTAGAATTCTGGCATTTGGGTTGCTCGTGCGGGAAGTTTGGTTTTTGGGTTGCGCGTGCGGGAAGTTATCCAGACGCTGAGCTTAGCAATATTGGGGCTACTGCACTTGACTGCCGGATGTTGTTGCAATTGCAGTTTTGAACACTTTAAATATTTTGGTTGTTAACTCTTCCCCCTCAGATTCACACTTGTCCTCAAGTGTCATCAGAAAAATGGTATGTTGTTGAACTGCATGTTTGTTGGGTAGTATGTTGTAGCTGGAGGACTTTGCGTTACCTTAGTGACCTCTGGGTTGATGTTTCCGAGATGTAGGTTTATTGGTGCTACTTGGGTACTCTCTGGGCTTTTGTTCCCGAACTGTAGGTTTACTGTCCTCTTCTTGAACCAGTGGAGGCCAAGTGTTAGGATGGCTAGGAATGTTATTGCATTTAAGAGTGCGATCTGGTTTATGGTTGAGTGTGTTTCGAGCTTTTGTAGTTTTTCTGTATTATCTAGGTGGAGTCCTTCTAGTGCCTCCAATGATAAAATTCTCAAGCGTTCGATTTCCACTGGAGCTAGCTGGATAAGTGGTTTTCCTGGTTCAGCAATTGTCATCTCTGTATTGCTAAACTCCTTGCCGTTGATGGAGATTGTCTCATTCCAGAAGTTTATTATGAATGTGCCTATTACCCGCTTTGCGTTGTCTTGCCAGGTTATGTAGCCATTAAAGTTGTTCGCTAGGATGATTCCCTCGTCGACTTCCTCTAGTGTGGGTATGTGGTCGGCGTTCGTAAACTCACACATTGCTCGCTCTCCCTTAAGTAACTTGGGCAAACAACTATCCTGACTTAAATCTTCTAACTTATTTTTGTTACAAATTTTGATGTTATATTGTTACATTTATCATTTATGCCAAACATTATGTTTTCATTTTTATTTTCGAAAATTTCATTTGCCGGAAGGTTTACAACGCTATTAGATTTTATTACGGGCTTTATTATATAATTTTGAAAAGTTGTTGTTTCTAAATTAGGTATTTTAATAATGTAAATAAGTGTAGTTCCATTATGCAAAATGGAAACATCTGAGAATTCTAGCATCTCTTCTGTGGTTAAAGGCGGCATATGGCCGTTTTTGAATTGATTATTTATTACGTTAATTTCGTTTTCGCTCAACAAAAATGTATTGATCATATTTAATTTCGCCCATTGGATGGCGTATTTTATGTTAACTATTTCTTCTTTAATGAGCCGAACCTGGTTTTGAAAACTAATGGCCAGTTCGTTACTCAAAAGTGAGTCCTTTTTAATTGAATTTGTAAGGTCATTGGAAATATTGGTCAGCTGGTTTATTCTGTCTTCTAATTGTCTATTGATTATTACCTGTTTGTTGTTGTTGCTAGTCAATTTGTCTATACTATCTGTTATTAGAATTAAATCATTATGGTCAGGGCTGCCTGCTACGAATTTCCAAGCAGTACCCAGAATATCGATTGCTCTACCTTTTCGTGAGTGGAATGTGGTAATGGTCTTGAAAATTGCAAATGTTTGGGTTATTTCGTGCTTTATGGTGTGATATAAATTATTGTATTTTAGGTCGTTTTCTGAATGCATTTGTAAAGTGTTGAGAGCGTCCTGAATTTGTTCAAGGTTAATAATTGTCCATTACTATAAATTTTGGTACACCAAAATAGAAAACTATATCGCGTAGTGGGGTTCTGATATCTTCTACTGCTTTTGATTTTATAATTTGAGCCTTTGCTAACTTGGAAAATTTGTCTATTGCTGTAAGTACGAGTTGTTTTTCTGTTGAGTAGATGTCGATATGAATTATATGTCCGGGGTATTCGGGAATGGGAGTTTTCTTTATCTCTGGGTTAGGTGGATGCCGGTCATACTTTGTTTCTTTACAGATTTTGCACTGCTTGACTATGTTCGCAATTTTCTGTTTCATTCTCGGAAAATAGAATTTTTCGGCTAACTGAATCTTGTTCTCTAAAGCATTCCTATGTGCTCTGTTATGAGTCTTGAGGATCTGCTCCTCTTGATCTGTTGTATTGATCAAGTCTTTTACTTGTGTTTGGGTGAAACGTACTTTGACGTTTTTAAAATGACTTGGATATAATTGTTGAATTTTCCACATTATATCTTCGGTCGTACAGATACCATTGATTATTGAGGGATTCAAATATTTTTTCAAATCAGATAATAGATTATCTGAACTGTACTGCTGTCTGTAAATGTCGTGTATATGGAAACTTGGGAACGGTATGCTGAACTTGTAGTCGGAAAATTCTGCTTTATGAAAGAAAATTTGATTCCTAAAGGCATTGATAGGGACTTCCATACTTGGTATCAACTACTCGCCTGAGCTTTCATCGCTGTGTTGCGTTGAGGCTATTGAGTTGATTTGCCCTGAAGGTGGTATTCGAGATAGCGCATCGGCTACTACATTTTCTTTTCCTGGTTTATAGAATATTTCATAATTGTATTCTTCTAGATAAGACTTCCACCTTTTTATTCTTGCATTCCCGTTCCAGCTACACAGAGAATGAGTCAAAGGCTGGTGGTCCGTAAATATTTTAACTTTGGATTTACCGTAAAGGTAATTTTTTAGGCTTTTTAGGGCCCAAATAATGGCTAACATCTCTTTTTTGTTAGCGGCATAATTCTCTTTTGCCTTAGATAGTGTTCTTGAGAGAAATGAGATGGGTTTGTTATCTTGCGATAAAATTGCACCTATTGCATAAATGGATGCATCGGTTGTCAAGTGAAACTCCTTTTCGAAATCTGGGTAGCGGAGTATTATATCTTTAGAAATCAGACTGCTTTTCAACTTCTTGAAAGCTTCTAGTGCTTGGTTGTCAAGCGAAATTGATTTTCTTGAGGACATTTTTTTGGACACTCGTCCGTCTTCCCCTCTTAAAAGCGAGGTAAGAGGCTTGGCGAGCTTAGCGTAATTTTCTATATATCTTCTGTAATATCCTGAGAGCCCTAAAAAGGATCTTAAATCTTTGAGGGTCTTTGGGATAGGATATTGAGTTATAGCCGAGACTTTATCTGGATTAGTTTCAATGCCCTTGTCAGATACAACAAAGCCAAGAAACTCTACTTTATTCTTAAGAAACTCGCATTTGTCCAACTGGCATTTCATGTTGGCTTCTTGCAAGGTTCGAAAAATAATGTCCAAATTTTTGAAATGCGATTCATCATCTTTGCTAAATATGATGATGTCATCAATGTAGATGAAGCATATTTTACCAATATGTTCATGAAGTATTTCATCTAGAGCGCGCTGGAAAATTGCGGGCGCGTTCTTTAGTCCGAATGGGAGTCGTGTAAACTCATATTTTCCGTTATTTACGGAGAAGGCTGTTTTTTCTATGTCGGACGTTTTCAATGGTATTTGATGGAATCCACTCTTAAGGTCTAGTACGGAGAATACTTTATTGTTTCCTAATTGGGCAAGCACATCATTTATTTCCGGGATTGGGTATTTATCTGCGATTGTAACCAGATTCAATTTCCTGTAATCTATAACCATGCGATATTTTTTTACACCTGAGGCGTCTGCTTTTTTTGGTACTATCCATACGGGAGAGTTGTATGGGGACCTTGATGGTCTGATTATTCCATCATTTAAAAGTTCAGAGACCTGTTTATTTACCTCATCTTTCAAGCTCATTGGGTACTGATAGAACTTAGAATACACTGGTGTATCCGAAGAGGTTCGTATTTCTGCCTTCACATTAGTTGTGTAGGTCAGTTTCTGGTTTGGCTCTGCAAATAATTTTGGATATACTTGAAGAAGTTTTTTTAGGCTGTCCCTTTGAAATTTCGTCAAATGCTCGATTCTTGGTACTATGGTGTTTACTGCCTCAAATTTCTTTTCTTTGATGGGTATGTTGATTTTGTTCTTTATTGTCAGTATTTTTTTGCTGATTTTTATTTCAGCTGCAAGTTCTTTTAAGCTATCATTGCCCAGAATGGCATCAAATGACTTTAAAGTCGGCAACAGAAAGAACTTGACGTTAATGTCGGGATGATTGAAAAGGTTAGCTATTTTATGATGGGTGACACGAACACTGCCTCCTATTGACACAGCGTTAAAGGGCTTTTGGTTAGGTATCGGGTTGGTGACAAATTTAGGTTGAATATAGTTTCTATTTGAGCCTGTATCTATTAATATTTTTAGTGTTGTTCCATTCCTCAGCTTGCATTCAAAGTATGGAAGCGAGGAATGCTCTATTCTAAAAAATTCATTCCGGAGTTGTCAAAGTATTCGGTTTCTTCGTTATCGCAGCTGTCAAGGTATTCGTCCAAGGTCTCGTTTTGAGTTTCTTCATCTGTCTGGTCCGCAATTGCTTCCCCGTACTCCGCCATAGTGGCATACGTATCAGCAGGTTGCATTTCGTTCTGCCCATTTTCGTTTGTTTGTATATTGAAATTTCTCTGTCTTTTTTGTGCATCGGCTATTGGGCCGGGAGGTCTTTTCCCTAATTCAAATTGTGGTCGATTCATATAGTCTACCATTCTTGACCTTATGCTTCGATCTACGTCCATGGGTTCTGGTTTTGGTAACGGTTTTGGCGCTGTTGGCCTGGGTGGTATAAATGGTTGCTGTCTATATTGGTTGAGATCGTATTGCCGCGGTGCAGCGAATTGTCGTTGCTGTCCGAAGTTAGTATAGTTTTGTTGTTGTGGGGCTTGTTGATGTTGGAACGGACGATTTCTGGGGGGAGCCTGTGGTGGCTGTCGGAAACCTGAGTTAACCAATTGCATATTGCGCGGAGCTGGTAGTGGCTTGAAATTCGCATTTCTGCTATTAGTTTGTCCTAAGGTTACAGCATGCATTGCTCGATATTTTTGATTTTCCATTTTTAAGCATATGTTTAGTGCCGAAGGAAGATCTGGTGGTGCTTGCGCACCTAAAATACGAGCAAGTTCTCCACGTAAGCCACATACGAATGTATCAAGGGCTTTATCGCGGTACATCTTCTTTAGAAGTCGATTAGCTTCTTCGCCCAAATCCATGCAATTCACCTTATTCAAGAGGAGAGATAGGTGTTGGTATACCATTTGGTGGAATTCTTCTACCGATTATTACCTTGCGATAACATAGTCATCTGGTATTCGAGAGTACCAAGATCACGTTTGTCCCCGTAGTGCATTGTTAAACACTTTGATATGGCCTTCCAATTTAACAGAATGCTATATGACTCTAGTGCTGTGTCGGCATTGCCTATGATCTTATTTCTGACTACATGGAGAATTCCGAAATATCTTGGTGTCCGAACTTCTCCTGCATAGGCTTCCATAAGGCGGTCAACGCTCTTTTTCCATGAGCTGAACTCCGCTGGATTGCCGGAAAATTCTCTAAGACACTTAACTACATCTGGAATTCTATCCAGTCCACTCAGATTTTCACGGTGGCTTTCATCTATAACCTGATCTATTGCATTATTGAACTCCTGCTCTGGGTTGTTTATAGCCTGCACTATATGCGGGACCTGTTGTGCTATTAATTGACTGACTAATGCAGTCACTTGTTCTATAGTCGCCATACTCCTATTCTGTTGGTGTTCTAATTGTCTTTGGGCTTGTCTTTGTTGTTGACGTGCTTGCTGCTCAATACCTAAGTCGTCTTGGTTCAAAACGGGGGGTCGTCGTAAGTTATTTTCGTTAGCCATTAATTTTCAAATTGGGCTACGAACTTGTAGGTTTATAGATAATTCAAGAGGTAAGTAATTTGTTTCACGAAATATTTTTGATAAGAGATTGTTTTGTGCTTGAAACTTAAAGATATTATTAATTTGTTATAACCAGTGGCTGGTTTTTCCCTTCTATCTTGGAGGGTCCCTTGGGAATCTTGGGACTACTTTTATAGTAGTCAAGTTTAGTTTGTTATCGTTTTACAGTGTTTTATGTTTTAAGTATTTATTCGCCTTTAGCGATTTTGATTCAAATTGTTTTAATTTTTGCTTGTTTTTGTTTACAAATGGTTGTTTAAGAAAATGGTTGTACTTGTAATTTTTGTGTTTAATTGTTTTGTCAGAAAATTGGATGTATATTTTTGTTTTTTATTTGTGTTGATCTTAATCACTAGCTTACGCAAGGTTGATTGATGTGGCTACTCCTCCCGACTGTCCGGATTTCATCCTTTTTGATTGCTCTACTGGGGATCCTGCGACCAGTACACGTTGAGGATGTTCTGCGAGCGGATCGTACAGAACTGTAGTCCACCGATGGGCGAGTAATCAATTAAGATCTACTGCTGTTGCTGATGGAACAATTAAGTTCCTGTCAGTTAGTTGGTATTGACCGCACGAATTAACGCAAGGGAGTCTATTCAATACTTCACTAGGCCAGTGGGCGGTTGGTAACTGTCGGACTTAACCCGTCGCGAACCGAAAACTTAAAGACGGTTTTGCTTTATCGTTTATTCCACTGGTCCCTGCTCGGGCGCCAGTTAAATTCCTTTATTATTTTTTATTTAAAAAAATTTAAACTTTATTTGTCCAATTGGACAGTATTGTTGAATTACAAATTTTAGACTGATTAAACTAAGCTAAAGAAACCCTAATGAGAGCTATGTGTGTCGACGGCGGCGTTGGCAGAGGCGATGTCATCAGCAGCGGCTGTTGCATCAATGTTCCTAGAATTCTGGCATTTGGGTTGCTCGTGCGGGAAGTTTGGTTTTTGGGTTGCGCGTGCGGGAAGTTATCCAGACGCTGAGCTTAGCAATATTGGGGCTACTGCACTTGACTGCCGGATGTTGTTGCAATTGCAGTTTTGAACACTTTAAATATTTTGGTTGTTAACTTGCATGCTTAACAGCATCGTCCTTCTCCACCGTCGGGGAGATTGAAAAATCTAGCTTTGACGCGGATTGTAGCCAGTCGTTCACTCACTGGGGTGAAATTGGAGACATGATGGCGAAGTCTCCGGCTTACTACAAATTCGCATCCAAATTCGCGCCTCTCCGCATGGCAGCTGTAGTAGATATCACAGTTTGCTCGCTTGGAGCAACCTTGTCCTGTCCATCTCATTCCAGGTGCATATCCTTAAATCGTAGTCCTTTTTCGTTTTGCGGTGGTCGTCATCATAAGGGGGGATCCTTTCCGAGGCTTTCGCTTTGGTTTTCCAAACCACGCGCTCAACCATTTACAGTCCGGGTGACACGCTGCACATATTTGCTCACAATTTAGAGAATGTTAAGATAGTTACCCCGGAGGTGCCACGAGGAGGCTGTGTGTCAACTTGCAATCCACACATCATTTCGAATTACGAAAATAATAAATGCTTGAGTGAGCAAGCAATTTTAGCGGCGAAGAATAAAGATGTAGATGATCTAAACTACATAATTCAGAATGAGACCAATGTATTCATTCAAATTTATTGACTGTGTAACTATAAAATAAAATTTTTGTACCCTTGGATGTACCTGACTTACCACCACACGATTTACAAGTAAAGGTTGGCTCCATACTAATCATGCCAAGAAACATAAACCAAACAAAACTTTGCAACGGGACGCGTTTGGTGGTAAAGAAACTGATAAAGAATGCGACTTACGCGACGATACTCAAAGAAAAATTTGAAGGGGAGGAAGTTCTAATTTCGAGAGTACCGATGATACCAACTTTTATTTACGCCGGCCTCCCGCTGCGTCGCTTCAACGTTGTATTGGAAATCTCTAGCGCCTATAGCTTTGTATGGGAAATTGTAACTCCAATAACTTCTTTGTTTATTGGTCGATCAGGTTGTAATTTATAAGGTAGATCAGTACTGTGGTAAGCTACGAAAACGAGAAAAAAAGTTTGGATATTTTTCTACTTTTGTTATTATTCAATAAAAACGATTTATCGGGGCGGTGGGCGTTTAAAAACTTTTAAAATTTGCATTCTGCGTAATGTTACCAGGGACCACCCTGTCTCGAACGTCAGAGGCCGGGCCGATGCGAAAATTTTTCGTCGCAATGCCGACTCTCGCTATGTTGCTCGTAGTCGTCGTCTGCTAGGACCTATGCCCGTTTTACTAATGCGGCACGTGCCGGCACACTCACTTGAGTAAAAAGAGGGTGGGGAAGGGAACTTCTCATTTCTGTTTTTCTTGTCTCTCACGATTTTTTATTCTTATTTCACTTGACATTAGTCTATTTTTCTTTCTCTCGCTTTGATTCACTTTATTTTTCTTCGGGGTACGTCTGTATAGATCAAAGGGCAGAGGGCAAGAGAGCGAGCAATTGCATGCGCATCGTCTGCGCAGGTCTGGCTACTCATCTTTACCACTGCGAAAGCTTATGGTAAGTCCGATCGCACGGAAAAGCTTATCTCGTGCAGACCGCTCTCTCCAAATCTAGAATTTCTTAGTGTCTCTTATTTACTTTTAACTAATTTACAACGGGCGGTGGTGATATCCTGCCGTTATGACAACCACTGGAAACACCTAATGATCAGGAGAAAAGGCTATCCACAGAGCTTTTTTTCACTTCCTATCGTGTTGACCCTGAAGTTTATTCATTATTATTGGGTGGCACTACAACCCATTTCAGCGTCTCCCTCCAGGCGCCTCTGCACTTCGCGCGCCTCCTCCAATTGGAAATCCCCAGTGTGGTAAGGTCCCTCTCTACTTAGTCCTTCCATCGAAGATTTGGTCGTCCCCTTTGTCGTCGCCCGTAGTCGACCCCCGCTTCGAATACCTTCTGAGCTGGAGCTTCTTCATCCATACGCACAACGTGGCCGAGCCAGCGCAGACGTTGTATCGTGATGCGCCGGACCACGTCCACGTCGTCGTATAACTCGTACAGCTCGTGGTTCATCCGAATGCGAAAGTCGTCCCCAATCTGGACGGGACCGAAGATCTTGCGAAGAAGTTTTCTTTCGAACACTCCAAGCGCTGCTGTATCCGTCTGTGAAATTACCCATGCTTCTGCGCCATATAAGAGCACGGATAGAATGTGTGTCTTGTGGAGTGTTAGTTTTGTTCGGCGAGAGAGGTCTCTATTGCACATTTGCCTACTCAGACCAAAGTAGCACCTATTGGCAAGTGTGATTCTTTGCTTGATCTCCAGGCTGACGTAATTATTGGTATTAATGGCAGTGCCAAGGTAAGTAATCTCCTTGACCACTTCGAAGTTATAGCTGTCGGCTACCACATGGGAGTCTAGGCGCCGCATCTCCCTGCTTGTCGACAGCCAAACCCACTTTTGCTGACTCTTTTTCGATAGCGGAAAATGCAGCAGTGACATCACGCTTGCTACGGCCAATGATGTCAATATCATCAGCATAAGCAAGGAGCTCGACACCTTTATAAACAATAGTGCCAGATCGATGTACACCGGCTTTCCGCAGAACCCCTTCCATCACGAAGTTGAAGAGGTTGCACGACAGAGGGTCGCATTGTCTGAAACCTCGAACGGTATTAAAAGGTTCGGAGAGGTTCGCTCCTACCTTGACAGAGGGGGTTTTTTCCAGGATTTGGCGCAATGTGAAGATCTGGTCTATGGTGGACTTACCAGGTCTGAAGCCGCACTGATAAGGTCCGATCAGTGTGTTGGCATACGGCTTCAGTCGTTCACATATAACGCTCGATAGGACCTTGTATGAGATGGTGATCAGGCTGATTCCCCGGTAGTTGGCGCATATCGTCGGGTCGCCTTTCTTTAGTACAGGACAAAGGACGCTGAGATTCCAATCGTTGGGCATGCTTTCTTCTAGCCATATTTTGCAGAAGAGCTGATGCATGCACCTCATCAGCCCTTCGCCGCCGGCCTTAAAAAACTCTGCAGGCAGTCCATCAGCATCGGCTGCTTTGTTGTTTTTGAGTCGCGTAATAGCAACTCGGACCCCATCATGGCTAGGTAGTGGTATTTCCACATTGTCGTCGATTGGTGGTATCGGGCTGCTTCCTCCAACGGCGGGATTGGTGCCGTCATCGCCTGCTAGCAGCTTGGAGAAATGCGCCCTCCATAACCCTCCATCAGCGTGCACTGCGTATCTGTAACCAGTTTTCCATTTTCATCTCGAAAGTTAGATTCTCCGGTCTTGAAACCTTGTGTCAGACGGTTGACTTGTTGGTAAAATTTTCGAGCATCATTCCTGTCTTGCAACACCTCAAGTTCCTCGCACTCTCGCTTTTCTTGCTCCCGTTTTTTCGTCTAAAAAGTCGCCTCTCTTCCTTCCTTTTCTCCCTGTAACGTTCACACGTAGCTCGCGTTGTGCCAGACTGCAGCGTTTTTCTGTAGGCGGCGTTTTTTGCCGCAGCTGCGACGTGGCACTCCTTGTCATACCATTGGTTCCGTGTGGGAGGGCGCTTGAACCCAATGGCTGTTTTAGCAGCAGCTCGCATGAAGTGGGATATGTGCGCCCAGAGTCCGCCGGCGTCAACAGAGAGAGGGGTAGGTTGGTGGAGCAGTTCCGAGAGGTGAGTGGAGTAGGCCATTGCTGTCCGTTGTGATCGCAGCTTAGTGACATCAAGCTTTCGTTGCGTGATGGGGCGTATGTTTTTCGCTCGGCATAGCCGCATGCGCATCTTGGCTGCGACAAGATAGTGGTCCGAGTCTATGTTGACTCCACGATACGTACGCACGTCCATCACGCTTGAGGCATGCCTTCCGTCTATCACAACGTGATCAATCTGGTTGCGCGTTTTTTGATCAGGGGACAGCCATGTGGCCTTGTGGATGTCGAGGTGTCGAAATCTGGTGCTACTCACTGTCATGTTTCCCGCCGCGGCGAAGTCAATCAGCCTGAAACCGTTCTTCGAGGTGGTCTCGTGGAAGCTGAATTGACCGACGGTGGGGTCAAAGATGCGTTCGCGCCCAACCTTTGCGTTGAAGTCCCCGATGATGATCTTCACGTCGTGGTCTGGGCAGCGGTCGTATGTGTTCTCAAGTCTCGCGTAGAATGTATCCTTAACAGCATCGTCCTTCTCCACCGTCGGGGCGGGCGCGCAAATTATACTAAGATTGAAAAATCTAGTTTTGACGCGGATTGTAGCCAGCCGTTCACTTACTGGGGTTAAATTGGAGACATGGTGGCGAAGTCTCCGGCTTACTACAAATTCGCATCCAAATTCGCGCCTCTCCGCATGGCAGCTGTAGTAGATATCACAGTTTGCTCGCTTGGAGCAACCTTGTCCTGTCCATCTCATTTCCTGGATGGCAGTAATTTCAGCCTTTAATTTTTCGAGGGCATCCGCCAGTTGGATAGAGGCACCTTCCCAATTAAGAGTTCGGACATTCCAGGTGCATATCCTTAAATCGTAGTCCTTTTTCGTTTTGCGGTGGTCGTCATCATAAGGGGGGATCCTTTCCGAGGCTTTCGCTTTGGTTTTCCTGGGAATTCTTTTTTACAAGGTGGGTTCCAAACCCTGCGCTCAACCATTTACAGTCCGGGTGACACGCTGCACATATTTGCTCACAATTTAGAGGATGCTAAGATAGTTACCCAGGAGGTGCCACGAGGAGGCTGTGTGTCAACTTGCAATCCACACATCATTTCGAATTACGAAAATAATAAATGCTTGAGTGAGCAAGCAATTTTAGCGGCGAAGAATAAAGATGTAGATGATCTAAACTACATAATTCAGAATGAGACCAATGTATTCTTTCAAATTTATTGACTGTGTAACTATAAAATAAAATTTTTGTACCCTTGGATGTACCTGGCTTACCACCACACGATTTACAAGTAAAGGTTGGCTCCATAGTAATCATGCCAAGAAACATAAACCAAACAAAGCTTTGCAACGGGACGCGTTTGGTGGTAAAGAAACTGATAAAGAATGCGACTTACGCGACGATACTCAAAGAAAAATTTGAAGGGGAGGAAGTTCTAATTTCGAGAGTACCGATGATACCAACCCATATGACATTTGAGCTTAAAAGACTTCAATTTCCGGTGCGTCTTGCATTCAATCAATCTTTGAAGGTCTGTGGTTTGAATTTGGAATGCACATGTCATTTATATTATACATATGTATGTGGCATTCTCAAGGGTGGGAAGACAATCTGCTTTGTTTGTTCCTGCACCTAATAACAAAACAAAAATTGTAGTGTATACCAAGGTACTTGAATGAAGTGTACAAAAAAAAAGAAGAATAAATAATCATTAAAATACTTAATATTTTTATTTATTTTTCATATGGAAAATGTGAATTAATAAAATGAGAAGAAAATTATTGTTTGGCTAGAAGGCGGAACGAAGTTCGCCTGGTAAGCTTGTTATAAACAATATTATGGAAATAAATAAACACATTAGTTGAACCGAATATTATATTAATTTTTCATGCTGTATTAGCGTCATCCAGCGGCCGGGTCGCCAATTATCGTGTCAAAATTATTATATTGAACAAAAAATGGGTATCCATCTGGCGAATATGCTCGATTTAATATTTAATATTTCATCTACTTTAGGTAGTAACTAGTAATATGTAATATGTAACAATATGACTGGGTAACTAAAAACGTTACCAACGTGTTTCGCATTGTGTATTAGGAATGCATAAATTAAAGATTAAGATGTCAAATATAGTTTCTATATATTATATTATTCATATCATATACACCATTCTAAAATTCATATTTATCTGCAGGTATAATGTCATTAAATCAACTGTCTCGTTCAGTTCAAGCAGAAATGCACGTACGACAAGTATCGTCCACGTTGTATTTGCATGTACTTAGAGAGTTTAAAAGTAAAGAAATATATAACATATTAATTGATATAAATTCAGATGGAATACCCACTTTATTAAAAAATGTAAGTCAAGATTTAATTTTCAACATATTGTATTGATAAATTTATTCTAATGTCAGCAATTTCCTAACAGAATTTTTTGAAAAATTTGTTTATTGACTGATTGAAATATTGTAGTCTGTCCATCTGCAAATAACTCTGTCTGACTTTCGGTATCGGTTAGCGGGACTGTATAAGACTTTAAAGACTGCAGATGAATAGTTAAGTGAATTATTTGTTTTTTAAGTGCACAAAATTAAGATTAAACCTATATTTTGAGATTACATACAGAATATATTTCGAATCAGTATAAATAGTTTTCAAATGAAAAGTAGTAAACATTATTTGTTTTATAAACAGTTGTGTAGCCCAACAATTTATTTCTAAACTTAATATTTGATTTAGATTCTTCAACAGCAAATGAACGAGTACAAATATCATTATTTGTTTACAAGCTTCGATTTAGAAACATTTGACTTGGAGGATTTTAAATATAATTTTGTCAACATAACATCATTTCGACTTGTCGATATGGCTGATGTATCTGTAAAGGAGATTCTGAAAGATATGGAATCTTATTATGTTCAGTTATCAAATCGCAATAAATCAGGAAACAGATTAAAGAATACTATCAGTATTCAGGTAAGCAAATAATAATAAGTTTCCGGCTTTTATCAAAGTTATGTTATATGAACTTGTAGACTGAAGCTGCTTTAATGTTCGACTCGGTTTATGTTTTTGCTATTGGTCTCCAGTCAATACATCCGTTAACTTATTTATCCAACCTTACTTGTGACGAAGGAGCGCCCTGGAATAGAGGGTTAAGCTTAATTAATTTTATAAATGCAGTATGTGGCTTTATATTTGTATATTTACATATTATATTAAATTGCGATTATCAGGTTGAATGGAAGGGTTTAACGGGACCAATTCAGTTTATGGAAGGCCAACGAGTTCAATTTAAGCTTGATTTGATCAAGTTAAAGCAACACTCTATTGTAAAAGTCGGCGAATGGACACCTCAGGAACATTTAAATATAACGAAGCCCTCATTATTTTTCGAATCTGGGTCCCTGAATGTTACTTTGGTTGTTATAACAATATTGGTTTGTTTTTTATCAAAAATAATATTTAGTTTATGATGCTTTCATAGTTTTTGGACTTTCAGGAGACTCCATACGTAATGATGCACTATGAAAAAAACTACACAGGAAACGAACGGTTTTATGGTTTCTGTGTTGATATACTAGAAACAATATCACATGAAGTGGGATTCGAATACATATTAGATTTAGTACCGGATCGAAAATATGGCGCAAAGGATCCAAAAAGTGGCCAATGGAATGGCATGGTTGCCCAACTTATGAAATATGTTCGTATTTTGTCAAAAAATTTTGAGTAACAAAATGTTTTGTCTAATAGATTAACAATATCAAATTCAAAGCTAGAAAGAAACGTTACCTTTGGCGTATCGAAGATGTATTTGTGTTTTGAATGTTAATTTTTCTATATATAAATTACTATATTTATATCAATACGAGGTGTGTTAAAAAAAAGTTAACTTAAAAATTTCGTGGGCAACGTATTTCGATAATCGTTATTATACAATTTGTCCATTGAAAATGCATAAGAAATGTTATAATATAACTTTATAAAAACGTATGTAAAAGGCAGAAGGGGCGTGGGGGACCATACAAGCTAATATATATTCTTAAAAAGCATCAATAGCCGAGTCGATTAGGTCATGTCCTCAACTCAATTATTATAAAAGCAAAAGCATTAAATGTATTAGGAAAGTCAGACTTTCAACTTTGGGAATTCACGCCCATCGCCCACGGTAACATTACTCTTTTTTGGTGCCTCGCTCACCGCCCCTAGATATCGTTATTAAAAATCGATAAATCAAATTAAAGGAAAAGTAAAGTATTGATCTACGCTATAAATTTTAACCCGATCCGACAATAAATACAAAAGATATGGGTGCGACAAGTTCCCATACAAATAGCAGCGGAGGCACAGCCGTTGTGCAGTCGGCGTGTGGTTGTAGCGTCAACTTTCTCTTTGTTTGGTCGAGGAAGGCATTAACATTGTAAGCGTGTAGCAGGACAACCCTGGTCATATAGTGTATATATTAACACAGTAGTGTATATTAACAAAGTTATGTAATTAACGAATGACTTAACATATAAAGTAACTGTTGGCTGATCTCTATGAGAGTCAGTTGAGTTTTTGCAAGCACGTTGAAAGCATGTCAATAAACTTAATGATTGATAAGTATACTACTGTGGGCAAAAAGTAACGTGAATATTTTTGTAAAGTCAAAATTCTTTATTTATTCTCCTAAATCAATTTCATCCCCTTCAAAGTAATCCCGATAAAATACACTTATGCCAACGTTTTTTTCAAATCCTCGAATCAGGCCAAATAGTCCCTTTCTGGTATAGCCATGAGCGCCCTCGTCGATTTTTCTTTTAATCACACGAGTGCAGTGTGTGACGGTGCATTGTCGTGATGCAAAAACATGAGTTGTTGGTCCATAATTCTGGTCTTTTTTGATGAATTGCACAGATCTCAGCTATTAAAAGAGCTAGAGGCACCAGACTTGGTGGGAGTGTGCGTGTATTCAATACACACAAGAAGTTTATTTCAAACTTGATGTGCCACGCCCACTGCCTCCGCAAATCGATAAATGCGTATTTCGATTTTTTCCAAATAATTCAATAACGAAAAGAGATAAACGCACCAAATTTGGTAGGAGGGTGTCTTGCAACATTATGCAGAAGTTGGATTTTAGAATTTTGGATGCCACGCCCACCGCCTCTAAAAAACATATTTTTATAGTTTAAAAGAAAACTAGAAAAGCTAGAAGCGCCAAATTTGAAAGTAAGGTGCCTGGTAACATTACGGAGAATGTTTGATTTTCAACTTTTGGATGCCACGCCCACCGCCCCCAAACTATTGCATTTTAAGAAAAGTAGGGAAATAACAAAACATTTTTCTTAACACTCTTGTAGCTTACCATAGTACAGATCTACCCTATAAATTTCAATCCGATGGGACAATAAACAAAGAAGTTATAGGAGTTTGAATCTCCCATATAAAGTTGTGGGCGCTTAGAATTCCAACTAAAATGTTGAACTGACGCAGCAGAAGGCCGGCATCAATAAAAGTCTCATTTGCCGATCGCTCTGCTTAACTGTGTGTGGTCTAGATGGTTGCATGCAAGATTCTGGTGCGTGTGGTCGCGGGTTCGAATCCTGCGCTGGGCAATTTTTTTTTTTTTAATAATTTTGCGCTATATGAAAAATATATTAAGCCAAAAAAATAAGAAAAAACAAAAACTTTTTCTAAGCAATACAAAAAAAAGAAGACTGCGCTGGGTTCCGAACCGGGGACATTTAGTTTGAGAGCTGACAACTCTCACAACAAACCACTGAAGCACATGGTCTGTTCCTAGGCGCGAGAAGTTTTGCATACAGCAGCAGAGACGGAGCAGAGGCTCGGCGTCAATGCTTGCGCCGACTGCGCACGCACAATCGGCGTGCAGTCGGCATGTGCCATTAGCGTCAATGCATGTGTATTTAATTTCGGAAATATGCGATGCGTTGTTATTAATTCGAATAAAAGTAATTAATATTAAGAACTATTTTTAGCAGCCAAAGGTAAATTATAACTTACTGTCGAGTGCACTCGACTGTAGCTTTCTTCAATTTTTATTTTTTAATAACAAAGAAGTTATAGGAGTTCGAATTCCCCATACAAAGTTATGGGCGCTAGCGATTCCTAATTAAAACGTTAAATCGACGCAGTAGAGGGCCCGCGTCAATAAAAGCCTAATTTGCCGATCGCATGGCGTAAACTTGTGTGGTCTAGTGGTTAGAGGTCCGACTCGTAAGTTACAAAGTTCGTGAGAGTTCTTGGGTTCGAATCTGGCGTGGGGCGATTTTTTTTTCTTAATGTAAATTGCTTTTTTTTTTATTTTTATACCATTTATTTTATTTTGTATTATTTCTTCGAATAGGGTAAATGGTATCTTACAGTCGCGCGCGGTCGACTGTAGCTTTCCTTACTTGTTTTGATCTGGCCTCGTCTTTAGCACGATATTCGCTTGATTGGTCTGTTGTTTCAGGGTCGTAAGCATAAATCCAAGTCTCATCACCCGGGATTATACATTTGAGCTTGTCCTGATAGTTAGAAGGCATTGTTTCACACACATCAACGCGATAACTTTTTGCATGAAATTGATCGTTTTCGGTTCCAAACGAGATTTGACTTTTCGTAGGCCCAACTGGTCTTTCAAAATGGTTTTCACAGATCCTTCTGATATTCCGATCATATCAGTAAGGTCTCAAACTGTCAACCGACGATTTTGTAGCACTAATTCCTTCACTTCATTGACGTGTTGGTCATCTGTTGACGTCGATGGTCGTCCGGAGCGCCCCAAGTCATCAACACGTTCCCGACCCTCTTTGAAGTCACACTTATAAACATTTTTCTGGGACATGGTAGAATCACCAAAGGCTTTCCGCAACATCCTCAACGTTTCCGCAGCCGAAATTTCATTCCGCAAACAAAATATGATGGCAATTATCTGCTCAATTAAGTCAGACATTGTAAAAATTTCTAAATGCACTCTTGATCGTTTGGTAAACAAAAGCGCAAATATAGTACTCATACTGACATTGACATGAAATTCCCGCCAAATGTCATCAACAGTCCTGCCAACTCTAGAAAAAAAGCACGCGAATTTGAAATTGAAAATTCACCTTACTTTTTGCCCACAGTAGTATGTCAATCATCTATAATTGTTTTTTGTGTTTGGCGGTTTTTGGTACTTACATCAAATCTATATATTTATAACGAGTTAAGAAAGCTACAGTCGAGTGCACTCGACAGTAAGATACCATTTACCTTTGGTTGTTAAAAAAAATTCTTAATATTAATTACTTTTATTCGCCGAACTTATACAACGCTTTGCAAATTTTCGAAGTCAAATAATACACATGCATTGACGGCGTCAATCTGACGCTAATGGCACAGGCCGACTGCACGCTGACTGCACGCCGATTAAGCGTGCGCAGTCGGCGCAAGCATTGACGCCGAGCCTCTGCTCCGTCTCTGCTTTAAAAAAAAAAAAAAAAATTGTCCAGCGCAGGATTCGAACCCGCGACCTCACGCATCAGAAACTTGCGAGCCAACCATCAAGATCACACACAGTTACGCAGTGCGATCGGCAAAAGAAAAAAAAAATTGCTCGTCGCTGGATTCGAACCCTCGACCTCACGCACCAGAATCTTGTATGAAACCATCTAGACCACACACAGTTACGCAGTGCGATCGGCAAATGAGACTTTTATTGATGCCGGCCCTCTGCTTCGTCAGTTCAACATTTTAGTTGGAATTCTAAGCGCCCACAACTTTATATGGGAGATTCTAACTCCTATAACTTCTTTGTTTATTGTCCGATCGGATTCAAATTTATAGGGTAGATCTGTACTATGGTAAGCTACAATGTATTGTTATTTCCCTACTTTTCTTAAAATTCAATAATTTGGGGGCGGTGGGCATGGCATCCAAAAGTCTAAAATCCAACTTCTGCATAATGTTGCAAGACACCCTGCTACCAAATTTGGTGCGTTTATCTCTTTTCGTTATTGAATTATTTGGAAAAAATTGAAATACGCATTTATCGATTTGCGGAGGCGGTGGGCGTGGCACATCAAGTTTGAAATAAACTTCTTGTGTGTATTGAATACACGCACACTCCCACCAAGTCTGGTGACTCTAGCTCTTTTAATAGCTGAGATCTGTGCGTTCATACAGACGGACAGACAGACGGACCAAATGGACTCGGCTATTGATGCTGATCAAGAATATATATACTTTGTATGGTCTGCCACGCCTCCTTCTGCCTGTTATATACATTTGCACAAAGTTACCCATTTTCAATGGGTAAATGGTATAAAAATGCTCTGTGCGTATAGGATTCGCCTATGGACTCGAAAAGTGCTGAACCGATTAACTCCAGATTTTGACACAACATATATTGAGGTTCTGGCGATGTTTTTATCTACTTTTTATGTGCATTGCATATCTACGTTTGCAAATATTTTACTTTTTTTGCGTTTCCTAGTGCCTCAACCGAGAGTTGCCAAGGGCAACCACAGCTGTACATTTGAAACATTAAAAAATATAACCACATGGATTGAAATGAGAAATGAGAGATTATAATTCCAAGTTTCCTTCCCACTTCAGTGATAAACGGAGTCATGCCGCCCAAGAAGTCGAATCTGGGTCGACGTACTCACCGCACAGAAGCAAAAAGACTGCAGATTCAGGATATGACTGAGGGTGTCGATGCTAGAAACTCGACGGCTGAGAGCAATGCAGAACAACAACGTGGAATCGGCAGAAAGAAGAGCAGTCAGGCTTGAGGAAACACGATTGAGATCTAGGCAGTTGCGTTCTGCAGCAACAGATGCGATTCGCACTCAACATAATGAACGCAGTAGGGCGAGGTTAGCTGAAGCACGCCCCGCGCATCACAATGTGCAATACAATCGTCTTGCATTTCTATATAATCCAGCTGTTGATTATAGCTCCAATCGCAACGTCGTGATTGGCCGGATGTGTCAGGTCTGCCCACACTGCCAGGCTCTTAAGTTCGAAAATGAACTCAAGGGATTATTTTGTGCTGCCGGGAAAGTCGAATTGCCTCAGCTTGAAGCACCACCAGAGCCTCTGCACACTCTACTGGCTGGATCTACTGCTGAATCGAAGAATTTCTTCTCGACTCGCGGTCAAGAAATTGATGAACAACGTTGTAGAAGCAACGATCCCAACTGGTCCCTTCAAAGGTGAAGACGTCCTCATTCCTAGGATACCTATGATCCCGACTGATACACCGTTTCAATTCAAGAGATTGCAGTTTCCCATTCGCTTGGCGGTCGCAATGACAATTAATAAAACTCAAGGTCAATCTCTCGATTTGTGTGGAGTAGATTTGGATGCAGATTGTTTTTCACACGGGCATTTGTATGTTGCGTGTTCCCGAGTCGGTAAACCAGATAGTCTTTATATTTACGCGGAGAATGGAGAAACGAAAAATATTGTATACCCACAAGCATTACAGAATTGAAGGGATTGGAAAATTATTCTTTTTGTGTTACTTATTCCGTGGGCGTAGAACCACACTATGCCGAAACGTGGCAGGGTACAGCTAGTTTTGTATAAAAAATAAGACTTGACAATCTCTTCCAAGGTGGCCGGAAAGATGCACGCAAAACACGTATAACCTCTCTCAATCAAAAAAAGAACTGAAAGTTGGTACAGATGTTCGGGAAGAGTGTACCCGTTAAATATTTAAGGTAACTTTATTTGTTTAACATACCTCGCTTATATTTTAACATTTGGAGACTACAATTATTCGAATAATGTTGTATTGAAATTATTAAAAAAAAATCTTTATTTGCTTCCGATCGCTCCTGTACAAATTAAAGAATATAGCTATATGATTTCATGATGTTTTGAATATGCTGTTGAAAAAGTTGGTTGCCGAATATGTGGAGTTGGCTTATAGCGACTCACCAAATTTTATTGGATTTTGAAACGAAAACTCGAATTTTTACCATTTGTTCCTTCAGCTGCTATATATTATAGTAAATCAAATTTTAATAAACTTTTGTGGAAATAATGATTCTCTTATTATGTTATGCTTATGTGTATCAGAAAAAGTTACATTGATATTCCTTAAAAATCTTTATTATTGTTCGATCGTTACTTTACAAGCTAAAGGACGACAGAATGGCGGAAAGACTGACATGGCTAGATCGACTCGACTGTTGATACCATTCTTACTTTATATAGTCAGGGATGGTTCCTTCTATGCGCTAGATCGACTCGACTGTTGATACCATTCTTACTTTATATAGTCAGGGATGGTTCCTTCTATGCGCTACATATATCTGGCGAAACTTGTTATAAAAGAAAAATTGTTTGTGCTAAAAAAAAAAATCTAGATAGTTTATAATGACGTAATAATTTAAGAAAAAGCTTTCTTATATTCCGCTTTATATCTTACTTTTAGAAAGCTGATTTGGCGGTTGGATCAATGACCATCACGTACGCAAGGGAAAGTGTAATTGATTTTACAAAACCTTTTATGAATCTGGGTATTAGTATATTATTTAAGGTAACTATTTTTATACGTAAATAATTTGTTTTATTTAAAATTTCTCCCGTTTGTTCAAGATCTTGAGATTCGAGGTAAGTGTGGTAACTAATAGTGAAAATGTTAATCAGGCATTTTCATTGGGTAAATGGTATAATTATTATAATATGGTATATTAACTTTGTGCTTTTGCTAGAGACACCAGACTTGGTGGGAGTGTGCGTGTATTGAATACGCAGATCGAGTTTATTTTAAACTTGATGTGCCACGCCCACCACCTCCGCAAATCGATAAATTCAAATTTGGTAGAAAGGTGTCTTGTAACATTATGCAGAAGTTGGATTTTAGACTTTCGGATGACACCCCCACCGCCTCCAGAAAACACATTTTTATAGTTTAAAAGAACACTAGAAAAGCTTGAAGCACCAAATTTAAAAGTAAGGTCTCTTTTAACGTTACGAATGTGGATTTTCAAATTTTGGATGCCACGCCCACCTCCCCCGATTTTGGAAAACGGTAAATCAAATTATAGAAAAAGTAGAAAAGTTTCCGAACTTGTTATTGTAGATAATAATAATATCGACCAACCCTATAAATTTAAATCCGATCGGACAATATACACAGAAGTTATAGGCACGAGAAGTTGCCCTTACAGCAGCAGAGGCCCGACGCCGACTGAGCACGCACAGTCGTCGTGTAGTCAGCATTCAGTCGGCATGTGCCATTAGCGTCAATGCATGTGTATTTGACTTCGAAAAAATGCAATGCGTTATTAATAGTTCGCCGAATATAAGTAATTAATATTAAGAATTATTTTTTGACAGCCATAGGTGAATGGTATCTTACTGTCGAGTGCACTCGACTGTAGCTTTCTTCACTTGTTTCTATTTGCAAACAACAGATACAGGCTTTATTTTAAAAATAAATCAGAAGATCTAAAAATATTTAAATTTCTGATGATTTCAGGTTCCATCTTCAGAACCAACAAAATTATTTTCATTTATGAATCCGCTAGCTACTGAAATATGGATTTATGTTTTGGCCGCATATCTTCTTGTATCAGTTACCATACATGCCGTTGCAAAGTTATCTCCGGTTGAATGGCGCTGGACAGATACCTCCGACGTGGCCTATGTTATGAAAAAGAATGAATTTTCCATATCTGACAGTTTTTGGTTTACTATTGGAACGTTGATGCAGCAGAGCACAGATATATATCCAAGAACAATTTCTACCCGAATTATAAGCAGTATCTGGGGATTCTTTTCTCTTATTATTGTGGCATCATATACAGCTAACTTGGCAGCATTTTTAACTGTCGAACGTATGATAAATCCCATCGAAGATGCTGAAGATTTAGCAAGCCAAACGGAAATATCGTATGGCACTTTGGATAGCGGATCAACAATGACGTTTTTTCGAGTATGTTTATTTAAATTATGACCAAACATGTGACAATTATATAGATTAAAACTAGAACTCCATTGTAATATTAAATTTAAAAAAAAGGCTTGATTTTCATTCAATTGCTCTAGGAAATATTTATTCGATTTGATGGGTAAAAGCTGGTATATTAACTTTGCAAAATCTTATGTAACAGGCCATGTCGATTTGGTCATGTCCGTCTGTATGAACACAGAGATTTCAGCTATTTAATTAGTTAGAGCCACCAAACTTGGTAGGAGAGTTCGTGTATTTAAATTACATAAGAAGTTTATTTTAAATTTAACGTGCCACGTCCAACGCTTTGGCAAATCGATTTTTTGCTAATAACTGTTTACTAATAAGAGCTAGAATCGTTAAATTTTGCAGGAGGGTTCCTTGCAACGTTATACCTATAAAACGAATTTTTTTTAATTTTAAGGACGCACACAAGATTTTGTTGTAAGGTCCTTTGTAACATTAAATAGAATGTGGACTTTCAACTTTTTGATGCTACACCTTCCGCCCCCAGAAATCCATTTTAAAAGTCAATAATTCAAATTCTAGAAAAAGTAGAAAAGCTAAAAAACTTTTTAAATACCGAAATTATAGATATCAAATATCAGCCGAGGCACAGCAGAGGGCCGGCGTCACAGTCAGCGTGCAGGCGGTGTGTGCGTGTAGCGTCAATGTGTATTTGATTGGGACAATATGCAATGTATTGTAGTTAGCTCTCCGAATAAAAGTATTAAATATTAAGAATTATTTTTTAACGGTCAAAGGTAAATAGTATCTTACTGTCGAGTGCACTTGCGACTGAAGCTTTCCCTACTTGTTTTTCAAACGAAAACTAATTTTTTGATCTATTATTCCTATGACAGCTTTGTGGTATAGTAGACCGATTTTGAGGAAATGTGGAGAGAGTTTTAGCGGAACTAGTAAATTAACATATTGTCATTGGTTTCAAATATATACGAGATGCGTTTAAAAAACAAAGTCACCTTAAAAATTTTACGAGAAACTTATTGGGTCGTTCACTAAGTAATTCCGATCGATAAAAACAGCTGTTCTTACTGAGTTTTTTCGCAGAAAACTTCAAACTTAACCGCTTTACCGTTGTATAGTTGAAGAGCTGATATACTACTGTGAGCAAAAAGTAACTAAAAGAACTAGTTCTTTTTTTCTCGAGTTGGTAGGACTGTTGATGACATTTGACGGGAATTTCATGTCAATGTCAGTATGAGCACTATATTTACGCTTTTGTTTACCAAACAATCAAGAGTGCATTTGGCGATTTTTACAATGTCTGATTTAATTGAGCAGAGAATTGCCATCATATTTTGTTTGTGGAATGGAAATTCGGTTGCGGAAACGTTGAGGATGTTGCGGAAAGCCTTTGGTGATTCTACCATGTCCCAGAAAAATGTTTATAAGTGTTACACAGACTTCAAAGAGGGTCGGGAACGTGTTGATGACTTGGGGAGCTCCGGACGACCATCGACGTCAACAGATGACCAACACGTCAATGAAGTGAAGTGCTCAAAAATCGTCGGTTGACTATCAGAGACCTCACTGATATGATCGGAATATCAGAAGGATCTGCGAAAACCATTTTGAAAGACCGTTTGGGCCTACGAAAAGTCAAATCTCGTTTGGGACCGAAAACGTCGCACACTGCACTCGTTCTTCGTGACCATTACCGCCAAGAATACGACGCATATCGTTCCGCAACCACCGTATTCTCCTGATTTGGCTCCGTGTGACTTCTCGCTATTCCGAAAACTCAAGAGTCCACTCCGGGGAACGCGTTTCGAATTAATTGAAGAGATAAAAAAATCGACAAGGGCGAACGGCAATGTCAAAATTGGTTTCCGAAATTTCGTTCCGGCAAATTCGACCTTGAAGATGCAGCACATCTACGAATGCCCCTTGAAACCGATGCACTGTGGGCCGGATTGCCAAATATCGAGCTGAAACTTGGCATATTTTAAAAATATATCACTATAAATGTTTAAGCAATATTTTAATTAAGTTAAGTTAGCCGTCCATTGAAGACAACATAACGTATACGTAATCTAAAATTCAATTTCATTTTTATACCATTTACCCATTGAAAATGGGTAAAAAATGGTATATTAACTTTGTGCAAATGTATGTAACAGGCAGAAGGTGGCGTGGCAGACCATACAAAGCATATATATTCTTGATCAGCATTAATAGCCGAGTCGATTTGGTCATGTCCGTCTGTCTGTCCGTCTGTATGAACACACAGATCTCAGCTATTAAAAAAGCTATAGGCACCAGACTTGGTGGGAGTGTGCGTGTATTCAATACACACAAGAAGTTTATTTCAAACTTGATGTGCCACGCCCACCGCCTCCGCAAATCGATAAATGCGTATTTCGATTTTTTCCAAATAATTCAATAACGAAAAGAGATAAACGCACCAAATTTGGTAGGAGGGTGTCTTGAAACATTATGCAGAAGTTGGATTTTAGACTTTTGGATGCCACGCCCACCGCCTCCAAAAAACACATTTTTATAGTTTAAAAGAACACTAGAAAATCTAGAAGCACCAAATTTGGAAGTAAGGTGCCTCGTAACATTACGGAGAATGCGGAATTTTAACTTTTGGATGCCACGCCTACCGCCCCCAAAAATCGATTTTGTAAATCGGTAAATCAAATTATAGGAAAAGTAGAAAAGTTTCCGAAATTTTTTTTAGGTATTATTGTAGATAATAATAATATTGACCAACCCTATAAATTTAAATCCGATCGGATAATAAACACAGAAGTTATAGGCACGAGAAGTTTCGCTCACAGCAGTAGAGGCCCGACGCCGACGCCGACGCCGACTGCGCACGCACAGTCGTCGCGTAGTCAGTGTGCAGTCGGCATGTGCCATTAGCGTCAATGCATGTGAATTTGTCCTCGAAAATATGCGATGCGTTGTTATTCGCCGAATAAAAGTAATTAATATTAAGAATTAGTTTTTAACAGCGAAAGGTAAATGGTATCTTACTGTCGAGTGCACTCGACTGTAGCTTTCTTCACTTGTTAATACTTACACTAGTCGCCATAATTATTTTGACAAAACCTTGTTTTGACTTTTAAACTTTTAAAAATTATTAAGTAACATGGGTAAAACGGCTGATCTAAGTTTGGCTACCCGATCTTCAATGGTAGCAAAGTTTAACGCTGGGATAGTAGTCAAATCATTGCCAATGAGTTTCATGTGTCGCGTCAAACTGTGCACTACCAAATAAAAATTTTAAAAAGCATAATGACTTGCTTTAAGAAGATCAGGTGCTAAGCGCAAAACAGAGCTCAGTGAAGACCGAGTCCTTTTACGGGTATTTAATAAAAATGTTCTTCTGAAGTCTCAATCTGCAGCAGTTCAATTTAATTAAACAGCTAAGAACCCAATTGGTGAGCGCACTGTCCGTAGATTATTCAAATAATGTGATTTTAAGACTAATAAAGCCAAGGACATACCATTTTAAACAAGAGCAGACAAGTTTAAAAGACTGTCTTTCGCAAAGGAAGCCAAAGGACTTCAGGGGAATATAAAAGCTCCTTGAGTATAGTTAATCAAAAAATATATATTTTGTAAGATAAGCAATGGTACAAAGACAGAAACGGCGGCCCGTCTGCCAAAAAATGAGCCATGGAAGAGGCTCTGTCATGCTGTAGGGATGCGTTGCATACAATAGGCTGGGTGACTTGGTTCCTATTACCGGCTGAATGAATCAAGGGCAATATGTGGAGGTCCTTTCGGTTATATGCTCATTGGCGAGTCATTTATTCTGCAGCAGGATAATGCCCCCTGCCGCAAACCCCCAAATGATTACCAATGTTTTGAAGGATGTGGGCGTTACTGTCTTGAACTGGCCGCTCCAAAGCTTAAACTTTAACATTATTGAGAACGTCTGGTCTCTTTTAAAATGCAAGAGAACAGTTTCGTTGGACAAAACCCGAGAGAATGCAATTTTTGAGGTCACTTCCCTTTGGGAAGAGATGTCTCCAGAGATCATCCAAAATTTTACAGATTCAGCGTAGCGACGACTGCAAAAAGTTATAGAAACCAAAGAAAATTAAATAATTTACTAAATTCTAATTTTTCCTTAATTTTTTTTTGAGTTTAAACTTTGTTATTCATATTAAAATGTACTCGTCAAAATACTTATGCCACTACATAAAAATTACTTTAGCTTATATTTTTTCAAGTTGATATGATAAAATTTTGAATTCATTATTTTTAAGACTATATTACCACTAAGTAAACTAGAAAAAAAATCATTGATTTATGTTCAACCATTGAAAAGTTACATGCAAATTTGCACCATTTTTTTTTCGTCAAAATAATTATGCCGACTAGTGTATGTTAATTATTTTCTTACATTTTATACTGATTTTTATTATTAAAATAAACATTGATTTCATTTTTGGTTAAATAGGAATAAAAGGTAGCGCAGTAGAGTTGCGAGCACTGTCAATCCATACGTCTAGCACAGTTGCATGACAGAACTCATGCACGTCTAGAAATTTTGATCATCGGAAAAGCCGCAAATCGAATTATTAATATTTTTTACTAAACAGTTTCTACTTTTGTTTAACATACATTACACATCGCGGAAATACACGGAAGACTATTTTTTTCTCCACAGAAGACGAACATTTAGTTTAGGTTTTTCCTTTTTAGGCAACACATATAATACACATAAAATAATTTTTACACAAAATGTTTTCATTAAACTCAGTTTGCTTACCTCAAAGTTTAAAATCCATTTTAAATAATGTTAAATTTTTTTCTCGTTTGTGATTGCCAAGCGCACAAAGTCAACAAAAGTTTCCCGCCAACTTCAACACAAAAAAAACACAAGGTTGCATATTAACTAAAACTTTCTTTCAATACTTTCTATACCGGGAATTTAATATTAATATGTTAAATAAAAATTAAGATTTGCTTCAAAAAAATTTTCGACTTTATGCCGAATATTTGGAAATCGGGGCCACAGTGCGATGGGGATAAAATAAAGACGTTGATCGATGCATATAAGTTTGTCTATGGTAACAAGACCGTTCACAAGCTTAAATTGCACAAAAAAGAATAGAAAATATTTAGTGAACAATGTTATTGTTTCGATATTCGATTTTTTCTTGATTTGGTACAATTTTCGTTGTCTGGTTGTAAGTTATTAGTTATAAGTATTTTGCGAGTTCAATTGACAATTTTGAATACTTGTACTTTGTTTGGGTTGCTATGCATGCTTAGTTTGACGAATAATCTTCTACTGGGTAAATATTTCATTTCATGTAATCTTGCACAGGATTCGATGATTGAAACTTACAAAAAAATGTGGAGAATAATGGATAATAAGCCTTTCGCCTTTACTACTACGTATGAAGATGGTATCAGGCGTGTAAATCAAGGAAACTACGCATTCCTAATGGAGTCTACCATGCTGGATTACATCGTTCAAAGAGACTGTAACTTGACACAAATAGGTGGTCTTTTAGACACGAAAGGTATTACACCTTAAAATAATTTAATCTTTACTAATTTTTATTTTTTACGCACACCAATCGCGCCATTCGAAAAAACTGTTTACGATTTATGGCAAAGCACAAAATTGGTTTGAAGGTCCTTGTAGCATCATGCGAATTGCGGATTTTCATAACTATAAAACAAATTTTTCGAATTATAAAAAAAACACAATAGCTAAAAGCACCTAATTTGGTAGCAAGATGCTTGGCAACATTATGCAGAAATCGGATATTTTTTTTGGAATAATAAGAAAAGTAGAAGAGTTACAAAACATTCTCGACATATTCGTAGCTGTCAATAATATTGATCTGTCCTATTAATTGCAACCCGATCGGGCAATAGACACAGAAGTTATAGGCGCTAGTAGTTTTAAAATAAAGTTGCAGCCACGTGGCAGAGTGCCGGCGTCGATGCTTGCGCTTGCACACAACAGTTAGTGTGAATACGAGTAGCGACAATAAATGCGTGTTTGACTGTTGAAAAATGCGATGCATTGTTTTTAATTCGTCGAATAAATATTTTTAATATTAAGGGCTATTTAAAGGTAAATGGCATCTTACTGTCGAGTGTACTCAATTGTAGTTTTTTTTACCTTTTACCCTTTGAAAATGTGTAAAAAATGGTATATTAACTTTGTGAAAATGTATTTAACAGGCAGAAGGAGACGTGACAGACTATACAAAGTATATATATTCTTAATCAGCATCAATAGCCGAGTCGATTTGATCATATCCGCCTGTCTGTCAGTCTGTATGATCAAACAGATCTCAGCTATTAAAAGAGCTAGAGGCAGCAGACACGTGGGAGTGTGCGTGTAATCAATACACACAAGAAGTTTATTTCAAACTTGATGCGCCACGCCCACCGCCTCCGTAAATCGATAAAGGGGCCCGGTAACAGAATGCAGAAAGCGGGTTTTCAACTTTTTGATACCACGACCACCGCACCCATAAATCGTTTTTATTGAATAATAAGAAAAGTAGAGAAATAACAAAACACATGACATACCCTACAAATTACAACCCGATCGGATCATAAACAAAGAAGTTATAGAAGTTAGAATCTCCCATATAAAGTTATGGACGCTTAGAATAAGCGTCAATGCATGTGTATTTAACTTCAAAAATATGCGATGCGTTGTTATTAGTTCGCCGAATAAAAGTAATTAATATAAAGAAGGTAAATGGTATCTTAAAGTCGAGTGCACTCGACTGTAGTTTTCTTCACTTGTTTCTACTTGATTTTGATGTTTTTTAACTCGATATTTTAGGTTATGGTATTGCGACACCAAAGGGTTCACCGTGGCGAGACAAGATATCATTGGCTATATTAGAGCTTCAAGAAAAAGGTGATATACAAATGCTATATGATAAATGGTGGAAGAATATCGATGAAACCTGCGTACGAAAACGTGACACTAGAAATTCAAAGGCGAATTCCTTAAGTTTGGAAAGCATAGGTAAGCTGTGTTATATTTGAATAATGATGATATATTGTTCTTTAAATACTTCTTATTTCCAGGTGGTGTGTTTGTAATGCTAATTGCGGGAATATTTGTTGCATTTCTTGTTGCGTTCTTCGAGTTTTTTATCAACTTTCGCAAGCAAGCAAAGCAAACACCAGAAAAAATTGAAAACAATAAAAAAGCCGATTGCCCAAATGCTTCCCTAACACAAGGAAACCGATTTTATTTGTCTCCATCGCGCTCTCTATGGCTCGAAATGTTTCAAGAGCTGCGGCTCGCGTTGTGGTGCACCAACGAACGCCAACGCCCTGAGCTGAGTAGATACTGCAGCGAATGTCAATTTTGAGAAAATATTTCCCGTAAAGAACAATGTATGACAAATAAAAAGATTTGTCGAGACAACTTTATTATATTTCTTAATTACTAAAAAAAAATGTACTTTCAATACTTGAAACAATGAAATGTGTAAATGAAAGAAATGTTACCCATTTAACTATGGAAACTGGTATATTTTCTTTATGTGGCAGACCATATAATGTATATATATTCTTGATTATATCAATAGCTGAGTCGATTTGGTCATGTCCGTCTGTCTGTATAAGGACACAGATTACAGCTATTACAAGAGATACAGACACCAAATTTCATAAGAGTGTTCGTGTAAACCATACATAGATGACGTTTATTTCAAACTTCTCTAATCGAAAAAGGCGTTAAAATTTGACAATTATTACCTCTTGTATGCCACCCCATAAAAACGAATTTTCGAAAGATTATGTTTATTCAAAGTTCTATTTGAGTCAATACAACGTCTGGAATGATCAACCAGCACATCCATTAATTTAATATTTCATTTATAGAAATATCCGTTCGTAACTCGGTTTGAAATTTTGGTTTCGGCTCGGCGGCAAACTTCCATTCTGCAGTTAACTCTTAGTTTCAAGGTAATATTTAAAACACCATATGGTATATCATCACCAGTTATGATCAAATCTTTGCAATACTCCACAAGTGCGATTTTTATTCACTTTTGTGCCATTAGCACAGTTTATCTTTTATTCAGATAGTTGTTTTAACATCTGCCATCCGATTTACCTGAAGTTAACTCAGTTTAATAGATGTGTACCCTGTTTACTACAACCCGATCGAACAATAAACACAAAAGTTATAGGAGTTTCCCATTGAAAATGGCAGCGACGCAGTAGATGGCCTACGACAATGCTTGCGTTTGACTGCTCGACTGTAGCTTTCTCTACTTGTTATACCATTTACCCATTGAACATGGGTAAAAAATTACATACATTTGCATAAAGTTAATATTATGCAAATGTATGTAACAGGCAGAAGGAGGCATGGCAGACCATACAAAGTATATATATTCTTGATCAGCATCAATAGCCGAGTCGATTTGGTCATGTCCGTCTGTATGAACGCACAGCTCTCCGCTATTAAAAGAGCTAGAGTGTGCGTGTATTGAATACGCAGATCGAGTTTATTTCAAACTTGATGTGCCACGCCCACCGCCTCCGCAAATCGATAAATGCGTATTTCGACTTTTTCCAAATAATTCAATAACGAAAAGAGATAAACGCACCAAATTTGGTAGGAGGGTGTCTTGCAATATTATGCAGAAGTTGGATTTAAGACTTTTGGATGCCACGCCCACCGCCTCTAAAAAACACATTTTTATAGTCTTAAAGAACACTAGAATAGCTAGAAGCGCCAAATTTGAAAGTAAGGTGCCTGGTAACATTACGGAGAATGTTTGATTTCCAACTTTTGGATGCCACGTCCACCGCCCCCAAACTCTTAAATTTTATAAATTTATATTTATAAATTTCAATCCGATCGGACAATAAACAAAGAAGTTATAGGAGTTTGAATCTCCCATATAAAGTTGTGGGCGCTTAGAACTCCAACTAAAATGTTGAAATGACGCAGCAGAAGGCCGGCATCAATAAAAGTCTCATTTGCCGATCGCTGCGCGTAACCGTGTGTGGTCCAGTGGTTGGCTCGCAAGATTATGATGCGAGAGGTCTCGGGTTCGAATCCTGCGCTGGGCAATTTTTGTTTTTTATACCATTTACCCATTGAAAATGGGTAAAAAATGGTATATTAACTTTGTGCAAATGTATGTAACAGGCAGAAGGCGGCGTGGCAGACC
The DNA here is from genome assembly GCA_035046045.1 of Zaprionus bogoriensis. Taxonomy (NCBI): domain Eukaryota; kingdom Metazoa; phylum Arthropoda; class Insecta; order Diptera; family Drosophilidae; genus Zaprionus; species Zaprionus bogoriensis. Next base: position 2,190,501 of record JAWNOI010000221.1, read on the forward strand.
ATACAAAGTATATATATTCTTGATCAGCATCAATAGCCGAGTCGATTTGGTCATGTCCGTCTGTCTTTCCGTCTGTATGAACACACAGATCTCAGCTATTAAAAGAGCTAGAGGCACCAGACTTGGTGGGAGTGTGCGTGTATTCAATACACACAAGAAGTTTATTTTAAACTTGATGTGCCACGCCCACTGCCTCCGCAAATCGATAAATGCGTATTTCGATTTTTTCCAAATAATTCAATAACTAAAAGAGATAAACGCACCAAATTTTGGTAGGAGGGTGTCTTGCAACATTATGCAGAAGTTGGATTTTAGAATTTTGGATGCCACGCCCACCGCCTCTAAAAAACATATTTTTATAGTTTAAAAGAAAACTAGAAAAGCTAGAAGCGCCAAATTTAAAAGTAAGGTGCCTGGTAACATTACGGAGAATGTTTGATTTTCAACTTTTGGATGCCACGCCCACCGCCCCCAAACTATTGCATTTTAAGAAAAGTAGGGAAATAGCAAAACACGCACCAGAATCTTGCATGCAACCATCTAGACCACACACAGATACGCGGAGCGATCGGCAAATGAGACTTTTATTGATGCCGGCCTTCTGCTGCGTCAGTTCAACATTCTAGTTGGAATTCTAAGCGCCCACAACTTTATATGGGAGATTCAAACTCCTATAACTTCTTTGTTTATTGTCCAATGGGAGCTACAAGAGTGTTAAAAGAGTGTTAAAAAAAATGTTTTGTTATTTCCCTACTTTTCTTAAAATTCAATAGTTTGGGGGCGGTGGGCGTGGCATCCAAAAGTTGAAAATCAAACATTCTCCGTAATGTTACCAGGCACCTTACTTTCAAATTTGGCGCTTCTAGCTTCTCTAGTTTTCTTTTAAACTATAAAAATATGTTTTTTAGAGGCGGTGGGCGTGGCATCCAAAATTCTAAAATCCAACTTCTGCATAATGTTGCAAGACACCCTCCTACCAAAATTTGGTGCGTTTATCTCTTTTCGTTATTGAATTATTTGGAAAAAATCGAAATACGCATTTATCGATTTGCGGAGGCGGTGGGCGTGGCACATCAAGTTTGAAATAAACTTCTTGTGTGTATTGAATACACGCACACTCCCACCAAGTCTGGTGCCTCTAGCTCTATTAATAGCTGAGATCTGTGTGTTCATACAGACGGACAGACGAACAGACGGACAGACAGACGGACATGACCAAATCGACTCGGCTATTGATGCTGATCAAGAATTTATATACTTTGTATGGTCTGCCACGCCTCCTTCTGCCTGTTACATACATTTGCACAAAGTTAATATACCATTTTTTACCCATTTTCAATGGGTAAATGGTATAACAAAAACTTTTTCTAAGCAATACAAAAAAAAGAAGACTGCGCTGGGTTCCGAACCGGGGACATTTAGTTTGAGAGCTGACAACTCTCACAACAAACCACTGAAGCACATGGTCTGTTCCTAGGCGCGAGAAGTTTTGCATACAGCAGCAGAGACGGAGCAGAGGCTCGGCGTCAATGCTTGCGCCGACTGCGCACGCACAATCGGCGTGCAGTCGGCATGTGCCATTAGCGTCAATGCATGTGTATTTAATTTCGGAAATATGCGATGCGTTGTTATTAATTCGAATAAAAGTAATTAATATTAAGAATTATTTTGAGCAGCCAAAGGTAAATTATAACTTACTGTCGAGTGCACTCGACTGTAGATTTCTTCAATTTTTATTTTTTAATAACAAAGAAGTTATAGGAGTTCGAATTCCCCATACAAAGTTATGGGCGCTAGCGATTCCTAACTAAAACGTTAAATCGACGCAGTAGAGGGTCCGCGTCAATAAAAGCCTAATTTGCCGATCGCATGGCGTAAACTTGTGTGGTCTAGTGGTTAGAGGTCCGACTCGTAATGTACAAAGTTCGTGAAAGTTCTTGGGTTCGAATCTGGCGCGGGGCGATTTTTTTTTCTTAATGTAAATTGCTTTTTTTTTTATTTTTATACCATTTATTATACCATTTACCCATTGAAAATGGGTAAAAAATGGTATATTAACTTTGTGCAAATGTATGTAACAGGCAGAAGGAGGCGTGGCAGACCATACAAAGTATATATATTCTTGATCAGCATCAATAGCCGAGTCGATTTGGTCATGTCCGTCTGTCTGTCCGTCTGTCCGTCTGTCCGTCTGTCCGTCTGTCCGTCTGTATGAACACACAGATCTCAGCTATTAAAAGAGCTAGAGGCACCAGACTTGGTGGGAGTGTGCGTGTATTCAATACACACAAGAAGTTTATTTCAAACTTGATGTGCCACGCCCACCGCCTCCGCAAATCGATAAATGCGTATTTCGATTTTTTCCAAATAATTCAATAACGAAAAGAGATAAACGCACCAAATTTGGTAGGAGGGTGTCTTGCAACATTATGCAGAAGTTGGATTTTAGAATTTTGGATGCCACGCCCACCGCCTCTAAAAAACACATTTTTATAGTTTAAAAGAAAACTAGAAAAGCTAGAAGCGCCAAATTTGGAAGTAAGGTGCCTGGTAACATTACGAAGAATGTTTGATTTTCAACTTTTGGATGCCACGCCCACCGCCCCCAAACTATTGAATTTTAAGAAAAGTAGGGAAATAACAAAACATTTTTTTTAACACTCTTGTAGCTTACCATAGTACAGATCTACCCTATAAATTTCAATCCGATCGGACAATAAACAAAGAAGTTATAGGAGTTTGAATCTCCCATACAAACTTGTGGGCGCTTAGAATTCCAACTAGAATGTTGAACTGACGCAGCAGAAGGCCGGCATCAATAAAAGTCTCATTTGCCGGTCGCTCCGCGTAACTATGTGTGGTCTAGATGGTTGCATGCAAGATTCTGGTGCGTGTGGTCGCGGGTTCGAATCCAGCAACGGGCAATTTTTTTTTTTTTTGCCGATCGCACTGCGTAACTGTGTGTGGTCTTGATGGTTGGCTCGCAAGTTTCTGATGCGTGAGGTCGCGGGTTCGAATCCTGCGCTGGGCAATTTTTTTTTTTTTTTAAATTATTTTGCGCTATATGAAAAGAATATTATGCAAAAAAAAAAATAAAAACAAAAACTTTTTCTAAGCAATACAAAAAAAAGAAGACTGCGCTGGGATTCGAACCGGGGACATTTAGTTATAGAGCTGACAACTCTCACAACAAACCACTGAAGCACATGGTCTGTTCCTAGGCGCGAGAAGTTTTGCATACAGCAGCAGAGACGGAGCAGAGGCTCGGCTTCAATGCTTGCGCCGACTGCGCACGCACAATCGGCGTGCAGTCGGCATGTGCCATTAGCGTCAATGCATGTGTATTTAATTTCGGAAATATGCGATGCGTTGTTATTAATTCGAATAAAAGTAATTAATATTAAGAATTATTTTTAGCAGCCAAAGGTAAATTATAACTTACTGTCGAGTGCACTCGACTGTAGCTTTCTTCAATTTTTTTTTTTAATAACAAAGAAGTTATAGGAGTTCGAATTCCCCATACAAAGTTATGGGCGCTAGCGATTCCTAACCAAAACGTTAAATCGACGCAGTAGAGGGCCCGCGTCAATAAAAGCCTAATTTGCCGATCGCATGGCGTAAACTTGTGTGGTCTAGTGGTTAGAGGTCCGACTCGTAAGTTACAAAGTTCGTGAGAGTTCTTGGGTTCGAATCTGGCGCCGGGCGATTTTTTTTTCTTAATTGTAAATTGCTTTTTTTTTTATTTTTATACCATTTATTTTATTTTGTATTATTTCTTCGAATAGGGTAAATGGTATCTTACAGTCGCGCGCGCTCGACTGTAGCTTTCCTTACTTGTTTTATTTTGTATTATTTCTTCGAATAGGGTAAATGGTATCTTAAAGTCGCGCGCGCTCGACTGTATCTTTCCTTACTTTGTTATTCGAATAGGGTAAATGGTATCTTAAAGTCGCGCGCGCTCGACTGTATCTTTCCTTACTTGTTATACCATTTACCCATTGAAAATGGGTAAAAAATGGTATATTAACTTTGTGCAAATGTATGTAACAGGCAGAAGGAGGCGTGGCAGACCATACAAAGTATATAAATTCTTGATCAGCATCAATAGCCGAGTCGATTTGGTCATGTCCGTCTGTCTGTCCGTCTGTCCGTCTGTATGAACACACAGATCTCAGCTATTAAAAGAGCTAAAGGCACCAGACTTGGTGGGAGTGTGCGTGTATTCAATACACACAAGAAGTTTATTTCAAACTTGATGTGCCACGCCTACCGCCTCCGCAAATCGATAAATGCGTATTTTGATTTTTTCCAAATAATTCAATAACGAAAAGAGATAAACGCACCAAATTTGGTAGGAGGGTGTCTTGCAACATTATGCAGAAGTTGGATTTTAGAATTTTGGATGCCACGCCCACCGCCTCTAAAAAACACATTTTTATAGTTTAAAAGAAAACTAGAAAAGCTAGAAGCGCCAAATTTGAAAGTAAGGTGCCTGGTAACATTACGGAGAATGTTTGATTTTCAACTTTTGGATGCCACGCCCACCGCCCCCAAACTATTGCATTTTAAGAAAAGTAGGGAAATAACAAAACATTTTTTTTAACACTCTTGTAGCTTACCATACAGATCTACCCTATAAATTTCAATCCGATCGGACAATAAACACAGAAGTTATAGGCACGAGAAGTTTCGCTCACAGCAGTAGAGGCCAGACGCCGACTGCGCACGCCGACTGCGCACGCACAGTCGTCATGTAGTCAGTGTGCAGTCGGCATGTGCCATTAGCGTCAATGCATGTGAATTTGTCCTCGAAAATATGCGATGCGTTGTTATTCGCCGAATAAAAGTAATTAATATTAAGAATTAGTTTTTAACAGCGAAAGGTAAATGGTATCTTACTGTCGAGTGCACTCGACTGTAGCTTTCTTCACTTGTTTTTTTTTGTATTATTTCTTTGAATAGGGTAAATGGTATCTTACAGTCGCGCGCCCTCGACTGTAGCTTTCCTTACTTGTTTTTTTTAATAATTTTGCGCTATATGAAAAATATATTATGCAAAACAAATAAGAAAAACCAAAAAATTTTTCTAAGCAATACAAAAAAAAAGAAGACTGCGCTGGGATTCGAACCGGGGACATTTAGTTATAGAGCTGACAACTCTCACAACAAACCACCAACCAAACGAGGCACATTGTCTGTTTCTGCTAAATACATATGTATGTATGTATTTATGTATAGAAGTTATAGGCGCGAGAAGTTTTGCATACAGCAGCAGAGACGGAGCAGAGGCTCGGCGTCAATGCTTGCGCCGACTGCGCACGCACAAGCGGCGTGCAGTCGGCATGTGCCATTAGCGTCAATGCATGTGTATTTAATTTCGGAAATATGCGATGCTTTTTTTTTATTTTTATACCATTTATTTTATTTTGTATTATTTCTTCGAATAGGGTAAATATTCGCGCGCGCTCGACTGTAGCTTTCCTTACCTGTTTTTTTTTTTTTTTTTTTTTGCCGATCGCACTGCGTAACTGTGTGTGGTCTTGATGGTTGGCTCGCAAGTTTTTGATGCGTGAGGTCGCGGGTTCGAATCCTGCGCTGGACAATTTTTTTTTTTTAATAATTTTGCGCTATAATGAAAAATATAGTATGATATTTTTAATCAAATTGACGAACATGGAAGATGCAAAAAAATAAGAAAAACCAAAATCTTGTTCTAAGCAAAACAAAAACAAGTGAAGAAAGCTACAGTCGAGTGCACTCGACAGTAAGATACCATTTACCTTTCGCTGTTAAAACTAATTCTTAATATTAATTACTTTTTATTCGGCGAATAACAACGCATCGCATATTTTCGAGGACAAATTCACATGCATTGACGCTAATGGCACATGCCGACTGCACACTGACTACACGACGACTGTGCGTGCGCAGTCGGCGTCGGCGTCGGCGTCGCCGTCGGGCATCTACTGCTGTGAGCGAAACTTCTCGTGCCTATAACTTCTGTGTTTATTATCCGATCGGATTTAAATTTATAGGGTTGGTCAATATTATTACTATCTACAATAATGCCTAAAAAAAAATTTCGGAAACTTTTCTACTTTTCTTATAATTTGATTTACCGATTTACAAAATCGATTTTTGGGGGCGGTAGGCGTGGCATCCAAAAGTTGAAATTCCGCATTCTCCGTAATATTACCAGGCACCTTACTTCCAAATTTGGTGCTTCTAGCTTTTCTAGTGTTCTTTTAAACTATAAAAATGTGTTTTTAGAGGCGGTGGGCGTGGCATCCAAAAGTCTAAAAACCAACTTCTGCATAATGTTGCAAGACAACCCCCTACCAAATTTGGTGCGTTTATCTCTTTTCGTTATTGAATGATTTGGAAAAAATCGAAATACGCATTTATCGATTTGCGGAGGCGGTAGGCGTGGCACATCAAGTTTGAAATAAACTCGATCTGCGTATTCAATACACGCACACTCCCACCAAGTCTCGTGCCTCTAGCTTTTTAATAGCTGAGATCTGTGTGTTCATACAGACGGACAGACGGACAGACAGACGGACATGACCAAATCGACTCGGCTATTGATGCTGATCAAGAATATATATACTTTGTATGGTCAGCCACGCTTCCTTCTGCCTGTTACATACATTTGCACAAAGTTAATATACCATTTTTTACCCATTTTCAATGGGTAAATGGTATAAAAAGAAGCCTGCGCTGGGATTCGAGCCGGGGACATTTAGTTATAGAGCTGAAAACTCTCACAACAAACCACAAACCAAACGAGGCACATTGTCTGTTTCTGCTAAATACATATGTATGTATGTATTTATGTATAGAAATTATAGGTGCGAGAAGTTTTGCATACAGCAGCAGAGACGGAGCAGAGGCTCGGCGTCAATGCTTGCGCCGACTGCGCACGCTTAATCGGCGTGCAGTCAACGTGCAGTCGGCCTGTGCCATTAGCGTCAAATTGACGCCGTCAATGCATGTGTATTATTTGACTTCGAAAATTTGCAAAGCGTTGTATTAGTTCGGCGAATAAAAGTAATTAATATTAAAAATTTTTTTTAACAGCCAAAGGTACATGGTATCTTACTGTCGAGTGCACTCGACTGTAGCTTTCTTCTTTTTATACCATTTACCCATTGAAAATGGGTAAAAAATGGTATATTAACTTTGTGCAAATGTATGTAACAGGCAGAAGGAGGCGTGGCAGACCATACAAAGTATATATATTCTTGATCAGCATCAATAGCCGAGTCGATTTGGTCATGTCCGTCTGTCTGTCCGTCTGTCCGTCTGTCCGTCTGTCCGTCTGTCCGTCTGTCCGTCTGTCCGTCTGTATGAACACACAGATCTCAGCTATTAAAAGAGCTAGAGGCACCAGACTTGGTGGGAGTGTGCGTGTATTCAATACACACAAGAAGTTTATTTCAAACTTGATGTGCCACGCCCACCGCCTCCGCAAATCGATAAATGCGTATTTCGATTTTTTCCAAATAATTCAATAACGAAAAGAGATAAACGCACCAAATTTGGTAGGAGGGTGTCTTGCAACATTATGCAGAAGTTGGATTTTAGAATTTTGGATGCCACGCCCACCGCCTCTAAAAAACACATTTTTATAGTTTAAAAGAAAACTAGAAAAGCTAGAAGCGCCAAATTTGAAAGTAAGGTGCCTGGTAGCATTACGGAGAATTTTGGATTTTCAACTTTTGGATGCCACGCCCACCGCCCCCACACTATTGCATTTTAAGAAAAGTAGGGAAATAACAAAACATTTTTTTTAACACTCTTGTAGCTTACCATAGTACAGATCTACCCTATAAATTTCAATCCGATTGGACAATAAACACAGAAGTTATAGGCACGAGAAGTTTCGCTCACAGCAGTAGAGGCCCGACGCCGACGCCGACTGCGCACGCCGACTGCGCACGCACAGTCGTCGTGTAGTCAGTGTGCAGTCGGCATGTGCCATTAGCGTCAATGCATGTGAATTTGTCCTCGAAAATATGCGATGCGTTGTTATTCGCCGAATAAAAGTAATTAATATAAAGAATTAGTTTTTAACAGCGAAAGGTAAATGGTATCTTACTGTCGAGTGCACTCGACTGTAGCTTTCTTCACTTGTTCTTGTTTTAGCTTTAAGTTTAAGCTTCCGAGGTTCAGATAGTAAAGTTTATGTTTCACATCGTGGTATTTGTACACACCTATCTAAAAAAGGTAAATTTATTAAAGCTTGTGGGGTTACATATGCGTTGATCTAAACTTTTGCAATGGAAAGGCAGAAAATATATCTCTCGCATTTACCAACATTTTAATGTGAGGTATAAATCGACCTTTTGTATGGAAAATGTTTTATTTACTAATTTTGGTTATGATTAAGATTACTTTTATTGTAAATTTTTTATTTTTAGAAGATTAAGTTACAGAGAATGACGCATTTATGCTGACACAGACTGATGATCATGACCAAACCTACATACCATTTTTATACCATTTACCCATTGAAAATGGGTAAAAAATGGTATATTAACTTTGTGCAAATGTATGTAACAGGCAGAAGGAGGCGTGGCAGACCATACAAAGTATATATATTCTTGATCAGCATCAATAGCCGAGTCGATTTGGTCATGTCCGTCTGTCTGTCCGTCTGTCCGTCTGTATGAACACACAGATCTCAGCTATTAAAAGAGCTAGAGGCACCAGACTTGGTGGGAGTGTGCGTGTATTCAATACACACAAGAAGTTTATTTCAAACTTGATGTGCCACGCCCACTGCCTCCGCAAATCGATAAATGCGTATTTCGATTTTTTCCAAATAATTCAATAACGAAAAGAGATAAACGCACCAAATTTGGTAGGGGGTTGTCTTGCAACATTATGCAGAAGTTGGATTTTAGACTTTTGGATGCCACGCCCACCGCCTCTAAAAAAACACATTTTTATAGTTTAAAAGAACACTAGAAAAGCTAGAAGCACCAAATTTGGAAGTAAGGTGCCTGGTAACATTACGGAGAATGTTTGATTTTCAACTTTTGGGTGCCACGCCCACCGCCCCCAAACTATTGAATTTTAAGAAAAGTAGGGAAATAACAAAACATTTTTTTTAACACTCTTGTAGCTTACCATAGTACAGATCTACCCTATAAATTTCAATCCGATCGGACAATAAACAAAGAAGTTATAGGAGTTTGAATCTCCCATATAAAGTTGTGGGCGCTTAGAATTCCAACTAAAATGTTGAACTGACGCAGCAGAAGGCCGGCATCAATAAAAGTCTCATTTGCCGATCGCTCTGCGTAACTGTGTGTGGTCTAGATGGTTGCATGCAAGATTCTGGTGCGTGTGGTCGCGGGTTCGAATCCAGCAACGGGCAATTTTTTTTTTTTTTTGCCGTTCGCACTGCGTAACTGTGTGTGGTCTTGATGGTTGGCTCGCAAGTTTCTGATGCGTGAGGTCGCGGGTTCGAATCCTGCGCTGGCAATTTTTTTTTTTTTAATAATTTTGCGCTATATGAAAAATATATTATGCAAAAAAAATAAGAAAAAACAAAAACTTTTTCTAAGCAATACAAAAAAAAGAAGACTGCGCTGGGATTCGAACCGGGGACATTTAGTTATAGAGCTGACAACTCTCACAACAAACCACTGAAGCACATGGTCTGTTCCTAGGCGCGAGAAGTTTTGCATACAGCAGCAGTGACGGAGCAGAGGCTCGGCTTCAATGCTTGCGCCAACTGCGCACGCACAATCGGCGTGCAGTCGGCATGTGCCATTAGCGTCAATGCATGTGTATTTAATTTCGGAAATATGCGATGCGTTGTTATTAATTCGAATAAAAGTAATTAATATTAAGAATTATTTTTAGCAGCCAAAGGTAAATTATAACTTACTGTCGAGTGCACTCGACTGTAGCTTTCTTCAATTTTTATTTTTTAATAACAAAGAAGTTATAGGAGTTCGAATTCCCCATACAAAGTTATGGGCGCTAGCGATTCCTAACTAAAACGTTAAATCGACGCAGTAGAGGGCCCGCGTCAATAAAAGCCTAATTTGCCGATCGCATGGCGTAAACTTGTGTGGTCTAGTGGTTAGAGGTCCGACTCGTAAGTTACAAAGTTCGTGAGAGTTCTTGGGTTCGAATCTGGCGCGGGGCGATTTTTTTTTCTTAATGTAAATTGCTTTTTTTTTTATTTTTATACCATTTATTTTATTTTGTATTATTTCTTCGAATAGGGTAAATGGTATCTTACAGTCGCGCGCGCTCGACTGTAGCTTTCCTTACTTGTTATAATTGTACTTCAAATAATTGTGAACGGGCGAGTGGTATATGAATATTCAAGCTAACATAAGCATAATAAAGCGCGGCTTACTCTATCTTACTAAATGTAATTTATAACAACATAAAATAATTTAACTTCAATTTTCTTCTTCTGTATTTATTTATTTTGTATTATTTCTTCGAATAGGGTAAATGGTATCTTACAGTCGCGCGCGCTCGACTGTAGCTTTCTTTACTTGTTATAATTGTACTTCAAATAATTGTGAACGGGCGAGTGGTATATGAATATTCAAGCTAACATAAGCATAATAAAGCGCGGCTTACTCTATCTTACTAAATGTAATTTATAACAACATAAAATAATTTAACTTCAATTTTCTTCTTCTGTATTTATTTATTTTGTATTATTTCTTCGAATAGGGTAAATGGTATCTTACAGTCGCGCGCGCTTGACTGTAGCTTTCTTTACTTGTTATAATTGTACTTCAAATAATTGTGAACGGGCGAGTGGTATATGAATATTCAAGCTAACATAAGCATAATAAAGCGCGGCTTACTCTATCTTACTAAATGTAATTTATAACAACATAAAATAATTTAACTTAAATTTTCTTCTTCTGTATGTGTACATATTTGAATATACATATATATACAAAAGCACATATGTAAAGTTATGTATAGAAAAGCATTCCCTCCAGGGCTACACTCTCCAAGGGTCACCTTTGCAGATAATATTTAGATTCATAAGACTTTTTTCTGAAAAATGTATCTAATGATCAACTTTTTAAATTCCTTTAATAATATTGAATATTCATCTAAGTGTTCCAAACATATGGCCAATCTTAGCATGCCCTCTGTGAGGGTAAATATAAATGTTTAGGAGATATAAATGTATGTAGTACCCGCATTCTATACGCAGCCCCTTGTTTGTTTGTAAATCCTCTTGATAATCATTATTAAATTAAGCTGCTTGACAAACTAAGAGACAACCTTGTTTTGTGTTACTCAAACCATTCCACGCTTTAATACACTTATCTAGGGCATTTAGGATTCAAAGCGTGAAATTTTCTCCAAATACTAAAATGCTTCATATTTTTTGTAGGGTATTTTATCTTCGCCTCCTAAGGGAAAAATATTCTTCCGGTTAGTTTATTTGTTAGATTTTATTGGATGTATGACAACCGTTTTGTTCATTAATATCTTTCAAAGAATCTAGTGTTAGACTCTGAAAAAGGAGGCAATTCAGTCGGATTTTAGCTTGTAACCCGTTTGGGTGCGTGTAAATTGTAAACTTTTATATTGTGTAGTCAGATTTTAATTTCTGTTTATTTATGGTATTTTTGTGTTGGAAATACGTTTATATAGGAAAGCGTACACTTAAATATACAAAAATTAATATATGAAATTTAATTAATGGTAAATTTTAGAAATATTACGACCTTTTAAAATCGAGAAAAAAATCTTAGTTGTTATTGCAAAGAATTTTTGGATAGATAAACGCTCTTCATTTCAATTAAGAGATATTTTTATTTTATTACAGAACTAAAAAAAAAACAAAAAGTTTATTTACAAACTATACTAAAAATAATAAAAAATAACGAAGGAAAAAGAAAGTTAACAGAATGTCAAGTAATTGTGGGATTGATGGCGATGGTGACAATCGTCAAAGTCATGCCCCTATTGAAATGGGTAAACTTTTGTGTGTAAAGGATGTTACAATTGATGCAGACCAATCGGAAATAGAGACAAAAGTTGCGACGACAACCCATCAAGTAAGTTATAATTTAGTCAAAAAATTAAGAAGAATATCCATGCCAAGTTTAATATCTTCAGCTTGTGTAATAACAGTGATCAGGTGTTCGTACAGACAGACGGGCATAGGTAAATGGACTCGGCTATTGATGCTAACCAAGATTTTGTATATTGTGTGAGGTGTGCTACGTCTCTATCCCTGTTTTCTTTCGGCAAATATCGAACTATTAACAAAGAAGTTATAGGCACGAGATTTTTAATTTGTTATAAAAAAATAGCAGCGAATCACCGGAAGCTCCGGAATCAATGCTAGACTGCATGTGTGAGGGCAGCAGTTGCGTCATAGTTTTCTCGTGTTAATGTAAGTGTGGAAAAACTCAATGCGTGTGAGATCAACAATTTACTGCTAGTTTGCGATGCACCTTGTGCAAAGTGCGTTGCCATTAATTCGTTAATTATAATTTAATTAATTATAATTAAATAATTAAATAATATTAACATTTACTTTTCTATATTAAATGATGTAACAGGATTTATTTTTTATACCATTTACCCATTGAAAATGGTTAAAAAAATGGTATATTAACTTTGTGAAAGTGTATGTACCAGGCTTCTGAAAGGAGGCGTGGCAGACCATATAAAATATATATATTCTTGATCCGTCTGTCCGTCTGTATAAACACACAAATCTCAGCTACTAAAAGAGCTAGAGGCACCAGACTTAGTGGAAGTGTGCGTGTATTCAATACACATAAGATGTTTATTTTAAACCACGCCCACAACCTCCGCAATTCGATAAATGCGTTTTTCGATTTTTTGCAAATAATTGTATAACAATAATAGATAAAAGTGTCAAGCTTGGTGAGAGGGTATCTTGCATCATTATGCAGAAGTTAGATTTTAGACTTTTGGAAGCCCCCGCCCGTAAAAATCGAATTAGAAGAGCACTAGAGAAGAGCTAGAAGCATAACATTTGGAAGTAGGGTCCGAGAAATTGATTTTGTAAATGGATAAATCAAATTATAGAAAAAATAGTAAAGTTGTTGTTTATTATTATGTATTATTGTAGCTAATAACAATATTGACCAACCCTATAAATCCGATTGGACAATAAACACAGAAGTTATAGGCGCGAGAAGTTTCCCATACATGAGCAGAGGCCCGTCGTCAATGCTTGTGCCGATTGCGCACGCACAGTCGACGCAGTGCGATCGGCAAAAAAAAAAAAAATTGCACGTCGCTGGATTCGAACCCGCGACCTCACGCACTAGAATCTTGCGACCAACCATCTAGACCACACACAGCTACGCAGAGCGATCGGCAAATGAGACTTTTATTGATGCCGGGCCTCTGCTTCGTCAGTTCAACATTTTAGTTGGAATTCTAAGCGCCCACAACTTTATATGGGAGATTCTAACTCCTATAACTTCTTTGTTTATTGTCCGATCGGATTGAAATTTATAGGGTAGATCTGTACTATGGTAAGCTACAAGAGTGTTAAAAAATGTTTTGTTATTTCCCTACTTTTCTTAAAATTCATTAATTTGGGGGCGGTGGGCGTGGCATCCAAAAGTTGAAAATCCGTAATTCTCCGTAATGTTACCAGGCACCTTACTTCCAAATTTGGTGCTTCTAGCTTTTCTAGTGTTCTTTTAAACTATAAAAATGTGTTTTTTAGAGGCGGTGGGCGTGGCATCCAAAAGTCTAAAATCCAACTTCTGCATAATGTTGCAAGACAACCCCCTACCAAATTTGGTGCGTTTATCTCTTTTCGTTATTGAATTATTTGGAAAAAATCGAAATACGCATTTATCGATTTGCGGAGGCAGTGGGCGTGGCACAGCAAGTTTGAAAAAAAATCGATCTGCGTATTCAATACACGCACACTCCCACCAAGTCTGGTATCTCTAGCTTTTTGAATAGCTGAGATCTGTGCGTTCATACAGACGGACAGACAGACGGACATGACCAAATCGACTCGGCTATTGATGCTGATCAAGAATATATATACTTTGTATGGTCTGCCACGCCTTCTTCTGCCTGTTACATACATTTTCACAAGTTAATATACAATTTTTTACCCATTTTCAATGGGCAAGTGGTATAATAAATTATATTTGTATGAAAATATTGACCAGGACCGTCTCATAAGCAGCCATGACATCGCCAAGGAACTAAACATTCGTCAGCTTACTTTTTTGAACCATTTAAGAAAGGCTGGCTACAAAGCTTGATTTTTGGGTGCCACCTGAATTCACTTTTTATACCTTTTACAGAAGGAGGCGTGGCAGACCAGACAAAGTATATATATTATTGATCAGCATCAATAGCCGAGTCGATTTGGTCATGTCCGTCTGTCTGTCGGTCTGTCCGTCCGTCCGTCTGTAGAAATCTAGAGACACCAGACTTGGTGGGAGTGTGCGTGTATGGAATACGCAGATCGAGTTTATTTTCAACTTGATGTGCCACGCCCACTGCCTTCGCAAAATCGATAAATTCGTTTTTCGATTTTTTGCTAATAGTTTAAGAACGAAAAGAGATAAACACACAAAATTTGGTTGGAGGGTGTCTTGAAACATTATGCAGAAGTTGGATTTTAGACTTTTGGATGCCACGCCCACCGCCTCCAGAAAACACATTTTTATAATTTAAAAGAACACTAGAAAAGTTAGAAGCACCAAATTTAATAGTAAGCTGCCTGGTAACATAACGCAGAACGCAGATATTCAAATTTTTGATGCCACGCCTACCGCCCCCAAAAATCGATTTGGTAAATCGGTAAATCAAATTATAGGAAAAGTAGAAAAGTTTCCGAAATTTTGTTTAGGTATTATTGTAGATAATAATAATATTGACCAACCCTATAAATTTAAATCCGATCGGACAATAAACACAGAAGTTATAGGCACGAGAAGTTTCCCTTATAGCAGCAGAGGCCCGACGCCGACTGAGCATGCACAGTCGTCATGTAGTCAGCGTGCAGTCGGCATGTGCCATTAGCATCAATGTATGTGTATTTGACTTCGAAAAAATGCGATGCGTTGTTAATAGTTCGCCGAATATAAGTAATTAATATTAAGAATTATTTTTTGACAGCCAAAGGTAAATGGTATCTTACTGTCGAGTGCATTCGACTGCAGCTTTCTTCACTTGTTTTTGTTTTTTTTAATTTTGCTCTCATTTATTGTATCTTCTCGTAATTTTGAGACTTACAATAAGTTTACTAATCTTAAAAATTTAACTAACAGTGTGCTAAGACTGCATTCTGATTGCGCGTCGTGGTTGGTTGCTCAACCTTGTTAGACCTCTCGCCAGGTGATTAGGGTGCAACAAGAGCTTGGTAAAGTACTTTTCCTTCTGTTATGCGATCACTTCTATGACTGGTAGAATTTTTAAGTCGCGATGTATGATTTCGTTGGGAACGTACTACAGTGCCCCGGTGATGGTTCTCAAGATCTTCGACTGAACTCGCTGGACTATGTCAATATTGCTATTGCTGACATTCCCCCATAACTGGGAGCCGTACATCCATGTAGGTTTTAGTATCGAGTGATAAAGCAGAACTTTATATTCAAGGCTAAGGGGAGACCGAGCGTTGATAAGTCAATGAAGGTTGCTGGCTTTTAGTTTTAGGTGTGTTCTTTTGGATTCAATGTGCCGGCGCCATGTAAGTCTTCTGTCGAGGTGTACTCCTGATATGCCACTTCGTTTGCTTGCAGGAGTAGAGTATTGTTTAAGGTAAGCGGCGGGCAGTTTTGCCTGTTCAGAGTGAACGTAACATGTTTGCATTTTTGTTCGTTCACTTTAATTCGCCAATGTGATTTTTCCAAATCGACCATATGAAGAGCTAGCTGCGCAATTGCTTGCCTCGGTCATTTTGAGCGGCTAAGAATAGCTGTATCATCAGCAAACGTATATGTTGTTAGTCGTGTGCTTCTCGGTACGTCTTGTGTGTAGAGGCAGTATAGTGTTGGCCCTAGCACGCTACCTTGAGAAACTCCAGCTCCAACAGTGAAATTATCAGATATAGCAGTGTTGCATCTCACAACAAATTTTCTGTCGTAAAGGTAAGACTCTAAAAGCTTGTGGGTGTTATTCGGGAGGCAGAATTTGGTTGGAAGATATTTTTAAGGTGGTTGGCAAACGTGCTGCCTCTGTCTGCATCGCTGCGCGCCCAGCCACCTGTGGGATTTCTAATAGTTTTCTTTTGGTGAGCTCTCCATAGTCAGTGTTTTATACTAGAAGTTGACAATTGCTCTATGTAGTGGCGGTGGACATATGCTTCTTCTTGCTGTAGAGCTTTAGTAAGTTCACGTGAGACAGATGGCAGATGGCGATCTGTGGGATTGCCACTCTCGACGTAAGCGTCGCTTTTCAAGGACGAGCTGCTCGATTTGTAGATTTGTCTTCTTTTGATTGCATTGTGTATTTATAGTTTGAGGTGTTGAAGCTCAAGCTGCGGGGACAAGTACAGACTCCAGTGAATTAACAAAGCTGTGTACGTTGGCTTTATTATTGAAATGAGGACTTAGCTCAATGTGTGAGCTAATATACTTTCTGTACTTAATCTAATTGGTTTTCTGTGAGGTCAATTTAAATGATTGTTCCAATGCTCCTGGATGTCGGAGTAGAATAAACAGGACAGGCGAATGATCAGCTGAAAGATCTGAAAGGCATTTGGCGCCTTTCAGATTTTTAGGAATGTTTTTGGTAATCCCAAAGTCAAAGTATGTTGGTGTGTAATAATCGAGCTTGTTCTTGGCTTTGATAATTGCATTATAGAGCTACTTGCCTTTTGGAGTCACGAGACGAGATCTCCAGTGTGTGTACTTGGCATTGTAGTGTCCTGCTGCTATGAAGTGGTCTCGTAGTGAGTTGAAAAACTGCATAAACTCATATTCAGCTATAGTGAAGCGAGGGAGGCAGTATACTGCGGCTAGAGTGAGTTGGCTGCCAGTATTTAATTGTTTATTTATAGATGTGGCCTGTGGGTAGTTTTTAGCAAATTTGTTGTAATAGTGGTGCTTGATACGGCTTCTAATAAGAATTCCAGTCCCACCATGTGCTTTACCATCTGGATGATTTGTTCCGTAGAATAATTATCCTCGTAGTTGAATATTGTATATGTTTGTAAGGTGTGTTTCTGAAAGCAGAATTACGTCGTCGTGATTGTCGAGTAGGAATTGAGGTAACTTAAGTTTATACTGCAGAAATGAACTTTTTGAGGCAGGGGTAGCCAGTCCTGATTTTAAAGCGCTTGCATATGTGGCATTTTTGTCACGGCTTATGGGCTCTGGTGAGGATCTGGCTGCGGTCGAGAAGAGCATTTCGAGTTTGATCTGGAGACTATAAGCGTTTTATTTTGGGTGCGGGTAGTCATTCCCCTTTGGTGGATGCGGCTTTTCAGATCCTTATAAACTGGGCAACCTCTATAGTTAGCAGTGTGATTGCCACCGCAGATGCCGCACTTTTTCGAGTTGCACTTATCTTTGCTCGCTGGGCAGTGTGCGGAGTCATGAAGCTCTCCACAAACTACACACACCAGGCGCAGTTTACAGTATGACCTTGTATGGCCATATTTTTGGCAGTTCGCACATTGTACCGGACCATTGCGTTTGTGCGGTTATCAACTGTAATTAGGCGGTGCAGCAGAAACAGAAGATTTTATATAGGGTGCACTTCGTATTTCTTCAGGGGCTTATTAAGAATATTGAAGATTGTCTTTGCGCTAAATCCCTTTGTTATCTCTGCAGGCGTTACTTCCGACTTGCAGGCCCTTGCTGTTTTTAGCTGATACGTGTAAAAGTTATTTTTATTCTCGGTAAGATATTTTGATAATACTCTGTAATTATCTTCAGACTTCATTTGAACTTTTGTTTCCTGAATGTTGTCTTTTACAAGGGGTATCATGTGGAAGTTATCCTTGCCAATAAGCTCAATAATTTTGTTGACAAGAACATTGGAACTTTTTTCTAGTATATAAATAGGCGGAGGCTTTTGCTTCCTTTTCTCGACTACAGTAGATTCGGCCGCCTCAACCTCATAGGCGCCTGCCAAGATTTTAAATCGGTTTGAGTTCATGTCCGTTTCTATTGCAGCTGGAAGCTATTTGGCGTTGAGAATTTAGGGGGCTCATCTTCCTTTTGATTTGAATGAATTGGTCCATACTAGTCTGCACAGCCGGCTTAATATGTTCATTGATTTTGTTACTTTTTTCGGGCAGCGCAGCGGCAGACATATTAATGTTTGCGCTGCTAGCTGATGATGTCGTTAAACGCGATGTCGATACAGTTGTGGTTGTTGTTGGTGTTACGGTTGACGTTGTCAGCGAAATTGCGGTGCTGCTGCAGCAAGAACGCGCTCTATTGCTCTCTACGTTTAAGAATTCGGTTGAGGTAGGATAGTTGACTGCACTTGATCAGAGCATGCAATTTTTTCGGTTGCTTTGAAAGAGAAGTACGCGTTGTTTTTCTGTACTGAGAGCCGTTCTCGTCTTGGCTTTAAGTATTATGTTTCATATTAATAAATAATTTAATCAATATAAAAACTAGCGATTTCATTGCAGAGAGCGTCTTTTCGCATTATAGTAGATTTATTTAACCAGTCACTGCTCTTTTTTGATTTTATTGAATTTTTTTTCCGGGGCACAATAAATACACGTCTGCATGCGACCTGACTTCTCTGTGAAAAATTGAATGGACCGAATTAACATCTGCGATTTTTTGCTAAAACTAATTGAAATCGAACAATTTCTGAAGCGAATGCTAACAGGAGACGAAAAGTGCAGCAAATACGAAATGTGCGGAAAAAATCATAGTCAAAGCATTGTTAAGCTCAACAAATGGTCGCAAAGCCAAGATTGATAACTGAAAAGGTGATGCTGAGTGTTTCGTGTAATTAGAAAGGAATCATTCACTATGAGCTGTTCCAGCCCGGTCGACCGACCCACCCGGACCTTGCACAATCGAACTACCATAAAAGTTTCACACAGATGGCATAAAGTCTTTAGCGGAAAATGGCAAAAGGGGGTCGATCAAATAGGAAAATATTTAGTTCAACAAAGTTTATTATAAATATAAAAGTTAGAAGTTTTTCGACCATGCTCTCTAAGATATCAATTTAAAAACAAGAGAAGAAAGCTACAGTCGACTGCACTCGACAGTAAGATACCATTTACCTTTCGCTGTTAAAAACTAATTCTTAATATTAATTACTTTTATTCGGCGAATAACAACGCATCGCATATTTTCGAAGACAAATACACACGCATTGACGCTAGTGGCACATGCCGACTGCACACTGACTACGCGACGACTGTGCGTGCGCAGTCGGCGTCGGCGACGGCGTCGGGCCTCTACTGTTGTGAGCGAAACTTATCGTGCCTATAACTTCTGTGTTTATTATCCAATCCGATTTAAATTTATAGGGTTGGTCAATATTATTAGTATCTACAATAATACCTAAAAACAATAACTTTTCTACTTTTCCTATAATTTCATTTACCGATTTACAAAATCGATTTTTGGGGGCGGTAGGCGTGGCATCCAAAATTTGAAAATCCACATTCTCCGTAATGTTACCAGGCACCTTACTTCCAAATTTGGTGCTTCTAGCTTTTCTAGTGTTCTTTTAAACTATAAAAATGTGTTTTTTAGAGGCGGTGGGCGTGGCATCCAAAAGTCTAAAATCTAACTTCTGCATAATGTTGCAAAACACCCTCCTACCAAATTTGGTGCGTTTATCTCCTTTCGTTATTGAATTATTTGGAAAAAATCGAAATAGGCATTGCGGAGGCGGTGAGCGTGGCACATCAATTTTGAAATAAACTCGATCTGCGTATTCAATATACGCATACTCCCACCAAGTCTGGTGACTCTAGCTCTTTTAATAGCTGAGATCTGTTCGTTCAAACAGACGGACGGACGGACAGACAGACGGACATAACCAAAACGACTCGGCTATTGAAGAAGATTTTGCTGAGTGTATGGTGGGATATCAGCAAAATTATCCATCATGAAGTTCTGCTCTATGGTCAAACCAGCAATTGATTACTCGTCTCTGAATACCCTTAATTTACTGAGGATGTAACTTTTAACGTCTAAAAGATTGCAGTGTTTGCTTAATATAATCTTCTGTTCACATTTTTACCAAACCAATCGTACAGCTAATGGCGATCGCTATGGTAACTTCTGTTTTCCACAGAATGGTGCTATTTGCAATACAGCACAAAAAAACAATCATTTTATATCGCCGTTATATCGCCAATACATTAGCAAAATGTGATTTTTAAAACTAATGACGGCCTTGTACGTGATAGTATTATAAAAAGCTTTTTGAAACAATTTTCCAAGGATTATAATAAACAATTTTTTTAATGAACAAAAAAATTCTTATTTACTTTTTGTTTTTTTTAAACAAATGCATTCAATTTTAAAGGCCTGTACCTCAGTACCTGGTACGTACATATGTACTGAAAGCATACCTAATACTTTTTCTTAACATTTGAGAATGAAATTTAAGATACTTATTTTGAGCGTGGTTGTCAAAAAACGCTAGAGCTTTCTGTCAATCATGAAGTTTTTAGCACTTAAAATTTCTGAGAACGACAGATATACAGACAGACAGGCATAGGCAATATATGCTTTTTTAATATCGCACTAGTCTATACGTACTCTTAAAACTCCTTAACATGTGTGAATTGCAGCTAAATAAAGTCTACCTACCAGAACGTGGAAGTTGGAGCTCAAAACTAGATTTTATTTTGTCTGTGGTTGGCCTAGCCATTGGCTTGGGAAACGTTTGGCGGTTTCCCTACTTGTGTTACAAAAATGGTGGTGGCGCGTTTATACTTCCATATATACTGACGTTGTTTTTAGCTGGAATCCCGATGTTTTTCATGGAGTTGGCGCTTGGTCAAATGTTGACCATCGGCGGCTTGGGAGTTTTTAAGATAGCTCCAATTTTTAAAGGTGAGATTTCCAAGAATAACGATTTGAAAGACAAAAAATTGTAGATTTTGACTTTATTTTTTCCAGGAATCGGGTATGCTGCTGCTGTAATGTCCTGCTGGATGAACGTTTATTACATCGTCATATTAGCTTGGGCAGTATTCTATTTCTTTATGTCGATGAGAGCTGGTACTTAATTTTGAGATACTGAAAACTTAACGAAACAAAACATTCTAATCAACTACTTATCATAGATGTGCCTTGGCGCACGTGCAGCAACTGGTGGAACACAATAAACTGTGTCAACCCATATGAAAGAAAAAATCTTCACTGCTGGAACGCAGTCATCAACGGAACTACAAAAAATATTTGTTCTGTAGCAGCAACAAATATTTCATCCACTGATCTTACAGATCCAGTTAAGGAATTTTGGGAGTATGTTCAACATAGATAAAAGCTTTATCTTTGGCGCGCCGAAGGTTACTAGGGTTCATCAGTTGGTTTCATTTTTAGCTTTATTTAAACATAGATATTTAAATAAAGAACGTGAATCTTTCAGTCTTATATTTTTGGAGATCACACACAGTAGATCCCTCATAATAAAGACCGATTGAAAGATTCAACTATAGAATAATTTTCCTACTTTTTTACAATTCGCAAATCATATACAAATTATTGTACCACTAAGCGTAACAAGCATCAATGTGATTTGTATTTGCAAGTAAAAATAATAAATTTGAGATGTATTATTTTTCTAGACGACGCGCTCTACAAATTTCTTCAGGCATTGAGGAAATGGGGCACATTCGATGGGAATTAGCGGGAACTTTACTTCTCGTATGGATACTTTGCTATTTTTGTATTTGGAAGGGAGTTAAGTGGACAGGGAAAGTTGTGTATTTTACAGCACTTTTTCCGTATGTCCTACTAACGGTTTTATTAATTCGTGGCATCACCTTACCTGGAGCTTTAGAGGGTATAAAGTTCTACATTATACCTAACTTTTCAAAACTTTCACAATCCGAGGTGAGTACGTCATTAGTTAAAATATGATAACAACTCTTCATTACTGCGCTTTATAATTTGAAGGTTTGGATCGACGCGGTGACTCAAATTTTTTTCTCATATGGTCTCGGCCTTGGGACATTGGTTGCCCTTGGAAGTTACAATAAATTCACCAACAATGTTTATAAGTGAGTCCATCGATAATGGCATAATGCATTAATAGTGCCTCTATTGAAATTACTTAGGGATGCTTTGATTGTGTGCACAGTGAACTCGAGTACGAGCATGTTTGCTGGATTTGTTATATTCTCTGTTATCGGATTCATGGCTCACGAGCAGCAACGACCCGTGGCGGAAGTGGCAGCATCAGGTTCTTATTATACTTTTAATTAATTATTTAAGTTACACAGATTGGCCTTGCACGAATAAGAAGAATAAAGTGTATATTGTATTGATTAGTATGAAAAGTCGTGTCGATGTCATTCCGTCGTCATGACTATTGTTAACTGGCCTCTCAGTTTTGAAGATATCTTGGTGTTACTGCTGCATCCATATATTGGTTCGCCGCCATATAGGCCGTTTTTATACAATTTACCCATTGAAAATGGGTAAAAAATGGTATATATTAACTTTGTGAAAATGTATGTAACAGGCAGAAGGAGGCGTGGCAGGCCATACAAAAAGTATATATAAAGTAATATAAAGTATATATATTCTTGATCAGCATCAATAGCCGAGTCGATTTGGTCATGTCTGTCTGACTGTCCTTCTGTCCGTCTGTCCTTCTGTCCGTCGTCCACCAACACACAGATCACAGCCACTAAAAGAGCTAGAGGCACCAGACTTGGTGGGAGGGTGCGAGTATTCAGAACATAGTTTATTTCAAACTTGATTTGCCACGCCCACTGCCTCTGCAAATCGATATATGCATTTTTCGATTTTCTGCAAATAATTCAATAACAATAAGAAACAAAAGCATCAAAACCGGTAGGAGGGTGTCTTGCAACATAATGCCGAAGTTAGATTTTAGACTTTTGGATGTCAAGCTCACTGCCCCTACAAAATGAACTCTTTGAATTATAATGACACTAGAAAAGCTAGAAGCATCAACTTTGATATTAAGATCCCTGGTAGTACTAGACAGAATGCATATTTCCAAATTCTGGATGCCACGCCCACCGCTCCTAGAAATCGATTTTGTAAATCGCTTAATCAAATTATGGGGTAAATCGAAAAGTTACAGAATTAGTTTTTGATATCATTGATAAATCCGATTGGATAAACGATAAACATAAAAGTTATAGGTGCGAGAAGTTTGCCTAACAGCAGCAGAGGCCCGACGACGACTGCGCACGCACAGTCGTCGTGCAGTCGGCTTGTGCCATTAGAGTCAATGCATGTGTATTTAACGCCGAATAAAAGTAATTATTATAAAGAATTATTTTTTAACAGCCAAAAGCAAATGGTATCTTACGGTCGAGTGCACTCGATTATTGGGTTCTTCACTTGTTTTTGTTATTTTTATCCAATTTACCATACCATATTCTAATTGTGATCTTCTATTTCCTCCAAAAAATGCTACTATATGATGCATTATGTAAAGGAGTCAAAAAGCCGAGGTGCAGATCTCAGTCTGACCAGGGCCGCCTTACAAGAAAATTTGTAAGTCGCCGAGACGCCAGCGACTTGAGGCACCTCGGGACTACCCTAACCTACACTGTCCGCTACCGCACACACCATACCCTACACTTCGCCTCTGCCGCCAAGACGCTATTCTCTCCCCTTGCCGCGGCGTCTATGCTTCCCTAGCTAAGTCAGAGTGCTTAGGCGGTAGAGACCAAGCCCTCGCCCCTGACGCCTAATTTGCGTTGTCTAAGGTCGGGGCTCCAATGGTGTTCACCGCGTGTCACCGCCGCCCTTGCTACTTCTACAGTCGTCTGTCTAGTCGTCTACTCTTTCTTCCGCGAAGTCGACACGTGACGACACCCACATACACTAGTAAAACTAACGCCAGGGAGTTCGGACCAAAAGGGGCACTCACTTTAGATCAATTCAGTAGTTATTTTCTTTATTTCCTTTCCCTTTCACAAATTGCCCACTTAGCTAATTTCCTTTTCACTAATTGTTCACTGCACACGCGCTTCTCCTTCGGGCACTTAAACATAATAGAGCGAGCGTCGGCTTGCGTGCTCGTCGCGAAGCCCTTTTTAGCACCCACCACAGCGAAAGTTCGTGGTGAGTTTGCCGATCTCTTTCACCTTACGTTCTCTCTCCCGCTTACAATTTTCTTCTCTCTCGCATCTGTGCTTATTATTCTCTCACTTAAAATCTATCGAGGCCGCCAGGTGGTGGGCCTCTTAGTTACGGCGGCTGCCGCAGCCGACCTTCGGCGCTTGTCGTCGCAATTGTGACCTCAGCAACGACAACGGTTGGGCGTTGGAGGCGCTCGCGTCACACCCCCCCCTTTCCTCCGGAAAGAGAGGCGAACTCCGCCGAAACGTCCCCTCGCTGGTCCGGAGGGGAAATCTTGCCCCTAGGAAACGGTTCCCGTCCTGCGGCGCCATCGTCATCTCTCGTCGCTCAGAGGCTCTCCCTGGCCTTCACGTTTTCCTGAATTCCCTCGCCTTGGTTGGAGGGGGCGGCTCCTTTACAACGCCATCCTAAGTTGGATCACCGGCCATGGTCCTACCGGCGATCCCTGCCTGTTGTGCGCACGTCACGCATTGCTTCCTCGCTGATATCGCCCTTGCGATATCCGTCAAACCTAGGCCGTAGGTTCGGCCATGACTCTCTTTCTGCCCACCTTCGGAAGGCTCTCTCGGCTACTTCCTGCCATCTGGACCGCTTCGCATTCCTCTTCTCGATCTTCCTCTGATCTGACGTGCCGCTCACTGCTACGAATGGGAGAGAGACAGCCACCGGATCATTCTAAGACCACCGGGGCGCGACCCGGGGGCTTGCCTTCCCCATGCAGATGAACTCGTCTTCGCTGCTGACCCAAATCGTCTGGTTCTCCATCACCTAGGGAATGTAATTTCAAAAATAGGATTAGTTGTCGGCATCTTGAAAGGTTAGTCGAGAGCGGTTAGGTGTTAGACAGGTTAGTTTAGTGTTGCTCCCCTCCGCGGAAGGCGTTGGGGGAGCCGCTCTTCGGCAATGGCCTCGACTTCATTACCGTCGCCAGCGTCGTCTTCGTGCCGGTGGTAAGGTTTCAGTTGAGCAACGTTTACCACTTTGCTCTTCTTCTCTCCCTCCCTCACCAGTCGTCCGATATTGGGAGAGATGTAACTCTTCACGATGAATGGTCCTTCGTACTTTGCACCGAGCTTGGCCGCAAAACCTTCGCCTGCGTTAGACAGCTGATACGTCCTCACGAGTACTGCGGAGCCGCCACTCCCTACGGCGGAAGTTGTGGTGCCTTCCTTGGTCGCGAGAGGCGCGCTGCATGTTGGCTCGGACGATGTCGAACATCTCTCTCAGCTTCTTTGCCCTTTCCGTCGGCGTCTGGGGGATGTTGGCCGATCCTGGTGTCCTCTCGTGATACAGGGAGGCCGGCAAACACGGTTCCCTCCCCTGCATCAGGAACGCTGGTGAGAGTCGTAATATGGAATGGGAACAACCGGACAAAAAATTAATTATCATATGAAATCAAAAAATATTTATCATGTCAATATAGGCCGACTATCCAAATCTTAGGCATCTAATTATTTCATAAAATCAGATAACTACATGTATTGAAGCGATCGAAAAAAACTAATGATTTTTTAACAAATTTCTTTTTAAAAAATATTAGTCTGAAACCTTTCAAGTCATTACCTGTATCATCATTAGTTATAGGAATAGTTATGGGAACAATTGGTCAAGAAAAGAGTTTTCGTTTGGAAAAAAAATGACAATTAAATACAAGCCAGCCATCTTTGGTACTTAAAAGCATAATCCAAATATAATAATATTAGATTAATATGCCTCTAGCCTGTATGGGAGTGCTCGGAAGATTTTAATAATACATTTTTATACCATTTACCCATTGAAAATGGGTAAAAAATGTTCGTCCGTCTGTCTGTCTGTCCGTCTGTATGAACGCACAGATCTCAGCTATTAAAAAAGCTAGAAACACCAGACTTTGTGGGAGTGTGCGTGTATTGAATACGCAGATCGAGTTTATTTCAAACTTGATCTGCCACGACCACCGTCTCCGTAAATCGATAAATGCGTTTTTCGATTTTTTGCAAATAATTCAATAACGTAAAGAGATAAACGCAGGAGGGTGTCTTGCAACATTATGCAGAAGTTGGATTTTAAACTTTTGGATGCCACTCCCACAGCCCCCATAAATCGTTTTAATTGAAAAAATAAAAGTAGAGAAATAAGAAAACATTTTTTTTGACATTATCGTAGGTGGCCATAGTACTGATCTACACTATAAATTACAACCCGATCGGACCATAAACAAAGAAGTTATAGGAGTTAGAATCTCCCATATAAAGTTACGGGCGCTTAGAATTCCCCGGATCAACAAATTAGAATTAGAATATGCCGGGATCAACAAAAGTCTCATTTTCCGACCACACTGCAAAACTGTGTGTGGTCTGATGGTTGGCTCGCAAGTTTCAGACGCAGAGGTCCCGGGTTCAAATCCCGCGCGGGGCGGACAATTTTTTTTTGTTTTTGTAAATTGCTTTTTTTTAAAATACTTTTTCACTTTACTGAAAATTATAGTACGATATTTTTAATCAAATTGAAGAGCTTGGATGATTCAAAAAAATAAGTAAGACCAATTGTTTTTAGCATTTCCAAAAAATGCGTTAATGCATTTGTATTTGACTTCGAAAATATGCGATGCGTTGTTATTAGTTCGCCGAATAAAAGTAATTAATATAAAGAATTTTTTTTAACAGCCGAAGGTAAATACTATCTTACAGTCGAGTGTACTCGACTGTAGCTTTCTTCACTTGTTTAAAAATGTTGTCCTTAAACATTTTAAATATTAGGTTAATGCTTTCAAATTTCGCGACTCGCTTGTGAAGTCGAATATCATTTGATAGATGTAGGCAACACCTTTTAAGTGGCGTATAGTTTATTTACATCAACTTCCGTGGTTCCCGATTGAAATGGAGGTCACAACGCTGAGCAATTTTGAAATTTTATTTCTCACATGGAATAACTGCTGCGGAGTCTCGCAGACATGGACATGGAATAACTGCTGCCGAGTCTCGCAGACATGGACATGGAATAACTACTGCGGAGTCTCGCAGAACACAACTATCGATTCAAACCGCTGATCAGTGGTTCAGGACCGAAACACCCACGCCCGCCGGGCTACCAGTGACCGTTGATACGGTTAAAATGGTGGAAAGAGTGGATCGAGATCGTCATGTGACTATTAGAAGCATCACAGAGGAGCTCCACCTAAGCACGGGATACGTCCATAGGCATTTTAAGTCGAAGTTGACAAAAAAGCTCGATGTATGGGAGTCTCATGAGTTATCATTTGAAATGTTTGAACCTTTTGAACAGTATCTCAATCTGCGAATCTCTGATGTACTGTAATAAACTCGTCTTATTTCTGGGTCGGTTGGTCACTGGTGGTGGAATATTGAACACATATGACAAAACCAATCATAAACAAGTGAAGAAAGCTACGGTCGATTGCACTCGAAAGTAAGATACCATTTACCTTTGGCTGTTACAAAATAATTCTTAATATTAATACTTTTATTACGCCAACTTATAACAACGCATCGCATATTTTAGAAGTCAAATACACATGCATTAACGCTATTGGCACATGCCGACTGCACGCTGACTGCATGACGAATGTGCGTGCGCAGTCTGAGGTCGGGCCTCTGCTTCTGTATGGGAAACTTCTCGCGCCTATAACTTCTTTTTTGTCCGATCGGACTTATTTTTATTATTTATAGTATTGGTCGATATTATTGTTATCTACAATAATGTTTAATAAAAATTCTGAAAATGCTCTACTTTTTAGGAAAATTAGAATTATAGGTAATTCAATTCATAGATGTATCAAGTCCAATTTTGGGGGCGGTGGGCGTGGCATCCAAAATTTGAAAATCAGCTATCTATGTAATGCTACCAGGAGCCTCACTTCCAAATTTTGTGCTTCTAGCTTTTCTATTGTCCTTATCTATTATATAAAAATGAATCACAAAATGTGTTGGTAAGTGCATCACTCAACAACGCCTGGACCAATTTGCCCAAATTTTTTTTTAAATTGTTCGTTGAAGTTCAAGGATGGTTTGCACGGCGAGAAAAATTAGAATTATTGCAAGGAAAACCATAAAAATGACCATTTTCTTTTTCCCATACAAATTTTCCCGGCCACTTCAAGGAACCTTTGACGAACACGTCAAAGTAAAACACACCTATATACATTATTTAAAAAAAACATAAATAGTCTACTTTTGTTCACCGAGCAGCAAGGTAGTTTAATTTATTTTAAAATTTTAAAATCCCTCGGCCACTAACCTGTGCGTTTGTTTTGTATTAGTTTCGATATTGTTATCTGCTTTTTATGACTTCAAGTCATATTAAAATTAAAAAAAAAAATGCCTGCCACCAAATCAACTGAGTTTGCTTTTTTGTCATGGATTGTTTTTTTATGGTTTTAAATTATAATTATTTCTGGATAAACCCTAAAAATCATTCATCATTCTCTTTTTCCCATACAAATTTTCCCGGTCACTTCAAGGAACCTTTGACGAACATGTCAAAGTAAAACACACCTATACACAGTTTACATAATAAATAGTTAGTCTAATTTTGTTCACCGAGCAACAAGGAACTTTAATTTATTTTAAAATAAATAAAAGTACCTTGCTGCTTGGTGAACAAAAGTAGACTGTTTATGTATTACAAATAATGTGTTTAGGTGTGTTATACTTTGACGTGTTCGTCAAAGGTTCCTTGAAAATAAAAATAAATAAATAAAATATTATTAAGCAATAAATTTGATTATAAAATCTCTTAAAAAATTATCAAAAAATTCTTTTCAAAAATGTTATATACGGGAGAGGGGCTGGGATAGGGGCTGGGAGAGGGACTGGGAGAGGGACTGGGAGAGGGACTGGAAGGATTGGGAGAGGGACTGGGAGAAGAACTTTGAGAGCGACTGCGAGAGGGACTGGGAGAAGAACTTTGAGAGCGACTGGGAGAGGGACTGGGAGGATTGGAAGAGGGACTGGGAGAGGGACTGAGAGAAGGATTGGGAGAAGGATTGGGAGAAGGATTGGGAGAGGGACTGAGAGAAGGATTGGGAGAAGGATTGGGAGAGCGACTGGGAAAAGAATTGGGAGAGGGACTGTAAGAGGGACTGGGGAGAGCGACTGTAAGAGCGACTGTAAGAGCGACTGGGGGAGAGACTGGGAAAGGGACTAGAAGAGGGACTGGGTGAACGACTGGGAGAAATATAGCCATCTGGTGGCGAAACGGAGTTCGCCGGGTTTGCTAGTAATTAAATAAATTCGTTTTATAGAGGCGGTGAGCGTGGCATCCTACCAACTTTGGCGCGTTTATCTCTTAGCAAAAATTTGAAAGGCGCATTTTTCGATTTGTGCAGGCCATAAAGTTTGAAATAAACTTGTTATGTGTATTGAATACACGCATCAAGTCTGGTTCCTCTAGCTCTTTTAATATCTGAGATCTGTGCGTTCATACAGACGGACAGACGGACATGACAGAATCGATTCGGCTATTGATGCAATCAAGAATATATACTTTGTATGGTCTGCCACGCATTCTTCTGCCTGTTACATACATTTTCACAAAGTTACTATACCATTTTTATCCATTTTCAATGGGTAAATGGTATAAAAACGATCTAAGTTCTTTGAGCGATGTAGGTTTAGGAAGTTTAAATTGCTTTTACTTAATCGAAATTGGTTTAAACATCGATTTCAGATTTCATGTAACCTAAGAAGCTTACTTCTTTCTTGAAAAATTCTTATTTATTCAAGTTGCAAGATGATATACAACCTCCTCGTGGCACCTCCTGGGTAGCTGTCTTAGTATCCGCTAGATAGTGAGCTAATGTGTGCAACGAGTCACCCGGACGATAAATGGTTGAGCGCAGGGCTTGGAACCCGCCTCGTAAAAAGAAAATTCCAATGAAAATCTAAGCGAAAGTCTCGGATAAGATCCCCCCTTATGATGACGACCACCGCAAAACGAAAAAGGACTACGACTTAATGATATGCACCTGGAATGTCCAAACCCTTAATTGGGAAGGTGCCTCTATCCAACTGGCGGATGCCCTCGAAAAATTATTGGCCGACATTACCGCTTTACATTACATTATTACAAATGAGATGGACAGGACAAGGTTGCTCCAAGAGAGCAAACTGTGATATCTACTACAGCTGCCATGCGGAGAGGCGCGAATTCGGATGCGGATTTGTAGTAAGTCGGAGACTTCGCCACCACGTCTCCAATTTCACCCCAGTGAGTGAACGGCTGACTACAATCCGCTTCAAAGCTAGATTTTTCAATATTAGCATAATTTGCGCGCACGCCCCAACGGAGAAGAAGGACGATGCTGTTAAGGATGCGTTCTATGCGAGACTCGAGGACACATACGACCGCTGCTCAGACCACGACGTGAAGATCATCCTCGGTGACTTCAACGCAAAGGTTGGGCGCGAACGCATCTTTGACCCCACCGTCGGTCAATTCAGCCTCCACGAGACCACCTCGAAGAACGGTTTCAGGCTGATTGACTTCGCCGCGGCGCGAAACATGGTAGTGAGTAGCACCAAGACCACATGGCTGTCCCCTGATCAAAAAACGCGCAAACAAACTGATCACGTTGTGATAGACGGAAGTCATTCATCAATCGTGATGGACGTGCGTACGTTTCGTGGAGTCAATATCGACTCGGACCACTATCTTGAAAAACATACGCAATACCTTTGGTCCCGCTCGGGTCGCGCTGCGGAGAAGAACCTTACTACGCTGGGGATTTCCGATTGGAGGAGGAGCGCGAAGTGCAGAGGCCCCTGGAGGGAGACGCTGAGGTCGGCTAAAACCCGAAACAGGTTGTAGTGTCAAAGCACGGTGAGTCGACTTATTTCTGGGTCGGCTGGTCACTGGCAGTGAAAAAAAATGTCATATGACAACACCAAGAATAAAAGATTCAGGTCAAAGCAGGGTGAGCCGCTTCAAACAGTGGCAAAGCCTTGATTGACGGCTCGGAAGGTTTTGCTGATGTTATCAGAATATCCATTTTACAGTTCTGCTGGTCAAACCATCAATTTCGACCTCTACTGTTAACAACTGGAGTGATACATACTACTGTGGGCAAAAAATAATGTGAATATTTTTGTAAAGTCAAAATTCTTTATTTAAATCAATTTCATCCCCTTCAAAGTAATCCCCTCCCGATAAAATACACTTATGCCAACGTTTTTTCAAATCCTGGAAACAGGCCAAATAGTCCCTTATAGTCATGAGCGCCCTCGTTGATTTTTCTTTTATCTCTTCAATTAACTCGAAACGCGTTCCCCGGAGTGGTCTCTTGAGTTTTGGGAATAGCCAGAAGTCACACGAAGCCAACTCAGGAGAATACGGTGGTTGTGGTTGCGATATACTTCAAATTTTTAGCGAAATGGTCAAAACGAGTGCAGTGTGCGACGCTTTCGGTACAAAACGAGATTTGACTTTTGGTAGGCCCAAACGGTCTTTCAAAATGGTTTTTACAGATCCTTCTGATATTTCGATCATATCAGTAAGGTCTCTAATAGTCAACCGATGATTTTTGAGCAATAATTCCTTCACTTCATTGACGTGTTGGTCATCTGTTGACGTCGATGGTCGTTCGAAGCGCTCCAAGTCATCAACACGTTCCCGACCCATCCCCAAACTTCCTCAACGTGTCCGCAGCCGAAATTTCATTCCGCAAACAAAATATGATGGCACTTCTCTGCTCAATTAAATCAGACATTGTAAAAATCGCCAAATGCACTCTTGATTGTTTGGTAAACAAAAGCGTAAATATAGTACTCATACTGACATTGACATGAAATTCCTGCCAAATGTCATCAATAGTCCTACCAACTCGAGAAAAAAAGAACTAGTTCGCCATCTGAAGCCCGCGAATTTCAAATTGAAAATTCACCTTACTTTTTGCTCACAGTAGTATGTCTATTTGTTTGGCGTTCGTAGAACAAAAGCAACGTTGCCTTCTAGTTATTACATAATTTCAGTAAAATATTCGATATTAAGCCTGAGTTAGAAAAATAATATTATTAGTGTATGTATACTACATAATGAATTGAAATGGAAACAAAGTACCATATAATGAAAATAATAACTAAACTTTTATTCTGTGATCAATAAACTGAACTGAGATATGCATCAGCGGTTTGTCCCAGAAGTAAATATTATAATATTACAATTAAAAGAAGGAACTGAGCGAAACGAATCGATACTAGAGATTATTTATATTGATTACCTTAAAAATAGAAAAACTATCACCGGAGAGTAATGCAAGCTAGCCGCAGCGTTAATCACATCCTGAATAAACTACGGAGTTTTCAAGAAAATGTGTTGTTTTATCAAGACAATGTGCGAACTTTTACAAATTCAAATTAATAACATCGCATCGCACATGTCGACTGCACACTGACTGTGTATGCACAATCCGTGCAAGTATTGACGCCGGTCCTCTGCTGCGCCCCTGCAATTTATGAAGCTGGTGGAGATGAAAGCCTGCATTCTGCATAATGTTACTAGTGACTTTTCTAGCTTTTCTATTTACGCTGATCAAGAATATATATATACTTTGTATGGTCTGTAACGCTTGAATGTTAAATGTAAATTTATGTATGATCGATATGCGTTGCTTGCTGGAAGGTATTACCGAAATATGCTAGCATTTTGGGTCGATAACTTTTGGTTTTTGATGCACAAACACTTGAATTTTATAAATCGGAAAACACTAACCCTGTCAACTTAACACAAAAATTAATTGTCATGTGCTAGGTTATGCAATAAATCTCCAATAAAACATATCGAAGATTTCTAAACTTGTATTGCTGGTCAAAATAACGTGTGACTTAACTCGAATTTAAATATTTGCAAAATCTTTCCCTACCATACAGGTCCCGGACTTGCATTTCTTGTATATCCCTCCGCAGTGTTACAGCTTCCCGGATCTCCTATGTGGTCATGCCTTTTCTTCTTCATGCTCCTGCTTATCGGCTTGGACTCTCAGTTTTGCACAATGGAGGGCTTTATTACTGCAATAATTGATGAATGGCCGCAATTGCTAAGGAAACGCAAAGAAATATTTATTGCAATTGTTTGTTTGTTGAGCTATTTGGTGGGCTTAACCTGTGTTACAAAGGTAAGATATTCAAAAGTCCAAACTTGCAGACTTAAACATAAGTTCTTTATATGCGAGGTGTGTTCAAAAAGTAAGGTGACTTTTCAAATTTCGCGGGCAACATATTTTCGATTATCGATTTTTTTGTTTTGTTATATTGGTACACTCTTCCCTAACATCTGTACCAAGTTTCAATGGAACATCCTCTTTTGTTTGGTTGTGAGAGGCGTAAAGTTACAAGTTATTTTGCGAGCTCGGCGATTTTTTGCTATCGAAAAAAATGGATCAAAGGATTTGCATCAAATTTTGTGTAAAAAATAAAATTAAGTGCTCTGAAACACTTGAAATGTTGACAGTGGCATACGGTGAAACTGTTCTGAGTAAAAAAAATGTGTACAAGTGGTACAAACTCTTCCAAGATGGCCGGGAAGATGCCAATGACCAGCCTCGCTCTGGACGCCCAAGCACGTCAACAACTGATGAAAACGTTCAAGCAGTGACGAAAATTGTTTTGGAAAATCGTCGAATCACTATCAGAGAAGTTGCTGAAGATGTCGGTATATCGCTTGGCTCGTGCCATGAAATTTTTTCAAACGTTTTGGGTATGAGTCGTGTGTCAGCGAAGTTTGTTCCGAAATTGCTGAATTTTGACCAAAAGAACCGTCGCATGAGCATCGCTCAAGAGCTGTTGAATGACGTCAACGACGACCCAGATTTACTCAAAAGGGTCTTTTGGCCCCATGTGACTTTTTCTTGTTCCCAAAACTGAAGAGACCTATGAAAGGACGGAGATTTGCAACGATTGAAGAGATAAAGACTGCATCGCTGCAAGAGCTCAAGGCTATACCGAAAAGTGCTTATGGGAAGTGCTTTGAGGATTGGAAAAACCGTTGGCATAAGTGTATTGTATCTGAGGGGGATTACTTTGAAGGGGACAACATAAATATTGATAAATAAATTAATAGTTTTTCTTGAAAATACAAAGTCACCTTACTTTTTGAACACACCTCGTACATTATAAATTGAAAAATTTTTAAAAAGG
The DNA here is from genome assembly GCA_035046045.1 of Zaprionus bogoriensis. NCBI lineage: Eukaryota > Metazoa > Arthropoda > Insecta > Diptera > Drosophilidae > Zaprionus > Zaprionus bogoriensis. The sequence continues at coordinate 2,224,879 of JAWNOI010000221.1, forward strand.
TTTGTGCATATGTATGAAATAAGAAGAAGAAGACGTGGCATTTATATTCTTGATCAGCATTAATAAACGGGTCGTTTTGGTCAAGCCCGACTGTCCTGCTGTTAGTTTGTATGAATATAAATATTTCAGATATTACAAGAGCTAGAGACACCATAGTTGGTAGGAATGTTTGTAAATATCATACACATAAGAAGTTTATTTCAAACTGTATGTGCCAAACCCACCACATCCTCAAATCAATTTATTGCAATTACTTTACGAGATAGAAGCATCAAATTTGGCAGGAAGGTGCCTTGCGTAATTACGCAAAATTCGATTTTTTACATTCGTAGCTGATAATAATATAAACCCTACAAATTACAACCCAATCCGACAATAGGTACGATTTTTTTTTAAACGTTTCATTTTCCGGTCGCGCCGTGTTCCTCTGTGTGGTCTAGCTCTAGATCTCTTGTTCTCAAATCAATGGATCCACGGTTCCGCGATTTTTTTTTTTAGTTTTTTTTTGTATAAAAACGTTTTTCTTTCATTAAAAAAAAGAATGAAATACCTTGTTTTGTGGCGTTAGGCGCAAAACTGAAAATTTAAAAATTACTTGTTCTGCGCATGGTACTCAGGAATCACTATGCCCACCATAGCTAAAACATAGGCTGTCGAACATTTGTATAGCTGGCCTTTAAAAATAATTGATATTCATTCCAGGAATGGGTGTAATATTATCTGTTATCTAATTAAAATAAATTTGTAGCCAATTGATAGTTTTAGTAAACCTAGACTGAAAATATATATAATTATAAATATGTATAAAACATTTCCAAATTTTTTCTTTCAGGGTGGCATGTATATTTTTCAAATTCTCGATTCTTACGCAGTAAGCGGATTTTGCCTTTTATGGCTTATCTTTTTTGAGTGCATTTCAATATCCTGGTGCTATGGAGTTGATAGATTTTATGATGGCATAAAAGACATGATTGGATATTACCCCACAATTTGGTGGAAATTTTGTTGGTGTGTTACAACACCTGCAATATGTTTGGTGAGTATTTAAATTTAAGCCTTGATTCCTCAGTCCACTGATCTAAGGGGTATAAACATTTACCTATTGAAAACTATATACTCTTGATCAGCATCAATATCAATCTGTCTGTCTGTATGAACATTCAAAATTTACATACATTTTCACAAAATTAAAATACAATTTCTTACCATTTTGAAATGAGTGACTCCAGTGTAATAAGTTCAGTACATTATTATTTTAATCATGTATTTATTTATTAACACGTCTCATCAGTGTGGTGGTTGACGCTCAACACAAGAGAGGTCGATATGTACTTATCGATATTTACTTATTATTACATGCTCTTTTTTTTATAATTTCTTAATTCTAACTTTTATTAATTCTAAAATTTCTTAATTCTAAATTCTAAAATTTTTTTTTTCTTTTTTTTTTTAATTTCTAAAATTTTTTAATTCTAAAATTTTACAGAAAATCTTAAATGTATTTCAGTTTTATAATTATTATTATTATATTATTATAATTATTGAATAAGCTTAAGTCCAAGATAATAAAATAATTTTTTGATTTTATAGCCATGGACATGGACATACCTTAATTCCACCCAAATCTTTGCGGCACTTTTACGGCCCTACCACTACGAGTTTTATACTGTGTTTCAATATTTACTGTGGTATCTTCATTTTCACTTTCCCCATTTATTTCTCCTTCAGCAGTATCATATTCTTCTGACGAACTACTAGTTGTATTTAATGAATTATTTTCATCTTCTTCAAAACTACTAGAGCTTTCTGTAATATTAGTTTTTATTACCGCTTCTTTGATTGGCTGTTGAATATGTATCTCTGGTAAATTATTGTGCTGTCCTATTTTATTATTTTCTTCTAACAATAAATCACTTGCGTTGAAATCTCTATTATTTGTTTTTGCAATAAAGCGTCTATTACGCCTAAAGTGATTATCAAAAGAGTCCTTTATTATATATGATCGATCGTTGACAATGCCATCTATTGTATCATAACACCATTCTTTCCCATTCTTTTTAAATATAACTAAATCACCCAAACTTAACGATGGCAAAGATTTTACATTCCTTCTTTTTATTAATTTTTTCTTGAATTATTTCTTCGTTCATGTTGTTCCTGACAAGCAATTGTTCCGACACCGGGAGTCCCGTTTTAGTTAACCTCCCAAAAAATAGCTCAGATGGCGTAAGATTCATGCTTGCTATAGGTGTAGAGTTATAATCTAATATTCTGTATTGATATTGATCAACCTTATTGTCTTCATAGCATCTTTTAAGAATATTTTTTGAAATTGCCACTCCTTTTTCCGCTATGCCATTACTCTGAGAATACCTGGGACTTGAATATTTAAACTAAATATTAAAATCTCTCGAAAATTTTTCAAATTCAGTAGAATTAAATGGGACATTATCGCTTTTAATTATTGTTGGATATCCCATTCTATTAAACACAGTGCATAATATATTTATTATATTTCCTGAAGTTTTATTCTTGATTTTTTCAGACACTAAAAAATTTGAAAAAGCATCGAAAATAGAAATAAAATCACAACCACCACATTCAAAAAGATCAATTGACACCATATGATACGGATATTTAGTATTACTTTCCTGTAATAAAGGTTCCCGTTGATTAGAACGTGTAAATTTCTCACAAACGTCACAAGAGACTACTAGTTCCTTTATTTGTCTATTCATACCTGGCCAAAAATAAAGCTTTCTTGTTTTAGCAAGGGTTTTTTCAATTCCCAAATGTGAATCGTGTAATAGTTTTGCGATCTTTTCTTGTAATTCATTGGGTATCACTAATCTATGATTTCTGAATAAAAGTTCATTCTGAAAATGCAACTCTGATTTATATTTATGAAATATTCGAGAAAATTCATTTAAAAATCTAAACTCAGGCCACCCATTTCTCACATACTCACATAGCTTCCTAAAATCTTCATTTGAATTCATCATTTGCTTGTAATGAATGTAATTATCTTTTGATACACAGATGGATTCTGTGACAACATGTATTATTCCAGATAATTCTTTGTTTTCCTCGATGATATCTAACTGAGCCCTAGATAAACAGTCAGCAAGAAGCATATTTTTACCAGGATTATACACTATTTTTATTCCTGGATATTTTAAAAGTGCCATAAACATTCTTTGCAACCTTGGGGAAACACTATCAATGTCACGCAAATTTAGCGATTCCATCGGCTTGTGATCACTTTCTACTATAAAATGATGCCCATAAATAAAATGGTGAAATCTTTGGCAGGCAAATACCACAGCTAACAGCTCTTTTTCTATTTGAGCCCATCTTTGTTCACATTTAGAAAGCGTTCTAGATGCAAAGGCCACAGGGTGTTCATTTTGGATCAATCCTGAACCCAGTCCATCCTTTGAAGCGTCAGTTTGAATAACTATTTGATTTTTAGGATCAAATGGCTTCAGAACTGGTTCTGATGTGATAATTTTCTTTAATACATCCAGCTCAGCGTCTTGTTTCTCAGTCCACTCAAAAGGCACATCTTTTCGTGACAACAATCGCAGTCAGTTTCGAAAGTACTGGAATGAACTTGCCCAAATACTTAAATAGTCCTAACAGGCGTAAAACACCATGCCTATCTGTAGGTCTCTTCATTTTAAGTATTGCTTCTACAGGGTTGCCCATATTCGACGCCATAACTTTTGGCAGAGATGCCAGATCGCTTAATGACATACCGCGTATGAAGCGTCAGTCCAAGCAGATTTTTACCATGGAACAATACACGCCACGCGAGCGCTCTGAAATAGTTGAAATTTACATTCAACAGAACAAGTCAATTGTGAAAACTCAACGTGCTTTTAAAAAATTAAAAAATGTGAAAAGTGCGCCTTCTAAGAACACCATTAAGCGTTTATACGAAAAATTTACGACTGGTGAGGCTCTTTCTAATCCGAAGAGGCCAAATAAAAGTCGACCAAGGCGATCGGACGAAAATGGTGTCGAAAAATGGTGATTTGGACTGGCCACCGCGTTCGCCCGATTTGACGCCGCCTAACTTCTTCTTGTGGGGATATTTGAAGTCAAAGGTTTACGTTAACAAGCCAAGGACCCTAGAAGAGCTCAAGGACAACATTCGTGAAGAAATAGCCGCTATTTCGGCCGAAATGTTGGCGAAAACGATGGAAAATGCTGCATGGGTCCATGGGCAACCCTGTATATGTTTCTTAGCTGGTTTAATTTTTCAGTCAAATAAAATATGACCCATAAACTTTACTTCCGATTTTCGATATTGAATTTTTTCTACATTAAACTTTATAATTACCATTCTTAATATTTTGTCATGTTCTGTCTCATCGCACGCTATGATACCAACATCATCAAAATAAGCAAAAACTCCTGGTATATCACCAAATATTTGAACCATACGTCTCTGAAATATTTCCGGAGAAACACTCAAACCAAACGGAAGCCTTTTGAACTTATAACGACCAAAAGGTGTCATAAATGTTGTCAACTGTGAACTTTTTTCGTCTAATTCTAATTGCCAAAAACCATTGGAACAATCTAAGACAGTAAAAGCCTTCTTTCCTGCTAGGTCTGAGATTAAATTATCCATAGTTGGTATTAAAAATGTTCACGCTTTAGGCACTTATTTAATGGCTTAGGATCTAAGCATATTCGCAGATCGCCATTCGTTTTCTCAACGACCTGTAAATTGTTTACCCATTATGTCGGTTTTGCTACTGGAGAAATTATCTCCTTTTCAACCAATTCTTCAAGTTTCGGCATAAGTTTTCTTAGTATTGTATCAGGAATACACTTTCTATAGTGAAGAACTGGGCTAGCATCCTCGTGAATGTGAAGTGTCACTTTTCCAGGTATTTTTCCTATTCCCGAGAATACATCCTTATTTTCATTTATAAAAGCATCAACTCCTGTTGATTTGATTAAGGCAATATTTAAGGGTTCAACAAAGCCAAAATCAATGCAAGCTCTAAGTCCCAGTATAGGTTCAAACCCGTCATCAACAACAATGAATTCAGCTACTCTTTCAATGTTCAATTTTTTATCTCTCATTTAAATTTTTGCAATACCATAGATTTTTATCCTATTGTTACTGTAATCAAATATAGAATATTTATTTTGTTCATTTAACATTCTAATGTTTAACTTTCTAATGATTTTCAAAGGAATACAATTTACATCCGCACCCGTGTCAGCTTTAAATTTAACTATCGCTTCACCTCACCTATTTGAAATTCCTTTGTCCATGGCTTTTTCCTTAATTCCTCTGAATTTACTCTAGAAACAAATTTTTTTATACTATGACTAGTGACCCGGCAGACTTCGTACTGCCTCAGTCGAATAAATAAATATGAATAAGAATAAGGTTTAAATTTGATATTAACAGTTACACACTGTCATGATACAGTTTGTTAATTAATTTAAAGCCCTCTCATAAACTATATTTATACCATTTACCCATTGAAAATGGGTAAAAAATGGTATATTAACTTTGTGCAAATGTATGTAACAGGCAGAAGGAGGCGTGGCAGATCATACAAAGTATATATATTCTTGATCAGCATCAATAGCCGAGTCGATTTGGTCATGTCCGTCTGTCTGTCCGTCTGTCCGGCTGCCCGTCTGTCCGTCTGTCCGTCTGTCCGTCTGTATGAACACACAGATCTCAGCTATTAAAAGAGCTAGAGGCACCAGACTTGGTGGGAGTGTGCGTGTATTCAATACACACAAGAAGTTTATTTCAAACTTGATGTGCCACGCCCACCGCCTCCGCAAATCGATAAATGCGTATTTCGATTTTTTCCAAATAATTCAATAACAAAAAGAGATAAACGCACCAAATTTGGTAGGGGGCTGTCTTGCAACATTATGCAGAAGTTGGATTTTAGACTTTTGGATGCCACGCCCACCGCCTCTAAAAAACACATTTTTATAGTTTAAAAGAACACTAAAAAAGCTAGAAGCACCAAATTTGGAAGTAAGGTGCCTGGTAACATTACGGAGAATGCGGAATTTCAACTTTTGGATGCCACGCCTACCGCCCCCAAAAATCGATTTTGTAAATCGGTAAATCAAATTATAGGAAAAGTAGAAAAGTTTCCGAAATTTTAAAATTTAGGTATTATTGTAGATAATAATAATATTGATCAACCCTATAAAATTAAATCCTATCGGACAATAAACACAGAAGTTATAGGCACGAGAAGTTTCGCTCACAGCAGTAGAGGCCCGACGCCGACGCCGACGCTGACTGCGCACGCCGACTGAGCACGCACAGTCGTCGTGTAGTCAGTGTGCAGTCGGCATGTCGGCATTAGCGTCAATGCATGTGAATTTGTCCTCGAAAATATGCGATGCGTTGTTATTCGCCGAATAAAAGTAATTAATATTAAGAATTAGTTTTTAACAGCGAAAGGTAAATGGTATCTTACTGTCGAGTGCACTCGACTGTAGCTTTCTTCACTTGTTTGGTTTTTTTTTGTGGTGCGTAAATAAACAAAGAAGACGGTTTTCCGACGCGCGAACACGCGACGTATAATTGTCCATGCGCGAAACAGGGATACTCCAAATTGATTCCGCAAACATCTAAAGACTGTCCTTGCGATTTATTTATTGTCATCGCAAAGGCCAGACGTACTGGAAATTGTAAGCGTTTAAAATTGAATGGAAAATCCGTTGGAATCATCAGTATTCGCGGGATCAAGACATCCTCTCCTTTCTATTTTCCTTTTATGATTGTTGCCTCAATGACGTTATTCATCAGCTTTTTCACTGCCAGTCTTGTTTCATTGCATAGTCGAGGTTGATTAATATTACGCAGCATGATGACAACTGATCCTACTTTTAACTGCAAATTGTGAGGTGGTAATCCAGGCAATTCCAGTGAATTAAAAAACTCCGTGGGATAGTTGACTACGTCATCTTGGTTCATAACGGTGTCGACTGATTTGAAAGAAAATAACTGTCCTGGAAGAAAATTCTGAATGCGCTATATCTGGGAAAACTCGATGAATGAGCTCCTCTTTTGAATCTGTGATGTGACAGAAATCTGTAGGTAATGGTATGAATCCAGTCGAGATGTCCATTGCAACTTTATAATTTCCAATGTCTAACAATTGCTTCGCAAACATATTTGCAGTTTCATCATGTTGCAAAAATACTCGCATGTTAGTTGTTAATTGGAGTGTCTTTGCGTATTGCCACAAATTCGATGATTTTAGGCATGCATTTAGTTCATCAGCAACAGTTGATCGGGGAATAACTGGAAGAGTCTGACGAAAATCACCTGACAACAGAATCATGGCCCCACCGAAAATATTTTGGTTGTCACGAAGATCTTTCAATGTTCTGTCCAGTGCCTCCAGTGACCTCTTATGGGCCATTGTGCATTCATCCCAAACTATTAATTTGCATACCTGTAGAATCTTTGCCATTACGCTATTTTTGTATAGGTGTATTATTATATTTTGTCGTGTTCGGCATAGGTTCCTTGCAGTAGCCGGAACTGTGTTGTTTCCAAGTGGACATTCACAGTCTTCAAATGCGCAAACGATTTTGGGCCACGTACCTTAACGACACCAAATCCCGCCAAATTCAACCAAATCCCGCTAAATTCTACCAAATCCCACCAAATTATACAAAATACCGACAAATTCTACCAAATCCCGGTAAATCCCGCCAAATCCCGCCATATCCCGCCGAATTCTACAAAATCCCGCCAAAATGCCTGTTGTTGGAATCGAATGAAAATTTGCACAATACACCAATAGATTTGACGGGATTTTTAAATTTTTAAATAAATAGAAGAACCTTACTGCTCAGAGAACAAAATTAGACTGTCGATTTATTTTGTGAACTGTGTTTAGGTGTATTATTATAATTTGTCGTGTTCGTCATAGGTTCCTTGTAGTAGCCGGAACTGTTTTGTTTCCAAGTGGCCATTCACAGTCTTCAAATGCGCAAACGATTTTGGGCCACGTACCTTAACGACACGGAGCCCGAGACCTTTCCAACGAATGCAAAACCGTGAAAATAGGTTCATGTTTTCTGGAGTTAATATTCAGGAAGGAAATTTGGACTTCTTTTTATATAGTAGAAGATATAGAGGCCACCTCACCTTTTATGCCTTCCCTAGACCTCCACGAACATTTTAAGACTAAGATGAGATAAATCCGTTCAGCCGTTTTCGAGTTTTTATGAGACAAACAAACATCAATTCATTTTTATATATATAGATAGATAGATTATTTTTTAAGTTTTCGTTATTGTTGATGAAATTACCTGAAGATGAACCTTCATCCATACAAAGAGAATCAATTTTTCCAGTGTCTTTCTTTTCATCAGGCTTAGATTCTACTGCCGATGATCCGGACGTTCCCATTTTATTTCCCTTCTTGCGACACATTTGGCGAAAATGACCCTTCTTTCCACATTGGCACATGAAGTTCTTGGCTGGACATTTACCCTTATGATCATATGTCCATTCTCCACCGCAGTTGAAGCAAATGCGCTTTTTGTTGATCGCATTAACAGAATTCATCTCTGCAGATGTTGATGCCAATTGTTTTGTTGATAGGATGGATTTGTTCATATTTGCCGATTCAAAGTTTTTTGCAGACATCAATTACGCGTATTAGTGATTCATCTCATCCATCAAGCAGCTTCAGCTGAAGTTTTTTATCCACAACACCAGTGATAATTCTATCACGTAGCATTCTCTCTTCATACGATAATCCACATGAACAGTTGAATTCAGATCGTTCAATTTGAGTACGTAGCTCAGTCAAGAATTCATTAAATGGTTGCCGCCCCTTTTGAACCAAATTATTGAATTTAATTGACTCCATTGTTACCTTTTTTCTGTGGCAAGAAATCTGCATCAAAAGCTGCCAAGACCTCAACCAACGTGCGCTGTGAAGCACTATTAACACCTGCTTCATCTGATGCCTCGTGACTGATTGCAGGAGTGCCAAGCAGCGATGCTTCGGATCCATCATTTGGGAAAAGAGTATTATAGATATTAGCACCCTTTGTCCCAATCAGCCACAAAAATATTGCAATTTTGGTGGACTCTGGTTGGCCATTTTTATTATTGGCAATCATGTATACCAAAAAATCACGCCTCCAATTTTTCCATTCGGTTGAGAGATTTCCACAATCGAGTTCTCTCAGGTCCTTCCGTGTCTCTGACATTGTATTTTTTATGTTTTATGCATAAAGTCAATTCTTTTAAGCTCCACACGTGTTTTATTTGTTTTTCGATAACATATAACGATAACGATACAAGTCTTCCGATAATAGTGGTTTACTCACGAACTAGTACTTCACTCCAATTTTAAGTGTTTTGTGTATTTAAGTCTACATTAAATATTAGTTTTTCTTGGGGAACACTAGTCTTTATTGAGAAACACTGCTTTAATATAGATTTTCTCAACAGTATTTTACTTCTGACACCATGTAATAAGTTCAGTACATTATTATTTTAATCATGTAGTTATTTATTAACACGTCTCATCAGTGTGGTGGTTGACGCTCAACTCAAGAGAGGTCGATATGTACTTATCGATATTTACTTATTATTACATCCAGATCAACCTCGACTGCACAATATCTGGTTTATGATTTTCGGTAAGCTTCTGGGTCGAATCTGTGCCAGGTTCCTAAGCCCAGTTTGTCCGTGCTTTGGTTGAGTTTGTCCATAAATTGTTGTACTTTATTTTTTTTTTGTTTCCATCAATAAAAAATGGGTTTCCAACACCGGATGTCGGCTTTTTTTAGACCTATTTTGTTTTTTGTTGCCAATAATATAGGATGCATTTCAAACCGAAAATAAGAAATTTGGACTTGTCTTGACAATAAAAGTCCAGGTGCAGAACTATACCATACATCGCACATTTTCCTAAAATTACCACCTTATAATTCTTCTCTGTTAACGTCGAAACCGATAGTTTTGGGCAAGTTATAATTTTAAGAACAGTAAATTCTAACTCGACTTCAGAAAATATTTTATTCTTCGCAATTTGGCCCCTTTTTTATACCATTTACCCATTGAAAATGGGTAAAAAATGGTATATTAACTTTGTGCAAATGTATATTCTTATATATTCTTATATATTCTTGATCAGCATCAAAAGCCGAGTCGATTTGGTCATGTCCGTCTGTCTTTCCGTCTGTATGAACGCACAGATCTCAGCTATTAAAAGAGCTTGAGTCGCCAGACTTGGTGGGAGTGTGCGTGTATTGAATACACACAAGAAGTTTATTTCAAACTTGATGTGCCACACCCACCGCCTCCGCAAATCGATAAATGCGTATTTCGATTTTTTCCAAAAAATTCAATAACGAAAAGAGATAAACGCACCAAATTTGGTAGGAAGGTGTCTTGCAACATTATGCAGAAGTTGGATTTTAGACTTTTGGATGCCACGCCCACCGCCTCTAAAAAACACATTTTTATAGTTTAAAAGAACACTAGAAAAGCTAGAGGCACCAAATTTGGAAGAAAGGTGCCTGATAACATTACGGAGAATGCGGATTTTCAAATTTTGGATGCCACGCCTACCGCCCCCAAAAATCGATTTTGTAAATCGGTAAATGAAATTATAGGAAAAGTAGAAAAGTTTCCAAAATTTTTTTTAGGTATTATTGTAGATAATAATAATGTTGACCAACCCTATAAAATTAAATCCGATCGGACAATAAACACGGAAGTTATAGGCACGAGAAATTTCGCTCACAGCAGCAGAGGCCCGACGCCGACTGCGCACGCACAGTCGTCGCGTAGTCAGTGTGCAGTCGGCATGTGCCATTAGCGTAAATGCATGTGTATTTGTCTTCAAAAATATGCGATGTGTTGTTATTCGCCGAATAAAAGAAATTAATATTAAGAATTATTTTTTAACAGCGAAAGGGTTTATTTAACAAACTGAAGTATTAGGTGAAATTCAGAAATTTTATGTTTCCTTTTATTAACCTTATATGGATATGTTCCAATAACTTACTAATAATTCCCTTATCAACAGGGAGTTTTCTTCTTTAATATAGTGCAATGGTCGCCGATTAAATATTTAGACTATAGCTATCCATGGTGGGCACATGCGTTTGGATGGTTCACCGCATTGTCTTCGATGCTCTATATTCCTGTATATATGATTTGGCTATGGAAGAGAACACCAGGAGATTTGTGTGATGTAAGATAAAAGCACTTTGTACAAATTATATTAGTATTATCATTTTGCTATAAATAATGAAATATAATTTTTTACAGAAAATTCGGGCGATTGTACGCATTGATGAAAATATTACGAGGTTACGTGAAAAAATGCAAAGGGAAGCCTATGCTAAGGAAGTTGAGTTTAACCCATTATAGGCATAACTCACCAATACTAAATGCAGAAATGAATTAGTATTTGGACTCTAGGACATCACTCATATTATCGTATATTACACATACATTAACATATATTGATATCTAAAGTATTAAAAACGCCATATTAAAACCCAAAGAAGTAGCCTCTAGTATTTGATACATGCTAGGTTTATGCGCCGATTTCTTGTTTGTATTGTAAAATATTTTTGCAGTGGCGAGTAAACATTTTTACAGGTGTCTAACCAAATTAACCTGTAATTTATTAAAGTAAACATTATTACTAATTAATGTTAATATAAAATAAAATTGTCCCATATGATATTTTTATTTTCATAATTTAGTTTTTAAAACCAGAAACTAATTAGTAATAACTTGCTCAATAAACGCAAATTCTAAACGTAAATTAATAATAGAGATCATGTGTTTTGTGTAGATGATTATTAAACAACATAAATTAGTACATAAGAACATTATTGGAAATTCCAAGTATTTTATGGGCTTAGAATCTAATAATAAGTATACATAAGTTTGTGGAGTGTTTGCGTTTTAAGTTGTAATTCATTAAGATGGTTAAAATTTTTCTTATGTCGGCTTGTTTATCTTATGGTTATTCATTAATAAAGAAAACTAGAAAGAAACATTACCTTCTACGTATCGAAGGTCTCATACCCTTGCAGAGTCTAAATATATACTTTATTTGTGTATTTTTCTTTAACCTTATATTAATATATATGTGTGCAGTGTGCCGAACATATTACATGTGGCAAACCTGCTGTTTATCAAAAGCAAGTCGAGGCAAGAGTTGAGCGGCAGTTGAAGTTGTACAAGACATGCGAGTAATTGTGAATGCTGTCGACGTAATTGGAGTCAGTTCTTGTTGTCGCTGAAAAAGTTGTCCGGTCGTCGCAGTTGCCAGTGTAGCAGTGCCGAATGCTACTACCATTATTTATAATCAATCATCATGATACATAATCTACCTATTATCAGTACACAATTTTACATATATACTACTGTGGGCAAAAAGTGAATATTTTTGTAAAGTCAAAATTGTTTATTTATTCTCCTAAATTTCAATCAATCATCAATTTCATCCCCTTCAAAGTAATTCCATCCCGATAAAATACACTTATGCCAACGTTTTTTCAAAACCCCGAAACAGGCCAAATAGTCCCTTATAGCCATGAGCGCCCTCGTCGATTTTTCTTTTATCTCTTCAATTAACTCGAAACGCGTTCCCCGGAGTGGTCTCTTGAGTTTTGGGAATAGCCAGAAGTCACACGAAGCCAACTCAGGAGAATACGGTGGTTGCGGTTGCGATATACTTCAAATTTTTGGCGAAATGGTCAAAACCAGTGCAGTGTGCGACGCTTTCGGTACAAAACGAGATTTGACTTTTGGTAGTCCCAAACGGTCTTTCAAAATGGTTTTTACAGATCCTCCTGATATTCCGATCATATCAATAAGGTCTCTAATAGTCAACCGTTGATTTTTGAGCAATAATTCCTTCACTTCATTGACGTGGTGGTCATCTGTTGACGTCGATGGTCGTCCGAAGCGCTCCCAGTCATACAATTTGACATTGACATGAAATTCCCGCCAAATGTCATCAGCATTCCTGCCAACTCGAGAAAAATAAACTAGTTCGCCATCTTAAGCCCACGAATTTTAAATTGAAAATTCACCTTCATTTTTGCTCACTGTAGTACTACTATAGTTATAAGTATGTTGCAATGAGCTTAGCTTAGCTTTTTCACGAAAATGTATATCCTATATGCAATTTTAGAAACTTTTTCATACCATTTACACATTGAAAACGTTGAAGGAGGCGTGTCAGACATAAATAAGTATATATACTCTTGATCAGCATCAATAGCCGAGTCGGTTTGGTCATGTCCTTCCGTCTGTATGAACACACAGATCAAATTAATTGATTAAGTTGTTTTAACGACAAAAGCTTACTAAATTACTTACATACCGAACCCGATGACTGGGTTCGAACCATCATTTTTTTATTTTTATTTGCATTTTTTCATTCCCGATTCTTGCTTCATTTCCACTTTACCAGTCTTAAAAAATTTTTTAAAAATCGACGCACTGAGTTTTCTTTACAACGTATCTGAGGTGTTATTGTAGATTTTGTACATTTTTTCAGATAATAAAAAAATACCCTCCTTCTCTTTTCTTTTTCGAGGTTGGTAACACTGTCAGCGAAATCTGTGCCAAATATCACAACAAATAAATCAATAGTGTACAGTATACGCTTGTCTTTCTGATAAAGAAAAGTGCATTCGGCGATTTTCGCCATGAGTGAAATCATTCAACAAAGAAGTTCCATCGAATTTTTTGTTGGGAATAAAATTTCTGGTGCCGAAACGGAGTTGGAGTTGGTGCTCGAGAATCGATGATTTACAGTCAGAGACCTTTCTGACAATGTTGGAATATTGGAAGGATCAATAAAACTATTTTAAAAGATCATTTGGGGCTAAGAAAAGTGAAAGCACAAAATTTTCTTGAAAAACAGGGTCGCGTTGACACTGTGAAGCAATGCATTCCGACTACTAAGATGTCATGCAACGTATTGTGACTGGCGATGAGTCTTGGATCTATGCTTAGCAGACGATTAATTCATCAAATATCGAGCCAAATGCAAGCCGAAACCGAAAAAACCACGTCGAAGCAAGTTAAAAATCAAGGTCGCAGTAGTACACGGACCTAGCTTAGTGTCTATAGCTTTTGTAATTGCTGAAAGCTTATTGTTTATACAAATAAAAAGGAATAATCGGTTATTAAACAACAGAAATTTTAAGCACTTGTTCGAAAATGATATTTCAAGAAATGGAATTCTTGAATCACTGGTGAATACAGACGAAATGAAAAACCCACAACCATAAATTTATTTAAACAATGTTGCATTCCCAAATGGCGCAACCTGATCCTGTGGATCAAAAGAGAAGTGTGTAAATACTGTTGTTGACCGCTACAACGAAAACACTGACACACAGAATTTACATGTTGCACTTTGGTAATTCAATAATTAAATTAAAGCTGTTATGTAAGGTAAGACCAATTAGCCCAATTCATCGACGTTTGTTACAATGTCTACATAAAAATATTACAGTGCCGTTAAGTTAAATTCTGCAAACAAAAAAACGAAACCAAATTACGCCACCAGCTGTGTTTACGCTGCACCGCTATGCCGATCGTCTGCGCAACCACAGCAAAGTTAGGGACAAAAACATACTTTATCACTTAAGAACAGACTTTACCGAAGTCATAGTTTGTGCATCGCCAGAATCAATGCACCGAATGCACCCAAACCAACACTTACCCAGAGTTAGTATAAAGACACCCTGAGAACGATAACCAAAATCTTGGACCCATCGGCACATAACGAACGCCAAGTGCGACGCGTCAAGAGCCAAATTTATGGAACCAAATGATCAGCGACTTACGCAAGACGCTCCGCGTTGGACTTATGCGAACCCGTAAAAAACCAAAAGCCTAGAAAAATGTTCAAGACAAAGATAAAAGTAATTCCACCGCAGCTACCTCCTCGACGAATAGTTCCAATGAACTATCAACATTCGTCTAAGCATTTTAATAATAATAAAATCAAAATACTGCCTTTTCCGTAAATGGTAGAAAGTACGACTTTATTCGACTTTCCTTTAGTTTGAAGAGTTCACCATAAGTCTTTCAACGAGTTCTAGGTGGCATTCTTAGAGATTATTATTATTAGGTGGCACTATAATCCGTTGTGGGTTTTGGCCGACCTCAGCGTCTCCCTGCAGGTACCTCTGCTTTTCGCGCGCCTCATCTAATCAGAAATCCGCAGTGTAGCTAGGTTCTCCTCCACTTGGTCATTTCATCGGAGCTTTGGTCGTCCCCTTCGTCGTCGTCCGTAGTCGAACCTCGCTTCGAATACCTTCTAAGCTGGAGTTTCTTCATCCATACGCCCAACGTGGCTGAGCCAGCGCAGACGTTGTATCGTGATGCGCCGGACCACGTCTACGTCGTCGTACAACTCGTACAGCCGTGGTTCATCCGAATGCAAAACTCGTCCCCAATCCGGGCGGGACCAAAGACATCACGCTTGCTGAGGCCAATGATGTCAATATCATCAGCATATACAAAGAGCTGGACACTTTTATAAAAAACTAGCTGTACCCTGCCACGTTTCGCTGTGGCATAGTGTGGTTCTACGCCCACGGAATATTATTATTATTATTAGGTGGCACTACAACCCATTTCGGGTTTTGGCCGACCTCAGCGTCTCCCTCCAGGCGCCTCTGCTCTTCGCGTGCCTCCTCCAATTGGAAATACCCAGTAGACTAAGGTCCTTCTCTACTTGGTCCTTCCAACGAAGATTTGGTCGTCCCCTTCGTCGTCGCCCATAGTCGACCCTCGCTTCGAATACCTTCTGAGCTGGAGCTTCTTCATACATACGCACAACGTGGCCGAGCCAGCGCAGACGTTGTATCGTGATGCGCCGGACCACGTCCACGTCATCGTACAACTCGTACAGCTCGTGGTTCATTCGAATGCGAAAGTCGTCCCCAATTCGAACGGGACCGAAGATCTTGCGAAGAATCTTTCTCTCGAACACCCCAAGCGCTGCTGCATCCGTCTGTGAAATTACCCATGCTTCTGCGCCATATAAGAGCACGGATAGAATGTGTGTCTTGTAGAGTGTTAGTTTTGTTCGGCGAGAGAGGTCTCTATTGCACATTTGCCTACTCAGACCAAAGTAGCACCTATTGGCAAGTGTGATTCTTCGCTTGATCTCCAGGCTGACGTCATTTTTGGTGTTAATGGCGGTGCCAAGGTACGTGAACTCCTTGACCACTTCGAAGTTATAGCTGTCGGCTACCACATGGGAGTCTAGGCGCCGCGCCTCCCTGCTTGTCGACAGCATATACTTCGTCTTGCCCTCGTTTACCGCCAAACCCACTTTTGCTGACTCCTTTTCGATAGCGGAGAATGCAGCAGTGACATCACGCTTGCTACGGCCAATGATGTCAATGTCATCGGCGTAAGCAAGGAGCTGGACACCTTTATAAAAAAAAATAGTGCCAGATCGATGAACACCGGCTTTCCGCAGAACCCCTTCCATCACGAAGTTGAAGAGGTTGCACGACAGAGGGTCGCCTTGTCTGAAACCTCGAACGGTATTAAAAGGTTCGGAGAGGTTCGTTCCTACCTTGACAGAGCTGATGGTGCTGCTCAATGTCATCCTGCAAAGACGTAACAGCTTTGCAGGAATGCCGAACTCAGACATGGTGGCATATAGGCGTTCCCTCGTCGGGCTATCGAATGCAGCTTTGTAATCAACAAAGAGATGGTGTGTGTCAATTCCATTTTCGTGGGTTTTTTCCAGGATTTGGCGCAATGTGAAGATCTGGTCTATGGTGGATTTACCAGGTCTGAAGCCGCACTGATAACGTCCGATCAGTGTGTTGGCATACGGCTTCAGTCGTTCACATATAACGCTCGACAGGACCTTGTATGAGATGGTGATCAGGCTGATTCCCCGGTAGTTGGCACATATCGTCGGGTCGCCTTTCTTCAGTGCAGGACAAAGGACGCTGAGATTCCAATCGTTGGGCATGCTTTCTTCTAGCCATATTTTGCACAAGAGCTGATGCATGCACCTTATCAGCTCTTCGCCGCCGGCCTTAAACAACTCTGCAGGCAGTCCATCAGCACCGGCTGCTTTGTTGTTTTTGAGTCGCGTAATCGCAACTCGGACCTCGTCATGGCTAGGTAGTGGTATATCCACATTGTCGTTGATTGGTGGTATCGGGCTGTTTCCTCCATCGGCGGGATTGGTGCCGTCATCGCCTGCTAGCAGCTTGGAGAAATGCGCCCTCCATAACCCTCCATCAGCGTGCACTGCGTATCTGTAACCAGATTTCCATTATCGTCTCGACAGTTAGATGCTCCGGTCTTGAAACCTTGTGTCAGACGGTTGACTTGTTGGTAAAATTTTCGAGCATCATTCCTGTCTTGCAACACCTCAAGTTCCTCGCACTCTCGCTTTTCTTGCTCCCGCTTTTTCCGTCTGAAAAGTCGCCTCTCTTCCTTCCTTTTCTCCCTGTAACGTTCACACGTGGCTCGTGTTGCGCCAGACTGCAGCTTTTTTCTGTAGGCGGCGTTTTTTACCGCAGCTGCGACGCGACACTCCTCGTCATACCATTGGTTCCGTGTGGGAGGGCGCTTGAACCCAATGGCTGTTTCAGCAGCAGCTCGCATGGAGTGGGATATGTGCGCCCAGAGTCCGCCAGCGTCAACAGGGTGAGGGGAAGGTTGGAGGAGCAGTTCCGAGAGGTGAGTGGAGTAGGCCATTGCTGTCCGTTGTGATCGCAGCTTAGTGACGTCAAGCTTTGTTGCGTGATGGGGCGTATGTTTTTCGCACGGCATAGCCGCATGCGTATCTTGGCTGCGACAAGATAGTGGTCCGAGTCTATATTGACTCCACGAAACGTACGCACGTCCATCACACTTGAGGCATGCCTTCCGTCTATCACAACGTGATCAATCTGGTTGCGCGTTTTTTGATCAGGGGACAGCCATGTGGCCTTGTGGATGTCGAGGTGTTGAAATCTGGTACTACTCACTACCATGTTTCGCGCCGCGGCGAAGTCAATCAGCCTGAAACCATTGTTCGAGGTGGTCTCATGGAGGCTGAATTGGCCGACGGTGGGGTCAAAGATGCGTTCGCGCCCAACCTTTGCGTTGAAGTCCCCGAGGATGATCTTCACGTCGTGGTTTGGGCAGCGGTCGTACGTGTCCTCAAGTCTCGCGTAGAACGCATCCTTAACAGCATCGTCCTTCTCCTCCGTCGGGGCGTGCGCGCAAATTATGCTAAATTGAAAAATCTAGCTTTGACGCGGATTGTAGCCAGCCGTTCACTCACTGGAGTGAAATTGGAGACGTGGTGACGAAGTCTCAGGCTTACTACAAATCCGCATCCAAATTCGCGCCTCTCCGCATGGCAGCTGTAGTAGATATCACAATTTGCTCGCTTGGAGCAACCTTGTCCTGTCCATCTCATTTCCTGGATGGCGGTAATGTCAGCCTTTAATTTTTCGAGGGCATCCGCCAGTTGGATAGAGGCACCTTCCCAATTAAGAGTTCGGACATTCCAGGTGCATATGCTTAAATCGTAGTCCTTTTTCGTTTTGTCGTCATCATAAGGGGGGATCCTTTCCGAGGCTTTCGCTTTGATTTTCGTTGGGTTTTCTTTTTCCGAGGCGGGTTCCAAACCCTGCGCTCAACCATTTAAAGTCCTGGTGACCCGCTGCACACATTAGCTCACTATCTAGCGGATGCTAAGATAGTTACCCAGGAGGTGCCACGAGGAGGCTGTGTGTCAACTTGCAATCATTCGTAGACAGAGATCGCACTGACGGTCGCCAAGTTGACCGCGATCAGGAACTTTACTCTGTACGAATGAAGCCAAACCATACGCCCACGGAATAAGTAACACAAAAAAAATATTTTCCCAAACCCTTCAATTCTGTAATGTTTGCGGGTATACAATATTCTTCGTTTCTCCATTCTCCGCGTAAATATAAAGACTATCTGGTTGACCGACACGGGAACACGCAACATACAATTGCCCGTGTGAAAAACAATTTGCATCCAAATCTACACCACACAAATCGAGAGATTGACCTTGAGCTTTATTAATTGTTATTGCGAACGCCAAGCGAATGGGAAACTGCAATCCCTTGAATTGAAACGGTGTATCAGTCGGGATCATAGGAATCCTAGGTATGGGGACGTCTTCACCTTTGAAGGGAACAGTTAGGATCGTTGCTTCTTCAACGTTGTTCATTGGCACACCAATTTTCAATTTCAATATGTGTGGTGGCGTTCCAGGCAAATCAAGTGAGTTCAAAAATTCCGTAGGGTAGTTAACAGCATCATCTGCCTTCACAACGGTGTCTATTGATTTATATGTTATCTCCTGAGTTTCTATGCTGGATTGGATTACATGATTGAATTGGTAGACATCTCTGTTCTTGGCGGCAAGAATGGCTCGTTCACTGAGCCAATTGTGATTCCTATAATTGATTCGGATATCAGGGAAGAATTTTCTGATTAGTTCTTCCTTCCATATTACCAAATTACAGAAATTGTCTGGCAATCGTATTTTTCTCGACGTCTCATTGACTGGCAGCTCTCAATATCCAGTAACTGTTGTGAGAATGCGTCGGCTGAGTCATCGTTCTGCAACTGTAAACGCAATCGTGTTTCTCAAGCCTGACTGCTCTTCTTTCTGCCGATTCCTCGATGTTGTTCTTCATTGCTCTCAGTCGTCTAGTTTCTTGCATCGACACCCGGTCTTCCTCAGTCATATCCTGAATCTGCCGTCTTTTTGCTTTTGTGCGGCGAGTACGTCGGCCCAGATTCGACTTCTTGGGCGACATGACTCCGTTTATCACTGAAGTGGGAAGGGAAGTTTGATTTATAATCTCTCAATTCTCATTTCAATCCATGTGGTTTTTTTCAAATATTTGAAATGTACAGCTGTGGTTGCCCTTGGAAACTGTTGGTTGTTGCACTGGGAAACGCAAAAAAAGTAAAATATCTAGAATATCTAGGCCAGAACCTCTATGTATGTTGTGTCAAAATCTGGGGTTAATCGGTTCAGTACTTTTCGAGTCCATAGGCGAATCCTATACGCACACAAAATTTTTATATATATAGATAGATAGTGCCAGATCTATGTACACCGGCATTCCGCAGAACCCCATCCATCACGAAGTTAAAGAGGTTGCACGACAGGGGGTCACCTTGTCTGAAACTTCGAACGATATTAAATGGTTCGGAGAGGTTCTCTCCTACCTTGACAGAGCTGATGGTGCTGCTCAATGTTATCCTGCAAAGACGTAACAGCTTTGCAGGAATGCCGAACTCAGACATGGTGGCATATAGGCGTTCCCTCGTCGGGCTATCGAATGCAGCTTTGTAATCGACAAAGAGATGGTGTGTGACAATCCCATTTTCGTGGGTTTTTTTCATGATTTGGCACAATGTGAAGATCTGGTCTATGGTGGATTTACCAGGTCTGAAGCTGCACTGATAAGGTCCGATCAGTGTGTTGGCATACGGCTTCAGTCGTTCACATATAACGCTAACGATAGTACCTTGTATGGGATGGTAATCAAGCTGATTCCCCGGAAGTTGGCGCATATCGTTGGGTCGCCTTTCTTTAGTACAGGACAAAGGACGCTGAGATTCCAATCGTTGGGCATGCTTTCTTCTAGCCATATTTTAGTGACGTCAAGCTTTCGTTGCGTGATGGGGCGTATGTTTTTCGCTCGGCATAGCCGCATGCGCATCTTGACTGCGACAAGATAGTGGTCCGAGTCGGTATTGACTCCACGAAACGTATCACAACGTGATCAATTTGTTTACGCGTTATTTGATCAGGGGACAGCCATGAGGTCTTGTGAATGTCGAGGTGTCGAAATCTGGTGCTACTCACTACCATGTTTCGCGCCACGGCGAAGTCAATCAGCCTGAGACCATTGTTCGAGGTGGTCTCATGAAGGCTGAATTGACCGACGGTGGGGCCAAAGATGCTCAAAGAACATAGATCGTTTATATACCATGTACCCATTTAAAATGGATAAAAATGGTATATTAACTTTGTGAAAATGTATGTTACAGGGAAAATGAGGCGGGGCAGACCATACAAAGTATATATATTCTTGATCGCATCAATAGCCGATTTTATCATGTCCGTCAGTATGAACGCACAGATCTCAGCTATTAAAATAGCTAGAGGCACCAGACTTGGTGGGAGTATGCGTGTATTCAATTTACATAAGTAGTTTATTTCAAACTTTATGTGCAACGCCCACCGCCTCCGCAAACCGATAAATGCGTTATTCGATTTTTTGCAAATAATTCAATAACGGATAAAAGATAAAAGCATCAAACATGGGAGGATGTCTAGCAACATTATGCAGAAGTTGGATTTAAGACTTTTGGATGCCACGCCCACCGCCCCAATAAAACGAATTTTGTAAAAAATGTAAGAACACTAGAAAAATTAGAAGCATCAAATTTGGTAGCAAGGTCCCTGGCAACATTACGCAGAATACGGATTTTCAACTTTTTTACGCCACGCCCACCACCCCCAAAAAGCATTTTTAATAATATATAAGAAAAGTAGAGAATTAACGAAACATTTTTTTATATTGTCGTAGCTTACCACTGATCTTCCCTATAAATTACAAGCCGATCGGACATTAAACACAGAGGTTATAGGCGCGAATTTCCCACACAATAGCAGAGGCCCGACGCCGACGCCAGCTGCGCACGCACAGTCGTCGTGCAGTCGGAATGTGTCATTAGCGTCTACGTATGTCTAGTTGACTTCGAAAATATGCGATGCGTTGTTATTAGTTCACCGAATAAAAGTAATTAATATTAAGAATTATATTTTAACAGCCAAAGGTAAATGGTATCTTACTGTCGAGTGCACTCGACTGTAGCTTTCTTCACTTGTTAGGATTGACTCTTCTAAAGTAGCAAAGCCGCTTACTACACCCTTAGAGTTGAAAAAAAACTGATAATAAAGCGATCGAACTCTTTACGAGGCTTAAAAGACGCTTATCTTTACAGACGCTATCATAAACCTATTATATTTATATTTCGTACTCTGAATAAAACAGAGGAAAACTATGCTACTAATGAAAAATAAATTTGTATCTTTACGGTACAGCAACCTCTAACATTCGCACTAAGCAACCTGAACTATAACGGTAAACTAAAACGTTGGAAAAGTTACTTAGAAGAAATTAACTATGAATTGAAATACAAACCAGGAACTTCTAACGCTGTAGCAGAGGCATTGTCTAGAACCTCAGCAACAGATGCCATGCCCCGACACTGTCACTATTCCTTACAATTTGTAGGAGTGCTCTACATGGTCTCCGTAGTTCCAGCGGGTGTTCTCAGCGCACCCGTTGTACGAAATTGCCCACAGGGGAGTATTCCGGGGGCAGCAGTATGTTGTTAACGTATCGTTTACATAATATACATAAAAAGTTGACTTCAAACTTGATGTGCCACGCCGGCAGCCCCCGCAAATCGATATATGCGTTTTTCGATGTTTTTGCAATTAATTCAATAACAATGAGAAATAAACACATTAAACTTGGTCGGAGGATGTCGTGCAACAGTATGCAGAAATAGGATTTTAGACTTTTGGAACACTAGAAAAGCTAAAAGCTAAAAGCTACAATGTGTGTTCCAAAGTAAACAGGACTTTTTTAATCTAGCGCCCTCTCGTGACGCCATCTATATGTCAACTGGTGCGTTAGTATCTGCTATCCGTTATCGACTTCCAGTAAAAATTGCATGACATTTCATCTATTGGAAGTGAGGTTATTGCGTTTTAAGTGTCAGTATGTTTTTGTCATCGGTGCAAAAATGAGCTTCGAACAAAGAGCCAGCATTAAATTTTGTTTTAAAATTGGTAAAACTTATACCGAAACGTTTCAATTGATGAAACAAGTTTATGGCGATGATTGTCAATCCTGTAGCAGAGTGCACGAGTGGTTTCAACGTTTTCAAAGTGGTCGTGAGGACATAAATAACGATGAACATGTGGGCCAACCAAAATCCGTGATCACCGAAAATTCCATCGAAACTGTGCGTGAATTCATAAAAAATCAGCCGAAATCATCATTGAAATTCATGGAAATAGAATTTAACATCTCCAAAACATCGATTTATAGCATTTCGACCGAAAATTTGGGCTTATAAAAGGTGTGTGCACGGTTTGTTCCGCACAAATTGACTGACGTCCAAAAATTGCTCAGAATCTAACATTCGAAGGACATCATTAAAGAGGCAAAAAAAGACGCGAACTTCCTTTACAAGATTGTGACGAAACGTGGTGTTTTCAATATGATCCCAAAACGAAACGCCAGAGTGCTGAATGGAAGGCGCCATACGAGCCGAAACCCAAAAAAGTCAAAAGAGAAAAACAAATTGGTTTTTTTTTCTGATTCCAAGGGTATTGTCCACAAAGAATTTGTTCCACCCGGCCAAAATGTTAATGCGGTATTCTACCTTGAAGTTTTGGCCCAAATATCGCGAAGATGGAAGTTGGCGTTTGTTGCACAATAATGCGCCGTCTCATCGTCTCACAAGAGTCGATGTGACCGACTATTTGACCAAAAATCACATTTTGAAAAAACTATTTGTTCTGTCTTTTTTTTAAAGTCCTGTTTACTTTGGAACGCACCTTGTATTAAGATCTCCGGTAACATAACACAGAACGCAAATTTTTGGATGCCACGCCCACCGCCACCAGAAATCGATTTTGTAAGGCGATAAATTGAAAAGTAGAAAAATCACCGAATTTTAATATATAATTTTAATATATATTTTATATCTGATATAATTTTAAATCTGATCGGACAATAAACACAGAAGTTATAGTTTCGAGAAGTTTCCCGTACAGCGTCTGTCGCCCGACGCCAATGATTGCGCCGACTGAGCAGGTACAGTCGTCTTGTAGTCAGCATTCAGTCGGCATGTGCCATTAGCGTCAATGCATGTGTATTTGACTTCGAAAATATGCGATGCGTTGTTAATAATTCGCCGAACATAGGTAATAAATATTAAGAATTGTTTTTTAACAGCCATAGGTAAATGGTATCTTACTGTCGAGTGCACTCGACTGTAGCCATCTTCCCTGGTTTTTTTTTATTTTTGCACTTTACTGAAAATACAGTATGATATTTTTAATCAATTTGACTAACATGGATGATGCAAAAAAATAAGAAAGACTTATTGTTTTTAGCAATTTATAAGAAAACTAGGCTGACTTGACTGGGACTCAAACCTGGAATACAAAGTGATAGATGCGTACGCACAGTCGTCGTGTAGTCAGCGTGCTGTCGGCATGTGCCATTAGCGTCATTGCATGTGTATTTGACTTCGAAAATATGCGATGCGTTGTTATTAGTTCCCCGAATAAAATTATTTAATAGAGCAATTTTTTTTAACAACCATAGGTAAAACAAGTAAGGAAAGCTACAGTCGAGCGCGCGCGACTGTAAGATACCATTTACCCTATTCGAAGAAATAATACAAAATAAAATAAATGGTATAAAAATAAAAAAAAAACAATTTCTGGCGCCCTGCGCCAGATTCGAACCCAAGAACTCTCACGAACTTTGTAACTTACGAGTCGGACCTCTAACCACTAGACCACACAAGTTTACGCCATGCGATCGGCAAATTAGGTTTTTATTGACGCGGGCCCTCTACTGCGTCGATTTAACGTTTTGGTTAGGAATCGCTAGCGCCCATAACTTTGTATGGGGAATTATAACTTCTTTGTTATTAAAAAATACAAATTGAAAAAAGCTACAGTCGAGTGCACTCGACAGTAAGTTATAATTTACCTTTGGCTGCTGAGCCGAGCCTCTGCTTCGTCTCTGCTGCTGTATGCAAAACTTCTCGCGCCTAGGAACAGACCATGTGCTTCAGTGGTTTGTTGTGAGAGTTGTCAGCTCTATAACTAAATGTCCCCGGTTCGAATCCCAGCGCAGTCTTCTTTTTTTGTATTGCTTAGAAAAAGTTTTTGTTTTTTCTTATTTTTTTGCATAATATATTTTTCATATAGCGCAAAATTATTAAAAAAAAAAAAAATTGCCCAGCGCAGGATTCGAACCCGCGACCTCACGCATCAGAAACTTGCGAGTCAACCATCAAGACCACACACAGTTACGCAGTGCAATCGGCAAAAAAAAAAAAAAAATTTCCCGTTGCTGGATTCGAACCCGCGACCACACGCACTAGAATCTTGCATGCAACCATCTAGACCACACACAGTTACGCGGAGCGATCGGCAAATGAGATTTTTATTGATGCCGGCCTTCTGCTGCGTCAGTTCAACATTTTAGTTGGAATTCTAAGCGCCCACAACTTTATATGGGAGATTCAAACTCCTATAACTTCTTTGTTTATTGTCCGATCGGATTGAAATTTATAGGGTAGATCTGTACTATGGTAAGCTACAAGAGTGTTTAAAAATGTTTTGTTATTTCCCTACTTTTCTTAAAATGCAATGATTTGGTGGCGGTGGGCGTGGCATCCAAAAGTTGAAAATCAAACATTCTCCGTAATGTTACCAGGCACCTTACTTTCAAATTTGGCGCTTCCAGCTTTTCTAGTTTTCTTTTAAACTATAAAAATGTGTTTTTTAGAGGCGGTGGGCGTGGCATCCAAAATTCTAAAATCCAACTTCTGCATAATGTTTCAAGAAATATAGTGCGTTTATCTGTTTTCATTACTGAACTATTTGGAAAAAATCGAAATACGCATTTATCGATTTGTAGAGGCGGTGGGCGTGGCACATCAAGTTTGAAATAAACTTCTTGTGTGTATTCAATACACGCACACTCCCACCAAGTCTGGTGCCTCTAGCTCTTTTAATAGCTAAAATCTGTGTGTTCATACAGACGGACATGACCAAATCGACTCGGCTATTGATGCTGATCAAGAATATATAAACTTTGTATGGTCTGCCACGCCCCCTTCTGCCTGTTACATATATTTTCACAAAGTTAATATACCATTTTTTACCTGTTACATACATTTGCACAAAGTTAATATACCATTTTTTACCCATTTTCAATGGGTAAATGGTATAAAAATACAGTATGGAGAAAAAAGAATTATTTGTGCCAAGTTTCACAGAGATAGGATTGACGCGGCTCTTGATATGGTCATATGTTTCTTTCTGTGCGTTGCAAAAATCTGACCAAAATTATGATTGTTAAGAGTATTGAAATATTCCATAATTTTGCTGTAATCTTTCAAGCTGTTAAGTTATTTGATCTAAACAAATTTATTTATTCATTTGAAAATTGTCATAAAGTTGAATGTAAGCAAAGACATATATTATTTGGGGACGGAGGAACCTCCTTTATTTTTTATGAGTATTATTCTAATGTAATTTTGTCATTATTTTCAATATTTTATGTGCAACTTTATACTTGTTTATCTTGCTACAATTGTTCTATATGTTAAGTAGAGCTCATTTGCATGTGTGTACTTCACCGTATAGATAATACACTTATGCACTTTCTCATTGTAGGCAAAGGAAGTTTTGTAAACACACAATCTCTTTGTGCTTAATCAGTGATGTCCTTTAACTTTTTGCGGGTAGAGGATATACTTCTGTTTTATTAAAGCACATTTACAATTAAGTAATTGTAAACTTTCTTGTTAAACGAAAATCATTCGTTTAGTTTGATGATGTAAACATGTTAGTGTTATCCCACTCGAGTTGGTTAATGTGCGCAAACCCATCCTTCATAGCTGAAAAATGTAATTAATAATATAATATTAACTTGTGTAAACATAGGACATATCGCACTACCTTCTTCATCTTCTGATTCAGAGTTTTCAAATTCAGAACTATCTTCAGAAGCCGCATCTGATTGCATTGGATTTATTGTAATGGTTTGTAGTATGCACATATATTGAATACCCACTGTACCGAGAGTACTTAAAGGGTGCGCACTGTAACACTTTGTTGCAGTGTTTACATTATCCAAAGTCCCGGTCATAAACCCTAAGTGGCCCTATGAACCGATCGTTATGCCTTAGCCCGCACACAGAAAGTGCTAGTGTCAGCATAATCGTAACAAACGGTCAGCATATGCATACCCCTCGCGCCTCCACTTGAGAGCGCATAACAACGTATATTATTATATTCCTTTATCTACATAAGTACATAGCCGTCTCTCTGCCGCCGCCTGCGAGCAGCGCTGCTACGAGACTTAGCCTTACTTAGACTTAAGAAATATTGTAAAAAAACAGAGACATTTTGATCGTTGGAGCGGCACCTCAGCTGCTCCTTCCAAATAAAAACCAACCAAACTCAACTCTTGGTAATATCCTTCATCACAGGTTAATGCAGAATCATCCCAAATCAAACCTTCATCAGCGATCTGAAAAAAGTAGATAAAGCTTAAGTCGGGTGCACTTGATTGTAAGATATCATTTACCTTTAACTGTTAAAAAATAATTCTTAATATTAAATTCGGCAAACAAACAACAACGTATCGATTTTTTTTTTATAGTCAAACATACATGTATTGACGCTACACTCACACGCCGACTGCACGCTGACTGTGCGTGCGCAGTCGGCGCAAGCAATGAAGCCGGCCGTCTGCTGTGTCTCTTCTGCTATTCTATGGAGAAACTTCTCGCGCCTATAACTTCTTTGTTAATTGAAACCTCAACTTCTGCCGTTTAGCTCTTATTATAATAAAGTTATTTGCAATAAATCCAAAATCTGAGGTGGTGGGCATGGCACATGAAGTTTGAAATAAGCTTTCTATGTGTGTGGTATAAACGAACTCTCATACCAAGTTTGGTGTCTATAGCTCTTGTAATAGCTGAAATGTGTGTGTTCATACAGATAGAGAGACGGACGGACAGACAGACGAACATGACTTAATAGACTTGGTTATTGATGCGGATCAAGAATATATCGAAAAACAAGTGAAGAAAGCTACAGTCGAGTGCACTCGAAAGTAAGATACCATTTACCTTTCGCTGTTAAAAACTAATTCTTAATATTAATTACTTTTATTCGGCGAATAACAACGCATCGCATATTTTCGAGGACAAATTCACATGTATTGACGCTAATGGCACATGCTGACTGCACACTGACTACACGACGACTGTGCGTGCTCAGTCGGCGTGCGCAGTCAGCGTCGGCGTCGGCGTCGGCGTCGGGCCTCTACTGCTGTGAGCGAAACTTCTCGTGCCTATAACTTCTGTGTTTATTGTCCGATCGGATTTAAATTTATAGGGTTGGTCAATATTATTATTATCTACAATAATACCTAAAAAAAATTTCGGAAACTTTTCTACTTTTCCTATAATTTGATTTACCGATTTACAAAATCGATTTTTGAGGGCGGTAGGCGTGGCATCCAAAAGTTGAAATTCCGCATTCTCCGTAATGTTACCAGGCACCTTACTTCCAAATTTGG
Source organism: Zaprionus bogoriensis (assembly GCA_035046045.1). Taxonomy (NCBI): domain Eukaryota; kingdom Metazoa; phylum Arthropoda; class Insecta; order Diptera; family Drosophilidae; genus Zaprionus; species Zaprionus bogoriensis. The sequence continues at coordinate 2,253,346 of JAWNOI010000221.1, forward strand.
TGCTTCTAGCTTTTCTAGTGTTATTTTAAACTATAAAAATGTGTTTTTTAGAGGCGGTGGGCGTGGCATCCAAAAGTCTAAAATCCAACTTCTGCATAATGTTGCAAGACAACCCCCTACCAAATTTGGTGCGTTTATCTCTTTTCGTTATTGAATTATTTGGAAAAAATCGAAATACGCATTTATCGATTTGCGGAGGAGGTGGGCGTGGCACATCAAGTTTGAAATAAACTTCTTGTGTGTATTGAATACACGCACGCTCCCACCAAGTCTGGTGCCTCTAGCTCTTTTAATAGCTGACAGCCGGACAGACGGACAGACAGACGGACATGACCAAATCGACTCGGCTATTGATGCTGATCAAGAATATATATACTTTGTATGGTCTGCCACGCCTCCTTCTGCCTGTTACATACATTTGCACAAAGTTAATATACCATTTTTTACCAATTTTCAATGGGTAAATGGTATAATTACTGATCTAAAAATGTTTAGTTTAAAGTTAACGGAACGTATGTTAGGTAAGATTCTGTTAAATGGACAGATCATCATTTGATACAAGCTCAAATGAGCATGGCGCTTGCAGTTCTTTGGCTGATGCAATAGACACAATGTAAGGATGATGATGAAATAGTTGTGGTGAGGTAGATAATTGGCTTCGAGTTGCGCGACGAAGAACATTGCAAGCGACTTGCTGTGCGAAGTGCTATTAAAGTGATCATGCAAGGAGATAAAGAACCAACTACTCCAGTACCTTATTCTCCGATATCAGCAGTGGGATCGGTCTCGCCAACAAATTTTTCGAACGATCAATGGCGTGCATTATTTGAAGCGCAAAACAAATCTTTTCGGGACTTAATTAAATCGATGCAGATTCCCAGACAGCGACGCAACCCAGTAATAAAGTAACGCTTCCAAAGTTTTGTCCTGATACTGCGAACGCAGATGCCGCTGCTTGGTGTAAAACCGTCGATATAATCATGGCCGAGAAGTTGAGTTGAGGGTTGAGTAAATCTTTGGAAGGAGGAGCATCTCAGTGGCTGTCACAAATCTGTTACAGCGGAATAAAGTGGCTGGAATTCCGATAATTATTTATCCAAAGATATGAAGGTGTAGAGACGCCTGCTGCTATATTGCTAAATATGTTCAGCAGTAAACCAAGGCCAAGCGAGTGTTTGTCTGTGTATGCTAGCAGACAAGTAACGGCTTTATTGTCAAAGTGGAAAGATTTGAGCAGCGAAGAAATTGCCGTATCGGTTGTGTTGGCGCATGCTGCGCAAATAGATAAAAGGCTGCAGCGATTATTGTTTACAGCGAACATCAAACCCCGAAGTGAACTGGAGCAATAATTGCGTGCCTATGCGTTTGGTAAGCGCAACGATTGCGTGACACCAGACTATACCAGTGTCCCTGAACAAAAGAAGCAGAGAACATAATAGCAAAGAAAGTGTCACTCTTGTGGCAAACCTGGCCATAAAATGACAGAATGTCGAAGCAGAAAACCGGGAGACGCAATGCAACACCAAAAAGGGATATGCCAACTTTAACCTGCTACAAGTGCGGCCTGTCAGGTCATTTTGCAACCAAATGCCCGACAAGCAAGTAAGTATTACCTATGAAAAGCGAGGGGATGTGTGCACCGTCGTCGCCTCAAAGGGGATCATGTACCAACATGGTGAGCCCGTTCCGTACTTTTTTGATTCTGGGGCAGAGTGCTCCCTATTAAGGGAAAAATTAGCTAATAAGTTCATTGGCAAGAGAATGAATAACACTGTACTTATAAGCGGCATAGGTGAAGGTTCAGTAACATGTTCAATGCAAATTCTTACTACAGTAAAGATATGTGAGTTTTCGATAGAGATCCTGTTTCACGTTGTCATGGAAATTTAAGATCAGGGCTTTGGCGTAACAATAGATGCCAATAAGTTTATTTTACACAAAATTAATACTGTTAATACCCTGTCCATCACTGTTGAGTGGAATTTCATGGACTCCATAAATAGTGATGTTAATCTAACTCAACCTGACCGAGCCGAACTGGCAGAAATATTGAAACCGCACGCATCAACATTCATAAAGGGTATACTTAACCGATGAGTCAACACGGGTGAAGTAGATATTCGTCTGATTGATGCCAACAAAACGGTAATAAGGCGTCCGTATAGATTAAGCGTGGAAGAAAAGATATCAGTGAGAGGTAAAACACAAGAACTTCTGGCAGCATAAGTCATACGTCCAAGCGGCTCCCCTTTCGCGAGTCCAATGCTGCTGGTAAAAAAAAAGGACGGCAGTGATCGTTTGTGTATCGATTATCGTGAGTTGAATGCCAATACGGTCTCTGATAAATATCCGTTACCCTTAATATCTGAACAAATTGATAGACTGCGCGGTAGCAAGTATTTTACAAGCCTTGACATGGCGAGCGGCTTTTACCAAATACCAATACATCCCAAGTCAATAGAACGCACAGCGTTCGCTACGACAGAAGGCCGATATGAATTTATAACAATGCCATTTGGCTTAAGGACGCTTCATCTGTCTTTCGCATCCAATTGTTAACGTTGATGATGTTTTAATTGTTTCTTATCTTCCTATTTTCGACAATTCGTTCCTCAATTTTCGGAATTAATGAAACCCTTGTATTTGGTAACGTCAAACAACAGCAAATTCGAGTGGCATGAGAAGCATGAGCAGGTGCGCCAAGAAATAATATCTGCATTGGTTAGTGACTCAGTTCTTATCATTTATGACTGAACTGGAGACATTGGCGGTGTACAATGCAGTGAAACATTTTCGTCATTATTTGCAGGGTCGTCCATTTGTTGTATTCACGGATTGTAATTCACCCAAAGCTAGCCATAATAAAATACAATTAACGCCGAGGGTCCATCGCTGGTGGGCATATCTGCAGTCCTTTGAGTAGAATATAGAAAAGGAAACAGATTTCCTTTCGCGCAATCCACTACCAATTGACAAGGTTACTAGGTCTACCATAGTAGCGGAAGTACGTATATGCATGGCAGATATTGCTGGGCAGCGAGATACAGAGATTACGGACTTCATAACAAAGTTGTAAAATAACGAACTGAGACATGAAGATGAAAAGACAAACGAAATGCGGTCAGGCATGTTGTATAGAGTGATACAGAGAAACGGACGAATCCGATGTCTGCCGGTAATACCGCGAGCATTTAGGTGGTCTGTGATTAATCACATACATGAGGCCATAATGCATTTGGGATGGGAGAAAACACTGGATAAGGCATATACGCAGAATTGGTTTCCAAATATGTGCAGAAATTTGTTAAAAATTGCATCACCGGCAAGCTTTCAAAATCAACGTCGGGAAAGGCCAACAGAACTACACCCCATACCCAAAGTTTCCATACCATTGCATACAGTGCATGTGGATATAAGTGGCAAGTTAAGTGGCAAAAATGACATCAAATATGTGACATCAAATATGTGCAAATAAATGCTTTCACTAAATATGTTCATCTACACCACGCTCTTAGCCTCGAAACTAATAGTTGCATAGAGGCATTAAATTTTGCGCTACACAAAAAATTGACTTGCATCTGATAGCAACTGGTGCAAGCAGTGCGAATGGACAAGTTGAGCGCGTTATGAGTGCCATGAAAGCAATGTTGACGGCAGTTGAGACAAGCAAGCGATCTTGGCAGGATGCCTTAAAAGAGGTGCAGTTGGCCATGAATTGCACGGACAATAGAGTCACAAAGCTTAGTCCGTTAGAGTTACTAATTGGTAAAGAGGCAAGACCAATGGGCATTATGCCAATGGTAGAAGAAGTGGGCATTGACATTGAACATGTTAGATTAAAGGCCTTGCAAAACATAAAGAATAATGCATAATGCATACCAGGGACCTTACTTTTAAATTTGGTGCTTCTAGCTTTTCTAGTGTTCTTTTAAACTATAAAAATGTGTTTTATAGAGGCGGTGGGCGTGGCATCCAAAAGTCTAAAATCCAACTTCTGCATAATGCTGCAAGACACCCTCCTACCAAATCTGGTGCGTTAATCTGTTTTCGTTATTGAACTATTTGCAAAAAATCGAAAAACGAATTTATCGATTTGCGGAGGCGGTGGGCGTGGCACATCAAGTTTAAAATAAACACAATCTGCGTATTCAATACACGCACACTCACACCAAGTCTGGTGACTCTAGCTCTTTTAATAGCTGAGATCTGTGCGTTCATACAGACGGACAGACAGACGGACATGACCAAATCGACTCGGCTATTGATGCTGATCAAGAATATATATACTTTGTATGGTCCGCCTCGCCTCCTTCTGCCTGTTACATACATTTTCACAAAGTAAATATACCATTGTTTACCCATTTTCAGTGGGTAAATGGTATGAAAAGTGAATAAAGCTACAGTCGAGTGCACTACACAGTAAGACATAATTTACCTTTGGCTGTTAAAAAATAGTTCTTAATATTAGTTACTTTTATACGGCGAATTAATCACAATGCATCGCATATTTTCGAAGTCAAATACACATGCAATGACGCTAACAGCAGTAGAGGCCCGACGCCGACGCCGACTGCGCACGCACAGTCGTCGTGTAGTCAGTGTGCAGTCGGCATGTGCCATTAGCGTCAATGCATGTGTATTTGTCTTCGAAAATATGCGATGCGTTGTTATTCGCCGAATAAACGTAGTTAATATTAAGAACTAGCAAACCCGGCGAACTCCGTTTCGCCACCAGATGGCTATATTTCTCCCAGTCGTTCTCCCAGTCCCTCTTCTAGTCCCTTTCCCAGTCCCTCCCCCAGTCGTTCTCCCAGTCCCTCTTTTAGTCCCTTTCCCAGTCCCTCCCCCAGTCGCTCTTACAGTCCCTCTCCCAATCCTTCTCCCTCTCCCAGTCCCTCTCCGAATTCTTTTCCCAATCCCTCTCCCAATCCCTCTCCCGTATATAACATTTTTGAAAAGAATTTTTTGATAATTTTTTTTAAGAGATTTTATAATCAAATTTATTGCTTTTAATATTTTATTTATTTATTTTTATTTTCAAGGTACCTTTGACGAAAACGTCAAAGTATAACACACCTAAATACATTATTTGTAATACATAAACAGTCTACTTTTGTTCACCAAGCAGCAAGGTACTTTTATTTATTTTAAAATAAATTAAAGTTCCTTGTTGCTCGGTGAACAAAATTAGACTAACTATTTATTATGTAAACTGTGTATAGGTGTGTTTTACTTTGACGTGTTCGTCAAAGGTTCCTTGAAGTGGCCGGGAAAATTTGTATGGGAAAAAGAGAATGGCTATTTTCAGGGTTTATCCAGAAATAATTATAATTTAAAACCATAAAAAAACCATCCATGACAAAAGCAAACTCAGTTGATTTGGTGGCAGGCATTTTTTTTTTAATTTTGATATGACTTGAAGTCATAAAAAGTAGATAACAACATCGAAACTAATACAAAACAAACGCGCAGGTTAGTGGCCGAGGGATTTTAAATTTTTAAAATAAATAAAACTACCTTGCTGCTAGGTGAGCAAAAGTAGACTGTTTATGTATTACAAATAATGTGTTTAGGTGTGTTTTACTTTGACGTGTTCGTGAAAGGTTACTTGAAGTGGCCCGGAAAATTTGTATGGGAAAAAGAAAATGGCCATTTTAACGGTTTTCCCAGCAATAATTCTAATTTTTCTTGCCGTGCCCACAAACCTTGAACTTCAGCGAACAATTTAAAAAAAAATTTGGCCAAATTGGTTCAGGCGTTGTTGAGTTATGCGCTTACCAACACATTTTGCGATTCATTTTTATATAATAGATTATTTTTTAACAGCGAAAGTTAAATGGTATCTTACTGTCGACTCGACTGTAGCTTTCTTCACTTGTTAATATTAAGAATTATTTTTTAACAGCCAAAGGTAAATTATATCTTACTAGATGTTGCAAAAAAATAAGAAAAACCAATTGTTTTTAGCAATAAAAAAAGTAACCTGCGCTGGGAATCGATCCTGGGACTTAAAGTGATGGAGCCTACAACTCTCACACCAAACCACCGACGGCAATCGAAATGTCGGTAACAAATTTCGTTCTAATATCTCAGTTGGGGCAAATTGTCTGTTTCTAGTGAATACATGTAATGTATGTGTTTATGTATTCATGTTTTAGGCGCGAGAAATTTTTCATACAGCAGAAGAAACGCAGCAGAGGCTCGGCGTCAATGCTTGCGGCGCGCACGCACAGTCGTCGTGTAGTCAGCATTCAGTCGGCATGTGCCATTAGCGTCAATGCATGTGTATTTGACTTCGAAAATATGCGATACGTTTTTAATAGTTCGCCGAATATAAGTAATTAATATTAAGAAATGTTTTTTAACAGCCATAGGTAAATGGTATCTTACTATCGAGTGCACTCGACTGTAGATTTCTTCACTTGTTTTTTCATGTAAATTGTTTTTTTATTTTTGCACTTTACTGAAAAATATAGTATGATTTTTTTAATCAAATTGACGAACATGGATGATGCAAAAAAATAAGAAAGGCCAATTGTTTTTAGCAATTTAAAAGGAAACCTGGGCTGACTTGACTGGTACTCGAACCTGGGATACAAAGTGATAGATGCGTACGCACAGTCGTCGTGCAGTCAGCGTGCAGTCGACATGTGTCATTAGCGTCAATGCATGTGTATTTGACTTCGAAAATATGCGATGCGTTGTTATTGCTTCCCCGAATAAAAGTATTTAATAGAGAAATTTTCTTAACAGCCAAAGGTAAATGGTATCTTACTGTCGAGTGCATTCGACTGTAGTTTTTTTTAATTTTTTTTTTATTGGAATGCTTTTTGATATCATATCATATACGAGGTGTGTTCAAAAAGTAAGGTGACTTTGTATTTTCAAGAAAAACTATTAATTTATTTATCAATATTTATGTTGTCCCCTTCAAAGTAATCCCCCTCAGATACAATACACTTATGCCAACGGTTTTTCCAATCCTTAAAGCACTTCCCATAAGCACTTTTCGGTATAGCCTTGAGCTCTTGCAGCGATGCAGTCTTTATCTCTTCAATCTTTGCAAATCTCCGTCCTTTCATAGGTCTCTTCAGTTTTGGGAACAAGAAAAAGTCACATGGGGCCAAATGACCCTTTTGAGTAAATCTGGGTCGTCGTTGACGTCATTCAACAGCTCTTGAGCGATGCTCATGCGACGGTTCTTTTGGTCAAAATTCAGCAATTTCGGAACAAACTTCGCTGACACACGACTCATACCCAAAACGTTTGAAAAAATTTCATGGCACGAGCCAAGCGATATACCGACATCTTCAGCAACTTCTCTGATAGTGATTCGACGATTTTCCAAAACAATTTTCGTCACTGCTTGAACGTTTTCATCAGTTGTTGACGTGCTTGGGCGTCCAGAGCGAGGCTGGTCATTGGCATCTTCCCGGCCATCTTGGAAGAGTTTGTACCACTTGTACACATTTTTTTTACTCAGAACAGTTTCACCGTATGCCACTGTCAACATTTCAAGTGTTTCAGAGCACTTAATTTTATTTTTTACACAAAATTTGATGCAAATCCTTTGATCCATATTTTTCGATAGCAAAAAATCGCCGAGCTCGCAAAATAACTTGTAACTTTACGCCTCTCACAACCAAACAAAAGAGGATGTTCCATTGAAACTTGGTACAGATGTTAGGGAAGAGTGTACCAATATAACAAAACAAAAAAATCGATAATCGAAAATATGTTGCCCGCGAAATTTGAAAAGTCACCTTACTTTTTGAACACACCTCGTATGTCTCTTTGTTTGGGTCTAAGAGACGTAAAGGTTATAAAATATGAATATGTTCTGGATATGAAACTCGTTTTAGTAAAAAATTTTTTTTACAAGTAATACAAACTCATCCCAAAAGGCCGGAAAGATGCCAGTGACGAGTCTCGGTCAGAACGCCCAAAGCACGCCAAAAAATGATGGAAACGTTGAAGCAGCGAAGAAATTTGTTTTGGAAAATTGTCGAATCACTATCAATCAGTTGCTGAGGATGTCGGTATATCTCTTGGCTTGTGCCAAAGAATTTCCTTTACCGCTGTGGGCATGAGACGTGTGGCAGCGAATTTTGTGCCGAAATTGCTAAAACCAAAAGAACCAGCGCACGAGCATCGCTCAAAAACTGTTGAATGACCAACCACCCAGATTTAATATTTAAATTGTCCCGATTGTAGAGACCAGATGAGAAAAGACCTAAAAAGGCAAAAATCGACTAGCACGCAAAAGACCTATCACCTTTGCGCCTCTCACAACCAAACAAAGTATAATATACACTTGAATCGACATTAAGATACCATTTACCTTTAGCTGTTAAAAAAATAATCTACTATATAAAAATAAGTCCGAATTTCCTTCCTGACGATTTAACTCCAGAACGCACGAACCGATTTCCACGGTTTTGCATTCGTTGGAAAGGTCTCGGGCTCCGTGTCGTTAGGGTACGTGGCCCATAATCGTTTGCTCATTTGAAAACTGTGAATGGCCACTTGGAAACAAAACAGTTCCGGCTAATACAAGGAACCTCTGACGAACACGACAAATTATAATAATACACCTAAACACAGTTCACAAAATAAATCGACAGTCTAATTTTGTTCTCTTTCATTTATTGAAAAATCCCACGGTTTTGCATTCGTTGGAAAGGTCTCGGGCTCCATGAGGTAAATTTACGTGGCCCAAAATCGTTTCCATGAGGTTTATAGCAAACAAAGATCACGAAAAATTGTAAAAAATAAGTTATGCGTTTCCTCACATATTAATTGGAGCCCGTCAAAACAATCACGTGTAATGTTCAATTTTTCATTCGATTCCAACAGCAGGCATTTTGGCGGGATTTGGTAGAATTTTGCGTGATTTGGTGGGATTTGGTAGAATTTGGCGGGATTAGGAGGGATTTGGTGGGATTTGGTGGCAATTAACGGGCTTTGGTGGGATTTGGTGGAAATAAATTTAATATCATTTAATTTACCAAAGAGCACTTCAATGACACGGATAATTTGCGGACGCGTACGATTCAGTATTCACTTCCATTAACTTAGAGAAGTTCAACTAAATAGCACTTTATTTTTGTATTTGAAATGAATTCATTACTGTTGTGAAATGAAACAAAATTATTTCTTTTTAGATAAAAAACAAACAAAACAAGTAAGGAAAGCTACAGTCGAGCGCGCGCGACTGTAAGATACCATTTACCCTATTCGAAGAAATAATACAAAATAAAATAAATGGTATAAAAATAAAAAAAAAGCAATTTACATTAAGAAAAAAAGATCGCCCCGCGCCAGATTCGAACCCAAGAACTCTCACGAACTTTGTAACTTACGAGTCGGACCTCTAACCACTAGACCACACAAGTTTACGCCATGCGATCGGCAAATTAGGCTTTTATTGACGCGGGACCTCTACTGCGTCGATTTAACGTTTTGGTTAGGAATCGCTAGCGCCCATAACTTTGTATGGGGAATTCGAACTCCTATAACTTCTTTGTTATTAAAAAATAAAAATTGAAGAAAGCTACAGTCGAGTGCACTCGACAGTAAGTTATAATTTACCTTTGGCTGCTAAAAATAATTCTTAATATTATTATTTTATTCGAATTAATAACAACGCATCGCATATTTCCGAAATTAAATACACATGCATTGACGCTAATGGCACATGCCGACTGCACGCCGATTGTGCGTGCGCAGTCGGCGCAAGCATTGAAGCCGTGCCTCTGCTCCGTCTCTGCTGCTGTATGCAAAACTTCTCGCGCCTAGGAACAGACCATGTGCTTCAGTGATTTGTTGTGAGAGTTGTCAGCTCTATAACTAAATGTCCCCGGTTCGAATCCCAGCGCAGTCTTCTTTTTTTTGTATTGCTTAGAAAAAGTTTTTGTTTTTATTTTTTTTTTTTTTGCATAATATACTTTTCATATAGCGCAAAATTATTAAAAAAAAAAAAAAATTGCCCAGCGCAGGATTCGAACCCGCGACCTCACGCATCAGAAACTTGCGAGCCAACCATCAAGACCACACACAGTTACGCAGTGCGATCGGCAAAAAAAAAAAAAAATTGCCCGTTGCTGGATTCGAACCCGCGACCACACGCACCAGAATCTTGCATGCAACCATCTAGACCACACACACTTACGCGGAGCGATCGGCAAATGAGACTTTTATTGATGCCGGCCTTCTGCTGCGTCAGTTCAACATTCTAGTTGGAATTCTAAGCGCCCACAACTTTATATGGGAGATTCAAACTCCTATAACTTCTTTGTTTATTGTCCGATCGGATTGAAATTTATAGGGTAGATCTGTACTATGGTAAGCTACAAGAGTGTTAAAAAAAATGTTTTGTTATTTCCCTACTTTTCTTAAAATTCAATAGTTTGGGGGCGGTGGGCGTGGCATCCAAAAGTTGAAAATCAAACATTCTTCGTAATGTTACCAGGCACCTTACTTTCAAATTTGGCGCTTCTAGCTTTTCTAGTGTTCTTTTAAACTATAAAAATGTGTTTTTTAGAGGCGGTGGGCGTGGCATCCAAAATTCTAAAATCCAACTTCTGCATAATGTTGCAAGACACCCTCCTACCAAATTTGGTGCGTTTATCTCTTTTCGTTATTGAATTATTTGGAAAAAATCGAAATACGCATTTATCGATTTGCGGAGGCGGTGGGTGTGGCACATCAAGTTTGAAATAAACTTCTTGTGTGTATTGAATACACGCACACTCCCACCAAGTCTGGTGCCTCTAGCTCTTTTAATAGCTGAGATCTGTGTGTTCATACAGACGGACAGACGGACAGACGGACAGACGGACAGACGGACAGACGGACAGACGGACAGACGGACAGACGGACAGACAGACGGACATGACCAAATCGACTCGGCTATTGATGCTGATCAAGAATATATATACTTTGTATGGTCTGCCACGCCTCCTTCTGCCTGTTACATACATTTGCACAAAGTTAATATACCATTTTTTACCCATTTTCAATGGGTAAATGGTATAAAAATGTCTTCATCTTTTAATCATCACCAACAAAAAATAAAGCCATCTGGTTGCGAAACGGAATTCGGCGGGTTTCCTAGTTCTTAATATAAATTACTTTTATTCGCATCTTTCCGAAGTCAAATACACATGCATTAATGCTAATGACTGCGCACGCACAGTCGTCAGCGCGCAGTCGGCGTCGGCGGCGGGCCTCTGCTGCTGTAAGGAAAACATCTCGAGCCTATAACTTATGTGTTTATTATTCGATCGGATTTAAATTTATAGGGTTGGTTGATATTATTATTATCTACAATAATACCAAAAAAAAAATTGGAAACTTTTCTACTTTTCCTATAATTTGATTTACCGATTTACAAAAATGATTTTTGGGGGCGGTAGGCGTGGCATCAAAAATTTAAAAATCCGCGTTTTGCGTAATGTTACCAGGGGCCTTACTTCCAAATTCGGTGCTTCTAGCTTTTCTGGTGTCCTTATAATTCAAATAATTCGTTTTATAGGGGCGGTGGGCGTGGCATCCAAAAGTTTAAAATCCAACTTCTGCATAATGTTGCAAGACACCCTCCTATTAAGTTTTGTGCGTTTATCTCTTTTCGTTATTGAATTATTTGCAAAAAATCGAAAAACGCATTTATCGATTTGCGGAGGCGGTGGGCGTGGCACATCAAGTTTGAAATAAACTTCTTGTGTGTATTGAATACACGCACACTCCCACCAAGTCTGGTGCCTCTAGCTCTTTCAATAGCTGAGATCTGTGTGTTCATACAGACGGACAGACGGACAGGCAGACGGACATGACCAAATCGACTCGGCTATTGTTGCTGATCAAGAATATATATACTTTGTATGGTCTGCCACGCCTCCTTCTGCCTGTTACATACATTTGCACAAAGTTAATATACCATTTTTTACCCATTTTCAATGGGTAAATTGTATAAAAATGCTCTGTGCGTATAGGATTCGCCTATAAACTCGAAAAGTGCTGAACCGATTAATCCCAGATTTTGACACAACATATATTGAGGTTTTGGCTATGTTTTTATCTACTTTTTATGTGCATAGCATATCTTCGTTTGCAAATATTTTACTTTTTTGCGTTTCCCAGTGCCTTAACCGACAGTTTCCAAGGGCAACCACTGCTGTACATTTAAATCATTAAAAAATATATATCCCAGTGCCTCAACCGACAGTTGCCAAGGGCAACCACAGCTGTAAATTTAAAACATTAAAAAATATAACCACATGGATTGAAATGAGAAATGAGAGATTATAATTCCAACTTTCCTTCCCACTTCTGTGATAAACGGAGTCATGCCGCCCAAGAAAGAGTCCTGAATCCACATGCTACAACTCTGACTGCCTTCTTCACATTATACCAAGAAGACGCTTTCGCTTTATTACACATGGAATGTCACTAAAAAGCGTTCGTGCGACGCAAATGCGGCGAGCCTGTTGAAGACCAACCTGGCATCTTCAAAGAGAATACAATTGGAAAACAGTGTTATTCAAGATGAATGTTTCTTCCTTCGCATGGTGCTGGTGAATGTGGCCGGTCCTACGTCCTTCCAGTATTTGAAAAATCTCAATGGCATCACCCATGCCACCTTCCGGAGTGCGTGCTTAGCCTTAAATTTATTGGAGAACGACCAACAGTGGGATATCTGCATTAATGATGCGTGCCAGACTGCATATCGGAAACAAATTCGCGCATTGTTTGCAATCATATTAACTGCTTGCTTCCCGTCATCTCCAACAGAGTTATGGGAGAGATATCGTTCGCATATGGCTGAGGATATTTTGCACAGAGTACGTCTAGAAAATTTCGACATGACCATGGAATTGACAAAAGAGATGTACAATGAAACTTTGATAGGCATTGAAAACAAGTACTTAGCTATTGCAAATAAAGTGATAAGTCAATTGGGAATGCCAGCACCTGCCAGAACTGCGACTGCAGCATCTGATGTGGATTTGCGCAGAGAGCAGAATTACAACAGCGACGATATCCAGTCATATGTCCAATCAAACATTACCAAAGTAAACCATGAACAAAAAATAGTTTATAATCAGGTAATGCAAATGATAAATGAGGGGGCTCCGGGCATCTTCTTTTTGGATGCTCCGGGAGGAACGGGAAAAACATTCCTCATTACATTGATTCTGGCTACTGTTCGAGCTAACAAGGACATAGCTTCAGCTCTTGCTTCATCTGGAATCACTGCGACATTGTTACCCGTGGAAGGACTGCTCATTCAGCGCTGAAGTTGCCGTTGAACATGCAAATCCTCGAGACTCCTACGTGCAACATCTCCAGAGCATCTGGTATGGGGAAGGTATTGCAAATATGTAAAATCATTGTATGGGATGAATGCACGATGGCACACAAAAAATCACTAGAGGCTCTCGATCGATCATTGCGGGATTTGCGTGGAATCGTTCAACCATTTGGGAATGCTTTGATATTGCTCACAGGAGATTTCAGACAAGCGTTGCCTGTAATTTCCCGATCGACACCAGCGGACGAAATAAATGCTTGCCTGAAATATTCTACATTGTGGCGACATGTACGGACATTACAGTTGACAACAAATATGCGTGTACAGTTGCAGAACGATGACTCAGCCGACGCATTCTCACGACATTTACTGGAAATTGGGAACGGAGCGCTGCCAGTCAATGATACCTCGAGAAAAATACGTTTGCCAGACAATTTCTGTAATTTGGTAATATCGAAGGAAGAACTAATCAAAAAAGACTTCCCTGATATCCGAATCAATTATAAGAATCACAATTGGCTCAGTGAACGAGCTATTCTTACCGCCAAGAACAGATATGTCTACCAACTCAATCATGTAATCCAATCCAGCATAGAAACTCAGGAGATAACATATAAATCAATAGACACCGTTGTGAAGGCAGATGATGCTGTTAACTACCCTACGGAATATTTGAACTCACTTGATTTGCCTGGAACGCCACCATACATATTGAAATTGAAAATAGATGTGCCAATTATCCTGCTGCGGAATATCAATCAGCCAAAACTCTGCAATGGCACGCGACTCGCGGTCAAGAAATTGATGAACAACGTTGTAGAAGCAACGATTCTAACTGGTCCCTTCAAAGGTGAAGACGTCCTCATTCCTAGGATTCCTATGATCCCGACTGATACACCATTTCAATTCAATAGATTGCAGTTTCCCATTCGCTTGGCGTTCGCAATGACAATTAATAAAGCTCAAGGTTAATCTCTCGATTTGTGTGGTGTAGATTTGGATGCAGATTGTTTTTCACACGGTCAATTGTATGTTGCGTGTTCCCGAGTCGGTAAACTAGATAGTCTTTATATTTACGCGGAGAATGGAGAAACGAAAAATATTGTAATGTAATTGAAGGGATTGGGATGGTTTGGCTTCATTCGTACAGAGTAAAGTTTCTGATCGCGGTCAACTTGGCGACCGCCAGTGCGATCTCTGTCTGCGAATGATTGCAAGTTGACACACAGCCTCCTCGTGGCACCTCCTGGGTAACTATCTTAGCATCCGCTAGATAGTGAGCTAATGTGTGCAGCGGGTCACCAGGACTTTAAATGGTTGAGCGTAGGGTTTGGAACCCGCCTCGGAAAAAGAAAACCCAAAGAAAACCAAAGCGAAAGCCTCGGAAAGGATCCCCCCTTATGATGACGACCACCGCAAAACGAAAAAGGACTACGATTTAAGGATATGCACCTGGAATGTCCGAACTCTTAATTGGGAAGGTGCCTCTATCCAACTGGCGGATGCCCTCGAAAAATTAAAGGCTGACATTACCGCCATCCAGGAAATGAGATGGACAGGACAAGGTTGCTCCAAGCGAGCAAATTGTGATATCTACTACAGCTGCCATGCGGAGAGGCGCGAATTTGGATGCGGATTTGTAGTAAGCCTGAGACTTCGTCACCACGTCTCCAATTTCACTCCAGTGAGTGAACGGCTGGCTACAATCCGCGTCAAAGCTAGATTTTTCAATCTTAGCATAATTTGCGCGCACGCCCCGACGGAGGAGAAGGACGATGCTGTTAAGGATGCGTTCTACGCGAGACTCGAGGACACGTACGACCGCTGCCCAAACCACGACGTGAAGATCATCCTCGGGGACTTCAACGCAAAGGTTGGGCGCGAACGCATCTTTGACCGCACCGTCGGCCAATTCAGCCTCCATGAGACCACCTCGAACAATGGTTTCAGGCTGATTGACTTCGCCGCGGCGCGAAACATGGTAGTGAGTAGTACCAGATTTCAACACCTCGACATCCACAAGGCCACATGGCTGTCCCCTGATCAAAAAACGCGCAACCAGATTGATCACGTTGTGATAGACGGAAGGCATGCCTCAAGCGTGATGGACGTGCGTACGTTTCGTGGAGTCAATATAGACTCGGACCACTATCTTGTCGCAGCCAAGATACGCATGCGGCTATGCCGTGCGAAAAACATACGCGCCATCACGCAACGAAAGCTTGACGTCACTAAGCTGCGATCACAACGGACAGCAATGGCCTACTCCACTCACCTCTCGGAACTGCTCCTCCAACCTTCCCCTCACCCTGTTGACGCTGGCGGACTCTGGGCGCACATATCCCACTCCATGCGAGCTGCTGCTGAAACAGCCATTGGGTTCAAGCGCCCTCCCACACGGAACCAATGGTATGACGAGGAGTGTCGCGTCGCAGCTGCGGCAAAAAACGCCGCCTACAGAAAAAAGCTGCAGTCTGGCGCAACGCGAGCCACGTGTGAACGTTACAGGGAGAAAAGGAAGGAAGAGAGGCGACTTTTCAGACGGAAAAAGCGGGAGCAAGAAAAGCGAGAGTGCGAGGAACTTGAGGTGTTGCAAGACAGGAATGATGCTCGAAAATTTTACCAACAAGTCAACCGTCTGACACAAGGTTTCAAGACCGGAGCATCTAACTGTCGAGACGATAATGGAAATCTGGTTACAGATACGCAGTGCACGCTGAGGTTATGGAGGGCGCATTTCTCCAAGCTGCTAGCAGGCGATGACGGCACCAATCCCGCCGATGGAGGAAACAGCCCGATACCACCAATCAACGACAATGTGGATATACTACTACCTAGCCATGACGAGGTCCGAGTTGCGATTACGCGACTCAAAAACAACAAAGCAGCCGGTGCTGATGGACTGCCTGCAGAGTTGTTTAAGGCCGGCGGCGAAGAGCTGATAAGGTGCATGCATCAGCTCTTGTGCAAAATATGGCTAGAAGAAAGCATGCCCAACGATTGGAATCTCAGCGTCCTTTGTCCTGTACTGAAGAAAGGCGACCCGACGATATGTGCCAACTACCGGGGAATCAGCCTGATCACCATCTCATACAAGGTCCTGTCGAGCGTTATATGTGAACGACTGAAGCCGTATGCCAACACACTGATCGGACCTTATCAGTGCGGCTTCAGACCTGGTAAATCCACCATAGACCAGATCTTCACATTGCGCCAAATCCTGGAAAAAACCCACGAAAATGGAATTGACACACACCATCTTTTTGTCGATTACAAAGCTGCATTCGATAGCCCGACGAGGGGAAGCCTATATGCCACCATGTCTGAGTTCGGTATTCCTGCAAAGCTGATACGTCTTTGCAGGATGACATTGAGCAGCACCATCAGCTCTGTCAAGGTAGGAGCGAACCTCTCCGAACCTTTTAATACCGTTCGAGGTTTCAGACAAGGCGATCCTCTGTCGTGCAACCTCTTCAACTTCGTGATGGAAGGGGTTCTGCGGAAAGCCGGTGTTCATCGATCTGGCACTATTTTTTATAAAGGTGTCCAGCTCCTTGCTTACGCCGATGACATTGACATCATTGGCCGTAGCAAGCGTGATGTCACTGCTGCATTCTCCGCTATCGAAAAGGAGTCAGCAAAAGTGGGTTTGGCGGTAAACGAGGGCAAGACGAAGTATATGCTGTCGACAAGCAGGGAGACGCGGCGCCTAGACTCCCATGTGGTAGCCGACAGCTATAACTTCGAAGTGGTCAAGGAGTTCACGTACCTTGGCACCGCCATTAACACCAAAAATGACGTCAGCCTGGAGATCAAGCGAAGAATCACACTTGCCAATAGGTGCTACTTTGGTCTGAGTAGGCAAATGTGCAATAGAGACCTCTCTCGCCGAACAAAACTAACACTCTACAAGACACTCATCCTGCCCGTGCTCTTATATGGCGCAGAAGCATGGGTAATTTCACAGACGGATGCAGCAGCGCTTGGGGTGTTCGAGAGAAAAATTCTTCGCAAGATCTTCGGTCCCGTTCGAATTGGGGACGACTTTCGCATTCGGATGAACCACGAGCTGTACGAGTTGTACGACGACGTGGACGTGGTCCGGCGCATCACGATACAACGTCTGCGCTGGCTCGGCCACGTTGTGCGTATGGATGAAGAAGCTCCAGCTCAGAAGGTATTCGAAGCGAGGGTCGACTATGGGCGACGACGAAGGGGACGACCAAATCTCCGTTGGAAGGACCAAGTGGAGAAGGACCTTAGTCTACTGGGTATTTCCAACTGGAGGAGGCGCGCGAAGAGCAGAGGCGCCTGGAGGGAGACGCTGAGGTCGGCCAAAACCCGAAATGGGTTGTAGTGCCACCTAAAAAAATAATAATAATTGAAGGGATTGGTAAATTATTCTTTTTGTGTTACTTATTCCCTGGGCCTAGAAGCACACTATGCCACAGCGAAACGTGGCAGGGTACAGCTAGTGTATTGATAAAATCGAATTCTAAAGGCGGCAGGCGTCACATCTAAGAGTTGAAAATACGCATTCTGTGTAATTTTCTTAAATTTTTAAAAACTTCCTTTATAGGAACGGTGGGCGTGGCATCTAAAATCGTAATGCTGCAAAAGCTTTCCTACCAAATTTAATGCTTTAAGCTCTTATTATAATTGACGCTGTGGGCGTAGCACAAACAGTTTGAAATAAACTTCTTACGAGTTCTTCTTCTGCTCCCGATAAGTACAGCAAGTTCTGTCAAATGGAATCATATCTGGCAACGCTGTATATCGTTTGATAGAATTTTATCACCGAAACACCCAAGTCCGCCGGACGATTAGTGACCGTTGATACGGATAAAATCATGAAAATAGTGAATGGAATTCGTCATGTAACTATTAGAAGCATTGCAGCAGAGCTCCAACTAAGCAAAATAAACAATCGTTAAAAATCAATAATAAAACCGGTATGTCATTACCACACAACCTAATATATACTTTTTATGATTTACCAAGCCTCCTTCTGCCTGTGGCATGCATTTAGACAAAGTTATTAAATGATGTTTATACATTTTCATTGTTAACATGGTTCAAGCATAGCATCAATTTTGCTGCAGTGCTTCAATGCATATATATGTAAATGATATTGCTTTTCGACTAGCCTCATACTTTCACCGATTGTTCCAATTAGAGCTATTTACTCTTTAGATCTGAATGGAATGAAATGAATGAAGGAAAGCAATGAGCATCGTTAAAATATTATATATAGAAAAAATACAGTATGGAGAAAAAAGAAGTACTTGTGCCAAGTTTCAATCTTTCTTTGTAATCTTTCAAGCTGTTAAGTTATTTGATCTAAACAAATTTATTGATTCATTTGAAAATTGTCATAAAGTTGAATGTAAGCAAAGACATATATTATTTGGGGACGGAGGAACCTCCTTTATTTTTTATGAGTATTATTCTAATGTAATTTTGTCATTATTTTCAATATTTTATGTGCAACTTTATACTTGTTTATCTTGCTACAATTGTTCTATATGTTAAGTAGAGCTCATTTGCATGTGTGTACTTCACCGTATAGATAATACGCACTTATGCACTTTCTCATTGTAGGCAAAGGAAGTTTTGTAAACACACAATCTCTTTGTGCTTAATCAGTGATGTCCTTTAACTTTTTGCGGGTAGAGGATATACTTCTGTTTTATTAAAGCACATTTACAATTAAGTAATTGTAAACTTTCTTGTTAAACGAAAATCATTCGTTTAGTTTGATGATGTAAACATGTTAGTGTTATCCCACTCGAGTTGGTTAATGTGCGCAAACCCATCCTTCATAGCTGAAAAATGTAATTAATAATATAATATTAACTTGTGTAAACATAGGACATATCGCACTACCTTCTTCATCTTCTGATTCAGAGTTTTCAAATTCAGAACTATCTTCAGAAGCCGCATCTGATTGCATTGGATTTATTGTAATGGTTAATGCAGAATCATCCCAAATCAAACCTTCATCAGCGATCTGAAAAAAGTAGATAAAGCTTAAGTCGGGTGCACTTGATTGTAAGATATCAGTTACCTTTAACTGTTAAAAAATAATTCTTAATATTAAATTCGGCAAACAAACAACAACTTATCGATTTTTTTTTATAGTTAAACATACATGTATTGACGCTACACTCACACGCCGACTGCACGCTGACTGTGCGTGCGCAGTCGGCGCAAGCAATGAAGCCGGCCGTCTGCTGTGTCTCTTTTGCTATTCTATGGAGAAACTTCTCGCGCCTATAACTTCTTTGTTAATTTGAAACCTCAACTTCTGCCGTTTAGCTCTTATTATAATAAAGTTATTTGCAATAAATCCAAGATCTGAGGTGGTGTGCATGGCACATGAAGTTTAAAATAATCTTTCTATGTGTGTGGTATAAACGAACTCTCCTACTCCTCCTAGTTTGGTGTCTATAGCTCTTGTAATAGCTGAAATGTGTGTGTTCATACAGATAGAGAGACGGACGGACAGACAGACGAACATGACTTAATAGACTTGGTTATTGATGCGGATCAAGAATATATCGAAAAATTACTGATCTAAAAATGATTAGTTTAAAGTTAACGGAACGTATGTTAGGTAAGATTCTGTTAAATGGACAGATCATCATTTGATACAAGCTCAAATGAGCATGGCGCTTGCAGTTCTTTGGCTGATGCAATAGACACAATGTAAGGATGATGATGAAATAGTTGTGGTGAAGTAGATGACTGGCGAAGTGAGAGCGATAGCTTGCGAGTCACTCCGCTTCGAGTTGCGCGACGAAGAACATTGCAAGCGACTTGCTGTGCGAAGTGCTATTAAAGTGATCATGCAAGGAGATGAAGAACCAACTACCAAGTACCTTATTCTCCGACATCAGAAGTGGGATCGGTCTCGCCACCAAATTTTTCGAACGATCAATGGCGTGCATTATTTGAAGCGCAAAACAAATCTTTTCGGGACTTAATTAAATCGATGCAGATTATCAGACAGCGACGCAACCCAGTAATAAAGTAACGCTTCAAAAGTTTTGTCATGATACTGCGAACGCAGATGCCGCTGCTTGGTGTAAAACCGTCGATATAATCATGGCCGAGAAGTTGAGTTGAGAGTTGAGTAACACTTTGGAAGGAGGAGCATGTCAGTGGCTGTCACAAATTTGTTACAGCGGAATAAAGTGGCTGGAATTCCGATATTTATTTATCCAAAGATATGAAGGTGTAGAGACGCCTGCTGCTATATTGCTAAATATGTTCAGCAGTAAACCAAGGCCAAGCGAGTGTTTGTCTGTGTATGCTAGCAGACAAGTAACGGCTTTATTGTCAAAGTGGAAAGATTTGAGCAGCGAAGAAATTGCCGTATCGGTTGTGTTGGCGCATGCTGCGCAAATAGATAAAAGGCTGCAGCGATTATTGTTTACAGCGAACATCAAACCCTGAAGTGAACTGGAGCAATAATTGCGTGCCTATGCGTTTGATAAGCGCAATGACTGCGTGACACCAGACTATACCAGTGTCCCTGAACAAAAGAAGCAGAGAACATAATAGCAAAGAAAGTGTCACTCTTGTGGCAAACCTGGCCATAAAATGATAGTATGTCGAAGCAGAAAACCGGGAGACGCAATGCAACACCAAAGAGGGATATGCCAACTTTAACCTGCTACAAGTGCGGCCTGTCAGGTCATTTTGCAACCAAATGCCCGACAAGCAAGTAAGTATTACCTATGAAAAGCGAGGGTATGTGCGCACCGTCGTCGCCTCAAAGGGGATCATGTACCAACATGGTGAGCCGTTCCGTACTTTTTTGATTCTGGGGCAGAGTGCTCCCTATTAAGGGAAAAATTAGCTAATAAGTTAATTGGCAAGAGAATGAATAACACTGTACTTATAAGCGGCATAGGTGAAGGTTAAGTAACATGTTCAATGCAAATTCTTACTACAGTAAAGATATGTGAGTTTTCGATAGAGATCCTGTTTCACGTTGTCATGGAAATTTAAGGTCAGGGCTTTGGCGTAACAATAGATGCCAATAAGTTTATTTTACACAAAATTAATACTGTTAATACCCTGTCTATCACTGTTGAGTGGAATTTCATGGACTCCATAAATAGTGATGTTAATCTAACTCAACCTGACCGAGCCGAACTGGCAGAAATATTGAAACCGCACGCATCAACATTCATAAAGGGTATACTTAACCGATGAGTCAACACGGGTGAAGTAGATATTCGTCTGATTGATGCCAACAAAACGGTAATAAGGCGTCCGTATAGATTAAGCGTGGAAGAAAAGATATTAGTGAGAGGTAAAATACAAGAACTTCTGGCAGCATAAGTCATACGTCCAAGCGGCTCCCCTTTCGCGAGTCCAATGCTGCTGGTAAAGAAAAAGGACGGCAGTGATCGTTTGTGTATCGATTATCGTGAGTTGAATGCCAATACGGTCTCTGATAAATATCCGTTACCCTTAATATCTGAACAAATTGATAGACTGCGCGGTAGCAAGTATTTTACAAGTCTTGACATGGCGAGCGGCTTTTACCAAATACCAATACATCCCGAGTCAATAGAACGCACAGCATTCGTTACGACAGAAGGCCGATATGAATTTATAGCAATGCCATTTGGCTTGAAGGACGCTTCATCTGTCTTTCGCATCCAATTGTTAACGTTGATGATGTTTTAATTGTTTCTTGATCAAAAGATAATAGACTTAAGGATGCAAAGGTTGTCTAATGCCGCATTGCATTGCAGTTACGCAACTAAGACAGTTTATTAGCTTATCTTCCTACTTTCGACAATTCGTTCCTCAATTTTCGGAATTAATGAAACCCTTGTATTTGTTAACGTCAAACAACAGCAAATTCGAGTGGCATGAGAAGCATGAGCAGGTGTGCCAAGAAATAATATCTGCATTGGTTAGTGACTCAGTTCTTATCATTTATGACTGAACTGGAGACATTGGCGGTGTACAATGCAGTGAAACATTTTCGTCATTATTTGCAGGGTCGTCCATTTGTCGTATTCACGGATTGTAATTCACCCAAAGCTAGCCGTAATAAAATACAATTAACGCCGAGGGTCCATCGCTGGTGGGCATATCTGCAGTAGAGTAGAATATATAGAAAAGGAAACAGATTTCCTTTCGCGCAATCCACTACCAATTGACAAGGTTACTAGGTCTACCATAGTAGCGGAAGTACGTATATGCATGGCAGATATTGCTGGGCAGCGAGATACAGAGATTACGGACTTCATAACAAAGTTGTAAAATAACGAACTGAGACATGAAGATGAAAAGACAAACGAAATGCGGTCAGGCATGTTGTATAGAGTGATACAGAGAAACGGACGAATCCGATGTCTGCCGGTAATACCGCGAGCATTTAGGTGGTCTGTGATTAATCACGTACTATACATGAGGCCGTAATGCATTTGGGATGGAAGAAAACACTGGATAAGGCATATACGCAGAATTGGTTTCCAAATATGTGCGGAAATTTGTTGAAATTTGCACCACCGGCAAGCTTTCAAAATCAACGTCGGGAAAGGCCAACAGAACTACACCCCATACCCAAAGTTTCCATACCATTGCATGTGGACATAAGTGGCAAGTTAAGTGGCAAAAATGACATCAAATATGTGATAGTGCAAATAGATGCTTTCACTAAATATGTTCATCTACACCACGCTCTTAGCCTCGAAACTAATAGTTGCATAGAGGCATTAAATTTTGCGCTACACAAAAAATTGACTTGCATCTGATAGCGACTGGTGCAAGCAGTGCGAATGGACAAGTTGAGCGCGTTATGAGTACCATGAAAGCAATGTTGACGGCAGTTGAGACAAGCAAGCGATCTTGGCAGGATGCCTTAAAAGAGGTACAGTTGGCCATGAATTGCACGGCCAATAGAGTCACAAAGCTTAGTCCGTTAGAGTTACTAATTGGTAAAGAGGCAAGACCAATGGGCATTATGCCAATGGTAGAAGAAGTAGACATTGACATTGAACACGTTAAATCAAAGGCCTTGCAAAACATAAAGAATAATGCAGAATGCGAGAAGCAACGATATGATAAGAATGAGGATAAGTAAGTTACAATGTAGGTGACCATGTGAAGTGAAGAACGGCACCAAACAAAGCTAGATCAAAAGTTTAAAGGACCGTTTGTCATAATGAAAAGCTAGATGGTGACCGTTATATGTTGAAATCTCTTTCAAGCAAACGAACATATAGGTATGCCCACGAGCAGCTGCGTGTGATGCCTAATGAGGTAGAGGCAGATGAGTGCGAGAGATCGCCGACTGAGGCACTCGCTGGTACCATAAGCTCGGATTAAATCATTTACAAAGGCTATAGCCGTGTCATGTAGTAATCTGTGCAGTAACTGCATGACGGGGGCTATGCGGGTCCAGAGGGACCAGTACGCAGAGTGTGCGTGTGAGTGTTGCAATGTGTGCAGCAAGCGCCTAAGAGTGTAAAGTGATGAAGAGATATTGAGAGATGGAGTTATGGTACAAAGACATGAGAAAAGATAAAAAGAAATGGCGCTGTGGCGGAAGATATAATCGGTCAAATTAAGTTAAAATAAGTGAACAAAGCTACGGTCGAGTGCACTCGCCATTTACCTTTGGCTGTTAAAAAAATTCTTAATATTAATTACTTTTATTCGCCGAACTATTACAACGCTTCACATATTTTCGCAGTGAAACAATACACATGCATTGACGCTAATGGCACAGGCCGACTGCACGCTGACTGCACGCCGATTGTGCGTGCGCAGTCGACGCATGCATTGACGCCGAGCCACTGCTCCGTCTCTGCTGCTGTATGCAAAACTTCTATACATAAATACATACATACATACGTATGTATTTACCAGGAACAGACCATGTGCTTCAGTGGTTTGTTGTGAGAGTTGTCAGCCCTATAACTAAATGTCCCCGGTTCGAATCCCACCGCAGGCTTCTTTTTTTTGAATTGCTTAGAACAAGTTTTTGGTATTTCTTATTTGTTTTTGCATCTTTCATGTTCGTCAATTTGATTAAAAATATCATACTATATTTTTCAGTATAGCGCAAAATTATTTAAAAAAAAAAAAAAATTGCCCAGCGCAGGATTCGAACCCGCGACCTCACGCATCAGAAACTTGCGAGCCAATCATCAAGACCACACACAGTTACGCAGTGCGATCGAAAAAAAAAAAAAAATTGCCCATCACAGGATTCCAACCCGAGACCTCTCGCAACATAATCTTGCGAGCCAACCATCAGACCACACACAGCTACGCATTGCGATCGGCAAATGAGACTTTTATTGATGCCGGCCCTCTGCTGCGTCAGTACAACATTTTAGTTGGAATTCTAAGCGCCCACAACTTTATATGGGAGATTCTAACTCCTATAACTTCTTTGTTTATTGTCCGATGGGATTGAAATTTATGGGGTAGATCTATACTATGGTAAGCTACAAGAGTGTTTAAAAAAATATTTTCTTATTTCCCTACTTTTCTTAAAATTTGGGGGCGGTGGGCGTGGCATCCAAAAGTTGAAAATCCACATTCTGCGTAATGTTTCCTGGCACCTTACTTTTAAATTTGGCGCTTCTAGCTTTTCTAGTATTCTTTTAAACTATAAAAATGTGTTTTATAGAGGCGGTGGGCGTGGTATCCCAAAGTTTAAAATCCAACTTATGCATACTGCTGCAAGAGACCTTCCTAACCAATTTGGTGCGTTTATCTCTTTTCGTTATTGAACTATTTGCAAAAAATCGAAAAACGAATTTATCGATTTGCGGAGGCGGTGGGCGTGGCACATCAAGTTTAAAATAAACACAATCTGCGTATTCAATACACGCACACTCCCACTCTCTAGCTTTTTTAATAGCTGAAATCTGTGCGTTCATACAGACGGACAGACAAACGGACATGACCAAATCGACTCGGCTGTTGATGCTGATCAAGAATATATATACTTTGTATGGTCTGCCACGCCCCCTTCTGCCTGTTACATACATTTTCACAAAGTTAATATACCATTTTTTACCTGTTACATATATTTTTACAAAGTTAATATACCATTTTTTACCCATTTTCAATGGGTAAATGGTATAAAAAAAACTTTTTTCCAAAATTGTCTTACTATATCAGCTGTTCAACTATGCAACGGTAAAGCGGTTAAGTGTGAAGTTGTCTGCGAACAAACTCAGTAGGATCATCTGTTGGCATCAAACGAAATTACTTAGTGAACGACCCAATACATAATATATTTTACTCATTATAAATGGGTAAAAGGTAAATTGAAAGTGTTACGTATTGCTTATTTAATGTGTATATTTACCTTAGGACAAGGTTGGTGCCTATCTGAATACTTTTGGTTATTTTTGAGTCGTATGATTGAAACGCCGCATAGCAGAACAACAAGCAATACAGAAATCAATATTATTAGCATTATTTGGTGTGAAACTTCAGCTGAAAACAAAATATAAATATATCAATTGATTAAGTTTTTAATAATCAGAACAAACCTTTATGAATAATAGAATGAACACGTGGCTGGGGTTCTTGAACATTGCTCGTATGTAGGAGAGAATACGATATAAACTTTGTACCTGTGGCAAATTTATTTAAGGTAAACGTTTGTAATTATCATAGTAAAAAAGAGCAACGTACCTTGGGCTTGATCTGCTTTCTCATTTGTTTCACGCCTACGGTGATATAAGTCCGAATAATTGTTATTTCCTTCCGTTGACGATAACGCTAATGACGATGGTGTGTTAATAGGCTTAGATGATTGTTTTGGATGCAGAACGGTTAGGGTTAAAGTATACTCGCTACTCCTTAATTGTGAGCTGAGTTGCGAACACGATAGTTTAAACACACGGTTTAGATAATAGGCCGGCTTTTTATTGCTGTAAACGAGAGCACGGAGAACACTTAGATAATTGTGCATGGAGTCAGTGCCGATCATTTCAACACCATCTTTATTAATATTAGTGCGAATGTCCATTGTGGAGGATAATGATTCATCGCCATCGATTTGGATCTCTTCATGATCAGGATTCAAGGAGGGAAACACAATAACACTACACGCGTCCAAATTTTCGTCAACTATCATATTCTTGTTAGCACCATTTGTAGGGTTGACAATATGAATGCTGTCCAGAATGTGTACGCCCAATTTTATTTCCTGGTAGGAAACTAATTTGTTTTGAGCTCCTACGAAATATAATAATTTTGTTAGCTATATTGCCTTTCTAATTTATTTTCTACCGAATTAATTACCTGAAATTACAATTTCGGCTAGCTCTGATAGAGTTTTCTGTTCATCGTACATGTTTTGGGATTCTGGCTTATCCGATTGGTACATACCGGCAGTATCTATCTCTTTGACCATGTAGTGTTTAATATTTATAAGCTTATCATCAGTTATACTTAAAATAGGTTCGTTAACCATAATATAAGTCTCGATAGTGGGTAGATGAATGGTGGTCTGGTTTTTACACTCAAGTGTTGCACGCACCTCGATGTTGCGACGACCGATAGTAGGCCTCTTCTTTATATTGATGTATTGAACATTACGCATTAAATACTCAATTTGATATTTACTCTGCGAATCAATGTAGATTTCATTCATCTGTGTATTAACCTGAACATCGTTTAGTTGTACTTCTGTGGAAGACATCAAATGCTCGGCACAACTTGTGGCACATTTAATATCATCGGCAGACAACGTGGTTTTTAAGACAACTTTCACTTCGGAAATGTCACCATTGAAACCATGTTTAAGCCTATTTTCCGAGCTCTGATAACATGCACCCACTGTCAACGTAGTATTTATACCATGCGCCGCATGAAGAGGCCAATCATCGATTATTTCTGGGTTAGTACGACGATCATCCCCAGAGCTCTCGAATGGGATACCGTCAATAAATAGGGTCACTTTAAATGTTTGGTCAACGTTAATAACATAATGATGCCATTCGTTGTCACAAACTTGCGGAATCTTCCATCGCCACTCGGCAGGACTAAAAATGTTAAGGTCACCATCATTGAAGTTCTTGCGCAGGAGTAGGATAAGGCGACAGTTTCGTACAAAAACTGCCATATGATGTCGATTCATTTTGTGATCATCAGCACTGCAAATAATATGCTCCTTTAAGTGCTTATCATGTGTCATGCTTTGAATACCATGCCGAAAAACTGTGACAATGCTAAAAGGGTAAAGCGAGAAGTCATAATGTCCAATGGAAAATAAAGAAATCGGCACAACGACGCCAGTGAAACCATCAAAGTGGAATATGGGTTCGGCTCCTTCATCATATTTAAGCTCCTTAGTCCATTCAGTGCCAAGTGGTAAAAGATTTATCAAGTTTATGCTCCTTGAACAATTGGATATATCTCGATCGCAGCCAAACGATATGTGTTTTGTCTGTGGAAAAATTTCATTTTATTTTTTTATTTAACAATAATAAAACTGGTTCACCTTCAGAGCAATAGTCGCGTGAATTTTAACATCATCTAAATTGCACATTGTGTTGCAAAGATCTAATCGGACATTTGGAAACAACTGTAGATTCTCCGTACTGCCAGACTGTAAAAAGCATATATTAACAAATGTAAAATAAAATATACTTAGGGCATAATTAATGTATATATGATTAATTAAATTATGTCAAATGATAATAATGTTAAACCAATTTTTAATTTACATTTTATTAGCTTTTGTCAAAATTTGCCTAATTAGATTATACCTTGGATATAATCAACACTAAAAACACTAAAATATCGATAGGCAAAAGTAGATTTAAAAGCTTTTTCTTATGTCAAAAATTATTCTGAGGTACAAACAATTATTGGTTACCCATCAACTATGATCAAAAATACAATTAAATATGCGCTAAGAATTAAAAGTGACCTTATTCTTCAGGTTATCATCATTAATAAAATATTCTGCTTGGAAAGTAAACCATAAAGCAGTAAGTAATTTTTTAAATTACATGAATTGTCGCAAAAGAAGCAGGAATGTTAAAAGAAAAAAACAACAAAAAAGTAATATTTTTCAAAAATTATATTTTTTTTATTCAAAGTAGTTTTCTTGTGCTTTGATACAGCGTTTAGCCCAGTCAATTAGCATTTCAAATGAGTGTTTAAAGTCATTTTTCGGAAAGCTCTTGAGAATTTCGGTCGTCGCCTTTAGGATATCTGACATGTCTTGAAACCAGTGTCTTAATGGTCAAATGAAGTTTTCAAAATAGGTTAAAATCACAGGGTATGAGTGATTAATTGTTAATATGGAGTTTTTGTTAAAAAAATCAGTGAGAAGCGTTGACCAATAAGTCGGCGCATTATCGTGCAACAGACGACAGGACTCTGCTTCACGGTATTGTGACCGAACACGAGGAATGCGTGACAAAAGACTCGTCATAACACCAAGAACTCTCGGTGTACAATACCCTCGGAAACGTAACTACGAATCAGCATTGTCTTTATTTTTGACATCTGAAAACGATTTTTTTTCGGTGGTGGCTCGTCTTCTTGGAATTACTTAAACCACTCATGCACATTAGTAGGCACAGTTCACCATAAACTTATTTATCATTTAAAATTTTCCAGTGAACGTTTTCCTAAGCAAAATTTAATATTACCAATAGGTGGCGCCACCAGAAACAGATCTATTTGAAAAGTCATGTTTCTTTTGCGACAGATCATGTATAATACAAGCAGAAAAGCTAGTGTCTCCAAATTTGATAGCTTTGGATACCATGCTCACCACTCCAATAAGTAGATTTTCGAATTATAGTACACATGTATGAAAGAAGAAACGTAACAAAAATTTTTTTACTTGCATAATAATGATTACATAATAATGATTCAACCTATCAATTACAACCTGAATGGACAATAAACATAGAAGCTATAGGCGCTAGAACTTCCAATATAAAGTTTCAGGTTAGAGGCTCTATTACAAATTCGGCAACAAAAGGACGTTAATAAAAGTTTAATTTTCTATTCGCGCCATGTTTCCCTACGTGTTCTAATGGTTTGAGCTCTAGTTCTCAAATCCCTGCTACCATGGTGTGTGCTTTTTATAATAAAACCTTTTCTTCTATTTCATTTATTTATGTTTTGAATTTGGTAAATGTTATCTTAAAGTCGCGCGCCATCGACTGTAGCTTTCTAATAAATATATATTGCAGCCATGTGTAAGGGCGACTAGGGCCTTTGATGTTGATTTTAAATGTTAAATACTTATATTAAACAACTTCTCATATACGCGTCGCAGTATCGGACGTTTTTACAGTCAAGCGTGAATATATGGATGTTACATGCAAATCCCGTCACACACACTTAGTCAAACGCAAGCATTAACACCGGCCCTCTACTGCGCCGGTGCATTTTTGTGTGGTAAAAGTCTCGCGCTTATAACTTGGGTTTATTATCCAATTGTTGTTTATATGGTATAATAATAGGCAGAATGAGGCATGGCAGACCATACAAAAAATATATATTCTTGAACAGCATAAATAGCCGAGTTGATTGGACAATAAATGCAAAAGATATAGGCGCGAGAAGTTTCCCATAGAAATAACAGCAGAGGCACATCTAGACGCAGCAGAGCGCTGGCGTCATTGCTAGAGGCCAATGCGCACGCACATTTAGTGTGCGGTCGGCGGTGCGTGTAGCATCAATACCATACATGTGTGTTGGACTGTGAAAATATGCGATGCACTGTCGTTAGTTCGTCGAATAAAATTGTTTAATATTAAGAATTATATTTTTACAGGCCAAGATAAATGATGTCGAGTGCACTCGACTGTAGCTTTTTCTGCCGTTCATTTTGTCCGCAGCTGCTTATATTAATTGGAAAAATTTTTCACTAGGGAATTCAACATTCGACAAGATAATGTTTTTCATCGTCAAATAGATATCTTACTGTATTGCTGTTCATTGAATTTACCGTGTAGTCGATCCGCTCGGGTATGCCTAAAAATTTTGCATCACACACTCGGCGGACTTTAATGCTGACCATGATTGGGGCGGAGTCCTTCATAGCGCAGTCATAGGCCACAACAGAGAGTATGTGATTATGTGAAATTTTATGTGTGAGCGGCTCAGTGTTCTTAATCGCACCCTCATTGTCGATAGTGAAGGGTTCATCACTATTCAGTATCTCATATTTGCAGACATCGCCAAATAGTGGCGTGCAGTCCTTATCGGAAGCTTCGACACGTATTATTTCATTGTAGAGTCTACCTTCGTCGACTTCTGTCACATACGAAGGCTGTAAAAATGTTGGAGTATACTCATTGATATCGATAACTGTAACATGAACATTGGCAGTATTTGATGGCGTCCCATCGCAATAAATTGCTACAATTTCAAAGTGATAGCTTTTTCGTTTTTCGCAATTGAGTGTTCGAAGTGCTTTTAAAATTCCCAAGTTGTTCACCAATTCAACCTAAAATGTTAATAAGGTGAAATATTACATTTTGTAGATATCTCATATCATTTCATAAATTTAAGTTACTCTTTATTGAATTTTAATACGTACCTCAAAAGGGATTTCATGATACGGTTTTTTTAAAATACGAAAACTACAAATTTTCTCTTCATCGACCTTTATCAATGGTGTTATTTCCACAAGAGTTTCATTTTCTCTAATTAAGCCATGGTATGACTTTTCTAAAATATACTCTGAAACACAAAATTAGTTCAATAATATTCAATAAATTTGAATTCTTCTTTTCAACATAAAACCAAAAAAAGAAAGACGCAAACTGCTACGAGGAGCACTATTTATATTTCAGGAAAAGCAATAAATGAAGAAGTAAAGAAAGCTGCAGTCGAGTTTACTCGCAGTAAGATACCATTTACCCACCTTAGTCATTAAACAATAATGTCTTTAAAATTAAATACACATTTTCACAGTCAAACCCATCGACGCTACAGAAACAAGCCCACATGGAAATACGCACATCCTGTCAAACGGAAGTATTGATGACAAAACCTCTGCTGCGTGGCTATAACTTTTTAAGTGAAGTGTCTCGCGCCCGTCAAAAAGTTCCAAATTTGGTAGGAAGGTCTGTAGGAACATTTAGCACAATGTGGATTGAACTATATTTTTATACCATTTACCCATTGAAAATGGGTAAAAAATGGTATATTAACTTTGTGCAAATGTATGTAACAGGCAGGAGGCGTAGCAGACCATACAAAGTATATATATTCTTGATCAGCATCAATAGCCGAGTCGATTTGGTCATGTCCGTCTGTCTGTCCGTCTGTCTGTCCGTCTGTCCGTCTGTATGAACACACAGATCTCAGCTATTAAAAGAGCTAGAGGCACCAGACTTGGTGGGAGTGTGCGTGTATTCAATACACACAAGAAGTTTATTTCAAACTTGATGTGCCACGCCCACCGCCTACGCAAATCGATAAATGTGTATTTTGATTTTTTCCAAATAATTCAATAACGAAAAGAGATAAACGCACCAAATTTGGTAGGGGGTTGTCTTGCAACATTATGCAGAAGTTGGATTTTAGACTTTTGGATGCCACGCCCACCGCCTCTAAAAAACACATTTTTATAGTTTAAAAGAACACTAGAAAAGCTAGAAGCACCAAATTTGGAAGTAAGGTGCCTCGTAACATTACGGAGAATGCGGAATTTCAACTTTTGGATGCCACGCCTACCGCCCCCAAAAATCGATTTTGTAAATCGGTAAATCAAATTATAGGAAAAGTAGAAAAGTTTCCGAAATTTTTTTAGGTATTATTGTAGATAATAATAATATTGACCAACCCTATAAATTTAAATCCGATCGGACAATAAACACAGAAGTTATAGGCATGAGAAGTTTCGCTCACAGCAGTAGAGGCCCGACGCCGACGCCGACGCCGACTGCGCACGCCGACTGCGCACGCACAGTCGTCGTGTAGTCAGTGTGCAGTCGGCATGTGCCATTAGCGTCAATGCATGTGAATTTGTCTTCGAAAATATGCGATGCGTTGTTATTCGCCGAATAAAAGTAATTAATATTAAGAATTAGTTTTTAACAGCGAAAGGTAAATGGTATCTTACTGTCGAGTGCACTCGACTGTAGCTTTCTTCACTTGTTTAAAAATGTTTTCTTTTTTCGAATTAATCGACCTTATAAATTATAACCCGATCGGGCAATACACACTTGTGTATTGCATTAGAAGTTTTCATCAAATTTGCAGCGGCGCAACATAGGACCGACTTCAAGGCTTACTTTTGACTGTTTGTGTAGCGTCAATACATATGATGAATTGTTTTTTAATGCCTAAAATATAAATGATATCTTAATATCGAGTGCACTTAATAGCAGCACTCTAATTATTTTTCTTGTTTTAAACGACGAGAATGTCGAAAAATCTTTTGCGAGCATGAAACATGAAAATATTTTGCGAGTTATTGCCGAGATACCTGCCAAAAATGGCAGGAAATTTTCCCTTTCGCGGGACTTTACTTGAGTCCTTTATTCTTCATGAAAAATACACACTTAAACTATAAAGAAACGTTACCTTAACCTTTCCGAAGGTTTAATACCCTTGCGTAGTCTATGTATATTATAAATGTATAAATAGTATATTACGTTTGTGCAAAGGATGGCTGCAAAACTGTCGAAAAATTTAAACAAAAATTCAAAATTCAAAAATTCAAATTCAAAAATTCAGTTTTTGGCGGTTTCTAGCGCGATAAGAGATAGACTGTTTTTTGAATGCTAACCTAAACTACAGACAAGACATCGCTCGAAACGGAGGAGCATTCCAGCACAAAGTGCAATTATTCTCTATGATAACGTACGCCCTCAAACGTGCGTCTAACGCCATCGAAGTAGGAGGTACTGGAACACCCCGCCTACAGTGCGGATTTATCACCACAGATTCAACAAAGATGACGAGGCAGTCACAGTTGCATTGGAAATTCTTCGATACCGTCATTAAAAACCTTCTGGAAAGGTGGACAAAACGTGTAACTAGTGATGGAAAATACATAGAATATACTTTTATTTTTTTTTTCAATAATAAAAAGCGTGCCAGAGCATTTGTCTCGATGTTTATACTACTATACAATATTTATATATACTTTTATTCACTCAGTACCATAGCTTGCAAATAACTCTCAACCGTTTTTCTTCTTGCTCTCTCTTTGCAAGCACAATCGTTTCAGTTCATACGCTCAGTCTCTCACTCTGAGTAATAGACTCTTGCTGTCTTCACTTATGTTTTATTTTGAGCGCTTTTCGTTGAGCTCTTTGTACTTCGGTCTTCAATGAGCAGTGTGCAAAGAGCGGAACGAGAAACGCTCGTACAATGAGAGTCAGCAAGAGACAAATTAAGTACAAAACTCAACGCAAACGTTCTTCACATTTACTTACACACACTCAATTCACGATCGCAATTAATATACACTGTTTAATAAGCATGCTTATTACTCAATGTAATACTAGGTGGGGTGAAAAGTAACCAAAGAAAGTTATGGTTCCTCACGGTGCGTTTATATTTAGGCAAGCATACCAAATTTCAGTGCGATACTGCTCTTAGCTTTTTGCTGGCAGCTGATTGTTGTTGACATGTTTGGCATCATGTTAAAAATGGACAAAAGCGATTTTTCTTCTCTCATAAAACATTATTTTTTGAGAGGCAAAACGGCTAAGGAAACAAAAGAAAAATTGGACAAATATTATGGGGCAAATGCTCCGTCAGATAACACCGTGAAATATTGGTTTCGAGTGTTTCGTGGTGGCCGCAACTCCACTACCGATGAAGTCCGCAGCGGTAGGCCTTCCGATGCGGTTACAGAGGACAATGTCAAAAAAAAAAACCATGAAATGGTATTGACTGATCGCAAAGTGAAAGTGCGCGATTTAGCAGATGCCACAAAGATCAGTACTGAGCGCACACGCCATATTTTAAGGGATATTCTGCATATGAAAAAGTAATCCTGCCGTTGGTTGCCGCGCATGCTCACTCCGGACCAAAAATTCGAACGCGAGAGCAGTTCGAAAGAGTGTTTGGACTTACTGATGCAGAATCCGGCGGACTTTTGGAGTCGAATGGTAACTGTTGATGAAACCTGGATCCACTATTACACACCAGAGAACAGAATGAGAGCCCAGCAATGGACCGAAGCCGGCACGAGTGCCCCGAAGCGGCCGAGAGAGGCTCGATGGGTCGGAATGGTTATGGCGGCAGTTTTTTGAGATTGTCATGGAATACTCTTCGTGGACTACCTCGAAAAAGGAAAAACCGTCAACAGCGAGTATTACTGTGCATTATTGGAGCGATTGAAGGCCGAAATCGCTGCAAAACGGCCTCACATGAAGCGAAAACAAATTTTGTTTTTGCAAGACAATGCACCGGCGCACAAGAGCGTAGCAACCATGGCTAAAATAAGTGACTTAGGGCTCCAATTGCTTCTGCATCCACCTTATTCACCCGATTTGGCTCCTTCGGACTATTATCTCTTCCCGAACCTGAAATGATGGCTCATTAATAACAAATTTAGCTCACGCGAGGAAGTCATGGACGCCGCGGAGGAATATTTTGCAGACCTTCCGAAAAATTTCTTTTCGGATGGGATCAAGAAGTTGGAAAATCGCTGGAATAAGTGTATCGAGCTAAAAGGGGACTACATTGAATAAAATAAAAAAAACATTTGAAAAAAAAATTTTTTTTTCATTCCTAAGGAGGTTATTTTTCACTCCACCTAGTATATTTCACCTACAAAACAGACGCTTGCCTATGCGTGTGATTGCATACGTTTGTATACGTAAAAGACCGGAGACCGACAAAACGTCTTGGAACAACCGAAGCAAAACAAAATAGAAAACAACGTGTTCGCTCTAAACGCGAGTGAGCTCTTTCACGAACTCACACAACGGTTGCTCTCTGAGTCTTTTCGTAAAGAGCCAGGAAAAACGTTTTTTGCAGACACAAGAACCGGTCGGCCGTTTCTTGCAAGCTACTGTTGAAAACCCTATAAATGGGCACACTGTCGATATTTATCAATAGCCATAGTATAAAATAATTCCCAATTCGTCAATTTAATTTATTATCCGTAAAATAACTTTCGCAAAACCTAAGCGGTAATCGGTTCAAGTTTTAAAAAACAAATCAGTGAACTGTGACCGTAAAAGTGATTGTGCTAAAACAAAAATTAAGAAGACACCTTAGAATTCGCCAGAGTAATAACTCCATGAAGGTTGCTCTAAGTAGCGAAAAAGCTAAGTCTGCAAACAGAAATATTCGAATAAATAATTATGAGAAGTAAATTTAACTAAGGTAACATAAAATTATAAACTAGGTAAAAGAACATTTAAATAAATAAATAATAAGTTAATGAAACCAACGACGAAATAAGCGAATACCCAAACTTTACTACAACCCGTCAAAACCATATACTTGTGGAGGAATTCAGGAATACACCATACAAATGCAGCATCCGTCAATTTTTAGAAGCCGAACTAAGAAGGAAAATATTAATCAATAAATTAGAATTAGAAAACGATACGTCGGAAACTATTTTGTACACTTCACTAATACAAACACGCATTGAAACTTTAATTCAACAATTACCCACTCACATTTATCTTAGAACTGTTAATTGTAATATTCCAAACAAATATCTTACAAGGAAAAGAACTTTATGAAACACCAACTCTAAATAAAATTAATTTGAAACCAGTCTTGAATCAAAATAATCCTCAAAATAATTTACAAAACATACGAATAAATAATCAAGGTAAGCCAATTACTCCTTTCCAACCATCATATAACACCATTTATCAATCATATTACCGACCAGTTATTCAACCAACACAACCAATACCCAGAAATATCCCCATGCCTTTTCTCCAACATCCACCTTCTTATACTAACACACAACCTTGCTTTACAGAATAATTTGTATCCAAGGGAAAATATGACAACTAATAACACCGTTAAGAGGCAGAAACCTATCTGATATCTGATGACAGTCAAGAATAGAAGAACTGAGATACCAGAAAGAAACACTATTTCCGTCTGAATATCCATACTACCCCTGTTATCCTTTTAAAGAAAACCAGAACCAAATGACAACGGACCACATGACATGGAGCAAGCGGATAATTTTCTGTTAGTGGCCAATACATAGTAATTAAAAACAATAATAACAATCTAAGGTGCCTTATTGACACTGATAAAAATGTTGACCAAAAATATTTTCAAAACAACTATCCAACAAACTCACCATTTAACTCACACAAGTAATGGCTCTTTAATAATAAATGAAACTAGTGTACAACCCTGCCTACGGGAAACTATTTCCCTATTGCCATTTCTCAGATAATTACGATATGTTGATAGGACGTGCTAAGGCGATAATAGACTATAAAAAGGAAAAGTTTACCTATTTAATTCAGAAAATAAACTGATCAATACAAAGAACAAAATCATATTTATGAATATACTCTACATTGCGAGAGATTTTGTTTCTACTAAACCAAACCAACCAAACTAAGTAAAAACGTCTCATTTTGTGCCAAACAATCGTCATTTACGGGAAGTGTTGACTTTCTTCTTCCATTCGAAAAAAAAACTCTAGCCAAAGCGCATCGAGAGCTCCAAAAAATGTACAGAAATGGTGCTAAGAGCAAAACAACATGCCGTGATTAGTTTCGTCGCTTCAAAAACGGTTATTTTGATGTTGTCGATCGTTCTCATGAAGGAAGGCCCAAAACCTTCGAACACGCTAAATTGGAACCTTACTCAAAGAGTATTCGTGCCAAACTTAAGAATAGCTTGCTTCAGAATTAGGACTTACCCGTCAAGCCGTTTGCAAGCAATTGCATGCGTTGGGTATGAGTACATTTTTATCGAAAAATCAGCGAGAACTTTGTTAAACACCTAAGAATTTGAAAGTACAACTAGATAAATGTGTTTTTTTTTTTTTTAAACAGGAATCAACCATTTTAATACTAAAGACGGGATTAAACCAAACCCCGACAAAATAAGAGCCACGGTCAATACCCATTGTGAAGTAAGAGGACTCACAGGTAACTACAGAAAATTCATACCCAACTATGCCGACATAGCTAAATCCATGACCAAATGTTTGAAAAAAGGAGCCAAAGCAGACACCACACAAAGAGATTGCATGGAAGCATTCGGAAAATTAAAGCTACTAATCTCCAAAGAGAGGGGGATGCCCTCGAAAAATTAAAGGCTGACATTACCGCCATCCAGGAAATGAGATGGACAGGACAAGGTTGCTCCAAGCGAGTAAATTGTGATATCTACTACAGCTGCCATGCGGAGAGGCGCGAATTTGGATGCGGATTTGTAGTAAGCCGGAGACTTCGCCACCACGTCTCCAATTTCACTCCTGTGAGTGAACGGCTGGCTACAATCCGCGTCAAAGCTAGATTTTTCAATCTTAGCATAATTTGCGCGCACGCCCCGACGGAGGAGAAGGACGATGCTGTTAAGGATGCGTTCTACGCGAGACTCGAGGACACGTACGACCGCTGCCCAAACCACGACGTGAAGATCATCCTCGGGGACTTCAACGCAAAGGTTGGGCGCGAACGCATCTTTGACCGCACCGTCGGCCAATTCAGCCTCCATGAGACCACCTCGAACAATGGTTTCAGGCTGATTGACTTCGCCGCGGCACGAAACATGGTAGTGAGTAGTACCAGATTTCAACACCTCGACATCCACAAGGCCACATGGCTGTCCCCTGATCAAAAAACGCGCAACCAGATTGATCACGTTGTGATAGACGGAAGGCATGCCTCAAGCGTGATGGACGTGCGTACGTTTCGTGGAGTCAATATAGACTCGGACCACTATCTTGTCGCAGCCAAGATACGCATGCGGCTATGCCGTGCGAAAAACATACGCCCCATCACGCAACAAAGCTTGACGTCACTAAGCTGCGATCACAACGGACAGCAATGGCCTACTCCACTCACCTCTCGGAACTGCTCCTCCAACCTTCCCCTCACCCTGTTGACGCTGGCGGACTCTGGGCGCACATATCCCACTCCATGCGAGCTGCTGCTGAAACAGCCATTGGGTTCAAGCGCCCTCCCACACGGAACCAATGGTATGACGAGGAGTGTCGCGTCGCAGCTGCGGCAAAAAACGCCGCCTACAGAAAAAAGCTGCAGTCTGGCGCAACGCGAGCCACGTGTGAACGTTACAGGGAGAAAAGGAAGGAAGAGAGGCGACTTTTCAGACGGAAAAAGCGGGAGCAAGAAAAGCGAGAGTGCGAGGAACTTTGAGGTGTTGCAAGACAGGAATGATGCTCGAAAATTTTACCAACAAGTCAACCGTCTGACACAAGGTTTCAAGACCGGAGCATCTAACTGTCGAGACGATAATGGAAATCTGGTTACAGATACGCAGTGCACGCTGAGGTTATAGAGGGCGCATTTCTCCAAGCTGCTAGCAGGCGATGACGGCACAAATCCCGCCGATGGAGGAAACAGCCCGATACCACCAATCAACGACAATGTGGATATACCACTACCTAGCCATGACGAGGTCCGAGTTGCGATTACGCGACTCAAAAACAACAAAGCAGCCGGTGCTGATGGACTACCTGCAGAGTTTTTTAAGGCCGGCGGCGAAGAGCTGATAAGGTGCATGCATCAGCTCTTGCGCAAAATATGGCTAGAAGAAAGCATGCCCAACGATTGGAATCTCAGCGTCCTTTGTCCTGTACTGAAGAAAGGCGACCCGACGATATGTGCCAACTACTGGGGAATCAGCCTGATCACCATCTCATACAAGGTCCTGTCGAGCGTTATATGTGAACGACTGCGCCAAATCCTGGAAAAAACCCACGAAAATGGAATTGACACACACCATCTCTTTGTCGATTACAAAGCTGCATTCGACAGCCCGACGAGGGAAAGCCTATATGCCACCATGTCTGAGTTCGGTATTCCTGCAAAGCTGATACGTCTTTGCAGGATGACATTGAGCAGCACCATCAGCTCTGTCAAGGTAGGAGCGAACCTCTCCGAACCTTTTAATACCGTTCGAGGTTTCAGACAAGGCGACCCTCTGTCGTGCAACCTCTTCAACTTCGTGATGGAAGGGGTTCTGCGGAAAGCCGGTGTTCATCGATCTGGCACTATTTTTTATAAAGGTGTCCAGCTCCTTGCTTACGCCGATGACATTGACATCATTGGCCGTAGCAAGCGTGATGTCACTGCTGCATTCTCCGCTATCGAAAAGGAGTCAGCAAAAGTGGGTTTGGCGGTAAACGAGGGCAAGACGAAGTATATGCTGTCGACAAGCAGGGAGACGCGGCGCCTAGACTCCCATGTGGTAGCCGACAGCTATAACTTCGAAGTGGTCAAGGAGTTCACGTACCTTGGCACCGCCATTAACACCAAAAATGACGTCAGCCTGGAGATCAAGCGAAGAATCACACTTGCCAATAGGTGCTACTTTGGTCTGAGTAGGCAAATGTGCAATAGAGACCTCTCTCGCCGAACAAAACTAACACTCTACAAGACACTCATCCTACCCGTGCTCTTATATGGTGCAGAAGCATGGGTAATTTCACAGACGGATGCAGCAGCGCTTGGAGTGTTCGAGAGAAAGATTCTTCGCAAGATCTTCGGTCCCGTTCGAATTGGGGACGACTTTCGCATTCGAATGAACCACGAGCTGTACGAGTTGTACGATGACGTGGAAGTGGTCCGGCGCATCACGATACAACGTCTGCGCTGGCTCGGCCACGTTGTGCGTATGGATGAAGAAGCTCCAGCTCAGAAGGTATTCGAAGCGAGGGTCGACTATGGGCGACGACGAAGGGGACGACCAAATCTTCGTTGGAAGGACCAAGTAGAGAAGGACCTTAGTCTACTGGGTATTTCCAATTGGAGGAGGCGCGCGAAGAGCAGAGGCGCCTGGAGGGAGACGCTGAGGTCGGCCAAAACCCGAAATGGGTTGTAGTGCCACCTAATAATAATAATCTCCAAAGACCCAATTTAAAAAAAAAAAACATAATTTTGAATGGAAATTTGTATTACCATAACTACAGACGCTAGCAATTTTGCATTGGGAGCTGTTCGATGACGATGATACGGATAGCTGGCCTATATTTACTACAGATTTTTTTTTGAGTTTTCAAACGAAAAGTTGACCACTTGTTTCTATAGCTGCTATATGTTATAGTGTATCGATTTTGAAATTCTCCTCCGTATTTGGTGGAATCAGAAAGGTGTGCCGTATTATGAGCTGCTAAAGTCGGGTGGAACCATCAATGGAGAACGCTATCAAACACAACTAATCACAAACTAAATTGTTCCGGTCGATGCAAAATGCCCTCACATCAGAATAGCTCATCAGAAATTAGCTTGAATCGTCCTTGACCACTAAATCGTTGGATTTTTTTTGCGATGGAAATCACACATTACTAGAAAATACTTTGAATAATATATGGTAATACATGTTCCTTTAAAATAAACGTTCGAAATGTTTGTTATATCACAATCATGCCTCAGCCACCATATTAACCGGATTTGAAGAGTCCTATGAAAGGACCGAGATTAGCAACGATTGAAAAGAAAAGAATTGATATGCTATTTCACAATTTTGGCAAATCATAATGCCATCTCCTTTCAACGCCCCTACGATCAGACCTTACTCAGCAGCAGAGTATCTCTTTTTCTCTCAGCGACATCGCGTCGCCACTCAAAAATGTACACTCACGTACAATGGTCAAACTGACCATTCTATGTCACACATATACAGTGTGACAATTCAGCATTCTACGACACGGCCGTCTTGAGAAATCACACGTCCTCGTGTGTTAGATCTAGGTCAGGATATTTTCAGTTATTATCAAATTTAATTGTTCACAGGAATTTTATTAAGTTTGAAGCATTTACACAAAACTATCAAATTGCTTACATAATACCATCACATAAATTCTTTTCATAACATGTTTTTTAAATCAAACATAACAATGCTTCTTTTTCTTTAAATCCATTATAGTTATCAATTGGTGCTTGACATAAAAAATGCAACAAATCTTAAGATTCCAAGGCAACTGCTATGTCTTCTTTATCTTTATTGCCCATTTGGGAGTCAGATGAATCTCCTCTTCAGTCATCTAATTCTTCATCAATTTCTTTATTTATACATTCTTATATGATCTTTTGATTGTTAATGAATTAAAAACATATTTATCGTCATCTAGTCGTTCAATTATTTCGAACGGACCTTTAAATTTTGAAAAAAGCTTAGTTTGGTGATGCTCATCGTTTTTTAGAAACACATGGTCATTAAATTACATTATATTTTATTATTTTTGCTTAATTTTTATTATTCCAGATTTCCTACCAATTAGAATTTCTAAGGAGCTGAACTTTGTGTTTCGATTGGTGGTGCATTTCATTGCCAATTATTTGAAAGAACTATCAATATTAATATTTATGGTGTGATTTAAATTAATAAATTTCGTGAACACATTTATCAAGACAATTATGTATTCCTTTAAGTTGTTTCTTTCCTCTCATCTTCGCCGTTATGTCTATATACACTGTGTGACACGGAATGTCTCAGGAATCGGATGTAATTTAGATTGATTGTTGGCTTAGCTAATTTTATAGTAAAGCAGTTTTCAACACAATAAAATCTTTTATCCAATGTTTTGTCTCAACCTAAATGCATAATAGATTCTTGGACGTGATTAATCACTACCCATATAAATGTCCTAAGGATTACAGTCAAACATTTAGTCTTACCATTTTTTTTTATTTTTCTATATAAAGCTCTCTTAATTGTTTTGAAATTTAGCCAATATCTCTTCTACCATAGTATCACAGATGTTCAGAAATCAATCAGATGTCGGTTACCTTTGTCGAATTTAATCGTATTTCTGGATTCCGAGACAGACAATCTACACCCTTCCTTTATTCTACGTCAAAGTCAAACAATTGTAAACATTGAAATGCGGCAACCTTTCCGCAGTAATTGCATTTCATCACAGACAGAAATATGTTATAAACTTCTTGCGATCCGAGCCAGTTACATTGTCTTCCATACTGCGCTTCTTGAAGGAGTGTGCCTGCAATTGCTGTTGTAGCTCATTGCGAGTTTGAACAGTGGTAGTAAAAATCCAGGGCGCCAACTTGCTGTCAGCTTAAGCCATCTAAGCCAATGTTGTAGACACAGCTGTTTCTTTTAACTCCTTGGATTTCCATTTAGACATAACTATCGTGACAATCCGGCTGCCGTATTCAGCATAGCCTTCAGGCTTTGGTCAACCATTCAATACATTCAGTACCATGCTAGCAGAAGCTTCAATTCTGACAAAACATTGAAGAAACAGTTCCCTAAACTGCGCCCCAGAGACGCCGGCAAAGCATATATTTGAAAGCCACAGTGGTGATGTGCCCTCTAATGCCTTACTTATTATTATCACAAGGTTGCTACCTTGGAGATCGTTATCAGCAAAGATGAGGTCCACTGTGCTACACCAAGATGAAGGATCCGCTCCAGCAACGGAAGGGCTAAATTTTGATGTGACGCTTTACCATTGGATTGCGGCGCCTTTAGAGTCTGCGTGTTTTTAATCATTTCATTATTGATCAGCAGACAAAGCAGATCCAACTTCTGATGTCGGAGAAAACTCATTATACACTAACTCACGATGCACACAATTTTGACAAATCATAATGCCACCTTTCCTCTCTACACCCCTACGAGCATACCTTACTCAGCAGCAGAGTGTCCCAGCGAATCCTTCTGATTCTACACGCAGTCATAATAAAACGATCCGATTCGGCTGAAATATCGACAGTAGCCGTCTACCAGAATGTGCTACACGATAGTAAATTTTACTTGCAATAGTGATGCCATCGGTCGGTGATGCTAATGGTTTATCGGACTGCCCTCGTATATAGTATTGCGGTGAAAATATTACTGTCTCCATCATTTTGAAACGCAATCGGCGCTTAAAACTTATTTAAAGTTACTTTTTGGGCAAACTTTGTCACAATTAAGTTCTTGTGAATAAATTTTCGTTTGCCTATATTTTAGTCAAAACAAAACTTTCCGATTCGGCTGAAACTTCGAAAGTAGCCGTCTACCAGAATGTGCTAAACGATAGTAAATTTTTCTTGCGATAATGATGCGATCGGTGAGGCTAAGTATTTATCGAACTACTTTCGTATAGGATTGCGGTTAAAATATTACTGTCTATCATTTTGAATCGCAATCGTATATATAATATAAGCCTAAATAAAACAGTACGGATTACTTTTTAATACTTTCGCGGCGCTTAAAACCAGCGTTAAAAAAGCTACGCTGCTCCCGTAGTATTTCGTTTTGCTTCTGCTACCGCTCTCACTTTGACAAGAGCCGAAGCAGAGCCATAGCAGAACAACGAAAAATAGCGTGCTCTGCTCTGCTCGGAGTTTCTTCGAGTCGCGAGCTGTAACAATAGCAAAAAAAATATTTTGTGCTTTGCGTAGCCGTAGCGAGAGCAAGAAAGTGAGAGCGAGATGAGAGCAGAGCAAACGATATTTTTCTTGTGCTACGGCTCTTGAGCAATTTTGTTGTTTGTTTTCTGAAACACAACTTCTGTTATTGTTTTGGCTATTTTTTTATATAATAAAGTAAATTGAAATAATAAAATTAAATATTAACAGTAATAATAACAATAATAACATATCAAACAACAAAATTGCTCGAGAGAACAAGAAAAATATCGTTTGCTCCGCTCTCACTTTCTTGCTCTCGCTACGGCTACGCAGAGCACAAAATATTTTTTTTGC
The DNA here is from genome assembly GCA_035046045.1 of Zaprionus bogoriensis. Lineage (NCBI taxonomy): Eukaryota > Metazoa > Arthropoda > Insecta > Diptera > Drosophilidae > Zaprionus > Zaprionus bogoriensis. Next base: position 2,297,488 of record JAWNOI010000221.1, read on the forward strand.
TATTGCTATTGCTACAGCTCGCGACTCGAAGAAACTCCGAGCAGAGCAGAGCACGCAATTTTTCGTTGTTCTGCTATGGCTCTGCTTCGGCTCTCGTCAAAGTGAGAGCGGTAGCAGTAGCATAGCAATATATTTGTGAATCTCGCTGCTACGCAGTAGTAAATGCAAACCCTGCTTAAAACTTATTTAAAGTTACTTCTTGGGCAAACATTGTCACAATTAAGTTCTTGTGAATAAATTTTCATTTGTGAACATTTTATTGTTTTTAATTTTTTTGAAAAACGCACCTCGTTGTGTTAGGTACTCCTCCTCGATATCTGTTGAGGTCCCTACACCACTAGACGTAACTGGGAAACCGACTAGAAGTAACATGCCCAGGCCGAGTATTACATGTACGCTGTTTTGTAACGACATCATACTTAAAAGAAGTTTACGATTTCTCTCAGTTTGCCAAAATACGTTTGTGATCTGAAATTATGATTATATAAATTCAAGTTATAAGAAATAGGCTCGAATTGTGATGTCACTGAAATGTTCAAAGATCAGAAATTGTATAAACTTTTAACAGTTTAAATTCAAATCAAACAAACGAAAACAAGTGAAGAAAGCTACAGTCAAGTTCACTCGACAGTAAGATACCATTTACCTTTCGCTGTTAAAAACTAATTCTTAATATTAATTACTTTTATTCGGTGAACTAATAACAACGTATCACATATTTTCGAAGAAAAATACACATGCATTGAAGCTAATGGCATATGGCGACTTCACGATGACTGCGCATCTATCATTTTGTATCCCAGGTTCGATTCCCAGTGAGTCCAGGTTGTTTCTTTTTGAATTGCTAAAAACAATTGGTCTTTCCAATTTTTTTTTGCAGCATCCATGTTCGTCAATTTGATGAAAAATATCATAGTATATTTTTCAGTAAATGCAAAAATAATTGAAAAGAAAAATTTATACTAGAAAAAAAAAAAAAAAATTGGCCCGCACAAGACTCGAACTTGCGACCTCTGGAATTCTGGAACTCGCTGGTCAAAGGTTGTAATCAGGTTGTAATTTATAGGGTAGATCAGTACTGTTGTAAGCTACGATAATGTCAAATTGTTTGGTTACTTCTCTATTTTTATACCATTTACCCATTGAAAATGGGTAAAAAATGGTATATTAACTTTGTGCAAATGTATGTAACAGGCAGAAGGAGGCGTGACAGACCATACAAAGTATATATATTCTTGATCAGCATCAATAGCCGAGTCGATTTGGTCATGTCCGTCTGTCTGTCCGTCTGTATGAACACACAGATCTCAGCTATTAAAAGAGCTAGAGGCACCAGACTTGGTGGGAGTGTGCGTGTATTCAATACACACAAGAAGTTTATTTCAAACTTGATGTGCCACGCCCACCACCTCCGCAAATCGATAAATGCGTATTTCGATTTTTTCCAAATAATTCAATAACGAAAAGAGATAAACGCACCAAATTTGGTAGGAGGGTGTCTTGCAACATTATGCAGAAGTTGGATTTTAGAATTTTGGATGCCACGCCCACCACCTCTAAAAAACACATTTTTATAGTTTAAAAGAACACTAGAAAAGCTAGAAGCGCCAAATTTGAAAGTAAGGTGCCTGGTAACATTACGGAGAATGTTTGATTTTCAACTTTTGGATGCCACGCCTACCGCCCCCACACTATTGCATTTTAAGAAAAGTAGGGAAATAACAAAACATTTTTTTTAACACTCTTGTAGCTTACCATAGTACAGATCTACCTTATAAATTTCAATTCGATCGGACAATAAACACAGAAGTTATAGGCACGAGAAGTTTCGCTCACAGCAGTAGAGGCCCGACGCCGACGCCGACGCCGACTGCGCACGCACAGTCGTCGTGTAGCCAGTGTGCAGTCGACATGTGCCATTAGCGTCAATGCATGTGAATTTGTCCTCGAAAATATGCGATGCGTTGTTATTCGCCGAATAAAAGTAATTAATATTAAGAATTAGTTTTTAACAGCGAAAGGTAAATGGTATCTTACTGTCGAGTGCACTCGACTGTAGCTTTCTTCACTTGTTCTTATTATTCTTTTAAAACGATTTGTGGGGGCGGTGGGCTTGGTATGCAAAAGTTGTAAAGTAGTTGTAAAGCATCCAAAATATATATATTCTTGATCAGCATCAATAGCCGAGTCATTTGGTCATTTCAGTCTATCTGTCCGTCTGTATGAACACAGATCTCAGCTTAAAAGAGCTACAGGTGGGAGTGTGCGTGTATTCAATACACACAAGAAGTTTATTTCAATTTTGATGTGTCACGCCCACTGCAAAAAAATTAAAAAAAAATGATAAAGGGAATAAGAAATTTGACTTAATATGCTGAAACTACAATCTATAATATATATTGATCCGATTTTATGGTATTGAAAGCCTTAATTCATGAAGATGTGGATGATTGCTGACCAGTAATGTAAACCCTATACTTAAAAGTGTTGGAAATGTTTCTTTCTGTGCATTGCAAATGTCTGGCCAAAACACCCTCACCAAGGGCATAAAATTAAGGATAAATATAGGTGACATTTGGCGTACCGAAGACTGCTTTTAAGCAATTATACAACGTAACGACTTAAAAAAAAAAACTCTCCACAGCTTAAATCAGTGAACTTCCTGCGATAAACATACAAATTTTCCACATGACAGTCAGATGTCTGATCTCAAAAAAGTGCTAGCGTCTTACACACAAGGGAGAAACAATTGGAACCATTTTACGAAAATATCTGAAAACGCAATAAATTTAGTTAGTTCGTAAAATATCCTGAATTTCAGCCATTTTTTATCGTCGAAATTATTGTTATCACCTTTGCAAGAAATTAATGGGAAATGTTGACAGTGAAAACCAAAAAGGTATAAAAGCTAACTCTCTTCTCTTTCCTAAATAACAAATGTTCACTCCAGTATACAAATGTTTACCGCAGTGATAACGCCAGTGTAGTTTTCGGTAACGATGAGTTCCACAACTACTGAAAAACATTTGAGAGTGAAAGTAGTTGATAGTGGTATAATGTAGATTGTAAAATAAAGTTGGGTTCCAGCAAATATAAACATTTAGAACGAATTTAAAACTAAATACTGCGCTACATTGTGCATGCGTATAAGTCGTATTTTAATTCATGAGATACACATTTTACAAGATACACAAAACATATACATATGATGCATATCTATAGATGAGAAATATTTATTGGTTTCCTCTGCCTTTTCCTTGCTAGTGCACAAAGATAAATTATTCATTTCATTTTCCCTTAATATTTTCATTTTTGTACTTAGTTGTTCAACCACTTAAAATATATTTGAAAATCAATATTAATACTAACACCTTGGATTTTTCGTTTTGAAGCAAGGATGTTCACTGCTTGACATTTACAGTATCAATAGACTTTGCTTAAATTTGTTCGGAGATTTATTAAATATTAATTAATTGTTTATCCGACATTTTTATGCATTTGCAAGAAAAAAATTTGACATTCTTTAATGTCTTAAAAATACCAGGGAAATACAGGGCTGTTTTTTCTTCTTGACTTATATTGTTCGATAATACATATTGACTTTCGTTATCGATTGCATACCGATGTTAATAAATAAAAACCAGTTATATTTACAAGAGGAACAGCAAGATATACTAACTTTAAACATTGTTGGTATTTTAAAGTCAAAAATCATATCAGTAAATTATCATATAAGTATATATATATACTTCAAAAATGTTATATTTAATAGATTCAATTATATTTATTATTAAAACAACCGCCAAACGTTTAAAATTTAACGTTTTATGAAGATAAAGTTCCACCTTCAAATAAAAAAGTACCAATTTTTCTCAAAAATTATTGTTTTATATTTTATAATATTAAATATTTATATTTATCGAATTCACGAAATCCCTTCGCATCACATTTTTTCACCGATTTGCCCATCTCACAAACATTGAATGTGTTCGCACATACTAGATGGAGTGAAAAGTAACCTTCTTGGGAATGAAAAAAAATTGTTTTATACCATTTACCCATTGAAAATGGGTAAAAAATGGTATATTAACTTTGTGCAAATGTATGTAACAGGCAGAAGGAGGCGTGGCAGTCCATACAAAGTATATATATTCTTGATCAGCATCAATAGCCGAGTCGATTTGGTCATGTCCGTCTGTCTGTCCGTCTGTATAAACACACAGATCTCAGCTATTAAAAGAGCTAGAGGCACCAGACTTGGTGGGAGTGTGCGTGTATTCAATACACACAAGAAGTTTATTTCAAACTTGATGTGCCACGCCCACCACCTCCGCAAATCGATAAATGCGTATTTCGATTTATTCCAAATAATTCAATAAGGAAAAGAGATAAACGCACCAAATTTGGTAGGAGGGTGTCTTGCAACATTATGCAGAAGTTGGATTTTAGAATTTTGGATGCCACGCCCACCGCCTCTAAAAAACACATTTTTATAGTTTAAAAGAAAACTAGAAAAGCTAGAAGCGCCAAATTTTAAAGTAAGGTGCCTGGTAACATTACGGAGAATATTTGATTTTCAACTTTTGGATGCCACGCCCACCGCCCCCAAACTATTGCATTTTAAGAAAAGTAGGGAAATAACAAAACATTTTTTTTATCACTCTTGTAGCTTACCATAGTACAGATCTACCCTATAAATTTCAATCCGATCGGACAATAAACAAAGAAGTTATAGGAGTTTGAATCTCCCATATAAAGTTGTGGGCGCTTAGAATTCCAACTAAAATGTTGAACTGACGCAGCAGAAGGCCGGCATCAATAAAAGTCTCATTTGCCGATCGCTCTGCGTAACTGTGTGTGGTCTAGATGGTTGCATGCAAGATTCTGGTGCGTGTGGTTGCGGGTTCGAATCCAGCAACGGGCAATTTTTTTTTTTTTTTTGCCGATCGCACTGCGTAACTGTGTGTGGTTGATGGTTGGCTCGCAAGTTTCTGATGCGTGAGGTCGCGGGTTCGAATCCTGCGCTGGCCAATTTTTTTTTTTTAATAATTTTGCGCTATATGAAAAATATATTATGCAAAAAAAATAAGAAAAACCAAAAACTTTTTCTAAGCAATACAAAAAAAAGAAGACTGCGCTGGGATTCGAACCGGGGACATTTAGTTATAGAGCTGACAACTCTCACAACAAACCACTGAAGCACATGGTCTGTTCCTAGGCGCGAGAAGTTTTGCATACAGCAGCAGAGACGGAGCAGAGGCTCGGCTTCAATGCTTGCGCCGACTGCGCACGCACAATCGGCGTGCAGTCGGCATGTGCCATTAGCGTCAATGCATGTGTATTAAATTTCGGAAATATGCGATGCGTTGTTATTAATTCGAATAAAAGTAATTAATATTAAGAATTATTTTTAGCAGCCAAAGGTAAATTATAACTTACTGTCGAGTGCACTCGACTGTAGCTTTCTTCAATTTTTTTTTTAATAACAAAGAAGTTATAGGAGTTCGAATTCCCCATACAAAGTTATGAGCGCCAGCGATTCCTAACCAAAACGTTAAATCGACGCAGTAGAGGGCCCGCGTCAATAAAAGCCTAATTTGCCGATCGCATGGCGTAAACTTGTGTGGTCTAGTGGTTAGAGGTCCGACTCGTAAGTTACAAAGTTCGTGAGAGTTCTTGGGTTCGAATCTGGCGCGGGGCGATTTTTTTTTTCTTAATGTAAATTGCTTTTTTTTTTATTTGTATACCATTTATTTTATTTTGTATTATTTCGTCGAAAAGGGTATATGGTATCTTACTGTCGCACGCGCTTGACTGTAGCTTTCCTTACATGTTTTCAAATGTTTTTTTTATTTTATTCAATGTACTATAGTCTCCTTTTAGCTTAATATACTTATTCCAGCGATTTTCCAACTTCTTGATCCCATCCGAAAAGAAATTTTTCGGAAGGTCTGCAAAATATTCCTCCGCGGCGTCCATGACTTCCTCGCGTGAGCAAAATTTATTATTAATGAGCCATCTTTTCAGGTTCGAGAAGACATAATAGGGAGCCAAATCGGGTGAATAAGTGGATGCCGAAGCAATTGGAGCCCTTTGTCACTTAGTTTGGCCGTGGTTGCTACGCTCTAGAGCGCCGGTGCATTTCAAAAACAAAATTTTTTTTCGCTTCATGTGAGGCCGTTTTGCAGCGATTTCGGTCTTCAATCGCTCCAATAATGCATAGTAATACTCGCTGTTGACGGTTTTTCCTTTTTCGAGGTAGTCCCCGAAGAGTATTCCATGACAATCCCAAAAAACTGCCGCCATAACCTTTCCGACCCATCGAGCCTCCCTCATCCGCTTCGGGGCACTCGTGCCGGCTTTGGTCCATTGCCGGGCACTCATTCTGCTCTCTAGTGTGTAATAGTGGATCCAGGTTTCATCAACAGTTACCAATCGACTCCAAAAGTCCGCCGGATTCCGCATCAGTAAGTCCAAACACTCTTTCGAACTGCTCTCGCGTTCGAATTTTTGATCCGGAGTGAGCATGCGCGGCAACCAGCGGCAGGATTACTTTTTCATATGCAGAATATCGCTCAAAATATGGCGAGTGCACTCTGCTAACTCGCGCGCTCGCACAAGAAGTTGCCAACAGTCAATGTCATTTTATGTATTTTCATGACATTGTCCTCTGTAACCGCATCGGAAGGCCTGCCGCTGCGGACTTCATCGGTAGTGGAGTTGCGGCCACCACGAAACTCTCGAAACCAATATTTCACGGGGTAATCTTACTGAGCATTTGCCCCATAATATTTGTCCAATTTTTCTTTTGTTTCCTTAGCCGTTTTGACTCTCAAAAAATAATGTTTTATAAGAGAACGAAAATCGTTTTTGTCCATATTTAACATGATGCCAAACACGTCAACAATAATCAGCTGCCAAGACAAACCCAAGAGCAGTATCGCACTGAAATTTGGTATGCTTGGCTAAATATGAACGCACTGTGAGGAACCATAACCTTCTTTCCAGCAGTAGAGCATTCTGGCGGTCACCTTGTACATTCAAAAGTAAATATTGACGTCGACCTTTTGCTGCATCGCCGCAATTTTTGTATGGGAAAATTAGTGCAGTTAATTTATGTTTGTATTATCCGATAGAGCTGCGAATTATGATTGGCTTGCATTATTATTAAATTATTAATTATTATTTTATTAAACTTAATCAGCGTATTCTATACACAAACTTGCATACCAAATTTGATGTCCCTTGGTTTTTTAGAAGTTATAATCTAATTGTTTACACAGACAGAGTCGAACTAGCAATGTCCGTGACGTCCTGCAGACGATTTTTGCTACTTTTTAAGATATCTTAGCCTAACTTGCCACAACTTATTCTCCATAACATAACAAATATCATATGACAACATAAATAATTTGGGAAGATATCCATATTCTGGTCAACCAAAACTTTCAATAACATATCGATCGGAAAATAGAGATATTTTTAAAGGAATTTTTGAGAGTTTTGCGCCCATTGATTCGGCTTCGTCCGCGGCGTAAGTGCCGCTAGAGTTTAAAAAGACGGCTGACGGCTGCCGTAGCTAAACTGTGAAAATTGTTGGCAGCTGGCGGTTACAATAGAGCTACCGAATTTGGTGAAATTGTTCGTTATATCATAAATAGAGCAAGTAGCAGTTTGCAGTTGTATTTTAATGTACAATGTATAGAATTTGTATTTGTATTTATACCATTTACCCATTGAAAATGGGTAAAAAATGGTATATTAACTTTGTGCAAATGTATGTAACACGCAGAAGGAGGCGTGGCAGACCATACAAAGTATATATATTCTTGATCAGCATCAATAGCCGAGTCGATTTGGTCATGTCCGTCTGTCTGTCCGTCTGTATGAACACACAGATCTAAGCTATTAAAAGAGCTAGAGGCACCAGACTTGGTGGGAGTGTACGTGTATTCAATACACATAAGAAGTTTATTTCAAACTTGATGTGCCACGCCCACCGCCTCCGCAAATCGATAAATGCGTATTTCGATTTTTTCCAAATAATTCAATAACGAAAAGAGATAAACGCACCAAATTTGGTAGGGGGTTGTCTTACAACATTATGCAGAAGTTGAATTTTAGACTTTTGGATGCCACGCCCACCGCCTCTAAAAAACACATTTTTATAGTTTAAAAGAAAACTAGAAAAGCTAGAAGCGTCAAATTTGGAAGTAAGGTGCCTGGTAACATTACGGAGAATGCGGAATTTCGGCGAATGCCACGCCTACCGCCCCCAAAAATCGATTTTGTAAATCGGTAAATCAAATTATAGGAAAAGTAGAAAAGTTTCCGAAATTTTTTTTAGGTATTATTGTACATAGATAGATAGTTATAGGCACGAGAAGTTTCGCTCACAGCAGTAGAGGCCCGACGCCGACGCCGACGCCGACTGCGCACGCCGACTGCGCACGCACAGTCGTCGTGTAGTCAGTGTGCAGTCGGCATGTGCCATTAGCGTCAATGCATGTGAATTTGTCCTCGAAAATATGCGATGCGTTGTTATTCGCCGAATAAAAGTAATTAATATTAAGAATTAGTTTTTAACAGCGAAAGGTAAATGGTATCTTACTGTCGAGTGCACTCGACTGTAGCTTTCTTCACTTGTTTTTTTTTTTTGCCGATCGCACTGCGTAACTGTGTGTGGTCTTGATGGTTGGCTCGCAAGTTTCTGATGCGTGAGGTCGCGGGTTCGAATCCTGCGCTGGGCAATTTTTTTAATAATTTTGCGCTATATGAAAAATATATTATGCAACAAAAAATAAGACAAACCAAAAACTTTTTCTAAGCAATACAAAAAAAAGAAGACTGCGCTGGGATTCGAACCGGGGACATTTAGTTATAGAGCTGACAACTCTCACAACAAACCACTGAAGCACATGGTCTGTTCCTAGGCGCGAGAAGTTTTGCATACAGCAGCAGAGACGGAGCAGAGGCTCGGCTTCAATGCTTGCGCCGACTGCGCACGCACAATCGGCGTGCAGTCGGCATGTGCCATTAGCGTCAATGCATGTGTATTAAATTTCGGAAATATGCGATGCGTTGTTATTAATTCGAATAAAAGTAATTAATATTAAGAATTATTTTTAGCAGCCAAAGGTTTATTATAACTTACTGTCGAGTGCACGCGACTGTAGCTTTCTTCAATTTTTATTTTTTAATAACATAATAAACGAACGTCGGCGAGTGCAGACGTGTTTTCTTTTTGCCTTCTTATCGTGCAACGAAAATTTAAATAAAAACAAGTGAGGAAAGCTACAGTCGAGTGCACTCGACAGTAAGATACCATTTACCTTTCGCTGTTAAAAACTAATTCTTAATATTAATTACTTTTATTCGGCGAATAACAACGCATCGCATATTTTCGAGGACAAATTCACATGCATTGATGCTAATGGCACATGCCGACTGCACACTGACTACACGACGACTGTGCGTGCGCAGTCGGCGTCGGCGTCGGCGTCGGGCCTCTACTGCTGTGAGCGAAACTTCTCGTGCCTATAACTTCTGTGTTTATTGTCCGATCGGATTTAAATTTATAGGGTTGGTCAATATTATTATTATCTACAATAATACCCAATATTTCGGAAACTTTTCTACTTTTCCTATAATTTGATTTACCGATTTACAAAATCGATTTTTGGGGGCGGTAGGCGTGGCATCCAAAAGTTGAAATTCCGCATTCTCCGTAATGTTACCAGGCACCTTACTTCCAAATTTTGTGCTTCTAGCTTCTCTAGTGTTCTTTTAAACTATAAAAATGTGTTTTTTAGAGGCGGTGGGCGTGGCATCCAAAAGTCTAAAATCCAACTTCTGCATAATGTTGCAAGACAACCCCCTACCAAATTTGGTGCGTTTATCTCTTTTCGTTATTGAATTATTTGGAAAAAATCGAAATACACATTTATCGATTTGCGTAGGTGGTGGGCGTGGCACATCAAGTTTGAAATAAACTTCTTGTGTGTATTGAATACACGCACACTCCCACCAAGTCTGGTGCCTCTAGCTCTTTTAATAGCTGAGATCTGTGTGTTCATACAGACGGACAGACGGACAGACAGACGGACATGACCAAATCGACTCGGCTATTGATGCTGATCAAGAATATATATACTTTGTATGGTCTGCCACGCCTCCTTCTGCCTGTTACATACATTTGCACAAAGTTAATATACCATTTTTTACCCATTTTCAATGGGTAAATGGTATAACAAAGCATAGTGCAGTGCAAGCTCTAAACAACAATACACAGTAGGCGAAAAGACGCTTAGTGCGATGAACTTCGTACTTTTTGTGTAAAAAACAAGAAAAAAAACCTAAAATATTAAGCTATGAGTGAATTCGACACTCATACGGTGCTCCAACGTCAGCAAGACGAGCGTCGGCTCTCTTTGCAACGTAACAACGCATACCATTCAATCGTGTCAATGCAAGACAACGCGACAGCAAACCCAACAAAAACAAACCAACCGCGGTCAATAACCCCAAGCCCGAGTAATGTACTCAATCCAGCATCGCTAGGCAGAACGCGCTCTTGCTCTCCAGCGCTCTTGTGGGATAAAACCCCATAACCTTCCCTCATGCCAACCTGCTCAGCCACGGTTACAAGTACAGTGACGTCATTAGCAACTGTATCGGCAACTATTACAACAACTACAATGGTATCGACTGCTCGCGCAATACCATCTACCGTAACATCGGAATCTGCTGGGCAATCAAATAATGCAGCAGCTGACACCAGCGCGCTCTCTTCAAAACAACGTTCGGCCGTACAGACTGGTATGGATCGCTACATACAAATTCTGCTAAAATAACTCGAGGCACCTCAAAACAATCTACAATAGAGAAGCCCATAGAAGCAAACAGATTTGCTATATTGGCTGATAAATCCGATGATATACTTCCTGAAGACATCGTAGGGGACAACAAAAAGCCTAAACCGCCGCCGATTTACATTCGAGAGAAAAGTTCGAATGCCCTCGTAAACTCGATACTGAATTTAATAGGACCAGACAATTTCCACATAATTCCATTAATAAAGGGAAATATTCACGAAACAAAAGTTCAGACTAATACGGAAGTAAACTACAGAATTTTGTCGAAGTATTTAAACGACAATAATAAAAACTTCTACACGTACCAATTAAAAAGCAGTAAAGGCCAGCAAGTAGTACTTAAAGGTATTGAGCCGGAAGTAACACCAGCTGAAGTTACAAGCGCACTGAAGGAGAAAGGTTTTAACGTAAAACATGTTATTAACATTTTGAATAGAGAAAGAAAACCTCAACCTATTTTCAAGGTGGAACTTGAACCCGAAACCAAATCCAAGCCCCTGAAAAAAAATGAAGTGCACCCAATTTTTAATCTCCAGTTCCTACTACACCGCAGAATTACGGTAGAAGAGCCGCATAAAAGAAATGGACCTGTGCAGTGTAATAATTGTCAGGAATATGGTCACGAATGGTCTTATTGCACGCTTCGTCCAGTATGCGTTGCTTGTGGAGACCTTCACGACTCCAACAAATGCCCAAAAAATAAAGAGGATCCCAGCAGCAAAAAGTGTGGAAACTGTGGAGGCAACCATACGGCTAACTACAGGGGCTGTCCAGTCTACAAGGATTTGAAAAGTCGTACACACCAAAGAGTGACCACTGCTCGCTCACATACACCACCTATGAAATCTACGCGTGATGTCTTTCCCCCTACAGCTGTTAAACCTGCAGCCAATATTGAGTTCGCCGACAAATCCGCAAGCTTTGCAACTGCTCTTAAATTGGGTCTTAAAAGTACCGCTCCCATCAAGCCACGATCATCAGTTCCAGAAGAACAGTCTACGAACAAAATTGAAACAATGATATGCAATCTTCAACAAAGTATGATGGAGTTCATGTGATTCATGCAGACTACTATGCAAGATCTTATGGGGAACCAGAACGTTTTGATTGAGCTGCTTGTTGCTCAAAAACAGACTAAATAATCAATGGCTCCACTCCGTAAATCACTGTGGAACGCCAACGGCATCTCACAGCGCAAACTCGAGTTAACTCAATTCCTTAATAATAACCATATCGATGTAATGCTACTCGCAGAAACTCATCTTACAAATAAATATAATTTCCAAATTCGAGGCTACTTCTTCTACAACACGAATCACCCAGACGGGAAAGCACATGGAGGCACTGGGATTCTGATTAGAAATCGCATCAAGCACTGCTTCCACAATAGCTTCGCCACTAACTTCATGCAAGCTACATCTATAGATGTACAAATGGATTCCCGATCTTTAAAGCTTGCCGCCGTATACTGTCCTCCTCGGTTTACAATATCCGAATCTCAATTCATGGACTACTTCAACTCTCTGAGCGAACAATTTATAGCAGCAGGAGACTTCAATGCCAAGCACACGCACTGGGGATCTCGACTTGTGACTCCAAAGGGAAGGCAGCTGTACAATGCAATAATAAAAGCTAGCAACAAGCTAGACTGTGTGTTACCAGGAACACCTACATATTGGCCAACAGATCCGAGAAAACTGCCAGACTTGATAGATTTTGCAGTCACAAAAAACATTCCACGCAACCTGATAAGTGCCATCTCCTTATCAGATCTATCGTCTGATCACTCGCCTGTACTTTTTCAACTAAATCTACATCCAGTCGCGGTAGATAAACCATTCACACTAACAACGAATAAAACCAATTGGCTTAAGTACAAAAAATATATAAGTTCGCATATTGAGTTGAATCCACGTTTGAATGACGAAGCCGATATCGACTTATCCACAAACACTCTTGAATCCGTCTTGGTCGCAGCAGCTCGCATGTCAACTCCACAAACGCAAAAAACATCGTACAACCATAGATACACGAACGTTGAAATAGAGCAGCTTGTTCTAGCAAAGCGACGCTCACGGCGAGAATGGCAATCCAACAGATCACCATCCGCAAAACAAAGATTAAAAGACGCTACACGGAGGCTCTCAGCTGCATTACGTCATGGAGAAGAAAGGTCCCAAAAACATTACATAGAGCAGTTATCCCCAATGAGCTCCAAGTTCCCACTTTGGAGAGCACACTCATCACTCTGCGCACCAATCGAATCTGCAATGCCAATAAGGACATCCACAGGCAACTGGGCTCGCAGCGATGAAGAAAGAGCCGGCAGATTTGCAGAGCATCTTCAAAATGTATTTCAGCCCAATACATCATCAAGCGGGATCTCACTGTCAGCAACATCAGATATCGACACATCTACGGATGAACCAATTGTATTTAGGCCACATGAGTTACTCAAAATCATAAACGAACAACTCAACCCAAAAAAATCTCCAGGTTGCGACCTAATATCACCAAAAATGATTATTGAACTCCCTTCCTGTGCTGTTCGAGCTATTTGCCAACTCTTTAATGCAATAACGAGACATGGATACTTCCCAGAGAGATGGAAAAAGTCGATCATTATAATGATACCAAAACCTGGCAAAGACCGCACAATTGCTTCATCATATAGACCAATTAGTTTACTAACGTGCCTATCGAAACTCTTTGAAAAATGCTTCTTGACACATATCACCCCATATCTCAGAACACACAACAAAATCCCGACTCATCAATTCGGTTTTAGAGAAAAACACGGAACCATTGAGCAAGTCAGCCGCATAACATCTGAAATCCGAAATGCATTCGAACAAAGAGAGTACTGCACTGCGATATTTCTGGACGTATCACAAGCATTCGACAGAGTATGGTTAGAAGGTTTAATGCACAAAATTACAGAAATGCTCCCAACCAACACTCACAAACTTCTGAAGTCATACCTTTACAACAGGAAATTCTCAGTCTCATGTAATTCTGCCATGTCCGACGACTACATCATTAGAGCCGGAGTTCCTCAAGGCAGCGTGCTTGGGCCAACACTTTACCTTATATACACTGCGGACATCCCAACGAGCAGGCAACTAACCACATCCACCTTTGCTGATGACACAGCGATCCTAAGCCGCTCGAGATGCCCCAAGCAAGCAACGGCGCAACTAGCTATACACCTGGTGGCAGTGGAGAAATGGTTATCCGACTGGCGAATCAAAGTTAACGAACAAAAAAGCAAACACGTAACGTTCACACTTAACAGGTAAGACTGCCCTCCACTCATTCTAAACAACACAGTGGTTCCGATAGCAAATGAAGTAACATATCTTGGCGTACACCTCGATAGACGACTTACTTGGCGCAGCCACATAGAAGCCAAAAGAACACATTTAAAGCTCAAAGCTAACAGCCTCCACTGGCTTATCAATAGCCGCTCGCCCCTTAGCTTGGACTATAAGGTACTTCTATATAACACCGTCTTGAAACCAATCTGGATGTACGGCTCTCAGTTGTGGGGGAATGCCAGTAACAGCAGTGTGGATATAATGCAACGAACTCAATCAAAAATTCTCAGAACCATCACCGGGGCACCGTGGTACGTTCGGAATGAAAACCTTCACAGGGACCTTCACATACCACTCGTCAGAGAAGAGATAGCAAAAATCAGAACAAAGTACTACGACAGGCTATCAGTACATCCAAATCATCTCGCGAGAGCACTCACGCGAGTTTCCAGCAGTTCTCGTCTTCGCCGCAACGACCTTCCAATCCAGCGCTAATTATTAGGACCATGTAGTCTCTATTCAGTTCAAATCAAACTGTTAGATATATTATTATTTTAAGATTTTCAAACTAATTGTTAGACTCATAAAGAGAAGATCCAATAAAAACAAAACAAAGTTAAAAAAAAAAAAAAAAAATAACAAAGAAGTTATAGGAGTTCGAATTCCCCATACAAAGTTATGAGCGCCAGCGATTCCTAACCAAAACGTTAAATCGACGCAGTAGAGGGCCCGCGTCAATAAAAGCCTAATTTGCCGATCGCATGGCGTAAACTTGTGTGGTCTAGTGGTTAGAGGTCCGACTCGTAAGTTACAAAGTTCGTGAGAGTTCTTGGGTTCGAATATGGCGCGGGGCGATTTTTTTTTCTTAATGTAAATTGCTTTTTTTTTTATTTTTAAACCATTTATTTTATTTTGTATTATTTCGTCAAATAGGGTAAATGGTATCTTACAGTCGCGCGCGCTCGACTGTAGCTTTCCTTACTTGTTTTTATTTAGAATAAAATACACAATCTAGAGCACTGACTATGAATGAACGAATTATATAATAAGCATCCCATTAAAAATGGGTAACAAATTGTATGGTAACTTTGTGAAAATGTATGTAACAGGCAGAAGAAGGCGTGGCCGACCATACAAAGAACATATATTCTTGAACAGCTTCAATAGCCAAGTCATGTCTGTCTGTCTGTCCGCCTGTATGGGCACACAGATCTCAGCTATTAAAAGAGCTAGAGACACCAGACTTGGTGGGAGTGTTTCTGAAAAAAATACACATAAGAAGTTTATTTCAAACTTTATGTGCCACTCCCACCACCTCCGCAAATAACAATTGGAGAAAAAAACATCAAATTAGGTTGGATGGTTCCTTCCAACATTATGCGGATGTTCGATTTTTAATCTATCTTACTGTCGAGTGCACTCGACCGTAGCTTGCTTTACTTATTTTTAGAAATTATTGTAGCTCCCAATAATGTTGACCAACCCTATAAATTTAAATCCGATCGGACAATAAACTCAGAAGCTAAACGAGAAGTTTTCCATACAGTAGCAAAGTCCCGGCGTCAATGCTTTCGCCGATTGTGCACGCACAGTCGTCGTGCAGTCAGCGTGCAGTCGGCGTCAATACATGTGTATTTGGATGTGGAAATATGCGATGCGTTGTTCTTAGTTCGCCAAATAAAAGTATTTAATATTAAGAATTATTTTTTAACAACCAAATTTTATGGTATCTTACTGGCAACTGCACTCGACAGTAGTTTTTTTTCACTTTTTATACCATTTACCCATTGAAAATGGGTAAAAAATGGTATATTAACTTAGTGAAAGTGTATGTAACAGGCAGAAGGAGGCGTGGCAGATCATACAAAGTATATATATTCTTGATCAGCATCAACAGCCGAGTCGATTTGGTCATGTCCGTCTGTATGAACGCACAGATCTCAGCTATTAAATAAGTTAGAGGCACCAGGCTCGGTGGGACTGTGCGTGTATTCAATACACACAAGAAGAAGACTTGATGTGCCACGCCCACCGCCTCCGCAAATCGATAAATGCGTATTTCGATTTTTTCCAAATAATTCAATAACGAAATGAGATAAACACACCAAACTTGGTTGGAGAGTGTCTCGCAAATCGATAAATTCGTTTTTCGATTTTTTGCAAATAGTTTAATAACGAAAAGAGACAAACACACCAAATTTGGTTGGAGAGTGTCTTGCAACATTATCCAGAAAACACATTTTATAGTTGAAAAGAACACTAGAAAAGCTAGAAGCATCAAATTTGGTAGTAAGGTTTCTAGTAACATAACGCAGAACGCGGATCTTCAAATTTTGGATGCCACGCCCACCGCCCCCAAAAATCGATTTTGTAAAATGGTAAATCAAATTATAGGAAAAGTAGAAAAGTTTTCGATTTTTTTTTATGTATTATTGTAGATCGGACAATAAACATAGAAGTAATAGGCACGAAAAGTTTGCCTTACAGCAGCTGAGGCCCGACGCCGACTGAGCACGCACAGTCGTCATGTAGTCAGCGTGCAGTCGGCATGTGCCATTAGCGTCAATGCATGTGTCTTCGAAAATATGCGATTCGTTGCTATTAATTCGCCGCATAAAAGTAATTAATATTAAGAATTATTTTTTAACAGCCAAAGTTAAATGGTATCTTACTGTCGAGTGCACTCGACTGTAGCTTTGTTCACTTGTTATATTTGTTTTCATTGCAGTCAAAGAAAATTGAGATAATTTATCAGTTCTCCATTAAAAATATTATCTCAGTCTTTAAATTTATATACGTATTATGGTGATTTGGCACCCAAGACTTTCGAGCATCGTTAAAATTCTGTACCAAGTTAGGTCCAAACTCTTAAAGAAACATTGAGCACAGTGAAATGAGACAATTGCTACAATTAAGAGCACATGGAGATAAGACAATTGCAATAATTCATTATAAGAATTCAGCCAGATTTTACGACATATCTTTATATTGTATAAAGAGGAATAAAGCTGCTCCGAGATTAAGTAATTCGGCTGCGTATTTTGAAAGCTGCAAAAAAATTGACGGTAACGCCGGCGTGGCGAGCCGGCTCATATATCTAATTTCTATATGATATTGGATATCGCGTCCGATTTTTTGCACATTAGCTACTTTTTAACTTAAGGTATAATATAATGCATACATACATATTTATATTTATATACGAGGTCTGTCCAAACAGTATCCGACCTGCAATTATTTCTCGGCCCCAGCGTTAGTCTAAAAATTTCCCAAACTATAGATTTTGGTAAAGTCAGGTCGGATAATTTTCGGACAGACCTCGTATATTGCATAATAATATAATAATAATTTTTATATATATGTATATATTGTATATAGTTATACACACATATACAATAAATATAATACACAATTATGGTACATAAAATGAGCAAGGCTGTGAAACCTCCGGTACGCCAAAGGTAAGGTTTCTTTCAATTTAAATTTTGTGGTGTATGTTGCGCAGTGTTAACGGTGAGCTCAAAAATATTCGTAAGCTTGAATGCCTATTAATGTACCACAGTCATACAAAACTTGTATTTTTAAACATTTGTATTATTCTGGCGAACACACGTTCACACAAAGTGCAACCGTAACATATCACATCGCTCAATTAGTAAGTAAATATAGATATTTTTTATCAAGGTGTCGATTATCATAAGCTCTGTGTAAAAATTATACAACTCTGTGACCACGTGCTTTTAAGTTACAAATTTTTAAGTAATACAACCTTTGGGTTTTTCTACAATATGGAAAAAAGGAGTTTCGTGTCCTGATTAAGCACTGTTTTTTTATAGAAAAAAATACAGTAGAAGCAAAAGCTTGGCTTGATAAACATTACCCAGACTCTTCTCAGGGAAAATCAACCATCAAATATTGGTACAATGAATTTAAACGTGGTTGTGTGGACACCAAACACGCTGAACGCAGTGGTCGCCCAAAACCAGCAGTTACGCCAGAAAATGTGGCAAAAATTCAATAAATGGTATTGGCCGATCGCAAATTGAAATTAAAGGAGATAGCTGATGCCTCAAAGATATCGGAAGGCAGTGTGTTTACGATATTACGTGAACATTTGAACATGAGAAAGCTCTGCTCGAAGTTGGTGCCGCGATTGCTAACACCGGACCAAATGCAACAACGCATCGATGCTTCCGAGACGTGTTTAGGGAAGTTGAAACGCAATAGGACCGATTTTTTTCGCCGTTACGTAACCATGGATGAAACCTGGATACACCACTATACTCCAGAATCCAATCGTCAGTCTTCTGAGTGGGTGGTAGCCGGTGAAAGCCGTCCGAAGCTTCCCAAAACACAAATATCGGCGGGTAAGGTTATGGCTTCTGTATTTTGGGATGCACATGGGATTTTATTTATAGACTACCTGGAAAAGGTAAAACAATAAACAGCGAATATTATATTAAGCTGCTGGATCGATTGGATCGCGTTATCAAGGAAAAACGTCCACATATGGCCAAGAAGAAACCACTGTTTCACCAGGATAATGCACCATGCCACAAGTCTATGGCAACAATGGTGAAATTGAGTGAATTGAGGTTCGAACTTCTGCCGCACCCACCTTATTCTCCAGATATGGTCCCCAGTGACTACTGGCTTTTTTCAGATCTCAAAAAGCACCTCCAAGGCAAGAGATATCGATCTAATGAGGAGGTGATTGTCGATATTGAGACCTATTTTGAGGGTAAAAATTCATCTTTCTACAAAAATGGCATAGAAAGGTTGGATAAGCGCTGGACTGAGTGTATAGCCGTAGATGGAAACTATATTGATGAATAAAACAAAATTTTCAAAAAAAAGTGTTTTTCCTTGCTAGGCCGGGAACTTATTGAGCGGTGTGATACATACAGTGAATCAAAAAAGTTTTGGCACACCTCAGATTTCTAACTTTGCTCCAAGATAACTTTTAACCAGCCCAAAATTAAAAAAAAAGTAAAGAATATACTTCAATCAACTTATTTCAATATATTTATAACAAAATAAAACTTAAAAATTCAAGGTTGGAGAAAATATAGGACTAAATAACATAAAAGGCACATATTCATGCAAAAAAAGTATTGGCACATAAAAAATTCAAATTAAAAAAAAGGAAAAAATAAATGAATTTAAACAAAATTAATATTTTGTAGTACCTCCCTTGGCTTTAATAACAGCTTGCAAACGTCTACGCATACTTTTAACCAAGTTGGCAGTCTTTTGGCTGGTAATATTGTCCCATTCTTGTCGTAAAGCGTTTTTTAGGGATTCTTTCGATAAAATTTTGTGTTTTCGAATTTTTTTTCGAGCAAATGCCAAACATGCTCAATCGGATTGATATCCGGTGACTTTGGAGGTGTTTTTAGTTGCTTACAGTTATATATACCATCTTTCATCACTCAAGCCTAATTTATTTACGCTTGGCATTAAATTTTCTTTCAAAATGTTTAGGAAAACTGTCTTATCCATTTTTTCATCGATAAACACCAAATTCTCTACTCCACTTGCCGCCATACACCCCCACACCATCACATTTCTGCCACCGTGCTTTACTGTTTTTATAGTATTGTTCTCCTGGAGTTCTTTGTTAGGCTTTCGCCATATTTTTTAAGTTCCATCTGATCCAAATAGATTATATTTGGACTCATCACTAATTATGACTGTGTTCCAAAATGTTTCCGGCTGATTTAGATGGTGTTTGGCGAATTCCAACCTCTTTTTCCTGTTGATCTTCGAAATATGAGGCTGGCGTCGAGGTACATGTCCATGGTAACCAGCTGTGTGCAGCGTATTTCGCAATGTCTATTTTAAAAAGGACAAAAAAGAATTGTACAAAAATGTTTTTTCTTGTATTTGTATGATCTTTACTTTACGATTCAAATGTGTGCCAAAACTTTTTTGATTCACTGTACATATGGAGATATGTAAAACATATCGAAATTATATATTAAACATAGGGAAAATATGTAAATGTATATGTATATGTATATGTATAAGTATAAGTATATGCATATGTATATGTATATGTATATGTATATGTATATGTATATGTATATGTATATGTATATGTATATGTATATGTATATGTATATGTATATGTATATGTATATGTATATGTATATGTATATGTATATGTATATGTATATGTATATGTATATGTATATGTATATGTATATGTATATGTATATGTATATGTATATGTATATGTATATGTATATGTATATGTATATGTATATGTATATGTATATGTATATGTATATGTATATGTATATGTATATGTATATGTATATGTATATGTATATGTATATGTATATGTATATGTATATGTATATGTATATGTATATGTATATGTATATGTATATGTATATGTATATGTATATGTATATGTATATGTATATGTATATGTATATGTATATGTATATGTATATGTATATGTATATGTATATGTATATGTATATGTATTTGTATATGTATATGTATATGTATATGTATATATATATATATATATATATATATGTATATGTATGTATATGTATGTATACGTATCTATATATGGACGTGCCTATGAAAAGTAACAAAAGTCTGAGAAATACAACCCTACACAAACACTACTCTTTAAAAGGATGTGAATCAAAATGGCACACTTGTGTATGTATGTATATATGTGATTTCATTCATAGCGCAATATGTTCGCGCATAGGTATGTATACATAAGCGAATAAATACTTATACATAAATAAGTACATACATAAGCATGAATGAGAGCTCCATACACGAGTCCAATACAAAAGCCGAGTCGAATGCCGAAGCCAAAGCTGAACGGCAGGAGCCTGCTCGGCTGCCGTCGCGAGTTTCAATGGAAGCTGTGTTGTTAGTTAGTTCAGTATAAGTCGTGGGTCCGCGAAGTTCACCTAAATCGGTTCACACCCAAATCAATAAAAGTATCTTAATGAATAATTAGATATATGATTTTTATTTTGGTGTTCGATTATAATTAAATTTGATTTCGACAATGTAAGTATAAAGGCTTAGTCTTTTCGTGACATGCAAGTATTTATATTGACCCTTACTTAAAATTCTTAGAATGTGGGTGGGGTAGAGCCAAAAAGGTATATATTTATGTAAATGTTACATCCAACTGAAAATGGTTATCTGGTTTGAGCATAGAGTACAATTTAAACTGAAAAAAGTATCAACGGTGGTTATCGGAAGGTGGTTGATAAAAAGTATATGTGCGCAACCGTTAAATAAAAATATTGAAACCTGCATATACATATATACATACTCATATTAAAAAAAAAATGTTAACTTTGTTATGAATGTAGGTGTCTTTCTGAAGGCAGAATCATGGGCCGACTAGTTCGACTGTTGACATGTATAAAAACTATCTACATACAAAACTTAGCCAACTTTCTAAAAGGTCACCATAATTAAGCAAAGTTAAAATGCAACAACTTTCGTGAAAAGCATACGTGTGGCTTACTATAACCCTAAAGATTGCTTCAAATTTAAAATTATATCGGACAATAAACACTACATTTTCTTAAAAAACTATTCCAAATGCAATAAGACTTAGCGTTGTTATGAACTCGTTTAACAATAGTTTAAGTAAGTTTTTGTTAAATTGGGTTGAATTTGCTAGTTTACTGAATACATACACTGAGATATTTACAGAAGTTGCAAGACCAACTTAGCCATATTCCAGAACGATTATTTATTTCGTTTACTGCATTTTCCCAATTTGGTGTTTTTATACCATTTACCCATTGAAATTGGGTAAAAATTGGTGTATTAACTTTGTGAAAATGTATGTAACAGGCAGAAGGAGGCGTGGCAGACCATACAAAGTACATATATTCTTGATCAGCATCAATAGCCCAGTCGATTTGGTCATGTCCGTCTGTATGACCACACAGATCTCAGCTATTAAAAGAGCTAGAGGCACCAGACTTGGTGGGAGTGTGCGTGTATTCAATACACACAAGAAGTTAATTTCAATCTTGATGTGCCACGCCCACCGCCTCCGCAAATCGATAAATGCGTTTTTCGATTTTTTGCAATTATGCAACATTATGTAGAAGTTGGACTTTAGAATTTCTGATGCCACGCCCCCGGCTCCATAAAACATATTTTTATACCATTTGCCCATTGAAATTGGGTAAAAATTGGTATATTAACTTTGTGCAAATGTATGTAACAGGCAGAAGGAGGCGTGGCAGACCATACAAAGTATATATATTCTTGATCAGCATCAATAGCCGAGTCGATTTGGTCATGTCCGTCTGTCTGTCCGTCTGTATGAACACACAGATCTCAGCTATTAAAAGAGCTAGAGGCACCAGACTTGGTGGGAGTGTGCGTGTATTCAATACACACAAGAAGTTTATTTCAAACTTGATGTGCCACGCCCACCGCCTCCGCAAATCGATAAATGCGTATTTCGATTTTTTCCAAATAATTCAATAACGAAAAGAGATAAACGCACCAAATTTGGTAGGGGGTTGTCTTGCAACATTATGCAGAAGTTGGATTTTAAACTTTTGGATGCCACGCCCACCGCCTCTAAAAAACACATTTTTATAGTTTAAAAGAACACTAGAAAAGCTAGAAGCACCAAATTTGGAAGTAAGGTGCCTGGTAACATTACGGAGAATACGAAATTTCAACTTTTGGATGCCACGCCTACCACCCCCAAAAATCGATTTTGTAAATCGGTAAATCAAATTATAGGAAAAGTAGAAAAGTTTCCGAAATATTGGGTATTGTTGTAGATAATAATAATATTGACCAACCCTATAAATTTAAATCCGATCGGACAATAAACACAGAAGTTATAGGCACGAGAAGTTTCACTCACAGCAGTAGAGGCCCGACGCCGACGCCGACTGCGCACACCGACTGCGCACGCACAGTCGTCGCGTAGTCAGTGTGCAGTCGGCATGTGCCATTAGCGTCAATGCATGTGTATTTGTCTTCGAAAATATGCGATGCGTTGTTATTCGCTGAATAAAAGTAATTAATATTAAGAATTATTTTTTAACAGCGAAAGGTAAATGGTATCTTACTGTCGAGTGCACTTGACTGTAGCTTTCTTCACTTGTCTTTTTATTCATTTATTAACTCTATACTAACAATCTTAAGCTATTCTATTATCCTATTAAGCCAATACAGATACTGATCAGGCCTGCGGATGGCCGATAATTCATCCTGCCCCTTAAGCATAAGCGGTGGAATGCTCAAGCTAGAGCCGTTAACTCTCGAAACGTGGGCAGTCTACTAAGACATGCTGCGCGTCTTCGACTACAGCATGCCCACACCATGTGCATTCATCGCTATCCTCGATCCTGAACCTCTTTAGATATGCTCTGAAGCAGCCATGGCCACTTAGCACTTGAGCCAGGTAGAAAGTGACCTAACCGTGTGTCCGCAGGAACCAAGGCTCCACCTCCTGGATAAGCTGTTTGGTCCAGCGTCCCTTAGTTGATTGGCTTCACTGAAGTTGCCAGCGCATCAAACTCTCCCACCGTATTTGAACATTATCTGCGAGAGCGCTCTGTACGTATTTGACGCCTTTTTGTTTGCATACGTAAGGTGGTCCTTGAAGCTCAGCTTCGAATCGATGATCACACCCAGATACTTCAGCGATCTTTTCGACCGCACCATAGTCGAACCGACCATGATCATCGCTGTCTCCACGACTTTTCTTGACGATACGAGAACTGCCTCAGTCTTCTGGGCTGCTAGCTCGAGACCTGCTGCTGCAAGCCACTGGTGGATTCTTCTGATAGCGCCATTGCACGTCGTTTCCACACTTGAAACGTGCTTTCCCACAACAATCAGGGCGATGTCGTCCGCGAAGCCTACTAGTAGCGCCCTGTCTGGGAGCTCCAGGTTTAGAACGGCGTCGTATATAATGTTCCATAGTAGTGGTCCGAGTACAGATCCTTGCGGTACGCCGAGTGAAACTTTGTGCATACGCAAGCCGTCATCAGTGTCATATCGAAGAATCCTGCCGGAGAAATAACTTCGCACCATACGAGTGAGGTATGCTGGGACATGGAACGCATCCAGTGCGCTGACGATATCAACCCATCTTGCCGAGTTGAAGGCATTTCTTATGTCGAGTGTGACAATTAGACAGTACTCCTTTGAGCCTCCTTTCCATCTTTTGCCCGCAATGGCCTCACTCGCAATTCCAACCACCTGTTCTATGGCATCTATTGTGGAGCGTGCTTTCCGGAAGCCGAACTGATTGGGGGAGAGGCCGCCTGCATCTTCGATTGCTTTCTCGATTCTTGTGCCCAACAGTTTTTCCAGTACCTTGCCTAGTGTGTTGAGCAGGCAGATGGGCCTATATGAAGAGGCCTCGTTTGGAGGCTTGCCTGGCTTGGGAAGAAGAACGAGGTGCTGTTCTTTCCATGAGTTAGGGAAAACTCCTTCCGCGATGCACTCGCTGTAAAGCTTGGCAAATGACTCATTGCCAGCTTCAGCGCCCTGTTGGGTATGCCATCCGGCCCAGGCGCTTTATTTTCTTTGAGGCTAGTCGCAGCGTTGACTATATCCTCAGCGGATACGTCGGCATATGAAGGACCGTCATCCCTTATAGACGGCATTTCGACAGAGTTCGAGGCACTTGGGAATAATGCTTTCACGATGTCCTGTAGTTTGCCTGGATCTGATGGTGCACTTTGCACTTTGTCAGATCGATGACAGATGACCCGCCTGCCTTTACGAAAGTTGGATTGTTGCCTGTATTTAGCAGCGCAAAATCCAGTGATGCCAGGGCTTCCGACATCGTTCCGCCTCTTGCATTGGTCTTGCTGCTGCCCCACTCCTCTGACCATGCGTTAAAGTCGCCTCCAATTATAATTGGGCTGTGTCCCCTTGCGTCTTCGGCTATTTCCTCCATGATGGCTGCGAACTCACGAGGTGTAAGCTTGGCGCCAGATAGCAGCTGTAGAGCCAGATTTTGTCGCATTGTGCTCGTACAAAGCCGCTCGCACTTTTTGAGTTGGACAAATATTTTGTCCTCGCCGAGCAAAGCCATAGTGCTGCTTTTCCTGTAGTGTCAGCAAGCTTTGTCCGGTAGGTTTTTTTCTCAGTGGTTCGCTCAGGTGCGCCAAGTCGATATTATGCTCTCTTATCGTCTGGTCAAGCAAGGAATGAGCCGTCCCTGCGTGGTCCATGTTAAGTTGCAGTAACTTTAACATTTAAGTTTTTTAACCGCTTCTCTATATGCTGGGCACCTCTAGCTCCCTGTCATATGGTCAGCCTTAGCGCTATTCCATTAACAAATTCGGCAGTTTTGGGGCTTCTCGCACATTTTTGCTAAGTGGTTTGCATCGCCACAGTTGTAGCACAACCCCTTCAGATTCTCCTTGCTTTTACAATTGGCCGCTACATGCCCGAATTCCAGGCATTTGAAGCACTTCTTCGGCTGCACGGGTCTCGGGTGCCTCCGCTTTAGGGGCCGGCTACTGGCTTTTGACCACGGACCGTCTTCTCGTGTTTTCTCAGCCCCTGGACTCATTTTTTGGGTTTTTTGTGTTTTGTACCTTTGTCCTACATTAAACGTTCGACCATTCCTGTATTTTTTAACAACCATACAAATTAAGAAAAGCTGTCTATTATTGCAAATATAAGTTTTTTCTGTTTACCTGTAGAGTTCATAGGTCTAAGGTGATCAACATGTATTGTGTGTAATGGCATATCACCTGCTTGTCCAACTTCTTGTTTGATATTATACAGGGGATACATGCATTAATAACCTGAGTCAGTTTGCTTTCCAAATGACGAATCCAAAACTGTGGTTGTACTGCGTGTGCTGTTTTTTGTATCACAAAATGACCGACTGTGTGAGCTTCAGTTATTTCTTTTCTTTCCATATTCTTTGGGACCACAAGAATATCGTTTCCATCAAAATTTTTGTAAATAATTCCCGCTTTCAGTATAAATCCATCAAAGGAAGGATCCATCACTATTTCTTAAATAGCTTACATATTTGTTTCTTTCATCTGAGCAGTTTTTAGGCGCACCGAAATTTCTGTTTCTTCTATACTACTGTGAGCAAAAAGTAAGGTGAATTTTCAATTTGCGGGCTTAAGATGGTGAACTAGTTCTTTTTTTCTGGAGTTGGCAGGACTGTTGATGACATTTGGTGGGAATTTCATGTCAATGTCAGTATGAGTACTATATTTACGCTTTTGTTTACCAAACGATCAAGAGTGCATTTGGAGATTTTTACAATGTCTGATTTAATTGAGCAGAGAAGTGCCATCATATTTTGTTTGCGGAATGCAATTTTGACTGCGGAAACGTTGAGGAAGTTTGAGGATGGCATTTGGTGATCCTACCATGGCCCAGAAAAATGTTTATAAGTGTTACAAAGACTTCAAAGAGGGTCGGGAACGTGTTAATGACTTGGAGCGCTCCGGACGACCATCGACATCAACAGATGACTAACACGTCAATTCATAAAGGAATTAGTGCTCAAAAATCGTCGGTTGACTATTAGAGACCTCACTGATATGATCGGAATATCAGAAGAATCTGTGAAAACCATTTTGAAAGACCGTTTGGGCCTACGAAAAGTCAAATCTCGTTTGGTACCGAAAACGTCGCACACTGCACTCGTTTTTCGTGACCATTTCGCCAAGAATTCGACGCATATCGTTGCGCAACCACCGTATTCTCCTGATTTGGCTTCGTGTGACTTCTGGCTATTCCCAAAACTCAAGAGACCACTCCGGGGAACGCGTTTCGAGTCGATTGAAGAGATAAAAGAAAAATCGACGAGGGCTATACCGGAAAGGGACTATTTGGCCTGTTTCGAGGATATGAAAAAACGTTGGCATAAGTGTATTTTATCGGGAGGGGATTACTTTGAAGGGAATGAAATTGATTTAAGAGAATAAATAAAGAATTTTGACTTTAAAATAATATTCACCACAGTAGTATACAGTATCCACTCTGAAACCTCACGAGGGATATCCTTTTTTCCAATTGTTTGTGATATCGCAGCATTATCCTTAAATAGCTTGAAGTAAACACCAAGAAGGTAGTGTCGAAAGTTTTTTACAGCAAGAAACGCAGCTCTTACTTCCAAATATAACTGTGTCGTGTTGCTTCGCTTGGGGGCGTATTTTTGCTCCAGTAAAATACTGGGTACTCCGTCAAAGGGTTGCTCCGAAACCATCTTTGGCTGCGTGTGTGTGTAGCTCCGTTGGTAAACATCTGCAGTATATTCTTAGAACAGGCTAACTTGAGAACAGATGTTTCTACTGATTTATGGCGTTAGTCTCAGGATCCTCGATTTTAAATACATCTTTTTTGAGCAACTCTATTAATCCGTTTAGGCTCAAAAACGACTGAACAGATTTCATATTTTTTGGTAAGTCAAACTTGTTTACAGCAACAACTTAATCTGCTCCTGGTCATATTTTGCCGTTCTGTATCGTGTGTCAAAAAAAATTATTTTGCTTGCAAAAAATTACATTTATTTCAATTTCATCATTACTTTGCGCTTAGAGTATTATATCATGCATGTATAATTGAAGTAAATCACACCTTATGAGATTTTGAAATGCTCTGTTTATGAACGCTTTATACTCTCTGATTTTCTCTTCGATTGGAACATGAAAAAAGCTGTCTTCCAGGTCCATGACGACAAACACTTAAGCTGCTTGGAGCTTCTCAAGAACATCATCCATCATAGGCGCTGGGAAGCAGTCCTTCAGCAACATGGTATTTAGTTGACGGAAGTCGACGCAGATTCTAAAATCACCGTCCTTCTTTTTGACGGCGAAATTAGCGAAATTAGATGTTGACGCTCTTACGATACCTTTTTCTAGCCAGCTATCCACCTGCTCTTTGATAGCGTCTTTTTCTGCTGACCACTTGGTTGATGACGGAACGGAAGTATCTGTCCATCTGCTATAATCTTCAACTGAATGGGGCACTTTTCAGTCTGCTCAACTGAACGGTAGTCATCTATCAGTGACAGAACAATCGGATTAAACTTTGAAGGTGCATTTATGTCAATATCGGTTCCACACTCGGTAACAATACTTATCCGACTTATGTCAGCTATGTCTTCCTAAGCTGATCGAAGACAGAAGTTTAGCCCACTTTCGTCCAACTTCAAGCAAAACTTTGATATGAAGTCATATCCCAGCAACGCGTCGTATTCAATTTTTTCATCCAGAACAACGACAAAACTCTGCTCTGACTGGTGATTATTCACAATCACAGTGCCTTCGACGGATCCTCATGAGATGATAATGCTTTGCCCATTATTCTTCAGAATAACATCAGGTAAACTTTTATAAATAGTTTTTCTCAAAATGGATACATCTGCGCCAGTATCGACTAGGCTGACAATTTTTGTGTCGCTCACTTTAATTGTATTGCATCTTAACGAGTTTTTAATTTCTAATTTGATTTCTTATCGGTATTTTTTAGAAATGTGTCTAACACCGTTGCATTTAAAACATTTCGTTTCTGATTTACATTCCCGCCGCAAATAATCAGTCGCACCACAATAAAAACAATAAGTTGATTTTGAGATTTTTTGTCATAGCCGAGCTAATTTTTGTTGCCACCACTGTACTTTCTGTTTTCTTGATCTTCTTTTGCACAATCTTAATCGTTGTATTTGTTTTTTAGTTCTTCATACGTTTCACACCCTAGCATACTATACTTGTATTCACTCTTATTGCTTAGCCCTTTTTATACCATTTACCCAATAAAAATGGGTAAAAAATGGTATATTAACTTTGTGAAAATGTATGTAACAAGGAGAAGGAGGCGTGGCAGACCATACAAAGTATATATATTCTTGATCAGCATCAATAGCCGAGTCGATTTGGTCATGTCCGTCTGTCTGTTCGTCTGTATGAACGCACAGATCTCAGCTATTAAAAGAGCTGGAGTCACCAGACTTGGTGGGAGTGTGCGTGTATTGAATACGCAGATCAAGTTTATTTCAAAATTGATGTGCCAAGCCCACCGCCTCCGCAAATCGATAAATGCGTATTTCGATTATTTCGATAATTCAATAACGAAAAGAGATAAACGCACCAAATTTGGTAGGAGGGTGTCTTGCAATATTATGCAGAAGTTGGACTTTAGACTTTTGGATGCCACGCCCACCGCCTCTAAAAAACACATTTTTATAGTTTAAAAGAACACTAGAAAAGCTAGAAGCACCAAATTTGAAAGTAAGGTGCCTGGTAACATTACGGAGAATGTTTGATTTTCAACTTTTGGATGCCACGCCCACCGCCCCCAAACTATTGAATTTTAATAAAAGTAGGGAAATAACAAAACATTTTTTTTAACACTCTTGTAGCTTACCATAGTACAGATCTACCCTATAAATTTCAATCCGATCGGACAATAAACAAAGACAAATAAACAAAGTTATAGGAGTTAGAATCTCCCATATAAAGTTGTGGGCGCTTAGAATTCCAACTAAAATGTTGAACTGACGCAGCAGAGGACTGGCATCAATAAAAGTCTCATTTGCCGATCGCACTGCGTAACTGTGTGTGGTCTAGATGGTTGGCTCGCAAGATTCTGGTATGTGAGGTCGCGGGTTCGAATCCTGCGACGGGCAATTTGGGATGGGATTCGAACCGGGGACATTTAGTTATAGAGCTGTCAACTCTCACAACAAACTCCAAACCAATCGAGGCACATTGTCTGTTTCTGCTAAATACATATGTATGTATGTATTAACGTATAGAAATTATAGGTGCGAGAAGTTTTTCATACAGCAGAGACGGAGCAGAGGCTCGGCGTCAATGCTTGCGCCGACTGCGCACGCACAATCGACGTGCAGTCAGCGTGCAGTCGGCCTGTACCATTAGCGTCAAATTGACGCCGTCAATGCATGTGTATTATTTGACTTCGAAAATTTGCGAAGCGTTGTATTAGTTCGGCGAATAAAAGTAATTAATATTAAGAATTTTTTTTAACAGCCAAAGGTAAATGGTATCTTACTGTCGAGTGCACTCGCCTGTAGCTTTATTCACTTGTTTTATATATCAATCAACGGACTTTCTTTCTACATCACCCAAATCAGCGCATTTGTAATGCAAACTCTTTTTTTTGTTATAAGTGCTTACATCTTTTTACTCGAGGAATAACTGAGTGGCACCACTTATCTTTGAGCGTGCGTTCACAAAATTTTGTTTTTCACTTAAGCCTTAGGCGGCTGCATTCTACTCAAAATTGGCGAGCTTCACAACCGACACTGCCATCAAATTCTGGTATAATTTAAAAAATCTTTTAACTGTTATTTTCACGGTTCACTTCGTTTTATTTAATCTGCCTGAATTTTATTTATTATTTGTTGCAAATTAATTTGATTATCTTTTACTATTTTTTCTATCTCTGTCGAATCAACATTGTCTGAGTCTACCAACCTACACGCACCAGCTTCTTCTCTTTTATTTCCCATTGTTTTTCTCGTGTTTGTCTCTGAGCATGTACAAATTGGCGATCGATGCATATTCACTGTTTAACATAAGTTTTTGCAGTAAAGCGAAACCACAAGATCACAAGGCGACGAGCCCCCAAATTTAAAGATGTTTATTGATTTAGCGATTGTTAATGGTTAACTACAATTGTGATTGGTTAAGTGAAAACTGTTATTGGTCGAGTACTACTGTAATTGGTTGAGTACAACTATAATTGGTTAAGAACAACATTGGCAAACCGCGAAAACTTTCGACAACAACGAGTGCTACGACTTTCGCGCTGCATGCACACATCAACTGTCTCTCCTTATATCGATAGATGGCAGGGTCGCTGCATGCATATCGATAGATGGCAGGGTTGCCACTAATTCTATGCCTGACCACTGCTTACATGTATTGTGTAAATCAAGTAAAGTAAGCCGCAGTTGTGTGTACTCTTAAAAATGTATCATTTGCGGTTACTAATTATTCGAAAAATAGAAAAGTTAGATACACTAAATTTAGTAAAAATATAACTGGTACCATTACCCAGAATGCATATCTTAAGCTTCTGAATGCCACGCACACTGCCCATATAACATAACACGAAAATTTTAAATTATAATAAACGTTGCTATAAGCACCAAATTTAGTAGGAAGGATTCCACGCCCACCATGATCTTTTGTACCCTATAAATTACAAATCGACCTGACAATAAGCACAGAAGTTAAAGGCACGAGAAATTTTCAATATAAAAGTATCAGCGACGAAGCAAAAATCCGGTGTCGAGGCTTGCGTCGCCTGTACACGCACATTTAGTGTGCAGTCAGTATGTGCTTGTAGTGTATATACAAGTGATGACTGTGAAAATCTGCGGTGCGTTGTTGTTCATTCGCTGAATAAAAGTATTTAATTCTTGGCCAAACGATTAATGCTGTGTTTCATCTTGGTGTTTTGAAGTGTATTTTATTTCGTATTCGTCGTGTTTGACCACAATACCGTGAGGTAGGCACCTGGCGCCTGTTGCATGATAATGCACCGTCTTATCGGTAGACGACTGTCACTGATTTTTTGACAAAAAAGCTCCATATTAACTATTAAACACTCACCATACACACCTGATCTGGCACACTGTGATTTTTACGTATTTGGAAAACTTCATTTGCCCATGAAAGGACACTGGTTTCAGGACATTTCAGCTATCCAAAAAGGCGACGACCGAATGATAATTCATTTTAGGTTACCTACATTCAATGACACAATGATGATTCCTTGTCTATTGACATGGATCAGCTGCGAGTAGCTCAAGACCAATTTTCTTCAATTTCTTGTACCATTACTTTAGACATATTTTGTTATTTGCTGAGATTTTCTTGCCGACATTTATGTTTTTCCTTGCCGCTCAATATTTGGTTAAACCCTGGTGAAACCCACTTATGTAAAGTTCGGCATTCATTTTTATACCATTTACCCATTGAAAATGGGTAAAAAATGGTATATTAACTTTGTGCAAATGTATGTAACAGGCAGAAGGAGGCGTGACAGACCATACAAAGTATATATATTCTTGATCAGCATCAATAGCCGAGTCGATTTGGTCATGTCCGTCTGTCTGTCCGTCTGTATGAACACACAGATCTCAGCTATTAAAAGAGCTAGAGGCACCAGACTTGGTGGGAGTGTGCGTGTATTCAATACACACAAGAAGTTTATTTCAAACTTGATGTGCCACGCCCACCGCCTCCGCAAATCGATAAATGCGTATTTCGATTTTTTCCAAATAATTCAATAACGAAAAGAGATAAACGCACCAAATTTGGTAGGAGGGTGTCTTGCAACATTATGCAGAAGTTGGATTTTAGAATTTTGGATGCCACGCCCACCGCCTCTAAAAAACACATTTTTATAGTTTAAAAGAAAACTAGAAAAGCTAGAAGCGCCAAATTTGAAAGTAAGGTGCCTGGTAACATTACGGAGAATGTTTGATTTTCAACTTTTGGATGCCACGCCCACCGCCCCCACACTATTGCATTTTAAGAAAAGTAGGGAAATAACAAAACATTTTTTTAACACTCTTGTAGCTTACCATAGTACAGATCTACCCTATAAATTTCAATCCGATCGGACAATAAACACAGAAGTTATAGGCACGAGAAGTTTCGCTCACAGCAGTAGAGGCCCGACGCCGACGCCGACGCCGACGCCGACGCCGACTGCGCACGCCGACTGCGCACGCCGACTGCGCACGCCGACTGCGCACGCACAGTCGTCGTGTAGTCAGTGTGCAGTCGGCATGTGCCATTAGCGTCAATGCATGTGAATTTGTCCTCGAAAATATGCGATGCGTTGTTATTCGCCGAATAAAAGTAATTAATATTAAGAATTAGTTTTTAACAGCGAAAGGTAAATGGTATCTTACTGTCGAGTGCACTCGACTGTAGCTTTCTTCACTTGTTCTTTTTATACCACTCACCCATTGAAAATGTATGTAACAGGCAGAAGGAGGCGTGACAGACCATACAAAGTATATATATTCTTGATCGCATCAATAGCCGAGTCGATTTGATCATGTCCGTCTGTCCGTCTGTATGAACGCACAGATCTCAGCTATTAAAAGAGCTAGAGGCAACAGACTTGGTGGAAGTGTTTGTGCATTCAATACACACAAGAATTTTTTACAAATTTGATGTGCCACCGCAAATCGATAAATTCGTTTTTCGATTTTTTGCAAATAATTCCATAAAGAAAAGAGATAAACGCACCAAATTTGGTAGAAGGGTGTCTTGCAACATTATGAAGATGGTTCTTAGACTTTTGAATTCCACGCCCACCGAACGAATTTTTATACCATTTACCCATTGAAAATGGGTAAAAAATGGTATATTAACTTTGTGCAAATGTATGTAACAGGCAGAAGGAGGCGTGGCAGACCATACAAAGTATATATATTCTTGATCAGCATCAATAGCCGAGTGGATTTGGTCATGTCCGTCTGTCCGTCTGTATGAACACACAGATCTCAGCTATTAAAAGAGCTAGAGGCACCAGACTTGG
The DNA here is from genome assembly GCA_035046045.1 of Zaprionus bogoriensis. Classification (NCBI taxonomy): domain Eukaryota; kingdom Metazoa; phylum Arthropoda; class Insecta; order Diptera; family Drosophilidae; genus Zaprionus; species Zaprionus bogoriensis. Next base: position 2,331,227 of record JAWNOI010000221.1, read on the forward strand.
TGGGAGTGTGCGTGTATTCAATACACACAAGAAGTTTATTTCAAACTTGATGTGCCACGCCCACCGCCTCCGCAAATCGATAAATGCGTATTTCGATTTTTTCCAAATAATTCAATAACGAAAAGAGATAAACGCACCAAATTTGGTAGGAGGGTGTCTTGCAACATTATGCAGAAGTTGGATTTTAGACTTTTGGATGCCACGCCCACCGCCTCTAAAAAACACATTTTTATAGTTTAAAATAACACTAGAAAAGCTAGAAGCACCAAATTTGGAAGTAAGGTGCCTGGTAACATTACGGAGGTATTATTGGTATTATTGTAGATAATAATAATATTGACCAACCCTATAAATTTAAATCCGATCGGACAATAAACACAGAAGTTATAGGCACGAGAAGTTTCGCTCACAGCAGTAGAGGCCCGACGCCGACGCCGACGCCGACTGCGCACGCCGACTGCGCACGCACAGTCGTCGTGTAGTCAGTGTGCAGTCGGCATGTGCCATTAGCGTCAATGCATGTGAATTTGTCCTCGAAAATATGCGATGCGTTGTTATTCGCCGAATAAAAGTAATTAATATTAGGAATTAGTTTTTAACAGCGAAAGGTAAATGGTATCTTAATGTCGAGTGCACTCGACTGTAGCTTTCTTCACTTGTTTAATTATAAGGTCACTAGAAAAGTTAGAAACACCAAAGTTAGTATTAAGATCCCTGGTATTTTAACTCAGAATGCAGATTTTCAATTTTTGGATGCCACGCCCACCGTCTCCAAAAATCGATTTTTAACGATTTAAATCGAATGATAGGACAAGTAGAACATTTTCTTTTTTTTTTTTAGGTATTATTGTAGATACAATAATAAACACAGAAGTTATAGGCGCGATAAGTTTCGCTAATAGCAGCAGAGGCACAAATCCGACGCCGACTGCGCACGCACAATCGTCGTTCAGTTAGCGTGCAGTTGGCATGTGCCATTAGCGTTTATGCATGTGTATTTGACTTTGAAAATATGCGAAGAGTTGTTATTAGTTCGCCGAATAAAACTAATTAATATTAAGAATTATTTTTTAACAGCCAAAGGTAATTCGACTGTAGCTTACTTTACTTGTTCCGTTGGATCTGAAAGTACCTGATTGTATATTAATTTTCGACCATGCTGACCTGTTTACTTGTTTATTGGTCAGCCACCACCTCGCTTTGTATTGACTTCCTGGCCGTTTCCCGTGACTTTATTATTATTCTCCTGGCTTTCTGGTACAAGTTTTAATGACATTTTTTTGAAGTACAATTTCCTCACATTTATTGTCATTACCAAAAAAGTTTTGTAAAAACAACGTCACGTGTCCTCAAGGCGGTTCTTGCTACTGGACATTACAATCTGCTAAACGAACAGCTGTTGTATATGTAGTTTGCTGTGTTAATAAATTCAACCCAATAGCTTAAGGGGAGGGCCGCCTGTTTCTTCATGCAATTTGCTATTTCCATAAGAGTTCGATTCATGCGCTTTGCATGCTCTACTAAGAACACGCCCTTGATATCTTCCGATACCAGATATTTCTTAAACTGTTTACCTGTCTTACGTTCGAAAAAATTTTTGAGCTATCAGATACCAGATATTTCTTGAACTTCTTCGTAGTCTTACTTTCGAAGTAACTTTTGAGTTCCTTAAATATTTCATAGAACTCATAATTTGCTTTGATGTTGTACACTCCAGGGAGTAAAAATCGATTAACGTCACAAAGTATTGGATGCCTGACTATTCACTCACATTTTCCCACACACATCACTGTGTACCAACTCCAATTACCTTTCTGTATTACTGCCACGTAAGGTTCTTTTTATGTTATTTAATATTTAGAATTATATTTGAACGGCAAAGTGAATCCGTGGCTTTGACGACATAAGTATTCAAAATATCTAGCCGGCACTGAACCTTGAACTTGCTTGATAGTCGTGTTGGGTACATGATTTTTTCACAGAGCCATTATTGTGCCTTTTTTCTTGACTTTTCACGCATTCCGCGAAACGGGCATTTGACGCTATACTTACATGCCAATCTCACACGATTAGTCGAACGCAAGAATTGGTGCCGGCTATCCGCTGCATCCTTAAGCTACTTGTGCCAAGTTATACATATTGTCCTTATGATTGAAACCGCCTATCGATTTACATAGACGGTGTCATTCATCTGCATATGCAAAACACAAACCATCATACAAAATTTGTGTATCTCCTGTAATAACTGTAATATGTGCTTTTACATGGACAGAAATACAGTCGCATTTTTAATTAATGTTAATCCAGAATATATGTATTTTGTTCTACCACGTCTTCTGTCTTTTACATTTGCTCAAAGCTTATATACCATTTAACCCAAATTCAGTAGGTAAATTATTTCAAAATTGTTTAAGAATTTAAAAACAGTCTGAATCAGGCTTTGGCGAAATACAATATATATCTAGCAAAATCTGTGACAACGCCTCAAATAAGGTTAGAAAGGATACATTTTTAGAGTAAATAGATATTGTAGATAATCTCCACTATACGTATATAACTACAATATTATTGTGTAACGATATGTATATGTACATTTCGTAAGGTTTGTGAAACCTTCGGTGTGCCAAAGTTTCAGAATTTTAGACAAATATTTTAAGATCTCGAATTATTATAATATTACTAGCTGACCCGACTGACTTCGTCCTGTCACCCTGGTGATAGGGCGTTGTGGATAAAAAAAAATTAAATTAAGCATATATAATGATTTAAAAGTAAGTAATCGCTTTATTGTTAATCATGTGAATCATAATTATTGTTTTTATCATTGTAGTGCCTTGTGGTATACGATGTTTTTTGTTTGATTACCTGGCGCATAGATAATCAAATCTGATGGTTTTCCAACACGGGAACAGGCAACATACAATTGACCATGTGAGAAACATGGGTTTTCTAGATTGATACCACAAATATTTAATGATTGCCCCTGGGACTTGTTGATAGTCATAGCAAAAGCAAGCCGTACCGGAAACTGTAGTCGTTTAAACTCAAATGGCACATCAGTCGGAATCATTGGGATGCGCGGTATGAGAACATTTTCTCCTTCATACTTTCCTTTGAGTATAGTTGCTTTTTGTTGTTTAGTAATTTTTTGATCGCTAAACGTGTACCGTTGCAAAGACGCGGTGGGTTGATATTTCGCAACATTATAATCACCGATCCAACCTTTAATGGAAGATTGTGAGGTGGCAATCCTGGCAAATCCAGCGAGTTTAAAAATTCCGGTGGATAGTTGACTACATCATCTTGATTAGTAGCCGAATCAACTGACTTATATATTCTCAATTCGCCTGTAATTTGTTCTTGAATTTTGTAATTTAATTCATTTACATCTATGTTTTTTGCAGCCAGTATAGCTCGTTCACTCAACCAATCATGGTTTCTGTAATTTTGAGAAACATCTGGAAACACCTTCTGAATAAGTTCATCTTTTGATCGAGTTAACTGACCATTACCAATGTCAATGAGTTGTTTAGAGAATATGTTTCCAGATTGGTCATTTTGCAACTCGATACGCATATTCTTGCTTAATTGAAGTACTTTGACATGTTTCCACAAATTGGAGGACTTTAGACATGCATTGAGTTCATCAGCTGGCGTTGATCGTGGAATCACTGGCAATGTTTGACGAAAATCTCCTGCTAATAAAATCATTGCACCACCAAATCGGTTATTATTGCTCTGTAGATCTTTTAAGGTTCTGTCTAAAGCCTCCAAAGATTTTTTATGTGCCATCGTGCATTCATCCCAAACAATCAATTTACATTGCTGCAAAACCTTTGCCATTGCAGAGTTCTTCGAAACGTTGCAGGTTGGAGTTTCATTGCTTTGCATATTTAATGGCAATTTTAGTGCTGAATGGGCTGTTCGATTCCCGACGAAGCGAGTGCAAGCGCTATTTTATTTTGTGAGCGAATTGTTGCTAATATTAATGAAATCAAAAAAGTTTTTCCTGTACCACCAGGTGCATCTAAGAAGAAAATCCCTCCAGTTTCATCATTTGTTACTTTCATGAGAGTTTCAAATACATACTTCTGTTGTTCATTTAACAGTGGAAGATTTGTTTGAATTAATTCATTCAAAGCGTTGAGATCATACAGTCTTTCTCGATGCAACTCTTGGTTCAAAGCGTCATGCATTGGACGATTGGGCGCGGTCAGACCTAATTGAATTAATAATTTGTTTGACATTATCAAGCACATGTCCTCAATTGAAATCAATACTTCATTGTATATTTCTTCACTGATTTGTATATTAGGATTTCCCATTCTATACCGTATTTTATGCAAAATATCATCACACATATAATCTTTATACTTGATCCACAAATCATTTGGGTTTGATGGGGAGCATGTAGATATAATTATAGAAAACAATGTTCGTATTTGATGAGAGTGTGTTGCTATTACAGCATCATTAAGAGTTTGATCCCAATGTGCGTCATTTTCAAGCAATTGCAAACGTTGACAGGCTTCTCTGTTGGATCCACACAATTCACCATCAACAGTTCGTAACTGTTGGAATGATGTTGGGCCACGTACATTGACTAATAGCAGTCGTAAATAAAAACATTCATCATTGCTTGGATGTACTGAATAAATCCGGCCAATTGCATTGGTGGAATATACATCTGTATATCCAGGAACTGGTTTTCCTTGTTTCCGTCGTATAAATCTCCTTGTGGATTTATTCCAGGTATAATATTTTGGCATTTCAAAATATAGCAATGTTTGTGCGAAATCATCATTTTGGCATGTCTCAAAAAAACTGGTTAATGTAGTAGATGGTGGCTGAGCAGCTCTTTGCACTGCGTTCTGTGGTGTAAAATATACTCTTTGTCCATTTTCTAAATGCACAGCTAAGTGAACAACAGAAGGATGTCTCTCATGAATAGGAAAAGAAAATATTCGCCAAACTGCTTCATTACTACTGACATAGCGGCCCATTTGGTATTGAGTAACTTCATCATTGGAATTCTCTGCACCAATTCCAATCACAGCCATATCACTCCCTTTGGTTACATATTTGCAAATGTATTTAATAGATTTCACAGAATGGCAAGATTCAACGTTGTTGTGTGCTTTGAATGTCTTTGACAGAATGGGTGAATATGGAACAACCGAACGATTATCTATTTCAATATCTTGTTGATTTAATTTGACAATTGTTGATTTTCCATTGTCTGCTGTTGATCTGCGACGATACAATGGATAACCGTCATTACCAGTAATTGTTTCCGATATTAATGTCCGTGGATATCGTTTTGAACATTTACCATCCATCATACACGGTGAATTTTGATTAAGTGTTCCACAGGGACCATGTATCATGTTTTTGATAACTACCTCATGCAATCCAGGATCCACTTGTACATTAGGGATTTCTGCTGATATCACTGCATCAACTTCATTTGGCCTTATCTTTTCAACCAACCAACCAAATCAAAATGTGTGCATGTGGCAATCCTCGTTTCTGCCACTCCACAGAATACATCCAGCAGCGTGTCTCACCAAACACATTATGTTTTACGATAAAATCCTTTAAAGATTTCAACTTTTGTCTAAAGACTCTGGCTGTAATATCATGACGATCAATTGGTGATTGCCCAGAGAATAACTTCTGCTTGATTTCTATCCATTGCGGATTGCATGTAAATGTGATGAACAAATAAGCTGTACCATAATGACGAACGTACGACATGGCATCTTGAGCATATTCGTGCATATGCCGAGGGCTTCCGATGTACGAGGTGTGTTCAAAAAGTAAGGTGACTTTGTATTTTCAAGAAAAACTATTAATTTATTTATCAATATTTATGTTGTCCCCTTCAAAGTAATCCCCCTCAGATACAATACACTTATGCCAACGGTTTTTCCAATCCTCAAAGCACTTCCCATAAGCACTTTTCGGTATAGCCTTGAGCTCTTGCAGCGATGCAGTCTTTATCTCTTCAATCGTTGCAAATCTCCGTCCTTTCATAGGTCTCTTCAGTTTTGGGAACAAGAAAAAGTCACATGGGGCCAAATCCGGTGAATATGGTGGCTGAGGCATTATTGTGGTGTTGTTTTTGGCCAAAAAATCTCTCACAAGCAAAGATGAGTGAGCAGGGGCATTATCGTGATGCAAAAGCCATGAATTGTTTTTCCACAATTCTGGACGTTTCTTTCGTATTGCTTCTCGAAAACGGCGCATAACTTCCAGATAATACTGTTTATTGACCGTACGACCATATGGTAAGAACTCCTGATGCACCACGCCATGGTAATCGAAGAAAAGATTGATCAAAACTTTGACATTTGATCGAACTTGGCGTGCTTTTTTCGGTCTTGGCTCGCCTGGGCTCTTCCATTAGGACGATTGGGCTTTGGTTTCGATATCATAACCATATACCCATGATTCGTCACCAGTTATGACCCTTTTGAGTAAATCTGGGTCGTCGTTGACGTCATTCAACAGCTCTTGAGAGATGCTCATGCGACGGTTCTTTTGGTCAAAATTCAGCAATTTCGGAGCAAACTTCGACACACTGACACACGACTCATACCCAAAACGTTTGAAAAAATTTCATGGCACGAGCCAAGCGATATACCAACATCTTCAGCAACTTCTCTGATAGTGATTCGACGATTTTCCAAAACAATTTTCGTCACTGCTTGAACGTTTTCATCAGTTGTTGACGTGCTTGGGCGTCCAGAGCGAGGCTGGTCATTGGCATCTTCCCGGCCATCTTGGAAGAGTTTGTACCACTTGTACACATTTTTTTTACTCAGAACAGTTTCACCGTATGCCACTGTCAACATTTCAAGTGTTTCAGAGCACTTAATTTTATTTTGTACACAAAATTTGATGCAAATCCTTTGATCCATATTTTTCGATAGCAAAAAATCGCCGAGCTCGCAAAATAACTTGTAACTTTACGCCTCTCACAACCAAACAAAAGAGGATGTTCCATTGAAACTTGGTACAGATGTTAGGGAAGAGTGTACCAATATAACAAAACAAAAAAATCGATAATCGAAAATATGTTGCCCGCGAAATTTGAAAAGTCACCTTACTTTTTGAACACACCTCGTATGTTGCTGGAAGAATAGTCATCCGACCGACATTCTGTGCATTTCCATCAGTATTAATCTCTTACTCTTCAGATCGGAGTTTGGTTTGATTCAACCTGATGAATGTTAATCTCTCCGTTTCAATTTTTACATACATGTCAACAACATATTTGTGATATAATCGCCGACATTTCAGTATGTGATTATCTTCATTTTATGAATTATAGTTCATTGAACTGACTTTTTTGTTGGTTTCAGAACCTGTATATAGGCTTTGTTTTGATAACATTCAAATATAAAATTAAAAAACATAATATAATGACTGAGATATTATCGCCATAGCTAAACTAATATTTTAGTTACCAGAAATGGGATTTATCATTTTAATTGAGAAATCGTAGCCATCTTCACCTTGCCAAAATATAATGGGATATTGCAGTGCATCATATGAGCGGTGTGTTTCCTTTATACGTTGTAATTGATCATTCCGACGTTGCAAAACAATATCACGGGATTCCAAGTTTTCTCCAACTACAACGATAGCAACTTCATCAATTGTTGGTGCATTAAAACGTCTTGCATGTTGACCTGCTGGTGTTTTATCAGCTCTGATTACAATTTTGTGATTATCGGATGGCATCAGATCCAGGGCAGTTTTAAACAATATAATCAATTGATTGTGTTGATGAAATAAAGTTTGTAATTGTTCAACAATAGACCTCTTTACTAAATTGTTATTTTCACAACGCTGATCAATTTCCTGTGGTGAATTGCCCATAAAATAAATTTGCAGGAATTTGTTGTCGCTATCTGACAATGGTAACAGTGAACCTGCTCTGTGATATATTTGCCCTTGTATCTGTAAATAAAAAATTTATGGTGTGAATTTGAAGATTAATGACACATCTTAACTTTGGTGACAGAAAATTTTGTTCGCTAAAATAGTTATGAGTAACTGTTATAATACATACCTTGAAAGTTGGCATAAAATTTTCCCGAACTACATTTGTTGCTCCAAATGAAGTCATTTGAAAGCAATTGTTATATTGTTGGATATGTGTCAGAAAGTGTATAGACTCTGTTCCTATTCCTGAAACCAATGAGTACAATGGTTCTGGTGGTGGATCCAATGGTATCAATTTCACTTTACCATTTGCGCAACACAATCCATTGGCTTCGTTTTTGTATTTTAATGCCTTACAGTGTGAGCAAACCGAGTTCATAGAACCAATAACAACACATCGGTAGTTACTGTAGTCAATTGACGCATCGTAACTGAAAGCAGCTCGTTTCAAACTTGCGCGATTATTAGCTGAATGTCGCGCTCTCGCTTTACGCGTTTGTGATATCCGAATTCTTTCTCGTTCATTTTCGTCGTCATGCGCTTGCGAAGTTCGATTAAATCTGTAATTAGCTTGGTTTGTAGCATTTCTGGTTCTTCTTCCTAAATTACATCGTCTTATAGGTGGCATGTCTACTGAGTTTGCTTTTGTCATAAAAAGTTGATAACATCGAAACTATTACAAAAGAAACGCGCTGGTTAGTGGCCGAGGGATTTTAAAATAAATAAAAGTACCTTGCTGCTAGGTGAGCAAAAGTAGACTATTTATGTATTTCAAATATGTGTCTGCCATTGACGAACACGTCAAAGTAAAACACATCTATATACATTATTTGAAATACATAAATAGTCTACTTTTGTTCACCGACCAGCTAGGTAGTTTTATTTATTTTAAAATTTTCAAATCCCTCGGCCACTAACCTGCGCGTTTCTTTTGTATTAGTTTCGATGTTATCTACTTTTTATGATTTCAAGTCATATCTAAATTTAAAAAAAAAAGTCAGCCACCAAACAAAAGTAGACTATTAATGTATTTCAAATAATGTGTATAGGTGTGTTTTACTTTGACGTGTTCGTCGAAGGTTCCTTGAAGTGGCCGGGAAAATTTGTATGGGAAAAAGAAAATCGCCATTATTTAGGGTTTATCCAGCAATAATTCTTATTTAAAACCATAAAAAAAACCATCCATGACAAAAGCAAACTCAGTTGTTTTGGTGGCAGAAAATTTTTTTTTTTTTTAATTTTGATATGACTTGAAGTCATGAAAAGTAGATATCAACATCGAAACTAATACAAAAGACATTTTTTTTTTTTAATTTTGATTATCAACATCGAAACTAATACAAAAGCCATTTTTTTTTTTTTATTTTGATATGACTTGAAGTCATAAAAAGTAGATAACAACATCGAAACTAATACAAAAGAAACGCGCAGGTTAGTGGCCGAGGGATTTTAAATTTTTAAAATAAATAAAACTACCTTGCTGCTAGGTGAGCAAAAGTAGACTGTTTATGTATTACAAATAATGTGTTTAGGTGTGTTTTACTTTGACGTGTTCGTGAAAGGTTACTTGAAGTGGCCCGGAAAATTTGTATGGAAAAAAGAAAATGGCCATTTTAACGGTTTTCCCAGCAATAATTCTAATTTTTCTCGCCGTGCACACAAACCTTGAACTTCAACGAACAATTTAAAAAAAAATTTGGCCAAATTGGTTCAGGCGTTGTTGAGTTATGCGCTTACCAACACATTTTGCGATTCATAATATATATTTTATATAATAGATTATAAGATAATTGCATGCTCTTTTGTTAAATCACTTTTAGTCTTGGAAAAAAACACTAATCGATTTTCTCTCTTTAAATTTTCGATGGCTTCTTTTACTTGACTACTTAGCATAAAATTTATGCAGGAAACTCAATTGACAACAATATTTAATATATAAAACAAATAAACAAATATGTATATAAATATATATACACTAACGTATTTATATAATTGACCAAGATGTTTTGTAATCACAGTTCGGTAAGTATGGATTCAGCTTTTAACATTATTATTACACCCTTGTCTAGCGCATAATAATTTGGTCAGCATCACCAATTCTACAAATTATATTCATTATATGTAAATTTCAATTGCGAAGTCGATCAAACTATGTCCATTTGTCAGTCAATCTGTTTATAACTTTTAGATCTATCTTGGTGAAACTTGGTACATGTAGTTTAACAAGGTATGAAAGGCAACATCATATACCCAACAGTTATTATATTGATTGATTAGTTTTAAAATCCAAGTCGTTCTAGCTACTTAATTCCATTATACCATTTAATTCATTTAAAATCAGAACAAAATAGTACTGTGTGCGTGTGTTTAACAAACTGGAAGCGTGGCAGACGACACGGAGTTTTTATTTTCTTCTGTCTGTCTGTTCGTCTAGTCAAGTGGAAGTGTGAACACACATAACTGAAGTTTATTTAAAACTTTAAATTTTATGCCCACGGCCATTGAAATTGGATATATTTATGTTTCAAAATTGAATAAGAAGCACAATACAGTAGTAATTAGTTAATTATAATGATAACATTCAATGAAAAGCTTCCCATGTTTGAACAAGTGAAGAAAGCTACAGTCGAGTGCACTCGACAGTAAGATACCATTTACCTTTCGCTGTTAAAAACTAATTCTTAATTTTAATTACTTTTATTTGGCGAATAACAACGCATCGCATATTTTCGAGGACAAATTCACATGCATTGACGCTAATGGCACATGCCGACTGCACACTGACTACTAGACGACTGTGCGTGCGCAGTCGGCGTGCGCAGTCGGCGTCGGCGTCGGGCCTCTACTGCTGTGAGCGAAACTTCTCGTGCCTATAACTTCTGTGTTTATTGTCCGATCGGATTTAAATTTATAGGGTTGGTCAATATTATTATTATCTACAATAATACTTAAAAAAAATTTCGGGAACTTTTCTACTTTTCCTATAATTTGATTTACCGATTTACAAAATCGATTTTTGGGGGCGGTAGGCGTGGCATCCAAAAGTTGAAATTCCGCATTCTCCGTAATGTTACCAAGCACCTTACTTCCAAATTTGGTGCTTCTAGCTTTTCTAGTGTTATTTTAAACTATAAAAATGTGTTTTTTAGAGGCGGTGGGCGTGGCATCCAAAAGTCTAAAATCCAACTTCTGCATAATGTTGCAAGACAATCCCCTACCAAATTTGGTGCGTTTATCTCTTTTCGTTATTGAATTATTTGGAAAAAATCGAAATACGCATTTATCGATTTGCGGAGGCGGTGGGCGTGGCACATCAAGTTTGAAATAAAATTCTGGTGTGTATTGAATACACGCACACTCCCACCAAGTCTGGTGCCTCTAGCTCTTTTAATAGCTGAGATCTGTGTGTTCATACAGACGGACAGACGGACAGACAGACGGACATGACTAAATCGACTCGGCTATTGATGCTGATCAAGAATATATATACTTTGTATGGTCTGCCACGCCTCCTTCTGCCTGTTACATACATTTGCACAAAGTTAATATACCATTTTTTACCCATTTTCAATGGGTAAATGGTATAAAAATGTACGACCTGACGGCATTAATATCGAATCATTAATTTTTGACAAATATCATACTTCAAAAGACCACGTTATGAGAATCTGATAAGTTTGGTTTTTACAGCTGTTGAAAGTGCATCATTGTGGTCTTTGTGATAAAAATTCAATTGTATTTCGTGCTCTCACCGAACATTATTTTTTTAAAGGAAAAATGGCTAAAAAACGCAGAAGAACTTGATAAGTATTATGGGAGCCCTGCACATAGGGTTGCCAACCATACTGTTAAAAACAGTATTATACTGTTTTTGACTGCTTTATATATTTTACTGTTGAGCAAAAAAAAAGGTATGCAATACAAAATACTAATTTCTACGTATGAATTCTTTGCACTATAAGTAGGTATATATTTATACCATTTACCCATTGAAAATGGGTAAAAAATGGTATATTAACTTTGTGCAAATGTATGTAACAGGCAGAAGGAGGCGTGGCAGACCATACAAAGTATACATATTCTTGATCAGCATCAATAGCCGAGTCGATTTGGTCATGTCCGTCTGTCTGTCCGTCTGTATGAAGGCACAGATCTCAGCTATTAAAAGAGCTAGAGGTATCAGACTTGATGGGAGTGTGCGTGTATTGAATACGCAGATCGAGTTTATTTCAAACTTGATGTGCCACGTCCACCGCCTCCGTAAATCGATAAATGCGTTTTTCGTTTTTTTGCAAATAATTCAATAACGAAAAGAGATAAACGCACCAAATTTGGTAGGAGGGCGTCTTGCAACATTATGCAGAAGTTGGATTTTAAACTTTTGGATGGCACGCCCACCGCCTCCACCAATTCCCTCCAAATCCCGCCAAATCCCACAAATCCCCGCTGTTGGAATTGAATGAAAATTTGCACAATACACGTTGATAAACATTGATTTAACGAGCTCAAAAAAAATGTGAGGAAACGTATAACTCTTTTTTAAATAAAAAATGATTTTCCCGTTTTCCTTTTGATTTTTCAAAAAATGGAAGAACCTTTCAGAGAACAAAATTAGACTGCCGATTTATTTTTTGAACTGTGTTTAAGTGTATTATTATAATTTGTCGTGTTCGTCACAGGTTCCTTGTAGTAGCCGGAACTGTGATGTTTCCAAGTGGCCATTCGTGCGTTCTGGAGTTAAATCGTCAGGAAGGAAATTTGGACTTATTTTTATATAGTAGATATTTTCAATCAAATTGAAGAACATGGATGATTCAAAAAAATAAGAAAGACCAATTGTTTTTAGCATTTCCAAAAAAAAACCTGCACTGACTGGGATTCGAACCTGGGACCCAATGTGTGAGATGCGCAGTCAGCGTGCAGTCGGCATGTGCCATTAGCGTTAATGCATGTGTATTTGACTTCGAAAATATGCGATGCGTTGTTATTAGTTCGCCGAATAAAAGTAATTAATATAAAGATATTTTTTAAAAGCCGAAGGTAAATGGTATCTTACAGTCGAGTGCACTCGACTGTAGCTTTTTATACCATTTACCCATTGAAAATGGGTAAAAAATGGTATATTAACTTTGTGCAAATGTATGTAACAGGCAGAAGGAGGCGTGGCAGACCATAGAAAGTATATATATTCTTGATCAGTATCAATAGCCGAGTCGATTTGGTCATGTCCGTCTGTCTGTCCGTCTGTATGAACGCACAGATCCCAGCTATTAAAAGAGCTAGAGGCACCAGACTTAGTGGGAGTGTGTGTGTATTGAATACGCAGGTCGAGTTTATTTCAAACTTGATGTGCCACGCCCACCGCCTCCGCAAATCAATAAATGCGTATTTCGATTTTTTCCAAATAATTCAATAACGAAAAGAGATAAACGCACCAAATTTGGTAGGAGGGTGTCTTGCAACATTATGCAGAAGTTGCATTTTAGAATTTTGGATGCCACGCCCACCGCCTCTAAAAAACACATTTTTATAGTTTAAAAGAAAACTAGAAAAGCTAGAAGCACCAAAGCTTATAGTAAGGTGCCTGGTAACATTACGGAGAATGTTTGATTTTCAACTTTTGGATGCCACACCCACCGCCCCCAAATTATTGAATTTTAAGAAAAATAGGGAAATAACAAAACATTTTTTTAACACTCTTGAACCTTACCATAGTACAGATTTACCCTATAAATTTCAATCTGATCGGACAATAAACAAAGAAGTTATAGAAGTTAGAATCTCCCATATAAAGTTGTGGGCGCTTAGAATTCCAACTAAAATGTTGAACTGCCGCAGCAGAGGGCCGGCATCAATAAAAGTCTCTGTGGTCTGATTCGAATCCAGCGACGGGCAATTTTTTTTTTTTTTTTGCCGATCGCACTGCGTAACTGTGTGTGGTCTTGATGGTTGGCTCGCAAGTTTCTGATGCGTGAGGTCGCGGGTTCGAATCCTGCGCTGGACAATCTTTTTTTTTTTAATAATTTTGCGCTATACTGAAAAATATAGTATGATATTTTTAATCAAATTGACGAACATGGAAGATGCAAAAAAATAAGAAAAAACAAAAACTTGTTCTAAGCAATACAAAAAAAAAGAAGCCTGCGCTGGGATTCGAACCGGGGACATTTAGTTATAGAGCTGACAACTCTCACAACAAACCCCAAACCAAACGAGGCACATTGTCTGTTTCTGCTAAATACATATGTATGTATATATTTATGTATAGAAATTATAGGCTCGAGAAGTTTTGCATACAGCAGCAGAGACAGAGCAGAGGCTCGGCGTCAATGCTTGCGCCGACTGCGCACGTATAATCGGCGTGCAGTCAGGTGCTCTTAGAATTTCTAGTGTTCCTATAATTCAAAAAATTCGTTTGGCATAATGCTGCAAGACACCCTCCTACCAAATTTGGTGCATTTATCTCTTTCCGTTATTGAATTATTTGCAAAAAATCGAAATACGAATTTATCGATTTGCGGAGGTGGTGGGCGTGGCACATCAAGTTTGAAATAAACTCGTTCTGTATTTAATACACGCACACTCCCACCAAGTCTGGTGCCTCTAGCTCTTTTAATAGCTGAAATCTGTGCGTTCATACAGAAGGACATGACCAAATCGACTCGGCTGTTGATGCTGATCAAGAATATATATACTTTGTATGGTCTGCTACGCCTACTTCTTCCTGTTACATACATTTTCACAAAGTTAATATAACATTTTTTACCAATTTATTAATGGATAAATGGTAAATGAGCATCTTATATATTTTAATTTAAATTTTAATTATGGGAAAGAGTATAATATTTAAAAAAGATTTTAAATTAATAAATTGTGCGAAAATCTCTAAAAAATATGTATTTGAATTAACGAATAAATGAAATACTTTATATTTTCCTAACTTACTGTTTGAAATTCTTATTAGATCGAAATATACTTTTTTCTTGGCTAAAAAATCGATGGAACAATTTCGCATGGGTTCAATGAGTACAAATGATGCACCGCGTTTTGGAAGGCCTTCAGACATGATCGAAAAAAGTGATCTTCCTATGAGTGGTGACCGAAAATTGAACGTGCGTGAGCTAGCTGTTATAATCTGTCCCCAAATCTTGCAAGAAAGCGTTTCTAATCAAATCAAGAAGTGATAGAGGAAATGGAAAACTATTTTGTGGAGTTTGCCGAAAACTACAAAGGGTATTGAATTGATTAAAAACTTTTAAAATCGTTGTATTGGCTTAAAAGGAGACTATGCATGAAAAATTATATGAGTTTATATAAATGTTATTTATTTGTTTGGACGAGTGAATTGATTGTGAAATTAAGAGAAAGGTGTGTTTTCGAGTTCAAAGTTTATTCGACAGTAATTTTCATATTTTAGGCCTTGAAGCGATCTGCAATCACTCTCCCGCTCCAATTACTCAGGCCACGAAGCGAGAGAGCGAATTGTACTCAATCTGCAATCCCTCTCGCGTGTACCGCCGTGACTCGAACCACCATCCACTGCAGCGGTGGAAGGTTGTCCTCTGCTACGACGACCACGTCTCCCACGGCGAGGTTATGCCGCTCCTGCTGCCACTTGGCTCGAGCCTGCAGGCTGGAGATGTACTTCCGGGACCATTGCTGCCAAAACCTGTGCTTAAGACACGAGACATTGCGCCATCGCCACAAACAAGCCAGGTTCGCTCGGTCTGAGAGCTCCACGGTTGGTGGTGTCAGCAGCGGGCCGCCGATGAGCAAGTGTGCTGGAGTAAGCGCTTCGCCGTCGTTGGGATCTACGCTGAGTGCCCCAACTGGCTGGGAGTTGAGCACCGCCTCGTCGCTGGTGAGGAGAGTCCCGAGCTCCTCTGCGGTCAGGAGTTCGTTGCCGACCGTCCGAAGGAACGGGTGCGTTGTAGACTTGACACCTGCTTCCCAAAGACCGCCGAAGTCCGGTGCCCTGGGCGGTATGAACACAAATTCGCATCCTTTTCTTGATGCGAATGCGTTCAAACAGCCCGCCTGCTCCTATAGACGTGCTCGGAACTCTCTTATGTGGCGATCTGCTCCTACGAAGTTCGTCGCGTTGTCGCAGAGGACTCGTATTGGAATCCCCCGACGAGCAACGAAACTTTGAAAACAAAGAAGAAAAGCATCAGTTGTTAGATCCGATACTAACTCTAAGTGGACCGCCTTAGAAGCAAAACAAACAAAAAGCGCCACATAAGATTTATATGGGAGCTTTCCACGAATTCAAAACGTTGTGTTGATTGGTCCACAAAAATCAACGCCACAAATTGTAAATGGGCGGAGAGCTCGGAGTCGGTCAGCTGGGAAATTACCCATTATCTGTGTCAACAAACGCGGCTTGCACCTGAAGCAATGAACGCATTGTCTCACAGTCCGACGACAAAGTTCTTGAGCATTGATCACCCAAATCCTCTCTCGAAGTAAACTCACTAGAGCTCTTGGATCAGCATGGCAGTTCGAAACATGTAAAAAGGATACATATGCTTTCAAAAACTGCGAATTCTTCGACAGCAACAATGGAAATTTGGCCTCATACGGGATAGGAGCATTCAACAATCTACCTCCAACTCGCAACAACGAAAATGAACACCAATCGCTTCTATATTCCTGTAGAAACGGGCTTAATCTTTGCAGATTTGAACTGAGTTTTTCACCTTTCCTCAAATTGCTGATTTCGACACTAAACTCGTGAGTTTGTACTATCTCTACGATTTTAGTATATACGAACTCCAACTCACTAGGGGTGGCAACTTTGCTACGTAGTATTTTGACTTTCTGGCACCTTTTGATGAATCTAAATACCAATACGAAGACCCTCAATAGCCTCATGTGAGAAGAGTAACTTTCGATTATTTCGAGCAATGAATTTGACTGGACATCGACAGTCAAAATGACGGCAGACTTTCTCATCTCAAGGTCCGCTAGATCTGCAGGCAACACGAAATGTCGATATACAGGCCAACTCTCGCTCGACTCTTTTAAGAAAGTCGGACCAGTGAACCAAATTGACGTTATCAGATCGTCAACATTGCACCCTCGAGACACAATGTCCGCTGGATTCATCTACGTTGGCGCGTGCTGCCAAACTGCTTCCTCTGACAACTACTGGATCTCAGCTACGCGATTCGATACGAATACTGACAGTGAAGATGGGCGGGACTTTATCTAATGAAGGATATGGCTTCTTAACAAAGGCCGAACACAGCTCAAGACGAGACAAAGTTTTCGTCTTGAGGGGCGCTACTTTCGATTTAGCTGTTAGAACAACTTTAAAACCTTCTGCAGTACATGTTCGTATATAAATACAAGCTCCAAATGCTCGCATCGATGCGTCCGCAAAGCCTTGTATTTGTATTGTATTGGAACTGCTGAACCGGTGTGAACGAATCGGGGAACTTTTATGCAATTTATTTGCAATAGGCTTGCCTTGAAGGTTTCCCAAGCAGATTGCAATCGTCGCGGAATAGATATCTTCCCAATCTAACTTTTGTAGCCACAGCTCTTGTAAAAGCATTTTGCCTCTGGTAATTACAGGGTATAATAGACCGAGAGGGTCAAAGAGCCGAGCTGTTACCGACAGAATATTCCGTTTTGTCGCTTTGAGGTGCTGGAAAGAGTCATCCAGTTGAAACTGGAAGTAATCTTCCCTTGGCAACCACACAACTCCAAGAGTTTTTGTTAACTCTGAGTCGACATCCGCTAGTTGCATAACTGGTCTATCAGTCGAGGACAAGTCAGGGCAGTTCGAAAATCACTTTGCCAATTCGAATCCTGCACCTTGTAACACTGATGCAATTTCCGCCGAAGTTGTCGTAGCTCGTCAACACAACCGGCACCAGTTAGCATGTCATCGACATAAAAATCGTTTCGAATGACTTCAGCAACTTTTGGACGAGAATTTTGGACTGATTCGCTTTGCCTAGTCAGACATCTTATAGCCAGATAAGGAGCTGGCGATGTACTGAATGTAACAGTGTTTAACCTGTATATACTCAAAGGCTGCGAAGGATCTCTTCTCCACACAATCAATTGAAAATTTCTGTCTGCTTCATGCACCATAACTTGCCTATAAAACTTTTTAATGTCGGCTGCTAGAGCAAATTTGTGCAGGCGATAACGAAGAAGAGTAGAAAATAATTCTTCTTGAATTGTTGGGCCAACCAACAAAGTTTCATTCAACGCTATCTGGGAGGAGGTCTTACATGAGGCATCGAACACTACTCTCAACTTTGTAGACTTGTTCTGTGGACGTAGAACACATTGATGCGGAATGAAGTAGTGTGGTGTATTTGGAATCTCATTGTTGTTTACCGACATATGACCCAATGAAACGTATTCATCCATGAAGTCCAAATACAAACTCTTAAGCTGAGGGTTAATAAGCATATCGATTTTTTGGGGCTTATAGAAGAAAGGGTCTGCTAGCTCTAGATTTTTGGGGATCCTCCACCCGCTGGTATTCACCATCTGATCAGGTTGATAACCAGGGATATTCTTTAATATCCAAAAATCTGACGAAAATTCACTTGAGTTTATTCTAAACTTTACCACCGTGTGTATTTTCTTCTTGACATGAGCATTGGTTTCCCCAATGCCCCGCAAGTTCATACACGTATCCATTTTCCTAATCTTTAGTATCTGAGACAGCTCTTCGGTAACAACATTTATTTGAGAACCTGAATCGAGCAAGCTAAAAGAAACTCGCCGCTGTTTGCTTTAATGCTCACTACCGCAGTTGCAAGAATAACCCCATCCGAAGCTGCTGCATGCATCGCTTGCGGAGTGGATGGAAGTTCTTGTGTGAGCGCTGGCTGAGAAGGGGGTGGCAATGCCAAATTCGTACTCGCAGAATATATGTGCAACAGTGTGTGATGCGATGATTTGCACACTCCACACCGATTTGACTTACACTGCTTTACTTTGTGTCCCTTGTTTAAGCAGTTAATGCAAAGTAGACTACGCTTCGCAAAATCGAACTTTTGTTTAACTGCTAGCGCTGCAAATTGCGCACAGTCTTCTATCTGATGTTCTGCTGAGCTAAAAAATTTGCACGATCGTACTTCATTGTTAATCGCAACCAACGAGAAAGACTTACTATTCTTCTTTTGGCCACTATGGCTACTCTGTGATTGTGTAACCTTTGATCTTGATGCTTCTTCTGCCACTATTTGCTGGTATCTTCTATTTAGAGCTGCTTCACATTCACTCCACAAAGGAATGCTGGAGTAATCCAAATGCTCTTCCCACTTTCTCTTCGTCAATGAATCGACCTTTTCCATAACAATGTATATTAACATTACGTTTGTGATCCGCTTATCATCACCAATTGACAATAGGGAATCATATATGGCTGTAACTGTATCGATTAATGTTTTCAAGGCTGTTGCTGATGGTTGCGATATTTTCGGCAAATTGAATAGTGCGCCAATGTTGTCGAAAAAAATAAGCAATCATTGTCATACACTCGCTTTAAACTGGCTAGGGCTTTGGGATAATTTTCACTAGTAACTTGAAACGCCCTTACCGTTCCTAGTGCATCACCAGCTAGACATGAGATCAAATGATTAAATTTCTCAATGTCTTGTAACGAAGTGTCATTGTGAACCAATGTTTCGAAAAGGCTCAAAAGTTAACTCAGAATGTTTACCGCTGAAAGTTGGAAGGGCCACAGTAGGCAACCGGCATTGGGTTCAAGGTCGCTCTGTTAGAGCAGTTGAGCTATCGATGCATTGTCGTCTTAATTTCTGCAAGACTGACGTAAGTTTCGACTCTGCAACTATACAGAGTTCTTCCAATTCTTCGCGATATTCATCACTTGCATCTCGAGCTTCGATTTTATTTTGCAGTCGAGTTGCATTTCCTAGAATTTAATAATTCAAGCCTACACTCGAGCTCAACAGGCTCCAACGATAATCTTCCCTCTGTTAACAGCCTTTGTGTCCTAGCAATGCTCTTAGTACAAGCATCGCGCTTATTTTTAAGCTCTTCAATTGTTTCTTTATTCATATTAGATTCCAGTGCGTACTACTAACATGAACGAGCAAACGCGGTTGCAAACTAATATGCCGAACCCAACAATGTCAGCTGCTCACAGCAATAAGAAACAAGTGCAATGACGGACCAAACGAAAAGTACGCGAAACAACTGTTCCCACGCTTGTTGCTACTCAGCATACTCATGCAAACCAACTTAAGCTAACGGCTGCTGCTACTACTTTTTATACCATTTACCAATTGTAAATGGGTAAAAAATGGTATATTAACTTTGTGAAAATGTATGTAACAGGCAGAAGGAGGCGTGGCAGACCATACAAAGTATATATATTCAGCATCAATAGCCGAGCCGATTTGGTCATGTCCGTCTGTATGAACGCACAGATCTCAGCTATTAAAAAAGCTAGAGACACCAGACTTGGTGGGAGAGTGCGTGCATTGAATAAGGAACGAGTTTATTTCAAACTTGATGTGCCACGCCCACCACCTCTGCAAATCGATAAATTCGTTTTTCAATTTTTTGCAAATAATTCAATAACGGAAAGAGATAAATGAACCAAATTTGGTAGGAGGGTGTCTTGCAGCATTATGCAAAACGAATTTTTTTAATTAGAGGAACACTAGAAATTCTAGAATCACCAAATTTGGAAGTATGGTCTCTGGTATCGTTACGCAGAATGTGGATTTTCAAATTTTGGATGCCTACCGCCCCCAAAAATCGATTTTGTATAACGGTAAATCAAATTATAGGAAAAGTAGAAAAGTTTCCAATTTTTTTTAGGTATTATTGTAGATAATAATAATATCAACCAACCCTATAAATTTAAATCTGATCGGACAATAAACACAGTAGTTATAGGCACGAGAATTTTCCCTTACAGCAGTAATGGCCCGACGCCGACTGAGCACGCACAGTCGTCGTGTAATCAGCATGCAGTCGGCCTGTGCCATTAGCGTCAATGCATGTGTATTTGACTTCGAAAATATGCGATGCGTTGTTAATAGTTGCCGAATATAAGTAATTAATATTAAGACTTATTTTTTAACAGCCATAGGTAAATGGTATCTTACTGTCGAGTGCACTCGACTGTAGCTTTCTTCACTCGTTTTGTTTTTTATACCATTTACCCATTGAAAATGGGTAAAAAATGGTATATTAACTTTGTGCAAATGTATGTAACAGGCAGAAGGAGGCGTGGCAGACCATACAAAGTATATATATTCTTGATCAGCATCAATAGCCGAGTCGATTTGGTCATGTCCGTCTGTCTGTCCGTCTGTATGAACACACAGATCTCAGCTATTAAAAGAGCTACAGGCACCAGACTTGGTGGGAGTGTGCGTGTATTCAATACACACAAGAAGTTTATTTCAAACTTGATGTGCCACGTCCACTGCCTCCGCAAATCGATAAATGCGTATTTAGATTTTTTCCAAATAATTCAATAACGAAAAGAGATAAACGCACCAAATTTGGTAGGAGGGTGTCTTGCAACATTATGCAGAAGTTGGATTTTAGAATTTTGGATGCCACGCCCACCGCCTCTAAAAAACACATTTTTATAGTTTAAAAGAACACTAGAAAAGCTAGAAGCGCCAAATTTGAAAGTAAGGTGCCTGGTAACATTTCGGAGAATGTTTGATTTTCAACTTTTGGATGCCACGCCAAACCCCCCACGCCAACCCCCCCCCCCCCCCAAATTATTGCATTTTAAGAAAAGTAGGGAAATAACAAAACTTAGCTTACCATAGTACAGATCTACCCTATAATTTCAATCCGATCGGACAATAAACAAAGAAGTTATAGGAGTTTGAATCTCCCATATAAAGTTGTGGGCGCTTAGAATATGCAAAAAAAATAAGAAAAGCCAAAAACTTTTTCTAAGCAATACAAAAAAAAGAAGACTGCGCTGGGATTCGAACCGGGGACATTTAGTTATAGAGCTGACAACTCTCACAACAAACCACTGAAGCACATGGTCTGTTCCTAGGCGCGAGAAGTTTTGCATACAGCAGCAGAGACGGAGCAGAGGCTCGGCTTCAATGCTTGCGCCGACTGCGCACGCACAATCGGCGTGCAGTCGGCATGTGCCATTAGCGTCAATGCATGTGTATTTAATTTCGGAATTATGCGATGCGTTGTTATTAATTCGAATAAAAGTAATTAATATTAAGAATTATTTTTAGCAGCCAAAGGTAAATTATAACTTACTGTCGAGTGCAGTCGACTGTAGCTTTCTTCACTTTTTATTTTTCAATAACAAAGAAGTTATATTAGTTCGAATTCTCCATACAAAGTTATGGGCGCTAGCGATTCCTAACCAAAACGTTAAATCGACGTAGTAGAGGGCCCGCGTCAATAAAAGCCTAATTTGCCGATCGCATGGCGTAAACTTGTGTGGTCTAGTGGTTAGAGGTCCGACTCGTAAGTTACAAAGTTCGTGAGAGTTCTTGGGTTCGAATCTGGCGCGGGGCGATTTTTTTTCTTAATGTAAATTGCTTTTTTTTTATTTTTATACCATTTATTTTATTCTGTACTAGTGACCCGGCAGACTTCGTACTGCCTCAGTCGAATAAATAAATATGAATAAGAATAAGGTTTAAATTTGATATTAACAGTTACACACTGTCATGATACAGTTTGTTAATAATCAATGTTTCATTGCACATTTCGTCAGTCATTTGTAGTGTAGGATTCAAAGTTTCACAGCGCACACGATGCAAAACATCCTCAGACATGTCATCTCTATACTTTACCCACAAATCTTTTGGATTCGAGGGGAAACATGTTGATATGATTATCGCAAACAGTGTTCGAATTTGATGCGGCGATGAAGATATTACGGAATCCTTAAGCGTATCATCCCAGTGCGAGTCGTTCTCAAGTAAATGTAATAATTGGCATGCCTCACGGTAAGTCGCACACAGCTGTCCATTAATTGTTCTCAGTTGTTTGAACGATGTAGGACCACGAACATTCACCAACAACAATCGCAAATAATAACATTCTTCGTTATTTGGATGTACTGTGTAGATGCGACCCAGAGCGTCTGAAGCAAATACATTTGGATGTCCTTCAACTGGTGTTCCTTGTTTTCGACGCTGAAACGATTTCGATGATGCATTCCATATGTAATAGCGTGGCATGTCAGCATACAGCAAAGTGCGAGCAAAATCATCAGTTTGACAAACTGAGAAGAAACTTGTTAATGTTGTCGATGGTGGACGTGCTGCTCTGTCTGCCGCGTTCGATTGATTAAAATAAACTCGTTGACCATTTTCTAAATTTGTATACCATTTACCCATTGAAAATGGGTAAAAAATGGTATATTAACTTTGTGCAAATGTATGTAACAGGCAGAAGGAGGCGTGGCAGACCATACAAAGTATATATATTCTTGATCAGCATCAATAGCCGAGTCGATTTGGTCATGTCCGTCTGTCTGTCCGTCTGTATGAACACACAGATCTCAGCTATTAAAAGAGCTACAGGCACCAGACTTGGTGGGAGTGTGCGTGTATTCAATACACACAAGAAGTTTATTTCAAACTTGATGTGCCACGTCCACTGCCTCCGCAAATCGATAAATGCGTATTTAGATTTTTTCCAAATAATTCAATAACGAAAAGAGATAAACGCACCAAATTTGGTAGGAGGGTGTCTTGCAACATTATGCAGAAGTTGGATTTTAGAATTTTGGATGCCACGCCCACCGCCTCTAAAAAACACATTTTTATAGTTTAAAAGAACACTAGAAAAGCTAGAAGCGCCAAATTTGAAAGTAAGGTGCCTGGTAACATTTCGGAGAATGTTTGATTTTCAACTTTTGGATGCCACGCCAAACCCCCCACCCCAACCCCCCCCCCCCCCCCCCAAATTATTGCATTTTAAGAAAAGTAGGGAAATAACAAAACTTAGCTTACCATAGTACAGATCTACCCTATAATTTCAATCCGATCGGACAATAAACAAAGAAGTTATAGGAGTTTGAATCTCCCATATAAAGTTGTGGGCGCTTAGAATATGCAAAAAAAATAAGAAAAGCCAAAAACTTTTTCTAAGCAATACAAAAAAAAGAAGACTGCGCTGGGATTCGAACCGGGGACATTTAGTTATAGAGCTGACAACTCTCACAACAAACCACTGAAGCACATGGTCTGTTCCTAGGCGCGAGAAGTTTTGCATACAGCAGCAGAGACGGAGCAGAGGCTCGGCTTCAATGCTTGCGCCGACTGCGCACGCACAATCGGCGTGCAGTCGGCATGTGCCATTAGCGTCAATGCATGTGTATTTAATTTCGGAATTATGCGATGCGTTGTTATTAATTCGAATAAAAGTAATTAATATTAAGAATTATTTTTAGCAGCCAAAGGTAAATTATAACTTACTGTCGAGTGCAGTCGACTGTAGCTTTCTTCACTTTTTATTTTTCAATAACAAAGAAGTTATAGGAGTTCGAATTCTCCATACAAAGTTATGGGCGCTAGCGATTCCTAACCAAAACGTTAAATCGACGTAGTAGAGGGCCCGCGTCAATAAAAGCCTAATTTGCCGATCGCATGGCGTAAACTTGTGTGGTCTAGTGGTTAGAGGTCCGACTCGTAAGTTACAAAGTTCGTGAGAGTTCTTGGGTTCGAATCTGGCGCGGGGCGATTTTTTTTCTTAATGTAAATTGCTTTTTTTTTATTTTTATACCATTTATTTTATTCTGTACTAGTGACCCGGCAGACTTCGTACTGCCTCAGTCGAATAAATAAATATGAATAAGAATAAGGTTTAAATTTGATATTAACAGTTACACACTGTCATGATACAGTTTGTTAATAATCAATGTTTCATTGCACATTTCGTCAGTCATTTGTAGTGTAGGATTCAAAGTTTCACAGCGCACACGATGCAAAACATCCTCAGACATGTCATCTCTATACTTTACCCACAAATCTTTTGGATTCGAGGGGAAACATGTTGATATGATTATCGCAAACAGTGTTCGAATTTGATGCGGCGATGAAGATATTACGGAATCCTTAAGCGTATCATCCCAGTGCGAGTCGTTCTCAAGTAAATGTAATAATTGGCATGCCTCACGGTAAGTCGCACACAGCTGTCCATTAACTGTTCTCAGTTGTTTGAACGATGTAGGACCACGAACATTCACCAACAACAATCGCAAATAATAACATTCTTCGTTATTTGGATGTACTGTGTAGATGCGACCCAGAGCGTCTGAAGCAAATACATTTGGATGTCCTTCAACTGGTGTTCCTTGTTTTCGACGCTGAAACGATTTCGATGATGCATTCCATATGTAATAGCGTGGCATGTCAGCATACAGCAAAGTGCGAGCAAAATCATCAGTTTGACAAACTGAGAAGAAACTTGTTAATGTTGTCGATGGTGGACGTGCTGCTCTGTCTGCCGCGTTCGATTGATTAAAATAAACTCGTTGACCATTTTCTAAATTTGTATACCATTTACCCATTGAAAATGGGTAAAAAATGGTATATTAACTTTGTGCAAATGTATGTAACAGGCAGAAGGAGGCGTGGCAGACCATACAAAGTATATATATTCTTGATCAGCATCAATAGCCGAGTCGATTTGGTCATGTCCGTCTGTCTGTCCGTCTGTATGAACACACAGATCTCAGCTATTAAAAGAGCTAGAGGCACCAGACTTGGTGGGAGTGTGCGTGTATTCAATACACACAAGAAGTTTATTTCAAACTTGATGTGCCACGTCCACTGCCTCCGCAAATCGATAAATGCGTATTTAGATTTTTTCCAAATAATTCAATAACGAAAAGAGATAAACGCACCAAATTTGGTAGGAGGGTGTCTTGCAACATTATGCAGAAGTTGGATTTTAGAATTTTGGATGCCACGCCCACCGCCTCTAAAAAACACATTTTTATAGTTTAAAAGAACACTAGAAAAGCTAGAAGCGCCAAATTTGAAAGTAAGGTGCCTGGTAACATTTCGGAGAATGTTTGATTTTCAACTTTTGGATGCCACGCCAAACCCCCCACGCCAACCCCCCCCCCAAATTATTGCATTTTAAGAAAAGTAGGGAAATAACAAAACTTAGCTTACCATAGTACAGATCTACCCTATAATTTCAATCCGATCGGACAATAAACAAAGAAGTTATAGGAGTTTGAATCTCCCATATAAAGTTGTGGGCGCTTAGAATATGCAAAAAAAATAAGAAAAGCCAAAAACTTTTTCTAAGCAATACAAAAAAAAGAAGACTGCGCTGGGATTCGAACCGGGGACATTTAGTTATAGAGCTGACAACTCTCACAACAAACCACTGAAGCACATGGTCTGTTCCTAGGCGCGAGAAGTTTTGCATACAGCAGCAGAGACGGAGCAGAGGCTCGGCTTCAATGCTTGCGCCGACTGCGCACGCACAATCGGCGTGCAGTCGGCATGTGCCATTAGCGTCAATGCATGTGTATTTAATTTCGGAATTATGCGATGCGTTGTTATTAATTCGAATAAAAGTAATTAATATTAAGAATTATTTTTAGCAGCCAAAGGTAAATTATAACTTACTGTCGAGTGCAGTCGACTGTAGCTTTCTTCAATTTTTATTTTTCAATAACAAAGAAGTTATAGGAGTTCGAATTCTCCATACAAAGTTATGGGCGCTAGCGATTCCTAACCAAAACGTTAAATCGACGTAGTAGAGGGCCCGCGTCAATAAAAGCCTAATTTGCCGATCGCATGGCGTAAACTTGTGTGGTCTAGTGGTTAGAGGTCCGACTCGTAAGTTACAAAGTTCGTGAGAGTTCTTGGGTTCGAATCTGGCGCGGGGCGATTTTTTTTCTTAATGTAAATTGCTTTTTTTTTTATTTTTATACCATTTATTTTATTCTGTACTAGTGACCCGGCAGACTTCGTACTGCCTCAGTCGAATAAATAAATATGAATAAGAATAAGGTTTAAATTTGATATTAACAGTTACACACTGTCATGATACAGTTTGTTAATAATCAATGTTTCATTGCACATTTCGTCAGTCATTTGTAGTGTAGGATTCAAAGTTTCACAGCGCACACGATGCAAAACATCCTCAGACATGTCATCTCTATACTTTACCCACAAATCTTTTGGATTCGAGGGGAAACATGTTGATATGATTATCGCAAACAGTGTTCGAATTTGATGCGGCGATGAAGATATTACGGAATCCTTAAGCGTATCATCCCAGTGCGAGTCGTTCTCAAGTAAATGTAATAATTGGCATGCCTCACGGTAAGTCGCACACAGCTGTCCATTAATTGTTCTCAGTTGTTTGAACGATGTAGGACCACGAACATTCACCAACAACAATCGCAAATAATAACATTCTTCGTTATTTGGTTGTACTGTGTAGATGCGACCCAGAGCGTCTGAAGCAAATACATTTGGATGTCCTTCAACTGGTGTTCCTTGTTTTCGACGCTGAAACGATTTCGATGATACATTCCATATGTAATAGCGTGGCATGTCAGCATACAGCAAAGTGCGAGCAAAATCATCAGTTTGACAAACTGAGAAGAAACTTGTTAATGTTGTCGATGGTGGACGTGCTGCTCTGTCTGCCGCGTTCGATTGATTAAAATAAACTCGTTGACCATTTTCTAAATTTGTATACCATTTACCCATTGAAAATGGGTAAAAAATGGTATATTAACTTTGTGCAAATGTATGTAACAGGCAGAAGGAGGCGTGGCAGACCATACAAAGTATATATATTCTTGATCAGCATCAATAGCCGAGTCGATTTGGTCATGTCCGTCTGTCTGTCCGTCTGTCCGGCTGTCCGTCTGTCCGTCTGTATGAACACACAGATCTCAGCTATTAAAAGAGCTACAGGCACCAGACTTGGTGGGAGTGTGCGTGTATTCAATACACACAAGAAGTTTATTTCAAACTTGATGTGCCACGCCCACCGCCTCCGCAAATCGATAAATGCGTATTTCGATTTTTTCCAAATAATTCAATAACGAAAAGAGATAAACGCACCAAATTTGGTAGGGGGTTGTCTTGCAACATTATGCAGAAGTTGGATTTTAGACTTTTGGATGCCACGCCCACCGCCTCTAAAAAACACATTTTTATAGTTTAAAAGAACACTAGAAAAGCTAAAAGCACCAAATTTGAAAGTAAGGTGCCTGGTAACATTACGGAGAATGTGGAATTTCAACTTTTGGATGCCACGCCTACCGCCCCCAAAAATCGATTTTGTAAATCGGTAAATCAAATTATAGGAAATGTAGAAAAGTTTCCGAAATTTTTTTTAGGTATTATTGTAGATAATAATATTGACCAACCCTATAAATTTAAATCCGATCGGACAATAAACACAGAAGTTATAGGCACGAGAAGTTTCGCTCACAGCAGTAGAGGCCCGACGCCGACGCCGACTGCGCACGCCGACTGCGCACGCACAGTCGTCGTGTAGTCAGTGTGCAGTCGGCATGTGCCATTAGCGTCAATGCATGTGAATTTGTCCTCGAAAATATGCGATGCGTTGTTATTCGCCGAATAAAAGTAATTAATATTAAGAATTACTTTTAAACAGCGAAAGGTAAGTGGTATCTTACTGTCGAGTGCACTCGACTGTAGCTTTCTTCACTTGTTTTTTTTTTTTTTTTTTGTAACTCTTCATAAATTTATTTAAAATCTGTCCTGATATGGACAATAATTAAATTTTATCCTAACATTGACAATTGGTTATTTCATTGGTCTCTGATTGGTTGGGGGGTATGAAGGTGGGAAATTGGGTGGTGGGTGGTGGTGTTGGAGTCCTAGTGTTCGCCTTCCAGTGGGAGGTCCAGGGGGTGAGCTCTCTTTAGTCTTCTTGTGGCTATGCTGTTGTCCAACAGATTGAGCGCCAGTGCGTTAGGGTGGTTGTGCAGCCTCTCAATGTATTTGGTGCTGATTCTGACAATTTCTTCTGCCACCCAGGGCATACCGAGTTCCAGATGGATGGTCCTGTTGTCATGGAGTGGGTGGGTTGCTGAGACCATGCGCAGTGTTTTGTTTTGGAACCGCTGTATGGTTCTGCGATTTGACATGCTGGCCGTTCCCCACAGTTGGATTCCATATGTCCATATGGGCTTAATGACGCTTTTATAGACCAGCAGCTTCAGTCTAGTTTTTAGCTTAGAGCGCCTGCCAATGAGCCATTGGTACTGCTTCACCCTTTCCTCTGCCTGTTTCCTTTTACGCAGGATATGGGTACGCCATGTGAGGCGCCTATCTAGAGTCATGCCCAGGTATTTTGGTGTTCGCTCTCCTGGGATGAGATGGTAGTTTGCGTAGATTTTCCTTCATTTATAGTGATGTTCCATCTGCGCAACCATGGGTCAATAGCGTCCAGCTGTCGTTGCACTATTACTGAGGCGTCCTGCGGGGTATCGGCTGTTGCCAGGAAGGCTGTATCGTCGGCATAAGTTGCTACCCTTAGGTTTTCTTCGGGAAGAGCTGGCATGTCGGCTGTATATATTGTGTACAAGACCGGGCCCAGGACACTGCCTTGCGGCACGCCAGCCCTTATATCCTTAGTCGCCGACCTAGCTTGGCCGCATCTCACCGTAAACGTTCTGCCGTTCAAGTAGGCCCTGAGGACGTTGTAGTGAGAGATAGGCAAGTTGCTGCGAACCTTCAGGAGCAGGCCTGCGTGCCAGACCCTGTCGAATGCCTGTTTAACATCTAGCAGGACGGCGCAGCAGTATTTCTTCGTCTCCAGTGCGTTAAGTATCGCTTCCACTAGGCGATGGCATTGCTCCGGTGTGGAATGTGAGCGCCTGAAGCCAAACTGGTGATCTGGGATCAAACCAGCCTCGTCCATGACTGGCAACACTCTTCGCAAAAATACTCTTTCGAGTATTTTGGAGAGTATTGCCAGTAAGCTGATCGGACGGTAGGAGGCGAGATTGGCTTCAGGCTTGCCAGGCTTTGGAATCATTATCACTTCAGCGGATTTCCATGCTTTTGGGTAATGACCAATTTCAAAGCACCTGTTGAAGATGTTGGTCAACAGTTGCGTACAGGGAGGAGGGAGGAGTTTAATGGCCAGGGCTTCAATGCCATCGGCACCTGGCGATTTATTGATTTTTAATCCCCGAATTTCCATCCCTACCTCCTCCACTGTCGCCGGTGCGATCACTGCCAGGTTTGTACTGGGTTCCTGTAGCGCGCGTCGAGTGTCTTCTTCTTCTTGAGCTGAACACCTCATGATAGGGGTGAATGATTCACTTAGGTGTTCAGCGAACGCCTCAGCTCTATCCTGATCGGTTCGGCACCAGGTCCCGTCGTCCCGCTGAATTGCCGCCGTTCTCTTTATTGGGCGTTTTATATGCCGTGTGACCTGCCAGAGGTTGTGGTGTGGATCTCCAGGCTCGAGGTTACCCAGGAAATGCTCAAACGCGCTGGTTCTTAGCTTCTGATCATTTTTGGTTTGGCAGCAGTTTTTAGCACCGGAAAGTTGATGCGTAGTTCAACGGCGCTGTGATCAGATAGAAGGTCCGCATTCGCCACGCACTCGATCTTAGTTCGATCGATGCCCTTGGAGAGTGCAATGTCCAGGATGTCAGGTAGCTTTTGGGGGTCTGTGGGCCAGTACGTCGGTTCGCCAGTGGAGTAGCACTCAACTCCTCTGCGTTGGATGTATCTAAGGAGTGCACTCCCTTTAGGGTTGCTTGTGCGACATCCCCACCACTGGTGCTTAGCGTTAAAATCGCCGCCTATTATATACCTGCTTCTCAGGCTGTCCAGTACCATGCCCGTTTGCTCCTCGGTGACTCTGTGCCTGGGTGGAATATAGATAGCAGCAATAATAGTTGCACCATGTAGACTGGAGAGGCAGATTTTAGCGCACTACACCCATTCCTCCTCCAGTGGACCGCCAAATGGACTACTGTAGGGTATCTTTCATGGATCGCAAATGAAAATATACGCCAAATTGCTTCATTGCTACTTACATAGCGCCCCATCTGGTACTGTGATATTTCATCATTGGCATTGGTTACAGCGAAGACAGCCATGTCGCTACCTTTGTTAACATATTTACATATGTACTTTATTGACTTTACAGAGTTACAATATTCCACATTGATGTGAGTCTCAAAAGCTTTGGACAATATTGGCAAGTATGGCACAATCCAACGATTGTCTACTTCAAGATTTTGGCCACTTATCTTTACAATAACCGATCGCCCATTGTCCGCAACTGATCGGCGACGATACAATGGGTATCCATCATTTCCCGTAATGGTTTCAGCAAGCAGGTCTCTTGGGTATCGCTTGGAACACTTGCCGTCGACCGTACAGAGTGAATTGTTGTTGAAAAGTCCGCAAGGTCCATGTATCATGTGTTTGGTAACTACTGCATGCAATTTGGGTCAGCTGTTTCATCTGGAATTTCTGCTGAAATTATGGAATCAATCTCATCTGGCCTTATTTTGTCCACTAACCAGAGTAAAATGTGCGCATGTGGCAATCCACGTTTTTGCCATTCTACAGAGTACATCCAACAACAGACTCGTCCATAGACACAATGCTTTGTGAAGAAATTCATGAGAGATTTTAATTTTTGTTTAAAAACTCTGGCAATTATGTCATGTCTAACAACTGGTGTTTGGCTTTGTAACAATTCTCTCTTGATCTCAGACTAATTTGGATACATGTGAATGTAACAAATAAGTCTGGGCGGCCATAATGCCTAACATAGGACATAGCATCCTGAGCATATTCGTGCATGTGGCGTGGGCTTCCTATATAAGTGGCTGGCAAAATTGTCATTCTTCCGACATTATTTACATTGCCATCGGCAATGCAAACTGATGAAAAAGTCGTTGACACATCAAAATATGATTTACTAGTAAACCCGGCGAACTCCGTTTCGCCACCAGATGGCTATATTTCTCCCAGTCGCTCTCCCAATTCTTTTCCCAGTCCCTCTCCCAGTCGCTCTCCCAATTCTTTTCCCAGTCCCTCTCCCAGTCGCTCTCCCAATTCTTTTCCCAGTCCCTCTCCCAGTCGCTCTCCCAGTCCCTCTCCCAGTCGCTCTCCCAATTCTTTTCCCAGTCCCCCTCCCAGTCGCTCTCCCAATTCTTTTCCCAGTCCCTCTCCCAGTCGCTCTCCCAATTCTTTTCCCAGTCCCTCTCCCAGTCGCTCTCCCAATTCTTTTCCCAGTCCCTCTCCCAGTCGCTCTCCCAATTCTTTTCCCAGTCCCTCTCCCAGTCGCTCTCCCAATTCTTTTCCCAGTCCCTCTCCCAGTCGCTCTCCCAATTCTTTTCCCAGTCCCTCTCCCAGTCGCTCTCCCAATTCTTTTCCCAGTCCCTCTCCCAGTCGCTCTCCCAATTCTTTTCCCAGTCCCTCTCCCAGTCGCTCTCCCAATTCTTTTCCCAGTCCCTCTCCCAGTCGCTCTCCCAATTCTTTTCCCAGTCCCTCTCCCAGTCGCTCTCCCAATTCTTTTCCCAGTCCCTCTCCCAGTCGCTCTCCCAATTCTTTTCCCAGTCCCTCTCGCAGTCGCTCTCCCAGTCCCTCTCCCAGTCGCTCTCCCAATTCTTTTCCCAGTCCCCCTCCCAGTCGCTCTCCCAATTCTTTTCCCAGTCCCTCTCCCAGTCGCTCTCCCAATTCTTTTCCCAGTCCCTCTCCCAGTCGCTCTCCCAATTCTTTTCCCAGTCCCTCTCCCAGTCGCTCTCCCAATTCTTTTCCCAGTCTCTCTCCCAGTCGCTCTCCCAATTCTTTTCCCAGTCCCTCTCCCAGTCGCTCTCCCAATTCTTTTCCCAGTCCCTCTCCCAGTCGCTCTCCCAATTCTTTTCCCAGTCCCTCTCCCAGTCGCTCTCCCAATTCTTTTCCCAGTCCCTCTCCCAATTCTTTTCCCAGTCCCTCTCCCAGTCGCTCTCCCAATTCTTTTCCCAGTCCCTCTCCCAGTCGCTCTCCCAGTCCCTCTCCCAGTCGCTCTCCCAATTCTTTTCCCAGTCCCTCTCCCAGTCGCTCTCCCAATTCTTTTCCCAGTCGCTCTCCCAATTCTTTTCCCAGTCCCTCTCCCAGTCGCTCTCCCAATTCTTTTCCCAGTCCCTCTCCCAGTCGCTCTCCCAATTCTTTTCCCAGTCCCTCTCCCAGTCGCTCTCCCAATTCTTTTCCCAGTCCCTCTCCCAGTCGCTCTCCCAATTCTTTTCCCAGTCCCTCTCCCAGTCGCTCTCCCAATTCTTTTCCCAGTCCCTCTCCCAGTCGCTCTCCCAATTCTTTTCCCAGTCCCTCTCCCAGTCGCTCTCCCAATTCTTTTCCCAGTCCCTCTCCCAGTCGCTCTCCCAATTCTTTTCCCAGTCCCTCTCCCAGTCGCTCTCCCAATTCTTTTCCCAGTCCCTCTCCCAGTCGCTCTCCCAATTCTTTTCCCAGTCCCTCTCCCAGTCGCTCTCCCAATTCTTTTCCCAGTCCCTCTCCCAGTCGCTCTCCCAATTCTTTTCCCAGTCCCTCTCCCAGTCGCTCTCCCAATTCTTTTCCCAGTCCCTCTCCCAGTCGCTCTCCCAATTCTTTTCCCAGTCCCTCTCCCAGTCGCTCTCCCAATTCTTTTCCCAGTCCCTCTCCCAGTCGCTCTCCCAATTCTTTTCCCAGTCCCTCTCCCAGTCGCTCTCCCAATTCTTTTCCCAGTCCCTCTCCCAGTCGCTCTCCCAATTCTTTTCCCAGTCCCTCTCCCAGTCGCTCTCCCAATTCTTTTCCCAGTCCCTCTCCCAGTCGCTCTCCCAATTCTTTTCCCAGTCCCTCTCCCAGTCGCTCTCCCAGTCCCTCTCCCAGTCGCTCTCCCAATTCTTTTCCCAGTCCCCCTCCCAGTCGCTCTCCCAATTCTTTTCCCAGTCCCTCTCCCAGTCGCTCTCCCAATTCTTTTCCCAGTTCCTCTCCCAGTCGCTCTCCCAATTCTTTTCCCAGTCCCTCTCCCAGTCGCTCTCCAAATTCTTTTCCCAGTCCCTCTCCCAGTCGCTCTCCCAATTCTTTTCCCAGTCCCTCTCCCTGTCGCTCTCCCAATTCTTTTCCCAGTCCCTCT
Source organism: Zaprionus bogoriensis (assembly GCA_035046045.1). NCBI lineage: Eukaryota > Metazoa > Arthropoda > Insecta > Diptera > Drosophilidae > Zaprionus > Zaprionus bogoriensis. The sequence goes on from JAWNOI010000221.1 coordinate 2,365,262, forward strand.
CCCAGTCGCTCTCCCAATTCTTTTCCCAGTCCCTCTCCCAGTCGCTCTCCCAATTCTTTTCCCAGTCCCTCTCCCAGTCGCTCTCCCAATTCTTTTCCCAGTCCCTCTCCCAGTCGCTCTCCCAATTCTTTTCCCAGTCCCTCTCCCAGTCGCTCTCCAAGTCCCTCTCCCAGTCGCTCTCCCAATTCTTTTCCCAGTCCCCCTCCCAGTCGCTCTCCCAATTCTTTTCCCAGTCCCTCTCCCAGTCGCTCTCCCAATTCTTTTCCCAGTCCCTCTCCCAGTCGCTCTCCCAATTCTTTTCCCAGTCCCTCTCCCAGTCGCTCTCCCAATTCTTTTCCCAGTCCCTCTCCCAGTCGCTCTCCCAATTCTTTTCCCAGTCCCTCTCCCAGTCGCTCTCCCAATTCTTTTCCCAGTCCCTCTCCCAGTCGCTCTCCCAATTCTTTTCCCAGTCCCTCTCGCAGTCGCTCTCCCAGTCCCTCTCCCAGTCGCTCTCCCAATTCTTTTCCCAGTCCCCCTCCCAGTCGCTCTCCCAATTCTTTTCCCAGTCCCTCTCCCAGTCGCTCTCCCAATTCTTTTCCCAGTCCCTCTCCCAGTCGCTCTCCCAATTCTTTTCCCAGTCCCTCTCCCAGTCGCTCTCCCAATTCTTTTCCCAGTCCCTCTCCCAGTCGCTCTCCCAATTCTTTTCCCAGTCCCTCTCCCAGTCGCTCTCCCAATTCTTTTCCCAGTCCCTCTCCCAGTCGCTCTCCCAATTCTTTTCCCAGTCCCTCTCCCAATTCTTTTCCCAGTCCCTCTCCCAGTCGCTCTCCCAATTCTTTTCCCAGTCCCTCTCCCAGTCGCTCTCCCAGTCCCTCTCCCAGTCGCTCTCCCAATTCTTTTCCCAGTCCCTCTCCCAGTCGCTCTCCCAATTCTTTTCCCAGTCCCTCTCCCAGTCGCTCTCCCAATTCTTTTCCCAGTCCCTCTCCCAGTCGCTCTCCCAATTCTTTTCCCAGTCCCTCTCCCAGTCGCTCTCCCAATTCTTTTCCCAGTCCCTCTCCCAGTCGCTCTCCCAATTCTTTTCCCAGTCCCTCTCACAGTCGCTCTCCCAATTCTTTTCCCAGTCCCTCTCCCAGTCGCTCTCCCAATTCTTTTCCCAGTCCCTCTCCCAGTCGCTCTCCCAATTCTTTTCCCAGTCCCTCTCCCAGTCGCTCTCCCAATTCTTTTCCCAGTCCCTCTCCCAGTCGCTCTCCCAATTCTTTTCCCAGTCCCTCTCCCAGTCGCTCTCCCAATTCTTTTCCCAGTCCCTCTCCCAGTCGCTCTCCCAATTCTTTTCCCAGTCCCTCTCCCAGTCGCTCTCCCAATTCTTTTCCCAGTCCCTCTCCCAATTCTTTTCCCAGTCCCTCTCCCAGTCCCTCTCCCAATTCTTTTCCCAGTCCCTCTCCCAATTCTTTTCCCAAACCCTCTCCCAATTCTTTTCCCAGTTCCTCTCCCAGTCCCTCTCTCAGTCCCTCTCTCAGTCCCTCTCTCAGTCCCTCTCTCAGTCCCTCTTTCAGTCCCTCTCTCAGTCCCTCTCTCAGTCCCTCTCTCAGTCCCTCTCTCAGTCCCTCTCTCAGTCCCTCTCTCAGTCCCTCTCCCAGTCCCTCTCTCAGTCCCTCTCTCAGTCCCACTCTCAGTCCCTCTCTCAGTCCCTCTCCCAGTCCCTCTCCCAACATTTAGGGGGATGAAAAATAGATGTTGGCCGATTCTCATAGATACCGGATAAGCACAAAAAATTTCATCAAAATCGGTCAAGCCGTTTCGGAGGAGTATGGCAACGAAAACTGTGACACGAGAATTTTATATATTAGAGAGATATCACCTTGACGGATCATGAGTCTGTATGAATAGAAATTCATAGCACAAACTTTTTTGTTGGTTTCAGCACCTGCAATCAAAAATGATAAATGTTACTTAGATGAATTGAATTTAAAAATATTATTTAATCCAGCACAATTTATTTACCTGTTACTGGATTTACCATTTTGATATTAAAATGGTATCCATCTTCCCCCTGCCAGAAGATCAAAGGATATTGTAATCCATCATAGCTTCTGTGTGTTTCAGATACACGTTTTAAATTACTATTCCGACGATGAAGCACAATATCTCTAGATTGAAAATTTTCTCCCACAATAACAACAGCCACTTCATCAATGGGAGGTGAATTAAACCTTGTATGTTCACCGGCAGGTGTTTTGTCAGCTCGAATGATAATATTATAGCTATCAGATGGCATCCGATCTAATGCTACTTTGAACATGTTTACTAATGTAGCAGTAAGACTTAGACTAAGCCTAGGTTAACATTATTTATTAATTAGTTCTTAAGATTTATTATATTACTTATAAGTTACCAGGCATACCCATATTATTAAGGCCATTATTGTAAATCGTTATGCAACCCTTCCTTGTGAAGGGAAAAACCTATCGAGACCGATAACAGAACAGTCGATAGAATAAATGCTCATTCTGAGATTGACCGCCTAACTTGCTGTTTCAGCTCAGAAGTGGTTGAACTTGCGAAAAAGTTTTTTTATAAAATCTCAGCCTAACCAACAGTGAATAAAATAAAAAATAATTAAAATGGAAGAAACAAAAATTACATTTGACCAATTAAAACATTTGTGTAAAAGTTTTAGTCTTCAAACGTCAGGTTCCAAGGCAGTGCTTATGGAACGTATAATGTCAGTCCCAGACGCAGCAGCTAATTTAAATATAATTTACAAAGGTGGTGAAATAAAAATTTCCGAAGAAAAAAGTGACGAAAAATATACAGAAATGAGTGACGCCGAAAAGAACGCCGCCATTCTGTCGCCAACCAAAAAATGTGAAGCCAAAGAATGTAAAGACAATCAAAGTAAAGCAAAAGACAACGAAGTTTTGGAAAAGAAAGACATGGAAAAAGTAGAGTTGCCAGATCAGTACAAACGCATTGAAAAAAAGAACGCCGAAGTTAATGAAAATGAAGTGGAACAAAATCAAAAAATAAATGTAGAGAACCAAAAAGTGGAGAAAAACGAAGATAAAAATGACAATGCAAGTTTAAAATTACAAAATGAAAATTTAAAAAAAGAAATTGAACTAATACTTATGCAAAATGAAATACTGAAGCTAAAAAATGAACTTGAAAGTGCTAAAAATCTAAATACCAACCTGATCAATTTAAACAATGTTGATAAAAAGACAATCCCTTTGGGAACATTAAAAGATTTTTTACCAGATTTTGATGGTGGTGAAAATTTTGAAGGTTGGATAACTCAAATAAAAAGTACGCGTGAAAAATATGAACTATGTGACAATATGACGCGTGCGTTGTTGTGTAGCAAAGTGAAAGGCAAAGCACAACAATGGCTACACTCCAAGTCAAACTATGTTGTAGAGCCTATTGATACAATTATGGATGAAATGTCAATTGTGTTTGGCAAAAATGAAAATAAATTTACAATGCGCCGCAAATTCGAAAGCCGCAAGTGGCAACTGGTTGAGGAGTTCTCAAGCTACTTCAATGAAAAACTAATATTATCAAACGGCTTAAATATGGATGAACAAGAATTTATCCATTATGCAGTGGAAGGAATATTGGATCTTCAACTACGCAATCAGGTCAAGCTGCAGCTGTTTAAATGCAAGAATGATCTTCTTCTGGCCCTACGTGAAGTGAAGCAGTCGTCCAATTCTCAACAGAAACCGAAGTCAGCAGAAAATGGTTCTAAACTCCGGCAGGCGAAATGTTATAATTGCAACAGTATGGGTCATTACGCGTCAGACTGCAAAAAACCCAAACATGTTGACGGCGCTTGTTATGCCTGCAACCAAATGGGACACTTGGCGAAGGAATGCAACCAGTATAAGAAGAGGACGCTTCAACAATCATCAAATGAATATGTAAGATATTTAAAAATTACTTTTAAAGAAAATCCTAATTATAATAAATTTGCAGAATGCTTGATTGACTCTGGTAGCCCTATTAGTTTTATGAAGAAATCGTTGGTTCCTACAAACGTTAAAATGTATGAAGTATTAAATTTAATTTTTTTCGGCATTAATGAAAGCCAATTAAAAATCATTGGAAAATTGAATTGTTTTGTTACATTTTTGAATAAAGTTTTGAACATTGAAATGAAAATTGTGCCTGATGAGTCAATGAAGTATTCTGTAATCCTTGGGAGAGATTTTCTAAATATTTGTAATGCAAAAATTGTTATATGTGAAAAATTTAATAATCAAAATGAATACGGAATTAAAATAGAAGATGTATATGAAAATCAAAAAATTAAGAAAGAAGAAATTATATCTAAAGAATTACAGTCCGATTTACAAAGCCATAGTACGTTAGAAAAAAATAATCAAAGTATCGATTTTGTTGAAAATGAAAACTTTGAAAAACAGATTCTTGCAATCTCAATACATAATGAAAACAGTCCCAGTTACAATGTAGGAAAAAATTGTGAACACGAGCATAGGATAAAATTTGAAAAATTCTTCAATGATAGTTATGTGAAACCCCTCCGACCTAATGAACCACTAGTTAAATGTGAAATGAAAATTGTAGTAAACGATCTTAAACCTTTTAGCTCCACTCCTAGAAGACTGTCATATATGGAAAAGTCTCAATTACAGTTAATATTAGATGAAAATATAAAAAATGGTTTTATACGCCCAAGCGATTCGGAATATGTTTCACCAATTGTGTTGGTAAGAAAAAAGACAGGAGACCTTAGGATGTGTGTTGACTATCGCACACTAAACAAAGTTACTTCCAAAGATAGTTATCCTATTCCTTTAATTGATGACCTTTTAGACGGACTAGCAAATAAAAGTGTGTTTTCTAAGCTTGATTTAAAAAACGGATTTTATCACGTCTATATGCACGAAGATTCCGTAAAATTTACATCTTTTATAACACCTTTAGGGCAATTCGAATTTCTACGAATGCCATTTGGCCTGCGGAATGCGCCGTCTACTTTTCAAAGATATATTAATAAAATATTTTCAGACATGATAAGAAATGGTAAGGTTATCATTTATTTAGATGACATTTTAATTGCTACCCAAAGCATAGAAGAACATTTTAAAATATTAGAGGAAGTTTTCCAAAGAGTAGTCGATAACAAACTAGAACTTAGGTTGGACAAGTGTGAATTTTTAATGGATGAGATTAAATTTTTAGGATATGTGGTGACAAATAAAGGAATACAAACTGATGAAAAGGGTATCGAAGCGATCAAGAATTTTCCAATACCAAAGAAAGTGGTAGAAGTTCAAAGCTTTATAGGACTTTGTTCCTATTTTCGAAAGTTTATTCAAAATTTCTCAATAATTGCGAAGCCATTGTATGATCTCACGAAAAAGGACAAGCCTTTTAAATTTGGGTCAGAAGAATTAGAATGTTTCAATACTTTAAAAGAAAAATTAATTGAAGCACCGATACTAGCTTTGTACGACCCTAATGACGAGACTGAGCTTCATTGCGATGCTAGTGCTTTGGGTTTTGGAGCTATTTTGCTACAAAGAAAGAAAGATGGCAAGTTTCATCCCGTTTTTTATTTTTTCAAACGTACATCAGCGAGAGAATCTGAGTATCATAGTTATGAGTTAGAAACGTTGGCCATAGTTTATGCATTTAACAGGTTCAGGGTATATCTTCAAGGCATACAATTTAAAGTTGTTACAGATTGTAACTCATTAATTCTAGCATTAAATAAAACAAAGCTCAATCCACGAATTGCTAGATGGGCGCTAGAATTAATGAACTTCGATTATAAGCCCGAACATAGAGCAGGAAAGAGAATGCAGCACGTAGATGCATTAAGCAGAAATAACAATATACTTTTAATAGAAACCACTACATTTGAAGAAAATCTGGTCATATGCCAAGGCAAAGACGAAAAAATAAAAAAGGTAAAGGATCTTTTATCAAATTCAGAACATGAATACTATGAAATGAACAATGGTGTAGTATATCGTAAAAAAGAAGGTAGTTTATTATTTTATGTCCCTGAATCTATGGAGGAGCACGTTTTTTATAAATACCACGACGAAATGGGTCATTTTGGTGTGGACAAAGTTACTGAATTGATAGGAAAAACATATTGGTTTACAAACATTCGACAAAAAGCAGCCACTCACATTAAAAATTGTCTGAAATGTATAGCATACTCAAATAAGTCAGGCAAAAAAGAAGGTTTATTACACATGATTCCAAAAAGTACGATTCCATTTGAAGTAATTCATATTGATCATTTTGGTCCTCTGCATACAAGTTCTGCACAAAGTAAACATATCTTGGTTATAATTGATTCTTGCACAAAATTTGTTAGACTTTATGCGACTAAGACAACCAAAACAGATGAAGCTATAAAAGCATTAAATGATTATTTTAGATCATACAGCAGACCTCGATGTATCGTGTCAGACAGGGGTACATGTTTTACCTCTGATGATTTTGAATCTTTTCTTGAAAACAATAATATTCAGCATATAAAAATCGCCACAGGATCACCAGAAGCAAACGGACAAGTAGAAAGGGTAAATAGGGATTTAGGCCCTATGATAGCAAAAATGGTTGAGAAAGATAAAAACATAAATTGGAATGTCGTTTTGGAAAATATAGAATATGCTATGAATAATACTATTCAAAGAAGTATTAATGAGCACCCAAGTGTTATGTTGTTTGGAGTCAGACAAAAAGGAAAAGTGATAGATAGCTTAAAAGAAAATGTTATAGAGAATGAACAATGTCAGAAAAATAGAGAGCTAGAAGTTATACGGAATAAAGCAAACGAAACACAAATAAAATCTCAAGATAAAAACAAAAATTATTTAGACTCAAAACGGAAAAAACCAATTATATACAAAGAAAATGATTATGTTGTTATAAAAAATTTCAATACACAAGGGTCTGTTTCTAATAAACTTATACCTAAATATAAAGGGCCGTATAAAATTAGCAAAGTATTAGAAAATGATAGATATTTACTTGAAGATGTAGAAAATTTTCAACAATCACAGATACCATATCAGGGTATATGGGCTGTAGGAAATATCAAGCCCTGGTTAAATACTAAAGAAAATTGTAACGATAAAATTGTAAATGAAGAAGAAAAAGAAAATTGTAACGATAAAATTGTAAATGAAGAAGAAAAAGAAAATGTTAACGATAAAATTGTAAATGAAGAAGAAAAAGAAAATTGTAACGATAAAATTGTAAATGAAGAAGAAAAAGAAAATGTTAACGATAAAATTGTAAATGAAGAAGAAAAAGAAAACTGTAATGATAAAATTGTATATGAAGAAAAGAATGAAAAACGTAATGAAAAAATTGTAAATAAAGACAAAAATTGTGAAATTGTTATTGAAAATACAGATAAAATTAATTATGAAAAATGTAAAGAAACTAAAAATTGTGAACTACAAAAATCTAGTGTTCATGTTAAAAGTAATGGCAATTGTATTTCTGAAATAGATCATAAGCAAATATCAAGCAATAATATTATAAAAGAACTAGATAAGAGAAAAGTACAGCCAGTTAAAAATATTATTACTAGAAGTATGTCTAAAAGAAATCAGGAGATTCCTTTGTTGTCAGGACGGCCGAGTTGTAGCAGTAAGACTTAGACTAAGCCTAGGTTAACATTATTTATTAATTAGTTCTTAAGATTTATTATATTACTTATAAGTTACCAGGCATACCCATATTATTAAGGCCATTATTGTAAATCGTTATGCAACCCTTCCTTGTGAAGGGAAAAACCTATCGAGACCGATAACAGAACAGTCGATAGAATAAATGCTCATTCTGAGATTGACCGCCTAACTTGCTGTTTCACTAAGTTGTTATTCTGATGAAGAAACATTTGTAATCCCTGGACAATGGTTCTCTTCACTGTTGGATTGTGAGCACAACGATTATCAACTTCCACATCTGAATTGCCCATAAAATAAATTTGTAAAAATTGATGAACTGCATCAGGCAGTGGTAACAGTGCCCCTAATAAGTGATAAATTTGTCCTTGTATCTGTAATATTTTAAAATTTGTCCATTAATTTTTTCCGATATATATATTTTAGTACAAACTTGAATATTATAAAAAAAATATAATACTAATACCTTGAAAGTGAGCATGAAATTGTCCTGTGTAGCGCCAAATGATGTCATCGGGAAACAGTTGTTATATTTCTGGATGTTGGCCAAGAAGTGCTTAGAATCATTTCCAATCCCAGAAACTAAAGAACGTAATGGATCTGGTGGTTGGACCAATTGTGGCAATTTTACTTTGCCTCCAGCACAACATAATCCAGTAGATTCACCAGTGTATTTTAACGCCTTACGATATTTACAAATTATGTTCATTTCCCCAATTGTTACCGATTTGTCGGCACAAAAATCAATTGCCGGATCATAGTGGAATGCAGCTCGGTCAAGAATCACAGAAGCACTGCGTCTGTGGTTTCGCCCAATTTCATTATGTTGTGCTTGCTGTTTTTGTGTTTGGTGTGTACGAACTCGTTGCATTCTACTTCATTACTCACTAAATAACGTAATTCCGACATTGCAATACGAATAATTTCTTGATCTGTCTCTCTCTGATCATCAGTGCGGTTATGAACTGAAGAATAAAACCGTGAAAATAGGTTCATGTTTTCTGGATTTAATATTCAATATTAATAATATTTCCAAATTTCGAGCCGATAGTTTTGAACAGCGTTTAAAAATCTGCGGCAAGTTTCAGTTCACATGATTTTGCTTCTGCTACTGCTTCTGAAAAAAATGAGAAGTCGCAGTCGAAGCATAGACAAAAATCAAATCAGAAATCAGCATAAGTCGCCGTTATTCGTTTTTCTGCTTTGCTGTTGCTTTCGATCGTATACATAAGTTGCCGTTGCAGCTATCGACAACTTTCGGCAGTCGTCGTCTTGTTCTTTTTATACCATTTACCCATTGAAAATGGGTAAAAAATGGTATATTAACTTTGTGCAAATGTATGTAACAGGCAGAAGGAGGCGTGGCAGACCATACAAAGTATATATATTCTTGATCAGCATCAATAGCCGAGTCGATTTGGTCATGTCCGACTGTCTGTCCGTCTGTCCGTCTGTATGAACACACAGATCTCAGCTATTAAAAGAGCTAGAGGCACCAGACTTGGTGGGAGTGTGCGTGTATTCAATACACACAAGAAGTTTATTTCAAACTTGATGTGCCACGCCCACCGCCTCCGCAAATCGATAAATGCGTATTTCGATTTTTTCCAAATAATTCAATAACGAAAAGAGATAAACGCACCAAATTTGGTAGGGGGTTGTCTTGCAACATTATGCAGAAGTTGGATTTTAGACTTTTGGATGCCACGCCCACCGCCTCTAAAAAACACATTTTAATAGTTTAAAAGAACACTAGAAAAGCTAGAAGCACCAAATTTGGAAGTAAGGTGCTTGGTAACATTACGGAGAATGCGGAATTTCAACTTTTGGATGCCACGCCTACCGCCTCCAAAAATCGATTTTGTAAATCGGTAAATCAAATTATAGGAAAAGTAGAAAAGTTTCCGAAATTTTTTTTAGGTATTATTGTAGATAATAATAATATTGACCAACCCTATAAATTTAAATCCGATCGGACAATAAACACAGAAGTTATAGGCACGAGAAGTTTCGCTCACAGCAGTAGAGGCCCGACGCCGACGCCGACTGCGCACGCACAGTCGTCGTGTAGTCAGTGTGCAGTCGGCATGTGCCATTAGCGTCAATGCATGTGAATTTGTCCTCGAAAATATGCGATGCGTTGTTATTCGCCGAATAAAAGTAATTAATATTAAGAATTAGTTTTTAACAGCGAAAGGTAAATGGTATCTTACTGTCGAGTGCACTCGACTGTAGCTTTCTTCACTTGTTCCTCTTTTGCTTTTAGTTGCAATTAGAACGCTTCTAGACTCACACGTGCTTAGCTATGGCGCCAAGTTCAGCGTGGAAATATTTTGAAAATAAAGAAGCCGAGGGTTTAGCAATATGCAATATATGCAAAAGTTCTCTTAAAAACAATAGACTATCGAATTTAAGAAATCATTTAATAAAGCAGCACAAAGTTGACTTAAATTTAACTCTTGAAAACATTGAATGGTTATCAACTTCCTCGAAAAAAACAGTGCGAAAAAAAAAATTAAAATTGAAGGCAATAAAAAAAACTGTTAAGATCTTACATTGGATTGGTAATGGAAATGCATTAAACTGCAAAAATACTTTGAAAGTAGTGGCAATAATTAAAGGAATCACATAAAAAATGAACTAAAGAATAAATTATTATCTTTAAAAATAGACAGTGCAACCCGATTGTCCAGAAATATATTTGGAATAAGTGCACAATACATCGGTTGAAATAAAATCAATCATTTTGGGAATGATTGAGTTAAAAGGTGCAGGATAAAGTGGAGCCAAAAATCTTGCCGCCGAAGTAATGAATGTGCTTCATAATTATAATGTTAATTTAAATCAAATAGTATCGGTGCGAATATGCTAAAAATAACAAATATTTTATCATTTGTTACCGAACAAAATAATGAAACGGACGACGAAGAGTGAATCAACGATAATTACATATATACAAAAAATCGAGCTTATGGAAACAGTGCCCTATGTATGATATTAATAGGCAGTATTCAAGTTTGTCGGGTCACCAGGACTTTAAATGGTTGAGCGCAGGGTTTGGAACCCGCCTCGGAAAAAGAAAACCCAACGAAAACCAAAGCGAAAGCCTCGGAAAGGATCCCCCCTTATGATGACGACCACCGCAAAACGAAAAAGGACTACGATTTAAGGATATGCACCTGGAATGTCCGAACTCTTAATTGGGAAGGTGCCTCTATCCAACTGGCGGATGCCCTCGAAATATTAAAGGCTGACATTACCGCCATCCAGGAAATGAGATGGACAGGACAAGGTTGCTCCAAGCGAGCAAATTGTGATATCTACTACAGCTGCCATGCGGAGAGGCGCGAATTTGGATGCGGATTTGTAGTAAGCCGGAGACTTCGCCACCACGTCTCCAATTTCACTCCAGTGAGTGAACGGCTGGCTACAATCCGCGTCAAAGCTAGATTTTTCAATCTTAGCATAATTTGCGCGCACGCCCCGACGGAGGAGAAGGACGATGCTGTTAAGGATGCGTTCTACGCGAGACTCGAGGACACGTACGACCGCTGCCTAAACCACGACGTGAAGATCATCCTCGGGGACTTCAACGCAAAGGTTGGGCGCGAACGCATCTTTGACCGCACCGTCGGCCAATTCAGCCTCCATGAGACCACCTCGAACAATGGTTTCAGGCTGATTGACTTCGCCGCGGCGCGAAACATGGTAGTGAGTAGTACCAGATTTCAACACCTCGACATCCACAAGGCCACATGGCTGTCCCCTGATCAAAAAACGCGCAACCAGATTGATCACGTTGTGATAGACGGAAGGCATGCCTCAAGCGTGATGGACGTGCGTACGTTTCGTGGAGTCAATATAGACTCGGACCACTATCTTGTCGCAGCCAAGATACGCATGCGGCTATGCCGTGCGAAAAACATACGCCCCATCACGCAACGAAAGCTTGACGTCACTAAGCTGCGATCACAACGGACAGCAATGGCCTACTCCACTCACCTCTCGGAACTGCTCCTCCAACCTTCCCCTCACCCTGTTGACGCTGGCGGACTCTGGGCGCACATATCCCACTCCATACGAGCTGCTGCTGAAACAGCCATTGGGTTCAAGCGCCCTCCCACACGGAACCAATGGTATGACGAGGAGTGTCGCGTCGCAGCTGCGGCAAAAAACGCCGCCTACAGAAAAAAGCTGCAGTCTGGCGCAACGCGAGCCACGTGTGAACGTTACAGGGAGAAAAGGAAGGAAGAGAGGCGACTTTTCAGACGGAAAAAGCGGGAGCAAGAAAAGCGAGAGTGTGAGGAACTTGAGGTGTTGCAAGACAGGAATGATGCTCGAAAATTTTACCAACAAGTCAACCGTCTGACACAAGGTTTCAAGACCGGAGCATCTAACTGTCGAGACGATAATGGAAATCTGGTTACAGATACGCAGTGCACGCTGAGGTTATGGAGGGCGCATTTCTCCAAGCTGCTAGCAGGCGATGACGGCACCAATCCCGCCGATGGAGGAAACAGCCCGATACCACCAATCAACGACAATGTGGATATACCACTACCTAGCCATGACGAGGTCCGAGTTGCGATTACGCGACTCAAAAACAACAAAGCAGCCGGTGCTGATGGACTGCCTGCAGAGTTGTTTAAGGCCGGCGGCGAAGAGCTTTTAAGGTGCATGCATCAGCTCTTGTGCAAAATATGGCTAGAAGAAAGCATGCCCAACGATTGGAATCTCAGCGTCCTTTGTCCTGTACTGAAGAAAGGCGACCCGACGATATGTGCCAACTACCGGGGAATCAGCCTGATCACCATCTCATACAAGGTCCTGTCGAGCGTTATATGTGAACGACTGAAGCCGTATGCCAACACACTGATCGGACCTTATCAGTGCGGCTTCAGACCTGGTAAATCCACCATAGACCAGATCTTCACATTGCGCCAAATCCTGGAAAAAACCCACGAAAATGGAATTGACACACACCATCTCTTTGTCGATTACAAAGCTGCATTCGATAGCCCGACGAGGGAAAGCCTATATGCCACCATGTCTGAGTTCGGTATTCCTGCAAAGCTGATACGTCTCTGCAAGATGACATTGAGCAGCACCACCAGCTCTGTCAAGGTAGGAGCGAACCTCTCCGAACCTTTTAATACCGTTCGAGGTTTCAGACAAGGCGACCCTCTGTCGTGCAACCTCTTCAACTTCGTGATGGAAGGGGTTCTGCGGAAAGCCGGTGTTCATCGATCTGGCACTATTTTTTTTTATAAAGGTGTCCAGCTCCTTGCTTACGCCGATGACATTGACATCATTGGCCGTAGCAAGCGTGATGTCACTGCTGCATTTTCCGCTATCGAAAAGGAGTCAGCAAAAGTGGGTTTGGCGGTAAACGAGGGCAAGACGAAGTATATGCTGTCGACAAGCAGGGAGACGCGGCGCCTAGACTCCCATGTGGTAGCCGACAGCTATAACTTCGAAGTGGTCAAGGAGTTCACGTACCTTGGCACCGCCATTAACACCAAAAATGACGTCAGCCTGGAGATCAAGCGAAGAATCACACTTGCCAATAGGTGCTACTTTGGTCTGAGTAGGCAAATGTGCAATAGAGACCTCTCTCGCCGAACAAAACTAACACTCTACAAGACACTCATCCTACCCGTGCTCTTATATGGTGCAGAAGCATGGGTAATTTCACAGACGGATGCAGCAGCGCTTGGAGTGTTCGAGAGAAAGATTCTTCGCAAGATCTTCGGTCCCGTTCGAATTGGGGGACGACTTTCGCATTCGAATGAACCACGAGCTGTACGAGTTGTACGATGACGTGGACGTGGTCCGGCGCATCACGATACAACGTCTGCGCTGGCTCGGCCACGTTGTGCGTATGGATGAAGAAGCTCCAGCTCAGAAGGTATTCGAAGCGAGGGTCGACTATGGGCGACGACGAAGGGGACGACCAAATCTTCGTTGGAAGGACCAAGTAGAGAAGGACCTTAGTCTACTGGGTATTTCCAATTGGAGGAGGCGCGCGAAGAGCAGAGGCGCCTGGAGGAAGACGCTGAGGTTGGCCAAAACCCGAAATGGGTTGTAGTGCCACCTAATAATAATAATAATAATAATTGATTTTCAATCAGTAACAGTCAGAGGCAATATTTTACTTTTTCTCGGATCTTAAGTGCATGATTGATTCATGAATTATGTTATGTGGATTACGGACCTTTTAAAGTCTGGCTGAACAATAATAATAATAATAATGAATAATCATAGAGATGGAGTTATACAATTTCGTTGAATTTGTTAATGAAGTATTCCAGCTAAAGTATTCAACTAATCAGTTTTAACAACGTCCCCGGAAAGAGCATTTTTTTTTCCATTTTGTTTTAAATATTTACTATTTCAGAATCTCGCCACTGTTCGGACAAAAGCCAGTTACTAGGTATTTCCGGCAAATTAATTCGTTTTTCAGTTGTAGCAAGCAAACCTGAAGATACATTAGTTAACCTTCCATATATTTTAAATTAAATATTAATATAAACTTCGCGCAATGTTTTTGAGGTTCTACAAACCTTCATATATATATATTTATATATAAATATATATTTACGTATATATTTCTTTAAAACGACATTTATAGTAGTTGTATGAAAATATGATAGCTACTCGGCTTGCGACTTTCGGCAGGCCGAAAATAATGTTCCTTTTCAAGCGATAATTTGAACTTTTATTGTTTTTATATTTTTAGAAGATATATATTCACATTTTATCGTTAGTCGGTGTGAATTGCTTGGCACTGGGAGCTGGAAACTTCTTGAATGGAATAAGTCATAATTATGGAGTCCAGAGAATTCCAGAAAGCGATAAGATGGTAAAGGGTAATAACGATAACGTTCTAGTACCTGATGGAGGTGTTCAATCAGTTGGAGAGGTATTTGTGCCGAAAACCTTTCCGCTCAGTTCGCAGGAACCATCGTGCGAGCAATTGCGCGCTATGTGGATGTGAGTTGTTTCTATTTATTTTAAGTATGAGTACAAAGATTTAAGTACCACCTTAACCTCCAGAAAGATAATACGCATCCAAAAAAAACAACAAAAAATAATATGAAAACACAAAGACATATCACAACAGCACAACATATCACAATAATTACACTGGACTCAAGCCTAAACCCAATAGCCATGTACGAATCAACGACGACTTAGAAACACAACGCTCGCCTAGGTGAGCCAAACAATAATTTTTTTTAAAAGTAACGACTGCGTTTCATTTGAACACACATCATATGATAATAATAAGATATGTGATACTTTTAAATACTCCAAATATGATTAATTGTAGGAATAGTTATTTTAGTAAACAATTAAATATGATTATGTTTTGATACTTTATTATTTCCGTCTCAGATCAACTCGCTTACGCTGCCAATTCTCAATTCTCAATATCTTCAATCGACTGAATGCCAGTGCTGAACTATTCTTATTGAAAATAATCGGCCACTGCGAGTCGTGCTTGGCAAATTTACCACATTTGACCCACCTGAAAATTTACCACCTGACCACACCTTGGCCAACTTGCCTGCGTAACGGATAGATCACATTTTTTCTACGACGACTCTGCTTCTTTAACGACGTCTTCGCTTTTCTTGTGACGACTCTGCATCTCCAACGATTACATTGCTTCTTCAACGACTTTTCTTGCGGCGACTCTACCTCTCCAGAGCTCAACGAATTCACACAGCGACTTTTTCTGTGTTGGTCACAGCTTCACTTTTTTCTATACTTTTGTGACTTCATCGACTTAACTTGCACGCTACATTTAATTATAACATGGACTAGTCCCGGACGAGCCCCCAATTTGTGATACTTTTTAATATTCCAAAAATGTTTATGGATTTATTATGATTTATTGTTGGAAGTTTTATGTTAGTAAACAATTCAATATAATAAAGTTTCTACACTTTCTTATTTCCATCACCGATCAATTCCCTTTTTTAGCCACTCATCTTTCTTCTCAAAATCGGCAATCGACTGATTACCGAGGCTACATCATTCTTATCGAAGAAACTCAGGCATTACAAGTCGTACGCGGTAGATTTCCTGCATATATATAATATATAATATATAATAAGAAAATCATAGCCTATGCAAAAGACAAAAAATGGCTACCTTATCATTTAAACAAATGACAAACCCAAGCATTAAAACGAGTGAAGGAAATAAGGTTGAGCTTATTCGAAAACGTGCAGTCGGCGTGTGCTAATAGCGTCAATACATGTGTATTTGACTTTGAAAATATGCGATGCGTTGTTGTTAGTTCGTCGAATAAAATTAATTAATATTAAGAATTATATTTAAACAGCCAAATGTATATGGTAACTGTCGAGTACAGTCGACTGTAGCTTTCTTCACTTGTTATTTTTAAATTATTTGCAATTAATCGGAAAACGCCTATTTCGATTTGCTGGCGGTGGATGTGGCTCATACAGTTTGAATTAAACTATGTGTATTGAATCAAAGAACTCTCCAACAAGTTTGGTCTTTTAATAGCTGAGATCTGTGCATTAATACAAACGGACAGGCGGACGGACGGACAGATGGACAGACAGACTGACATGACCAAATGACTCGGTTATTAATGCTGATCAAGAATATATATACTTTGTACAGGTGGGACTGTGCGTGTATTCAATACACAAAATAAGTTTATTTCAATCTTGATGTGCCACGCCCACTGCAAATCGATAAATGCGTTTTTCGATTTTTTCAAAATCAAATTATAGGAAAAGTAGAAAAGTATTTTTTTATGTATTATTGTAGCTAATAATAATATCGACCAACCCTATAAATTTAAAGCCGATCGGACAATAAACACAGAAGTTAGAGGCACGAGAAGTTTCCCTTAAAGCAGCAGAAGCCCGACGCCGACTGAGCACAGTCGTCGTGCAGTCGGCATGTGCCATTAGAGTCAATGCATGTGTATTTGTCTTCGAAAATATGCGATGCGTTGTTATTAGTTCGCCGAATAAAAGTAATTAATATTAAGAATTATTTTTTAACAGCCAAAGGTAACTTATAGAAAAAAAATAAGTAAAACCAATTGTTCTTAGCAATACAAAAAGTAACATGCTCTGCGAATCGAACCTGAAACTTAAAGTTATGAAGCGGACAACTCTAACACCAAACCACCGCCCGCAATCAAAATATCGGTAACAAATTTCGTTCTAATATCTCAGTTGAGGCACATCTGTCTGTTTCTGTTTCTAGTAAATACATACAATGTATGTGTGTTTACGTATACATGTTTTAGGCGCGAAAAATTTTTCATACAGCAGAAGAAATGCAGCAGAGGCTCGGCGTCAATGCTTGCGCTGCGCACGCACAGTCGCCGTGCAGTCGGCATGTGCCATCAGCGTCAATGCGGAGAGACTGTTAACATTGTTACAGACGTGAGAACAAAATGGCTTACAGACGGACAGATCGGCTGGGCTAATACTGATCAATTATATATGATCAGGGTCAACATAATAACATAGCAACATAACATAATAATATACTCGTATATAATTTGTGCTTCCTTCTGTGCGTTGCAAGCTTCCGGCCAAAATTATTATACCCTCTGCAAGAATATAAATATATACATACATACATATGACTTAAGGCCATATGTCAGCCAGGGCTAAACCCACTAAATTTGTTATAATTTTACTTGCTCCTATAATAATGATTACACAAAGAAATAACTTTATGAAATATTTACAATACAGCTTTTCTAAACGGCAATCTCGAGCGGCTGAAATTACAAATGAAATACCCACTTATCGTGACCCGTTTTCATATAATGTTTGGGAGCCGATATTTTCAAACACCAGAGCTCTCGGAACGTACGTTGCTTGTGGGTATAATTAAATATGAATATAATACATAGTATTTCGATTTCTTAATTAGAATGCTTGTGGGAACTAGAGAGCGTGCCCGATCTCCAGTATTTGGCCGTATTGTTAATAGGGAGCCAACAATTCCACACCGTGCATCTTTTGAATTACGTCATAGTAACCCTGGAAATCCTAAATTTTATGCATCTGAAGTACGTCCGATAAGTGTCGCACCATTATTAGCTTCGTCATCACCCATTCCGTCTCCTCGGCGATCTAGCAAGAATCGGTATATGGGCTCGCCAAGTAGTTCGGTGGGTCAGAACTCAGTGGCCGTCCAGGGAAGCTTTCAGAAACTGAAGGAACTTATCTGGACAGAGCGGGCGAAGGAGTTGATCGAACAACGTCGAAGTGAGGAATTGGCAGCACGTGCGGCTGTGCTTAAAGATATTGCAAACGGACAAAAGTAAGCTCTTAGCTCTATTAAGCTCTATATATTCAAGAATAGCGTAATCAATACGTAACAACATTTTATTGGGGCTTAAATTAGTAAAATGTTCTCAACTGAAGTTTTTTTTTACATATATGCTATTAATAAAATCTTAACATTACAATTAATTAAAGCGTCTTGTCAGAAAGTGCAACAATTGTAGTCCGAATTGTTTTCACCGTATACGAGGTGTGTTCAAAAAGTAAGGTGACTTTTCAAATTTCGCGGGCAACATATTTTCGATTATCGATTTTTTTGTTTTGTTATATTGGTACACTCTTCCCTAACATCTGTACCAAGTTTCAATGGAACATCCTCTTTTGTTTGGTTGTGAGAGGCGTAAAGTTACAAGTTATTTTGCGAGCTCGGCGATTTTTTGCTATCGAAAAATATGGATCAAAGGATTTGCATCAAATTTTGTGTAAAAAATAAAATTAAGTGCTCTGAAACACTTGAAATGTTGACAGTGGCATACGGTGAAACTGTTCTGAGTAAAAAAAATGTGTACAAGTGGTACAAACTCTTCCAAGATGGCCGGGAAGATGCCAATGACCAGCCTCGCTCTGGACGCCCAAGCACGTCAACAACTGATGAAAACGTTCAAGCAGTGACGAAAATTGTTTTGGAAAATCGTCGAATCACTATCAGAGAAGTTGCTGAAGATGTCGGTATATCGCTTGGCTCGTGCCATGAAATTTTTTCAAACGTTTTGGGTATGAGTCGTGTGTCAGCGAAGTTTGTTCCGAAATTGCTGAATTTTGACCAAAAGAACCGTCGCATGACCATCGCTTGTGAGAAATTTTTTGGCCAAAAACAACACCACAATAATGCCTCAGCCACCATATTCACCGGATTTGGCCCCATGTGACTTTTTCTTGTTCCCAAAACTGAAGAGACCTATGAAAGGACGGAGATTTGCAACGATTGAAGAGATAAAGACTGCATCGCTGCAAGAGCTCAAGGCTATACCGAAAAGTGCTTATGGGAAGTGCTTTGAGGATTGGAAAAACCGTTGGCATAAGTGTATTGTATCTGAGGGGGATTACTTTGAAGGGGACAACATAAATATTGATAAATAAATTAATAGTTTTTCTTGAAAATACAAAGTCACCTTACTTTTTGAACACACCTCGTATACACATTTACATTTTTATTAATTACCATTAAATAAAATTTCTCATTGC
Organism: Zaprionus bogoriensis; assembly: GCA_035046045.1. Lineage (NCBI taxonomy): Eukaryota > Metazoa > Arthropoda > Insecta > Diptera > Drosophilidae > Zaprionus > Zaprionus bogoriensis. Next base: position 2,384,460 of record JAWNOI010000221.1, read on the forward strand.
AATGATCTGGCAAAACTCATAACTTTAAAAATCTCAACACGTGAATGGTAATACAAAGTCTAAAATTTAATATAAAATTTTATATAATACTAGCAAACCCGGCGAACTCCGTTTCGCCACCAGATGGCTATATTTCTCCCAGTCGTTCTCCCAGTCCCTCTTCTAGTCCCTTTCCCAGTCCCTCCCCCAGTCGCTCTTACAGTCGCTCTCCCCAGTCCCTCTCCCAATTCTTTTCCCAGTCGCTCTCTCAGTCCCTCTCCCAATTCTTCTCCCAATCCTTCTCTCAGTCCCTCTCCCAGTCCCTCACCCAGTCCCTCTCCCAATCCTCCCAGTCGCTCTCCCAGTCGCTTTGCCAGTTGCTCTCCCAGTCCCTCTCCCTCTCCCAGTCGCTCTCAAAGTTCTTCTCCCAGTCCCTCTCCCAGTCGCTCTCAAAGTTCTTCTCCCAGTCCCTCTCCCAGTCGCTCTCAAAGTTCTTCTCCCAGTCCCTCTCCCAGTCGCTCTCAAAGTTCTTCTCCCAGTCGCTCTCCCAGTCCCTCTCCCAATCCTTCCAGTCGCTCTCCCAGTCGCTTTGCCAGTCCTTCTCCCAGTCCCTCTCCCAGTCCCTCTCCCAGTCCCTCTCCTAGTCGCTCTCCCAGTCGCTCTCCCAGTCCTCCCAGTCGCTCTCCCAGTCGCTTTGCCAGTCCCTCTCCCAGTCCCCCCACGTATATAACATTTTTGAAGAGAATTTTTTGATAATTTTTTAAGAGATTTTATAATCAAATTTATTGCTTAATAATACTTTATTTATTTATTTTTATTTTCAAGGAACCTTTGACGAACACGTCAAAGTATAACACACCTAAACACATTATTTGTAATACATAAACAGTCTACTTTTGTTCACCAAGCAGCAAGGTACTTTTATTTATTTTAAAATAAATTAAAGTTCCTTGTTGCTCGGTGAACAAAATTAGACTAACTATTTATTATGTAAACTGTGTATAGGTGTGTTTTACTGACGTGTTTGTCAAACCAACCTTGAACATCAACGAACAATTTAAAAAAAAAATTTGGCCAAATTGGTTCAGGCGTTGTTGAGTTATGCGCTTACCAACACATTTTGCGATTCATTTTTATATAATAGATACAAATATAACGATTTACTTACATTACAAATATATATATTTTTTAGTATTCAGGCTTCTTATAAGCCCCCATTTAGAAATGTGGGTGACTTCGTGCTTATGGATGAGAACCGCAGCCCTGACCCAGCTGTAAACTTGTATGTAAACGACGAGCGAATATCTATTGCCAATGGACAACTTATAGATAAAAACAACAAAAATAATGGCAATACAAATAGTGGTCACAGGAAAAATGGAGGACGCGCGTCGATGCGTCATATTGGCGGTAGCTACGGACCATTTTCAACGACCGTATCGAGTGGAACAGGGCGTAAGGAAAAGTTTCTATCGACTAAATTAGATAGACTTACCATCCCGGCATCCGAATTGATTACAAGTGAAATATCAGAAAGTTCAGATCTGGCTGATATGGGTATTCCAAGGAAATATCCAATACGACAATCTCATTTTCGTGAACGGAACCGCTCACTCTCGAAAGAGGTAATGTAGTATTTAAAAATAAGTAATGTACCTTCCGGGTACACTAATTTTGTCCCAATGTTTCAATGCACAGACGGAAGCATCGCCGCCCATATAAAGTATATATACCCTCTGTTAAAAAAGTTCCGGGACTGGGTTTTAAAAAATATTGCAAAGAAGTCCCCATTAGAAGCAATACTCATAAGCCAGTAATTCTGCTAGTCTTTGAACAATTTTTTTGGAAGCGTTTTCCGGGATAGCCTTCAACTCCCGTGCCGAATTTTGTTTGATGTCTTTAATGGTGCTCAAATGAGTTTCACAAAGTGGAAACTTGAGTCGAGGTAACAAAAAAAGACGCACGGTGCTAAATCTTGCGGATATGTACCTTGTTGGGTGGTGTTTATGGACATTTGACCTTGTATTCGTGCACAATGGTAACTAGCGCGTTGTCGTCTTGACAAATCCATTTACCCATTGAAAATGGTATATTAACTTTGTGAAAATGTATGTAACAGGCAGACCATACAAAGTATATATATTCTTGATCAGCATCAATAGCCGAGTCGATTTGGTCATGTCCGTCTGTCTGTCTGTCTGTCTGTCTGTCCGTCTGTATGAACGCACAGATCTCAGCTATTAAAAAAGCTAGAAGCACCAGACTTAGTGGGAGTGTGTGTGTATTGAATACGCAGATTGTGTTTATTTTAAACTTGATGTGCCACGCCCACCGCCTCCGTAAATCGATAAATGCGTATTTCGATTTTTTGCAAATAATTCAATAACGAAAACAGATAATTGCACCAAATTTGGTAGAAGGGTGTCTTGCAAGATTATGCAGAAGTTGGATTTTAGACTTTTGGATGCCACGCCCACCGCCTCTATAAAATACATTTTTATAGTTTAAAAGAACACTAGAAAAGCTAGAAGCACCAAATTTGGTAGTAAGGTGCCCGGTAGCATTACGCAGAATGTGGATTTTCAAATTTTGGATGCCACGCCCACCGCCCCCATAAATCGTTTTAATTGAATAATAAGAAAAGTAGAGAAATAAGAAAACATTTTTTTTGACATTCTCGTAGGTGGCCATACACAGATCTACTCTATAAATTACAACCCGATCGGACCATAAACAAAGAAGTTATAGGAGTTAGAATCACCATATAAAGTTATAGTCGCTTAGAATTCCCAAATTCCTTATTGACCGTCAATCCATGTGGCGCGAACTCATGATGCACTAGAATATGAAAGAGAAACAAGTGAAGAAAGCTACAGTCGAGTGCACTCGACAGTAAGATACCATTTACCTTTCGCTGTTAAAAACTAATTCTTAATATTAATTACTTTTATTCGGCGAATAACAACGCATCGCATATTTTCGAGGACAAATTCACATGCATTGACGCTAATGGCACATGCCGACTGCACACTGACTACAAGACGACTGTGCGTGCGCAGTCGGCGTGCGCAGTCGGCGTCGGCGTCGGCGTCGGCGTCGCCTCTACTGCTGTGAGCGAAACTTCTCGTGCCTATAACTTCTGTGTTTATTGTCCGATCGGATTTAAATTTATAGGGTTGATCAATATTATTATTATCTACAATAATACCTAAAAAAAATTTCGGAAACTTTTCTACTTTTCCTATAATTTGATTTACCGATTTACAAAATCGATTTTTGGGGGCGGTAGGCGTGGCATCCAAAAGTTGAAATTCCGCATTCTCCGTAATGTTACCAGGCACCTTACTTCCAAATTTGGTGCTTCTAGCTTTTCTAGTGTTCTTTTAAACTATAAAAATCTGTTTTTTAGAGGCGGTGGGCGTGGCATCCAAAAGTCTAAAATCCAACTTCTGCATAATGTTGCAAGACAACCCCCTACCAAATTTGGTGCGTTTATCTCTTTTCGTTATTGAATTATTTGGAAAAAATCGAAATACGCATTTATCGATTTGCGGAGGCGGTGGGCGTGGCACATCAAGTTTGAAATAAACTTCTTGTGTGTATTGAATACACGCACACTCCCACCAAGTCTGGTGCCTCTAGCTCTTTTAATAGCTGAGATCTGTGTGTTCATACAGACGGACAGACGGACAGCCGGACAGACGGACAGACGGACAGACGGACAGACAGACGGACATGACCAAATCGACTCGGCTATTGATGCTGATCAAGAATATATATACTTTGTATGGTCTGCCACGCCTCCTTCTGCCTGTTACATACATTTGCACAAAGTTAATATACCATTTTTTACCCATTTTCAATGGGTAAATGGTATAAAAAGTCACGGTACTTGTTTAATATTATTGATCAGTATCAACGCCGATTCGATCTTGCTGTGTCCGTCTGTCTGTCGTCTTTATGTTTATTTCAACACAAATTAGTCTCTCAATTGTAGACTATCTAAATGAAACTTGGTACAGCGTGCACAAAGAAGAAGTATTTGCACACGCTTAAAATAAGTCGGAACGTAATTGGCATGTATAGCAGCAATCGGACAAAAAATAACTTTTTATACCATTCACCCATTGAAAATGGGTAAAAAAGGAAATATTAGCTTTGTGAAAATGTATGTAACAGGCAGAAGGAGGCGTGGCAAACTATACAAAGAGTATATACTCTTGATCAGCATCAATAGCCGAGTCGATTTGGTCATGTCCGTCTGTATGAACGCACAGATATCTGCTTTTAAAAAAGATAGATGTACCAGACTTGGTGGGAGTGTGCGTGTATTCAATACACACAAGAAGCTTATTTCAAACTTGATGTGCCACGCCCACCGCATCCACAAATCGATAAATGCGTTTTACCATTTTTTGCAAATAATTCAATAACGAAAAAAGATAATAACGAAAAGATAATAAAGACAATCCAAATTTGGTAGGAGAGTGTGTTGCAACATTATGCAGAAGTTGGATTTTAGACCTTCGGATGCCACGCTTCCCGTTTTTATAGTTTTAAAGAACACTAAAAAGGCTAGAAGCACCAAGTTTGGTAGTAAGAGGTGCCCGGTAACATTACGCAGAATGTGGATTTTCAAATTTTGGATGCCACGCCCACGGCCCCCATAAATCGTTTTTATTGAATAATAAGAAAAGTAGAGAAAATCGAGTGCACTCGACTGTAGCTTTCTTCACTAATTTGAATTATAAGGCTAGAAACATAGTGGGCGCTGAGACGAAGATGGAGATGAAGAATCTGTAGACGAATTGCTTGCGATGCGAGTAAGCTAATAGATTGCATAGTGCTAGTCGAATTTGATGATATTTTTGACGTTAGTCAGATGATGAGTTCCTGTTAGAAGAAAGTTTATTTCTGATGGTACAGATATTTTAGAAGCCTGGTTTTGGATGTTTTGAAAGTGAAAAGAGCGACCCACATTATACGCATATATACTGATTTTTTGCATGTCCATTCTGCATAAAAGTTTCGTTTGCGGATCAATTTTTCTAACGTGGAACAAAAAGGTCATAAAAAGAGCCATATCCTCATCTCCGACTGGGATCTAGCAAGGGATTCGTCTTCAAAAACCGGAACTGCACCGTTTGAAGCTGATTGCTTACTTTTTATCTTCATCTTCGTCGTCGTCTCAGCGCACACTATGTTTAGGAGCGAGCGAATTCATATGAATTTATCACCAATGTTTTTTGTCTTCAGCTTCGTCTTCATCTTCATCTTAGAACACTAGGAAAGCTAGAAGCAGTAAGTTTCCTAGTAACATTAAGCAGAATGCGGATTTCGTGCAAAGTTTTGGTTGAATTTCAATGCGTATAACTTTTTAGCTTGAAGAAACTTATAAAAAATGTAAATACTCTTTTTTTTTAGATATTTATTGATCTAATGGGTATTCTATAAATATAACATATAACAATATAAACGAAAATTCTTGCATTTGTAATGTCAAAGCAACAGAAATTAGTCTCTCAATTCTAAAAAGAAGTATTTTCACGCTTAAAATAAGTCGGGTCAAGATCAGACCGCTGTATCGGCCAATCAAATACATTTTTCGTATGAAAACTGAAAGTAATTGTATGGGAGAAATCGGACAAAAAATAGCTTTTTTAACGAATATCAATGTTACATAGGATATTACGTCTTATTTTTAAAGTAAGATACCATTTACCTTTCGCTGTTAAAAAATAATTCTTAATATTAATTACTTTTATTCGGCGAATAACAACGCATCTTATATTTTCGAAGACAAATACACATGCATTGACGCTAATGGCACATGCCGACTGCACACTGAATACGCGACGTCTGTGCGTGCGCAGTCGGCGTCGGCCCTCTACTGCTGTGAGCGAAACTTCTAAATTTATAGGGTTGGTCAATATTATTATTATCTACAATAATACCCAAAAAAAATTTCGGAAACTTTTCTACTTTTCCTATAATTTGATTTACCGATTTACAAAATCGATTTTTTGGGGCGGTAGGCGTGGCATTCAAAAATTAAAATTCCGCATTCTCCGTAAAGTTACCAGGCACCTTACTTTCAAATTGATTGGTGCTTCTAGCTTTTCTAGTAATCTTTTGAACTATAAAAATGTGTTTTAAAGAGGAGGTTGGCGTGGCATCCAAAAGTCTAAAATCCAACTTCTGCATAATGTTGCAAGACATCCTCCTACCAAATTTGGTGCGTTAATCCTTTTTCGTTATTGAACTATTTGCAAAAAATCGAAAAACGCATTTATCGATTTACAGAGGCGGTGGGCGTGGCACATCAAGTTTGAAATAAGCTCGATCTGCGTATTCAATACACGCACACTCCCACCAAGTCTGGTGACTCTAGCTCTTCTAATAGCTGAGATCTGTGCGTTCATACAGACGGACAGACGGACATACAGACGGACACGACCAAATCGACTCGGCTATTGATGCTGATCAAGAATATATATACTTTGTATGGTATGCCACACCTCCTTCTGCCTGTTACATACATTTGCACAAAGTTAATATACCATTTTTTACCCATTTTCAATGGGTAAATGATATAAAACAGAAAAACTATGAAGTACCCATTATATTAATAAATATCTGCTTTTTCAGCATTTACATTGAAACTATTTACCGTACCTTAAAAGTTATACATCATTGAAATTTAACTAAGCCTCTGCACGAAGTAAGCTATGAGCCACGGTACAACGAACTTGCAAGGGTAATAAGCCTTCGGTAAGCCGAAGATAGATATAGATAGCAAAGAAAGAAATTATGTATGTTTGATTACAGAAAATTTAAATGTACTCAATATTACTTAACTGTAGGTTTTTTCAATATACTACTGTGAGCAAAAAGAAAGGAGAATTTTCAATTTAAAATTCGCGGGCTTAAGATGGCGAATTATTTCTTTTTTTCTCGAGTTGACAAGACTGTTGATGACAATTGGCGGGAATATCATGTCAATGTCAGTAGGAGTACTATATTTACGCTTTTGTTTACCAAACGATCAAGAGTTCATTTGGCGATTTTTACAATGTCTGATTTAATTGAGCAGAGAAGTGCCATCATATTTTGTCTGCGGAATGGAATTTGAAGATGGCCTTTGGTGATTCCACCATGTCCCAGAAAAATGTTTATAAGTGTTACAAAGACTTCAAAGAGGGTCGAGAACGTGTTGATGACTTGGAGCGCTCCGGACGACCATCGACGTCAACAGATGACTAACACGTCAATTAAGTGAAGGAATTAGTGCTCAAAAATCGTCGGTTAACTATTAGAGACCTCACTGATATGATCGGAATATCAGAAGGATCTGTGAAAACCATTTTGAAAGACCGATTGGGCCAACGAAAAGTCAAATCTCGTTTGGTACCGAAAACGTCGCACACTTCACTCGTTCTTCATAACCATTTCTCCAAGAATACGACGCAAAACATTGCGCAACCACCGTATTCTCCTGATTGGGCTTCCGTGTGACTTCTGGCTATTCCCAAAACTCAAGAGACCACTCCGGGGAACGCGTTTCAAGTTGATTGAAGAGATAAAAGAAAAATCGACGAGGACTATACCGGAAAGGGACTACTTTGCCTGTTTCGAGGATATGAAAAATCGTTGGCATAAGTGTATTTTATTGGGAGGGGATTACTTCTAAGGGGATGAAATTGATTTAGGAGAATAAATAAAGAATTGTGACTTTACAAAAATATTCACCTTATTTTTTGCCCACAGTAGTAGGTAGTTTGTTTTTTGTCATTTTGGTAGATTACCATATTAAACAAGGACAAGAAATTTTAGGAGATAGAAGTTCCAATACAAAGTAAAAGACGCTAGAAGTTTTCAATACAACGTTAGGTCGACGCAGCAGAGTGCCGGCGTTAAACAAAACTTTCCTTTTCCGGGCACGCCGTGTTGCTCTGCGTGGTCTAGTGATTAGAGCTTTTGTTCCCAAAACACAGGTCTCCAGTTCGAATAATGTTTTCTTTTTTTTTTACCATTTGCCCATTGAAAATGGGTAAAAAATGGTATATTAGCTTTGTGAAAATGTATGTAACAGGTAGAATGAGGCGTGGCAGACCATACAAAGTATATATATTCTTGATCAGCATCAATAGCCGAGTCGATTTGGTCATGTCCGTCTGTCTGTCCGTCTGTCCGTCTGTATAAACGCACAGATCTCAGCTATTAAAAAAGATAGATGTACCAGACTTGGTGGGAGTGTGCGTGTATTGAATACGCAGATCGAGTTTATTTCAAACTTGATGTGCCACGCCCACCGCCTCCGTAAATCGATAAATGCGTTTTTCGATTTTTTGAAAATAATTCAATAACGAAAAGAGATAAACGCACCAAATTTGGTAGGAGGGTGTCTTGCAACATTATGCAGAAGTTGGATTTTAAAATTTTGGATGCCACGCCCACCGCCTCTATAAAACACATTTTTACAGTTTAAAAGAACACTAGAAAAGCTAGAACCACCAAATTTGGTAGTAAGGTGCCCGGTAACATTACGCAGAATGTGGATTTTCAAATTTTGGATGCCACGCCCACCGCCCCCATAAATCGTTTTAATTGAATAATAAAAAAAGAGAAATAAGAAAACAGTTTTTTTGGCCATTCTGATCTACCCTATAAATTACAACCCGATCGGACCATTAACAAAGAAGTTATAAGAGTTAGAATCTCCCATATAAAGTTATGGGCGCTTAAAATTCCAACTGAAACATTGAACCAACGCAGCAGAGGGCCGGCATCAAGTAAAATCACATTTTCCGACCGCACTGCAAAGCTGTGTGTGGTCTGATGGTTGGCTCGCAAGTTTCAGACTCTTGAGGTCCCGGGCTTAAATCCCGCGTGGGATTGCTTTTTTATACCATTTACCCATTGAAAATGGGTAAAAAATGGTATATTAACTTTGTGCAAATGTATGTAACAGGCAGAAGGAGGCGTGGCAGACCATACAAAGTATATATATTCTTGATCAGCATCAATAGCCGAGTCGATTTGGTCATGTCCGTCTGTCTGTCCGTCTGTCCGGCTGTCCGTCTGTCCGTCTGTATGAACACACAGATCTCAGCTATTAAAAGAGCTAGAGGCACCAGACTTGGTGAGAGTGTGCGTGTATTCAATACACACAAGAAGTTTATTTCAAACTTGATGTGCCACGCCCACCGCCTCCGCAAATCGATAAATGCGTATTTCGATTTTTTCCAAATAATTCAATAACGAAAAGAGATAAACGCACCAAATTTGGTAGGAGGGTGTCTTGCAACATTATGCAGAAGTTGGATTTTAAAATTTTGGATGCCACGCCCACCGCCTCTATAAAACAAATTTTTACAGTTTAAAAGAACACTAGAAAAGCTAGAACCACCAAATTTGGTAGTAAGGTGCCCGGTAACATTACGCAGAATGCGGATTTTCAAATTTTGGATGCCACGCCCACCGCCCCCATAAATCGTTTTAATTGAATAATAAAAAAAGAGAAATAAGAAAACAGTTTTTTTGGCCATTCTGATCTACCCTATAAATTACAACCCGATCGGACCATTAACAAAGAAGTTATAAGAGTTAGAATCTCCCATATAAAGTTATGGGCGCTTAAAATTCCAACTGAAACATTGAACCAACGCAGCAGAGGGCCGGCATCAAGTAAAATCACATTTTCCGACCGCACTGCAAAGCTGTGTGTGGTCTGATGGTTGGCTCGCAAGTTTCAGACTCTTGAGGTCCCGGGCTTAAATCCCGCGTGGGATTGCTTTTTAATACCATTTACCCATTGAAAATGGGTAAAAAATGGTATATTAACTTTGTGCAAATGTATGTAACAGGCAGAAGGAGGCGTGGCAGACCATACAAAGTATATATATTCTTGATCAGCATCAATAGCCGAGTCGATTTGGTCATGTCCGTCTGTCTGTCCGTCTGTCCGGCTGTCCGTCTGTCCGTCTGTATGAACACACAGATCTCAGCTATTAAAAGAGCTAGAGGCACCAGACTTGGTGAGAGTGTGCGTGTATTCAATACACACAAGAAGTTTATTTCAAACTTGATGTGCCACGCCCACCGCCTCCGCAAATCGATAAATGCGTATTTCGATTTTTTCCAAATAATTCAATAACGAAAAGAAATAAACGCACCAAATTTGGTAGGAGGGTGTCTTGCAACATTATGCAGAAGTTGGATTTTAGAATTTTGGATGCCACGCCCACCGCCTCTAAAAAACACATTTTTATAGTTTAAAAGAAAACTAGAAAAGCTAGAAGCGCCAAATTTGAAAGTAAGGTGCCTGGTAACATTACGAAGAATGTTTGATTTTCAACTTTTGGATGCCACTCCCACCGCCCCCAAACTATTGAATTTTAAGAAAAGTAGGGAAATAACAAAACATTTTTTTAACACTCTTGTAGCTTACCATAGTACAGATCTACCCTATAAATTTCAATCCGATCGGACAATAAACAAAGAAGTTATAGGAGTTTGAATCTCCCATATAAAGTTGTGGGCGCTTAGAATTCCAACTAGAATGTTGAACTGACGCAGCAGAAGGCCGGCATCAATAAAAGTCTTATTTGCCGATCGCTCCGCGTAACTGTGTGTGGTCTAGATGGTTGCATGCAAGATTCTGGTGCGTGTGGTCGCGGGTTCGAATCCAGCAACGGGCAATTTTTTTTTTTTTTTGCCGATCGCACTGCGTAACTGTGTGTGGTCTTGATGGTTGGCTCGCAAGTTTCTGATGCGTGAGGTCGCGGGTTCGAATCCTGCGCTGGGCAATTTTTTTTTTTTTTTAATAATTTTGCGCTATATGAAAAATATATTATGCAAAAAAAAAAAAAAATAAAAACAAAAACTTTTTCTAAGCAATGCAAAAAAAATAAGACTGCGCTGGGATTCGAACCGGGGACATTTAGTTATAGAGCTGACAACTCTCACAACAAATCACTGAAGCACATGGTCTGTTCCTAGGCGCGAGAAGTTTTACATACAGCTGCAGAGACGGAGCAGAGGTTCGGCTTCAATGCTTGCGCCGACTGCGCACGCACAATCGGCGTGCAGTCGGCATGTGCCATTAGCGTCAATGCATGTGTATTTAATTTCGGAAATATGCGATGCGTTGTTATTAATTCGAATAAAAGTAATTAATATTAAGAATTATTTTTAGCAGCCAAAGGTAAATTATAACTTACTGTCGAGTGCACTCGACTGTAGCTTTCTTCAATTTTTATTTTTTAATAACAAAGAAGTTATAGGAGTTCGAATTCACCATACAAAGTTATGGGCGCTAGCGATTCCTAACCAAAACGTTAAATCGACGCAGTAGAGGGCCCGCGTCAATAAAAGCCTAATTTGCCGATTGCATGGCGTAGACTTGTGTGGTCAAGTGGTTAGAGGTCCGACTCGTAAGTTACAAAGTTCGTGAGAGTTCTTGGGTTCGAATCTGGCGCGGGGCGATTTTTTTTTTCTTAATGTAAATTGGTTTTTTTTTTATTTTTATACCATTTATTTTATTTTGTATTATTTCTTCGAATAGGGTAAATGGTATCTTACAGTCGCGCGCGCTCGACTGTAGCTTTCCTTAGTTGTTTTAATTACTTTTTCACTTTACTGAAAATTATAGTACGATATTTTTAGTCAAACAACAAGAACATGGATGATTTAAAAAAATAAGAAAGACCAATTGTTTTTAGCATTTCCAAAAAAAAAAACCTGCGCTGACTGGGATTCGAACCTGGGACCCAATGTGTGAGATGCGCAGTCAGCGTGCAATCGGCATGTGCCATTAGCGTCAATGCATGTGTATTTGACTTCGAAAATATGCGATGCGTTGTTATTAGTTCGCCGAATAAAAGTAATTAATATAAAGATATTTTTTAAAAGTCAAAGGTAAATGGTATCTTACAGTCGAGTGCACTCGACTGTAGCTTTCTTCACTTGTTTTAATTAGAACAAGTAAGGAAAGCTACAGTCGAGCGCGCGAGACTGTAAGATACCATTTACCCTATTCGAAGAAATAATACAAAATAAAATAAATGGTATAAAAATAAAAAAAAAGCAATTTACATTAAGAAAAAAAATCGCCCCGCGCCAGATTCGAACCCAAGAACTCTCACGAACTTTGTAACTTACGAGTCGGACCTCTAACCACTAGACCACACAAGTTTACGCCATGCGATCGGCAAATTAGGCTTTTATTGACGCGGGCCCTCTACTGCGTCGATTTAACGTTTTGGTTAGGAATCGCTAGCGCCCATAACTTTGTATGGGGAATTCGAACTCCTATAACTTCTTTGTTATTAAAAAAAAAATTGAAGAAAGCTACAGTCGAGTGCACTCGACAGTAAGTTATAATTTACCTTTGGCTGCAAAAAATAATTCTTAATATTAATTACTTTTATTCGAATTAATAACAACGCATCGCATAATTCCGAAATTAAATACACATGCATTGACGCTAATGGCACATGCCGACTGCACGCCGATTGTGCGTGCGCAGTCGGCGCAAGCATTGAAGCCGAGCCTCTGCTCCGTCTCTGCTGCTGTATGCAAAACTTCTCGCGCCTAGGAACAGACCATGTGCTTCAGTGGTTTGTTGTGAGAGTTGTCAGCTCTATAACTAAATGTCCCCGGTTCGAATCCCAGCGCAGTCTTCTTTGTTTTGTATTGCTAAGAAAAAGTTTTTGGTTTTTCTTATTTTTTTTGCATAATATATTTTTCATATAGCGCAAAATTATTAAAAAAAAAAAATTGCCCAGCGCAGGATTCGAACCCGCGACCTCACGCATCAGAAACTTGCGAGCCAACCATCAAGACCACACACAGTTACGCAGTGCGATCGGCAAAAAAAAAAAAAAAATTGCCCGTTGCTGGATTCGAACCCGCGACCACACGCACCAGAATCTTGCATGCAACCATCTAGACCACACACAGTTACGCGGAGCGATCGGCAAATGAGACTTTTATTGATGCCGGCCTTCTGCTGCGTCAGTTCAACATTCCCACAACTTTATATGGGAGATTCAAACTCCTATAACTTCTTTGTTTATTGTCCGATCGGATTGAAATTTATAGGGTAGATCTGTACTATGGTAAGCTACAAGAGTGTTAAAAAAATGTTTTGTTATTTCCCTACTTTTCTTAAAATTCAATAGTTTGGGGGCGGTGGGCGTGGCATCCAAAAGTTGAAAATCAAACATTCTTCGTAATGTTACCAGGCACCTTACTTTCAAATTTGGCGCTTCTAGCTTTTCTAGTTTTCTTTTAAACTATAAAAATGTGTTTTTTAGAGGCGGTGGGCGTGGCATCCAAAATTCTAAAATCCAACTTCTGCATAATGTTGCAAGACACCCTCCTACCAAATTTGGTGCGTTTATTTCTTTTCGTTATTGAATTATTTGGAAAAAATCGAAATACGCATTTATCGATTTGCGGAGGCGGTGGGCGTGGCACATCAAGTTTGAAATAAACTTCATGTGTGTATTGAATACACGCACACTCCCACCAAGTCTGGTGCCTCTAGCTCTTTTAATAGCTGAGATCTGTGTGTTCATACAGACGGACAGACAGACGGACATGACCAAATCGACTAGGCTATTGATGCTGATCAAGAATATATATACTCTGTATGGTCTGCCACGCCTCCTTCTGCCTGTTACATACATTTGCACAAAGTTAATATACCATTTTTTACCCATTTTCAATGGGTAAATGGTATAAAAATTTCGGAAACTTTTCTACTTTTCCTATAATTTGATTTACCGATTTACAAAATCGATTTTTGGGGGCGGTAGGCGTGGCATCCAAAAGTTGAAATTCCGCATTCTCCGTAATGTTACCAGGCACCTTACTTCCAAATTTGGTGCTTCTAGCTTTTCTAGTGTTCTTTTAAACTATAAAAATATGTTTTTTAGAGGCGGTGGGCGTGGCATCCAAAAGTCTAAAATCCAACTTCTGCATAATGTTGCAAGACAACCCCCTACCAATTTTGCCGCGTTTATCTTTTTTCGTTATTGAATTATTTGGAAAAAATCGAAATACGCATTTATCGATTTGCGGAGGCGGTGGGCGTGGCACATCAAGTTTGAAATAAACTTCTTGTGTGTATTGAATACACGTACACTCCCACCGAGTCTGGTGCCTCTAGCTCTTTTAATAGCTGAGATCTGTGTGTTCATACAGACGGACAGACGGACAGCCGGACAGACGGACAGACAGACGGACATAACCAAATCGTCTCGGCTATTGATGCTGATCAAGAATATATATACTTTGTATGGTCTGCCACGCCTCCTTCTGCCTGTTACCTACATTTGCACAAAGTTAATATACCATTTTTTACCCATTTTCAATGGGTAAATGGTATAAAAAGGAGTAAATTGCTTAAATGGTATCTTAGAGTTGCGACTATAGCTTTTCTTACTTGTGTTCTTTTCTTGTTATTGTCTTTTTGTATTCCTACACCTTATGAAATTGTGTAATTTTTTTTAGCAAAATTTAAAGCACTGTTACTGTACAAGTAGGAAACTTTCGGTTCGCCGAAGGTAACTAAAATTTCAATTATACATTAGATAATAAGTCTTAGTTCGACATATATTAGCGCTAAACTTTCGGCTGCTATTTAAGTGCATAACTGTATAATAGTAGTATATCATGTGATATATATTGTGAATAACAATACACAAATAAAGAACATAGATTCTGCAAGAGTATGAAACTGTCGGTTCGCCGAAGGTAACGTTTCTTTCCCGTTCAATTCGGGTTTTTAAACTAAATACCCATTAAAAATAGTTAAAATCGTAAAAAAAAGACGTTAAAATTTCTACTAGTTTTCAATACATTTTGCATATTGAGGGGTACAGTCGGAGCCCTTGATTGTGACCTACTTTTATTTGTAATATAATACTTTTTGGAATTGGGTAAATGGTACCTTTCAGTGGCGCGCGCTCGACTGAAGCTTTCTTTACTTGTTGCAGTTTTATATTGATATAAATTATTTTGTAACTACAATATTGATTCTTAACTGAAAAAGAGCAGGGCATGATTAAAGAACTTTTCCAAAATGGTGTTACTCAGCTTGGAACACTACGTAATCAATACACTGTTTAAAATATAAGATTCGAAACTTTGCAGGAGAACCATATTTGAAAGTTTACAAAGCGAATTTTGTTGCACTTGGTTGTTAAATCGTTAAACAAGAGTATTTTGTGTCTAGAAATAGCTTTTTTTTCGATTTTATGAATTATTCGAATGGTAATTAACATTAAGAAATATCTTTTTTAATTTGGGATCACACTACGTTTGAATCAACATTGATAATAAAATAATAAGTCCGTTTTCAATTAATTAATTGAATTTTAATTTCTAGTATTCGCCAAGTGATTACTTTTCGCGGAACAATCGAAAAATCAAGAAAAATGATGGTAATAAAAAATACAGAGGACTCTTCTATACAAATATACCCTCGCAAAGTGGAATTGAAAAAAAGTTGGTTTTTTTACCGAAAGTTCAAAAGGATGAGTACGAATTTTTTGATTATAATTAGTTGAAATTTAATTCTTACAAAATTACTTTCGATTCAGTATTTAGATTATTTTTGACTACTAACGTTACATATTTTACTTAATACTCTCTTGCTACAAAATGTAAATATTCATTAAAGGACCGTAGTCATGAACTTACATGTAAAAGAAAAAACGGTCGCCACTTTAATTATTTTTAAAAAACTGCTAGTCACATACCATCAATATGCGTACCTATGTATTGTGTATTTTATCTTCTTCAACGTTAAAAAGTTCTGTTAAACTAAAAAATTTATAGATAAACTTATATAGTTCAGTTTAATAACACCTCATTTCAGTTTGTTGAAAAAAATGTTTATTACGAGGGTCGTTCAATAAGTCTGTAGAAAAATATATAAAACACTGTTTTTTGCAGAATTTTTTTTTTATTTTTCAACATAGTCCCCTTTTGGCTCTACACACTTTGCCAATCGTTTTTCCAACATTTTTATCCCGTCCAAAAAATAGGATTTCGGAAGCTCTTCAAAATACTCATTTGTTTGAGCAATGACGTCTTCGTTGGAAGCGAACCGTCGTCATCCAAGCCATTTCTTCAGATTGGGGAAAAGAAAATATTCAATCTGGAGAATAAGGGGGATGCTGCAACAATTCCATTTTCAATTCCTTGATTTTGGCCATGGAAACAGCGCAGGTGTGCACACGCGCATTGCCCTGATGCAAGAGGACTTTTTTCTTGTTCAGATGGGGTCGTTTCTCTTTGATTTCCTCGCTCAACCGATGCAATAACGACGCGTAATACGCTCCTGTTATTGTTTTCCCTTTTTCCAAGTAGTCAGTAAAAATTATGCCCAGCGAATCCCAAAAGACCGTGGCCATCACCTTGCCGGCCGATGGCACAGTTTTTTGTTTCTGGAGTGTAGTAATGTATCCAGATTTCATCTACAGTGACATATCGACGAGGAAATTCGGCCTGATTGCGATGAAAGACCGCCAACATATCCTTAGAGTCCAATACACGATTGCGCTTATTCTCAGCTGTGAGCAAACGCGGCACCCATCTTGCCGAAATTTTTTTCACATTCAATTTTTCATTCAAAATTGAAGCGACTGTCCCTTGTGATATGCCTGTGGCCTCAACTAATTCGCGCACTTTGATTCGCCAATCGCCCAGGTCGTGGATTTTGTCGATAATTTCAGGAGTAGCCACCTCAACTGGACGTCCTGAACGATGTTCATCTTTTGTGGATGAACAGCCACGTTTAAATTCGTTCACCCAGTTGTAAACCGTCGCAAACACAGGTGCAGATGTGCCATGAACTGCATCCCATTCGGCTTTGATATCCTTCGGACTTAAGGCGTTCAAATGGAGATGTTTGATGACAGCCCTGAACTCGCCTTTGTCCATTGTTACAAACACGTGTATTTTATAAACTTTGATCGACGATACAAATTTACCTAAGTTATCGATCAAGCTGAAATTTGGACAGCTTTCCAATCGATAGTGGTACTTACAAAAAAATCTTTACCGAAACTATGAGCGCCATCACTCGGATTTTCTAAGGACTTAGAGAACGACCCTTGTATTTAGTCAAGAAAAATTATATGTTAACATGTCAACATGTACATATAAGTTATTAAAGGTTACCCTCGCTTATCACGAACTCGGTCTAACACGGTTTCAAATCTCGTCCTAACCTACTTAAACACACTCAAAACCTCATTCTAAAACGATTTTGATACATAATTTTCGCATCTAATGTACATTTTTATATGAATCATTTACTAATTTTAATAATAATAAAAGCTTCTAAACAATATTTAATTTATAAAAAGCAATAGATATCACACTTTAATATTTTATTATGAAAACTTCGATTAATAATTTATTGTACATTATTTATATTTACTTATTTTATTAGGAAAACATAAATTTTTAATGAATTGTACATTTAGTAGGTTCCATAATGATAATCATATTGGTACATACATATTGGTTACACCCATAATTCGCTTACGATTTTGTTTTACACGGCTTACTGGAAGCGCCGAATAAATCGAGGGTAACCTTAACTCTTACTTGGATTATTTAAAAACCTTTTACAAAATTCAGAATTTATTTTTCTTAAAATGTCAAAAATAATTCAATGCTTCCATTAAAACAATCAAAGAACAGAACAATAATGAAAACAATGCAAATAAATTCAAGAATGAAATTGTAACACACCTGCATGTCCACCTGATGTACCTTCCAGTAGAAAATACCTTTTATTGTTTCTAGTTACAGATATATGGTAAAGGAGGGTATTAACGTAGGTGTAAATGACAGGTATTATGTCAGTAAGTAATGATCTAAGTCTCCTTGATATAAAAAAACGTTAACATATGAACAACTTTTACAATCAAAAAATTACTATCTATTCATATTGGTTTTGTATTTTATTATATTATAAATTAAAAAAGATAATTTAATTTAAACATATGAAATAAATGTCAATTCAACATATCGAGCACAAACAAAGTACTTTTGTTAGCTGTTTATTATAAATTATACACATACATAGTTACCAAAAAAGATGAAAACATTGAACACATCTGAAGCCGAAATACCGATTCTATACCGTACACCGTATTGCAAGCACTATGCCATTCGTTAAGAAAATTCGGTATTAAAAATAAGATAGTAAGAAAATTGCAACATGAAACGAATATGCGTCAATTTAATACAAACATAAACATTATCCAGTCACTCTATTGAAAAAAATGTTGTGTATGATGAGAAGTCTAATAACTTAAATTTTTTTTAAATATATATATACATACAGTCGACAATAAATCTCTCGTTGTGAGTTCCGAGACAATAAAAATACATTCTTAACTATATTTGCATATATATACAAAAATTAAAATAATATTTAATCTATATTCCGACTTTATTGTGTATTTTATAACGTAAATTGTCTACGCATGGTTGATGTTTTAATGTAATGAAGAAAATTGTTCATAATAAAATGAAGAAAAGCGGACAATAATACATATAAAGAATGTGTAGCCCTAAGGTTTTTGTGAATCTTATTGTAAACAAAACTTCATGTAAAAATAAAATCATTCAGCTGAACATAACAACTACAAAAACTCTTTTTATCTTCATTAATGTATTCGAGTTTTTACTGAACACCCTGTTAAGAAATTATCGGGAATTTATAAATAAAACGAAAATTTTTCAATTATCTTTCAAATTTATTTTATCGCTTTCATTCATTTGAGGCGATGCACATGTGCCAACGCTTTTTTCAATCTTCAAAACAATTTTTTTTGGGAACTTTCAGGGATGGCCTTCAGCTCTCGCGTTGAATTTGTTTTGATGTCTTCAATTGAGGGTGTTGAATTTAATAGAAACATTTCCCAGCAACAATGAAATGAACACTCCGTATTTAAATTTAAATTTATCCGATCGGACAATAAACAAAGAAGTTATAGGAGTTTGAATCTCCCATATAAAGTTTTGGGCGCTTAGAATTCCAACTAAATTGTTGAACTGACGCAGCAGAAGGCCGGCATCAATAAAAGTCTCATTTGCCGATTGCTCCGCGTAACTGTGTGTGGTCTAGATGGTTGCATGCAAGATTCTGGTGCGTGTGGTCGCGGGTTCGAATCCAGCAACGGGCGATTTTTTTTTTTTTAGCCGATCGCACTGCGTAACTGTGTGTGGTCTTGATGGTTGGCTCGCAAGTTTCTGATGCGTGAGGTCGCGGGTTCGAATCCTGCGCTGGGCAATTTTTTTTTTATACCATTTACCCATTGAAAATGGGTAAAAAATGGTATATTAACTTTGTGCAAATGTATGTTACAGGCAGAAGGAGGCGTGGCAGACCATACAAAGTATATATATTCTTGATCAGCATCAATAGCCGAGTTGATTTGGTCATGTCCGTCTGTCTGTCCGTCTGTCCGTCTGTATGAACACACAGATCTCAGCTATTAAAAGAGCTAGAGGCACCAGACTTGGTGGGAGTGTGCGTGTATTCAATACACACAAGAAGTTTATTTCAAACTTGATGTGCCACGCCCACCGCCTCCGCAAATCGATAAATGCGTATTTCGATTTTTTCCAAATAATTCAATAACGAAAAGAGATAAATGCACCAAATTTGGTAGAAGAATGTCTTGCAACATTATGCAGAAGTTGGATTTTAGAATTTTGGATGCCACGCCCACCACCTCTAAAAAACACATTTTTATAGTTTAAAAGAAAACTAGAAAAGCTAGAAGCGCCAAATTTGAAAGTAAGGTGCCTGGTAACATTACGAAGAATGTTTGATTTTCAACTTTTGGATGCCACGCCCACCGCCCCCAAACTATTGAATTTTAATAAAAGTAGGGAAATAACAAAACATTTTTTTAACACTCTTGTAGCTTACCATAGTACAGATCTACCCTATAAATTTCAATCCGATCGGACAATAAACAAAGAAGTTATAGGAGTTTGAATCTCCCATATAAAGTTGTGGGCGCTTAGAATTCCAACTAGAATGTTGAACTGACGCAGCAGAAGGCCGGCATCAATAAAAGTCTCATTTGCCGATCGCTCCGCGTAACTGTGTGTGGTCTAGATGGTTGCATGCAAGATTCTGGTGCGTGTGGTCGCGGGTTCGAATCCAGCAACGGGCGATTTTTTTTTTTTTTTTGCCGATCGCACTGCGTAACTGTGTGTGGTCTTGATGGTTGGCTCGCAAGTTTCTGATGCGTGAGGTCGCGGGTTCGAATCCTGCGCTGGGCAATTTTTTTTTTTTTAATAATTTTGCGCTATATGAAAAGTATATTATGCAAAAAAAAAAAATAAAAACAAAAACTTTTTCTAAGCAATACAAAAAAAAGAAGACTGCGCTGGGATTCGAACCGTGGACATTTAGTTATAGAGCTGACAACTCTCACAACAAATCACTGAAGCACATGGTCTCTTCCTAGGCGCGAAAAGTTTTGCATACAGCAGCAGAGACGGAGCAGAGGCTCGGCTTCAATGCTTGCGCCGACTGCGCACGCACAATCGGCGTGCAGTCGGCATGTGCCATTAGCGTCAATGCATGTGTATTTAATTTCGGAAATATGCGATGCGTTGTTATTAATTCGAATAAAAGTAATTAATATTAAGAATTATTTTTAGCAGCCAAAGGTAAATTATAACTTTCTGTCGAGTGCACTCGACTGTAGCTTTCTTCAATTTTTATTTTTTAATAACAAAGAAGTTATAGGAGTTCGAATTCCCATACAAAGTTATGGGCGCTAGCGATTCCTAACCAAAACGTTAAATCAACGCAGTAGAGGGCCCGCGTCAATAAAAGCCTAATTTGCCGATCGCATGGCGTGAACTTGTGTGGTCTAGTGGTTAGTCCGACTCGTAAGTTACAAAGTTCGTGGGAGTTCTCGGGTTCGAATCTGGCGCGGGGCGATTTTTTTTTCTTAATGTAAATTGGTTTTTTTTTTATTTTTATACCATTTATTTTATTTTGTATTATTTCTTCGAATAGGGTAAATGGTATCTTACAGTCGCGCGTGCTCGACTGTAGCTTTCCTTACTTGTTTTTTTGTATTGCTTAGATTCGTCAATTTGATTAAAAATATCATACTATATTTTTCAGTATAGCGCAAAATTATTAAAAAAAAAACCCGCGACCTCACGCATCTGAAACTTGCGAGCCAACCATCAAGACCACACACAGTTACGCAGTGCGATCGGCAAAAAAAAAAAAAAAAACAAGTGAAGAAAGCTACAGTCGAGTGCACTCGACAGTAAGATACCATTTACCTTTCGCTGTTAAAAACTAATTCTTAATATTAATTACTTTTATTCGGCGAATAACAACGCATCGCATATTTTCGAGGACTGCGTGCGCAGTCGGCGTCGGCCCTCTACTGCTGTGAGCGAAACTTCTCGTGCCTATAACTTCTGTGTTTATTGTCCGATCGGATTTAAATTTATAGGGTTGGTCAATATTATTATTATCTACAATAATACCTAAAAAAAATTTCGGAAACTTTTCTACTTTTCCTATAATTTGATTTACCGATTTACAAAATCGATTTTTGGGGGCGGTAGGCGTGGCATCCAAAAGTTGAAATTCCGCATTCTCCGTAATGTTTCCAGGCACCTTACTTCCAAATTTGGTGCTTCTAGCTTTTCTAGTGTTCTTTTAAACTATAAAAATGTGTTTTTTAGAGGCGGTGGGCGTGGCATCCAAAAGTCTAAAATCCAACTTCTGCATAATGTTGCAAGACAACCCCCTACCAATTTTGCCGCGTTTATCTCTTTTCGTTATTGAATTATTTGGAAAAAATCGAAATACGAATTTATCGATTTGCGGAGGCGGTGGGCGTGGCACATCAAGTTTTTAATAAACTTCTTGTGTGTATTGAATACACGCACACTCCCACCAAGTCTGGTGCCTCTAGCTCTTTTAATAGCTGAGATCTGTGTGTTCATACAGACGGACAGACGGACAGACAGACGGACATGACCAAATCGACTCGGCTATTGATGCTGATCAAGAATATATATACTTTGTATGGTCTGCCACGCCTCCTTCTGCCTGTTACATACATTTGCACAAAGTTAATATACCATTTTTTACCCATTTTCAATGGGTAAATGGTATAAAAATTGCCCGTCGCTGGATTTGAACCCGCGATCTCATGCACCAGAATCTTGTATGCAACCTTCTAGACCACATACAGTTGAGCAGTGCGATCGGCAGATGAGACTTTTATTGATGCCGGCCCTCTGCTGCGTCAGTTCAACATTCTAGTTGGAATTCTAAGCGCCCACAACTTTATATGGGAGATTCTAACTCCTATAACTTCTTTGTTTATTGTCCGATTAGATTGAAATTTATAGGGTAGATCTGTACTACGGTAGGCTACTTTTCTTAAAATTCAATAATTTGGGGGCGGTGGGCGGTGAATCCAAAAATTGAAAATCAAACATTCTCCGTAATGTTACTAGGCACCTTATTTCCAAATTTGGTGCTTCTAGCTTTTCTAGTGTTCTTTTAAACTATAAAAATGTGTTTTTTAGAGGCGGTTGGCGTGGCATCCAAAAGTCTAAAGTCCAACTTCTGCATAATGTTGCAAGACACCCTCCTACCAAATTTGGTGCGTTTATCTCTCTTCGTTATTGAATTATTTGGAAAAAATCTAAATACGTATTAATCAATTTGCGGAGGCGGTGGGCATGGCACATCAAGTTTGAAATAAACTCGATCTGCGTATTCAATACACGCACACTCCCACCATGTCTGGTGACTCTAGCTCTTTTAATAACTGAGATCTGTGCGTTCATACAGACGGACAGACAGACAGACATGACCAAATCGACTCGGCTATTGATGCTGATCAAGAATATATATACTTTGTATGGTCTGCCACGCCTCCTTCTGCCTTTTACATACATTTGCACAAAGTTAATTTACCAATTGGTTTTGTATTTCATTATATTATAAATTAAAAAAGATAATTTAATTTAAACATATGAAATAAATGTCAATTCAACATATCGAGCACAAACAAAGTACTTTTGTTAGCTGTTTATTATAAATTATACACGTACATAGTTACCAAAAAAGATGAAAACATTGAACACATCTGAAGCCGAAATACCGATTCTATACCGTACACCGTATTGCAAGCACTATGCCATTCGTTAAGAAAATTCGGTATTAAAAATAAGATAGTAAGAAAATTGCAACATGAAACGAATATGCGTCACTTTAATACAAACATAAACATTATCCAGTCACTCTATTGCAAAAATGTTGTGTATGATGAGAAGTCTAATAACTTAAATTTTTTGTAAATATATATATACATACAGTCGACAATAAATCTCTCGTTGTGAGTTCCGAGACAATAAAAATACATTCTTAACTATATGTGCATATATATACAAACATTAAAATAATATTTAATCTATTTTCCGACTTTATTGTGTATTTTATAACGTAAATTGTCTACGCATGGTTGATGTTTTAATGTAATGAAGAAAATTGTTCATAATAAAATGAAGAAAAGCGGACAATAATACATATAAAGAATGTGTAGCCCTAAGGTTTTTGTGAATCTTATTGTAAACAAAACTTCATGTAAAAACAAGTAAGGAAAGCTACAGTCGAGCGCGCGCGACTGTAAGATACCATTTACCCTATTCGAAGAAATAATACAAAATAAAATAAATGGTATACAAATAAAAAAAAAGCAATTTACATTAAGAAAAAAAAAATCGCCCCGCGCCAGATTCGAACCCAAGAACTCTCACGAACTTTGTAACTTACGAGTCGGACTAACCACTAGACCACACAAGTTTACGCCATGCGATCGGCAAATTAGGCTTTTATTGACGCGGGCCCTCTACTGCGTCGATTTAACGTTTTGGTTAGGAATCGCTAGCGCCCATAACTTTGTATGGGGAATTCGAACTCCTATAACTTCTTTGTTATTAAAAAATAAAAATTGAAGAAAGCTACAGTCGAGTGCACTCGACAGAAAGTTATAATTTACCTTTGGCTGCTAAAAATAATTCTTAATATTAATTACTTTTATTCGAATTAATAACAACGCATCGCATATTTCCGAAATTAAATACACATGCATTGACGCTAATGGCACATGCCGACTGCACGCCGATTGGGCGTGCGAAGTCGGCGCAAGCATTGAAGCCGAGCCTCTGCTCCGTCTCTGCAGCTGTATGCAAAACTTCTCGCGCCTAGGAACAGACCATGTGTTTCAGTGGTTTGTTGTGAGAGTTGTCAGCTCTATAACTAAATGTCCCCGGTTCGAATCCCAGCGCAGTCTTCTTTTTTTTGTATTGCTTAGAAAAAGTTTTTGGTTTTTCTTATTTTTTTTGCATAATATATTTTTCATATAGCGCAAAATTCTTAAAAAAAAAAAAATTGCCCAGCGCTGGATTCGAACCCGCGACCACACGCACCAGAATCTTGCATGCAACCATCTAGACCACACACAGTTACGCGGAGCGATCGGCAAATGAGACTTTTATTGATGCCGGCCTTCTGCTGCGTCAGTTCAACATTCTAGTTGGAATTCTAAGCGCCCACAACTTCATATGGGAGATTCAAACTCCTATAACTTCTTTGTTTATTGTCCGATCGGATTGAAATTTATAGGGTAGATCTGTACTATGGTAACCTACAAGAGTGTTAAAAAAATGTTTTGTAATTTCCCTACTTTTCTTAAAATGCAATAGTTTGGGGGCGGTGGGCATGGCATCCAAAAGTTGAAAATCAAACATTCTCCGTAATGTTACCAGGCACCTTACTTTAAAATTTGGCGCTTCTAGCTTTTCTAGTTTTCTTTTAAACTATAAAAATGTGTTTTTTAGAGGCGGTGGGCGTGGCATCCAAAATTCTAAAATCCAACTTCTGCATAATGTTGCAAGACACCCTCCTACCAAATTTGGTGCGTTTATCTCTTTTCGTTATTGAATTATTTGGAAAAAATCGAAATACGCATTTATCGATTTGCGGAGGCGGTGGGCGTGGCACATCAAGTTTGAAATAAACTTCTTGTGTGTATTGAATACACGCACACTCCCACCAAGTCTGGTGCCTCTAGCTCTTTTAATAGCTGAGATCTGTGTGTTCATACAGACGGACAGACGGACAGACAGACGGACATGACCAAATCGACTCGGCTATTGATGCTGATCAAGAATATATATACTTTGTATGGTCTGCCTCGCCTCCTTCTGCCTTTTACATACATTTTCAATGGGTAAATGGTATAATAAAAACAGGAACATATGTAAATATCTACATATGTATATATACAGTATTCGCAACAGACCTCCTCAAAAGAATCATTGAGCAACTAGAGTTAGTACGAAAAATAAAATTTTACTAACACTAGTCGGCATAATTATTTTGACGAAAAAAAAAATAGTGCAAATTTGCATGTAACTTTTCAATGGTTGAATATAAATCAATAATTTTTTTTTTTTGGTTTACTTAGTGGTAATACAATCTTAAAAATAATGAATTAAAAATATTATCATATCAACTTGAAAAAATATAAGCTAAAGTAATTTTTATGTGGTGGCATAAGTATTTTGACAAGTACATTTTAATATGAATAGCAAAGTTTAAACTCAAAAAAAAATTAAGAAAAAATTAGAATTTAGTAAATTATTTAATTTTCTTTGATTTCAATAACTTTTTGCAGTCGTCGCTATACTGAATCTGTACAATTTTGGATGATCTCTGGAGACATCTCTTCCCAAAGGGAAGTGACCTCAAAAATTGCCTTCTCTTGGGTTTTGTTCAACTAAACTGCTCTTTTGCATTTGAAAAGAGACCAGACGTTCTAAATAATGTTAAAGTTTAAACTTTGGAGCGGCCAGTTCAAGACAGTAACGCCCACATCCTTCAAAACATTGGTAATCATTTGGGGCTTTGCGGCAGGGGACATTATCCTGCTGCAGGATAAATAGCTCATCAATGAGCCTATCACTGGAAGGAAAGGCATTATCGCTTAGGCCCTCCATATATTGCCCTAGATTCATTTAGCCGGCAATAGGAACCAAGTCACCCAGCCTATTGTATGCAACGCATCCCCACAGCATGACAGAGCCTCCTCCATGGCTCACTTTTTGGCAAACGGGCCGCCTTTTCTGCCTTTGTACCCTTGGAATCTTACAAAAAATGTATTTTTTGACGAATTGTACTCAAAGGAGCTTTCATCTGTCCATTGAACGCTTCCCAAAAACTCCTTTGGCTTCCTTTGCGAAAGACAGTCTTCCAAGCTTGTTTGCTCCTGTTATAAATGGTATGTCCTTGGCTTTCAAAGTCTTAAAATCACGTTCTCTTAATCGTCGATGGACTGTGCGCTCACTAATTGGGGTCTTAGCTGTCAAATTAAATTGATCTGCTGCAGATTGAGGCAGCAGAAGAACATTTTTTTTAAATTCCCGTACAAGGACTCGGTCTTCACTGAGCTCTGTTTTGCGCTTAGCACCTGATCTTCGTAAATTACGCATGTCATTGTGTCTTTTAAACTTTTTTATTTGGTAGTTCACAGTTTGACGTGACACATTAAACTCATGGGCAATGATTTAACTGCTATTCCAGCGTTAAAATTTACTACCATTGAAGATCGGGTAACCAAACATATCTCAGCCGTTTTACCCATGTTACTTAATAATTTTTAATAACTTTGTATTTTATTAACAAAGTTTAATATTGACCAAAGTTAAACACACAAGTTGTTTGATTGTCGCGGGCTTAAAATGTGAAAATATTTTCACAAAGCTGCTGTCAAAATACTTGTGCCAGGCAAAAAACCGTTGTCTGCATGCATTCTAATCAACAGAAAGAGAATGCAAAAGGTAAACGAAATAAAATTTGGTATGCACATAGCTATACATATGATCTTGGTTTTGCGCCTCACTTTCCGTTAATTGATTTTAAGCAAA
Organism: Zaprionus bogoriensis; assembly: GCA_035046045.1. NCBI lineage: Eukaryota > Metazoa > Arthropoda > Insecta > Diptera > Drosophilidae > Zaprionus > Zaprionus bogoriensis. Next base: position 2,411,466 of record JAWNOI010000221.1, read on the forward strand.
GCAACGTTCAAAAGTCAAAACAAGGTTTCGTCAAAATAATTATGCCGACTAGTGTATTTGACGAGCTTGTACATTCTGGGGTAAAATACAATTCTTATGATCCAGCATTTGCTGTGAAGGATTGGGAAAACCCAGTAAAACCTAACCAGATCATTTATAGTTAGAAAAATTAAACTTGAAATGTTCAAAAAAAAATTCAGTTAGAAATTCGCTATAAGATGCAAAACAAATGAATTAAACATAAAAAAATTAAAAAAAAAAACTCCAATGTTTCGAGGCGATGTTTTATTCAAATAGACCCAATTGTTGTCGCAGACTCAGGAATCTGGCTGTTGGTAATGGCTTCGTCAGAATATCTGCCAGTTGCAATTTTGTTGGAAGATACTTAATAGCAATTATTTTCTTTTCAATCTGCTCTCTGGTAAAATGATATTTGATATTTATGTGCTTTGTTCGCTTGTGGCAATTTGGGTTATTGGCTATACTAACGCAACCTTGGTTGTCTTCAAATAAGCAAATCGGTTCTTCTAATTCTATTTTTATACCATTTACCCATTGAAAATGGGTAAAAAATTGTATATTAACTTTGTGCAAATGTATGTAACAGGCAGAAGGAGGCGTGGCAGACCATACAAAGTATATATATTCTTGATCAGCATCAATAGACGAGTCGATTTGGTCATTTCCGTCTGTCTGTCCGTCTGTATGAACACACAGATCTCAGCTATTAAAAGAGCTAGAGGCACCAGACTTAATGGGAGTGTGCGTGTATTGAATACGCAGATGGAGTTTATTTCAAACTTGATGTGCCACGCCCATCGCCTCCACAACACGATAAATGCGTTTTTCGATTTTTTGCAAATAATTCAATAACGAAAAGAGATAATCGCACCAAATTTGGTAGAAGGGTGTCTTGCATCATTATGCACAAGTTGGATTTTAGAATTTTGGATGCCACGCCTCCCGCCTCTATACAACATATTTTTATAGTTTAAAAGAACACTAGGAAAGTTAGAAGCACCAAATTTGGAAGTAAGGTGCCTGGTAACATTACGGAGAATGCGGATTTTCAACTTTTGGATGCTACGCCCACCGCCCCCCAATTATTGAATTTTAAGAAAAGTAGGGAAATAACAAAACATTTAGGCTCTACACACTTTGCCAATCGTTTTTTCAACATTTTTATCCCGTCCAAAAAATTGGATTTCGGAAGCTCTTCAAAATACTCATTTGTTTGAGCAATGACGTCTTCGTTGGAAGCGAACCGTCGTCATCCAAGCCATTTCTTTAGATTGGGGAAAAGAAAATATTCACTAGGGGCCGAATCTGGTGAATAAGGGGGATGCTGCAACAATTCCATTTTCAATTCCTTGATTTTGGGCGTGGAAACAGCGCAGGTGTGCACACGCGCATTGTCCTGATGCAAGAGGACTTTTTTCTTGTTCAGATGGGGTCGTTTCTCTTTGATTTCCTCGCTCAACCGATGCAATAACGACGCGTAATACGCTCCTGTTATTGTTTTCCCTTTTTCCAAGTAGTCAGTAAAAATTATGCCCAGCGAATCCCAAAAGATCGTGGCCATCACCTTGCCGGCCGATGGCACAGTTTTTGCCTTCTTCGGAGTCCTTTCACCATTGAAAATCCACTGTGATGACTGTCTCTTTGTTTCTGGAGTGTAGTAATGTATCCAGGTTTCGTCTACAGTGACATATTGACGAAGAAAGTCGGCCTGATTGCGATGAAAGACCGCCAACATATCCTTAGAGTCCACTACACGATTGCGCTTATTCTCAGCTGTGAGCAAACGCGGCACCCATCTTGCCGAAATTTTTTTCACATTCAATTTTTCATTCAAAATTGAAGCGACTGTCCCTTGTGATATGCCTGTGGCCTCAACTAATTCGCGCACTTTGATTCGCCAATCGCCCAGGTCGTGGATTTTGTCGATAATTTCAGGAGTAGCCACCTCAACTGGACGTCCTGAACGATGTTCATCTTTTGTGGATGAACGGCCACGTTTAAATTCGTTCACCCAGTTGTAAGCCGTCGCAAACACAGGTGCAGATGTTCCATGAACTGCATCCCATTCGGCTTTGATATCCTTCGGACTTAAAGCTTTCAAATGGAGATGTTTGATGACAGCCCTGAACTCGCTTTTGTCCATTGTTACAAACACGTGTATTTTATAAACTTTGATCGACGATAAAAATTTACCTAAGTTATCGATCAAGCTGAAATTTGGACAGCTTTCCAATCGATAGTGGTACTTACAAAAAAATCTTTACCGACACTATGAGCGCCATCACTCGGATTTTCTAAGGACTTAGAGAACGACCCTTGTATTTAGTCAAGAAAAATTATATGTTAACATGTCAACATGTACATATAAGTTATTAAAGGTTACCCTCGCTTATCACGGACTCGGTCTAACACGGTTTCAAATCTCGTCCTAACCTACTTAAACACACTCAAAACCTCATTCTAAAACGATTTTGATACATAATTTTCGCATCTAATGTACATTTTTATATGTATCATTTACTAATTTTAATAATAAAAATAGCTTCTAAACAATATTTAATTTATAAAAAGCAAAAGATATCACACTTTAATATTTTATTATGAAAACTTCGATTAATAATTTATTGTACATTATTTATATTTACTTATTTTATTAGGAAAACATAAATTTTTAATGAATTGTACATTTAGTAGGTTCCATAATGATAATCATATTGGTACATACATATTGGTTACACCCATAATTCGCTTACGATTTTGTTTTACACGGCTTACTGTAAGCGCCGAATAAATCGAGGGTAACCTTAACTCTTACTTGGATTATTTAAAAACCTTTTACAAAATTCAGAATTTATTTTTCTTAAAATGTCAAAAATAATCCAATGCTTCCATTAAAACAATCAAAGAACAGAACAATAATGAAAACAATGCAAATAAATTCAAGAATGAAATTGTAACACACCTGCATGTCCACCTGATGTACCTTTCAGTAGAAAATACCTTCTATTGTTTAAAATCTAGTTATAAAATCTAGATATATGGTAAAGGAGGGTATTAACGTAGGTGTAAATGACAGGTATTATGTCAGTAAGTAATGATCTAAGTCTCCTTGATATAAAAAAACGTTAACATATGAACAACTTTTCCATTAAATAAACAAGTGAAGAAAGCTACAGTCGAGTGCACTCGACAGTAAGATACCATTTACCTATGGCTGTAAAAAAAAATTCTTAATATTAATTACTTTTATTCGCCGAACTAATACAACGCTTCGCAAATTTTCGAAGTCAAATAATACACATGCATTGACGGCGTCAATTTGACGCTAATGGCACGGGACGACTGCACGCTGACTGCACGCCGATTATGCGTGCGCAGTCGGCGCAAGCATTGACTCCGAGCCTCTGCTCCGTCTCTGCTGCTGTATGCAAAACTTCTCGCGCCTATAATTTCTATACATATATACATACATACATATGTATTTAGCAGAAACAGATAATGTGCCTCGTTTGGTTTGTGGTTTGTTGTGAGAGTTGTCAGCTCTATAACTAAATGTCCCCGGTTCGAATCCCAGCGCAGGCCTTTTTTTTGTGTTGCTTAGAACAAGTTTTTGGTTTTTCTTATTTTTCTTGCATCTTCCATGTTCGTCAATTTGATTAAAAATATCATACTATATTTTTCAGTATAGCGCAAAATTATTAAAAAAAAAAAAATTGTCCTGCGCAGGATTCGAACCCGGGACCTCACGCATCAGAAACTTGCGAGCCAACCATCAAGACCACACACAGTTACGCAGTGCGATCGGCAAAAAAAAAAAAAAAATTGCCCGTTGCTGGATTCGAACCCGCGACCACACGCACCAGAATCTTGTATGCAACCATCTAGACCACACACAGTTACGCAGTGCGATCGGCAAATGAGACTTTTATTGATGCCGGCCCTCTGCTGCGTCAGTTCAACATTTTAGTTGGAATTCTAAGCGTCCACAACTTTATATGGGAGATTCAAACTTCTATAACTTCTTTGTTTATTGTCCGATCGGATTGAAATTTATAGGGTAGATCTGTACTATGTTTTGTTATTTCCCTACTTTTCTTAAAATTCAATAATTTGGGTGCGGTGGGCGGTGCATCCAAAAATTGAAAATCTAACGTTCTCCGTAATGTTACCAGGCACCTTACTTTCAAATTTGGTGCTTCTAGCTTTTCTAGTGTTCTTTTAAACTATAAAAATGTGTTTTTTAGAGGCGGTGGGCGTGGCATCCAAAAGTCTAAAATCCAACTTCTGCATAATGTTGCAAGACACCCTCCTACCAAATTTGGTGCGTTTATCTCTTTTCGTTATTGAATTATTTGGAAAAAATCGAAATACGCATTTATCGATTTGCGGAGGCGGTGGGCGTGGCACATCAAGTTTGAAATAAACTTCTTGTGTGTATTGAATACACGCACACTCCCACCAAGTCTGGTGCCTCTAGCTCTTTTAATAGCTGAGATCTGTGTGTTCATACAGACGGACAGACGGACAGACGGACAGCCGGACAGACGGACAGACGGACAGACAGACGGACATGACCAAATCGACTCGGCTATTGACGCTGATCAAGAATATATATACTTTGTATGGTCTGCCACGCCTCCTTCTGCCTGTTACATACATTTGCACAAAGTTAATATACCATTTTTTACCCATTTTCAATGGGTAAATGGTATAATAAAATCATTCAGCTGAACATAACAACTACAAAAACTCTTTTTATCTTCATTAATGTATTCGAGTTTTTACTGAACACCCTGTTAAGAAATTATCGGGAATTTATAAATAAAACGAAAATTTTTCAATTATCTTTCAAATTTATTTTATCGCTTTCATTCATTTGAGGCGATGCACATGTGCCAACGCTTTTTTCAATCTTCAAAACAATTTTTTTTGGGAACTTTCAGGGATGGCCTTCAGCTCTCGCGTTGAATTTGTTTTGATGTCTTCAATTGAGGGTGTTGAATTTAATAGAAACATTTCCCAGCAACAATGAAATGAACACTCAGTATTTAAATTTAAATTTATGTTATTTTATTATGACTCTTTTCAATGCGTACGAGCTTGTCGTCTAAAAGCAACTGACTGACAAGAAAATAAAGAAGTTCAGTCCAAGCCAAGGAATGCCAGCTTTGGATTCCTGGAACCTTTGATTTCCTATAAGTAGTTAAGCGACTTGCTGTCGATCACTTTCATAAGAAATTGGTCAATGATGCTTTTGCATGAACTCAGAGTACATATATATATAGCTTCCAAATAAAAAGAGGAACATATGTAAATATCTACATATGTATATATACAGTATTCGCAACAGACCTCCTCAAAAGAATCATTGAGCAACTAGAGTTAGTACGAAAAATAAAATTTTACTAACACTAGTCGGCATAATTATTTTGACGAAAAAAAAATGGTGCAAATTTGCATGTAACTTTTCAATGGTTGAATATAAATCAATAATTTTTATACCATTTACCCATTGAAAATGGGTAAAAAATGGTATATTAACTTTGTGCAAATGTATGTAACAGGCAGAAGGAGGCGTGGCAGACCATACAAAGTATATATATTCTTGATCAGCGTCAATAGCCGAGTCGATTTGGTCATGTCCGTCTGTCTGTCCGTCTGTCCGTCTGTCCGGCTGTCCGTCTGTCCGTCTGTATGAACACACAGATCTCAGCTATTAAAAGAGCTAGAGGCACCAGACTTGGTGGGAGTGTGCGTGTATTCAATACACACAAGAAGTTTATTTCAAACTTGATGTGCCACGCCCACCGCCTCCGCAAATCGATAAATGCGTATTTCGATTTTTTCCAAATAATTCAATAACGAAAAGAGATAAACGCACCAAATTTGGTAGGAGGGTGTCTTGCAACATTATGCAGAAGTTGGATTTTAGACTTTTGGATGCCACGCCCACCGCCTCTAAAAAACACATTTTTATAGTTTAAAAGAACACTAGAAAAGCTAGAAGCACCAAATTTGAAAGTAAGGTGCCTGGTAACATTACGGAGAACGTTAGATTTTCAATTTTTGGATGCACCGCCCACCGCACCCAAATTATTGAATTTTAAGAAAAGTAGGGAAATAACAAAACATAGTACAGATCTACCCTATAAATTTCAATCCGATCGGACAATAAACAAAGAAGTTATAGAAGTTTGAATCTCCCATATAAAGTTGTGGACGCTTAGAATTCCAACTAAAATGTTGAACTGACGCAGCAGAGGGCCGGCATCAATAAAAGTCTCATTTGCCGATCGCACTGCGTAACTGTGTGTGGTCTAGATGGTTGCATACAAGATTCTGGTGCGTGTGGTCGCGGGTTCGAATCCAGCAACGGGCAATTTTTTTTTTTTTTTTTTGCCGATCGCACTGCGTAACTGTGTGTGGTCTTGATGGTTGGCTCGCAAGTTTCTGATGCGTGAGGTCCCGGGTTCGAATCCTGCGCAGGACAATTTTTTTTTTTTTTAATAATTTTGCGCTATACTGAAAAATATAGTATGATATTTTTAATCAAATTGACGAACATGGAAGATGCAAGAAAAATAAGAAAAACCAAAAACTTGTTCTAAGCAACACAAAAAAAAGGCCTGCGCTGGGATTCGAACCGGGGACATTTAGTTATAGAGCTGACAACTCTCACAACAAACCACAAACCAAACGAGGCACATTATCTGTTTCTGCTAAATACATATGTATGTATGTATATATGTATAGAAATTATAGGCGCGAGAAGTTTTGCATACAGCAGCAGAGACGGAGCAGAGGCTCGGAGTCAATGCTTGCGCCGACTGCGCACGCATAATCGGCGTGCAGTCAGCGTGCAGTCGTCCCGTGCCATTAGCGTCAAATTGACGCCGTCAATGCATGTGTATTATTTGACTTCGAAAATTTGCGAAGCGTTGTATTAGTTCGGCGAATAAAAGTAATTAATATTAAGAATTTTTTTTTACAGCCATAGGTAAATGGTATCTTACTGTCGAGTGCACTCGACTGTAGCTTTCTTCACTTGTTTTTTTTGGTTTACTTAGTGGTAATACAATCTTAACAAGTGAAGAAAGCTACAGTCGAGTGCACTCGACAGTAAGATACCATTTACCTTTCGCTGTTAAAAACTAATTCTAAATATTAATTACTTTTATTCGGCGAATAACAACGCATCGCATATTTTCGAGGACAAATTCACATGCATTGACGCTAATGGCACATGCCGACTGCACACTGACTACACGACGACTGTACGTGCGCAGTCGGCGTGCGCAGTCGGCGTGCGCAGTCGGCGTGCGCAGTCGGCGTCGGCGTCGGGCCTCTACTGCTGTGAGCGAAACTTCTCGTGCCTATAACTTCTGTGTTTATTGTCCGATCGGATTTAAATTTATAGGGTTGGTCAATATTATTATTATCTACAATAATACCTAAAAAAAAACTTTTCTTCTTTTCCTATAATTTGATTTACCGATTTACAAAATCGATTTTTGGGGGCGGTAGTCGTGGCATCCAAAAGTTGAAATTCCGCATTCTCCGTAATGTTACCAGGCACCTTACTTCCAAATTTGGTGCTTCTAGCTTTTCTAGTGTTCTTTTAAACTATAAAAATGTGTTTTTTAGAGGCAATGGGCGTGGCATCCAAAAGTCTAAAATCCAACTTCTGCATAATGTTGCATGACAACCCCCTACCAAATTTGGTGCGTTTATCTCTTTTCGTTATTGAATTATTTGGAAAAAATCGAAATACGCATTTATCGATTAGCGGAGGCGGTGGGCGTGGCACATCAAGTTTGAAATAAACTTCTTGTGTGTATTGAATACACGCACACTCTCACCAAGTCTGGTGCCTCTAGCTCTTTTAATAGCTGAGATCTGTGTGTTCATACAGACGGACAGACGGACAGACAGACGGACATGACCAAATCGACTCGGCTATTGATGCTGATCAAGAATATATATACTTTGTATGGTCTGCCACGCCTCCTTCTGCCTGTTACATACATTTGCACAAAGTTAATATACCATTTTTTACCCATTTTCAATGGGTAAATGGTATAAAAACAAGTGAAGAAAGCTACAGTCGAGTGCACTCGACAGTAAGATACCATTTGCCTTTCGCTGTTAAAAACTAATTCTAAATATTAATTACTTTTATTCGGCGAATAACAACGCATCGCATATTTTCGGGGACAAATTCACATGCATTGACGCTAATGGCACATGCCGACTGCACACTGACTACACGACGACTGTGCGTGCGCAGTCGGCGTCGGCGTCGGGCCTCTACTGCTGTGAGCGAAACTTCTCGTGCCTATAACTTCTGTGTTTATTGTCCGATCGGATTTAAATTTATAGGGTTGGTCAATATTATTATTATCTACAATAATACCTAAAAAAAATTTCGGAAACTTTTCTGCTTTTCCTATAATTTGATTTACCGATTTACAAAATCGATTTTTGGGGGCGGTAGGCGTGGCATCCAAAACTTGAAATTTCGCATTCTCTGTAATGTTACCAGGCACCTTACTTTAAGCTTTGGTGCTTCTAACTTTTCTAGTGTTCTTTTAAACTATAAAAATGTGTTTTTTAGAGGCGGTGGGCGTGGCATCCAAAAGTCTAAAATCCAACTTCTGCATAATGTTGCAAGACACCCTCCTACCAAATTTGGTGCGTTTATCTCTTTTCGTTATTGAATTATTTGGAAAAAATCGAAATACGCATTTATCGATTTGCGGAGGCGGTGGGCGTGGCACATCAAGTTTGAAATAAACTTCTTGTGTGTATTGAATACACGCACACTCCCACCAAGTCTGGTGCCTCTAGCTCTTTTAATAGCTGAGATCTGTGTGTTCATACAGACGGACAGACAGACGGACATGACCGAATCGACTCGGCTATTGATGCTGATCAAGAATATATATACTTTGTATGGTCTGCCACGCCTCCTTCTGCCTGTTACATACATTTGCACAAAGTTAATATACCATTTTTTACCCATTTTCAATGGGTAAATGGTATAAAAAACTCCAATGTTTCGAGGCGATGTTTTATTCAAATAGACCCAAATGTTGTCGCAGACTCAGGAATCTGGCTGTTGGTAATGGCTTCGTCAGAATATCTGCCAGTTGCAATTTTGTTGGAAGATACTTAATAGCAATTATTTTCTTTTCAATCTGCTCTCTGGTAAAATGATATTTGATATTTATGTGCTTTGTTCGCTTGTGGCAATTTGGGTTATTGGCTATACTAATGCAACCTTGGTTGTCTTCAAATATGCATATCGGTTCTTCTAATTCTATTTTTATACCATTTACCCATTGAAAATGGGTAAAAAATTGTATATTAACTTTGTGCAAATGTATGTAACAGGCAGAAGGAGGCGTGGCAGACCATACAAAGTATATATATTCTTGATCAGCATCAATAGACGAGTCGATTTGGTCATTTCCGTCTGTCTGTCCGTCTGTATGAACACACAGATCTCAGCTATTAAAAGAGCTAGAGGCACCAGACTTAATGGGAGTGTGCGTGTATTGAATACGCAGATGGAGTTTATTTCAAACTTGATGTGCCACGCCCATCGCCTCCACAACACGATAAATGCGTTTTTCGATTTTTTGCAAATAATTCAATAACGAAAAGAGATAATCGCACCAAATTTGGTAGAAGGGTGTCTTGCATCATTATGCACAAGTTGGATTTTAGAATTTTGGATGCCACGCCTCCCGCCTCTATACAACATATTTTTATAGTTTAAAAGAACACTAGGAAAGTTAGAAGCACCAAATTTGGAAGTAAGGTGCCTGGTAACATTACGGAGAATGCGGATTTTCAACTTTTGGATGCTACGCCCACCGCCCCCAAATTATTGAATTTTAAGAAAAGTAGGGAAATAACAAAACATTTAGGCTCTACACACTTTGCCAATCGTTTTTTCAACATTTTTATCCCGTCCAAAAAATTGGATTTCGGAAGCTCTTCAAAATACTCATTTGTTTGAGCAATGACGTCTTCGTTGGAAGCGAAACGTCGTCATCCAAGCCATTTCTTTAGATTGGGGAAAAGAAAATATTCACTAGGGGCCGAATCTGGTGAATAAGGGGGATGCTGCAACAATTCCATTTTCAATTCCTTGATTTTGGGCGTGGAAACAGCGCAGGTGTGCACACGCGCATTGTCCTGATGCAAGAGGACTTTTTTCTTGTTCAGATGGGGTCGTTTCTCTTTGATTTCCTCGCTCAACCGATGCAATAACGACGCGTAATACGCTCCTGTTATTGTTTTCCCTTTTTCCAAGTAGTCAGTAAAAATTATGCCCAGCGAATCCCAAAAGATCGTGGCCATCACCTTGCCGGCCGATGGCACAGTTTTTGCCTTCTTCGGAGTCCTTTCACCCTTGAAAATCCACTGTGATGAATGTCTCTTTGTTTCTGGAGTGTAGTAATGTATCCAGGTTTCGTCTACAGTGACATATCGACGAAGAAATTCGGCCTGATTGCGATGAAAGACCGCCAACATATCCTTAGAGCCCACTACACGATTGCGCTTATTCTCAGCTGTGAGCAAACGCGGCACCCATCTTGCCGAAATTTTTTTCACATTCAATTTTTCATTCAAAATTGAAGCGACTGTGGCCTCAACTAATTCGCGCACTTTGATTCGCCAATCGCCCAGGTCGTGGATTTTGTCGATAATTTCAGGAGTAGCCACCTCAACTGGACGTCCTGAACGATGTTCATCTTTTGTGGATGAACGGCCACGTTTAAATTCGTTCACCCAGTTGTAAGCCGTCGCAAACACAGGTGCAGATGTTCCATGAACTGCATCCCATTCGGCTTTGATATCCTTCGGACTTAAAGCTTTCAAATGGAGATGTTTGATGACAGCCCTGAACTCGCTTTTGTCCATTGTTACAAACACGTGTATTTTATAAACTTTGATCGACGATAAAAATTTACCTAAGTTATCGATCAAGCTGAAATTTTGACAGCTTTCCAATCGATAGTGGTACTTACAAAAAAATCTTTACCGACATTATGAGCGCCATCACTCGGATTTTCTAAGGACTTATAGAACGACCCTCGTATTTAGTCAAGAAAAATTATATGTTAACATGTCAACATGTACATATAAGTTATTAAAGGTTACCCTCGCTTATCACGGACTCGGTCTAACACGGTTTCAAATCTCGTCCTAACCTACTTAAACACACTCAAAACCTCATTCTAAAACGATTTTGATACATAATTTTCGCATCTAATGTACCTTTTTATATGTATCATTTACTAATTTTAATAATAAACAAGTGAAGAAAGCTACAGTCGAGTGCACTCGACAGTAATATACCATTTACCTTTCGCTGTTAAAAACTAATTCTTGGTACATGCCGACTGCACACTGACTACTAGACGACTGTGCGTGCGCAGTCGGCGTGCGCAGTCGGCGTGCGCAGTCGGCGTCGGCGTCGGGCCTCTACTGCTGTGAGCGAAACTTCTCGTGCCTATAACTTCTGTGTTTATTGTCCGATCGGATTTAAATTTATAGGGTTGGTCAATATTATTATTATCTATAATAATACCTAAAAACAATTTCGGAAACTTTTCTACTTTTCCTATAATTTGATTTACCGATTTACAAAATCGATTTTTGGGGGCGGTAGGCGTGGCATCCAAATGTTGAAATTCCGCATTCTCCGTAATGTTACCAGGCACCTTACTTCCAAATTTGGTGCTTCTAGCTTTTCTAGTGTTCTTTTAAACTATAAAAATGTGTTTTTTGGAGGCGGTGGGCGTGGCATCCAAAAGTCTAAAGTCCAACTTCTGCATAATGTTGCAAGACACCCTCCTACCAAATTTGGTGCGTTTATCTCTTTTCGTTATTGAATTATTTGGAAAAAATCGAAATACGCATTTATCGATTTGCGGAGGCGGTGGGCGTGGCACATCAAGTTTGAAATAAACTTCTTGTGTGTATTGAATACACGCACACTCCCACCAAGTCTGGTGCCTCTAGCTCTTTTAATAGCTGAGATCTGTGTGTTCATACAGACGGACAGACGGACAGACGGACAGACGGACAGCCGGACAAACGGACAGACGGACAGACAGACGGACATGACCAAATCGACTCGGCTATTGACGCTGATCAAGAATATATATACTTTGTATGGTCTGCCACGCCTCCTTCTGCCTGTTACATACATTTGCACAAAGTTAATATACCATTTTTTACCCATTTTCAATGGGTAAATGGTATAAAAAAGCTTCTAAACAATATTTAATTTATAAAAAGCAATAGATATCACACTTTAATATTTTATTATGAAAACTTCGATTAATAATTTATTGTACATTATTTATATTTACTTATTTTATTAGGAAAACATAAATTTTTAATGAATTGTACATTTAGTAGGTTCCATAATGATAATCATATTGGTACATACATATTGGTTACACCCATAATTCGCTTACGATTTTGTTTTACACGGCTTACTGTAAGCGCCGAATAAATCGAGGGTAACCTTAACTCTTACTTGGATTATTTAAAAACATTTTACAAAATTCAGAATTTATTTTTCTTAAAATGTCAAAAATAATCCAATGCTTCCATTAAAACAATCAAAGAACAGAACAATAATGAAAACAATGCAAATAAATTCAAGAATGAAATTGTAACACACCTGCATGTCCACCTGATGTACCTTTCAGTAGAAAATACCTTCTATTGTTTAAAATCTAGTTATAAAATCTAGATATATGGTAAAGGAGGGTATTAACGTAGGTGTCAATGACAGGTATTATGTCAGTAAGTAATGATCTAAGTCTCCTTGATATAAAAAAACGTTAACATATGAACAACTTTTCCATTAAAAAAACAAGTAAGGAAAGCTACAGTCGAGCGCGCGCGACTGTAAGATACCATTTACCCTATTCGAAGAAATAATACAAAATAAAATAAATGGTATAAAAATAAAAAAAAAAAACAATTTACATTAAGAAAAAAAAATCGCCCCGCGCCACATTCGAACCCAAGAACTCCCACGAACTTTGTAACTTACGAGTCGGACCTCTTACCACTAGACCACACAAGTTTACGCAATGCGACCGGCAAATTAGGCTTTTATTGACGCGGGCCCTCTACTGCATCGATTTAACGTTTTGGTTAGGAATCGCTAGCGCCCATAACTTTGTATGGGGAATTCGAACTCCTATAACTTCTTTATTATTAAAAAAAAATTGAAGAAAGCTACAGTCGAGTGCACTCGACAGTAAGTTATAATTTACCTTTGGCTGCTAAAAATAATTCTTAATATTAATTACTTTTATTCGAATTAATAACAACGCATCGCATATTTCCAAAATTAAATACACATGCATTGACGCTAATGGCACATGCCGACTGCACGCCGATTGTGCGCCGTCTCTGATGTTGTATGCAAAACTTCTCGCGCCTAGGAACAGACCATGTGTTTCAGTGGTTTGTTGTGAGAGTTGTCAGCTCTATAACTAAATGTCCCCGGTTCGAATCCCAGCGCAGTCTTCTTTTGTTTGTATTGCTTAGAAAAAGTTTTTGGTTTTTCTTTTTTTTTTTGCATAATATATTTTTCATATAGCGCAAAATTATTAAAAAAAAAAAAAATTGCCCAGCGCAGGATTCGAACCCGCGACCTCACGCATCAGAAACTTGCGAGCCAACCATCAAGACCACACACAGTTACGCAGTGCGATCGGCAAAAAAAAAAAAAAAAGTTGCCCGTTGCTGAATTCGAACCCGCGACCACACGCACCAGAATCTTGCATGCAACCATCTAGACCACACACAGTTACGCGGAGCGATCGGCAAATGAGACTTTTATTGATGCCGGCCTTCTGCTTCGTCAGTTCAACATTCTAGTTGGAATTCTAAGCGCCCACAACTTTATATGGGAGATTCAAACTCCTATAACTTCTTTGTTTATTGTCCGATCGGATTTAAATTTATAGGGTAGATCTGTACTATGGTAAGCTACAAGAGTGTTAAAAAACATGTTTTGTTATTTCCCTACTTTTCTAAAAATGCAATAGTGTGGGAGCAGTGGGCGTGGCATCCAAAAGTTGAAAATCAAACATTCTCCGTAATGTTACCAGGCACCTTACTTTCAAATTTGGTGCTTCTAGCTTTTCTAGTGTTCTTTTAAACTATAAAAATGTGTTTTTTAGAGGCGGTGGGCGTGGCATCCAAAATTCTAAAATCCAACTTCTGCATAATGTTGCAAGACACCCTCCTACCAAATTTGGTGCGTTTATCTCTTTTCGTTATTGAATTATTTGGAAAAAATCGAAATACGCATTTATCGATTTGCGGAGGCGGTGGGCGTGGCACATCAAGTTTGAAATAAACTTCTTGTGTGTATTGAATACACGCACACTCCCACCAAGTCTGGTGCCTCTAGCTCTTTTAATAGCTGAGATCTGTGTGTTCATACAGACGGACAGACGGACAGACAGACGGACATGACCAAATCGACTCGGCTAATGATGCTGATCAAGAATATATATACTTTGTATGGTCTGCCACGCCTCCTTCTGCCTGTTACAAACATTTGCACAAAGTTAATATACCATTTTTTACCCATTTTCAATGGGTAAATGGTATAACAAGTGAAGAAAGCTACAGTCGAGTGCACTCGACAGTAAGATACCATTTACCTATGGCTGTTAAAAAAAATTCTTAATATTAATTACTTTTATTCGCCGAACTAATACAACGCTTCGCAAATTTTCGAAGTCAAATAATACACATGCATTGACGGCGTCAATTTGACGCTAATGGCACGGGTCGACTACACGCTGACTGCACGCCGATTATGCGTGCGCAGTCGGCGCAAGCATTGACTCCGAGCCTCTGCTCCGTCTCTGCTGCTGTATGCAAAACTTCTCGCGCCTATAATTTCTATACATAAATACATACATACATATGTATTTAGCAGAAACAGATAATGTGCCTCGTTTGGTTTGTGGTTTGTTGTGAGAGTTGTCAGCTCTATAACTAAATGTCCCCGGTTCGAATCCCAGCGCAGGCCTTTTTTTTGTGTTGCTTAGAACAAGTTTTTGGTTTTTCTTATTTTTCTTGCATCTTCCATGTTCGTCAATTTGATTAAAAATATCATACTATATTTTTCAGTATAGCGCAAAATTATTAAAAAAAAAAAAAATTGTCCTGCGCAGGATTCGAACCCGGGACCTCACGCATCAGAAACTTGCGAGCCAACCATCAAGACCACACACAGTTACGCAGTGCGATCGGCAAATGAGACTTTTATTGATGCCGGCCCTCTGCTGCGTCAGTTCAACATTTTAGTTGGAATTCTAAGCGCCCACAACTTTATATGGGAGATTCAAACTCCTATAACTTCTTTGTTTATTGTCCGATCGGATTGAAATTTATAGGGTAGATCTGTACTATGTTTTGTTATTTCCCTACTTTTCTTAAAATTCAATAATTTGGGGGCGGTGGGCGGTGCATCCAAAAATTGAAAATCAAACGTTCTCCGTAATGTTACCAGGCACCTTACTTTCAAATTTGGTGCTTCTAGCTTTTCTAGTGTTCTTTTAAACTATAAAAATGTGTTTTTTAGAGGCGGTGGGCGTGGCATCCAAAAGTCTAAAGTCCAACTTCTGCATAATATTGCAAGACACCCTCCTACCAAATTTGGTGCGTTTATCTCTTTTCGTTATTGAATTATTTGCAAAAAATCGAAATACGTATTTATCGATTTGCCGAGGCGGTGGGCGTGGCTCGTCAAGTTTGAAATAAACTCCATCTGCGTATTCAATACACGCACACTCCCACCAAGTCTGGTGCCTCTAGCTCTTTTACAAGCTGAGATCTGTGCGTTCATACAGACGGACAGACAGACAGACATGACCAAATCGGCTATTGATGCTGATCAAGAATATATATACTTTGTATGGTCTGCCACGCCTCCTTCTGCCTGTTACATACATTTGCACAAAGTTAATTTACCAATTTTTCCCATTTTCAATGGGTAAATGGTATAATTACTATCTATTCATATTGGTTTTGTATTTCATTATATTATAAATTAAAAAAGATAATTTAATTTAAACATATGAAATAAATGTCAATTCAACATATCGAGCACAAACAAAGTACTTTTGTTAGCTGTTTATTATAAATTATACACATACTTAGTTACCAAAAAAGATGAAAACATTGAACACATCTGAAGCCGAAATACCGATTCTATACCGTACACCGTATTGCAAGCACTATGCCATTCGTTAAGAAAATTCGGTATTAAAAATAAGATAGTAAGAAAATTGCAACATGAAACGAATATGCGTCAATTTAATACAAACATAAACATTATCCAGTCACTCTATTGAAAAAATGTTGTGTATGATGAGAAGTCTAATAACTTAAATTTTTTTTAAATATATATATACATACAGTCGACAATAAATCTCTCGTTGTGAGTTCCGAGACAATAAAAATACATTCTTAACTATATTTGCATATATATACAAAAATTAAAATAATATTTAATCTATATTCCGACTTTATTGTGTATTTTATAACGTAAATTGTCTACGCATGGTTGATGTTTTAATGTAATGAAGAAAATTGTTCATAATAAAATGAAGAAAAGCGGACAATAATACATATAAAGAATGTGTAGCCCTAAGGTTTTTGTGAATCTTATTGTAAACAAAACTTCATGTAAAAATAAAATCATTCAGCTGAACATAACAACTACAAAAACTCTTTTTATCTTTATTAATGTATTCGAGTTTTTACGGAACACCCTGTTAAGAAATTATCGGGAATTTATAAATAAAACGAAAATTTTTCAATTATCTTTCAAATTTATTTTATCGCTTTCATTCATTTGAGGCGATGCACATGTGCCAACGCTTTTTTCAATCTTCAAAACAATTTTTTTTGGGAACTTTCAGGGATGGCCTTCAGCTCTCGCGTTGAATTTGTTTTGATGTCTTCAATTGAGGGTGTTGAATTTAATAGAAACATTTCCCAGCAACAATGAAATGAACACTCCGTATTTAAATTTAAATTTATGTTATTTTATTATAACTCTTTTCAATGCGTACGAGCTCGTCGTCTAAAAGCAACTGACTGACAAGAAAATAAAGAAGTGCAGTCCAAGCCAAGGAATGCCAGCTTTGGATTCCTGGAACCTTTGATTTCCTATAAGTAGTTTAGCGACTTGCTGTCGATCACTTTCATAAGAAATTGGTCAATGATGCTTTTGCATGAACTCAGAGGACATATATATATAGCTTCCAAATAAAAACAGGAACATATGTAAATATCTACATATGTATGTAAGATCATTAGATCTATGTTTAATACGATAATATTATATGATGATACATTTGCCTTTCTCAGCCCACGGATTGTTCTTCTTATCTGGAGCATTTATCAACGGATCATTTTTCTCATTTTCCTCCATAGACGAGCGCATTGACGACTGTCCTCTACTCCCGACGGCTTCGCTCTCTTGTGCCGATATTATATCGATATTTGTAGAGCTGCTCTATCGACTAATCGATATCCTCTGCATTTAGGGATGGGGCGAGAGCAGCATGTTTAGGCATACTTCATTATACTCGGTCATCCTGCTCGTCATCCGCCTCGGATGACTCCTTCACTTCCAAGTCCTCATCCTCATCAGAGTACCCCTCATTATGCAACTGCCACGGCTTCATATAGTCTTCGCTTGTTGACGTTTGGTGTGGACCTTCAAAAATAGCAGATTTTATTACGTCATACCTACCATTTCTTTTAACTTTTGATATTTCGTATGGTCCAATGTATTTCCTTGCTAATTTGTGACCCGTGATAAACTGAGTGGTTTTTATGGCTACCAAGTCACCCACTTTGAAACCTTTAGCCATTTTCCTCTTCTTGTCGTAATTTTTCTTGTAGCTTTCTTGCGCCTTCTCGATTTGTCTTCTAACTTCAGCTCTCATATTCAGACGGTCATCTTGCATGTTCGTAAGCAATTCCTCTTGCAAAATGTTAAGTAATTCTGCTGTTGATTCGTTCCTCATTTTCATTCCAAACAATATCTCAAAAGGGGAGAATTTCGTTGATGCATGAACATGAGCATTAATGGCCTGCTGAACTTTTGAGGTGTATTTGTACCATTTTGCTGGCTCTGCTGCAGACATCTTCGCCAGTACTGAGATGATGACCCTGTTTACTCGTTCAATTTGGCCATTTCCCCTTGGAACTCCTGTGGTTGTTAGCACGTGCTCTATATTCTCTTTCTCGCATAGATCTTTGAATAGATTTGATATAAATGCCGCTCCTCTGTCGCTAACAACGCATTGTGGCCTTCCAAAAACTGAAATCCAGCTCTCCATATGCTTCACTACCTCTTGTGCGTTAGTGGTCTTCGTTGGATACAGCCATGTATATTTTGAGAAGCCATCTACCATAGCAAATATATATTTGTAGTTTTTTGCCGTTGCGACCAGTGTTCCCAAATGATCGACGTGCAAGATTGCCAGCGGTGTGTCACCCTTATCAATACAATGCAAAAAATCTTCTTGTTTTCCAGCTTTCTTGTTGTGTACGATGCACTCGATGCAATTTGCGATGTGCATGCCGACTTTCTTCTCTATGTGGGGAATGTAATAGTCCTGCTGAATGGCGTGTATAGTCTTCTTGATTCCTATATGACCAAACTTGTGTTCATTTCCTATGATTTCTTTTTCCATTGATCTTGGAACTGCTAATAAATCCAATCCGTTTTCCTGTTTGAAGATCAAGTTGTTTTTAAATACATAATCTGCATACGGTTTGTTTTTAAGTATCTCTGCAACGGCTTCCAGGTGTTCATCTTTCTTTTGAGCATTCGCAATTTGAGCATAAACCTCCGACCTGATTATCATTACTGGATAACGACTCAAACTATCAACGTGCTTCATTCTGGTTGCTGAGCGATGCTGCATCTGGTAGGAAAAATCTTGTAAAAACATGATCCACTGCACGACTTCTCGGGGTATATCCTTTTTGTTTGTGGTCATTTTAAACGCTGCACAGTCAGTTACAAGGTCGAACTCTATGCCCATCAGATAATGTCTCAGCTTCTTTGTTGCTAAAAAGGCAGCTTTTACTTCCAGGAAATAGCTATGCATCTGCTGCTCCTGTGCTGTTGTCTTCTTACTCCAATAAAAGACTGGGTGCCACTTGTTATCATGCTGCTAAAGGAGTGTAGCTCCAAACCCATCTTTTGAAGCATCCACATGTAGTTGGGTTTTTAAGTTCTGCTTATAAATTTTGAGGACTGGTTCTTTAATGAGTTCTGCTTTCAGTTGGTCGATCGCTTGTAGCTGCTTCTTCTCAATTATAAATGGTGCATCCTTCTTTAGCAATTCTGTGAGTGGTCTTGCTAAAATGGCGTAATCCTGTATAAACTTGCGAAAGTAGCCTGTCAAGCCCAAGAAAGCTTGCACTCCTCTAATATTTTTTGGAATTGGGAATTTCTTGACAGCGTTGATCTTCTCTTGGCCTGGTAAAATGTTGCCGTTCTCCACCTCATGACCCAGGAATGTCACCTTCTGCTTAAGGAACTGGCATTTTGACCATTTAATTTCCAATCCATGCTGCTGCGCTGTGTCTAGGACGATCTGCATGTTCTCCAAGCATTCTTCTGCTGTTCCGCCAAATACAACAATGTCGTCTACGTACAACTCCATCACGTTCTTGTTTATTAGCTCTTGGAATATGACGGTTATAAAGCGGGAAAATACAGCTGGGGAGTTACAAAATCCGAAAGGTGCTTTTTTGAACTCATACAATCCCTCTCGTGTGGCAAATGCGGTAAGTTTACGACTCTTTTCCTCCACCTCAACGTAAAAGAATCCATTTCGCAGATCCATTACGGTGAAATATCTTGCAGCTTGCATTTTTTCCAGGACATCTTCCACTATTGGCATCGGGAATCGATCTTTCAGCACCAGTATGTTTAAGGTTCGGTAATCAATGCACAGCCTGTAAGTTCCATCTTTTTTCTTTGCGAGAACCACCTTGCTAGAGACTTCTGATGTAGATTCTTGTATTATGCCCTGCTCCAGCCATTCTGCTACCTGTTTCTTGACAACGTCTTTTTCCATGGCCGACAACCTGCTTGGACCATATCGAAAATTAATATGAGGGCTCTTTGGAATTATACTTAGTTTAATTGGAACGCCAACAGGGTTTTCGGACGGCTTGTAGTTATTTATCAGCTTTTCAACGGCACCCTTATACTTCGGCTCCACATCGATCTCCTTATTGGTTTTTTCCACGTTCAAAATATTATAGATGGGTTTTGTCTGCTTGAAACTATATCCATTCGGGTGCAACGTGACTGTGAACTTTTTTAAGAAGTCAAACCCAACAACTATGTCGACTTTCAATGCTGCATTTGGAACAATCAAGAAACTATGTTCTGCTTTTAGGCCATCTACCTCGACATTTGTCTTTAATTCGCCCAGAGCTGCAGTTGAACCATTTCCAAAGCCAAACAATTGTGCAAAGGACTTTTGAAGCGGCGTTTCTTTGAAATGTACCTCGTAAAAACTTTTTCGAATTAGCGACACATCCGCACCTGTATCAATCATACACAACACAGAGTTCTCGTTTATTTTCATCTCTTTAGCTCTATTGTTATCGAGCTGAACACATCCGACGGTTTTGTTCGTGTTTTGGCAATATTTTGAAATATGTCCAAAGCCGTTGCATTTAAAGCACTTAGTGGGTTCTTTACAACCTTTTCTTACATGTTCTTTGGACCCGCAATTATAGCAATGTATTTCTTTCTTTTTCGAATTTTCCACGTTTTGATTTTTACCGTTTCTTTCGTTTCCATTGTTCTTTTTCTCACTTCCGTGTACTAGTTCATAAATCGAATATTCTTCTCGGAGTTCTTTCATTGTTTTGCACCGGTGCATCAGACATTTATTTTCATTTTTAATCGGTAGGCCATTTATTATATATCGTATCACTGCACACTCTTCAACATTTCCATTACTTGCGATTTTTTTCATATTCAGTACATATTCATGAAATGTTTCATCTTTGTCTTTCTTTCTGTTCTGTAGCAGCTTATGTACATCTGCGCTATTCAAATTACACTCAAATTCGTCAATGAGTTTATTTTTCAGTTCAACGTAATCACTCACGCATTCCGACTCAAGAAATAGTTTAGCGGCGCCACTCATTTTGCCTCTTGCCTGCACGTACTTTTGTTTCATATTGAGTTCGTATGCTTCTGCGTTATGTTCAAAAATTTCGAACCATTTCGCGACTGGTACCGACTGGCCATCAAAATCACTCACAACTTTTTCAAACGAATGAGCTGAAATTTGTATTTTATTTTCGCGACGTTCGTCCATCTCCACTTTCAATGCCAGCATTTGCATTAGTTGTTCTATTTTGTTCTCCATATTTTCTTTGCACTCTTTGTCTATCTTTTCGTCTTGATCGTTTCTGCATACAATTTCTGCTTCTTGCGGCTCTTCACCCTTTGGCGGCGTGCGACACAACATTTGCGGCAACAACAACAACAACAACTTCAACAACTTTTTCGCTTCTAGAATTGTCTCTGTCCGTTACTTTCCGCGTATTTTGCTTCGACCGTCGCCAATGTTCCTTTTGCTTGTCGATTTACACTTACACTTTTTTCACAGCGTCTGTTTTTTTTTTTTATGGTTGAGCCCCCATGTAAGATCATTAGATCTATGTTTAATACGATAATATTATATGATGATACATTTGCCTTTCTCAGCCCACGGATTGTTCTTCTTATCTGGAGCATTTATCAACGGATCATTTTTCTCATTTTCCTCCATAGACGAGCGCATTGCCGACTGTCCTCTACTCCCGACGGCTTCGCTCTCTTGTGCCGATATTATATCGATATTTGTAGAGCTGCTCTATCGACTAATCGATATCCTCTGCATTTAGGGATGGGGCGAGATCAGCATGTTTAGGCATACTTCTTT